>LR991052.1:60113170-61455888 GCA_905163555.1 Notocelia uddmanniana
CGACCGCTCTGAAACCATCAGGCTTCGGATCAAATTAAAAATAAATGAACCGTACAGTTGCAATTTATTGCAATTACATGTACGGGATACCGTTGGGGCAAAAAGCGGGCCCTGGACAACGGTACCGGATCCGCCTTATCCGAAGCGGACTGACTGGTGGACAGTTACTACTGGGACAAATAGTGAAGTCACTAAAACTCAAAGTTAGTACAGTTATCTCAATGACAGAATTGCTCATCTATATAAGATATTATTTTTGTTGACTGTCTCTGCCATTCAGGCACGGGAGACAACATTTTGCCATCTCGGCCCAGTAGGAGTGACAAAAATCACTGCGTTAAGACGAGAACCTCACCTCACACCTTAATATAAAAACGGGTGAAGTGTGAGGTGACGACGACTCGGTTTGTGAATAAGAGGACGTTGAATTTTAAAGATTTTCAAAAAATCATCCTAAATTGGCGTTAGACACATGAACTTGGGAAACACACGGAAGAGATAAGGGTAACGACTTAGTATGAGGTTGAACGGACTAATCATGGAATACATTTTATTATTCTTTGGTCGATCTATTACTATGTGTTACCAATTCTGGGTGTGGAAAGAAGGATAGACGTAGACAATGCCTTCTGCGGTTAATCACGCGACATCGCGGGGTCACTTTCACCGGTTTGCGCAACCAGTTACCGAATTGACGATAACAGATAGTAGTGATGGCAATCTTAAACAATATCGGCATAGATACAATGTATTTTTAATGTCATAGTTGCCGTAAGTATTATTGTTAAATATGAAGATCAAAAATGTTTGAAAAAAAAACCCAGTGCAAGTTGGAGAAAGGGCCTGGTCTGTTTGTATATTTATTTTGCTGAATTTCACGCTTAAACCCGTAAGCCGGGACAAAACAGAGGGATACCTAAGTATGGAGTTTCAATAAAACTTTTCCAAAAAACACGCTCTACTTGGCAGACATGGTTAACATGGTCATCTACCTGACCAATTATCTCAGTAAATGTCTTAGCGGGACCAGGAGAGATGGGCACCTTTATGAATGTACTTATTTTAACTATGGGCGCCTCCCCACGTTACACAATCGAAATGAAAATCGGCGAAAAACCTCATGAGAACCGAGCCGATAACGGGTGTGTTAACTGTTTAGATCGTTACGTCAAGTAACTCTTGTGACCCTGTTAGAGACTCACGCGCGGCGGCAACCAGTTTTGCCCTTTGTCGTATTATTAGATTTTGGACCTTATTGAGATTGGTAGCGTGGTGGTTTCTCATTGATATTGTACAGTTACAAAGATATGTACTCATATATTTATTTAGTTATTAAGGTATGAGGCAACAAGTTTCACATTTATTGTACATACATATACCTAAATACCTTCTTAATAGCTAATATAAATTTTCATATTAACACTTAAACTATAATGTGCCGCGCAGATGGCCCGGGTATGGCCTAAAACTACAACCAAGACCACAGTGGGATGGGCAGCAGCATCCCTGGAGTGCGCTGGAGATACTGCATTCGCCAACCCGCATGCCAAGCGTGGCGATTATGGCATCTACCCCCCATGAAATTGGGGGAAGCCTATAATGATGGTATGGTGCTGCGCAATATCGGGGTGTCAAAAGGTCTATGGTAGATAAGTATATCAATCACGCATATTCACACGTATCAAAACCAGATTAGTAAGTTACCATTACCAATAGGGGCCCCGGTAGCCGAATAGCCAATCAATCAATCCAAATAATTTATTTGCTAGAATACAGTTTAGCTTAGATGGTAAAATACATTTTTGTTATGTCGTGTATACAGCCCACATGCAGGCGTGCAAATTTTCAAAATGTCAGATTAAATATAAGAATAAATAATTCATTGCATTTTATAATTTTCGTAAGTAGTCAATATTTAATCATTAAATCCTATTGTTCTCGAGAAATTCCTTAACACTATAATAACAGTTGTCCAGTATGTAAGTGCAGCTTCAGCCGATATTGTACCTCGTAATCTTTTTATAACGAAAACAAATCTGTTTCGGTTTTTACAATCGTTTCAATTCAACCTGTCAATCGTTATTCCCAGTAATTTAAAGGTGTCAAGTTTTTCGACTATTTCATTATTGTTCATTGAACTAATAGGAATGTCACTTGAATTATATAAAGAAAACTGCATGAATTTAGCTTTATTTATATTTGCTTGTAGATCATTTGCTAACATCCAATTAATGATGTCCATTAATGAATTAAATATATACTTCTTTTCAAAATCAATTTTATTATTGCATTTTATTATTTCTTCGCTGGATGCGGGTGGCGCAGGACCGGTCATTGTGGAAGTCTTTGGGGGAGGCCTATGTCCAGCAGTGGACGTCATTCGGCTGAAATGATGATGATGATGATGCTTGCATTTTACTGCCAGTGCCAGTGTAGTATAGTCAGCGAACATAATAGTTTTGTACGGAGTGGCTTTTGGTACATCGTTAATATAAATAACAAATGCAAAGGTCCAAGAATGCTACCCTGTGGAATGGCTTATTTCTTCTTGAAGAAACCCGCCTTGTCGTGTCATGACTCAAACTCGGTCGTAAAGAGACCCTTGCAGAAAACCTAACAACGATTCTAGACTCCTTTCGTCGACCGCTGCGTTAGTCTTGTTACCGGAAATAGTACAGCACCAACAGGTTCGGCAACGTACTCGCTATAGCACAGCAAGGCGCGGGCAGCTGCTGGCTTGCTCAACGCATCCAATTTCGTAGGTTTAATACCATCAATGAACCCTTTGCGAATCATGATACTCGACCATGTTAGAAGTATCACTTGACCTACTATCTGAATATTCTAAATTAGCGCTGTAATAACACGATTTACAACGTTATTAACAATTATTCTAATTAATAGGTACCTCTGTAAAGGAGGGGACGATTGCACAAAAGATCCCATTGGGTCGAAATGTTTCGGCAACGGCCCTCATCTGGATAGATGAAATAAGGTACCTCTATCGGTACCTTAGATTGCATATCAGCTAAACAGCGGTCCCAGATGGAGCGGTGAGGTGGAAGGCAGACAATGCAGCGCTCTCATCAGTAATGAAAATGCGAATAGCTTGTTGGACCGTCTTTTCAAACACCGAGATGATGTCCTTGAGAATCTTCACGCCTCTACTACTTCGGTAAGAGGGCATTGTGACGGACATGCCGAGCGTCAGATAGAGCAGCGCCTTGCCATGGCAAATGTCTTCCTCCGCGAAGCTGAAATTGCAAGTCTGTACGATACTGATCTCGTTCAAAGTCACAACATAATTCACACACATTTCAAGGATACATTTTTCATTGACAGATTGTCATATTTTGTATGAAAGGCAACACAACTCGTAGACTACGACTTACGAACACGCCAAAGATAGCGTGATTAATTAGTCCCGCATATTGCACCCGGGATCCCGGTATTGCATTCCCTTAAATCTACAATACTACTTCATTAAACTACGAGTAATACAGCAAAACTAGCTCACTGTGCATTTTGCTACATTCGTAAGATATGCAAGCCATATTCAATTTCACTATAGTAATAGGTAATAAGTAGTTTAATATGATCATCATAGCATGTTACAATTGCGATTTGTAACAGTATATCTCACGTTAGTGATTATTGTGATTAAATATGTATGTAAAACTAGACACTGGAATGCTGAATACTACCTAAACGAAACACATTAAAGGTAGTAAAAATATGTTGGAAATTCCAAATTCAGCTAAAAAGGCAACTATTCCACGATTTTCAATAACTGCCGTTTGCGCATTGATCCTTAAATAGTAGGACAATCTAAATGCAGCTCGTATAAGGCCTGCGAACTCCTTATTATCGTATTCTAACAACGCTCTATACAAGCGATCGTGCACGTGCGTGGCATTCCTTACCCGTTCCCATAAAACAAACTTTAAAAAGTGGTAAAAAAGCTACCTTATTTAGAGAAGAACAAAGCCGAAACTTCATGGAGCTAACGACATAAGCAATAAAGTGGTTTATTATGAACCAATGGTCTTAAATGACGTCGAAATGTCAGCCAATCATGAACCCCCCGGTTACAGAGGGCCTACTCCGAACTTCGTGTCGTGCCGTCCCTTTCACTCTCGTGTTATACACTATATGACGAAAGGGACGGCACGATACGAAGTTCAAATTTCGGAGTTCGGAGTAGGCCCTCAGGTTAGGCCCTATGGTTCGAGTTAATTTTATGGCTTATGTTATCTGGAATTACGTAGACTGCCAGTCTCGGGCACATTTGCATAGCGAGCGGCTGCGGCTGGCATATTGTATGAGCCTGAGAAACATTCTAGTCCAACAGCATTCCCTTCGATACATATAGTTTTATGTGTATGGAAATTTAGTTGGCAGTGTTTGTGGTGTACGGCATTTGCAAAGATTATTAGTTATCATTTATTGACTTTCAAAATATGTAATATGGTATTCGATGAGATGTTATGAAAATATGTTTCATAACAGAAACTCATTTTCAACTCGTCATTTTACGTCTTGCTTTCTTTAACAGCATATTTCTTCTGCATCACCGATAAGCACGCACATTAGGAGTCAGGCAATAAAGTAAGGCCGTTACCAGAAGGTAGTCCTTTATTGCAAAACTTAAGGATTTAATACCAGTAACCGAAAATACCGAAATAATAGAAACCTGTTTTATTTGGCTGGCTGGCTATAACAGCCAGTCTCGTGGTGGAACTCGCCTTATTCTAACAACCCCAAGTTGTACAACATCTCAATTACGCTGATCATTAACATACGGACGACGTTATCCCGCGCGGTCATTATACCCCAGGCTGCAGACAGCCTACCGTGCACCGGCGTCGACTTCTCGGCTTATAGTCCGTTGCCCCGCTATACAAAACAGATGAATAAGTGCAGATGCAGTCAATGGCAGTTCCTGAATAGTGATAAAGCTGGAGATTCCTTCCTGTCACTTTTCTATGACTTCACTTTCTGTCTACGGGGTTGTTTATCGACCTGATTTAAATTTGCTTACCTAATTGCGGATGTCATAATCGGCAAAAGTTGTGTGCAGCAGAGTGTATGTACTCGTACGAGTAGGCTGTAGCCAACTCGTACAAACGCGTGCGTACTGACAGTAGTAATCATAGTAATGGTGTGTGAAAGTGATTCAATATTCTTAGGAGCATTGATAATTTTCATTTTTTACAATTGAGCTGTTAAACAAAAATAAATTTAAATTTCATTCCTGGGAAGTCATTCACAAACCGACTCGTCATCACTTCTCACCTCACCCGTTTTTATATGGAAACTGTCAAATTTTACAGATGTCATTTGACAGTTTCTATGTAAAAATGGGTGAGGTGTGAGGTGAAAGGTGAGGAGGTATTCTGGATCGGGCTGGTTGGTTAACAAGTACAAGCATTTTACTTCTCAATTTTCTCAATTTCGATTACTTCTTAAGACCAATACCTTATTTTGCCCGAAAAGAGATACTCTGGCTGTTAAACACAGTGAATCATCAACATCATCATAATCCTAGCATTAATCCCTGATTCGCTACCTAATCCCAAGAATTGGTGTAGACAAAAGTTTTTACGGAAGCAACTGCCATCAGACCTTCCAACCCAAAGGGGAAACTAGACCTTATTAGGATTAGGTTGGTCAAGTGAGTGGGCAACTTGGCTGTTTAGAAGTTCTCAAGCCGGCCGAAGACCTTTAACTTGGCTTAACGCCTGCTATCATAGACAGCAGCCGGGATCAACGGCATAACGTGCCTTCCAAAGCACGGGACCACTCAACGCGGTCACCCATCCAAGGACTGACCCCGCCCGACAGTACTCAACCCCGCATACCGCACGTGTTACGTGGGCGCCGCTGGGCCACGAGCGCTCCGCTGAATATGCTTCTTAATAATTGTTTAACTATCTACGGATAAGGGGCGTACACACTGGTCCACTTTCTCAAGCAAGCGGTCTAACATCCGCACCGGACGTCAACCGGTCGATGTGAAAGGACCACTATAATTAATCCAAACATTCAATAGACACATCCGTTTAATTCAAATGGCCGAAGGTGGGCAGTTTGAACCCTTCTACGTCGTTCACGAAACCGACAGACATCTTTTGTTAGTAAACTAAATATCAATATAATGTGCTATGTAAGCTAAACTACCCATCGTCTTAACTGGTTTATAAGATTAGAAGAATTATACAGGGTGTTTTTAATGATTTACGTTTCTTATAGCATATAGCCGTGTATAGCCATTGAAACGACGTAGCATATTTAGTTCTTCAAAATTCAAGAAAGATATTATTTACATTTTAATACAAATTAATTAATTATATCACCAAGGGTGAATAAAAACGGCCTTAAGAGTTAACGAAAAAGTTAAGTAAAAGTTAATGTCAAGTCTGACAATTCGGAATTCGAATGACACGCACGTCAACTTTGTTTAACTGTTAAGGATCTATTATACTATACTAGGGGTGTTAATTAACGAAAATAAATTCTTAAATATATTCGAAATGGTACGAACTGTGGGATACAGGTGTCTTTTTCATCTCAGATTACTCTATTTCATCTCAGGATTGAGCCCTCGCAATTAACGGAAATCAATAAAAACTACACTAAGACTACAATACTAGACGCGATACATATTGACAAATAATTAGCTAAAACATCCAAGACACAGGAACAAAATATTTGTGGTCATCTTACAAATAAAATGCCCATACCGCCGGGATTAGACTCCAGGACCACTGGCTTCGTTTCGTCGGCAGGGTCACTTCACTACAAACTAGGCCAAACTGATCGTCGAATTGATCTAATGCCTACTTTATGAAAAAAAAGGTACCTTCCTAAATTTAAAATCAGTTGATCCCTTGGCGCGAGAAAGATCGATAATTGCGACTTGTCCATAAATCTCACAAATCAATACCGAATCGGGAGTGATGTAAAAACGTTCCACGGGTTACGAGGTTTTGATTTGGCACCGTTCAAGAAATTACCAATAAGTGGCATCGTCAGACATGCAAGCTTTTGTGGCTAGCATGTCAAACAAAAATCAAACACATATATCGATCAAAATTTGTGTTTAGCGCATAAACAGTAAGTACTAAGTATGTATACTTACCAGAGAGGGGCGTCTCACACACAGCTTTTAACCATTAATGTATTACAAGGATTCTTACTCAACATTTTTACACGTAAACTTACATACTTCCGAGTAGTTATATTAAACTTTCATGTTTATGTACAACTACCTATTTATCCATAAAGACGGAAAATAGTTATATTCCTAAATCCTCAAACCAGGAAAAAAAACTTTAATTTTTTCTTGGTCTGAGACAATTCTAAACTGTAGTCAATTTATGTACTCGAATGAATAGGCTCTAACATTTAATTGATAAAAAGAGCATCTCAATCGATAAAAGGCCTATGCAAAAAGAAGTTTAGATGCGAAACCCGCATTCGCCAGAATGCATTGGCATCGCTGAAAACGGCGCAGGCGGCAAGATGGCGATGGCGGGAGATTTCCCACGGCGCATGTGCTATGGGAACCCGCGCACATGTGCCTCGCATGCGCGCGGGAAAAGAACGCGTTTTTTAGGGTTCTGTTTTTAACGGGCTATGTTATGCATGATTTTATGAAGCGGCGGCCAAGTAGAATAATTGTATATGTACATGTTGTTTCCTACTGTGACGGAAGCAAAATCGACCCAGTAAAGTAGATTTTTAAAAGATCCTCTAGAAGAGGTGAAATCTAATGAGTGAATGATGTTCAGTGAAAGTTATTTGACATGAAAACACGACAATCAGTATATAAGTAATTTCCGAAGAAGTCTTCAATAGCTCACGGATTTTATATTAGTTTTAGTAGACCTACTCCGAGTTGGGAAGGTCCCGCCTGGTCGTCGGTGATAAAAGATTTGTCTAAATTTCGGTTTCCAGACGACATACGTAGTTCTATTCTGCTCAACAGCCTCCAAGTTACAACTTACGCTCTAATACCTGAGAAACTAGTGGAGGAGAACATGGCAAAGACTAAGCTTATGATGGTAATCGACGTGTAACGGGCCCCTAAGGGACCTACGGAAGATCAGCGCCGGCTGTAAAGCCTGCATATGCTGAGTGGGTTCCTTTTCGCAACTTAGCCTTTGTTGTGTATGTTTTTGTTTAATTTTGTTACAGTGCTTGTTGTGAATAAATATTTGAATCTGAATCTGAATAGCACAGCACGTAAGATTGAGGTAAACGGTAAAAGTAGAATCAGTTGATGGCCAGGAGTAACTTTATTTTGGGCCGACTAGTTTTCTTCTAGGCGCGACAAGAGAAGGTCGAAGGACGGAATGAAAAAAAAGCGATTGTTCCATGAAACATAGGCTCATGGAAATGTGCATACTTCCAATCCTCTCCTACGTTGTACAAAATTGGTCTTTGGCATTTCTTCAAAAGTCTAAACTCGGGGCTTGCCAGGGAGCCATGGAGCTAGCATATTAGGTGTCAAGTTGATGAATCGTATCCGAATCATTACGCTGCTCTCCAAAACTCATGTACTACGTTGTAGCTCCGAAGGCGGCCAAGTTGAAGTAGGACTGGGTTAATCAACGGTCATGTCTGTCACTTGCCACATACCAAGTGAACTGTGGGCCTAGATCGCCGCTGACTGGCAGCCCGACAGCAAGAAACGAAACGCAGCAAACCTTGTCAGCACTATTGCTGAGCAGGTCAGTTTGACTCTTTTTTAAACTAATGGCCAGGGACCAAATAGTCTATCATAGTAATATTTACCTCTCGATTTCTATTCACGAGAAAACTTTAAAGACTTACACATAGTAGCAAAATTCAAGTTATGCAGATGAAACAAGTTCACATTTTATTTGTCAGTACGTGCGGGACCACAAGCAAGAATTTTTAACAACACTACGCCGTGTTAATTAATGTCTTATCAAGTAAGTACAAATAAACTATGTTATTAGTACATACATGTGTTTGCAAGTAAACAAACAAGACGTAAACGCTATTATCATATTTGTATGCCATGTGTTCATACCTCAGTTTCTGGATATTACGGACACTTGGTTGTATTGGGTAGAGTATTCATACAACAAGATTTAGTTATTGAGTATTAAAGATAGCCGTGCATATGTAGGTATAGGTAAAAAAACTTGAGAAAAGGACCCGTTGTATGTAGTTGTAGCGTGTTTGAACAGACATTACATATTTAAAATCTGCAACACAAATAAAACAAACTCCTATCCGAACACGTTATCACATTTTCTTAAGTTTTTTTACCTAGATACAATTAGATTATGAGTGAAGTATTTCCTTATAAATATATATAAGGTGAGTTGACATTACCGCTTTATAGACTAATGAAATTTACATTATAGGGGTTTCTAAGAACGAAATAAATATATAGTTTTATCTTCGGGACAGGTCGTATCCTCGGGAAAACACTATTAATTGAGTCACATTATTACATTAATGGTCCCATTTCCTGATTCACTTTAACTTTCGTTATTTGGAAATGTTGGTCGCTATTCTTCATTCGAATACAAACTTATTACGGGTGTTCACAGTCCACATATATTCTTAATTTGAAAACGGTTACTTTGATAGTGTACGCTATAACATTTAGTCGCTGTGGGCAGGACAACCGCAACACCTTTAAATGTTCTCGGTGTCCAAAGAGGTTAATTTAGACTTGTTTACAGCACACATCTAACTCGTTTAGTGGTAACATAGCCGTCAGTGATATTGCGGGAACGCGACCATTGGCTGATATAAGCGGATACCGTTACCGTTTCCCGTGATACCTGTTCTCGAAGACGGAGACACAGGGCACACGTGCTTCGGCAAAATTGTTTTACATTGAATCCTAGTTTCTTCGTAGTGCTGGGCAGTGCTCTAGTACTACTATTGTACTGTTACTTCATAAATACAAAGAAACCTGTCATCTTTGGCCAACCTGGTTGAGCGTTTGAAATTATGTTTTTATATCAACTTTCTCTCCGTAGACTTATTCTATGGATGCAATGCAGATAAGAATTGTGACGACGTCCTTTTCGGTCTAGTCTCCCCTTGTGTTAGAGGGGTTAGATGGCAGTTGCTTCCGTAAAAACTAGTGCCTACGCCAACTCTTGGGATTATTTAGCGGACCCCAGGCATCCTAAACAGCATGTAACTGTACTGGGATAGCGCTAAGATAATGATGATGGTATCAACTTTCTCGTTAAATGGAAGTTATTTTGCTTCGATAACGACCCGCGGGGTTTTCGCTAAACAAGTGTAGCAGATGATGGTTTAAAATGGGAACTAATCAGTGTAATTTGCTGATCTTTCAGTGCTAGTAGTAGTTCAGTAGATGCTACATCAATGAGGTACAGTTTTGACGGCATTGTTGTCGAGTGTAGGTAATGTCTACTGAAGAGTATGTATTTGATCGAGTCTTCTATCAGGTCCCTTAATATGCAAGGTATTCCAAATTTCAAGTTAAATGGAACAATTGAAAAAATTTAGTGCTCCAAGCAGGATTCGAACCTGCGACATCTGGCATACGCGGCCAATCGCTCCAGGCTCTGTCTTTTTCCCTTTAATTTGTTAAATATTTAAATAAAATTCCCTTAAATTAATGCAAGGTATTGGTGGTGGATCATGGCTGCATCTTGGTCATGTCGGAGTTTATAGTCAGTCTGGATTATGGATCGGCACGCACCTCTTAGACCGCGGTCTGGAGGCCAGCGGGCAGCGGGGCGACAAGCGGGCGCCCATAGATTGAACCCGCTCAAATGTATTGGCGCCTGCTCACGGCCCCTTCGTCCGCTGGCGTCCAGACCGCGGCCTTAGGAGTTGTATTGTCACCGAAGCACCGTGGCAGCGTTCATACTACAAGCCAGTGGGTAAGGTCCGTTCGCGGATGATATAATTTCTATAATTAATAATTACAATTAATGTATGTAGGCACTGTCACGTACAGTCAGCATCATAAACATATATATACTTTTCGGCATTATCCCTGAATCACACAAAAACAACCTACACAACACGAACAGATCTACCGATGGAAGGATTCAGAATTCAGAATGCCTGAGAGTTGTGCCTCTAAGGAGCTTAGGGCTAAGCCCTATCCACAGACTATGGACAGAGAGCTCACGCAGTTCACATTCACAACGTAGCAACGATGAAACCCTTAAATCTTACACCGAGGAAGAATGTGACGTATGTTTTGATCGATTTATAAATGAGCAAATTGACATTCTCAACACTAAGGTAATGCATTGATCGAACAAGCAATTTCTCAATGTAAGTATAATTTCTAAATTCAATTTTGTTGGGATGAACATTGACGACATTCAGCAACAATTCTAGACATACAATCATCTCCCCCTACGATTACCTCAACTTCCATTAAGAAACCAGAATCAAAACTTGCCAAAGTACCGTAAAATGGGGTGAGTTGGGTCGTAATCGAAGTTCAAACCTGGATAAAAGTTAATTTTTATATGTGGCACATTGATTTATATACAAAAGAAGTGTTTCGGAGGTATAAATTATAGTTTGTCAATGATAATTTGTTGCTTCATTGCATAGTTTCAACGAAAAATACATAATAGTAGGCAAACCCAGCTCACCCCATAGTTGGGGTTATAAGGGCTAGCAATGCAATGGGGTGAGATGGGAAAATTGCTAGGGTTAACAATTTCGGATTAAGACACTCGCTTGACTTGTCAAAAGATTTTTTATTAATGTAGCAAAATTATGCTTTATTTATGCTCCTACTTAAACCGGTTTAATGTTTTCTGTAAGTTGTGACTCTTAATTTTATGACGTATAAATAGTTTTTAGATCAATTAAAAAAATACTTTGATCTACAATTAGTAAGTTGAAACCCATCAAAAACATTAATATGAAATTAATGACCTGCATGACACACTATGACACGTCGACAGATAGAAACGTCTATCGACGTGTTGTCACAATTTTGCGTGCAAACCCATGATTAGCATGACACTGCGTCGTCAGAAGGGACGTATTTCAACGTAGTGTCGTATTTAGGTATTTAGGAATGATCAGCACAGCACATTGCACATTGACATTTAAGCATGGTCAAATATGTTCAAATACCTCGATAAAATTCCACGTCTTGCGAAAACAAAACACACGGGTTGAATGAAAGTCTGTATGGAACTGTATGAAATAAATAAAATGCACATTTTAATATAACATATTTATTTAATTTGCAATGTCTATATTACCTACTTCAATATTTAAAAAAAAATATATTTACGTTTTTATCATAATGTAAGACACTTTTGACTACTTATGTAAATCGACAAACCTGAACTACGAACACCAACTCCCCACTCTATCATCCCGGTACACCCCGTTCGTAACACCAACTCTCCCCATTTATGACCCAACTGTCCCCGTTGTCGACCCAACACACCCCTCAGTACATCCCTGCTCTCCCCATAAAAATCGTCAAATGCGGTTGAATCGTTATCTATGTTAAAACCCTTGTAAATAATGAAAATATAACATATGTTTTTCTGTTTCCAATAAGCCATGTAAGTATATAAACGATATTGGTGGGTTTTTCTTTCAATTATTTAAACAAGATTCCATTAGTGTTGTGCTTCTTGCGACTTGCAGAATTTATACACATTGATTTTGACCAGGTTCGATTCCCGGTTATGTATGAGAGTTAATAAAAAAGTTTAAATGTAATTATTATTAAATCTAAAATCGACGTCATGGTTCCTAAGAACAGATCTCGCTATCTCTCATAGTTTCCAACTTCACCATACTGACCCATTTGGATTGTACACCCGGTATATTTGGGCACAAACAATGGTGAACTCAAACTAAAAGTTTGAATAGATTCCTTTTTTCGTATCACAACTTAAATTCAACCCTGTATAAGTCCTACATCACGTTTACACATAGTTTAAATAAATTGTTTTGAATATTGATAAGCAGAATTTTGTCCCACGCATTCTAATCGAGCATTTTGCTCATTTGGTGTCTTCATGCAAGAACACGATTGTTTTGCGTCTGCATGAGTACTCTAAAATGTTCACTTGTTCGATAGATACACGACATTTTACTTGGTCAGCTTAAAATACTCCCCTTATATACATTGGGTTTTGGAAAAACGCAAAAGGTCATTCATGAGATACCAATGGTTTCCTTTTCCTATAGCTTTTTAATATGAGAACCATGCAATTACTCGAACACACATGGCCTCTCACACATATGCGGGCAACCACGTGCTTCTTTTTTCGTCAACCAAACAGCCCTGAGAACAATTTCTTGCGACCCACTTCAGATTTATAAAGGTTTTTTTTATAAATATTCCTAGACGTGTTTCGCTTTTAGATAAATCTTGGAATGCACCTGCCTTGAGTGGTGAGATTACACAAAACGGGCTTACGTTATGTGCAGAGCAAACGAAACTCAGCATGGATTACCAGCTTAGGTAGCATTATTTACCAGCTTGTTTATTGTTAGGTACTTACATGCTTTATCTAGATTCCAGGTATTTACGTGTAAACTTTAGGCATGGCACATTTGGGCGGGCTTTAAAGTCTTTAGGTACGGTTATAATAGAAGTTTGTCGACATGTTTGTCATTGTCATTATTGACAATTCAACGTTTCTCTAGTAAACGCTTTCATCTTAACACGGCCATCTGGCTGTCAAACGTTGACGTCACACGTTCAAACATTTGAAGATGCGCGGTTCTTTAATTGAAGTAAATTATAGTGAATCACTAAGTGATTCGATGATGTTGGTGATTCAAAAACATTGATATTGGCTCCGGTTTGCTGCGGTGCAAGTCAGTTGGTACAGGTTAGACGCATCTACTTCTAAACACTACGCATCATCGTATTTAAAACGTATAATTACGAGTATTTTGAAGTAACTCACTACAATGGAAAAATATTACAGTCTAGAGTAATTCACCATCACTACGTATGCGATGTACAGTCAACATCAGAAATAGCTACGAAAATGAAAATGTCAAAATCCCTTATTCTGTTACAATACAGACTTTTGATCTCTTCAGTTGCGTAGCTACTTTCTAGACACGCGGCAGCATGTCCAGCTAAGTTCACCCCAGGAACTGGCGGACAGCAGCCGTGTGTTATAATTACACGAACCGTTTGGAGCCACTTTTGACCCCCCACTAACACCAAATCTATCAAACATAAAAAAATGAAATTTGGTACATGTATTAAGATCCTTTAGAACAACTAGAACCCCAAATTTCATAAATATAGGTTTAATAATTATTGAGATATTAAATTCCAAAATTCCAAAAAACGGCATTTTTACCACTGACTGACTGACTGACTAGTAATCAAAAACCTAAACCACTTCCAGGTGCCCTAGAAAGCTGAAATTTGGCATGCAACTTGGTAATTATGTGTGTACACCAGTAAAAAACAGAAAACATTGTTTTTTTTATTAGTTTTATTATTATTATTATTTATGCTAGTTATCTCAGAACTACGTCATTTATGAACCGATTTGGAACATTCTTTTTTTGTTTGAAACGGTATACTTCAGGGGTAGTCATCAGGTAAGAATCTGATCATAGGGTCCTGGAGAAATCGAGGGACCTCTTCAAATATTTGAGCACCTAAAGCGATTTGGGTATTTTGTATACTCGTAGTAACTCGTGCATTCGCTCTAGGAAAGCACCATTTGATGAAGTTTGACAAAAAGTAATGATATCCCATCAAAAACATGAATGTAAAAATGGCAGCCAAGTTCAATATGCGATGCGTGGTTGTCGTCTTCACCGACAAAAGAATTGAGATCTAAATGGGTGCCAAGTTCCGTAGATTCACTGAAAAGGTGCCAAGTCCGGCACTACATTGTTTACAGTACAACTAATTTACTGCGGGCTAATGCATTTTGAGCTTTAACTTGGCAGTTTTCTTATTATATAAATTAGTTTTACTGTAAACAATGTAGTGCCGGACTTGGCACCTTTTCAGTGAATCTACGGAACTTGGCACCCATTTAGATCTCAATTCTTTTGTCGGTGAAGACGACAACCACGCATCGCATATTGAACTTGGCTGCCATTTTTACATTTATGTTTTTGATGGGATTAAAAATGACTGTATAGATTAAAATAATGTAATACTAGTAAGAATAAGTTCAGTTACAGATAATGTCACAGCGGCCACTTAATAAGCCTGGCTAAACGGTAAAGCCAAAATAAGATAACGTTGATCTCTGGATTAAATAACTTTCCAAATATCTTAGTTAGTTGTTAGGTCAAATTTAGACGGTTTGAATATAAAACCTAGAATTGTGCCGTTAACTAAGATAAGAGTTTAATAAATATAAGGAACATTGTGAAAACTAACCAATTGGATTACAATACTAACTCAATATGAATTGCATTAACGATCGCACTAAAGGGTAATACTAATTTGGTTACCAAATTGACGTCTTGCTTTGCGTACATTACTTAAAACGCAGCGTCGGTTGGACGCCTGTATATTATGGAGGAACAAGATTACTCTCCCGCAACTGGTGGAAGAGGTCGCTGCAGTTTGCCGATGCCGAGCTAATTCTAAGACAGTAAAGTGCAACATGTTCGAACTCAATGTAAATAAATGGTCAAAGAAAAAATCTACTTATTACGAGTCATAATCAGTTAAATAAATTAAGCGTATATACGTACTCCACTAACGTACTTTACCATTTGTTGAAGTTCGTTAGGAAATTAGGTCTTTTGTGTAATAATACTTAACAATAGAAAAGGATCGCCTAGACATAAGCTTAAAATATGCCGACGCCGCGTTTACCAGATACGTTTCTTGATTTACCTGTCATTCTTTTTGTGATTTTGACTACTCTATTTATGCAGTTTCGGCGTAATTTCTGGTGCTATTTACTAATTACTAATTTCTGAATGCTAAAATTGTGTTAATTTCGACGTGTGACAGACAGGCTTAGCGTATTTTATTCAAACGTTTGTAAAACCGCTTCACAGCGGTAGATTTAAAGTTCTCTCAAGAGGTTTAATAAATTCTCGGACATTTACCGCAGATGATCGGAAACACAGCCGAATTAAAAAAGTGTTTACCATATTACCAGTTGTTCGGAGAAGGGTGTCGTACCATTTAGTTAGATTGTTAAGTTGGGGTCAGTAGCAATTGACCTACAATGCAGCTGCCCGCGTATGTCGTGTCTTGGAGTTAGTGGGATTCTTGCATTATAATTGACTAAACATGGCTTTTAATGTCTTCAGGTAGTTGCTAAACTAAAAGTACATGTAAGTAGTCTAAGTATGATAGCTAGTAAAATATTATGAGATAATAATGCAAGGGTGTGTTTCAATTGAACCAACTGCTCCCCAGTCACTAATATCTATACCTACCTACCTACCTATATAGATATTGTCGCATAAATTCAACAGGTCTATTCTAAGTCTATCACAAATAACCGTGAAAATTTGTAACGAAGTTCGTTCGTGAATAAATACGTTAGTAACGTTTTCCCTTACTACGTAGTACTATTACTTATTTTGTGCCATTACCTCATCTATTTTCACTTTTAAATGTGAATCAGTAATTTAATACGTATATTTCTTGATACAAAACTTTTACAACAAATGCATCTGTTTTATAGTCACATGGCAGATGAGTTTCACAAATGGAGACGAAGTGTCGACACGTTAGCCGTTCGATTGAGTACTTTGCGGTTACAGCAATGTTTATTGTTATAGGCGTTTATGGCATGTAAAAATACAATTATGGAAAAAGCCTCTGTAAAAGAGTAACTTTTTAAACAAACGCCGCGAATGTTATGTAGAGGTTTATTTATCTGTGTTCATTTAAAAACGTTCGGAATAGTGTAATAACTTTCTGCTTAGAAAATTTTAACTGTAATTCATGTTAAATATCTTATATTGCACTTAATCTTTTTAATGAAATGGTGTGGATTAACATTACTATAGAAGCCGGGAAACGAAGGGTTGCAGGCCAAGTCGATATAGACTGTCCACTTGGATAGGGATACGCGGCCTGCAGCTGCAGCCTAACCTTTCTCGCCGAGATTTGTGTAGCGGTTTTCTCAAACATATGCAATGAAAAAAAAAATACACCACTCAAAAACCAAAATTTAACAGACGCCATGTTTGAAATTAAAAAAAAAAATACTTCCCGGTCTAGGCCTTCAAATTTCTATAAGTACGTAATTCCTTTACAGTTCTCCCGAGTTGTTCCGTCATGCAACGTGATACTTTGAAGCCTGTTATAACGCACGTAATGACGAAATTTCATTGCATGTTTGAGGAAAAAAAAATTGTCATCTTATTTATTATTGAGGTTATTCAAAGTCCTATGTATTTTATTTTTTTACAGCATATAATTATTAATTCATTTTTGTTAACCTTATTTTCAAGTGGATTGTATTTAACTTAAACGCATTATTTCAAATGTAATGTATTTTTAGGGTTCCGTAGCCAAAATGGCGAAAACGGAACCCTTACAGAGTCGTCATGTCCGTCCGTCCGTCCATATGTCACAGCCGATTTACTCGGAGACAATGAGCACTACAATTATGAAATTTGGTAGGAAGGTGTATGCTATGAACCGCTATAGAAATATGATGTAGAAATTTGAAAAAAAAATATTTAACTGGAAGGGCACCCCATACATGTAACAGTGTGTGTTTCTGTGTTTTTTTTTTCTGGACATGTAATACAACAATTTGTCTATTAATAAATAAGCTGAAAGAAATACTCAACTTGATTCAACATGAATCTGCCGTATTGCAGCTGATATTTCTCACCCATACATTGACGGGTCAAAGTGTCTTTCGTTACTTTACAAACTGTATAAATACGGGGCTTGTTGCTCATAGATTGCTGCCGAAGTGTTATGAGCGTTATCTAGTGAGTAAACACTGGCATGGGCGAATGCCCAATGGCACGCACGGTTCCGCGCCCGCGCCACCCATACGGCGACCCCGCACGGTCTCATGTTAAAGGCAAGGGCGAGTACGCACGAATCCCGGCGAAACTTACGGCTTGCTTGTACTTGATCAGTTTGATCACTAATCGAATTGACAACATTTCATATATTTTAATGATACTTTGTACTGTCCGGCTCGAAAGAATGCAAAATTTAAAGATACACGTGTTTTTTATATTTACGAAAATCCTATATTTTATGCGATAATCCATGAATATAATTAGTTTGATAAAAAGGGGCGTATGTAACAAACGTCAAACTATGAGCTGAATGACGTCATAGCTGCATTTCATAAACATAAAAAAACGTTGAAAATTATTACAAAATTGAATGTGGACTTTGACATTTTAGTGTGTTAAAACAGTTTTATACAGTTATCATACAGATATCATAGAAAAGTGACAAGTTGACATTCCAGTGAAATGAACTATTAATCTTCAAGCACCCCAGAGTAGACATCAAATAATAATACCGCTACCAAGCGAGATGGTCATATACTGAATTGAATAAGAGAATAATTAAACCTCTAACTGTTATGACAGCACTTTGATTATGAAGAAAGTAAATTGGCACATTGAGTGAGATACGATATTTCAAAAGTAACCGGACTCAGATGACATTCAATTTGACACGTATGACTTGACTGAAGTATTCTGATTGTAGAGGGACCATGAATTTCGTAAATAATTTAAAACATGTTGTTTTCAATACCAAAGATAAATGAACGTTAATTTCACTAATAGTGGCACGAAGCAGTACCTTATGATCTACTGAATCCGTATTGATCTTGCTCACGTCTCCCGAATCACCCTGTATTATCTTTTTTTGAGCAATTTAAATAATAAATAAATAAATTTTGGGGGACAATCTCACACAAATCGACCTAGTCCCAAACTAAGCAAGCTTGTACTATGGGTACTAGACGACGATATACATACTTATATAGATAAATACATACTTAAATACATAGAAAACATCCAAGACCCACGAACAAATATCCGTGATAAATGCACAAATAAATGCCCTGGCCGGGATTCGAACCCGGGACCTCTAGCTTCGGAGGCAGAGTCACTACCAACTAGGCTAAACAGGTCGTCATTTGTTTGCTACTACGCGCGTGTCGACGCCTAAACCAGTGTAACAAATCATAAACTATTCGCAAATGCTCCAGTGTGGATCCGGCGCGCGCAATATGTCACGCTTGCTTGCCCGCCATCGAGCTTTACTATTTTATTTTTTATTCTTTAAAAAAAACTTCACACGTGTACGTCTTCATTGTTTGCGATTTAAGTGACTATAAGTTTCCTTGAAATATATAATAGTATAGTATTTTATTTGGAAGTATATAACTTTTTTTAACTTGGATACTTACGTACGAGTATACATATTACATTTGTATTAAAAATGTATTTTAAATAAATATAATCCTTATTCTGTCACCTACATGGCACATTCTTTTGACCTTCTACTAACCCATCCATTTGATCAATTTACTCAGGAGAAAGAACAGAACATGGTCGCCAGACTGAAAATCTTCCATTACAAGTGATCAGATCATTAGGCTTATGTTATGTCTAATGGTTCTATATTTCTGTCACGCTAGCCAATTACAGAAAGTAGCTAATAGAAATTTATCCAACCAGAAGGCAAACAAACAAAATAGGGAGAAACAGAATCGTACAGTTGCTTAACCTATTTATTTTCCATGCTACACATTCTCGTTGATATTTTTTTACTATACGTCGGTGACAACTGACAAATAAGAGTAAATCCAAATTAGAATACGATTAGTGGTGACCGTATTTTCATATACTTGTATATGAAGTGACAGCTATTCCAATCGTAGACTAATTCCGGTATAATAAGCATACACCGTAGCCGGCGGACTCTTTTTTGAATCCTCGGTGGTCTCGGTCTAGTTTTAGGACATGCCCCGGTCCATCCCGGCTTTATAGATGCGTTCGATGATATTCTTTTTATTCCTCTTAAAGCTTTAGTTACCTTATTTTACAATCCGCATACGTAGAAATAAAATAAAATAATATAAAAATACAAACACATAATAAAATAAACGGCGTTACGGCGATAGAGAGGAACTCCCTGACTTTCTGCGCCGTGTCCTATAGCGTGGCCTTCTGTATCTGACCCTTGCTTGACCTAGCCACCTACCGAGAATCTCTTGAGGTGTTGATCGAGACTCTTCGGTATTAGACCGATGGCAGAGACGACTATCGGATATATTCTTTTTATTATGTATATAATATTCCGATGACATATAAAAAAACAATTATAAACAATTGAAAGAATAAGTATTTTTTAGCGTTAGTGACAGAAGTTTCATGTACCTATAGCGTTGGCCGTGACACTTGTAAATGCGATTCGCAGCGGCCAGAGTTTTTGCTGTTTCAAATCATTAACCTCATTTTACGACAGCACGCGAGCGAGTGTTTTAATACGTTATTTTTACTACGTAATGACAGTTGCAACCGGCATGAATTTTAGAATATGGATTTTGTTTATGTATCCTTCGTGTGGGAGATTACCCCTAGGATGTCGCTACTAGATGGTATTTTACCTGGATTAAGTACATCTAGTAGCAGCATCCATTGTTATAATATTGAAGATTAGTTCTAAAATCCAGTGTACTTGGATATTTATATCATAATACTGTATGTCGTAATACTTTTAGTACCTGAGGTTAGTACCTATATGTGGTACAACTGTATTTTTACTAAGACAGTATCCAATGCCCTTCGGACGAGGCAAACTGAAATAGATATTATTCCAAAATTAGTTCATATACATTTTAATCAATTTGTGTTTTTCATATTATCAGTGTTAGTGTTGAAAGCAAAACAATAGTGGTAACTAAAAAGCCTCAATTTTGTTTTTGGGTACCGGGTCACGTTCACATTTCGGCTAACTTAACATAAGTACTAATTTAAGTTTCCTCTAAACCTCGCTTCCCCTACATGGCCTCTCATTTCTCAACCACTACTGGCCCCGAACATTTCAACCTTCCGCGCGGAAGCTAACTACATATTTCACAATTCTTCACTGAGCGTATCTTTTCGCCGTAAAATAATGATTGACATAGGAGATTATAGGATTTATATCATGGATGCCCATACATTTATGTGATGGGTAGGAGACGACGCCGTGGTTCGCTGGGCAGCGTTACGGGCTGGCGAGCTCCCCACTTCGTGTCGCCTTCGGGAGAGATCGGCGATCTTCGGGGGCATTCGGCGCCCAGGTTCCTAATTCCTAGGTGCGTGCGCAATGACTCAACTAATTACTAGGATCTTTTGCTGCAATGATATCAGAGTTGTCATTCGTAATAATTGGTTGGTATGCGATGTGATACATTTGAGAACTTCGATGTCCTAGCGCAGATCTTGTGTTGTGCATGAGTGTGTGTGTCAATTTAGTGAGGAGAGGGCCTTGTTGTACCTACTTAAGGGCTTTGCTATGAGTCAGAACAGAACTACACTAATATAAAGAAAGGATTTGGTTTGTTTTCCTACGTCCTACGAATAGTAAAAATCGTCGTTTTTTAGTTGAATTGGGTCGAATGATGTAGTCTCATTTTAAATTAATGTGAATTCGAACCTACTTGTATGAGTATGTATACTCGTTAAAGTATTAGGCTCACTAGTAGGATATTTAACTACGATGATGACTCAATTTTGCTCATATGTATTGTAACTACTAGAATATGTTTTTAAGACAGTAATACTATACAAACATTATTTTGTATAGTACAGTATGCCGTTCCGTAATAATTGGATACCATATTATAATACATTCATTACATATGTAGCTAGAGGTAAGTACATATTGGTGGCTATTTATGATGGATGGTATCGTCTTGGGTGGTCGTTATTTTATCTCATAACTGCCTGACCTTCCTTGTGCTAGCACAAAGAAGGTCAGGTCGGGTCTGGACGCGGGGTGGGCTGCTAGTAAAAAGTTAAAACACGTAAGAATTATTAATGGTTACTCATTTATCCTGTTACTCCTTACGTTCAAAGATCATCACTATCCAGCTTTGAAGAAACACCCGAGCTTACATTATAATTTTATAATGAAATGACGATTCGCAGCAAACTCCGGCCGGCGTGTCCCACTAGAGTCAAAGGAATTCGAACCCTCCATAGAGACGCTAGACTTCGTAACCAAACGGCAGCGGCAGAGCCGGCGGCAACCCATCTGCTTCGACCCGCAATTTATTCGAAAATAAACACTCAGCGTCAAAAAAATTGCACTTCTATGGAAATCAGTGTCAAACGAATCTGGCTCTTTTAATATGCAGAGTTTATACAGACCGCGAATAAACGCTACTGACCAAATCTTTGAAATGAATTCTGTTTTGATTGGTATTAATATCAACCAAATAGAACACAATTCTTCCATTTGGTTTTTTTTTTTAAATTTTATATTCGTTTATTCAATATAATCAGACGTAAAAAAATAACCTATAAAATAAAAATAAAATAAGCAAAACTTAAAGATAAAAAATATCTGGTGGATATTAATACCAAATACAAAATTGTAAAGAGATCAATTAGTGTATTGCGATTGTTGGATTTAATAAAATAAATAAATAAATAATAAATATTGGAGGACAATCTTACACAAATTGACCTAGTCTCAAACTAAGCAAAGCTTGTACTATAGGTACTAGACGGTAGATACTTATACAGATAAATACGTACTTAATTACATAAGAAACATCCAAGACTCAGGAACATTATTCGTGCTAAATTCACAATTAATGCCCTGACCGGGTCCCTCTGGCCTCGTAGGCAGGGCACTACCAACTAAGTAAAAGTGGTCATCAATAAGGCCAATGATAATGTATTTTGAATGGTCAAATTAATATGTTTTGTAGATAATAAATATAGTATAGTTAGCCCCGCTTGACAAGTCTAATTTGACACACTTTTGCAGAGCATGAGAAGTGAAAATACAATTATTAACCTACTAGAGCCATGAGTTAGGGCATTTCATTTTCGGCCATTTTTTTCCGATATTACAATTCAGGTATTGGAACACTCGGAATTTTGGAATTCGGGAGTTGAATTTGATGTATTTCCAGAGCTTTCATACGTTTATTTTTATTTTTTACCATAAAACTGGGAGGCTAAATGAGGGTTAACAAATTTTAGGTAGATCAGGGGATCAGGTATTAGCTATGATTTTAGCTACAATAACTCGTCAGACACATGAACATTTTGAGAACCAAATTTCAATTTTCAATTATTGTTTTACCATCACCACCATCCAACAAAACAATTAATTGATTCCAGTTCTCATAAATTATTTGTTTAATAATCATCTGTAATGTAAATTTGGTGAAGATTTAATGATAGGAATCCTGAGGAATTGAGGGAACTCCTCAAATATAATTCGATATTTTCTATAGTAAATCACACATTT
Organism: Notocelia uddmanniana; assembly: GCA_905163555.1. NCBI lineage: Eukaryota > Metazoa > Arthropoda > Insecta > Lepidoptera > Tortricidae > Notocelia > Notocelia uddmanniana. The sequence goes on from LR991052.1 coordinate 60,136,620, forward strand.
GCTCTGCTCGCGAAATCCTCGAGCGTAGTGAAGTGTAACTGATGATAAATGACCTCATCGACCGCGGATGACTGTCATCACAGATCATCATCAACTGCAGCCTACTAAGCCTTTTCCTATCATCGCATTCTCCACTCGAGGCAATTATTGGCGGTTTTGGCGTCGATATTTGCGTCTTTCAGGTCATTATAATTTAAGGTACATTGTATTGATAAAAAAAGAGAAACCCAATTCCGGAACCAGTTCCGGAATTCCGGAATTGGGCCCAAGACAATGACGGAACTGAAAAACTATCCGATATTGCGCAGAGCGACATGCAGCCGTGTTTTTTCTGCCACCTAATAATCTGAGGGCCTACTCCGATCTTCGAAAATCGAACTTCGTATCGTGCCGTCCGTTTCACTCCCGTGTTATACACTATATGACGGAAAGGGTCGACACGATACGAAGTTCTATTTTCGAAGTTAGGAGTAGGCCCTCTGTTTTTGTCGTTTCATTGAACCGAAAACTTATACCTAACAAAATTTCAAAAAGCATTGCGACTGCTTTTCTCCTTTATCACTACATATTTTGAAAGAAAGTCATCCGCCGCGCCTGTCTATCAGTATGTCTGTACGTGATAAGGGCAAAAACAACCAAACAGTTATTTGTACGGTTTTCAAAAATGGACTGAGTGTTACAGTACCGGCCAATAATATATCACCTTTAGGTATTTAGGGCGAAACTTTTTTATATATATTCCTAAATGTTTTTACCTTACCTCATAATGCAATAGGTAGTATTTAGACTCTTTGGACGAGCGATAAGAGAACCTGGCCACATATAAAGATTTTTATATAGTTTTTTGTTTTTTTTTTTCCGCAAAAACACTACAGGACAATTTTCCTACAGTTGTATGTAAATGTAAGATTATTACCTAAAATAGCTTAAAAACGATAGGTGGTTAACGAAGGTGAAGATGACGAAGACTCGTGGGACGAAAAAGTTGAATCCCTGTCAACGACAAGCTATCTTTGGCGGCTACAAGCAAGGGCGTACCCACAAACAGCTTTCGCAGTAGTTTAGTGTATCAAGAACCACAATTACTAAGTTGCTGAAGCGATTAAAGTCACCAAGAAGTTCCATTGGCAATAAAATACGTGGCAGACTACGTTGTACTACACATGTGACCGACCGTAATATTTTGCGAGTCTCACGTGAGAATCCTCGGCGACGCATATAGTCAAAGAAATATCAACCCCATGACAGCGTACTCCATCTTTACGGACTGTCCGACGTCGTTTGCAGAACGCCTGATTAAACGGAAGACGCCCTGTAAAGAAACCGCTTATATCTGAGAAGAACTGAAAGATAAGAGTAGCTTGGTGTAAAGCACGCGAACACTGGACACCGTGACAATGGTGTGATATACTCTGGAGCGATGAGAGCAAGTTTCTTTTATTTGCAAGCGATGGTATAAAGTGGGTACGTCGCCCTACTGGTATCCGATATAAGCCCGGAGTACCAACTTCCCACGGTAAAACACGGAGGAGGCTCTGTAATGGTGTGGGGTGCCTTTTCCGCTAAAGGCATGGGCCCCCTTCATAAAATTGAAGGCATTATGGACCAGAATGTGTACTTAGACATTCTGACAATGTAATGTTACCATATGCACGACGATTTAGGGCCGCGGGTTTGTGTTTCATTTCAGCAGGACAACGATCCAAAGCATCGTGCAAAACGTGTCACAGAATGGTTCAAGCGGCGACGCGTTACTCTAATGGACTGGCAAAGTCAATCCCCTGACTTAAATATAATAGAGCCGCTATGGGAGCCCTCAGAAACTGTATTCTACGCGTACGAAGTCACGGGCAAAAGCAAGTATAAGATAAGGCTAGTAAGTCCACTTTCGTCATCAATCTCAACCTAATTTATTTTTCGATTAGGTTATTCTCTCAAATCGTGAACAAGGTTTTCTCTTTCACAGAACACTCTTTAACCAACGAATAGATATGAACGAAATTTATCTTATTTGACATCGAATGGCCGGAATGAAAACTTTTTTTAATAGACACACCTATAGGTATACCATGTGACACGGTCTGTGTAAATCGTAGCGGACTGCAGCAGCAACAACACGTAATTGTTTAATTGTTCTGACCATGGGAACGGCTAAATGATACGCGTAGTTATTCGATCGTTACTATCGCAATAGATGATGTACCGTACTGTTTCTTGGAAATTGCTAAACTAAGGTTTTCATTCGATTTCGCTGAGTCGCGATCTTCTCTTGGAGTCTGCGCGACATTTTAGCAGTCTTGAAATTTTAAAACGTTTGATTTATGTATATCTTCCTTTTTACCGGCTTTGCTACATCTTATAAACAATAGTTAAAATGTAGGTACTCTGAAACCACACACACGCACCATAAGTTTCCAGCTAAATATCTAAGCAAGTAATAAACATCTGTTGGTTAAATTAAATACCATACAACCATAATTGTGTGTGATATTTAATTGTGTTATTCCTTCCATGAGGCGAAAACTAGTGAGCACGTATTTTGCTTAAGGTGGAACGTTTTCAAAATTTTTCATACAATTTTCGTTCGGACTACATTTCAATTCTAGCGATGTCACGGACTTGAAATTGTAATATTTAGATAATATATGACCTTCTGCTCCCGCAGTTTGAAAAACTAAGCGAAAAAACCACTAATAATTAAAATACAGCCGTTTAAAAATTCATCAATTTTCACTCGGAGCCTTGTATGTGTGAGTGAGTTTTATACTATCCGTGTAAAGAAAATGGCCGCGGCGAATGACAGGTCGTTGCCAAAAACCTTCAATAGATGGCGCAGATGTCAATTCCAAGCATCCAGGTTTCAACGTTAGATACAACTATAAGTAGTACTTATTAGCTTTATAGGTGGCGACACTGTTCGAAACACTTATTTTCTGAAGAAAGAGACGGCAGTATTTTTTATCGTGCTACGCTGTTTATTTTTGTAGTGACGTAACAGCCATGTCATTTGTTTTTTGATAGAACGAATTTTAAACTGCAAATAAATGTGAAACGAAGTTGGATACTTCATTGAGATTGCATTCTTAGGCGTAGGAAGGAACGGTCGGCCTCATAAGGGGCTGAACACCTTTGTACCTTGTCACTTTAACGTCATGTTTAAATTGTCATACTAAATGTCTAACGGCTGAAAGCGACAAAGTCCCAAATTGTCCAACTGATTAATGAGACCGCCTGTACTACTTACATACGTAAACTCACGCCTATATGCCCAAAAGGGGTAGGTAGAGCCCATGAAATAATATTTTTCAGTGCCACTTTTGGCTATTACAGATTTATTGGACGAAGAAAATGTGATATTGCAGTGACAGGTGGCTAGCCCATCGCCCATGATTGGAGTATGTGGATAATTATTGTTTTAATAGTGAAATATAAAAAAAAAATGTATACCTATCAGGCACTCGCGATACAAAAACTTCGACGAAAATAATTAATGTTCGCATCAAAGTAAAGCAGCGTTATAGTTGTCATACAGTTTATTAGTATTATGTTGTTACCTTTTATTTGCCTTTTGGAAGATTAAGAAAAAAACATAATTTTCCGAATTTTTAAGTTAAAACATCTTTTATATTGTAATTTACTATTTGTTGTGATATTTTGATGGTTTATTATCCATAGAATGGCACCATATTATACATTGTAACACGTGTCAAATACTCGCTTTTTCTGAACGAATGTATGTCACTGCTTTACTTTGATGCGAACATTTTTTCCGAAGTTTTTGGATGGCGAGTGTCTAATGAGTAGAAGATACCTAAGCTTGTATTTCCGTATAAACAGCTCTCACTACAAATTTGAATAAATTAATGAAGTGACTGTATATTTTTTATAAATTCACCACTATTTTACACTATTCTTCTTCTTCTGTATAAGGACCGCCTAGAGCGGTGTAAGCCTCCTCCAAAACTTTTCAGATTTCTCTGTTTTTTGCTGGTCTAGTCCAGCAACATCCAGCTACCTTCTTAATGTCATCACTCCATCGTGAGTGTGTTCTTCCCTTTCTTCGAGTGTGCTCCATGGGTTACCAGTTTGTTACGATGTTTATCTACCTTTTATCTGTCACTCTTTGCGTGTGCCCCACCCATCTCCATTTGAGTCGGAGTGCCTGCCTGGCCACATTTGTGGTTCTGGTTTTTTTTTTTTTTTTACCGACATCAAGTTACTCCATAATTCCGTCATTTCTTAACCGATTTTGAAAATTCTTTTTTTTATTGGAAGTACATATATATATCCAAGTTGGTCCCATGTTTGTCAAAACGCAGTTCTGATGATGGGATCCATGAGGAATTGAGGGAAATCCTCAAATCCTAAGGGCAAACATATAGTGATTTTTGTGTTTTTATCATCAAATCGAGCATTTTCATACAAAAATCTGACATTTGATGAAGTGGAACTGCTGATGATGATCAGAACAGAACTCTTCAACGACGAAAAGTTCAAGTTTGGCGATTTGTCCTTATAGCTGTGTTTGTTAAGCAAGTTCTATTTTCAATATTAATTTTTGTCATGCTCGATTTCTGATGATGGGATCCACGAGGAATTGAGGGAACTCCTCAAATCTTTAAGGCAAACATATAGTGATTTTTTTATTTTTATCAACAAATCGAGCATTATCATACAAAAATGTGACATTTGATGAAGTGGAACTGCTAATGATGATCAGAACAGAACTCTTCAACGACGAAAAGTTCACGTTTGGCGATTTGTCCTTCTAGCTGTGTTTGTTAAGCAAGTTCTATTTTCACGATTAATTTTTATCATGCTCGAGTTCTGATGATGGGATCCATTAGGAATCGAGGGAACTCCTCAAATGTGAAAGACAGACAAATAGTGATTTTAGTATTTTCATGAACTAATCAAGCATTTTCATTCAAAAAAGTGACATTTGATGAAGTGGAACTGCTGATGATGATCAGAACGGAACTCTTCAACGACGCGTAGTTCACGTTTGGCGATTTGTTCTCTTCGTTTTGCTTGTCAAGCAAGCTAGTTTTTCAAGACCCAATTTCGCTCAAGCTTGAATTCTGATGGAGGATTCTATGAGGAATTGAGGGTACTTAGTCTTCTACCGTTATAAACATAATTATAGCCATTTTTTATTTTATTGTATGGAATCTAAGAGTACACCATATAAGTATAATAATCCCTCACCGGCCTCCCCCATTGCAGTCGGTTTTTTTTTTCTTAAAAATTATTTTGTTTTTGACTATGTCTTTCAGTTTCCGTCCCAGATAGCTTCTCTCTATTCCTCTCTGACATTTCTTCCGTTTGTTCTGTATTTTTTTTAGTTAGGGCCAGGTTTGGCATGCATACGTGAGACATTGGAGTAGGCAGATGTTCATGGCTTTTGTTTATAGTTTGGTATGCATTTTGCTTTAAAAAAAATCTTTCATGTTATCAAAAAATCATTTCATTACTCCATATGCGTTTTATTCTTCTATCAACTTATTTTTCAGTGCATGATTTGAAAGAAATTGTATGGCCTAAATGTAGTCCTCGACATACTCAAGTGGTATAGAATCCAACAAGATATGTTTAGGCTGTCTGTTGGTAGTTACTTTGGTTTTGTCTTCATTTACATGTAGGTAGTTCTACCTACTTTTTTGCTTGTGACTGTAGCATCTTTTCTAATTCTTTGGGGTCTTCAGACAGTAGCACAAGATCCCATTGCAAGGTTCAAAAAACAAATTTCTAAGACAGCTATAAACAATTTTGTGGGTCCCCTTCTCTTACCTCTTTTTCAATATTGAATGCTGGTCCAACATCTTCCATTTTTATACTGGCTGTGCTTTTTCTGTATATTTCTTTTATTACGAGTATATCTAAATAATGCTTGTTATATCCTTGAGTTGATAGTGCTTCCCATATTGATTCATGAAATATAATGTCGAATGCTTTGTAGTCGATAAAGCTGATGTAAAGTTTTGTTTTGTAATATGTGTAATAATGTGTTGGTTCTTTCCTTTTCTTTGTGGGATACCTTAGAGCTTATAGTTATGTTTTTTTCTATTTCATTATACTGGGCTTGAACTGACTGGTTTCTGTTATGTTCATATTTCGTAAGTTGGTTTTATACTTTCCATAGTCTATGTATTTATTTAAGTTTGGTTTTTTGTATCTTGTTCTAACATATATCTAAAATTAATCATAATGAAAGAAACTTAGAACTAAATATAAATAAATAAAATTATAACTAAACTACACTCTAAAACATGTCCCCCAAGTCTGTTCCCCTTGGAACTGTGCCCATAAGGCTGGCTGCATTCCCCCGTTGAATGGCGATGCCTATTGTTTGTCCGAGGAATGAGCCAGCCTTAGGGTCATGTGTGATTTCGATTAGTCTTTTTCATCGGGCCTCTTGCCGTCGTCGCGTCCCAAACCGGGTGGTTCTTGATTTATTTGGCAAATTTCAAGTTGAATGTAGCTCGTACTAGCCGGTCATTTTTAGTTCCACTATCTGGTGTTTTCCAATTCCATCTCAGCTTGTGCGGTTTTTTGTACATTTTGTTTGTGATTTTTAATTTGTGGTACCTACAGAAATTGATAAATATTTTATTTCTTTTGCCATATCCATATAATTTCACAGGAAAATATTTTCATAACCTTTTGGCTCTCCTATTTTTGCATTCGTGTCTCTGAGTAATATCATTCTAGTAGATTTTCTTCATATTTTTTTTTGTGAGAATCATATGCTTCGCTACCATACATTAGTGTTGGCACCAACACTCTTGTATGCACAGCCAGCCGCGGCTTTTCTGACACTTTCTGGCTGCTCATAAAGGCGTGAAATACCCCACTCACTCGATTCCCAGCTATCACTCTCCTTTCAATATCTTTCTCTAGCTTACGGTCTCTCCTGAACAAAGTCCCCAAGTACACAAACTCATCCAGTTGCTCCAACCTCACTCCATCTACCGCAATTTCACAAACTGTCATACACTCATCTCTTTCAAATACCATCACTTTCGTCTTGCTTACATTCATTTTCATTCCTTTTCTCGCAAACAATCCGTGCATGCTAGTTACCATCTTCTGTAGCTTCTCAGCCGACGACGCAAATAAAACCTGGTCATCGGCGTAGAGTAGACATTTGATAAGCAACCCATTCACTTCCAACCCACATTCATCGTCTTTCAAATCTTGCAAACAACTGTCTAGAAAATAAATATATAATTAAACAGCCACGGTGACTCTACACATCCCTGTCTAACACCCTTTTCGATGCTAAACCATTCAGTGTAGGACCCGTTTACTCTTGACGCAAGCAGTGGAATCCTCGTAGAGAGATTCCAGAGCTTGAACGAGATGGTCGCTCACTCTATACCCGGACAGTACCGAACCGAAAGTTCATTCCTCACCACTCTGTCATAGGTTTCTTTCTATGATCTGAGGTCATAGGACTTCTTTCAACATGTGCAAGTACTTGTTTTAGAACAACCTTATAATATTATCGCATCAATTTTATGCTTTTAAATTCAAAGGGGAAATTAATTATTGGCGCGAAAAACTTTAGTACGAAAGATTTTTGAAATATAACCACTTTTTCCGCCATTTGAACCTTTTATTTTTATTCGACAGATGAATTATTTATGAGAAAAATCTAAGAAATTTTATTTGTTTTAAACATGCCATAGACACTTTTGAGATGGAATCAAACGTGAATCAGCTATTAAAAAAACCGGCCAAGTGCGAGTCGGACTCCCGCACGAAGGGTGCCGTACCAACACATCCTAATGTACATTTAAAACCAGTATACAATACATTTAATCAAAAAAGGTCGTATCTTCAAAGGAAACTTACGGCACTAAGGCCCTTTTGTTTGGGAAAGACAGTTTTTCAGCAATAACTCAAAAACCGTTAAACCTCTCTTGGTCAAACCAATTTTCGTTGAAAGTATTTATTAATTTACACAATTTGATTTTTTCAGAATTTTAACGTTCATAGTTCGAATATTAAAGGGGGGACCACACTTTTTACCACTTTGACAGCTAATATCGTAATATCTCGCCAACGACTGATCTATGTCATTTTTGAAGGCCTATCCATAGATACCCCACACGCCTATGTGCATTTAAAAAAAATTGACCGCCCCTGTACATGTATGTATGGGGTGGCCCCCCAGTATAGTATTTTTTCAAAATTTCACATCTTATTTCTATAGCGGTTCATAGCATACACCTTTCTACCAAATTTCATAATTGTATTGCTCATAGTCTTCACGTAATTCGGCTGTGACATACGGACGGATAGACAGACAGACATGACGAATCCATAAGGGTTCCGTTTTTTGCCATTTGCTACGGAACCCTAAAAAAAAATGGGCCCTTCAAATGAAGATGGTGGCAAACGCACACACGGCTCAAGGTCGGGAACATGAATTTTTTTCATGACTACCAATCTACCAACGCTACCAATATAATTCAAAACTTTGTCATCTCCACCTTTTACGAGGAAATGTATGGAGGCGAATCCTCTCGGATTGGATTACTACACGAGAAAACCAAAAAGATTATTTACCAGCCTCCATAACAGATAAGACATACGAAAGAATTGTTGCTCAAAATGGCACGGAGACCTTTGTTCACTCAGCCAACTAACTGCCCGCATAGAAATTAAAAACGACCGTAGGCCACGGCGTTCGTTGATTCACGAGCACCTTGGCTTGGTTGGTAGAGACCCTGCCTACGAAGCCGGAACTCCCGGGTTCGAATCCCTGTCAAGGCATTATTTGTGCATTTATCAAGAATATTGTTCCTGAGTCTTGGATGTTTCTTATACGTAAGTATTTATCTAATTAAGTATGTCGTACCTATTTCGTCGTTTAGTACCCATAGTACACAAAAACTTTGTTTAGTTTAGGACTAGGTCGATTTTTGTAAGATTGTTCCCCCTTATTTTTTATTTTTGATATGTAATAGCTCTCATCATGTCAATCGAATACTTCGAGCGATCGTGGCCCAGCGGCGCCCGCGTACCGCGTGCAGTATGCGAGGTTAAGCAATGTCGGGCGAGGTCAGTCCTTGGATGGGTGACCGCTTTGAGTGGTTACTAACTGAGCGCTCCCGTGCTTTGGAAGGCACGTTAAGCTGTTGATCCCGGTCGCTGTGTATGATAGCAGTTGTTACGGGCGGCTTGAGAACTTCTAACAGTCAAGTTGCCCACTCACTTGACAAGCCTAATCCCAATAAGGTCTAGTTTCCCCCTCGGGTTGGAAGGTCAGATGGCAGTCGCTTCCGTAAAAATTAGTGCCTATGCCAACTCTTGGGATTAGGTAGCGGACCCCAGGCGTCCTTCAGGATGCAACTGTACTGGGAATAACGCTAGGAGGATGATGATGATGTCAATGGAATACTTGGCGACCATTTTGGCCTAGTTGGGTAGAATCCTGCCTACGAAGCCGGTGGTGACGGGTTCGAATCCCGTTCAGGGCATTATTTGGATGATGAAAACGATATAATCAATATGTTTTCCTGAGCCTTGGATATTTAAATATAATTATTATCTATTATATTCATGTATCAGATGTTTTTTAAATATATTATTTATTTGATAAATACAACAAACATAATTAAATATTGATCGTAAGATACAAAATTATAATACTAATAAAACATTACAAATAAAAACACAACCTAAAAATACTACCTATACCTAATGGCTAAGTGTATTACAAAAACTGGCCAATTCGAGTCGGACTCGCGCACGAAGGGTTCCATTCCATTATCTATAAAAACGGCAAAAAAAAATTCGTAGCGTTTCATACGTCTTTTACTAAGAATTAGAGACGATTTTTTACGATAACTCAAATGTCCCCTATAGTTTTCGTTGAAAGTCTTTAATAAGCTTTACTTTCCCGATTTTATTCATATTTTTGGAATCAGTTCAAAAGTTAGAGGGGGGGGGGGGACATTTTTTTTCTTTTGGAGTGATTATTTCCGAAAACATTCACTTTATCAAAAAAAATGAAGTCCTTATTAATTTTGAAAGACCTATCCAACAACACCCCACACCATAGGGTAGAAGCAAAAAAAAAATTCATCGCCACTCAAATAGGGGAGGTACGACGATACGACGTTGTCAGTTTTATGGATTTAAATATCCATACCAAATTGCTTTCTAGCACTAACTATCACAGAGCAAAGCCTCGGACAGACAGACGGACAAACAGATATACAGACAGACATGGCGAAACTATAAGGGTGCCTATAGTTGACTACGGAACCCTAAAAATGTGTAGCAGGTATTTTCTAAATATTTCATTCAGTGTCATCTTCATCATCATTAAGCATGCATTTTGGTAATATTTCAATAAATATTTAACGACACTCTTCACTCGGCACAGAAATCGACCTAGTCCCAAAATAAGTAGGTAAATCTTGTGCTATGTGTATTATAATAGACGTCGGTATATCTACATATTATACATGCAGAACCAACATGGCAACGTCGCGTCATATGTACCTAGTGCAAGCTGGCAGCGCCGCACGAATTCATTCAATAATTTTGGATGGTATAATATGCAACACCCGTCTCAACCCATTATTGGACTTCGAATTTTAAAAGTTGACGCTTCTCGAGAAGAGTCCCATTCTGTCAACGATCTATTTATCTCTTTCTAGGTCAGGCATTTTGAAGAAGTTTCATATCAATTTTTAAGACTGGCCACTAGTAAATTAAAAACAACGAACAAGATTGCTATTCACAATGCTTACCACAATCGCTACAAGCGAACTGGTGTTATATTTTACGTTTCTAGCTATTATTGTTAAGAATGTTGGGATCAAATAGTTTCAGGGTTGAGTTCACGGGCGAATACAAAACGTTTTGTGAACCAATAGTATATTTTACCTTACAATACATGCATGTCCATGTAGTGGCTTTGTACGGATATTTATTTCTTTGCTTTGATTTGTCTGCTGAAGTTGGATAAAATGTTTGTACACTATTTATTAATTGTATGACTCAAAACGCCATACTTCGTACACTTACTCGTATCCACCTCGTATCTATACAGATATACGAGTACTTGTCTATATTTCAGTAGTAGAGCATGTAGAGGATTTTTAAAGATCATAAACATATGTTTTGTATCTTACTCGATTGTACTATACAAGAAATTGAATGTTTAAAAAATATAAAAAAAACTCATAGCGATAAATTAGATTCAATTTTTGTTACAAATTTGCCTAAGTCAAGTCATAAGAATTTACATCCCCACCATATCAGCCCTAGGACGTCCACTGCTGGACATAGGCCTCCCCCAATTTCATGGGGGGTAAATGCCATAATCGCCACGCTTGGCATGCGGGTTGGCGATCGCAGTATCTCCACCGCACTCTAGGAATGCTGCTGCCCATTCCCCGGTGGTCTTGGTCGTAGTTTTAGGACATACCCGGGTCCATCACTGTCTCAAAATAATATAAAAAATCGAAATCTTTAAAGCATAACCATGTAAGAGTAGCGAGGTAATACTTCCTGTAAGTTCCTATAACCGGCTTTCTATTTTATTTGTAATATCACAGCTGTTGGATCTCCAAATAAAATAAATAAATAAATAATGCTGCCATTGTCTTTGTTACGATGACGCGGGGCTTAGTTTTAATAGTTTCTATTTTGTACTATTATTTCATATTTTATAAAATTAAGGTTTCTAAACGTAATTGATATTGTTTACGTGAAATAAATTAACTATAGCATTAAATACACCTATCACAAAAATAATAAAAGCACTTCGAAGAAAAATAAAAACACAAAAAGATGATGGTTCCCAAGGATCGAACGCGAGTATGACTCTAGCGTTACACTGAGATAAAAGTGAAAGAGAGTTCCACAAGACCACCGTATGTCATCTCATAGGCTCGAAAACATCGTTCTATTTATTCCGGTTTTTTTACATATGTCGTAGTTCTCTTGTTTCGCACTAGAAGCTACTTCCTTGATTTATTATTGCGCCCTCTATTTTCAACTTTGTATAATGTTTGACAGTAAGTGACTTTCCCACTGACATTAGGTACGCATGTGTGCGTGAATGCAAGAAAATGCAATATTTTGCATTCGTTCACAATACACGTTTAAAATAAACACTGTTTAGTGCAGATAGATTGCGATTCATACGTAGGATTTTTTGCTTCTTCCGCAGTTTGAAAATCATCAAATGTAATATAGTGATTTTGCGGAAAATTATGAAAAACCACCAAATGGTCTCAGTGCCGCCATCTATTAGCAGAACTTCGGCAGGAATCCGTGACGTTCCGCCTTAAGTGATTTCTCTTCTTCTCTTTTCCTTTTTAAATAAATACAGTCTGTACTTTAGATTAATCAGGTTCCGTTATTCTATACTGTATTAAATTGGTCTAACTCCTGCAAGTGTGATTTGTTGCATTATTGTACATTGTATGTATTGCCTAAGCGTATGTTCTTTTTTTTTTTTCTTATGTAATTTCTAAACGTCATCATCATCATCATCATTTCAGCCGAATGACGTCCACTGCTGGACATAGGCCTCCCCCAAAGACTTCCACAATGACCGGTCCTGCGCCACCCGCATCCAGCGGACACCCGCGACCCTTACCAGGTCATCAGTCCACCGTGTGGGGGGCCTGCCCACGCTACGCCTTCCGGTACGTGGTCGCCACTCGAGAACCTTCCCGCCCCAACGGCCATCGGTTTTGCGTGCTATGTGCCCCGCCCACTGCCACTTAAGTTTAGCGATTCGAAGGGCTATATCGGTCACTTTGGTTCTGCTGCGGATGGCCTCATTTCTGATGCGATCACGCAGAGAAACTCCCAGCATAGCCCTCTCCATTGCTCTTTGGGTGACTTTGAGCCTTCTTATGAGGCCCATAGTAAGCGACCACGTTTCAGTACCATATGTCATCACTGGCAACACACACTGGTCAAAGACTTTCGTCTTGAGACACTGCGGGATATTGGACGAAAAGATGTGACGTAGCTTCCCGAACGCTGCCCAGCCGAGTCGGATTCGACGATTAACCTCTTTCTCGAAGTTGGACTTACCTAACTGGACAGTCTGTCCTAGGTATATGTAATCGTCTACAACTTCGAGCGTAAAGTGTCCGATTGTTACGGGAGTTGGTGCTACATGGGCATTTGACATGATCTTCGTCTTGTCCATGTTCATCCTTAGACCAATTCGCTCGGAGGCTTTACTGAGGTCATTGAGCATTGTACTTAAATCCTCCATGGTCTCAGCCAAGACTACTATATCGTCAGCAAACCGAAGGTGAGTGATGTACTCGCCGTTTATGTTGATGCCTAGCCTTCTCCAGTCCAGAGTCTTGAACACGTCCTCCAGTGCAGCGGAAAACAGTTTAGGAGAAATAACATCTCCTTGCCTGACTCCCCGCTGCAGCGGAATAGGTTTCGAGTTCTGGTCCTGGAGTCGGACTGACATAGTGGCGTTCTCGTACAAACACTTCAGCACTTCGATATAGCGGTAGTCCACTTGGCACCGTTGGAGAGATTGTAGTACAGCCCAGGTTTCAATCGAATCGAAGGCTTTCTCGTAGTCCACGAACGCTAGACAGAGGGGCAGGTCATACTCCTCAGTCTTCTGTATAACCTGACGAAGCGTATGGATGTGGTCTACGGTGCTAAAGCCTCTTCGGAATCCGGCTTGTTCGGGAGGCTGGAAGTCATCTAGCCTGCGTGCGAGACGGTTCGTAATGACTCTTGAAAACAGCTTATAGACATGGCTCAGAAGTGAGATGGGGCGGTAGTTCTTCAGTAAGGCGTTGTCACCCTTTTTGAAAAACAGCACCACCACACCTCTGTTCCATGCCTTTGGAGTTTTCCCTTCCAGTAAGACGGAATCGAACAACTTCTGAAGGGCCCTAAGGACCGGTTTTCCACCCGCCTTCAGGAGTTCAGCTGTTATTCCGTCTTCACCGGGTGCCTTGTTGTTCTTTAGCTGTTTAAGAGCCATTCTAATCTCGTACAGGCTGATGTCCGGGATATCTTCGGTATAGTGCCGGGTTAATCTGGCTCTAGGGTCTTCCGCCAGACCAACTTCGGGTCTGCTAGTTGACGTGTATAGCTGTCCATAAAAACATTCTATCTCTTTCTCTTGCTTGCTCGGGTTTGGATGAAACGATTCTACCGTCTTCAGTTTTTAATTTGGCGAGCTGGCTCTGCCCAATAGACAGATCTCTTGAGAACACTTTAGCGCCCTTATTCTGCTCGATGGCCTCTTCAATACGATTTGTATTGAATTGGCGCAGATCGCGGGTAAGGGACTTGGAGATCCGTTTATTGAGCTGCCTGTATAATGTCGCATCGGCTGAAGACTGCAGAATCATTTCATTCCTTTCCTCGATGAGCCTCTGAGTGGAGATAGAAAGCCTTTTGGCTCTGTGAGTCCGTTGGGCCTTAAAGAACTTAGACCCAATGCTATGGACAGCTTCCACAAACCCGTCATTGAAATCGTCCACGTCGCCACCTAGACAATCAAAACGGTTCAATTTCTAAACGTGAGTTCCTGTAATTGGCTCTGTATGACTATTATAGCTGCAATATTGTAAAAATAGCTGTTGGTTCTCCTTATATAAATAAATAAATAAATAAATAAAACGTCTTGCAATTACTCCTAATCGACGCTCAGAGCCCTCAGAGGTACGGATATTTAAGTCACAAACTGTTCGTCTATTTGGCAAGAGCCTTCGTGCGACACTATAATGCGATATTATACTCGTAAGCTTGGTCGACTCAAGTATTCAATGGGATCGTGTGTGCAGTTAATGCTCACTTGATATGTTAGATTGTTATGTTAGTGTAACAAGGTTCTACGGAGTACGGTAATTAGATACAGCACAGAACCTTATCATGCTGACACAGCACAGGCATGACTTGGCATTTGGCATACAAATAAATCCAATGTTAAATTATCTACTTTAAGTATAGGCTGTTACGGTCCTAAATTGTAGTTATTTTTATCAATATTATTTATAGATTCTTTATCCTGTTTTCGTCCAACTAACTGAGATGACTATTGCCAAGATTCGTTTTGTCTGAGCGTAGGTAGGTAATTATGGAATAAAGAAGTATTACTAGCTTTCCATCATCTTAACCTTGTATACCCGTTTATTACCTTTTCGCGGCTGGATGATTGAGTTGAGAGCCTTGAGCGAGAGGCATCCAAAGTCTACACAGAAGTAGGTACATAATATATTTAATTTTGCACAACGGAGAAAGGTACAGAACTATATAAAAACCATCTTAACACAACAGAAAATTCATTAGTAGTATTGTCGGCCTGTTTAGCCTAGTTAGTAGTGACACTGCCTCCGAAGCTTGAGGTCCCGGGTTCGAATCCCGGTAAGGGCATTTGTTTCTGTGGTGAGCAGAAACATTTGTTCCTGAGATTTTGGATGTTTTCTATGTATTTAAGTATATATCTATTAAAAATATCGTCGTCTAGTACCCATAACACAAGGCTTATTGAGCTTACTATGGGACTAGTTCGATTTTTGTAAAAAAATGTCCCTTTATATATTTATTTATTTATTAGTTTCCATGGGAAATTAATGTAAAAAGTGTTTCTCCTTCGTTTTTGAGTGGACTTAGTGTACGGCAATTTTGGGCAGTATATCTAGAATCCATAGTAATATGCAAACCTAAGGTGAATATGCACCTGTTATACTATCAGCATTACAGTTAAACTGACCATTCGTGAACCTTATAGCAACGAGATAAGGTCTACCTTTAGTCAGTTGCAGTGCTGATAGTACAAGTTAAACCATCAGTAAGTACCGTAAATCGACGTAGAATAATATTAATATGATCTGCACAAACGTATCCCCTTAACAATAAAGTAGTGTTTCACTTAAATTACCTAGACTTACGTATTGCTGCTTTTGACTGTACGATATTGCTGTTGAAATACAATACCTAAATATATAAAAGAAGAAACTGACTGACTGACTGACTGACTGACTGACATATCAACGCACAGCCCAAACCGCTGGTCCTAGAGATTCCAAATTTGGCACGTAGGTTCCTTATAATGTGTAGGGGTGCACTAAGAAAGGATTTTTCAAAATTCAACCCCTAAGGGGGTGAAATGGGGGTCCGAAGTTTGTATGGAGAAACAAGATTAGTTGGACTATTTTATTCGAAACTTCACAGGAGTATTTCTAACGATAAATGAGTAAATACGTGTTTCAGGTTTTTTGAGAAATCAACCCCTAAAAGGGGGAAACCTGGTGACAAATTCTGAAAATCGACATGGGTATTGTTTTTATGATATACCGGGTCGCTGATAACGAAAACAACAATGATTTTAAAATTTCACGCGGAGGACGTGAAATACCATCCCCTCTGTTGGGGTGCGAGGGGGATGAAATGTCTAAATATTAATATGGGTGTCGTTTTTATGGTTTTTTGGGACGTTAATTACGAAAATGGCATCGGTTTTGTAATTTAATATTGTGGACATGAAAAATTTTGAAAAATTGTGCCAAATTTCAAGAAATAACTGACTGACTGAGAGACTGACATATCACCGCACAGCGCAAACTGGTGGGTCTAGAGATTCCAAATTTAGTATGTAGGTTCCATATAAGGTCTTGAGGTGCATTAAGAAAGGATTTTTCAAAATTCAACGCCTAAGGGGGTGAAATGGGGGTCCGAAGATTGTATTGGGAATCAAGATAAGCTGGATTATTTTATTCGAAACTTCACAGAAGTATTTCTAACGATAAATGAGTAAACATGTGTTTCAGGTTTTTTGAGAAATCAACCCCTAAAAGGGGGAAATCTGGTGACAAATTCTGAAAATCGATATGGGTGTTGTTTCCATGGTTTATTGGGTCGCTGATTACGAAAACAACAATGATTTTAAAATCCACGTGGAGGACGTGAAATACCATCCCCTCTGTTGGGGTCCGAGGGGGATGAAATGTCTAAATATTAATATGGGTGTCGTTTTTATGGTTTTTTGGGACGTAAATTACGAAAATGGCATCGGTTTTGAAATTTAATATAGTGGTCATGAAAACTTTTGAAAAATTGTGCCAAATATCAAGAAATAACTGACTGACTGAGAGACTGACATATCACCGCACAGCGCAAACTGGTGGTTCGAGAGATACCAAATTTGGCATGTAAGTTCCTTATAAGGTCTAAAGGTGCATGAAGTGCCGTGAGTTCCCTATGACGATACGACCTTTTTTGATTCAATGTATTGTAGATGGTTTTATTGATCAGTGCCGTCCGATACGATTTCGACATAAATCGATATCTGAGTGTCCGAGAGGACTCTTAATAGGAATCCGAGGTAAAATTTGTGAAAGTGGCGGCCATATTGATTTTATTTTTTTTCGTCCCGATTTCGTTCAAAATCGATATCTGAGCGTCCGAGAGGTCTCGTAATACGAATCCGAGGTATAATTTAGAAAAAGTGGCGGCCATATCTTTTTTATCATTTCCGTCCAGATTTTGTTCAAAATCGATATCTGAGCGTCCGAGAGAATTCTTAATACGAATCCGAGGTAAAATTTGGAAAAAGTGGCGGCATATTGATTTTCTTCATTTCCGTCCCGATTTCGTTCAAAATCGATATCTGAGCGTCCGAGAGGTCTCTTAATATGAATCCGAGGTAAAATTTGAAAAAAGTGGCGGCCATATTGATTTTCTTCATTTTCGTCCCGATTTCGTTCAAAATCGATATCTGAGTGTCCGACAGGTCTCTTAATACGAATCCGAGGTAAAATTGGTGAAAGTGGCGGCCATATTGATTTTCTTTTTTTTCGTCCCGATTTCGTTCAAAATCGATATCTGAGCATCCGAGAGGTCTCTTAATGCGAATCTGAGGTAAAATTTGGCACTCCATTCATACCTATATGCAAAAAAGTTTAATGTTACTATATAGGCGTGTGGGGTATCTATGGATTTGTTTTTAAAAACGACATAGAGGTTTCGATATTTTTTCCATTTAAATCAACCTTTCTTTTTTAATCGTATGGCATTTATTTACGATCCGTGAGATTTTCGAGAAGACTAGTACGGTTGCCAGTTTTTGTTGCACTTTTAGCACCACCCAGGGGTTCTGTGTATGGTAACGGTGGGTACTCCCTACGGACGCGGTGCAACTTCGACCCCCCTTTGTCAACTGAGTGGGCAACTTGACTGTTAGAAGTTCGCAAGCCGCTCGAAGGCCTCTAACTTGGCTTAACGATTGCAGCCGGGATCAACGGCTTAGCGTGCCTTTCAAAGCACGAGAGTCAGTTAGTAACCACTCAAAGCGGTCACCCATCCAAGAACTGACCTGCACCCACATTGCTTAACCTCGCACACCGCACGCGGTAGGCGGGTGCCGTTGGGCCACGAGCGCTCTAAATTCTTGATAGTTTGTGCCAAATTGCCATTAAATAGGTCCAGTAAAAGCAACTTGGTTGTAACAGACGGACTGACAGTAAGGAGTGCGAATGGAAGTGAGGCCAAATTTTCTTTTTGGATGCTCCAATGGTAACTGGCAAAACCTACCTAATAAATTTAATTGTAGGAAAAATAAATGTTACACATGATATTGAATTAGCCGTATTTCTGTACTTCAAAGGACCAGAGTTTATGGCCGCTGCGCGCTGTTAGGTCGTTTACAGACCTATTGGTGTTACTTGTAGTACACAGATATTTTTACTAAGAGCCATTTAAGACATCCTTTTATTTCATCGGCCCTTTCCCCTTCGGCCTCTCGGAAATGTATGATAATAGTTTTCGATCCTTATTTTTGCCAAAACCAAATGAAATTCAACAGTTTGCCGGTTCTCAGAATGTATACTGACTTTTTATCTGTTCATCTGTTAATGAATCACAATCACCAAACTTCGTATAGCGAAACCCCAGAATGTAACAACTACTTTTTTGGAGACCGCATCTAAATCGGTTCAGCCAAACGCGAGATAATCGTGGACAAACATACGAACCTGTTATTTGTAGACGGTTAAAAATTTCGCTTAGTACGCGGGCGAAGCCGCGGGCAAATGCTAGTATCTATATAAGCAAGGCCACTGTACTATACGTCTATCCCTTTCTTACTTTCCAAGTTGGTATAGTGGAAAGATTCTCAGTACTCCATGTAGGTACTCGTACCTTCAGATCATGTTAAGAACATTCGCTTCGGGTGTAGATCCCTATTAGTAATTCAGTATTAGACTTCCAGAGTCCCGTCACATATGTACATAGATGCATAAATACTACCTACCAGTGGCTCTGTGAGCTACGGTGCTCGCGAAATAGTTTTTTTTTCTAATTTCATCGTTTCCAAAAACTGACTCGACAATATAAATTCTGTATAGTTATCAAGCCTGCTCACAAAATTTCACGAGAATCGGTTGAGAAATGCGACCTGTAGAGGAGAACAGCCGGAAATCCGGGCATACGAAAGCAACATTGCCGAAGCTGAAACGAGGAGCTTCGTTTCACTCGGTCAAATGTAATCGCTGACTAGAAATATGAAAAAATACCTAATTTCATAGCAGAGTATTTAATCCTACCAACTGGAAGGTTGCAAGACTTGATCGCGACTAGTGAAGAGATTATGTATGTTCTTAGGCCGATTATATTTACTTTTAGTGGACTATTTATTTAGATCGTCAGCCAGAGTAGCCAAATAAAAAATAACACTATTTTATTACTGCGTACAAATGGTACTAATCTTATGGGATAAGGATGTTTTATGGTAGGTTTATTTAGCCACATAGAGTACAACCGTATATATAGAACTTTGTTATTTTATTTTAAACATTGGGCGACGTTAATTTAGCCAATTTCAACGCAACTAAAACACAGTTGTATCTCATCTCCACTGAACGGGGTCTGAATTCAACTTGACTCCAACTTTCCGGAGTGTATCAGTACCGATTTTTTTACTATGTACAGCGCAGCACCTTGGCATGAAAATTACGTCCAATATAAAAGTTAGGTCCTACATAGAATATTTGGCGCAAACTGCAGCAAAAAAATAGGCATCCTCTCAATGGTGAAAAGGTACTTCACACCTAGACATCTTCTCCAACTCTATCAAGCATAGGTCCGGTTGGTTCGGTCATGTATGGTGTAGGTATCTATACTTACTGCTATATTGTACCATCTCTGGGATGGTTCTGCTAAATACCAGCTAGCCGCCTTAGAATCGATTTTATAAGCGTGCCAGGAAGCTCATTGGTGACTTTGACTAGATAAACACGTTCCCTGCCCGGGTGCCCCCAATGTGCGGTCATGAAACTTTTCAGTAGTCCATACTTCCACACATCCCTATACTGAATACAAAGTTGGACTTGTGACATTGTCAGATCGTTATGTATGGAATGCTTTTTGTGGTAAAGCTAAAACGCAAAGCCTTGCCAATGCCTAAGTCACCGTAGGAAAGTTGCCTGCTTGTCAGCGTCGTACAGGATACATTTTGGAGAGTGTGCGCTAGGATACACGAATTAATCACTCCCCCACCATTTCGCCATCGTGGGACCCTAGGCGCGTAAATAGGTTCCACCCTTATGTTGTTGACATGCTACTGATTCGCACGAAGCGCTTTGCTTCTAGTTTTCTTGCGAGGCCATCTAAGGGGTGGAATTCTCTTCCGGAAAACCTTTTCCCAGATATTTATAACTTGGATCTTTTCAAGACAAGAGTGAATAGGCACTATGTATGTACGCATGCAACACCCTTGACCTCATCATCATTTACCACTAGGTGAGATAGTAGTCAAATGTTTACTTATTTTCTGTAAAAACACGATTAAATACTAGTTTTGCCTAATTAGCATCGATTATTGTGTAATGTGTTTACCCTTGGGCTTCTGGTGTGACTATTTCGTATGTTATTGTTTATCATAATTACCGATATACCTGTGCTGTATAGTGTAAAGATCTTATCACATGGGAAACTGCGCGGGAAAAAATGCAGCTACTTCTAGCGGTGCAGAAAAGAACATTCTACAGACTTACTGACATTGTTAGAAAATGTTGATAATAAATCCACATTATGTACTACCTATAGTAGTAACTAGTACGAGTATCTGCTATTAAGCGTTGGTAGGTGGTAAGGGGCAAACTTCTCATTTACCAAATGTTAGACCAAATGTTAAATTTGTGACATTTTATTTTATTTTAATCAAAAATGACTAATGTTGAGTTGGAGGCGTAACTTTACAGGAAGTCGATAGTGAAATAGGAAGGATTCGAGCCTCATATTTAATAAAGTAACAAACAGAAGTTTCAGTCATCAGATACCTAATTGTAAACCGAAGCAGTTCAAACTACATTCAAACGTTCCTAATTCATCATCTAGCAGCCAGCTCCTTACATAAGCATCAAAAAGAACCACCACCACCTCAGCCGAAGGACGTCCACTGCAGGACTAGACCTCCCTCAATTTCTTGGGGGGTAAATGCCATAATCGCCACGCTTGGCATGCGGGTTGGCGATCGCAGTATCTCCACCGCACTTCAGGGATGCTGCTGCCCAGCATCCTCCGGTGGTCTTGGTCGTAGTTTTAGGACATACCCGGGTCCAAAAACCGGGAACAAAAAGAACAAATCTCACATAAATATTTATAGATTTTTTTAAATATTAGCAAGTATGATTTCATTTCATATCAATATCGGCGAGTTTGGGTTTACATTGTTCATTGCATGAGCGAGTTGTGTTGTTACTATATAAATGCGTCATAACATACGCATTAATACAAAAAGAGACATGAATCGATCAAGAGCGGTCGTGCTCGCACATGAAAGGTTCCTTACGAGAAAAATATGAATGTAAAATAATTAGTTTTCCTTTGAATTTTGATTTTAAATTCATTTTTATAGTTCGTTGTACTGTAAAAATTACAAATGTAAATAATACCCCTCAAAAGACCAGTCAAAAACAAGTTCTGAGACAGACTTAGACTATTTTGGGGGTTAACGTCACTCGCTTCCGTAGGTTTAACCTCGAGACCCTACAAGTGACCCCTGGGCGGTGCTAAATGAGTGACAAATCTTACCGGTGGTAGGCTTCGGCCGTAGCTGGGTACCACCCCTCTGACTAAGCCGTTGCGCCATAACGGTCCGCCGTGTTCCGGAACGAAGTCTGAGGATTGCCAACCCGAGAGGTCGTGTCTGAGTAGTAGCTTCTCGCCTTCATATCGTATCACGGCTGGTATGTGCTACACGCAAACATCTGGTTCTGGAGGCTAGCGGGATCCGAAGCACGGTGCTCTGCTGGCCAACCGCAGGTAGTTGGGGGCCCAATTAGCGGGAAAGCCGCCCGCGAAAGGCTGCCCCGCCAACTAGTGAAAAATCCTGGAATGGCTCCACCTTGCCAGTTGGCGACCGGATGGCCAGGTGGCCATTTCGGGGGGGTTCGGGCGTCCCGCGGTCTCCAAATCAGCTGTCTCTGTGTGTGGCACATAGGAGTGCGTGTTTGAGTTAAAAGGTTGAGAAGCCTCACTCAATTTGCGTCCTCTTATTTATTCACTCTCTTGCAATCATGAATTAATAATAAAAATGACTAAAAAGAAAACAAAAAATAAGTTGAAACAGCGGATGCACTCCCTCCCACTTAAAGTGCACCTGTGTAACATTCGAGGTCTGCACTCCAATATCGACGCAGTCCATCACCACCTTGAGACTGACAAACCGCAGATGCTATTCTTCACCGAGACGCAAATCAGATGTCCAGCTGACGCGACATACCTCACCTACCCGGGATATACCCTCGAGCACAAGTTTCTACCACGCGCCGGGGTATGTATGTATGCTCGTGATAACATCTGTTTAAAGCGTCTCAAAAACCTTGAGGAGTCCAGTTTTTCCGTAATGTGGGCATGGGTGGACACGGGCTTGGCCCAAATTCTCTATGCTTGTGTTTACCGTTCGCACAGTGGAGACCAAGAGACATCAAGACTGTTCAGCTACCTCAGTGAGGCAGCCGATGAAGCTCGACAAAGGTATCCTACGGCTGAACTGGTAATCTTGGGGGACTTTAATGCGCACCACCAGGAATGGCTGTTGCCGCACCAAGTAACTGATCACGCTGGGAGAGAGGCACGCAACTTAGAGCTAACGCTTGATCTCACCCAGCTTGTCAGCTGTGCTACCAGGGTACCTGATGATGACTCTCATACGGCCAACTGCTTGGACCTTCTGCTAACTTCTAATCCGGACCAGTACTCGGTGGCGGTAGCAGCCCCTTTAGGAACCTACGATCACTGTCTGGTGAAGGCTGTATCCGCATATTCCTCTCCGGATCAGAGTCCTACCGGTGAAAGACGGGTGTGGCGATACGGGTTGGCAGACTGGGACGAGATGCGACATTTCTTCGCATCTTATCCTTGGCGTGCGGCGGGCTTCTTCGGATGATCCGACGATATGTGCCTCCGCAGTAGCTGATGTCATACGGCAAGGTATGGAATATTTTATTCCATTTGCCGATGTCCCAACAGGCTACAAACCACGCCCGTGGTATAATGCTGACTGTGAACGTGCCAACGCACTTAAGCAGTCAGCGTACCTGGCTTGGGCAGATGCTCGCAAGCGTAAAGCCTCGAACATGTGTCATCTGAAGAGAGAATTTAACAAAGCCGCCAAGTCGAGTAAGAAACAGTTTCGTAAGGCGCGCTTCGACCACGTACGCCGTATTGGAATCAAACTGGCCTCGTATCCTCCTGGAAGCAAGGCGTTCTGGTCCCTGGCTAAAGCGGTCGAAGGAAACTTCTGTCGGCCCTCTTTACCACCTTTGATCAAACCAGACGGGACACTAGTACATACTGCCAAAGACAAGGCCGATTTATTTGCTTGTCTTTTTGCGGAAAACTCGCGTTTAGATTCTACAAGTAAACTTCCTCCTGCGCTTCCGCAAGTAAATTGCTCTATGAGCGATATTCGCATTCGGCAGAAGGAAGTTCTAAATAACCTACGATCTCTGGACGTGCATAAAGCAAGTGGTCCTGATGGCATTTCTGCTATTGTCCTGCGAAACTGTGAACTGTCTCCGATTCTGACTCGCCTGTACCGCTTGTCACTTAATACTGGTGTGGTTCCCTCGTCTTGGAAACTGGCTAATGTTCAACCCGTGCCAAAAAAAGGCAGTCGGGCAGACCCTGCCAACTATCGGCCGATTTCTGTTACCTCCATACTCTGCAAGACTATGGAGCGTGTACTGAATAGGCGTCTCCTTACATACCTAGAAGACAATGATCTTCTCAGTGACTGTCAGTATGGTTTTCGCCGGGGACGATCAACTGGGGATCTTCTAGTGCATGTTACTCATCTTTGGAGTGAGGCTATCGAGAGGTACGGGGAAGCTCTTGCCGTGTCTCTCGATATCTCTAAAGCTTTCGACAGGGTCTAGCATGCTAGCCTAGTGAACAAGCTTCCTGCTTATGGGATACCTGTTGGCCTTAGCAACTGGATAGCTGATTTCCTGAAAGGGCGATCGATTCGTGTGGTCTTAGAAGGCTACACATCGAATCAATGGGCTTTAGATGCCGGTGTCCCTCAGGGATCTGTTCTCTCTGCAACCTTATTTTTATTGCATATCAACGACATGTTAATGCCTGGTACCTTTGGGTATGCCGATGATAGCACAGTTGTAGTCAGATATCTTTCCAATGCTAGGGCCAGTAAAGAGGAAATCCAATCTTGCCGACAGGATATGGTAAATAATTTGGATTTGACTTTTCGAGCGGTTTCGGATTGGGGTGATGCTAAT
The DNA here is from genome assembly GCA_905163555.1 of Notocelia uddmanniana. Classification (NCBI taxonomy): domain Eukaryota; kingdom Metazoa; phylum Arthropoda; class Insecta; order Lepidoptera; family Tortricidae; genus Notocelia; species Notocelia uddmanniana. The sequence goes on from LR991052.1 coordinate 60,161,384, forward strand.
TTTGTCAAATTCAACGCAACCAAAACACAGGCGTGTCTCATCTCCACTAAACGGAGTCCGTTCAACTTGACTCCAACTTTCCGGAGTGTATCTGTACCGATTTGTGACCATCTACAGCTCCTTGGCATGAAGGTCACCTCCAATATGAATTTTGGTTCCTACATAGAATCCTTGACGCAAGCTGCAGCAAAAAAATTAGGCATCCTCTCTAGGGTGAAGCGGTACTTCACATCTAGGCAGCTTCTCTAACTCTATCAAGCACAGGTCCGATCATATATGCAGTACTGCTGCCACCTCTGGGATGGATCTGCTAAGTATCAGCTTGCCGCCTTGGAATCGATTGATAGGCGTGCCAGGAAGCTCATTGGTGACTTTGACTTGATTAAAGCTAGGATGCAAAGCCTTGAACATCGTAGGAAAGTCGCCTGCTTGTCGGTGTTCTACAGGATACATTTCGGAGAGTGTGCGCTAGGATTACACGAATTAATCCCTCCCTCACCATTTCGCCATCGTGGGACAAGGCGCGGACATGGGTTCCACCCTTATATTGTTGATATGCCACTGATTCGCACGAAGCGATTTGCTTCTAGTTTTCTTGCGAGGACTGCAAAGGAGTGGAATTCTCTTCCGGATAATCTTTTCCCACATACCTATAACTTGGATCTTTTCAAGACGAGAGTGAATAGGTACTATCTAGGTACGCATGTAACACCCTCGACCTCATCATCACTTACCATCAGGTGAGATAGTGGTCAAATGCTTATCTATCTTATATAATATATATATACGTAACAGGAGACGCCATTAGTATCCTTACCCCTCTGCCAAAAACTAGGCACAATGTGCACAAAATAATTAAAACCGTACTTCGTTAATCGATTATAAGTCAGTCCCGAAATCGTTTTCGGCGTGTGAAGAGCTCCGTGAAAATACTTTTATCTGCTGTTTACCCTAAAATAAAACGTTCAACTTTATAAAATTTACAAAAAGATTTAAGATAATTTCACATACTGTAAGCATATTTTTGATTTATTTATAATTTTATGCACAATGCAAGTTTTATTTAAATCGTAAATCGTGCATCGATTACAAAATCGAATTAAAAACATTCGGGCTAGCTGTCAAACTTCACTTTGAGACCACCGTATTTAAAGAAATAAGGACTACTGTTTATGAGAATTTCTTTGAAACATGGTCCTTATGGACTTTGGTCAATTTGGCCATCCGATCTAACGTTAACGAGAATAAAGTCGACTTTTATTGCTCAACTTTAGTATTTTGAATGTGCGTGAGTTTAGTGTTGTAACTTTCAGTCTTCGGGGATGGCTGTAAACTACACATATCTGTATGAGTCATACTTCATACCTACATGTTTTGATATACTTTTAAAGTCGACAGCGAATACCAGTTAGGTTTCAGCTGGTAAGTGCTTATCGATAGATAAGAGCCTTTAACCAGTCTAAACGGATTGCAAAATACATCCGAACACGCATGTGTTGTGGGTGGGACGACGATAACAAAACATGTTTATAAAATAATAATGCACTACCGCCAATTTAGAGTCGATGTAATGCGCCTGTAGCATATTTTCCCACCCTGGATCATACATCTAATCTGACATTACTACCTATATTTGTCTCCAAATGAGGAGATTGACAAGAGGTAGAAAATAAGTTATAATCATTACGAGTAAACGGTAGTTCGATTTTAATAAAACATGTCTAAGAATATCGGTAGAAAACCTGCTTCCAAATAGAAACAACCGCATTCAAATCGGTTCATCCGATTAAGAGCTACGATACCACAGACAAAATCACATAAACACATGCTCTTTTGCGTTTTAAATAAAAATAGCGGCCGACAGCGTCTCGGACCACGCGCCATGTAGGGTTCCGTAGCTATCCACCCGTGATATTAAGTATGCGGACTTAAAATGTCACAAACATATATTTACTATATAAGTACATTTCACATAACTAACAACTTTATATTTTACTACCATACATACTACCACACTAATACAAGTAGCTAATGCCTACTTAATCTTCAGGGAGCTCTATAATACCTAAAGATGTACTCTAACACCTTGAGAATATTCATATTATCGCGAACACCTTAGCTTCAATATATCCTTATATACCTATATCTGATGACGACTGTATTGCTGTAGTCTACGAGACCTATAGTGGCTCTGTGAGCTGTAGACCTAGTGAGAGATATTCTTTACGTTTTTAACCCCTAGGCTCCGGCATTTGGATTTTTTAAACAGAATCGACTAAAAATACGTATAATTATCGGTTGAACGATGCGACCTGTTGAGGAGAACAGCCGCACATCCAGACATACGAAAGCATTTTTACCCAAGCTGACACGCTTTACTCGCGTCACTAAAAAAACCGGCCAAGTGCGAGTCGGACTCGCGCATGAAGGGTTCCGTACCAGAAAAAAAAACGCCAACAACTACTCTGTTGTAGTTATGGGAGCCCCCCTTAATTATTATTACTATATTTTAGTATTTGTTATTGTAGCCACAATAAAAATACATAATCTGTGAAAATTTCAACTGTCTAGCTATTACGGTTCTTGAGATCTAGCTCGGCGAGTGGTAGCCATGAAAAAGGGCAAAAATATCAAGTTGTTTGTATGGGTTGGGAGCCCCCTTAATTATTGTTATTATTTTGTTTTTAGTATTTGTTGTTATAGCGGCAACAGAAATATACAATCTCTAAAAAATTCAACTGTCTAGCTATTACGGTTCTTGAGATATACAGCCCGGTGACAGACGGACGGACAGCGAAGTCTTAGTAATAGGGTCCCGTTTTTATCCTTTGGGTACGGAGCCCTAAAAACACACACACACACACACACACACACACTGCGTCAGTAAAAATACGTATAATCAGGTGCGTAGCTGCGATTGTAGATACATATCTATGTCCGCCGGCCTTGTATAGTGACGGTTTGCGTTATTGTTATCTGCCAAATGCTCAGCAGAATCTTAGTGTTGTCTTATGTTGGACCATTCTTAGCCGATAATAAGTGATCCTTGGTGCGGACATTTGCAGCGACGTCTAGTTTCAGAGCCACTTAGAAAGCAAATCCAAACTGACATCTAAAAACTTTAGATGGTAGTCTGTATTTTTTTAGTAAAAAGCTAGGTGTGCTCAATTGAGTGAAGCGGTACTTCACCCCAGGACCGAGGCTTACTACTATATACTCACAAGTCCGTCTATAGGCTCAGCACTTGGATACCAGGCTGGGCCTATTGATTTGCTTCAGAGACGTGCTGTGCAATTCGTATAGACGATCACAAACTAACAGGAAGGATATTCATTTCAACACCTTAGAACCTAAATGGTCGAATACGGTACGGTTTCAGAGGGATTTCCACCCTCGGACGCTGCGGCTGTTGAATTAGATTAGATCCCTGCCAAGGTTTTCCCGAGGGACTTTAATATTAATCAAGAAAGCAGTGTTTTCTCGTATATTTAGAAAGGGTCAGCAACGCTTTGTGATACTCCTGGAGTTGCAGGCTTCCATAGTCTGCGGCGACCGCGTAACATCAGGCGGGCCGTACACGTACAATTGTTTGCCAACGGCGAGGAATAAAAGGAAATCTTTAATAACCATGAAATCATAAAGGTTATGTTGTGCGACGTAAAATTGACGAATAACAACTAACATTGCAAATTTTGTCACATAATATAACAATAGAAATTTGTGTGAATATTGTAATTTTTCAGAGGTATGTTCCTGAATACTTGACAATATTCCTGAATATTAGTCATGAAGGTTAATTTATGATTATGACTTATTTCACAAAAAAATGTTTGACTTTCTTTACAGTTGTATAGGACTGTCAACCTTAAGGGCGTCCCAAATTAATGTTCGCGACTGTACCGGTGCCGAGCCGAGGTGACAATTGTTTGAGGTCCCCATTACATCGTCATCATCATATCCGCCGATGGACGTCCACTGCTGGGCATAGGCCTCCACGTGAGAGTGCCACAATGACCGGTCCTCCATCACATACATCGTAGCAAACAAGGAGCTCCCACCCTAACATCCGACCCTAATCTTATCTTATTGTCATTGTGTTACAGGTACAGAGTGTTCGTTTTATTGGATCACCCTTGCAAAAAACAATTAAGTTGTTAAACAAGCTCGAGACATTTAACGAAGCTCAGGCCTAGTAGCAAAATAAATATTTCATTATGTTTCTGATCTGATTTTATACAGTGACGAGTTGGCGACTGTTTGTTTGCCACAAGTAATCGCTACTACTGAAACAGATTTTCAATAAGGCTAAACCACAAAACGTATCAAGCTGAAATCGCTTTGATATTTGTCGCGTTCTCACTTCAAGGTGCGCTAAATGCATAACATGTTAGAATAAGAGCGCGCGATTTAGTAAATTATTGCAGAGGCTGGGAGCTGGGAAAAAGCAATACCCGGAATGTGGACATGTTGATTTTGACGGACGACGCGAAGGGAAAATAAAAGTCGGTCTCTTTGCTGGCTAGGCCAGGCTTCAATTTTGTATGAAATTCCATTACAGGCCGTTCGTTTCGAGGCACCCGAAACGTGATATTTCGTGGCTTATTATAACGAACATAACGTCAATATTTCATTGCATGATTGAGAAAAATACTAATCCAATTCAATGATTACCTTATGTCAAATGGACGCCTCATTCTATACGGGCATTTTACATGGTCGTTTTATTCTAAAACATCCATTACCTTATTAAAAGCGCAATTAAAAATAAAAGCGCGGTTACTGGTCGGTTTGGCGCATTGTCGGCGAACAATGCGGCCGTATTTTGTCAACACGTTCAGCGAGCGATTGTGAACAATTGCCACATTGGTGTCTGTTTTGGAAAGCGTACACGAATATGTCTAAGTTTTTATCGGTGGGTTTAGCGCCGGCAGACTGCTTTTAGACAAAGTGAATAACAAAGCCTACGAGACAATCCTTGTCTGATACGTCATTATTAGTATCTAGTACCGTTTTTTTCCACGCCATTGTTTATCTCGTTAACCTTATTTTGATTTAGCGTAAACTGCAGCTACAAACTTGGTGTCCTGTATAAGGAGAGGCGGTATTTCACACGGAAATAGCTTCTTTCCTTGTACCAAGCGCAGGTTAGGTCGTGCATGGAGTACTGCTGCCACCTTTGCGACGGTTCCGCTAAGTATCAGTATCAGTTAGGGGCCATGGATTCGGTAGAGCGCCGTGCTAAATCCCTAACCCGAAACATTTTCTTAAAATATTGTACTATACCGTTTTGTCAGCGTGATGATTAATGACGTATGTACTCGTATATATGCCAAATGACAGTTTATTAGTATAGTAACGGTTACTGAGCTAAACCGCGGACAGACGCCGGACGGACATGGGGAAACTGTAAGGGCTCCTTGTTTACTTCGGAACCCTAAATACCATGCCAAAGATACTAAAGACCAAAGAAAAATACAAGATAGGTTTTTATATAGAAATCTCTTATTACAACGACGAGAGGTTACTGACTTCGGAACCCTAAATACCATGCCAAAGTTACTAAGGACCAAAGAAAAATATCAAGAAATGGTTTTTTTAGAAATCTCTTATTACTACGAAGGGAGGTTACTGGCTTCGAAACCCTAAATACCATGCAAAGTTACTAAAGACCAAAGAAACATACAAGAAATGGTTTTTTAAAAATCTTTTATTACTACTACGCGAGGTTACTGACTTCGGTACCCTAAATACCATGCCAAAGTTACTAAAGACCAAAGAAAAATACAAGATAGGTGTTTATATAGAAATCTCTTATTACTATGACGGGAGGTTACTGACTTCGGAACCCTAAATACCATGCCAAAGTTACTAAGGAGCAAAGAAAAATACAAGAAATGGTTTTTTAGAAATCTCTTATTACTACGACGGGAGGTTACTGACATTTTTTTTTGTTTTCAAGTACAATTTAAATTGTATGTGCAATTTTCTATGCACTATATTATAAATACCATGAAAGCTGCTCAATATTTATGAAAACTGCCAAGTTAAAGTTCAAAATGCATTGAGCCGCAATATATTAGTTTTACTGTAAACTATCTAATCAATTATTTTGTCGGTGAAGACAGCAACCGTCATCGCATGGGCATCGCATATTGAGCTTGGCTGTCATTTTCACATTTATGTTTTTGATGGAATAGTATTCACACCATTTTGGTGTCAGGTAGATAATTGGACCCGGGTATGTCCTAAAACTACGACCAAGACCACCGGGGAATGGGCAGCAGCATTCCTAGAGTGCGGTGGAGATACTGCGATCGCCAACCCGCATGCCAAGCGTGGCGATTATGGCATTTACCCCCCATGAAATTGGGGGAGGCCTATGTCCAGCAGTGGACGTCCTAGGGCTGATATGGATGGATGGAGATAATTTGAAATTCGTACCAGTGTACTTACTACTGGTACTGGTTTGCAAGGTTAAGTATAGGTGTTATTGTAAGGTTATGTCATGAGTAAGGATTGTTTGTACATGGCCCTCATGGCTCAATTTAACTTTAAATGTCTTGAAATATTATTTAGGATTTATAAAATCTTAAATCTTTTTATGAAATTACGTGGTAAGTGGCAAGTAAGTTCCATTGCACGGGGAAAACTTTGTGCTTTTACAAAGTGATAGTAGTAGGTATACTCGTCAGGTTGCTCGCCCAGTTCGGGCAAAGTAGAAACGCTTCCTAAGATAGCGAGTAAAAGCCGTGTTGCCTGTATATAGATATAATTGGCTAGAAATCATGCAGTTATACGCAGCTCAGCTAGTGGCTGGATAATTCATAAGAGTAAATAAGAGAGTTTACTCAACAAATACCTTTTCAGGATATCTTGCATTCTATCTATGCAAAGATGGAGTACTGTAAATTGCGCGTAAGCTCATTAATTTAAATTTAACTCATTCGTAACGAAATGTTTTTAAATTTTTGTGATATGTTGTCAAAAGTAAATATTCCCCAAAACGATAAAAAGTACGGTATTGCTGTAAATCATAGAACACTTCATTATCGCTTGATGTCCATAATACGTCATGTCATTGGTACTTTTTAGTGTTCCGTAGTAAACAAGGAACCCTTATAGTTTCGCCATGACCGTCCGTCTGTCCGCAGCTGAGATATGTAACTATTACTACTAGAAAGCTGTAATTTGGCATGGGTCGCCAACAAAACGGTAGAATATAATCAAAATTATTATTTATTCTTTCAAAACCATCGTGTGGGGTATCATTACTTAGATTAGATACTCATAGTTACAATGTTTACAAACTTTCGCACAATTTTCATTGATCACTTGCCTACATTAGGTTGTTAGTTGTGTCAAGCACATACAGTAAAAATAAAGTCGAGAAATTTTATTTTTGTTCTTCATAATGTAATGCGTGTGGGCAATGTAAACTGTACCGACATGCATCTCTCTGATCATGTGTCCATAAATGTTGTTGTTGACATTCACAATAAGAACGCGACACAAAACCAACACATACTAAAGAGAACCTTTACGAACCAGGGTGAAATAAGCTTCGCGCAAAGTCTAGACCTATACAGATGGGAAACAATTCTAGAAAAAAACGGTTGTCCCGGCAAACTTACTGAACTTGTTGTGAACGTTATTAGACACTATTATGAGATACACTTCCCGATAAAAAAACACCGTATAAAAAACAGTGCTAGTTCATGGGTTAACGAACAAACAAAAAAGTTACGTCATAACATCCGTAAAATTAAGGGTATGTTAATATCAAGGCCGGATGACGCGGGGTTGTGTGCCGAGCTAAGCAAGGCTGAATCGTTGTATTGGGCCGAGTTAAGAAATGTACGTAAATGTTACGTCCATAACCAAATTTCAACTGGCGGTGGTGATATGTGCCGTAGTGTATGGCGCATAATCTCAATGGAAACATGTAAAAACAAAAATAATGCAAGCACCGCGATTGACGTTTTTGTTAACAGATTTGCTGGTGACAGCGACAGCGCGCGCGCCGCCGCCGCCGCCGCTCGACTAAACCGGTATTATCTAGAAGCGCACGTAAACAATGCAACTCCATGTACTCGCACCGCTCTTGAATACCTCGATCAATACTTAAATATAACACCTCCTCCTTTTCAATTCGTACCTTTCTCACTTGGCGAAATTTTATTAGTTTGCAAAAAAATTAAGCGCAAGGAGTCTAAGGACATTTATGACATGACGACTCGTGTCATCGATTGCTTGCCCCCGAGCGTTATCTCATTACTTTTATTACTTTTTAATAAGTGCGTTAGCGCGGGAGTCTACCCCGATTCCTTAAAACAAATTAAAGTACATCCCACTTATAAAGGTAAAGGTGAAATGCACTCACTTAAGTGTTACAGACCCATATCATTAATTCCAGTGTTATCAAAAATCTTCGAAAGTCTATTATGTAATAGAATAATGGAACACATCACATCAAATCAATTACTAAACCGCCAGCAGTACGCTTACCAGCGCCATCGCTCGACGACGGACGCTGCGCGCGACGTCGCGGCGCGCGTGCTGCGCCACCTCGAGGACGGCCGGCAGGTTGCAGCGGTATTCTGTGACCTGTCTCGTGCTTTCGAAACTATAGACCATGCTCTTCTCTTAAACAAGTTATCACGATACGGTTTTACTGGTAGTTTCCATGATACTATCGCCTCGTTCTTAAAAAACCGTAAACAATGCACCTATGTCCTCAACACGAGATCAGAAATGGAACCTGTGGGCGCTTGCTCTGTCCCTCAGGGCTCCTCCACGGGCAATAACCTGTTTTTAATTTTGGTGAACGACATCACATCTGCCTACGTTGATCCTGAGTACGTAATGTTTGCCGACGACACCTGCATCATTGTGAACGCCGATAACGTTGATAACTTAAGGTCCAAATTATCTATGACAATGAACAAAATATCTATGTGGTTCTCAGCAAACGGGATGTCACTAAACGTGGATAAAACGAATATAATACACTTCAAACTAAGAAAGAAAGAGGACTATCAGTTGAACATCTCAATAAATAATATTCCAGTCCCTCAGGTCCAGGTCACTAAGTACTTGGGTTTTATGATCGACTCCGGATTGACATGGGCCTCGCACATTGACTACGTATGTAATAGACTGGCTTCAGCGTGCTATGCACTATCTAGACTAGCTCCTACGCTATCCATTGAAAACCTCAAAAAAGCTTATTTTGGATATTTCCATTCAATATTAATACAAGGAGTGGATCTATGGGCCACATCTGCTGACCGTGATAGACCATTCAAGCTTCAGAAGCGGGCATTGCGAATCATTGCACGCAAACCAGCTGATCATCCCGCCAGGGACCTTTTCAAACGTTACAAAATCTTGACGCTGCCCAGTGTATACATCCAAACCGCTTGTCAATACGTAAGAGCTAACCAGCATAACTACTTAGCATACGGCCTTAGAAGCGAGAGGCGCCGCGCGCAAAATCTCCTTGTGCCCCCGCGACGACGGCTGGCCAAGTCTCGTGCATCTCTCAGCGTCCTCGGGCCCAAAATATATAATTGTATTCCAATTACTATAAGAAACTCAGCCTGTGACACGATTTTCACAAATAAATTAAAAACGTTGCTCATTGAACTAGCTTGTTACAGTGTAAACGAATTTATACAGAGAAAATGTTAATCTTATGTTAAACTTTATACTAATATAAATGTTTATATTAGCATATTGAGAAAATATTGACAAACTAAAACTAACATAATATTACCTATGTACCCACTCAGTATGTAGTACAACATACAACAGCATGGAACTGTTAAATAATTATTGACGTGCAAAATTTCTAATTTTATCAATAAATATCTGAATCTGAATCTGAATCTGAATTACGGAAAATAACCTTGCGCGAGGCACGATACCCACTTTTTTTTATACCACGTCGTGACCGCAGCATATGGACGCCTGCAACTCCAGGGGTGTCACACGCGCGATGCCGACCCTTTAAAAATTTATACACTCTTTTCTTGAAGAATGCCATACTGTAGTTCCTCGGGAAAACCTCGGCACCCACTTGGCCGGTTTAAGTTATAAATCATATTATGCACTGAAATCACAGGGTATTATGATACCCAGACTTCGCAAGAAACAGAATAGGGTCAGTTTTCAATTACGTTATAATAAACATATACGAACTGCATATAGTGCGTATTTGCGTATATAATTATTGTAAAAGAATACCGCTCAGGTGTGGTTATAAAACTACTGCTATTATTATACAAAATCATCCCCTTGCATTCGGAACTTAGAGATGCCTCTTCCGCTAACTGAATTGGACGGAAGCGAAACGGAGTAGTTGGTAAAAAAACAGACATGCGCTATGGCACGCATCCCGTGCAGAAGAGTGTCATTCAGCGGGGAACGAGTGGATGCACCCGCTGTGAGAAAAAGCAATACATCCTGGAGCCGTATCTGAAGCACTTGGGATGCAATTTGAAACGAACGTTTAGATCCGGAAGAACCTTATAAGAGTAAGAAAGGGTTGTTTAAGTCAGTAGGAAATGCATGCTCAGAGCAACTTGATTGAACTTATTGTTAAATTCATAGAATACATACTCCTCATTGACGACGTTATGCCGAGAACAATTTTCATGTTACAAGGAGGAAAACATGTGTATACGAGATGATGACAATAGTAACAGTGTACTCGATGACCTACTCGTACTAACTTTATACAAAGTCATGGTTATATTTTTAGATGACGTCAATCTTTCAAGTATTTCTAGTACTGTGACACATTTTAATCAGTGTAGTTTACTCTACTTAGTCGGCTCATAAGTTCTATCATATACATAGTATCAAATAAAAACAAAAGTTTAAGTTTATTCCGTATAATTTGTACAGCGTTTGAAAGCTTATAAACTAGAGAATCTAAATGTATAACATTTATTCAAAATGACCGCCATAATCCGTTAGACTATAAAATATGGCAGTATTTAGAGGAAAAGGTGTGCTCAAAACCTCATGCAAATCTAGACTCGCTGAAAAAATCCCTTGCTACGGCAGTGGCCAATATCGACATGAAAGTGGTGCGTGAATCCATTGACGACTGGCCACGCAGACTTCAAGCCTGTGTATCTACACAAGCAAGGGATTTTTTCAGCGAGTCTAGATTTGCATGAGGTTTTGAGCACACCTTTTCCTCTAAATACTGCCATATTTTATAGTCTAACGGATTAAGATCTGGGCTAGAGGAGGGCCAATCTTCATGCCGTATAAAGTCGATTTTATTGGAGGCAAGCCAGGCTTGTGTAGACTTTGCCTTATGGGCTGGAGCAGAGTCCTGCTGGAAAACCCAATGCTGGTTTAGAAACATCGTATGGGATAGTGGTTTCACAATATTAGTCAACACCGTGTCTTGGTACACTTTGGCACTAGTTTTTACTCCTTTCTCACAAAAATGCATACTAGTGACGCCCGCATAAGAAACTCCCAGCCAAACCATCACAGATGAAGGGTGATGACCTCTTTAAATACGGAGAATGCTATTAGACGCTTCTTTACTATTGCGAGCGTACACTCTATCATTTTGTTTATTACAGTTTTCTTCTATGTCAAAAATTTTCTCGTCCGAAAACAGTATACAACGATGCTTATTTTTAGCGTACTTCTTCAATAAAGCTTTAGATCTTTTAAGCCTTAAAGCTTTAAGCCGACCATTGAGAAGATGGCCAGTTTTTCGTTTATAAGCACGAAGTCTCAGGTCTTGATTAAGCACTCTTTTCACCGTGTTTCTGCTCAAACCCATCTGGAGGGCCATAACTTTTTGTTTCCTAGCGGGATTTCCGGCAATGCGTGCCCTAATTGCTTGTACAACCGCTGGAGTCCTAGCTGTACGCGGACGACCGCTTCTTTTCTTGTCATTTAAACTAGAGACCTCACTGTATCTTTCTATGGTACGATACACAAATCTTAGAGAGAATTTTTTTAATTTTCAAGTAGCTTAAAAATTTTAGTCGGCGAGTGTCCACAACGATATAGTGCAATTATTACGGTACGGCTATCTTTAAGCGTCCACTCCATGTTAAAGAAAACAGAAAATTGCAAAATTATACTACTCAAATATTTAAAAAAGATTCGAAATTCAAATGCACAACGGTTTTTGTTTTAGGAGTTCCAAATTTAAATTTTAAAGGCCAGTGACAGAACTTATGAGCCGACTAAGTATAGAGTTTCTTCATTACAGATATTTTGCGGTTTCAAGACTACGAGTAATAATAAACATGTAATTGTAGTTTTGTAAACACAATACTTTTATTCTGAACAATTTAAAGTGCGCATAGTAATTTTAGGAAACTTAATTTACATATATACTCGTAGTTGGCCCATTAATGACATCAACTGACTTTCCATAGAGTATTTCGTCGTGGCTGTGACTATGCATTCTGATTTAGTGGGCGAAATAAAAACAAGATGAATGAATTCGTAACGAAAAAGTTCACAAACTTGTACAATCGACTACGTATCACACATACACTCACACACACGTTGTACTTAATTGTATTGGTTATCCTGTCTCCCATACTATTAAACGAGAACATTTGAATAACCTGTCTCCTATACTATTAAAAGAGCAACATTTGTATATTTATTTGTTTGTTTGACGAAACCCGCTCTAATGATTTTAATGAAAGTTACTATATAGGGATTTACGAGGGTGAAAACTCGATCTAATTACGAGTAGCTCGGCCTCATCCTCGGGAAAAATCGTTTTCTCCGGGAAAACACGGCATTTAAAATTTACTGCAGTGTCATATCAAGGCTTGCTTTTACTTTTTAGAAAGATTAGAGAGAATACGATTTTGTATTCCTTATCATTATATACCTACCTACTGTAAATAATTAATATTAATGCGTTATTAAGAGACTGCCGATCCCACAGTCAAACTGTTGCTACAGTTTTGTGGGGCAATGTAGTATGTATAAGTTCCTAGTTCCTACCGTTGTGATTATTAATAAATAAATAATAATAATAAAATTTAGACGTGGCTACGTAATGTGAACATGTAAATTAGGGTTCGACAAATTTTAAACGCTTACGCCTGGCATGAAATCTGCCATTTGAACTCTCTAGTATTGTGCAGTAAAGTTGAAGTAAATATTTAAATAAAGCTGCCAATATAAAATATACAATGACGTATTGGAAAACTTAAAACAGTTAAGTACCTAATATTTTTGTGAGTTGTCATACTTACTTCTATTTTTCATTGCGACTAAATTGTTCTTTTGACTATTTTTATTACTAGGTCGGTACCTAGGTATATATTAAGAGCGATGAATATGAATACCGACTGATTGTACATATGAAGTTTTACATTGAATCAACTCAAGCAAGGTACATGGTACGACACGTTAATTGAGTCAAGTAATCAACACGATAGGTACTCGTGAGAGCGGCATTGTACGTATACTATACAGTAATATTTGGTGGGATTTGTTAACAATAATCCTTGGCTACTTTTTTTAATAATCGTATGGCATTTTGTTATGAACCGTGAGATCTTCGAGTAGACAAGTACGGTTGCCAGTTTTTGTTGCACTTTTAGCACCACCCAGGGGTCACGTGTAGGGTTACGGTGAGTACTCCCTACGGACGTGGTGCAACTTCGACCCCCCTTTGTCAAGTGAGCAGGCAACTTGACTTTTATAAGTTTTCAAGCCGCCCGATGGCCTTTAACTTGGCTTAACGACTGCTGCCGTAGACAGCAGCCGAGATCAACGGCTTAGCGTGCCTTCCAAAGCACGGGAGCGCTCAGTTAGTAACCACTCAAAGCGGTCACCCATCCAAGTACTGACCTGCGCCCACATTGCTTAACCTCGCATACCGCACGCGGTACGCGGGCGCCGCTGGGCCACGAACGCTCCTAATTTCCTTGGTTACTAATTTATACTTAATACAGATAAGGTGAGAAAAAAAAAATACTAACGGGGCTTAACACTTAATAAGTAACTTGGACAATAAAATCTGTGGAGCTTAAAAATACGCTCATATCAGCACCTGAACACCTGAATTACGTCACTCATTTCAGTTCAGTTCTGTCTAACAATTCCGGTATGATAATGGAATAGAATATGTATTTCATTTGTCCTAAATGTTTTTTATATAGCCGAATTTGAGAGTGTGTGGTATATCAACTTCAACGATTACGGTTTATTCGCTAAACCTAACCATGCTTAAAAGCATTTAGGTTACTTTAGAATAACATGTTCTTGGCCTAGAAAGGGATGACACATTTAGAATTCACTTATAAAGCAGATAATCGTTTTTGGTATTTACATGTTTTGTACAGTCACCGGCATTAATATGTGCCAAAACAAAGGCGGTGAAAATATCTGACACGTCCTTAACGGCCCCAGAAATAGAGGCGTGTCAGATATTTATGCGCGCTTTGTTATGGCAGATATTGGTGCTGGTGACTGTACATTTACATGTCTAATGAAGGAAGATTAATTGAATACAAGTCTACCTATAGCAGAATTAGTTACTTATATTATTACTTACGCGTATCAACAATATCATCATTTAGCAGTTACGTAATAAAAAGCATAATTGATGCCAACTTTATAGCTTATTTCAAATCTAACGAACGCGATGACATAAATCTATCCAACATGTAAATTAGAACTGGATCTGAATCCAAGACAAGATGAATATACCTATGATATAAATTATTCAGATTAGACCACTTACTCGTACCACACTAAAAACGGCAATAATGTGTTCAGTCCTAATTAATGTAATTGGATTTAATTCGCTTTTTTTCACCTGCCTACTTAAAAACGTGATTACGTCTCTTGTGACAGTAGGTATCAGATACGATTTAAAACTGAGATCAGTTTCTAAAATTTCACATCCTGCATTTCTTCAGCTGAATGCAATCAGAGACTTCACTAAAAGGTTGGATATTGTTATGCTGCGATTACTTCATACTTAGGTGTATCTGCTCGTAACGGCCCTGCGTGTTTATGTATTTTCTGTTTTTTTCTAAACCAACTATATGTTTATCTTTGAGAACTGAATCACATACATTATGTGGTGGTGGTTATGTGATGGAGTGGTGTGTAGTGGCTGTGTCCTACCGCGCGCAATATTTTAGTAACACTAGGTAATGCTCACTCAGCACGAAGAGGCTGACATATTTGCCGATTCCTTTGCTCAATTGTGCCGTGTTGCTTAGCAGTTTCTTACACACACACACACACACACAACTCAACACAACAAACAATTTTTATTAATGTAAACTTGCAGTGTACATAAATAAATAAATAAGATGTTATATCTACCGTTTGTGACTGACCCTTGTTTATTAAGTATCATAAATTCTACCCCAACATGCCCTGCCTTTTATTGCTGACTGTACGTCTACACAATCATCAACTACTCGTTGAGATGGTTTGAATGAGCCCAAACAAGATGGGTTTATCTTCTGTGATTTCGGAGTTGCTATGGCCACCTTCTGTCTTCGTGGTACCATTATATTGTACTGTCACCGAGCTTACATAAGTATGCTGAATTTCAGCTCAATCGGATATCGGCAATTGGCTGAAAAAGGATTGCAAATTTTGATGACAATTTACATACGAAGAGTGCAAGTTAAATGAAAGCTTGTAAAAACACAAGCCATGAACACGCACAAATGCGAATGTACCTGTTTTAACAACACTGAATAAGTCAAATAGCTTAGTATATATCGAATATCGCAATGCTTAGATGTTGCGATTGACTCGCCTCATGAACCTCGGTAAGGCTTTAAGTTAACACTAACATTAAGAGTAAGTAAATGAAAACTTTGGTTATACCTCTCTCTTGGAACTCAGCGGTGCAGCCGATGAGAAACAGCGTCCCCAGCAGCACAGTCAACGCACTCACAGTCATTGTCACAGTCACAGACACAGTCACACAGTCATGCTAACAACATCGCGGTGCACGCGCGCCCCGCACGGTGGCGCAGCTTAAATGACGCGGCCTGCGCTCGCGCCGCCGGTGAAGTGTCACGACAGACGCGACACGTTTACTGCCTACAGGCATGGCTAGTTATACAGTATACAGCTCTAGAATTTTTTTTAATAATGTAAAATTTCAATAGCCTGTATGCTAATAATTGAAATAATTTCCGTACCAAACAGATTAAGGCTGGGCTGCACCAAACCGTCTGTAATCGTAAGCTATGTTCGTTAAAATTTGAATGTATAGAAAGTTTGACAAATTTCTATTGGATGACAGCTGCCGGCACCATATCTAACGTTGATCAGTTTGTGATCGTAAGTCGGTGCAACCCAGCCTAAGTGGTGATAATAAACATTGTGAATTTCTGTTTCCGTTTTTATAGGTAACAATCATAAATAATAAGGTATCTAACAAAATCGCACAGAGCGTAAGGCAAACCTGTTATAACATTTAAGAGACTTGATAAGAAACAATAAGGATTGAAGCAGCAATATCTTACTTATTAGAGGAAGTAAATAATGCCAAGTATCCGAATAATTTGAATAAGATTCATATAATATCTAACCCCTAGTTAACTGTAGATTACAAATTTATAGTCTAATAGCATACACGTAACAGTTACCATTTTTTTGTTTTTTCAATTCTCATGCTCTTGATATTTAGCCTACAAAGCGGGTTGAATTTAAACCATTCCACCCTTGGTCCACAATTAGTTTAAAAATGCATAGTCAGAACCTGTAAGGCTACAACATATTTGACTTTACCTATAAAAATGTCAAAACATTTATTTATGTACAAGGAAAATAAAAACTTAAAATTAATATGAACTATAACTATAGTGTAATAACGGTATAGCGGCGGGAGTGGTCGTGCCGGTGGGGGTGACATTTGGCCGCAGTCATCCGCGTAGACACGTGAATTTACCATTTTTTTTATATTGGAAAGTACTAATAACGAATCGAAGAGTAAGTCTGAGCCGGTGCTAAAAAGAAGGAAAAGCTTAACAGTGTATGGTGAACAATAGTTTGAAGTACTCCTTGTGGAGTGAGTAGCAAGTCTGACTGGTGCTAGCTAACAATCATTACCAAGTCTGTATAGACTGGTGCTTACAATGAGTAATAAGTCCGTATAGACTAGTACCTACAAGCAACAGGGAAAAAATTCTAATATACTCGTATTCTGCAAATAGGCGACATTTGCTTTTACTTACCAGAGCTTGTACACAAATTACAATTGTGTTATTTAATAAGTGGCACGAATACATACAAAAAATTAAACAACAGACAAATATTTAACTGCTAACATCATCCATCACAAGTCAAGTTCGACAATAAAGAGTAGAAATTAATTATTCGGGATCAAAATTATTTCACTATGTAATAAATGATAACAAATCTGGAGGATATAATTTCAAAATTTTGCTAGGTTTAGGTAAACAAAGTTAAAGATTTTGTAGCGCGACTGTGAAGCCGGGTCCACAGCGCCATGTTTTTCGTGTATGCAAACATCAAACATGTTTTTCGAACACAAAATAGGCGTGGCCTCAATGTTAAGACCGGTCCACAGCACCAAAAATCCAATAAAACATGTTTGCAAACACGAATAACATGGCGCTGTGGACCCGACTTAAGATCTTGAGTGTGACATGTGTGTGCGTTATTGGATATTTCAAGGTTTTTATTAAATCTAAAATCTTATTTTCATGCGTCTTTGAAAGTACGCTTTTTCAACTCCTACAAATCATAGAACAGGTCGTCCTACTAAGAATATTGATGATGATGACTATGATATTTGTGCTATCCGTTAATAGATTCTATTTTCTTACATTGTAAAACAAGAAATGCCCACAATAGAAAAACTGGTAACCCAATAAAATTACGGGGAGATATAAAGTATGGTGGACATAGAGAAATTTAGATTTACTTGAATAGTTTTAATAGAGATATAGTCCTACAAAATTCATAACTGTGATTTCATTAAAAATTGTTTAAATTAAATATTTATTTAGTATACGGTGTACACCTTGAAGTGATTTTCATCATCAAATGACTACTATTTTCAGTAGATAGTAATTGCTAATGCTGCATTTATTATTAATATATACTACTATTATTAATATCAATAAAAAATAGCAAGTATCAAGATCATTTTGTTCCTATACGAAAGGTTACTATGTGAACGAAGGAGGCACCCTCTTTTATTTATTTTCTACTCTTTTTAGTCATACTATACTATTTATATTGCCACACATTTGTCGGGAAGTGTAGAGATCTTGCGGGTACGTTACATCACAACTTAAAATTCTATATTAAACAGGGATGTGAATGTACAAACCTTTATTTAATTTTAAATAACAGCCTTCTATTAAGTGCATTTCAAGGGAGTACAGTATGAGGTTCTTCAAGAAAGGAGTGTATACATTTTTAAAGGGTCGGGCAACGCGAATGTGACACCACTGGAGTTTCATGGAGTTTCAGGCGCCTATAGGCTACGGTGACCGCTTACCATCAGGCGGGCCGTACGCTTGTTTTCCACTAACGTGGTATACAATTAAATCTCTTTGTTAAAAGTATTGTAGACGACAGCCTCTACCCGCCACTACACGTTACCTAGCACGTAATTTAGAACCAATAAAGATAAGATGTTAGCTATAGGTAAATTTAAGAGCAACCCTCTTACTTAAAATGAAATATTTAAGAAATCTGTTGTATTTACGTAAATAATAGAACCTTATCGCACTAAGCGAAAGGAATAACTCTTTACGGCGAGTTTATTCATTTTAATAAACATTGCGACACAGTCCTGAGCGCTGCGCAATACATTTGGGAAATTTCCACTATGCAATAAATCGTAAAGTTGCGCAACAGTGTGAAATACATCGATCGTAGATTTTTTACACGACATTTTACCCTCTCAGAGCCAATCCTAGTTAGAATAGGTCTCAGTATAAAGGGTCATGCATGACCGAACCGAACGCGGACTCAATGAGTCTAAGACGAGGGCAGTGAGACAATCACAGCCTCCGAAATCCACGGAAAACAGCGCGATTTATAAAAAAGCGTATTTATACTCGGACAGCGCCCCGTAGCGAGAGCCAGTTCGGCCCGCCGGCGTTACGGCCTGCCATTGCCGCATATAAGAGGTGAGTTCTTAACGCACCGCCCACTTCACTGATGACATCAAGGTGGTCAGCGACGTCAAGCTGGGACTGTTTGCGGATGACGCTGCATACTATGCGTCATCCATCTCACCAGCACATGCCGCCAAGAAGATCCAGCGACAGCTTGACGCCCTGTCAGAGTGACTGGCCAAATGGCGGCTCACTGTGAACGTGGGCAAAACCTAGGCCTTCCTGACAGGAAGATAAATCCATCACCTCGCCAAATACCTCGGGGTCACTATTGACAGGGGCCTCACCTTGAAGAAACACACGGAAGAAGTGGTGCGAAGGGCAAAAACTGCGCGCACTAAACTTCGTCCAGTGCTCTCCAGCAGCCTCCCGTTACGCACGAAATTGGGCATTTACAAGACCTACATCAGGTCTCGTCTGACTTACGCGGCTCCCGCGTAGTACGACCTGACGGCACACTCCGGTAGTAAGAAGCTCAGGGCACAGGAGTCGCTGAGCCTGCGGACCATCGTCCGAGCCCCCCGATACGTGCGGAACCGACTTATCCAGAGAGACCTAGAGCATCAGAGCCTGGACGAGTTTATAGTCCAACTTGCGCGCAGGATGTTTCACCGTGCTGACTCTTCCTGTCACCCGCTCCTGCAAAATATCGCGCCACTCCACGCGCATGACCCGAGGCGGCGAGCTCAACCACGTGAGCTCCTGCCGCCCTCCGACGAGCCCCCGTCCTGACCCAGGATCCTCCAAGCCACAGAAAGGCCAACTTGACGACAGAAAAGCCAGGATGGCCAATGTCCAGAAGAGGAATTAAATAAAGCCAAGAAATGACACAGAAAGACCAACCCATAGTTATGGGTCGCGAAAAAGACCGCCACATAGGACCCAGGTCCTGAAATGGCCTCCCTATGCCCCGCAAGAGGCATAAGAAGAATCGATGTACGTACGCACATCACTTACAAGGAACGGTACCCAACTGTCCGACTCCGATTTGATTTATTTTGATGTATGTTATAGAGTAGTTTAAAATAACGGACACGTATTTTTTTTTAGCTGCCCAAACTCAACCTGTTATTCAGAAATCAGAAATATTTATTGTATAAACTGTGTAGGTACAAGAAGTATAACCAGGTAATTTTTTGATGAGTATAACAGTTTTACCCTTTCCGGGCATACAATTTATATAATCTTAAACTAAGTTTTAATATTTTATCCTAAACTAAATTTTAATATACATTTAGGTTTACAGAGTTATAAAATTCTTTCAAATTATAGAAGACTTTATCTATTAAAAAGTTTTTTAGGCTTCTTTTGAAAGTAATTCCTTCGAGGCATTTTATTTCGTTAGGCAAATGATTAAAGATATTTATCGCAGATATGAATGTGCTTTAGGAGAAAATGGCCTTCAAAGTACTGAAAATTGACCAAACCTTCTAATTTCTGAGAAGAGATTTGTTCAAAAAAATTGATAATTAATTACTGGTTTCGTTATATGTTGGAGAACATGAATAAAGAATGGGGACGTGTTTTGTCATTTCACCACAAACTCATTTTTAGGGTTCCGTAGTCAACTAGGAACCCTTATAGTTTCGCCATGTCTGTCCGTCTGTCTGTCCGTCCGTCTGTCCGTCCGTCCGCGGATAATCTCAGTGACCGTTAGCACTAGAAAGCTGAAATTTGGTACTAATATGTATATCAATTACGCCGACAAAGTGGTAAAATAAAAAGTGGAAAAAAATATTTTATTAGGGTACCTCCCCTACACGTAAAGTGGGGAGTGATTTTTTTTTTCATTTTAACCCTAACGTGTGATATATTGTTAGATAGGTATTTAAAAATAAATAGGGGTTTACTAAAATCATTTTTTGATAATGTTAATATTTTCGGAAATAATCGCTCCAGAAGTAAAAAAAAATGTGTCCCTCTAACTTTTGAACCATAAGTTTTAAAAATATGAAAAAAATCCCAAAAGTAGAACTTTATAAAAACTTTGTAGGAAAATTATTTTGAACTTGATAGGTTGAATAGTTTTTGAAAAAATTACAAAAATAATTTCTGAACTAAGTTTGTAATTTAACCGTATAATCCAAACTCTTTCTTTAGTTATCACCGTCCTCTGTGGGCCCGTTTTTAGGGTTTTGTGTTTCTGTACTTAATATGTCAACTTAATGTGACGGACGGAAAACTACGGAACCCTACACTGAGCGTGGCCCGACACGCTCTTGGCCGGTTTTTTTATATAAAAAAACACATGTCAAAGTTTCATAAATTTCGTCGCTACACTCACTTCCTTATGGTTATTTTTTTGCTTAAAAACTTCTTGGTACATGATATCATGGTTTATGCGTCTGAATAAAAGACAATAAAAAAAATTGGCGATTTTAAACTATTATAAAAAAAATAACTTTGAGCTTTTTATTCTTTTCATTGCCGTTTTCATATCTTCAATTTCAACAAAAACTTGTTTAAAGTAAATAAAAGATAACTTTGAATATTGCGAATGTAAAGGAAATTATTTGTTTATCAGTCTAATATCATTGAAAATAGATAAAATTCACTTATAAACGATAACCGATATGGTATAGTGTGTTTGGAGTATAAGTCATCTTTTATTCAGGTACTTTAAATAGGTTTTTGTTGGTTGTAGGTTGAAATTGAAGATATGACAACGGCAATGAAAAGAATAAACAGTTCTGAGTTATTTTTTTATAATAGTTTAAAACCGCCAATGGTTTTTTTTATTGTCTTTTTTTTCAGAAGCATAAACCATGAGATCATGGACAAAAGAAGTTTCTAAGCAAAAAAAAACCATAAGGAAGTGAGTGTAGCGACAAAATTTATTAAACTTTGACATGTGTTTTTTTGTATAAAAAATGAGTTTGTGGTGAAATGACAAAACACGTCCCCATTCTTTATTCATGTTCTCCAACATAACGAAACCAGTAATTAATTATCAACTTTTTTGGACAAATCTCTTCTCAGAAATTAAAAGGTTTGGTCAATTTTCAGTACTTTGAAGGCCATTTTTTCCTAACAAGCTGAGTTTGGGCAGCTAAAAAAAAAATACGTGTCCGTTATTTTAGACTACTCTATAACATATATCAAAATAAATCAAAACGGAGTCGGACATTTGGGTACCATTCCTTGTTAGTACCGAAGAAGGAACAAGGAACAAGAAAAAAAAGCGCGTTGGGAACTCAGCTCAAACCAGATTAGGAATCTAGACATTGCGTCACAGATTTAGATAAATTCAGTTTAGAATCGTTATAAATAAGTAAATTAATTATAAAAGTGTGTCAATTAGTTAGAATACTTAGAATAAGTACCGAACCTGTGCAAAACAATATCAACCATTTACAAACCGTCCGAACTCTTTTTATTTGCGAAAGTCGTAACTAGAGGTAGAACCAGAAAAGCAGGTCTTTTTACTTGCGAAAGCCGTAACTAGAAGCAGAACCAATACAGCACCAGTGTTAAACTAGAGTCAGTCACTGTTATTTTGAAAGAGGAAAATAGAATCAGTGTTAAACCTATTTGTATACAGTCCACTCCATTTTTGAAGTACGGTATCGAAGGAATCCTTGAATGCGGCCCGCGTCAGTTACAAGTATAGTCGCGAAATAAAAAGGTTTGGTAGTTTTTAACCTTAACTGCATTAAAATAGAGTTGAAATGTGACGGATAGTTAAATTCCGCGACTGTACATTATGGCAGAATTAGAGCCCTTACCTGTTGGTTTCGATATGGTGGCTTATCTTGGACCTTGTCTGTAAGCGAATTGTAAATATGAATGACTCATATCGTAGCCTGCGTGACGAAACTTTTATAATAACACAGGCGATTGAGCGCGGCTGTTGATTTCTATGCCTGTTGCGAATATTTCATGTTAAAGTTACGTATTCGTTTCTCTTGCTGCGAGGTAAAATACCCAGGAAGCTTGACGCGTCTGGTACCTGTGTATTCTACTGCTGGCTGGAGAGGCTCACGCGCAGGTAAGCCTCCGCGGAGAGGGGATGCGTGCGGGATGCAAGTCAGGGCAGCCCGGGTGAATTGACGTGTAAACTAAAAGAGCATTGCTTGTTCAGAACAAAAGGAAGTCCCAAACGACGCCCGCCGTACATTACAAACAGAAATCGGGGTTTTCAGACCCTAATATTCTCCATCAAAGCTATTTTACGTCAAAAGCATTTTAAAAGTCGTTCATCCTATCATGTAAGAAATTAATATTATGAGAAATTTCTAGGTAACATTTTATTTAAAAAGGTTTTTACTTATGGCAGTATTAAAAAAATCCAACTAGGAAAACTAAATGAAATTATTTGTGACAATGGATGTCAAAGTTTGTTACTACAGATATAGCGTGTACTAATAATGATTGACTGACACAGAATTAATAATTCAGTGGAGACATGGCACAGTACCTCGTGTGTTGATAACTTTTAAGACGGCTAAATACTCGATGGTTTCTTAATTATTTAACTTTTATATATATATATATATATACCGATAAACGCATTGTTAATTTTACTTGACAATAGTTTCATTAATATACATACATAGGTATTATTTAATATGAGTTCCAATATTTTAAGTTAGATGCCATTTATTGCGTCGGCTACACCTAGATAATGACCCCGCGAGACACGAAAGTTTTCATCAGGGATTCTCTTGCTTCTCTTCCAGTGGCTCATTTGTGACTAACTATTTTTGAGTAGTATTTACGGCAGGTTTTTAGCTCTAAATTGTGTCTTCAAAAAAGATAATTTTCTCCAAAAAGACTAATCAGGAATATTTAGAGCCAGGCTTGAAGAAAGTTACTTCTATCGACCGATAAAAGACATACATTTCTTTTTTAGCAGGTTTCGTATGAAAATTTAATTTTTTTACGGTTTTGTCTAAAACTTTGTCAAAACACCAATTATTTTGATGAATAAACGTGTCAAATAAACTTTAACAAGTGATACTAATAGTCCATCTGAGAAATGGATAATTTTAAGGCATAGTTTGAGCATCTAGTATTCAAAATTGAAAGAAAAGGCTACCTCATACGTAATAATCATCCGTATCGTGAACATCGTAGGGTAATAAGGTTGCAGTACTGTCTATGCAGTAGTTGGAACATCTGTCGACATTTTCGTGTACAATTAGTTGAACCGCTGCCTTAACTTTCTTTCTACCATAGACATTAACTTGTCAGTGAAAAGGCGTTTAAAGGTCTAAATCAAAAATATTGAAAGCCAATTTAAATAAACTCTTATTTACTTTTATCAGCTACAGTACAGTGATTCAATGAAAATAATAATATTGACAGAAATATTTTCTGTAATTGATTTATTCAAAACAATATTCGTCTCAAAGCTTATGAACACACGAGGTAAAATCAAAAAGAAAATGAAAAGATTAAAACACCATTACCACCATCATATCAGCCCAAGGACGTCCACGGCTGGACACATGCCTCTCCCCATTTCATGGGGGTAAATACCATAATCGCCACGCTTGGCATGCGTATTGGCGATCGCAGTATCTCCACCGCATTTCAGGGATGCTGCTGCCCATCCCCAGGTGGTCTTGGTCGTAGTTTTAGGACATACACGGGTCCAATTATCTCAATTTATCTCAATTTATCTTATTTATTTTTTTATCTCAATTATCTCAAAGTCAAAGTCAAAATATTCTTTATTCAAATAGGCCTAGCAACAAGCACTTTCGAATCGTCAGTTATAACATGTATTAACATATATATTAATTAATTATTTAGAGCAATTTATTGATGCTATTATTATTCTTTAAAATTATTTTGTAGTAAAATTCACAATAGGATCGTCAAAACATAAATAATAATAATAATAAAAAAATATATAAAAAATAGAAATCTAGACAGTTTCTAGAATAAAATCAAAATAAAAAAAAAGATCATATTAATATTTAATGCCATAATGATTAATTCATTAATATTTCAGTCACAATTAATCCCACGGTGTTTTATCATTCATGTAGTCATGTGTGCTATAATATGCTTTCGATATGAGTTGACGCTTTACATAATTTTTAAATTTATTAATAGATAATTCAGTTACGTTTCTTGGAAGCTTATTATAAAACTTCACACCATTACCCATGAATGATTTTCTAATTTTCTGGAGGCGAGTGGTGGGCACCGCGAGTTTGTGTTTATTTCGAGTATTAATATTATGTATGTCACAGTTCTTCCTGAAATTTACAATGTTTTTATGTACATACACAATATTATCATAGATGTATTGACAATGCAATGTCATTACATTAATGTTCTTGAACTTATCTCTAAGTGAGTCTCTATGGTTCATTTTATATATTGCTCGAATAGCCCTCTTCTGCAGAACAAAAATGGTATTAATATCTGAAGCACTGCCCCATAGTAAAATACCATACGACATAATACTGTGGAAGTAACTAAAATATACTAATCGAGCTGTCTTCACGTCTGTCAGTTGGCGGATCTTGCTCACGGCAAAAGCTGCTGAACTCAGTCTATTCGAGAGATTAGCAATATATCTCGTGAAGAGACAAATCACAGAATTTGAAAATAAATAGATGTATATTTAACCGCAGTCTGCAACAGAATACGGAGGGAGGAAGGAGGTGCTACATCATAATTTGATAAAGGTACGAGTAAAATATCTTATCGCACGCCAAGCAACTGTCAGAGCACTATTGTGTCAGGGCACAAGAGAATATGTACCTCGTGCAATTTGTTACAGCGTTTCAAAACGGAGAGCTTGAAGAGGAAATTTATATGCAACAGTCAGAAGGATTTAACGGTGGAACGTCTAAAGTCTGAAAACTGAATCGAAGCTTATATTGCTTACAGTAAGCTCCCAGATGTTGGAAACCTTCCTTTAAAGCAATCCTACTTGAGAACTGTTATCTATAAAATTAAAAAATAAATAAAGTAATTGTTCTCCAATTAAGGCATACGTGAATGTATGTACCTGTGAATGTCAATAAGCTACACCTCTGCCTCCAGAAGAACCGGCATAAGAAACTCGGCGTGGTATATTTTTCAAAACAATATATATCGCATAGTCTAAATATAAAATTACAGTGTCAAGTATAGATAAATTAACGAGAGCATGGAATTGCATATGTAGTAGTATTGTATGTTTACAGGCATTCTATATTTGAATTTCCTATTTTCTCGTACTATCAGTATAAAAAGAGGTTTGTTATATATTGAAGAAGTAAATACCAAAATAATGTCAGTGTCAAATTGTGAATATTATTTACGTTGTGCATATATTTTTACGTCTGATTTTATTGTGTTCTCACAATTATCAGAATAATTATGTGTCAGCCCGTACGACTAAGTGTAAGTTACATAATTTTCAAAAAATATGGCAGTCACTAATTTTGGTCCGATTGAGAGTCAAAGTAAGCAAATTATTTTTAACTACTATAAATATTTTGAACTTCAACTGAAGAAAAAATTAAATTCCCCTTACACCGCTGCCCAGTTAGTTGAAAAAGCTACAGGTGTTTGTCTCTCTACTGTTTATAACATTTTGTCTGAGAGCAATAGTGAGAAATTGGCAACAACAAAGAAATTCACCTTCCCGAGAAATAAAAAGTTACGTACTTGTCCGTCATCAGCAGTAGACGATTTTGATCAGGAAGTCATCCGGAGAACTATATACAATTTTTATCTGTCCCATAAGTAATTTCCAACCTTAAAGGCACTCCACTCTGTGTTAAAATCCGATATAGATTACAAATTTGGCATTTCCACCTTACGAAAACAAATACAAAAATTAGGATTTACATGAAAAAAGACCGAGGACAACCGAAAAATATTAATGGAAAGACACAACATACGACTGCTAAGAATAAATTACCTTACAAAAATTGCGGAATATCGGTCTAAAGATAGACCACTAGTTTATACTGATGAAACCTACATCCACACTTCACATGTGTCCGGAGAGGCTTGGACCGATGGAACAGAATTTGGTGTAAAAAAACAAATCAGTACAGGCCAGCGGTTAATAATAGTGCACGCAGGAGGAAAAGATGGTTTTATTCCTAACGCTTTGTTAATGTTTAAGGCAAACCAAAAAACGGGAGATTACCATGACCAGACGAACTTTGTCAACTACGAAAAATGGTTAAAAGAAAAATTAATACCGAACCTTAAACCGAATAGCGTACTTATCGTAGATAATGCGTCCTATCACAACAAACTTTTGAATCGTGCTCCAACATCAAATTCATCAGGACGCTATTACTGCCAAATATACCTATCCATAATGTACGTTTACTTTACCGTATGCATTTAAAATAAGTATTCGTTTTACTACACATTTGAATTTAGAATTATTAAGTTCAATATAGGTAAAGAATGTGTTTAGGAATTTTAGGATTTTTTTACTCATCTTTCCCTTTTGCTTTCTGCTTTCTGCGATCCCGCCTCGGCCACAGAAGATATGGAGAACGGCTCAACGCAATACCGGCACTCCTCTTCTTCTGCGGCCCCTCCTCAACGCATCCTCAGCGGGCTACCGAAGCCCGCTGGGAGCGCCCTCCTCGGGCCAGCCGGCAGCCCAAACAGGCCGGCCCTGGGTGTCTCTTAGCTTCACTGTGGATGACCAGTCCACGGCACAGGCGGGCACCCTCGAGGGGGATCCAAGAACTGACCTGCCCCCACGTTGCTTAACCTCGCATATCGCATACCCGGTACGCGGGCGCCGCTGGGCCACGAGCGCTCTAAGGTAAGTTAAGGTTTAGACTAGTATCAACAACAACCTAGGTACGATTTTTTAAATAAATTTGCAAAAAAGTTTTGGGGTAAACCCTGCAGCGGCAAATTATTGTAGGAGGATGCCGTTATCGACGAGATCAATCGAAGTAGGTAGTGTTCATTTGCCTGCGTTTACCCATCTCCACTGTAACATAATCCACGAAATCTATATGATTAGTGACGTTGGAGCGGCCGCGGCGAAACCCATGCTGCGCCTCGGTGAGTTGGGAAGAAATCTGGCAACTTTCTATAATACATTAAAATAACCTGCCGAAAACCGAAAGGACCGCAATGGGTCTGTAATTGCTAATGTCTGACCCAGATCCGCTCTGGTACTGGCAATACTCTCGCTTTCTTCCAACAGGATGGGTCAGCAATATTAAATATGTGCACAAGAGGGTCATCTAGAGCTGATAAACAATCCTTTACGAGATATGGCGGAGAGGCATCAAGACCGGCAGCCGAACACGATGGCACATGGCATGGCTGCTCTGCGGACATCCATGACATCCACATTGTCTAACGCGACGAGAGGTTTGGTACTGCCTTTTGGAAAACGGAGCTAAAATACTCCGCAAAAGCATCTGCTGCAGCTTGTCCTGACACTATCCGATCCCCGCAGGAGAAATCATTCGTGTGACGTTGGTCTTTTCGTTTGCTTTTAACGTAATTCCCGAATTTGGTTGGATTGTCCTTAATCTCTCATTCTACTTTATTGAGGCAATGCCGATAGGCGTCGTTCACTAGGAATTTAAAATGTCCTCTGTAGTACTGGTACAATTCACGATTATAATGTTGTGTGGCTTTAAAAAATTTAAGTGATTAAACTTAAGTTTTATCATCATCATCATCATCATGTCAGCCGAAAGACGTCCACTGCTGGACATAGGCCTCCCCCAAAGACTTCCACAATGACCGGTCCTGCGCCACCCGCATCCAGCGGACACCCGCGACCTAAGTAGTAAGTTTTATGCTGGATATTATATCGTGAGTGTACCAGGACGGATATACAAATCGCGCTCGGACAGAACCTTTTTTCTTTTTGGGGGGTATCTGATTAGTGATACATGCGTTTAACACGTTCACTGCGATAGAAGGTCTAAAGACCCCCTGCTAGTACTCCCGGGCTGTGCGGGCAAAAATATTGTGGTTTCGCTCTGGTGCGGACCTCGTAGCTTATAGAATTGTATAGGTAGAAAAGAGTCCAATATATGGTTCGATTTCTATTATAACGTAGAATTTTTTGGTCACTTTAAAACACGCAGGAGGTCTTAAGGCCTCTCATCGCACTGAGAGTGAAAAGTGTGCGTCCAGTGCGGATAGGGGGTCTAAAGACCTCATATGGGTAGTACGGGCTTATCCGCCCCCTCCCGCACCTGTCTGTGTCTATGACAGTCGAACTATGACCCAGTGATCTGCACGCGTCTATGAGCAATGTACGTAATGTATTGCATTTGCTCGTGAGTCAAAAAAACGTACATTCTAAGTAGTAAGCGTCAATTGTGTTCAGTGTTTAAGTTAAATACCCAGAGAGGAGCTGTTGGTCAGTGAGTGATATTAAATTAACAATAAGTATCGAATGTGATGAATCATGGGTCGTGTAAACAAGAGATGTCGAAGAATGCTAAAATTAGCACAGAATCCGAATGAAGTGCAAGGTGAAACCTCTGTGCCAAAATATCGCAGAGTTTACCAAAAAGTTACTGCAAAAGCGAACACAGTAAGTGAGCCGTCTTCTAGTAGAATAAAAATCCTTGAAGATATTACTATCTGTTCTCCAACTTTTGCTACTTCGTCAGAAAGAATTGTTTACCAAAACACTACTGCAAATGCGAACTCGGTGAGTGAGCCGTCTTCTAGTAGCGTAAATATCCTCGAAAATATTACTACCTGTGCTCCTACTTTAGCTGCTACTTCAGAAAGAAGTGATTGTTTTAAAGAATTGCATGTAACCCCAAAACGTCGCAAAATACAATTTTCGTAAGCCCTAGCTCACGACAAACTTTCCAAATATTACAAACTGTCCGAGTTCCAGAAACTCCTTCAAGAGATCATAATTTTAACACATCCAAATGTGTATCTCCGTACCAAATTTACAATAAAAACTTAAATGTCTCGTCGACAGTTAGTAGATGTAGCTCTGTAAGTGATTTATCTTGTGCACAATCTTTGACATGCCCATTGAATGATCAACAAGTCTCTGAGATATTGTCGATGCCTAATGTCGCGAACTGTATCGCGAAGTTTGTAACCCATGATCGGGGCGTGTACTGGCACCTTAAGAGATTATTTACTCTGGCAAGTTTATTACTTGAGGGTAGAGGGAGAACTGTAGTCTCGAGTATTTAAGCGATTATTTCCGTTGGAAAGGCCTCATTCGATGGTCGACTACTGGCAAGGGTACAACTAGTAACGTCTTGCTGCCCGACGAGTTGGAGCTACGCCGCATTGAGAGCTAAGTGTATTTAGATCTTAGCAGCGTAATCGTTCTATAGATTATCTTTAGTGTTCCAAGACAACTTGTATATTGTGTCTCATAATTACATTTATTTATTGTCATATCTAGATTGTGCCGACGTAAGACTACATGGTTGAACTTAAGGCTATCTAGCGTACCTGACTGTGGTAGTAAGACATGACAAACATATTCCCAGACGAAGCATTGACATACTTGAGGCATTGACATACTGATCTAAGTGTACTCCCTTGTGGACTTAATGGACGTTCATGTTGGCTAGGACTTACACATAGCCCTGTAAAGTAGCTTAGATATATTGGCCTGATAGAACCTTTAGGTGCTAAGAGCTATGCACATGTGACAGTTGAAGTCATAGGGTATTTAAACCCACAGGTGGTGAATACGAGAGTCTTGAGATGGATGCGAAGCAGATAGAATAGTTCGGAGACTGCGCTGGATAATTGAAGGTAGGATTCAAATTCTCCTACTCGATTTGTCGTTACGCCCACAATTTGTCGCAGTCTAAATATGTTTATACACGAGTAACAATTACTATATCTTAGAATGTCTAACATTCATTACCATATGTGGTGGGCGTGGCGACACCTAAGGAAGATGAAGAAACCTCTCAGATTACACCGATTGAGCCTACAACTTCATATAGCTACACCATAGAACCAGAAATACCTCAGGCTGCATCGATCGAACCTTCAAATTCAGATAGCAATACCAATGAACCGAAAATATCTCAGGTTCCAAACGTTACGCTTACCTTAGCGGCAAGTTGTACCAAAGGATCAGAAAGATCTTTACAAACAACATCGATTGAGCCTAATTCCTCAAATAATCTTATTAAAAATGATGGAGACTCTCAAACTATTCCTGATCCAGTATGTCCAGTTGAACCTTCGACGCTAAGCAACAATATTGAAAACCAGTCAGTAGAACCAATAAACACAGAGTCCTCTAAAGATACATCGACGACACCTCAGATGATGAGGACTATACCCCTGATACTGACAGTTCAGATAGTTCGTTGTCTGATTGTAGCGATACTTCTTCTGAAAATGAAAACGCTCTTGATGAAAATATAGAAAACAGTGACATACTACCTGAATGTGATGAAATTGAATGGCAGGATATAAAAAATACAACTCCAACTTTTCAAGAATATGAAAGTTATTCTACAGTAAATGTGCCTCTTACTGCAAAGACGCCAACAGACTATTACGAATTATTTGTCACGGAAGAGATAATTAACAAGATGGTTCTTGAAACTAATAACTATGCACAAATTTACATGAACAATAATCAGGGTGGAATCAAATGTAAGTCACGGGTAAAGGCCTGGACTCCAAGAGATCCAGAAGAAATGAAGAGATTTTTAGGAATCCTAATGGTAATAGAAAAGCTTGTAAAAGTTCCACATATTAACGACTATTGGTCGAAAAAACCCGGGTATGTCCTTAAACTACGACCAAGACCACCGGGGAATGGACAGCAGCATTCCTAGAGTGCGGTGGAGATACTGCGATTGCCAACCCGCATGCCAAGCGTGGCGATTATGGCATTTACCCCCCATGAAATTGGGGGAGGCCTATGTCCAGCAGTGGACATCCTAGGGCTGATATGGTGGTGGTGGTGGTGGTGGTGGTGGTCGAAAAAAAATATATATAGAAATGAATACATCGTATCTATAATGAAGAGACCGGTTTTTGCTGCTACTAAAATTTTGGCATTTTAGTGATCCCCGGGGTACTGATAAATTGAGTAAAATCAATGATGTTTATTTGATGATGTTAAACAGATTTCAAACCAACTTAAGGCCGGCAAAAACTTTAGTTATAGATGAGAGTATGGTACCGTGGCCAGTGTTGCCAGAAGGTTACATTTCTTACATTTTTCGTAACTTTCGACCCCTTCGCGTAACATGTAAGTAATTTTTATACCTAAGGCAATTTTCGAAACTTTTCAGAACAACGAGATTTGTCATACTAGATTTCTATTGCAAACAGTTTACGAACGCATCCAAACTGACGCATACTTCAAAGGTACGTCTTTAACTCCATATCACACTCAGAGATGGCTCTCAATGGAACGCGCTATGACAAAATGAACGCGAATGACAAACCACATGCTCGACAATGCCGAATTATAGGTCATGTAAACCCTACCGAAAGCAATACATTAAATCCCTTGGTATTAGCCGGGTTATAATGTTGTACTGAATTTCATTATAACCCGCTGGTTAATAATATGATTTCACTTTTCATAATTCTTATTACTATATGCATAAAGTTTAATTTTGCTAAACACAATTTGTCCTAGGCCATGGCCTACTTGATTTGACAAAATAAATGAAGTTTGCCTCCGTGTGAACCCCGGTCCGGAGGAGCGCGGTGTTCGAAATTCGAATTTCGAATCTAGGACCACGGCTTGTGCTTTCGAATTTGGAACGTCGCGCGCCTTCATTTGTTCACGCGTGACGAACAAATCGAGTTCTTGTAGGTGCCTATAGAAGATTTAATTTCAAAAATAATATTGAAAATGTCGAGTGATGAAAGTGTTTTGACTCCTGAGTTTATCAAATTAGATGCCATAGGCATTGTCAACAATCTGCTGCCAGAGAAGTCAAAGGAAAAATACCTAAAAGCCTACAACGATTTTGACCAATGGAAAGCTGTAAAAGGCGTAAAGTCTGTGTCTGAATCAGTGCTTCTGGTCTATTTTGAATATTTGTCAGCTACAAAGAAGCCAAGTAGCCTGTGGTGTATATATTCGATGCTGAGGGCAACAATAAGTGTCAAACATGACATTGGCCTTTTTAAAAAGGAAATCGGATGGACATCGAGCAAAGAAATCAAAGATACTTACGACACAAAACGTGGAGACTTTCTTGAATGAAGCCCCCGACCACAGTTTTCTTGCTATAAAAGTGAGTACAACCTATGAACCTAATTGTTGATTGAATTTATCTCTACACTAAGTATTTCTCATTTTATGTTACGCAGTTGAAAAATTAAATTCGAGTTTACTACCTACATATTTAATCGTTAAAACATATACAGCCTTGGCCAAAAATGTTGAGAGCAGTCCTGTATTTTTCATACAAATATCGAATTTGGAACTGTTTCCTACCTATCTTTGTAACAAAAAAATACAAACTCTAAGGCACCTTGAATGGTGTGTTATAAGAATTGTACAGACAAGTTATAATATCTCGCTTTATGTGAGACTCGGTTTTTTGTCTTTCGTTTCCCTGAGGCCGCCTTTACACCTGTAAGATTTGCTTACGAAAGTAGGGACGCAGCCATCCATACAGATGAATGAGATGGAGATCTCGCTTTCCCGCTCTATTGTATAGCGGCGTCCGGCGTCCCTACTACTTACGTAAAAACTTACAGGTGTACAGGCCGCCTTACATGAACAAATACTTTGAGTAGTGATTCAATTTTTTTTATTAATACTTTTTATATTCTGCGTCATCTGATGTTCTTTGTAATTCGGAAATAAGGTTTTATTTAGAAGTTATATAAAAATGAAGTCGAGCTCAAAACTTTTGGCCAAGGCTGTATATATTTTAATTATAATATAAGTATACATATACTCGACCCTCGACCATATATATACCTATAATACCTAAAGGCCCGTAGAATAACTACTATCTCAATATTACCTATTCCTACCTACATGTAGGCAGGTACATAATTATTATGAGTAAATTGTTTACTTACTTAATTATGTATTATTTTGTTAAAGGTGGCCCTGATTTTTGGAGTGAACGGAGCTTGTCGTGGAAATGAACTCGTGAACATAAAAGTCAATGATATCGAAAAACATTCAGAGTTATTACTTGTAAAATTGCCGGATACAAAAACAAATAGAGAACGGTCATTCGTAATTCGTGAAGACCATGCCAAAATAGTCCAAAAGTACCAAGCACTACGCCCTGCTAATATAAACACCAACAGATTTTTTGTAGGCTACAACAATGGCAAATGTACCAGGCAAGTCATTGGCAAAAACAAAATTAGTGGCATGCCAAGAGACATTGCTAAATACCTGAAATTGGAAAATCCCGAGCTCTACACAGGCCACTGTTTTAGAAGAACATCGGCGAGCCTATTGGCTGATTCAGGAGCAGACATGGCCCAAATAAAAAGACACGGTGGCTGGAAGTCTGACGCTGTAGCAGAGGGCTACATAGAAAATTCTATAAAAAATAAAGAAAGAACGAGCTATCGTATTGGTGAAAAAATACTTTTGAAACCATCGTCTAGTATTGATGATCCTTGGACACCTCTGCCACCACAGCCATCTTCCTCAAAACACATCCCATCCACATCAAGCTCACTGCCTGAAAATCCACCTTCCCCAACCTTTACGGTACATCTCGACCCTCAGACGCAAGTATCCGAAGCTATGAACGCAACTCAAATAAACTCCAACTCAACCTCAATAAACGTACCAAATAAAAACATTACCTTATCTTTCCATAATTGGACTAACGTGTCTAATGTTACTATGTACTTTTAATTTGCTAAATAAACATTATTTATCTACTGAGCCTGTTTTTTTGTCTCGCATAAGGTGTGAAAAGTAGAGTATACACCTCGGGGATAAGACTGTTTTAGTCTTGGGCGGTTGAACCCCTCACTGCACTCAGGACTCAGTCTTAATTCCCTCGCTTCGCTCAGGAATTAACTTATAACTCCCTCGCTACGCTCAGGAGTTAAATTATGAGTCCTTCGTTACGTTCGGGATTCAATTCGCTCCCGTGACATAAAACAGTGCTTTATCCCCTTAGTGTATAATCTACTATTATACACGAGTAACAATTACTATATCTTAGAATGTCTAACATTCATTACCATATGTGGAGGGTGTGGCGACAAAATGGTGGTAGTGCTGGAATATTTGAATCCGTGCCTATCGTTTAGATTGAGATGATATACAGATGATAGGCAGTTTGTTTACCTAGTTCATTCGTACAGGGCTATTTGAACGTCTGTTATGGCAGTTTAAGAGGTTCATGCAGGAATATCGTATGGCATCTAATAATAATTTATCATTACTCGTGCATTTCATGGAGTAATTAAAACGCCCCAGTATTATACTTATTTATTTCATAGCAATTTACATTTGAGAAGTGCTATTATACATAGTATGCAAAATTGAACAAATGTCCAGAATACCGACTACAATACAACGTATATTCGTTGAATAACGATTTAATGATATTTCTTCATTTTCTCCAAGTTTATTGCTTCCATGGGACACTGATGGTTATGTCAATCCAGTTACGGCCGGGCTGGTTGTCGTATCGATGAGTGTTCCTATGTCGTAGAATAAATTAACGATCTTCTCTGGCTTGCAATTCATGAACTAGAAAGTTTATCAATGATTGCTTGATAACAGCATAAGATCTTTTACAGTTGCCACAAAATCCCTAGATAAACACAGAACTAAAGGGTGATGGCTTGAAATACTATATCAATCGTTTGCGTATGCTCTAAATGCATCCATGAATAATTTCTTCATGTGAAAGTTATGTAAAAGCAAAGAATGCTAGATTTATTTATATGACAGGACGCCATACGATAATATACTCGTAGCAAGGGATTGAACTAGCGTTGTAGTTAGTGGCAATTGGAATACCTCTGTACAGAAACAGCTCAATTTCTGATTCTCTTTATGAGGGTAGTTGAATATTTCGCGGCGATGGGCCGAAACATCTCTCACATTGAGTTAGGGTTGAAGACAATTAGAAAAATGTGTTATGAAAGAGTCAGCTAATTTGACAAAGATTGAATAGTGAAGGATGGCAATTTGCGCAGCACACGGGTTTGTTAGGCGGAATCGTCAATCCCCGTCGGATTCGGCTTGTGAAGCTATTGTTTTGAAGTGTGACACTGCTATGGAATTTGGATTAAGTTCAATTATTTACGCAAGGATATATTTTACGGCGGGCGGTGGTACGCGATTATGACTTCTTAGCTTGTGGCTTTATGTAGTGCTTATGTTTCTACCCAAATATGTGATTATAACTAAATTTAGTATTGAATGTGTCAACTGGTAGCACTACGAGTATGCCCTAGCGGATACAGAGAAATTTGGTAGTTGCACATGTGTCATCATATTTGGTTCAGAGTTGATTGACCTTCAATATGATCAGTTTGGTCTGGTTTATTAACTACACACTACAAAGATTGTTCGTCATTATGAACGTGTGGGTAGCTTATTTTCTAGTGGTCATCTACCTACTTGCAATTAAATAAGAATTTGCTTACGGGGACCGATTTGTGTAGGAATATTCTATTGAAAAGAGTAATGATTCCTTTGATTTGGCGAACATAACATGCAGTAGATGTGAGTCTATTTGGCTTTCGTAGCAATTTATGCCTACCTAGCATGGTAGGAAAACTAGTGCGTTCAGACATAATCTGTTACAAATACAAACGTTTCAGTTACATCACTTAGCCACACTGATGGATAGTACCAACCTAAGTGAAGTAAATACATATAGTCATTACAACACGTCACATAACTTCAATTTGATGATTAACTTGTTCCTTTTGCACGATGATGAGTATGATGATATTTGATGACGTGATAATAATGTTTTCTACATGAATCTTGATAAACGGTTATAAGAAATTTATATGATAAATATTTGCAACACATATATACGAATGTTCATAGTTAATGAGAACTATACGTAGACATCCACGATTATATTTCGTAGCTTCATTCTTCAGATATAATAACCATGTAGTCCTTTAACCTACTAGGCAACTCATCGCATGTTTAAAGTAGGTAGTAAAAACCATAGCTCAAACAGTTTTTCCCCACCATTGCACCTACCTTTACTTGGGCGCCATGGCTGACCGCCATCTCTCATTCTTTATTCTTGCGAGGCAACGAACGCACAAGCAACTGACATTAATTATACATAATTTAAAAATCATGCCTAAACGTAGTGCAGAAGACAAAAGGGAGTATTACTCTTCAAAAATTCGAAGATTACAAGAAAAAGCGGCTAAACGCAGTCGCCGAGTTACGCGGGTGATATCAGATTCGTCTGATTCTGAAAATAAATCAGGTAAGTCGAATGATTTGAACAAAATAGATTCATTTTATAATGCCTCTAGCAAAGGTAATAAGTACCGCGTGGGCCGCGAGTCCACATACGGTTACTCTAAACCTGGGGGGCGGCCGAGAGTCGTCACGGAGGTATAACTATGCTTGGGGGTTGGCCGTGAGTCAACACGATAGCAATGACAAAAAATTATAAAAAATTACATTACTTATTCTCAAAAAAGTTTCTAAATAAGTGGTTTAAGTTTGAACCTACATTTTCAATGTAATTAAAAAGTCATAATTTTATTTATAGACCACGAGGAAACGAATGAAGAGGCCAAAACAATAGAAAATGACGCTGGCGATGCAGTGGAAATGACGCCTGAACTCCCAAATGAAAATCAGACACCTTCCGTTGAGATCCCTAAGGACGAAACGGTCCCCGCAATAGATGCAGAGTTATTGACCGCTCTAGGCGAGGCCTTAGACGACGTACCAAAATACGGGGAAAAAATCCACCCTGACCTAGCGCAAAGGTGGTTACCTATATTACGCAAAGGTATTGAAAAAGAAAATAAAGATAAACTCATAAAAGAGTATACAATACCAGAAAACTGCAAGTTATTGAGAGCGCCGTCTTTAAACGCCGAAATTGCGGCGCCAATTACGGATATCGCAAGAGGCCGCGATAAGAAAATTGAGACGTCCCAGCAGCAGTTAGGAGTCGGGATATCAGCCGTAAACAGAGCCATGACCTTACTTTTGACAAGGGACGACAAACCAAGTAAGGTACAAGCGATAAAAACCCTTAGTGATGGATGTCGAATTTTGTCTGACCTACATTACTTAGAGTCGCAGACTAGAATGAAACTAGCCACTCCAGGATTGGATAAGGTATTTCTTAACGAAATACAGGACGTCGAGAGAGACGAGACCCTTTTCGGAAGTAAACTCTCAGACAAGATCAAGGCTTCAAAAGCCATCGAAAAACAGAGCCAACAGATAAAAAAGCCAGTCGTCACCGCAGCTGTAGCCGGTCCAAGTACATCTCACGCTACGCCCCCAGCATATTCCCGGTACCCGGGAAACTGGACGAGGCCCGCTCGCTTTCAGCCGCCGAACCGGAGAGGGCGTGGCGGGCCACCGAGGTACAGTGCAGCGACGCGCAGGCCACCAGCGACAGCCTACGCGCAGACGCAGCCCAGAGCAGCCTACAAGCCACGTGCACCGCCGCGGCAGTAAACCAGGTGCATGCTGGTCGCCTTCTAGCCTTTTATAACTGTTGGGTTAATGTAACCAATAACCACACTATATTAGATTGGATATATAACGGTTTTCGTATTCCTTTTATGGGGCCCGTTACGCAATCGGTCAAGCCCGTTAACCATTTCACAGGCCGGGAGCGTTATGAAATGAACTTGGCTATACAGAACTTAATTTCTCTAGGTGCTATCACTGAATGTCAACCCACCGGTGACCAGTTTTTGTCAAAAATTTTCCTGACCTCTAAATCGAATGGTGGCTATAGATTCATTCTCAACCTGAAAAATCTAAATAAATTAGAGAAAAAATCCCATTTTAAAATGGAGGATTTTAGAACCGCGTCGAAACTAATTCCTAAAGACGGGTTCATGGCCACTATCGATTTAAAGGAAGCTTACTTAGTTGTACCTATTCCTGAGGACCACCGGAGATACTTAAGATTCGAGTATGACAATCATACGTACGAGTTTTGCGCATTACCCTATGGACTATCTGTCTCACCAAGAGTCTTCTCAAAAATAATGAAAGAAGTCGTCACGTATTTAAGAAAACAAGGTCTGACTTCTACTGTTTACCTAGATGACATACTGTGCATTGGTAGGGACTTTAATGAATGTAAACAAAACGTAAAAGAGACTCTCCGTTTACTCGAGTGCCTAGGATTCGTCGTTAATTATAATAAAAGTTCCTTACAGCCTCAACAATGTTGTAAATTTTTAGGTTTTGTTTACAATTCTATTGATATGTCAATATCCCTTCCCATAGACAAACGTAACAATATAGCACAGCTGTTAAAAAAGTTTATTCGATTGCCAGTTTATACAATAAGAGAGTTTGCCCACTTGCTCGGTGTACTCACCGCCGCTTGCCCAGCGGCGAAATATGGCTGGTTATACACTAAACTCTTAGAAAGGTATAAATTTCTCGCTATTCAGGAACACAACGATTATGAGAAAAAAGTAAAACTTCCTTCTGAAATTGTACCCGATTTGGTTTGGTGGGCTAATAATATATATGAAACTTCATGTCATTTAAGTATTTCGAAATTTGATTTAGAAATATTTACAGACGCATGCCTTTCTGGGTGGGGAGCGTTTAGTGATGGAAAGTGTGCTAATGGAGCATGGAAAGAAGAAGAATTAGCATTCCATATAAATTATTTAGAGCTACTGGCAGTCTTCCTTGGATTAAAATGCTTTGCGCGACATAAGTATAACTGTGCTTTGTTGTTACGTATCGACAATACGACCGCGATAAGTTATATTAATCGAATGGGAGGAATTCAGTTTCCTCACTTAAACAGTCTAACGAGATCAATTTGGCAATGGTGCGAGGAGCGAAAAATATGGTTATTCGCTTCATACATCAACACAAAAGACAACGTAGAAGCTGACAGGGAATCCAGAAGACAAAATCCAGATATTGACTGGAATTTGAGTAAGACAGCCTTTGGGAAAATAACCGAAGAATTTGGTTTACCGGAAATTAATCTTTTTGCTTCTCGTTCCTCCGCTAAATGTGAAACATATATCTCTTGGAAACAGGACCCGGACGCCCTTGCAGTAGACGCGTTTACTATCAGTTGGCACAGTAAATACTTTTACGCTTTCCCGCCATTTGCACTGGTATTAAAGTGTTTGCACAAGATTATAAATGACAACGCCACGGGGATAGTAGTATTTCCCTATTGGCCGTCCCAACCGTGGTTTCCGTTATTACTAAGACTAGTTATATCCGATGTAATATATTTCGACCCAAATATTCACATTGATCAGTTCCGTTGTTCCAGACCTCAGGGCCGGAACTTCACCCAGTTTACCCTGGCTGCAGCAAAGCTCTCAGGAGAGCGTTTTCAAGTCGAGGAGCTCCACAAGCTTCCTTGAATCTCATGCTAGCGTCACTCTCGCAAAACACTTTACTCCAGTACAATGTGTCATATAAATTAGGGTGGAAATTTAGTATTGATAATGATTTCAATTTCTATAAGGGTTCAATTTCTCATGTGCTATCATTCTTAACAAATGAATTCAATAAAGGATCATCGTATGGGTCACTAAACAATCATAGGTCTGCACTTTCGCTCCTACTAGGTAGTAGTATTTGCTCAGATGATCAAATCAAAAGGTTAATGAAAGGTGTTTATAAGTTAAAACCGGTGGCTCCCAAGTATAGTAATACCTGGGACCCCCAAATAGTGTTGAATCATATCACGACTTGGTACCCGAATATAGAAATTTCTTTAGAAAAAATAACAAAGAAACTGTCGATTTTATTAGCTATATGTACCGCCCATAGGGTACAGACCCTATCACTAATTAAGTTAAATAATATTAACATATGCCCAAACGGCGTTAAGATTATTATACTCGTAGATGATATAATTAAAACATCAGGTGCAAGCCGAGCACAACCTATTCTGTTTCTTCCATATTTCCAAAATAACAAAAACATTTGCCCAGCGACAGTTATAGAAGATTACCTGCAAGTTACATCAGATATAAGAACTGAAAGCTCACAAAATCTGTTACTGACTTTTAAAAAGCCCCATAAAAACGCATCTGCTCAATCCATTAGCAGGTGGATTAAGCAAGTGCTTGGCGAGAGCGGCATAGACGTTGGGGCGTTTAGTGCACACAGTACACGGCACGCCTCGACGTCAGCAGCACACCGCGCGGGGGTTTCTCTGGATGCTATTCGAAAGGCAGCAGGATGGTCGACGACGTCGGAGACGTTTGCCAAATTTTACCATCGACAATTAATCGATGAAGGTAACTTTGCTAGATCCATCTGCCTTTCGGATAGATAGATAATAATAAAAATGTTATTTTTGTACCATTGTATGTACGTATATCTAAGAATTAGATTATACTTCATTTCATAAATATGGTCTTTTATTAATGAATACCTGCAAAAACTTTCATCTCTGAACATCTACATGGTTATTATATCTGAAGAATGAAGCTACGAAATATAATTGATGATCAAACGAACTTCTTGAAGTGAAGTTCGATCGATATTATATGAGTAAGCTTCATTCGAAGTTATAATTTCCCTCCCGACCCAAAACCCGATTCGAAAGTTTTAGCTAAATAAAAATAGTCTCTAAAAGGAATGAGAGATGGCGGTCAGCCATGGCGCCCAAGTAAAGGTAGGTGCAATGGTGGGGGAAAACTGTTTGAGCTATGGTTTTTACTACCTACTTTAAACATGCGATGAGTTGCCTAGTAGGTTAAAGGACTACATGGTTATTATATCTTCGAATGAAGCTTACTCATATAATATCGATCGAACTTCACTTCAAGAAGTTCGTTTGATCATCAATAATTAAGGCTTCAGTGCAGTAAAGAAAATGACGTTTACGACTAGTAAATCATGAATGACGTGTTTTAAGAAGGCGTATCACAAACATAACATGAATATTTAGCATAAGGCAATTTGTGATGTAAATAAACTTAATAAGTGAAAACTCGTTTCCCAATAAAATCGTACGATAGATAGTAACGTACCTAGTGTGTATGAGATATTGTAGAACAACTCGTCATTACTACAATATATTGATAGGAAGTAATCAATTAATTGAGTTATAGTCAAAAGTGCTTATTCGTAAATCTTAATATTCAAACTTCAGTTTCCAAATTAACAGTTCAGCCATTTGTGGTACCTGAACTAATGACTATTCAAGATATCAGTTAATGTGGCATTCTTGTAAGTCACTAGACTAGATAAATCAGTTTATTGAAACTCATTGATTGCTAAATGTAGGTAGCACTGAAATTTAATTTCATGTGCTCTGCTAACCCCTTATGGGAAAGCAAGTGTGAGTTAATGTATACGTATCTTAGTAATTATGATTTCTATTTCGGACAGATACCTTGTAGTTTACTTCATTCATATGCACAAAGTTATGAAAGGTATCGTATTTTCCATTTAGTTATTAAAACACATCTACTACCGTAGGGTAGGCTCAATAAGCGTAAAGCAAAAATGGCAAAAATAAGTTATGAATGCAGTTAATACTGGCTTTATCTCTATCAAATGATAAACGTCCGGATAGCTTGAAAATTTGTCTTATATTCTAGATTATCATTAGAACGTATAAAACGATTCTATTTTTTTTTTTTTAAGAAAACAAAACAGACTTCAATGAGGGAGGCCGGTGAAAGATTATTATACTTAGATGGTGCACTCTTAGATTCCATACAATAAAATAAAAGTATGTTTATAATGGTAGAAGACTAAGTGCCCTCAATTCCTCATGGAATCATGGAAAACCTTGCTTGCTTGATAAACAAAACGGAGAGAACAAATCGCCAAACGTGAACTACGCGTCGTTGAAGAGTTCCGTTCTGATCATCATCAGCAGTCCCACTTCATCAAATGTCACTTTTATGAATGAAAATGCTTGATTAGTTCACGAAAATACTAAAAACACTATTTGCGTGCCTTTCACATTTGAGGAGTTCCCTCAATTCCTCATGGATCCCATCATCAGAACTGCGTTTTGACAAAAACGGGACCAACTTGGATATATATACTTACAATCAAAAAAAGAATTTACCAAATCGGTTAAGAAATGTCGGTTAAAAATAGTGTTAGTACAACACTAGGGACGCAAACGTTTTGGAAATAATATGACAGTTATCCTATTGGTACTAAAAGAGTTTGGGCCAATACGCCGTTAGGTATGTTAATAGACTGAAAAGTAAGTGTAAGGGACGACCTTGTTGATGGGTAGAGGAGCGTAGTTTGATTCGTGTAAAGGAAAAGAGGTGTAGATTCATTTAATGACAAACATTCATTTAAATGTGTTATA
This sequence comes from Notocelia uddmanniana, assembly GCA_905163555.1. NCBI lineage: Eukaryota > Metazoa > Arthropoda > Insecta > Lepidoptera > Tortricidae > Notocelia > Notocelia uddmanniana. The sequence continues at coordinate 60,204,912 of LR991052.1, forward strand.
TAACTAAAAGGTTTAGAGTTTATTTCTAAAACCAAAACAGTTTGGCGGTCTTGAAAATCGCATTTCAACTAAATTTGATAAACTTATGGTTCAAACTTTATTGTATTAGACGTCATATCTCTTACGGTTCACGTGAGAGGACACTTTGTGTATTGATCTTAATCATGTGAGATATAATTCTAAAGTAGAATCAGTTATTAGTCTAGTTCCGATGACTACAATATAGAGTAAATAAAAGACGTCTGTCGTGGTAGTCCAGTCGCGCGGTACAAAGTTTGCGCGAGACCTAAATGGTTATTCACTTTGTAAGTATACTAAGGTCTAGTACAAGTTCAAATCGTATCATCATCAAATCGTAAATCCACGATATTATATGGGTTTCTAAACCAGAACTAAAACGTATTGTTTATGTTCTCTTTGATCGAAACTTAGAAAACGGAGTTTTGTTGCAGGTGTATTGTTTGAATTGTCGGGCATGTGATATAGGCATGATATTTACGTAGTTCAATGAAAGAAAGACTAATACTTAACAATTATATGTGGAAATTCAGGGTAACGATCTAAAGATTGAGAAAGCTTGAAGTTACCTTTGCAACGATTCATTTACCATTTTGATACTAACTAATCAAAGGTTATTTCTTGTCGTAACTGTAACAAATAACTACATACAGGTGTCAGATTTCTATGACACAAGGGTCACGTCTGCAACCGCGGGTCAATCCTAAATCCGAAAGTATCTAGTTTTATATTTGTGCGCCAAATGCAGCGTCCCTCTCTCTCGCTCGCTCGTTACCTGCGTTGGGGCCCCTTAGACCCTTCGCCATACGGTACGCGTCTGCGCCAGTGCAAGTGCATAGTCCTAATTTTTCTCTGTGTAACTCATTTAGATTACAACCTGTCTTGTAACAATTGTGACTTTAATTAAACACTTCTTAAGGAAGAAGGTGATCTTATCATTCATTTCACCTTTTACACGTCTAGTTTATTTGTAGCCGTAGAAAAGCTTTACTTATTATGTAGAGGTGTCATAACGCCGTAACTTATAAACTTTAAATAGTTAAATCACGATTGATAGAAGTATGATAAATGCAAGACAGTCTATTTATAGTTTCATACCTGAAAGATAAAAGTTTCATGTGTGGGCAGTTGTCCTAATTTTAGGGATTAGGGATTCGATAAATAATTTGACTTCGCTGATCAGAAGGAATGAATATTGCGGACAATGAGTAATATCATACATCTCACATGTTATTGTGTTCACTTTTCTCTCAATTCAATGCAATTCATAGAAATGACTTAACGGAAACTGTGGTCGGCTGTACAGATATATTTTAATTATAAATTTGATGTTAGCATCACTGCTCTAATAGTATACCTAAATAAGTAGTGGTTGCCAAAGGAATTTCGCACTTTAATTATTATTTTGGACTTTGAATTTTTTTCAGGATTTGACTTTTGGAATTATTTTTTGAGTTTGATTTTATTTTTGATTTAATTATTTCTCCTTTAACCTGAGAGTTAATGAGAAGTTTCATGACTTTGTTCAGAAAGTTTATTGACTTTGAAGTTTCAACTTTGTAGAACATACCTACTTTATAGTTGGATTTTATATTGACATTTTTGGATTGGATTTGAAAATGATTTATGAGTCTTAATTGGGACTTAAATTGATTAACTTATTATTTTATTTGGAACTGTAGTTGATGTTAGTGACATCAATGCAAATGCACATTACTTAACTAGATCTTTAATCAAAGTATTGAAATAAAATGGAAGATATTAGTAGGTAAACTACATTGTTCATTTATTAGAAATACAGTGACAGGTTACCGATGTCGAATTTTGTTTCACATCTTGAATTATAAAGCAGCTCTTTAGGTTGAATACAGTTTGTTTATCTGCATTTACACGATTAGACAAATAAAAAGACTATGCTGAAAGGACTTCGACTCATACATGATAAAATTCAGTCTGACTTTGGCATAGTACCAGATACTTTAATGAAGATACAGTCAAGGAAGGGCCTCTGGTCTTTAGTAAGTTGGAAGTAACTGTAAGACGTTTCAACAGTGACTTCATAGAGTATGTTAGAATAGCATCAACTCCTGCCTCTAAGGAAATCTGTTTAATGAGCAAATACTTAATTTATTTTGATACTTAACTATACAGCTACGTTTATAAAGGAAGATTCTGGTAGATTTTCTCAATTTATGAATAAACCATTCATACTTATAACTTGACTATTTAGTTAAGTGGTTCGAAGCGGTATCTTACATATGCATATGTTTATGTGCATAAAAGTATATAGGTTTGCGAATCACTCGGATATTCATAAAGTTAATTCTCGAGTACCAGAGTTTATAACGGATTTACAGTTGAGTAGACTTAGTACTTTCATATTCTTGCCTGGTGAAATAAAATATACATGTCGGTACCTCAGGTATAATGGTTATTTAAAGCAGTTAACATTCATCGAAGATATTGATCGTAGATATTGATTAATTATTAACCAGGTGCAGCCAGTGATTATTTATGCATAGTTATTCTAAATGAATGAAAGAATTAGGGCCGGTTGCACCAACCTACGATCACAGACTGATCAACGTTAAATATGGCGCCGGCAGCTGTCATCTCATAGAAACTTGTCAAACTTTCCATACATTCAAATTTTAACAAACACAGCTTACGATTACAGACGGTTTGGTGCAACCCAACCTTAGTCAAATAGACATAATGTTAGCGATTACCTACATATGATATGGACATATAACCCTGATTACTATACTATTATAAATCAGAAACAGAGTTGGGTTTTACAAAAGTCATTTATTGATAATTTAATGCTATTTAAGAAATTAACAAAACAACTATTACAAATCAGATCTCATGAAATACAATAAAATGAAATAAAGAGACAAATAATTGCGAAAAATTCAGAGCAACCCGTCTTACGACTACCTCGTACGACGGATGACAGACAAAAAAGCGGCCGGACACCTCCCGCCATACTTTTATACTATCACCCGCCATACCCCCGCCCCAACTTAACCTAAAATGCCTAACACGGCCTCTCCTGATATCCTGACGTCCTCGTCAGGTTAACTGGTGGAGTTAGTCCGTATCAGACAGAGCATCGCCTCGTAGGGAATCCGAATCCGGGTTGAGTGGTCTCGTTGAAGGCCCTGGTGCTGGCTCGTCTATCAGAAGAGGCTCGGATTGAGTCTGACATGTGGGGGAACCTGGCTGTGCTTCCTCTGTGTTATCATTCTCAATGTCGTCATGCGCTAAAACAGAAAACGTAATGTTACAACTCGATTTTATACGTGGTGCCATGAGTATCATTAGATCCATGGCCCCATACGAGGATTATTAGGTTAATAGGGTTAGCTACACAGACACATCATCAATGTAAACATTTATTTGAATGTCCGTGTTCCATTGTGCAAATTAATGAAAGTAAGGCTCACCACTTTGCGAGTCTTACACTCAATCGAACTGTTAACCAGAACTTCATACATTCACATAAATATCGACTGTAAATTGAAAGAAAAAAGAAATCATGCTTAGTAAAAAACACCGTGTGCGTACATCGTACGGTGACTGGTCGGTTTGCAAAGCCGACCAGCTTCCGAGGTCGTGGGTAAACTTTCAGTGTACCACAACGACAGACACAGACAGAGGTCATGGGTATACTTTCAGTATACCACATCGACAGACAAAGAGGTCATGGGTACACTTTCAGTGTACCACATCGACAGACAAAAAGGTCATGGGTACGCTCCTCGGCGCACCACATATACAGATAGAGGTCAAGAGTGCGCTCATCAGTGCACTACATCGACAGAGAGGTCGAGGGCATACCCATCGACAGAGAATCCAAAAAATACACTCATCTGTAGGTTATACGGTTTCTACACTCACCCTCGAAAAAAACAGAGCATGACTCGGGGGTCCATTCACCTCCCCAGGGAACCATGTGTTGAGCAGCAGCGTAGGTTGTTTTCCCGTATGATCCAGCCAAAAGCTTCAACTCATAGCGACTATGAGGAAGAATACGCACCACTCGGTATGGACCACGCATTCCATGGTCCAGCTTTCCTTTATATTGAGCGTATTTTATCACAAAAACAATATCGCCCTCCTGAAATACACGAGGAGAACACCTGTTTTGATTAGTACGGGCATCCATGGTACTCTGGTTTTGAATCAAACGTTCGGCCGTCCTTTGTCTGACAGCCTGCCTTCTTGACTCGCGATTAGATAACGTAGATTGCAACGTGATATCTCGCAATAGAACTCGAATAGCTGGCGTAGTATTTTCGTGGCCAGTTAACAAATTTAGAGCTGACGTTTGTGTAGTTTTTTGCTGAGTTATATTGAGGATCAGTTGAAGTTTCCATAATTCGTCAGCCCACTCGTGCTTTTTGTAATTGACTTCAATTCTGAGCATATTGAGGACAGTGCGTGCATAACGTTCCACTTGACCGTTAGCATGATGCATTTCCGCAGTGATATAGTGGACCTGAATTCCCAAAACCTGCATCCACGATTTCAAGCCAGACGAATCGAACATTCGACCTCTATCGGTCACAATTAGACGAGGCGTACCAAACAGGGATATAACGGTTTCACAGACCTGTTTAAGTCCTTCCAAATCTTGCCGGCGAATAGGTGTGAGGAGGCAAAATTTAGTAAAAGCGTCAACCACCAGCATTATATGTTTAAATCCTTTCGACTCGGGTAAGGGACCCAAAACATCTAAATGTAAGGTGTCGAACGGAACATCAGGCTTAGGCCAAGAGGTAATAGGTTGAAGTGGGGCCCGAGGTACTCGTTTGTGTGCAATGCAAGTTATACAGTGACGTATATATTTTTTGACAAAAGCTCTAAGGCCAGGAAACCAAAAATGTCTAAGTATGAGTTCTAGTGTTTTATCAGCACCAATGTGACTGTGCTCGTCGTGATAAATGCGAAGGAGACTTAAGCGTTGTCCCTTAGGAATGAAGCAGAGAAGCCTTGAGTCTTCTCCATCATGAGCATACTGATAATACAGGACGTCATTTTGAACTTGATAGCGAGATGCGTCTAACTCGCCTCGCCCTAAAGCCTGAATCATATTTCCAGTCAGTAGAACCAATAAACACAGAGTCCTCTAAAGATACATCGACGACACCTCAGATGATGAGGACTATACCCCTGATACTGACAGTTCAGATAGTTCGTTGTCTGATTGTAGCGATACTTCTTCTGAAAATGAAAACGCTCTTGATGAAAATATAGAAAACAGTGACATACTACCTGAATGTGATGAAATTGAATGGCAGGATATAAAAAATACAACTCCAACTTTTCAAGAATATGAAAGTTATTCTACAGTAAATGTGCCTCTTACTGCAAAGACGCCAACAGACTATTACGAATTATTTGTCACGGAAGAGATAATTAACAAGATGGTACTTGAAACTAATAACTATGCACAAATTTACATGAACAATAATCAGGGTGGAATCAAATGTAAGTCACGGGTAAAGGCCTGGACTCCAACAGATCCAGAAGAAATGAAGAGATTTTTAGGAATCCTAATGGTAATAGAAAAGCTTGTAAAAGTTCCACATATTAACGACTATTGGTCGAAAAACCCGGGTATGTCCTTAAACTACGACCAAGACCACCGGGGAATGGACAGCAGCATTCCTAGAGTGCGGTGGAGATACTGCGATTGCCAACCCGCATGCCAAGCGTGGCGATTATGGCATTTACCCCCCATGAAATTGGGGGAGGCCTATGTCCAGCAGTGGACATCCTAGGGCTGATATGGTGGTGGTGGTGGTGGTGGTGGTCGAAAAAAAAAATATATAGAAATGAATACATCGTATCTATAATGAAGAGACCGGTTTTTGCTGCTACTAAAATTTTGGCATTTTAGTGATCCCCGGGGTACTGATAAATTGAGTAAAATCAATGATGTTTATTTGATGATGTTAAACAGATTTCAAACCAACTTAAGGCCGGCAAAAACTTTAGTTATAGATGAGAGTATGGTACCGTGGCCAGTGTTGCCAGAAGGTTACATTTCTTACATTTTTCGTAACTTTCGACCCCTTCGCGTAACATGTAAGTAATTTTTATACCTAAGGCAATTTTCGAAACTTTTCAGAACAACGAGATTTGTCATACTAGATTTCTATTGCAAACAGTTTACGAACGCATCCAAACTGACGCATACTTCAAAGGTACGTCTTTCACTCCATATCACACTCAGAGATGGCTCTCAATGGAACGCGCTATGACAAAATGAAACTTATCCTGGTTACATTAAACTCAATTTTGCTTGACCGTATGCGCGCTCGTTTCCTACTCCGCGAGTTCGCGGTTTCTTATCTACTTAGCTAAAAAAAAAGAAAATAAACATGGCTCATTGCGATTAATTTTCGTTGTGTTATTGTTTGTTGTCGTACAACTGAGAAAAGTGCGCTACTAGTATTACATGACAATATTTTTAAAAAACCAATGCCAGTTTGGGGGTCGATGTTTTTTTGTATAATTTGGTAAATTTAACAATATTTTTAGTTTTTAGTCGCAAATTAAAAGCCTGTCAAATTTTTAATATTGTGCGATTGTGAACAAAAGCAATATGAGCTCATGATATACTTTTCGAGTGTCAGTAGTGAAAAAGTAAAAAAGTTTGACTTTTTTGTACTTTTAAGAAAGTTAGGTGTTAGACTGAATAGTAACAACAGTGAATATGGCGCTGTGTACAAATCAAACTAGAGTCCGTTTTATCATAACATTACTTCATAGGTTCCTTTATATTCCGCCATTTCGCTGACATCAATGGGGCCTTTTACAAAGTGATTATTATCATGCGATACACTCATATCACGATCCGTATCAGGTGGATATTGAAGAAAATCCATACAATTTTGAAAATCGCAATAGTATTGACAAACCAGTATTGTGATAATATTAATCGAGTAAAGGGCCCTAATTTGCCTCCGAACTCCGACCCCGGAAACACGTAAAAAAAAAACACCTTAATGTAACTTTTGCAGCAAAAATATAACATTTTAGGTAACGAAACGTAACTTACGACTCAAGTGCCCTGGCAACACTGACCGTGGCGAGGGAGATTGCAATTCCGCCAGTATATTAATAACAAATCTCACAAATATGGAGTGAAACTCTACAAACTATGTCCTCCAGAAGGATACACTTATAATCTTCTCATTTACACAGGAAAAGGAGAAAATGGTCGAGAGTTGGACCATGGACAGAAAACTGTTATGAGATTAATGAAAGATCTTTTAAACGAAGGGAGGCTAGTTATTACAGATTATTTTTATAATTCCATCGGTATTGCAGAAGAACTGATGCGATATAAAACTTTTCTCTGTGGCACTCTTCGTCCAAATAGAAGAGGCCTTCCAAAACGCATTATTTCGACCAAGCTTAAAAAAGGTGAAATTGTTGGAAAGATGAACACAAAAGGTGTAAAGGTTTTAAAATGGCTGGATAAAAGACCAGTTTATATGATTTCAACTTGCAGACAACATAATGCAACAATTATAGATACTGGCAAATAAAGAAAAGTTACTGGAGAGCATATAAAAAAACCCGAATGCGTTGTAACGTATAATGACAATAAAAAAGGGATAGATTACAGTGACCAAATGTCGTCCTATTATACTCCACTACAACGAGGCTTAAAATGGTTTCCAAAAGTTATGATGGAGCTCTTATTTGGTACTGCTTTTCAATTTAATTCAATTCAAATTAAATTTGCTTTAAAAACACAATTAAATGCATGAAAATACAATTTAGATGATAATTAATTAGGCAAACATGTAAAATAAAATCATATTACGAGTAAATTACAACAGAAATTCTTTGGCGAATAGCTGGGTGGTCTGCAGAGGGAGACTAAAATGCCAAAGAAGATATTTTTGGAATCAGTTATTGAAGGATTTACTAAATAACCCACATCCAATAACAGTAAGTTTTTTTGTGTATTTATTTCTAAAACTTTTGTATATTTTATTTATTTATGATTTTAAGCCAACATTATAACTACTATCAAAGGAGTATTTACCATGTATGTTGGTTGGTTGGTTGACTGGTTTTTAGGGCTAAAAAAATAACTAACGTACAAGGTTAAACAACCTTTTTTTAATTGACTAAGCGAGCGAAGCGAGTGACTTTTATTGGTCAGGGGACGGCGTCGTCGTTCTATATTTATATGATTTAAATTTCATAAGTATGTATGTGGCCGATAAACGGTACAACTGCACCGGGACGTAAATTAAATATTTAACTGATAAGAACGTTATTGTTGCACTGTTTCAGGTAATTCACGTACTGTCACTCTAACGAAAAATCATGCGTTTGAAAAAAATTGTGATACAACGAAGAAAATGTGCAGGCTGTTACGAAATTTTGCGCACTACGCTGTCCAGTCGGAAAGCCAATAAAAAAGTTAAGAAAATTAAATCTTACTGCCGTGATTGTAACAAGCCACTGTGTCTTAAATGTTTCTATAACAGTCATATGTGATTTACTTACAGTATATAATAAAGATTTTTGATTTATCGATAAACTGCATTTTTGTTAGGAAGATCACTAGAAATAAATACAAATGTACCTTAAATTCAGTGCTGTAAGAGGTCTAAAAGCCTCCTAATTATTTTTTGACATCATTCCATATTCTGACATCAGATCTTCGGGCGAAGCCAAAACAAGACAAAACAGTCCTTTAGCAACAGCATTAATATTATATAAGTATCATTCACAAATTTGTGAATTTCATGAGAAAAAAAGCATTTTTATATTCTTGTTGCACCGGTAAAATGGTACAGTTAAGGCGTAAAGACCTCTTACAGCACTAGTTGAAAGTTAGCAATATTTTGAGCCGCAGTGAACGTGTTAATTGAGCATAGAAGGATTTAGTGGCAATCTCAACACAATACTCACCCAGGACATCACATGGTAAATCAGAGGAAATCTTAGAAGTGCCAGGTTGGCATAACTTCATGATTGCGACGCATAACTACGAGGTCCGTCCTGAACACCTTACTGAGGGCAAACCACTTTCATTTATAAATGCGCCAGCATCTAGCTACGACACTATACACTCTGCTTTATGTTTTGCAGCGGAACAATGCCGACAAAATAATATAGATTGCAGCATTGTAACATTTGAACAACCGTTATACTATAAAGTGCAGGATATAGTGAAATCCTCGCACGATCCAATGATTCAACGTATTATTTTATCAGGTTTGGAGGTTTTTATCTTGTAATGTCTTTCATGGGGGCTATTGGAAACATAATGAAAGGAAGTGGTTTAAAAGAACTGTGGCTATGTGGATATGCTGAAGGATCTATCGAAAAAATTATGATCGGGCATCATTACAAACAAGGAGTTAGGGCACATATGCTTTCTATTGTGGCTTTATTTGAAATAATAAGAAATAACATGGATTTGCCTGTAGATGTAGACACTGTTCCACGAAATGCTGGAAAAGGGACACACTTCTTAAACTAACAAAGAAACCTTCGAGAGAATTAAAAACAAACTTGGTATAACACTCCATAAAACTAGACTTGAGAGGTCCCACGGCCAACTTTAGGTGTCCCATTTTAAAATGATTATCCTGGTTCAACAGTTTATAAAAGCAGAAAAGTCGGGAGACTATAGGTAGTTGCTGCATCTCGAGTCACGTTTCCTTGGTAGTTAAATCGGCGAAGGAATAGAAAACTTTGTCGACAAATAAGTCGAAACTTGGACTTCTACAATAGAAAAACTTTCTGATATATGTAAAGACTCGCCACAAGCAAGGCCTACACTGTTCTAACCAAAGCGGCACAATTTAAATGGTCATCAATCCTTTGAACCCCTAACAAACACACTACGTTCCAGTTTTCTACCAAACTTAAAAGGAGGCGACATAGCTTCTCTTGAAGCAGAGTTATTTTCTTTACCAGTTCGCAAAGGCGAGTTAGCCATTCCTGTCCTTTCTAAAATGACAAACTTTAATTACGATAACTCCAAAAAAGGCTGCACCGTCCTGTCATCCGCCTTACTCGAAAATAAACGCTTGGACCTCTCACAACACCACGTATCCCTTAGAGATGCCAGAAAAGAATGCGGGATAAAAAAAAACTCTCAAGAGGAGACTGGACTGAAGGAGACTGGACTTCGAGACCTCAGCTGCCGCGGCGTTTGGGATGCACAGAGGGAGGCGTTATTTGATGTCCGTGTCGTAGACACCGACGCTCGTAAGAAGGAGCCAGTCATATGTCTCACTCAGTAGCATGCGTTCTAAAATCCGCAGAAGAGAAAAAAACGTAAATACAGTAACGCCTGTGAGAAACGTCATGCAACATTTACCCCTCTCGTCACACCAGTCGACGGACTCTTCGCTCCACAAATGTCCGCCATTATAAAACATCTTAGTGAAGCTATTGCCGACCGCTAGGACTGTAATAATGGCCTGGTTAAGAACCTAATTACAGTATATATTGTGGTATAACATATAGTTCCAAAACCCATAATCTAAGAGATATTAATTATTTAAAACAAATGGCAAGCTGAAAAATCTCAAGTCTAACACAACTTAAAGACGTGTCCTAGCCGCCTTATTACCTTTTTGACTAGACACTTCTTGTCTTGAAGACATTTGCAAGTCACGTAAAGATTTGTTCACAAAGAAGCGGTCAATTAGTTTGATTTATTTTATACTGAATTAGTAGCTTAATTAAAACTAATAATTCGACCCATCTTGCTCTTGGACTCCATTCTAGACAATCTCTCACCAATAAAAAGAAACCGGCCAAGTGCGTGTTGGACCACGCACAAAGAAGGGTTCCGTACCGACATCTCCTAATCTGCATTTAAAACCACTAATTGAATCAAAAAAAGTTGTATCTGCATAAGAATAATACGGCACTTACGCCCTTTTGTTTGGGCAAGACAGTTTTTCAGCAATCAATCAAAAACCGTTAGACCTTTATTGTTCAAACCAAAAATCGTTGAAAGGATTTATTATTTGTACACCATCCTGTTTTTTTTTTCAGAATTTTAAACTTCATAGTTTGGAAATTAAGGAGGAGGGACACACTTTTTACGACTTTGACGGCTAATGTCTCGCCAACGGTTGACTTAAACGGAAAAGATTTTTTGAAGGCCTATTCATTAATACCCCACACGCCTATGTGAACAGAAAAAAATCTTTTGACCCCCCTGTTACATGTATGTGGTGCCCCCCCCCCCCCCCCCCCGTGCCCCACCGCCCGTTTAATATTTCTTTCGTAAATTCACATAATATTTCTATAGCGGTTCTTAGCATAAACCTTCCTACCAAATTTCATAATTGTAGTCCTCATAGTCTCCGAGTGAATCGACTGTGACATACGGACGGACAGACGGCCGGATGGATAGACATGACGAATCTATAAGGGTTCCGTTTTCGCCATTTTGGCTACGGAACCCTAAAAAGAGCAATTGAACGTTCAATTTTTAAGATAACTAAAACAAAATCTTCTAAATGGCTATCAGTGACACCGACAAAAAAAGTCAATTTTGATTTACCGCCACTAGAATTTTGAGATGCATTGGCACTACGATACTATTGAACACCTGTGTCTATGCCCATTGCCCAAATCATGCGATGGGTGCTAGATATGAGCGCCGCGCCGGCGCGCCGGCGCACCAAGTTGCGATTTGCTTTCTCGCTCGCACTCGTAACGTATCCCGCCCGCGTTCCTTCGCACGATGGCTCAGTCGATTCAAGTATTTTGCCATGAAGTAAGGAAAAATAGTTATCCTCTTTCTACGTATTTTGCCGAGGGAATACGTGTCCGCGTGTTATTTTCTAATTTAAATATTATCCTTTCCCGACTTATTTACTTAAATCGTTAATAAAAAACTATTTGTAATTTTTATTTTTATTTAGGATAGGTAGTTTTTTTAAACAGGCTTGTCACTAAAATATAAATACACTTAGGGGAGCTAAATTTATGGTTCTCTTATGAGGCTGACACGGTGATGAGTCCGTAAAATGTGTTTAACGTTTTAGCGCAAACTAGCTTTTGAGATAGATTATGACTAAGCGCTGTGATTAAAATTTGTGTGAAGCTAGAAAATATAGTATATGCTTGTTAAGTTTTCATATGATTCTTTTTCTGGAAAAGTAATCTTTAACTGATTTATATTTAGGAAATAATTTCTATACATTAAGACTTACATTAAACATAGACACGTGTTTTTAAGTGAAGATTGTGATGATTATATATGCTTCTTATGATATTTCGATTATAATTATGATAATTTTCATTGAAAGAGTGATCTTTTTGTTAAGTTAGTGTGAAATTTAAAAAATATGATTATTTATATATTTGATTCCTTTATTAAAATAAATAGAACTTTCTTTATAGCAACAAAAACGTGGTTTGTTTTCATAAATTGCGCCCTAATAAAAATCTAAAAGCTCAAGGTCACGCCGCCGTGACGCCGCCGCCGCCGCGGAATTTTGCCTATCACGCCGCCGCCGTGGAATTGGCCATCGGCGCTCATATCTAGGGTGCGGCAACGATGACTTCAATGTGGACCACGCACTCTGCTGCAAAACTGGTGGCCTAATAACACGTCGTCAGAATGACATCAGAGACCTGTTTTGTGAACTATGCCAAAATGCTTGGGGAAATGTTACTAAAGAACCGATCATCACTGAAGGAGACTGGACTTCGAGACCTCAGCTGCCGCGGCGTTTGGGATGCACAGAGGGAGGCGTTATTTGATGTCCGTGTCGTAGACACCGACGCTCGTAAGAAGGAGCCAGTCATATGTCTCACTCAGTAGCATGCGTTCTAAAATCCGCAGAAGAGAAAAAAACGTAAATACAGTAACGCCTGTGAGAAACGTCATGCAACATTTACCCCTCTCGTCACACCAGTCGACGGACTCTTCGCTCCACAAATGTCCGCCATTATAAAACATCTTAGTGAAGCTATTGCCGACCGCTAGGACTGTAATAATGGCCTGGTTAAGAACCTAATTACAGTATATATTGTGGTATAACATATAGTTCCAAAACCCATAATCTAAGAGATATTAATTATTTAAAACAAATGGCAAGCTGAAAAATCTCAAGTCTAACACAACTTAAAGACGTGTCCTAGCCGCCTTATTACCTTTTTGACTAGACACTTCTTGTCTTGAAGACATTTGCAAGTCACGTAAAGATTTGTTCACAAAGAAGCGGTCAATTAGTTTGATTTATTTTATACTGAATTAGTAGCTTAATTAAAACTAATAATTCGACCCATCTTGATATCTCATATATCATCTTGATATAGTAGTACCGTCAAAAATACGTGGTTAAATTTTTTCGGCTTATTAGGGCCCGCGGTGTATATGCCATGGCGAAGTACAGATGGAGTATTCCATATTCCATGTAGTTTGATGAACAGAGGTTTGATGAAAAAATGAAACACAACAGTTGGCTTATCGGTGTGTGTTTTTATATAATTAGCATGTTTTTAGCATTTTTTTCAAACGTCATGCCTTTATGCCAATTGCTGGCTGTGCGATGTCAAATGCTGGCCCGGCGGTTTGCACGTTGTACCGATACAGTTAAAGTAACCCTTTTTAGGGCATACTGCCAATCTTTTTCCACATGCAGCCTATGGGTCAGACATACGCAACGTACAGTAGCGGAAAAAAATCTATCATATTGTGATTTTTCTGTGAAATATTTCAAATTAGATGAAACCAAGAACTGAATTTGTTGATAAACTAATCAGAAAAGGTTATATTGATTTATTGTCAACCAATTATACGCTAACAGGCCGGTACATATTTCGAAATTCAATTAAGAATTCATTTTTCTGGAATTTAGCGTCCGTCACTTGTAGTATTTAAGTCGATAAAAAACGGAATATCGTGCGAATTCATAATCATATTTGTAAGAAATATCAGTTCCGTCATGGGGAGACCTTGTGGTAATAAAAACTTAATAGTAGAGCAATTATACTTTGTCGGCCTGTTTAGCCTAGTTCGTAGTGCCACTGCCTCCGAAGCTAGAGGTCCCGGGTTCGATTCCCGGTAAGGGCATTTGTTTCTGTGGTGAGCAGAGACATTTGTTCCTGAGACTTGGATGGTTGCTATGTATTTATGTATATATCTATTAAATATGTCGTCTTCTGGTACCCATAACACAAGCCTTATTGAGCTTACTGTGGGACTAGTTCGATTTGTGTAAAAAATTGTCCCAATATATTTAGTTATTTAGTTTAGTTTAGTTATTATAAATGGCTATAGAAATGGCTTCCACAATCGACGCTGGCTAAGTAATTTCAAGGTTCATCAGTCTTCTATATCGAAGGTTTTGAAACGGAAAAGCTCACGGAGGTGTCAAAAGGCCCAACAGACCTGGTCGCCCACGCTGCACATCAAGTTTGGTAGACCACAACATTTTGCGAATATCAAGACACAATCCACGCTCACGGCGAGCGACATTATGCGGGAAATATCGTGTGGAAATTCAGTTTTTGTGTCCGTACGCACTGTAAGAAATCGCCTGATGGATGGTGGACTTCGTGCTCGTCGTCCTGTAAAGAAACCACTGATTTCCAAGAAAAATCGAGCAGCTAGAAAAAAATATGTGAAAGAACATCTTTCCTGGACTGCGGAAATTTGAGAAAAGGTAACCTGGAGCGATGAATCCAAGTTTTTACTGTTCGGAACAGATGGAATTACCTACGCACGACGTCCCGACCCGACAATGCTCGCTGTGACCCCAAGTATCAGCTCCCTACAGTCAAACACGGCGGCGGCTGGTATGGTGTGGGGCTGTTTCAGTGCAAGTGGAGTTGGTCCTTTACATCGAATAAACGGCATTATGACGAAGGAAGTTTATGAAGGAATATTACAAGATGTGTTTCTTCCCTGGGCACGCCAAAATTTCGGCAGAGACCCGAAACATTCATCTAATCTTGTTAAACAATGGTTCAAAAAACGTAGAGTGAGGGTTTTGGAATGGCCCAGCCAAAGTCCGGACTTGAATCATATAGAAGACCTATGGAAGGAGCTAGGTCGTCGTGTGAGTGCAAGAAATGTCAACGAAAGATTTGAACAATTAAAGGAAGAGTGGGAATGCATTCCAAGTTCTTTCCCCGCAAAGGGTTTCAGTACTAAGTAATAATCTAATATTTTGATTTTCAGTGCAGAATATGTAATTTTTGTTGTTTTCTTCATTAATAAACCACTTTTACCTATATTTCGAGTATTAGTTATTTTTATGAGTACGAGTTTCTTATATAGTGTCATACAAATGTATTATATGATTTTACTATCCATCTAAAGGACTTTCACATGATAATAGTTTAGGCAGAGTCGTTCTCATAAAAAAATACTTTAAAAAAACACAAATATGATAGATCATTTTTTTTCTTGATTATTGGTCGATTTTTTCCGCTACTGTACATACAGTGCCCTGCGCGTCCAGTATAAATGATGCGTGTAGGGTGCTTGTTCGGGCTACCGAGGCACTGCAGCACCTCCGCGATGTTTGCGGAGCGGCAAATTGACGGTTTTCACGCCGTAATCAGAAAGCGGGCCGCCTCGGTGATGAGACGAGTGCGCGGCTCTACGAACACCATCCTACAAACGCTGGACGAGAGGTGGGACTCCCCGATACTGCGGCGATGGATGCAGCTCCACACCACGCCGGCCACACGGTGTTTAATTTAATTAAAAAAATTATAATGAATTTAATTAATTGTTATTTTAAAATTATGTCTATCTATTTATACTTTGCTTACTAACATAGTTCTAAGTATCACTATTATTACTAACATTTTGTTTTAATTGTAATTGTGTGTATGGAACCATGTTCTGAGAATAAATTAATTTAATTGAATTGTTATCTTTACTGAATGTGCTCTTCCAATCTGAGGTGCCATATGAAAGTAGAGATCAGCAAAAAAAATCGCTTCACAATTAACCACCAACACCCAGAAAACATTCTTCCCCTTGAAAAACTGTATATGGGAGTCACTGCAACCGAAACATTTCGAAATTTTCTTGAAAAACATCCAGATGATTTTGCATGAAAAGAAACAGAGAAAATCAAGAAAACTTACCTTAAATTCTAATCAAATCCAGGTTTAAAAGCTTTTGCAACCCAGGAGCTCTCCCGTGTAATAATAAGAAGGTTTCCATACTTGTCAGAAGTTATAAACAAACAAAAATTAGACACAGAATGGAGGCAACATGCTCTATTGAATCACCAGGGTCTAGATAAGAATCTTACAGGATCAAAATATTGGCAGAAAGTTTTCTCAATTAAAAATACAATGGGTGAAGGCATGTTTCCCAATCTAAAAATTGACATTTCACTTTTGATGGTGTTGCAATTTTCGAATGCATCTGTAAAGCGTACATTCAGTAATTTAAAAAAAATCAAGACCTAAGATAGAAACTGTATTTAAACAGTTTCTATCTTGGGTCTTGATTTTTTCTCAGAGACTGAGTCGCCCTGATGTCAACCAGAGATGGTATTGCGAAGAAAGGAGGTTGTGTAAAATTTGAGCCTACAAATGTAATGATGTGTAAAAAGATTAATTACAATAAAAATATGTAACTGCTGATGTTTGGGGAAGGGAAGTGCTGCATGAGCATCAAATGAAATAATGGGAATGGTAATTATATTAACCTATTAAAGACATAATATATTAAATCAATAAATTAAAGACATGATTTATTGATTTAATTGTTTTCATTGATCACTTATAACTAACATCTAATCACCTGTGGGTTTGTGTTTGTCTGATTTCTAGTCCTGCATGCAACACAACTTTTCCAAAAATTAAATTGACAATTTTATTTCTGTTGTAGGTTAATACTATTTCTAAACATTTGTATGAAGAATGAGACCACGATCCACCGTAACGCCATTAGACAGCATTCTGTAACAACAGCATGCTGTAGCTAGAATGAAAGGTATGTATGGCTGTCCCATTCCAACTACAGCAAGCTGCTGAGACAAACCGGTATGTATATAATGGCCACGGATCTATACTTAAAAGGTATAGTTTATCACAAATTTTGTTCCGGAGTCTTGGATGTTTCCTATGTATCTACGAGTAAGTATGTATTTATCTACATAAGTATGTATGTCGTCGTCTAGTGCCCGTAGGACAAGCTTTGCTTAGTTTGGGACTAGGTCGATTTGTGTAAGATTCTCCCCCAATATTTATTATTTTATTTTTACTTACACAGACAACCTCCATCTCATCAAACAAATAAATGCCCTGATCGGGATTCGAACCCGGCACCACCAATAGTTTCGTAGACAGGGGCACTAGCGATTAGGCTATTATTTGATTGAGAGGAGATTTAATTAAATCTTAAAATCATTAATATGACCCTCGAGCTCGTCCCCAAATCCTGCACAGATACGTACTGTATCTTACAATTGTTCATCCAAGTGCCTGACTACCATGTGCTCTTGCATGAAGAACGCTTGTGTAGTGAGAAACAGCCACGAGTGCTGTGCCGAACCTCTGGCAGTTGTGCCACTGCGAGATGTAGTTTTTCCTGTTCGGAGTCTCTACCCTAATTGAGATCTTAAGGACAACGAAGAGACGGGTCAGGGCGCGATAGTCTTCGGGTCCCTGGAACAATAGAATTGTTATCTCGTTACTTCAATAACCCAGGAAAATTCTTAACAGCGTGTGAAGTAAAAGTTGGCACAACGAAGCACAGCGCCATCTATTGGGCTATATATGTAACGATGCGTGTATCGGAACATTACACACAAACTTTTTGGCTGTTAAAAATTCAATTTTTTTAAAATTTTGACCATCATTCCAAATTCTAAGTGACACTGCGCAGCCATTTTCCAGCAGCTCAGTTCGATCTTGGATTTCGTACCAAGCACAAAGTACAATATATATACTGAGATAGAGATACCAGTGAAATACTCCACATAGATCGTAGCGCCGTTGTGTATTTAGTAAGAACTAACCGCACGACAGCTGCATCCCTGTCAGTTCAATATGCAAGTGCGATAGAGATAGCACCCAGTGACATCTGGTACAAACAAGATAAACTAACATTTCCATAGAAAAAATCGTACTTCGAGCTGAAAGGCCCCTGGTACCAAGAACATTTATCTAAAGCACAGTTTGACAATTAAAAAAAAAGCATAATTACCTAATCCTATTACAGTTTACTACATTGTGATTTTTTGTGCAGTGAAGTTCTTTTCGCAGTTATTGTTTTCAGTACACATTTTTACATATTCTGGAAAGGCACATTTATTGTAAGTTCCTGTATATTTTTATGTCTCTTATATTCATACGCTTACCCCATTAGGACCATAGGCTACACGCAATCTATATTATTACAGGTGCCTTATCTTTTTGTTAATACCCTATTGCCCTGGTGTCCTGTTTTTCTTTCCACCATCCGAACCCATCCTGCTGAGGGAACCCTGAACCCTCACACTGGCGCCAACGTGAAGAACCCACCCAAGCCCACAAACCGTACCGCTGAGCAGTCACCACCACTCAATCCCGATCCTGTGCAGAGCAGCCACCACTTCATCCCGATCCATCCTGAGCAGCCGCATCAACAGATTTTTTAATTTTATATTATTTTTATAATTTATTTGTTAATATTACGTCGCTTTTTTCCCCTAAATTCTAAAAAGTCAGGTCAGCGATGCCAGATCTATTGATTTATCAGTAGATCTACCTTATTTTCAAGCAATCTACTGACTTATTTTTAAAAACTCATGAAACCTACCTGCTTTTTCTTAAATTGGATAAAATATAGGCTACCAAATTAACAAAAACCAATTTCGTTCATTCAAAACCATGTCTTTGTTTTATGTGTGGTTATGACCTACTCTGTGGCAACTTCACTACATTACACCAACACCACAGAGAAAACGCTTCATCCATGCAACTGTCACCGTCAAGTGTCAGTGGCAGTCATGCATGTCACTTGTCAGTTTCAGAATTGGCGGCAATAGTCCATACTCCATGGCGCCAACATTACAGATTTTCTTTACTGTCTTGTCTTGGCGGGCTTGTTTTCTAAAAGTTCTAAAGTTTTCTTTCCCAGAAATGAGATATTTCAATACTTCAATTGTGAAGTAAATTTACTTGAATTTCGTGAATCGAGTGTCGAGAATTTGAAACTATGTATACAAATTGGTTGTGTGGTGTTTTTAATTAAACATTATCAACGTGAGGGATATAATATTTTTTCAAATACAGCATTTCATTGGTAAGTGCAAGCATTTTCTTTTGGTGTGACTTGTGATGATGTTTGGAAAATTGTTTTCTTTGAAGGTGTTGCTCGGGAGTTATTTTTATGATATCTTTAAATCATGTTACTCTCATAGAAATACGTTATTTCGCATTTTTACTTAGTTCCTTGGCAAATTGGCCTAATTATTACACTGCGCGACGCCTAATAAAATAATGGTAAAGTAAAAGTATACAAAATGGACGATGGTCGCGCTAATTAATACATAAATTAAGTAGAGACTCATTTGATCCATGGGACAATGAATAAATAATAGTCTTGTTCTACATATAAATATTTCATTGTAACCAGCTCTACTTAAGTAAAAAATTCAAAACATAACTTTAATTTAAGTACTTATTTGAACTTGTGTATATATATATGAAAATGCATTATTTTTCTACTTTGTTCCAGACCTAAGTTTTAAGCTTATCACTGTTCTGTACCTACTAACTACTATCTACCAATAACCAGTAACTAACTTTTTCAAGTCTGAGGTGGTGGCTTTGCTTGTGGGATGTTTTTTTAATTCTAATGTTTAAATAAATTGGTACAATGAGCACTGCTAAAAAACCCAAATATACTCAAAAATTTAAAAATGAGTGGATGGAGTTGGATGAATTTAAAAGCTGGGTGTCAAACAGTAATAAAGGGGAAAGCTTTGCATTTTGTAAGATTTGTGGTTGTGACATAGGTGTTGGCAGTGGTGGGAAGTGTGATTTGGTGAAGCATAAGAATACCGCAAAACATATGTCTAAGCAAGTAGCTGTCAAGGGCCAAAAAAAAATTGCAGAAATATTACCATCAACTTCAAAAGAAAATAACCTGGCTACTCAAATTAAAGAAGCTGAGATAAGACTTAGCGCTTACATTGCAGAACACAATATTGCCTTTATGGCTGCTGAGCACCTTCCAGATTTAATAAGAGCAGTATGTCCAGACTCGCAGATAGCTAAAGGTATTACACTAGGCCGTACAAAGGCAAACAGCAATCGTAAAAAGTGTACTGGGAGCCACTGAAAAGGAGGAATTGTGCTCTCTAATGCGAAAACAGTCCTTCTCAATAATTGTAGATGAATCTACTAATGGTGGTACAATAAAAAGTTTAGCAATAAGTGTCAGAATAATGAAAAATAACCATGATGTTACTGATGCTTTTTTTGATTTGGTGAAAGTTACTGATGCCACTGCCATAGGAATTCACAGAGCGATCATTGAGAGTCTCGAAAAATGCAATATAGATTGGAAAAAAAAATTAATTGGTTATGCTGCAGATGGAGCAAACGTGATGATGGGTGCCCACCATTCGGTAAACGAATTATTAAAAAAGGATTTACCCCATTTGTTTACTATGAAATGTGTGTGCCATTCATTTGCACTCTCTGCTTCATATGCCGGGGAAAAGTTACCAAGATATGTGGAAGATTTAGTTAGGAGCATATATAACTATATTCAAACAAGTCCAAAAAGAATTCATGAATTTAATCAGTTTCAACAATTTTTAGAGTTGCGGCCACACAAAATCTTACACCCATGTCAGACAAGATGGCTGTCTTTGCATGCAGCAATTTCAAGAATTCTAGAACCAATGAGCGCCTAACCGCTCCAGGAGAAATATTAGAGGGATTGAACAACCCCTTCACAAAATTATACCTGCAATTTCTAAACTTCATTCTCCCTGCCTTCAATAATTTAAATAAAATTATGCAGTCAGAAAAAGTGCAGATACACCACATGCAAAAAAACATGGAAGCACTTGTGAGAAACATTCTTTCAAATTATATGCAATTGAACTACTTACAATCAAATAAGATTGAAGATATTCAATACAAGAATCCAAGATGTTACTTGCCATTAGAGTCTCTGTATATGGGAGCTCAAGTAACCGCCTCCTTAGAAAATATGAATTTGCGCCCCGAAGATAAGAAACAATTCAGACTCAAAGTCTTAGACTTTTATATACTTATAGAAGGTGTCACATAAATTTTCTGATCCCATAATCCAGTATTTAGAAATACTGGATTCTAAAATAGTCGCAAGCAAAAAATATAGCTCTCTTGCTCCCCTAGCTGCAAGATTCCCTAATATAGTAGCTGAGAATGAACTACAAGCTCTGGACAATGACTGGAGACTTCTTCAAAATACATACTTTAACCAGGACAAAAGTGACAGCAATGACCCGGAAATCTACTGGGCTACATTGGAAAAAAAAACCTTTGGTGATGATGCACCATTATTTCCTGTCCTAAATCGATTTGTGAAGGATTTGATGTGCCTGCCACACTCAAGTGCAACTGTAGAAAGGATATTCTCCCAAATTAATATAAACAAGACAAAATTAAGAAACAAATTAAGCAACAAGACCCTTTGTGGTATTTTACATACGAAAAGAATATTTTCAGATGCAGTACATTGCTATTCTCTTGACACAAAAAAATATTTGGCACGATTTAATAGGCACATGTATGATGAGGAAAATGATGAATGATTAATGCACAGTTTATATATATATATATATATATATATATATATATAATATACAATGTGAATGCAGTGCATAAACATAACAGGTTGGTAGCTTTGGTGTGGTACCTAAAACTATTGCATGAAATTACTCACATACCTACTAATGTTTATTTTTACTAATATTAACTAAGTGATAGTAACTTGAAAAATGGTCTACTGACTTTTTCCTCAATCTACTGTTTTTTTTTTACATTTCTACTGTTTCTTTCAGATTTCATCTGGCAACACTGAGTCAGGTGTACCGAACCCCCTATCGATATCTTTCTCTCGGCCTGTATTTTAATTCCTACTACATAATTCGTTTAACCCACTTTACTTAACCGATATCCGTCTCTCGGTCTAAACTTTTATTTACCCCACTACATTAATCGTTCTAACTACCACTAATTTGACAACCGTCTGTCTATATTATATTATAATATAACCAACTACACTAGTCATTATAAGCCGTACAAGATATTTGACATATACGTCACGGCTACAACTGCATAAGTAAATCATAATTATCTCTTTAATTTGCCAGCTTCCCTATCTTTTACCGCGATACTAAACAATACACATAACAAATTATAACACGCATTTACATACAATAACACTATCCGAGATTTGAGAGAGTGGTTACTAACTGAGCGCTCCCGTGCTTTGGAAGGCACGTTAAGCCGTTGATCCCGGTTGCTGTCTTTGATAGCAGTCGTTAAGCCAAGTTAGAGGCCTCCGGGCGGCTTGAGAACTTCTAACAGTCAAGTTGCCCACTCACTTGACAAGCCTATTCCCAATAAGGTCGGTTTCCCCCTCGGGTTGGAAGGTCAGATGGCAGTCGCTTCCGTAAAAACTAGTGCCTACGCCAATTCTTGGGATTAGGTAGCGGACCCCAGGCATTCTTCAGGATGCAACTGTACTGGGAATAACGCTAGGAGGATGATGATGATGAACACTATCCGAGATTTCCATCGAAATCAACACAATATTGACTTACTTTTGGTGTTTTTAAAACTCTAGCGAGTCACCAAATCTTGGGTCAATACTCACTATACGGCAGTGCTGTTGGAGCATATCCATCAGTGTATCCTACACCGAATAGCAGAACATTTAAGCCTTATTTTAACTATAACCTGATTACTATCTAACCATTCCTAACCCTTTATTTAACTAAAATAAATCAACACTTACGTATTCATAAACTTTTTAATTCGTAATTAATATTACAACCACTTCCTCACTTTAAATTTAAAATCAATAAATATCACACCACTTATAATTCTCTAATCCAAATTACAATGAATCCAGCACTCTTGAATAAGCCTGAGCTGATATACGAGCTCAAGCTAAGAAACGTCTCCTTTCCAAGCTCTTCACAAGCCGACGAACTACGACAATTATTAACTCTTGTCTTCATTGCTGATCCTTGTGCCTCTCATCCCAGTCCATATACATTAGAACAAGACCTCAAAGAGATCAAAAAGTGTTTAGCACTAGTTTCTCTCAAATTTTTTTGATGCCCACTAGTTCGACGAATCATGATAAAATAAATACGTATTTACATCATTTATCTAACAGAATCAGTCGTCTAACTGTTTCAACTGAATTATCTTCCGATATTATTCAAATTCACATAGATGTTTGTGAAAAATTGACAGATTGTCAAAGAAAATTCAATTTTTCACAACCATCAAAATCTCAGAACAAATAAATACTATAGAAATGATGATGGGCGGGGCACGCGTAGCGTAGCCGCGTATATGATCGGATTTATTTTAAACATTGCGGTGGATTATGACATTCGCCATTACTCCGTTAATATGAGAGAATCGGTACGGATGCTTGACATTGCTTGCTTGCGAATGGGACCGATTTAGGAACTACCGTAATGTCACGGCAATGTATCGCGCTATTCGTGCTCTTTTCCGTTTGTCATTTTATCGGGGCAATTGGTAGCAGGGCTAGAGTGGTACCCATACCTAATGTACGAATTTATCGATTGCGTTAAAATAAATTTAATTATGTTTTAACTTGGGCACGACAGTAAATAAAAATATCTAATAATTTCTACATGTCATTATATAACATAACTGATGGTATAGTCCGATAGTTATTTGTCATAGTTCTAATTTAAAATAACATATGAAGCATAGTTTGCTTATAGAATAGAATAAGTATTTTTTTTTATTTAAGTACAATCTATTTAATTTAATTTTCGCGCAAGAACTCTTGTCTACATTTTATAAATACCTTCATATTGTACTGTAATAGAAAAAGAAACGTATTTATTGCAAATCAAAATTACACCACATTACTATAGGTATACATTCATTCTGTTTCATCATTGGTACGTTCAAATTCATTACATTTTAAGACACCCACCTTTGTGTTGTACTCCAAAATGGCGCAGGCATTGCAGACAAAAAGTCTTGGTAATGTTGAACCTATGGCTGTTGGAAGACCCTCATTTACAGGTATCAGGAAGAGATTGTTCACACAAGAGTTCCTGAGCTACATTACAACAGGAAAGAGCGCACTTAGCTTTTCATCAGACCCGATCCAGCTTCAATTTGCTTTGAAGAAGCTTAAAGATAATGTGTTCAATGAACGATCCCAAAATAAAATCGAGGACGCAGGAACAAAAGCATGGGTCAAAATAGAAAATGGTGTTGTTACTGAGTCAGATATTATTCCTGTTGAAACTGGAACTTTTTTCTTTGGACTCACGAAATAATAAATTGCTGAGACCTAGTATATAATATTTTATTGTGAATTCATACTTTGTATTTTTTTGTAACCAATTATTGTAACTAATTACATTAAGCTTTGTAGACTCAACTTAAACCAAGTTTTAAATGAACGTGCCTCTATTTAATAAATGTGAAACAGGCAAGTTCGGAAATGGTTATTAGCGATAATAAAATCACATCAAAAACATAAATGTGAAAATGGCAGTCAAGTTCAATATGCGATGCGTGGTTGTCGTCTTTACCGGCAAAATAATGGAGAGCTCAAAATTCATTAAGCCGCAATAAATTGGTTTTACTGTAAACAATCTAGTGCCAGACTTGGCAAATTTTCAGATAATCTGCGGCACCCATTTACATTTCAATTCTTTTGTCAGTGAAGACGACCACCACGCATCGCATATTGAACTTGGCTGCCATTTTCACATTTATGTTTTTAATGGGATATCATTACTTTTTGTCAAACTTCCCCAAATGGTGCTTTTCAAGAGCGAACGCACGAGTTACTATACAAATACCCAAATCGGTATAGGTGCACCTAAAAATATGAAGAGTTCCCTCCATTTCTCCAGGACCCTTTAATCAAATTCTTACCTGATAACAATGGAACCACTCCTAAAGTATACCGATTCAAACATAAAAATAATTTTCCAAATCGGTTACTAAATGACGGAGTTCTGAGGTAACAAACATAAATAATAATAATAATAAGAAAACTAATAAAAAATCACTGTTTATCTGATTTTTTTTTGTGTACACATACAATTACCAAGCTGTATGCCAAATTTCACCTTTCTAGGTCACCTGGAAATGGGTTAGGTTTTTGATTACTAGTCAGTCAGTAAGTGGTAAAAATGTTTTTTGGACTATACTTTTAGATCTCAATATCTATTTCGTTTATATTTATGAAATTTGGGGTTCTAGTTGTTCTAAAGGATCTTAATGCATGAACCAAATTTCATTTTTTATGTTAAGTCGATTTGGAGTTATTGGGGTGTCAAAAGTGGCTCCAAACGGTTCGTGTAAAATAACACACAGCTGCTGTCCGCCAGTTCCTCGGGTGAACTTGGCAGGACACGCTGCCGCGTATATAAGCTTGAACTAATTGGAAATCACGTTCTTTCAAAGCTCCTTAGATTACAGCACCTGTCATGCATAACTTTTTTTTTTGCTTAAATTGTTATGTTAAAAGGATTTGTTATATTTATTTATTATTATAAAAAGATACAACTTTACAAATTGGTGTATGTCCCACAAAACGGTCTCTTCGCTGACTACTATTTCTAAACATATATAATTAATATAATATAACATCTATTACAACTTACTACTATTTGCATTTAGTTTAGACTCTATTCTCTACTATGCTACTTATTTAAAAAATAACGAAATATTTTTCTTTTAAATGTTATTGGTGTCCAGTCTGATATCTGCCGGCACGCAGTTTAAAATGTTATTTGTTACCCAGTAGTGCTAATTTTAAAGTTTCCTCTTTTTCATTTTCTGCTTCTCGATTGATCTTAACCTAAAGTGAATAGCTTCCTTAAATTATCAGACCTTAACTTCGAGACACTTAGGCTGGGTTGCACCGACTTACGATCACAGACCGATCAACGTTAAATATGGCGCCGGCAGCTGTCATCTCATAGAAACTTGTCAAACTTTCCATACATTAAAATTTTAACGAACACATCTTACGATTACAGACGGTTTGGTGCAACCCAGCCTTAGGCTGAGTTGCACCGACTTACGATCACAGATTGATCAACGTTAAATATAGCGCCGGCAGCTGTCATCCCATAGAAACATGTCAAATTTTCCATACATTAAAATTTTAACGAACACAGCTTACGATTACAGACGGTTTGGTGCAACCCAGCCTTATTCGAATATTTAACTAGATCGTTGCCAACGATATACCTACTCTGCATTATACTCAAACTCAAAGATTCAAGTTGATGAATAAAAACATGCAGTTACATTTTAAAATAGGTAGCCAATAACATAACAAGTCATTAATTCATAAAAAGCACTGGAAAACGTTATGCATGACAGAAACTGTGATCTTACAACGTCAAAATTCGTTTAAAATTACGAAAACCTATTGGACACGCTTTCCGTTTTAGACAGGTTCTACTCAGCGTATTATTATCGATAATTAACGATTATACCCTCACCCCTATTTCTTTCCAAATTCTAACTCTCACTTCCAAATAGGTATGCCACCACAGACTTTCATAGTAACATAAGACCTTCGGCTTCGAAAGCAATCAAATGTCAAGAGTATTTGACCGCGGTCTCCAT
The DNA here is from genome assembly GCA_905163555.1 of Notocelia uddmanniana. Lineage (NCBI taxonomy): Eukaryota > Metazoa > Arthropoda > Insecta > Lepidoptera > Tortricidae > Notocelia > Notocelia uddmanniana. The sequence goes on from LR991052.1 coordinate 60,231,783, forward strand.
TTTGCAAACAAGGATTCCATACCAATTTCTGTCCAAAGTGCATCTCGCTCACACACGCTGGGCTATGTAATAATGCAAGAGGGAAAGCATATGCCAATACTAATGGAATATAATTTTTATGCCTTAAATGCTTTCCGATTTTTAGCCCCTATATTGACAAAGCATAGACTTACCTGAAAGGCCGTGCCAGGATAAGCTAAGTGATTCTGCCCCCCTTGAGTTTGGGCTTGTAATTTTTATAGATTGTGTGGCTCTATAGGTACATTACTCATCATTGTGCCAAATTTGAGCAACCTAAACGTTACAGTTTTTGTTTAAAAAAAAATCGAAATTTAATTTTTCTTTTTTTTTTCTATTCAACCTATTTTAACGAGCTTGGCATATATTGTACATTTTATAAAGATGATTAAATGACCATAATTATATTTTCATTATGTCTGAGAAATTAAATAAAAAAATCCAATTAAACTGTTCAGATTTTTTTTTCTTCTACTTTCACGTTAGAGACCGCTCCAATTTTTTCACTGGTAATACACCCACCAACGTCCTATAATATGTTTTTTTTTCAAAATTTTGGCTGAGGGAGAATATGGAGATATCTTTACATGAAATGCTAACATACATTTCCTTAAACCACTATAATTCAAATCGGAATGATTACAACCTCTTTAGAGAAACGTACATGTTGCATATTAAATACTGGCCACTTACATTTCAACTTTTCAAAAAGATAAAAAATTACATGTCAAACGAAAACATCTTACATAAACATTACTTGTATACTTCATCTGACGTAATATATACAGGGTGTCCCAAGAAGTAGTGATATACTGAAGCTGGGAGGTAGAGGACCTAGAGGGCTATCTGAATCACCCCCATGTATGTTCCGCGATTTTTAGTATTTTCGGAGTTATGATTTTTTTTTAATTTTTCACCTATCGCCGCGTACGATGAGATTTTTATTTATGGTGACGTGAATTATTGCGGTAGATGCTTGATTTTTTTTGTGTGCTAAGCTGATAGATAGGCCAATTCAGTATGGTAACATTTACTATCGTTAGATCTTTGAATGGCATAAAGAAAAATTAATGCCAAGAAAGATAAAATTACCCAGTATGTTCACAACTTCAAGGGCCCTTCAAAAAATTAAATCACTTAAAAATAATTACCGATTGACTTTTAAAAACTTGCTCTATCTATCAGGTAGCTACCCTGAAAATTTCATTTTATTATTCATAAGGCTTCAATCAAAAAATTGAAATCTAAATGTGGTAAGTGCACAATTTTAATTTACATAATGATTAATGCAAGCAAAGCAAAACCTTTCTAAATAAATTTCGTTCTAAATCACGCACTGGCCATCAATACAAAAAGAACAAAAGACAAAAGACGGTTGACGCATGAGAAAATTTTCACGTTGTTTGGTCATCGTTGTTATTTTTCAATAATTTAAAAATTGTGTTTTAATACATTTTGGCTATTCATATGGACTTTGACTTGCATTACGATTTGGATTAGTGTTATTACCTGGAATCGACGAGTTGGCATCATTTAACTGGACTTGACTTTGCGTGTAAGTGATCATGTTTACTTCACGTGATTACGCAGAAATGCATTACTATTACGGTAATGCTAGGGGGAATGCGGCGGAAGCTTCAAGGCTGTACCGGGAACATGTGGAACGAAGAGGCGGGCCTCAACCTGAAACGTTTCCTGACTATCGCATGATCTTAAGAGTACATAATGCGTATTTGGAAGGTCAAATACCGGGTACGAAATCAGGCCGTATGGCCACTATGCCGGATCCTGATGTAGTAGATGCAGTTGTTGAAGAAGTAGAAAGAGACCCGTCGACCAGTGTGAGATTTACGGAACGACGTACCGGACTTTCTAAATCTCAGGTACACCGTACACTACAGACCGTAGGATATCATCCGTTGCACATTAGAAAAGTGCAACAGCTGAAACCGGAAGATTACAATCGGCGAATTGAATTCTGTCAGGTAATGCTAAGGAGACAAGCTGAAAACGAATTTTTTTTTAACCAAATTTTGTGGACGGATGAATCCCACTTTAGACGCAATGGGATTTTTAATATGCACAATTCTCACTCATGGGCAATTGAAAAACCCGAATTTAAAAAGGGAATCGACATTCCAAGAACACTTTAGTGTTAACCTTTGGTCTGGCATACTTAACGGTAAGTTAATCAGGCCCTTTCAGCTGCCAGACCGCTTGGGCGGCAATCACTTTTTAAATTTTCTACGCGTCGATCTGCCCCTGCTGTTAGAAGATGTGGATTTGGAGACACGCAGAAACATAGTACTGCAGTGTGATGGTGCACCATGCCATTTTGCCTTGGACGTGAGAAACTATTTAAATCGAAGATACCCTGAAAGATGGATTGGTCGTTGCGGCCGGGGTGACACCTGCCTTATAGCCTGGCCTCCACGTTCCCCCGATCTAAACCCCATATATTTTTTTCTATGGGGATATTACAAAGACCTCGTCTACTCGAGAGAATGCCGCAATTTGGACGAGTTAACCCGGAACTTGAGAGTAGCAGAAGAAACCATTAAAAATAATAGAAGTGCATTCAGACGTTTAAAAGACAACTTTTTCCGGCGATGTCGCACTTGCATTGAGCAACAGGGGGGCCATTTTGAAAATTTATTGTAATTAAACACCTTGTAATTGGTTTTACTTTGCTCGCATTAATCATTATGTAAATAAAATTTTTGCACTTACCACAGTTAGATTTCAATTTTTTGATTGAAGCCTTATTAATAATAAAATGAAATTTTCAGGGTAGCTACCTGATAGATAGAGCAAGTTTTTAAAAGCCAATCGGTAATTATTTTTTATGTGGCTTTATTTTTTTAAGGGCCCTTGAAGTTGTGAACATATTTTATCTTTCTTGGCATTTAATTTTTTTTATGCATTTCAAAGATCTAACGATAGTAAATGTTACCATACTGAGCCTATCTATCAGCTTAGCACACAAAAAAATCAAGCATCTACCGCAATAATTCACGTCACCATAAATAATAAAAAATAATAAAAACTAATTAACTAACTAATTAATCCTAAATCTTAAATTCTATTGTTATACTTTATTACCATATGATTCGCTTTAACGATAACGAAATGCCCCTATACTATATTTTTTACGTGCTAAAACGTGAATGACGTGTTCACCTATAATTGGGGTACGTAAGTGCCCAAATACCACATAACTATATTAAAATGTAACTAACTATTCTTATGTACTCTGTTGGTGTCCCGTATAAATAAATAAAATAAAAATAAATAAAATAAAAATCTCATCGTACGCGGCGATAGGTGAAAAATTTAAAAAAAAATCATAACTCCGATAATACTAAAAATCACGGAACATACATGGGGGTGATTCAGATAGCCCTCTAGGTCCTCTACCTCCCAGCTTCAGTATATCACTACTTCTTGGGACACCCTGTATGCAGTTATTATAAGATAAATAAGTGCAAATGTGCACTACATTTGCACAACATGTCTGGAAATAGTCAGTCACTTATATGGAATGTGGGAGTCTCAGGCAGTATAGTGTATAACGCATGTCTTCAATCTAAATGAACAAAAAAACATAATTATTAGTTTGTGTGTATGTACAATAAAGAGTTTTACTACTACTACTAATTATTTAAACGACCTATTTAAAGTTAAGTAGCCATTAATTACTACCTATATACAAATGCACAAGATGCCTTTATGACAATTACCTGTTTAAAAACTGGAAGCGCATTATTAAAAAAATCTTATTGTTCGTTTATACACGACCCACGTAGTGTTCGTTTATGACGACCTGTTTAGCCTAGTTGGTAGTGACTCTGCCTCCGAAGCTAGAGGTCCCGGGTTCGAATCCCGGCCAGGGCATTTATTTGTGCATTTATCACTGATATTTGCTCTTGGGTCTTGGATGTTTTCTATGTATTTAGGTATGTATTTATCTATATAAGTATGTATGTCGTCGTCTAGTACCCATAGTACAAGCTTTGCTTAGTTTAGGACTAGGTTGATTTGTGTAAGATTGTCCCCGAATATTATTATTATATTATTATTATTATTATACACTGAAGTATTGTTTTTATTGCGAGGCAATACAGCGTTTTAACTTTATTACGGAAAACGCGTTGTATTGCAGTCGTTTTTGTCAATGAATTCATATCGTTGTTTTTATTTTCCCAACGCACGACAATCGAAAGGAGTTACTTTTGCTGCAAAACGTTTTTTTTTAATCTTTTTAAAAAGTTGAAATGTATGTGGCCAGTATTTAATATGCAACATGTACGTTTCTCTAAAGAGGTTGTAATCATTCCGATTTGAATTATAGCGGTTTAAGGAAATGTATGTAAAGCATTTCATGTAAAGATATCTCCATGTTCTCCCTCAACCAAAATATTGAAAAAAATACATATTATAGGACGTTGGTGGGTGTATTACCAGTGAAAAAATTGGAGCGGTCTCTAACGTGAAAGTAGAAGAAAAAAAATTCTGAAAAGTTTAATTGGATTTTTTTATTTTTCTTTTCTATGACATAATGAAAATATAATTACGGTCATTTAATCATCTTTATAAAATGTACAATATATGCCAAGCTCATTAAAATAGGTTGACTAGAAAAAAAATTATCAAAGAAAAATTAAATTTCGTTTTTTTTTATTCAAATACTATAACGTTTAGGGTGCTCAAATTTGGCATAATTATGAGTAATGTAGAGCCACACAATCTATAAAAATTACAAGCCCAAACTCAAGGGGGGCAGAATCACTTAGCTTATCCTGGCACGGCCTTTTTTAGGCATTGGAAATTAGGCCCTAAATTGATCTATTTTGAGGTCATTTTCTTTCTAAAAATAAAACAAAATTAAAAATTTTGAAAAACCTACGATGGATTAACCTAATTCAAAAATTATAAAATAAAGTAAATGTGAATCCCCCGACTGGATATTTACGAAGTAAGTACATAGAGATAATAAATAGATTTCAAAAACGGTTGTATGGTCGCGAGGTATAGTTACAAATCCAGAAAAATCCGTGAAGGGGCTGCCATTGCCTGCCCTGAAATGAAGTAAGATTACGAAGTCCGTGTTATAGGTACTTCAATTTAAATTGCTGTATGTAATGTACCTCGAGCTTTACTATTTATTATTAATATTTTAATGAAATTAGGAACAGACATGGCAATGGCAGCCCCCGACGGATTTTTCTGGCTTTGTAACTATACCTCGCGACCATACAACCGTTATTGAAATCTATTTATTATCTCTATGTACTTACTTCGTAAATACCCAGTCGGGGGATTCACATTTAATTTATTTTATAATTTTTGAATTAGGTTAATCCGTCGTGGGTTTTTCAAAATTTTTAATTTTGTTTTATTTTATGATTTTTAGAGAGCAATGTCTATACGTTCCTCACTCAAACGTTCCAGTTGTAGAATGAGCTCCCTCCCGAGGTTTTCCCAAGGGATTATATTATAGTATAGGGCTATTCAAGAAAGGAGTGTATACATGTTTAAAGAGTCAGCAACGCGCATTGAAACCCCTGGAGTTGCAAACGTCCATAGGCTGCGGTAACGGCTAACCATCAAGCGGACTGTATGCTTGTATGCCACCGACGTGGTAGAAAAGCAATGGTTGTTTCTCACTTAACGCTATATATTCCGGAAACAAGCACGGTAGGCCGAAGGCAGAGCTCAGCGTAGGGACAAATGCCCAAAGTGTCCCATTAGAAATCACTCTCGACGCCAGCCCGAGACCTGAAGGGCAAGCCCAAGTAGATCCTTCCTATCGAGTGTTGTACAAGAGAACCTGGAAGACGAAGGCTCGGAATGTCCTTTGAGAGAATTCTCTCCGCAAGCCAGAGGGCCGAAGACCCAAAGGGCGAGCCCAAGTAGATCCTTCCTATCGAGTGTTTTACAAGAGAACCTGGAAGACGAAGGCTCGGAGCGTCCTTTGAGAGAATTCTCTCCGCAAGCCAGAGGGCCGAAGACCCAAAGGGCGAGCCACCACTATACACCTGTGTCTTTACAATTAAATTTGAGGGCTAAAAGCGAAAAGGTGAGTGGCAAGGCACGCAAGACCAAAAGCTGACCTCCGCGCAGGTGAGAAGGCCCGAAGTGCCTAAAAGCCTCAGCGTGAAGGGTCACGCTCTGTACGCGAGCCTACACGGGATTCTCGTGCACTATCCTATCGCTGAATGTTCAAATAAGAGTTGATCCGAGTTCTGCGTGGGGCCGAAGGTCCCAAGCTTCTCTTCAGACCGCGCACTACGAATATATGCGAGCCCACGTAGACACTCACATCCTCCCTCCTCTATCACAAGCACATCAAATTTAATATCACTTACTTGGATCATTCATTCTAAATTTCGACGAACTTTTACTTTTTTACAAATATATTGCAAAAAATCTTAATCGGTTTAGCCGATTTGGAGAATCTGCGCCTATTCCCCTAATTTACCCTTTTTTTACCTGGGGAAATGCATTTACGCATCCCGCCTAGCCGGGGAACTAGGACGGGTATGACGGCCTCCCGGGAACCGCCCGGACTACCGTCTAAAACCACCAGGGTATGCCCATCACGCAGCATTAGTGGCGGTGACACGGGTTCGCCAAGGCACACAACCGCGAACACCGCCTGCTGCAACAGCCGAAGCTGTTCCCTCACTGCTGAGGCAAGCGCCTCCCACCCGTCGGCAAGCGTGCAGGGTGACACCACACACTTGCCGACCAAAGGACCTCCACGCCGGGAGAGAGTGAAAAACCCCGGATTCACCACCTCAGGTCCCCTTGTGACTTTTTATAGAGGTTTTCTCCCTCGCAGCCACCACCCAGCCCCGGCCTGACGGTGTCAGCCCACGCTCCCGACCATAGCGGCCCTTTGCCGAAGCCAGGGTTACGGGTCCGTAGTTATTTTTACAGGCATACGGTATGGCCTGTCCTTCTCGCCGCACCTGGGGAGTCTTGCGACTCCCTGATGCGGAACCCCCCCATCCCCCCATTGGTCGCATCTGGAGTGTCCTCCGCTAAACAGAGGAACTCCCAGAGCGACCCCGTCTCCGGGTTATTGGTAGCACCGGTAAGCGATCCCTCCGAAAAAGAATCACTTACCGTTGCCTCCAGGGCGCACCGGCCAGAACCCTTCCCCTTCCCCCAGACCTGCGAGGGTCCAGAGGAACTGGAAGAGCCCAGACACTCGCGGAGGTTACCCGACTAGCGCCCTCGCTTAATTTACCCTAAATTTTTATACCTTATCCTTTCCGTCGTGGGTAACCAACCACCATATTAATTGCGCTCTGCTCTGCATATAATTTAGTGAACCCGTTTTGGAATAAATGTGCAAAATCCCTTTTTCAGAGTTCTGTACCCCCGAAACAACGTAATCGGGTCCTGTCGGGTCGTTTAGTAATAGGGTCCCGTTTTTACAACGTGTAAAAGCGGGACCCTATTACTAAGACTTCGCTGTCTGTCACCAGGCTGTATCTCAAGAACCGCGATATTTAGACTGTTGAAATTTTCACAGATTATGTATTTCAGTTGCCGCTATAACAACAAATATTAAAAACATATGGATAATGGTACGGAACCCTTTGTGCGCGACGGTCCGACTCGCACTAAGCCAGTTTTATAACATAACACGATAGTTTTATCCATGAGTAGTGTGTACCATAGCATATTCACGTCGTGTATCGCCGATAAGTTCTAACTACACAATAATACCTACTTTAGCCGAAACCATAATATTTAGATAAGCAGTCCTGTTTGGGGGACATATGAGCATATGACTTACGCCTACTCTTCCGTGGCGGGTATAAAGAGCAAAAATTCTGCTCTTAGCAGTTCATGAGTAGTTATATTATAGGTAGAGAAGTTACTCAGTCATCACTTTTTAAAGAGCTATATCACGGTATTCTATCCATGAGGTTTCACAAAGTTCCTTACTATGTTATTCTGTTTCATCATATCTACAGCTCTCAGCAGTTCATACACGGAAGCTACTCAGAAAACACTATCAAAAGAAACACGACACGTATATATATGTGCTCTCGCAAACTTCCCTATGGTGCTGTTTTGCTCCTTCATCAGGCCTTCAGCAGTTCATGTGAAGAGGTTTCTCAATTCATACTAGCCAAACAATCGAAACACGGTTCACTAAATGATCACCTTAATAAGATTCCCTGCAATATTGTTCTGATCCATCATCAGACATACCATGTACAGAAACTACTCAGCAAACACAATGAAAAGACCCAAAACAAGGCCTATATGCCTTCGAAAGGTTCTGTGTGATGTTATTTTACTCCATCATCAGACCCTCTGAAGTTCATTTACAATGGCTGCTAAGCAAACATAAACAAAAGGGCCCAAAAACGAACAGTAAGTAATCGAACCCCTGTACAGTTCCCTACTATGTTTTTTGCTCCATCATCTGATCCTCAGAGTTCAAGTACATGTACTCTTTACCCAGTACTATCGAAATCATCCACGGTGGTGAAGTTGTTCCGGAGAAAATGCGCTCAAACCAGCTCAAACGCACTTTCAAGCAAAAAATGTTTACTGCAGCGCCCCCTGGCGAGTTATTGTCAAAACAATTATTATAGGGTTCGTCCCGAATGAACCACGAACCCATTGCAGAAAACCGTATCCAAATCGGACAAGCCGTTTTGGAGATATTGAGGTGCACACACAAACAAACAAACAAACAACCTCTCACCCTAAACGCATATACCTTCTCCGTTCCGTCGTGGGTAAATGACAACCGTCAAAATTGTAATGGAATTATAAGCATTATCCATTCAAAACCGTTTTGCGTTAGTGTTGGCGTGTATGTATTTAGTTATGATTATGTTAGAACGGCTACGGTGGTTCTCTAAGTAGATAGCTGTCACGCCGCTTCCATCTTTTTATATATTCCGTGATCAACATCAACGTCAAATTATGCATCTGCGACATTTTTAGTAGATCATAAAACAAATTTTGATCTTTTAGCACAGAGGTTAACCAACCTTACTGAAATGTCTCCTAGGACGTTTTGACCCTTGGACATGTTGACTCTTTGGGCACATTGACTCCATAGACATTGTGACCCTTGGACATATTGTCTCCATGGACATTTTGACACTTGGACCTAGTGCCCCGGAAGGAATAAGACCAATTGACTTGAAAAAACTACAAAGGTCATAGTTGTCCGCGCGATTTTATTCGTAATCTCGAAGACGAACGCGTTTGTGTTTAGTCTTAATTTGTATGGTAACTTGAACAACGCCTCTGGTGGTAACTATTAGAAACTAAAACAGCGAGTATAAACCCTTTGTTCCACCCAGACAACCAAGTTTGGTAACTGGTTAACTACACGCACTATTTCTTCCGCGGAGATAACCAGTTATGTGGGTGGAAGTCTAATTCCATATTCTTAACCGAGTTTAGCTACTAGTTACCTAGGGGGAAAGTAGCTTCCGCGAAGAAAACTAGTTATCTGAGTGGATTTGTTCTTCCACGTTCGTAACCGCGTGTGATAAGGTAGTTGTCCAGGGGGAACGTATTTTCCGCGTAAAAAACTGGTTAACAACGTGGACTAAGATGTCCTTAAACATAACCGACAACAAACCAAAACTTGAAGCATTAGCAACTTTACCGAATTTAGTACCCAGGTAAAGATACATGTGGCATAGGTAGGAACATATCGATGCTATACCTCAACCAACTCTACCTCGTATCTGCAATAATGGTTTGATAGAAATGTCACTTTTCTTACACTCGGAATACGGGTGTTATCGCCATCAAATAATTGCTGCAGATACGAGGTTGTGTAGGTATATCATCGATAGGCTATCTCTAGGGAAGGTAATTCCTGAATAATAAGAGGTCGAAAATGAATACAAACATATTTATTTACAGTACAGACATTACAATATAGTATAAACTTATTCTAATGCAGATGATACTGTTAGCTGCACCAGGAGCAACGCACTTTTAAATATTTTTACAATGTCTGCTGCGTGCATTTCATTGAAATTTGTAACTGCTGTGCTTGAATTCACACGGCGTCCCAGTTATCAAGATGCTCAAGGCACACTTTAGGGTGTGGCGGTAAGTAAAAGTTATATTTAGATAAAATCATAGCCCTGTTTAGATATGGTATGGAATGAAGGGTTTCACTGGGACAGGAACTGAAAACACACTCATTTTTATCACATTGTGCTCTCTTTAGGGGCCGACTGCTGAGGGCACTATTATTGTATTCGAAGTAGATCGACATGTTGAATGCACTTGGTTTGTTGATTATTAGTTATCACTAAATTGCTCTTGAAAACAATTCTAATGACAGTACCATTGAAAGATTAAGATAATTATAATGGTTTCATACTCGTGTTTGTGTGTAAAGTGGCCAGTATTTTAGTTATATTATTAAACTAGAAATGTAATAGACAAATTCATCAAGTCATATGTGACAATTGCGAATGTCATGAATGTCATGATCATTACGACGTTGAGTGCGTCCTGGAATTATTTGACTCATAGGTATCTGGTGCAATTCCTTTTGAACATCGCGAAAGTATCATGAATAATGTACCGGGTAGCAGTACTACTGATCAAATAGAAGAAATATTGTATGTGTCGTCAAGACGCGGTGGAAAGTTGTTATTATACCAAGGAAGAAAATACCAAAGAAAAAAAGAGTATGAAAATCATAGCGTGTTCTGGAAATGCTCTAATAAGTCATGCAATGGTAGTGTAACGTTGTCTCCGGACGGTGTTATAATATGTACAAAGACGCAGGTTCACGTGTCTACTTGTACGTCCAGTTTTGCAAGGAATGACATCATGAAAGAGGTTCAAAAACTTCGTGAAAAAGTTACATCTGACTTACGGCCGATACCTGTACAGTATAACGAAATAGTGTGCAATTTAACTGACAAAGGAATCCACCTATTGGAACCGACTTTTATGGGTATCGAATCAGGGTTATACAAGAAACGAAATAAAGTAAAAAGTAAAAGTAGTTTATTCTTCAAATTAGGCATATTACATGCACCTATGAACGTCAATAAACTACCACCGGTTCGGAAAACTATACCTCTGCCACGAGAAGAACCAGCGTAAGAAACTCGGCGAGGTGTAATTTTTTCAAAACAATATACTTACATTATATAGTTAAATATAAAATTACATTACTACAAAATAACTTAAATAACAATGCTACAGTAGAAAATATATTTTCGCGATAGATTACCCGTGCAGGACGCTATCACTGCCAAACATCCCTATCCATGATGTAATCGTTTATCTTATAATATGCTCTTGAAATAAGTGTTTGTTTTACTACAGATTTGAATTTAGAATTGCTAAGTTCAGTAATGTGTTTAGGAATTTTATTGTAGAATTTGATACAATTTCCCAAGAACGACTTTTTCGCCTTTACTAGTCTATAAAAGGTTATTTTGAGTTTCCCAGTATTTCTCGTGGCTATTGGTTTATCAGCGTTCGTTGGAAAATTGCCCAAATTCTTCCTAACATACATTATTATTTCAAACATGTATAGGGACGGCAGGGTTAGAATACCTATTTCTTTAAAAATTCTCTAAATGAATCACGCGACCCCAAGTTATAAATTGCTCGGATAGCCTTTTTTTGCAAAATAAAAAAGTTTCAATATCTGCAGCTGATTCCCATAAGATAAGACCATAAGTAAGTATATTATTAAAATAAGCAAAGTAAACTAACCGTGCCGTTGCCACATTGGTAAGCTGCCTTATTCTCCTGACTGCAAATGCAGCAGAGCTCAACCTACTTCCTATCGCTGTTATATGGGAACCCCACTGCAATTTTGAGTCCAATGTAATATGTCCTAAGAATACAGTAGAAGTAACAAATTCTAATGTTTGACCATTAAGTTTAATATTTGTATCTAAATTTCTGTTTAATGAGTTCGCGAGAGAGAATTTCATACATTTCGTTTTTTTCGGGTTCAATACTAAGTTATTGGCAGCAAACCAGTCAGATATCATGGAGAGGGCATTATTTGGTTCAATGAGTTCAGTATCTCTCCTATTTACCTTGAACAGTAATGAGGTGTCGTCTGCGAACATTACAATGCCTGATCGTCGGCTTACCATATATGGCAGATCATTTACATAAACAAGGAACAGGAACGGACCTAGAATAGACCCCTGAGGTACTCCCATCTCTACCGCTGTCTTTGACGAAATGGCTTTATTTATCGCTACCTTTTGATTTCTCTGTGTTAAATATGACTTCATGAGATCTAATGCATGCCCTCTGATGCCATAAAACTTAAGTTTACAAATTAAAGTACCATGATCTACACAATCAAAAGCCTTGGAAAGGTCACAGAACACTCCGATGGCGTTGTCCGACTCTTCCCAAGACTGCAAAATAAATTTTAATAAACTTGCACCTGCATCAGTAGTTGACCTACCCTTCGTGAAGCCGAACTGCTGTGCGTGCAAAATATTGTGAGAATTAAAGTGAGAAACCAATTGCGTAAGCATTATTTTTTCGAATATTTTGCTAAACGCAGGTAGGATAGAAACTGGACGATAATCAGAAGGATTATCTCTATGACCTGATTTGAAAATTGGAACTACTTTACTACATTTCATTAAGTCTGGAAAAATGCCATAGTCTATACAGTTATTAGAAATGAGAGCTAGAGTTGGTGCAACGACCTCCAGAATAGATTCCAATACCTTGACTGACACGCCCCATAAGTCCTCAGTGCTCTTGATATCACCTTGCCCTTGATATACCAATAAATGAGAGTCTTGATATCACCAAAAGAGTGTTTGCCGTGATCATTCTAAAGTGTTGGTGCCACTGCCCTTCAGAAATTTTCTCATGGCAGATTACAAAGAAGCGACTAATAGAATTTTAGTATTTGCATCAGAAGAAGCAAAGCAGATTATGGGACGTGTCAACCACTAGTTCGCCGATGGGACTTTCAAGTCCCGCCCCGAGACGTTTAGTCAGATCTATGTGTTTTTTGGAGACATGGGCAGTGATAATCAACATACAAATATCATTCCACTGATATATGCTCTCCTATCAAACAAGAAACAAAATACTTATGAGCTTCTATTGCAACTTATACAGTCGCAAGTCCCAACATGGGCTCCTAAAAAACTAACAATTGATTTTGAAATAGGCATGGGAAACGCTGCCATGATTGTTTTTCCGAATATTGAGGTAAAGGGGTGCTATTTTCATTTTTGGAAATGTTTATCAAGAAAAGGGGCAAAGATTGGCCTCAAAACCAAGAGCAGCCGTCGGCATATAGCCGTTTGTTCAGGGTTGGCATTATTGCCTGAAGAACACATCGATGCTGGATGGCAATACGTTTTAAATGAAAGTTCCTCCACTGACATAAAGCTATGGAATTTTAATAAGTATGTGTTTTATGAGTGGGTTCAGCACCTAGACTTTCGAGCCATTTGGAGTTGTGAAGGAGAGCAACACCGAACTACTAATAAGTTGGAAGGGTGGAATGCAAGGTTGAACCGGTTTGTCGGGCAATCAAAACCATCATTGCCACGCCTACTTGCTGTATTACAGAACGACGAAAAAAATCACATTACAGCCTTATCGGAACGAAATGCCAGTTATTTAACAAGAAAAAAAAAGAGCTCATGATATTGAGAATGATATTCACATTAAAAGGGCGATTGCCGAATTACAAAATGGAACCATCTCTGTTGGGCATTGTTTAGAGAAGATTGCTCCGTTTGCACATTAATCTTCTTTTAATCCATCTACAATTAAAAGCGTACGAGTTTTATTTTACTCTTCAGTATAGACGTAACAACTTATGCAGATTTATTTTGACTTTAAAGTGGTAATTAATGTAAGTGCGATATTTTTTAACCACCAAGGGATGTAAATAAATATGTTTGTGAACCCTTTTCGACCTCTTATTATTCAGGAATTACCTTCCCTAGAAATAGCCTATCGATGATATACCTACACAACGTCGTATCTGCAGCAATTATTTGATGGCGATAACACCCGTATTCCGAGTGTAAGAAAAGTGACATTTCTATCAAACCATTGTTGCAGATACGAGGTAGAGTTGGTTGAGATATAGCATCGATATGTTCCTACCTCGGTACTAAATTCGGTAAAGTTGCTAATGCTTCAGGTTTTGGTTTGTTGTCGGTTATGTTTAAAGACATCTTAGTCCACGTTGTTAACCAGTTTTTTTACGCGGAAAATACGTTCCCCCTGGACTACTACCTTATCACACGCGGTTACGAACGTGGAAGAAAAAATCCATTTAGATAACTAGTTTTCTTCGCGGAAGCTACTTTCCCCCTAGGTAACTAGTAGCTAAACTCGGTTAAGAATATAGAATTAAACTTCCACCCACATAACTGGATATCTCCGCGGAAGAAATAGTGCGTGTAGTTAACCAGTTACCAAACTTGGTTGTCTGGGTGGAACAAAAGGTCTAGTATCTATACCACAAGCTTTATTGAGCTTACCGTGGGACTAGTTCGATTTGTGTGAAAAATGTCCCCTAATATTTATTTATTTATTTATTTATATTATTTTTTTATTTCACTTCATTGGTTTTGCTTATTTGTTAACTTATTAAAAACAATATGTTTGGAGATAAATGTACTAAATAGGTACCTGCAAAATGGCGCCGTTTTGACAAATTAGAATGAGCTTTATTTTGACGTTAGGTCACACTGACAGGACAGAAGTGACAGTAATGACGACGGCAGGCTTCAAGAAAAATCCAAAGAGGCCACATATTTCGGAAAATTATTCAAGAGTCGCAGTCAAATAAAAACTATCCTATGACAATGCCTGCATAATAATCTACATATAAAGAAAAATTGTTTAAGTCGATTCAGCGGATCCTGAGATCCTTCGGGACACAAAACCCTCTCTAAAGATACTGGCTGGAATTTTAGAGATTTATTATATATATGATTGATTTTTTTGATTTTTTATATATATATATTTATTATATATGGATGATATATGGATCAATAAGAGAAGTGATTATCCAATCTTGCAACATCGTAATACTTGAGCTTGTTGTGCACCACGCGAAAAACTGCGAAACTTTTTCACTTATTCATGTTCTAAAACCTAAAAGTCATAAACTGTAAGCAAAGAAGATATATACTAACGTAAACTGTTAGTAGCGTGGGCAGGCCCCCCACACGGTGGACTGATGACCTGGTAAGGGTCGCGGGTGTCCGCAGGATGCGGGTGGCGCAGGACCGGTCATTGTGGAAGTCTTTGGGGGAGGCCTATGTCCAGCAGTGGACGTCATTCGGCTGAAATGATGATGATGATGAAACTGTAAGTTTGTCGATCGCAAAATGTAGTACTTTTTTAAGTTCATTTACATCAATTCAAGCCCAACTGTGCCTTTTAGACCTTTTAGGGACAAAGCTATGGCCCTTTCAAAAAGGTTAGATTTGCTGTCGAGAAACGCACGGTTTATGACTTTTAGAACAAGTTGCGAAATTTCGCAGTTCCTCGCGTGACCGCGGGCTCAAATTATTCGATGCTGCCAATCTAAACACTAACACAACCCTCACTGAGCCATACTACATACTATAAACCAGAAGTACATCGTGCTTTGCGATTTTAATAACGATTCCACTGGGTATAGGGCGAGTCAAGTGGCAAGAATCGGGACGAGTGAAAATTACATTTCCGCACGTGTATGTTAGAGGTAAAAATTCGCACTGATCAATGGCCTCAATTGCGGTCGTGGGTTTCCTTTCCGGCTTTTGGAAATATAATATAGCCTATATCACCGGGGGATAGTGAAGCTTCCCGACAGTGAAATAATTTTTCATATCTGTTCAGTAGTTTCGGAGCCAAACAAAAAGAGCCAATCGATCGGAGCCAATAATGCAAACAAACCCACAAAAAGGATGCCGCCGGCCTAAACCCGACTCAGAAGATGACCTTTTAAAGAAAAACTTACAAAACCATGCCAGGCGCCTCCCGGAGGCGATGCCAGGCCACCTGACAGATGACAGAGAGGTGGAAGAGGTGATTTCGCAGCTCTCCAGAGCAGGGCGACCATCTGTTCCACCCCAAACGACAGACCTACAATTTATTACAGACCTAATAGTACAAACTGGTCCGACAGCCTTGTCCCATTCTACACAGACAGACAAACTAACATACCGATTGGATCAGGTTAATACGGGCACCTCGGTGCTTGTAAATAACTGTCGACATCGACCCCTAAGGTCGTAGGCACCATTCCTCCTGGGGTCGTGTCTCTCCAGGACACCTCAGCGTTCATGGCGAGAGTTTATCTCTAAAACCTCGATTTAAACGAAACTGATGAGACAATGCCGCAAAATTATTAATTATTTTGTAACCTACTGTTCACGACAAAATGGGATAAAGGTTCAATTACGAATATGTACATGACGGCGCGCAATTCATTTTGTTCGATGATTTGTATTGTGATTCAATTATTCGGTTAGTTGCGAATGATGATATTAATGTTAGTTGCGAATAATGATGGAAAGTTTGTTAATTTTTAAGCGGGTAGTTGTTAAAATCGTTGACATGAAAGTGATTTATTTTAAGAGCGGGTAGCCCCGAATGGAGTTGTTAGTGTCATAGCGGAGCGGGACGTCATTCGTTGATGGCGGCCCGCCCGTGATGGTCGCTTGCAAACCCATTGGCTCTTAATCGAGATTTATTATTGCAATCCTGTTATATTTTCGGTGTTTGTGACTTAATTGAAATAGAACTGTGATTAAGTGATATTGTGTAACTTTTATTTCGGGGATTCCTGCACGTGTACGCCCACACGGTCCACTATGTCGGATCTGCCTTCACACACGTCTGTTCGGCCTCCCGATTCGTCGATATCAGAAGTGCGGCTACCAGAAACGGTGCAGGAAGATCCTACAGTTCAGA
Source organism: Notocelia uddmanniana (assembly GCA_905163555.1). Lineage (NCBI taxonomy): Eukaryota > Metazoa > Arthropoda > Insecta > Lepidoptera > Tortricidae > Notocelia > Notocelia uddmanniana. The sequence goes on from LR991052.1 coordinate 60,248,748, forward strand.
GCGCTGTTAATAATTTTCAATGTAGTAATGAGAGGAGGTTGTTATTTGAAATGCAACAACGTCAAATGATGGAACTGATTCGTACAATCAAGGAACCAAATACCAAGGATCCTAAATTAGTTCTTCCTGAATTGAACCCTGACTCTTAAGACACCGATGCTCGAGCTTGGTGCGCTACTGTTGATTTATGCATGCAAGAAAGAGAACTATCTATTAGCAGCTTAATTATCGCCCTTAGTCGGGCACTCAAAGGCACTGCAGCGTCATGGCTAGCTCAGAATAGTTTTACTGAGATAACCTGGTCTCAGTTAAAAGATATGTTTCTAGCCCAGTTTGATTATGTCAAACGCCTTCTGCTACGTTATCCAGGCTGTTTAACGAAAGCCCAAAAAAACGGTGAATGTTTGGCACCATACGCTAATCGATTTCTGAGCACACTAATGAATGGATGGCGTTCCTTGTCGAATGAACAGATTGCGATTGCTGTAACGTTAGCATATGCATCTAAAATTGAAACTCGACTCGACGAAAATGGTGCATACCAACTCTGCACTGATAACGGTGAGAAGTATTCATTCTGTTTTGATTCCGGTGCGGAATCCTCTCTTATCAGACAAAAGTGTAGCTGACAAATTCTCTGGTAAGTGACAAAAATAAAAAACAGTTAACCTGATAGGTATTGGTCGATCTAGTTTACAGCGCAGTATTCAAATATTAGCTACTGTCAATATACCCTTGTATCTCAATGATCCACGTCGTTCCCGATGAGTGCATCTTCACCATATCATGGTAGGACAGAGCATGTGCATGTTATCGCTAGGTTTTTCGACTGTATTAAGGCAAAATCTGGTTTACTTTTAAGAAAACCAAGATTGTAATGATTTGTAAAGTAAATGAGTTTCAAAGCATTGATGCCGATATTCCTAGTGACTGTCGGGGTAATCAACTTACGTCATTTGAGTAGAATGCGGACTTCTTTATAGAGGGAACTTCAACAGGTGAGTTAACACAAGGCAATTAGAAATTAGGTGCAGCCACAGACCTAGATAAACCTAGATGCCCCCAATGTATGTGCTTCGCGTGTATCTAAATGGTGCGGTGCACCATTTGCCGCTCAGTTGCGCTCCTGTCGTTCTAACTGTCAGACGTTTGTTGCTGCACTAGAAAATGCCACACTGTGCCGTAATTAACTATTCAGATTCAACAAGAGTGGTTAGTCGAGTAAACGGTGACGTTTCCTTTCATGAGTAATTTTTTTTTCTAATAAATTTCCCTTTATTTAATTTAAATTTAATTATTTTCATCTTGGAGTGATGTCGTGTCGTTTCTACCAAAATATTTACACACATAGTATATTTTCGAAGTACGCCATCCATTGCGGCTTCTACTTTAAACTATACTTAAGGACTGTTATTTGCAGGCCGCAATGGATATTGAAGCAAACGATTATTTCGTATATCTTCACGTTGTATGGTAGTAAGGATTTTCTCATTATCTGTTGATTTAAAGTGAGTAGTGCTGTATGTACACTGCGATGTTTAATGCAATGTCACTGTGCAGTTCGATTTATAATCGATTTTTGTGACGGACAATGATAATTAAGGATAGTTACTGTACAATAATGTTATTCTTTTACATACAAAATATTTAATTATTTTAATTAAATAATATTTTTAGCATTCGATTCTTAAGCGTCACAGAAGCAGGGATCTTCTTTCATAAAGTACTTAGTGGAATATTTATTTGATTGTTGACTATACGTAAAAAGGTATCAGGGCATTAAGCGAAGAAGAATATGTAACCATTTAATTGCATTTATTTAATAACCACTAAGCTCTTATTTATTTCACTATTTCACGTATTGAATGCTATCCAAAAAAATGCACTATAAAATATTTATTTTCATTATATCTATTCCTCTGTGAAATGAACTATAGTTTTGCATCGATAAAAGGTTGTTGTTATAAAAACATTGCATTCCTGCTTTTGGGCAATCGTGTAAAAAAAATCTCTAACTTGTTGACCGAGCGAGCGAAGCGTCTCCGTTTCAGCTTTTGACAAAAATTCTGTCTGTCTGTCTGTCCGGATGTTCTCCTTTACAATTCGTATTTCTCAACCGATTCTCGTGATATTTTGCGAGCTGGTTCGATAATTGTATAGAATTTCTTTGTCGTGTCAGTTTGTGGAAATTTTTATAATTGAATAAATAAAATTGTGATGCCTACAATTCACAGAGCCACTAGTAATCTTTGAATTACTTTCTTATTGTCTGTCTATAAACTCGAAGTATAATCGATAGAAAATCAATTATAAACTATCGATTTATTATTACGGAGCATTTTGTATGCTTAAAACAGACGTATTAACGTAAATTAATAGGAACTTGAATTTTGAATTAAAATGCAGAGCGTAAACTAAAGCGGGCGGGCTGCGAACGTCCTCTCACCGCAAAGGCCTACTGGGTACTAAACCGACGGCGGCGCCTTTGAATCGGTTTAACGCGGAGGTAGTATTGGACATCACTAAACGCTTGCTTACGTGACGTCATAGAAGGCACGTAAAAATTGACACGATCCTATTCCATACTATTGATCGCGTTTGCGGCGTCTATATGGTCTGTGGGTGCAGCTGACCCGCACCGTTACGTACATCGACGACCATAGATAGTGGCTGGCTACTGATGAAAGGTTAGTCGTCCGTAGTAAAATCAAAGATCTGTTGAATACCGGCTTGGAGAATATCTAAAATAATATGGCCAGGATGCCCTGACGGCGCTGGTGAGTACAATAGTGGTTTTGTTTCTTAACGGTAGTTCGGTTCTAACTTAGTTCATATAGGGTCTTTTTGTGAATGTAATATCATGCCCTAGATAACTTTGGTAGTACATAGTAGCCTTGGTGATAAATGACAGCCTTGGTGGCATATGACAGCCTAGGTGGCAACTGACAGCCTTGGTGGCATATGACAGCCTTGTTGGCATATGACAGCCTTGGTGGCAACTGACAGCCTTGGTGGCAAATGACAGCCTTGGTGGCAACTGACAGCCTTGGTGGCAACTGAGAGCCTTGGTGGCAAATGACAGCCTTGCTGGCAACTGACAGCCTTGGTGGCAACTGAGAGCCTTGGTGGCAAATGACAGCCTTGGTGGCAACTGACAGCCTTGGTGGCATATGACAGCCTTGGTGGCGAATGACAACCTTGGTGGCATAATTAGACTTTCGTCGCAAATGAAATTTTAGTGACTGAATGAGCCTTGATGGTGGTATAAGATTGCTTTGTTGGGATAAATGGGCCTCGGTGGCATTCATCGGCCTTGGTGGAATAAATGGCATTATTCAAACGAGATTGCATAGGTGTTTTAGTTCATCTATTGTGTGTGTGGCGGTCAGAATGACCGAGCTTATAGTTGTATGTACATTGGGTGTTTTATTTGTTCACAGATGAGGAGTAAAACAATGTCAGCACACACGAGGACGTGTGATAGTGCAGGACGGCCGTGACGGCGCGCAATTCATTTTGTTCGATGATTTGTATTGTGATTCAATTATTCGGTTAGTTGCGAATGATGATATTAATGTTAGTTGCGAATAATGATGGCAAGTTTGTTAATTTTTAAGCCAGTAGTTGTTAAAATCATTGACATGAAGGTGATTTATTTTAAGAGCGGGTAGCCCCGAATGGAGTTGTTAGTGTCATAGCGGAGCGGGACGTCATTCGTTGATGGCGGCCCGCCCGTGATGGTCGCTTGCAAACCCATTGGCTCTTAATCGAGATTTATTATTGCAATCCTGTTATATTTTCGGTGTTTGTGACTTAATTGAAATAGAACTGTGATTAAGTGATATTGTGTAACTTTTATTTCGGGGATTCCTGCACGTGTACGCCCACACGGTCCACTATGTCGGATCTGCCTTCACACACGTCTGTTCGGCCTCCCGATTCGTCGATATACAAATGTTTTATATACTTATAGATATCCGTCACATAAGACTTAGCATTTCTTTATTAAAAAACTATTAATACTTATAGCGACTGGACACTGAGAACAATTGATCTAGAAATGTTATTAATCGTAGTCAGTCATCAATTTAAGAAACCTAGGCACCCCTTAAATACAATGATTGCTTATTTACTAAATTGGTACTTTATAGAGGAATCTAGTAAATTACAATCCTATTTTAAATACCAACATAACAATTAACGTAAAATCAGTGTATGCTAGTAATAATTAAACTTATATCAAGCATTTTCATTTCATTCGCGTTTATAATTTAGCAATATTGGACATGGCTCAAATCCTTTTCACAGCATCAATGCTCACCAATTACTTAAGTATAATAAAACATTATGCTCATTGGACTGATATCGCCCAATTATCAAATAATAATATACACCGTGTTCAATAAGTTCGCATACAGTTTTAAACTTTCATTAAAACAAAGTTCGAATAACAAATGCATTAAAAACTATATTTCATGAAAGATATTCTTATATACAATATTCATAATAAATGTTTTGGGATGAATCCACCTTTAACCAGCCTTCATCACCAGCTTCAAACGTTTTTCGAATCTGTCACACGCGGCAAACATTTCCTCCATCGGCATTTCTTCTCAAATTTGCACGTCAACTTTTTCTAAATGCCCGAAATTCTTAATTTTATATTTATTAAATTTTGAGAGCATGTACTATACAACCACATATACATATCATACAATAACATATATCACACAAAACATATAATATATGTACCATAAAAAAAGTCCAGTACATTTAAATCCGGAGAACTTGGGGGACTATTCATTTGTTAGCAAGAAATCCGTTAAATTGGTCTGACACCAAGCTTGAACTGAGTTTGCCGTGTGGATGGAGCTCTGTCTTGTTGGAAACAATAGTAGCCGTATAATAGTGCCCTCAGCAGTCGGCCCCTAAAGAGAGCACAATGTGATCAAAAGTTTTCAGTTCCCGTCCCAGTGAAACCCTTCATTCCGTACCATATCTAAACAGGGCTATGATTTTATCTAAATATAACTTTTAATTACCGCCACACGCTAAAGTGTGCCTTGAGCATCTTGATGCAGATAACTGGGACGCCGTTGTAAATTCAAGCACAGCTGTTACAAATTTCTATGAAATGCACGCAGCAAACATTGTAAAAGTATTTAAAAGTGCGTTGATCCTAGTGAAGCTAACAGTATCATCTGCATTAGAATAAGTTTATACTATATTGTAATGTCTGTACTGTAAATAAATATGTTTGTGAACCATTTTCGACCTCTTATTATTCAGGAATTACCTTCCCTAGAGATAGCCTATCTATGATATACCTACACAACCTCGTATCTGCAGCAATTATTTGATGGCGATAACACCCGTATTCCGAGTGTAAGAAAATTGACATTTCTATCAAACCATTGTTGCAGATACGAGGTAGAGTTGGTTGAGGTATAGCATCGATATGTTCCTACCTATGCCACATGTATCTTTACCTAGGTACTAAATTCGGTAGTTGCTAATGCTTCAGGTTTTGGTTTGTTGTCGGTTATGTTTAAGGACATCTTAGTCCACGTTGTTAACCAGTTTTTTACGCGGAAAATACGTTCCCCCTGGACAACTACCTTATCACACGCGGTTACGAACGTGGAAGAACACATCCACTCAGATAACTAGTTTTCTTCGCGGAAGCTACTTTCCCCCTAGGTAACTAGTAGCTAAACTCGGTTAAGAATATGGAATTAGACTTCCACCCACATAACTGGTTATCTCCGCGGAAGAAATAGTGCGTGTAGTTAAACAGTTACCAAACTTGGTTGTCTGGGTGGAACAAAGGGTATAAACCTTTATTGCTAACTGATTAACGCGCGTATTTCAAACTCAGTGAGCGCGTTTGAAAATCGAATCGTATTTTCTTTGTTTATGGGAGTATAAGTTATTATTTTGACATTCCTAGGCGTTTAGTAACGTGAACTTTTTAGTTAAGTTACTCACTTGGTGTTTGGCTAGTGAGAGCCCTGTGAGAGGGTGTATTTAAGAGTTGGAATTTGTTTTTTATAGGGATTATTGCGAGAATTGTGCGTAAAACATATTTGCTCGTAATTTCTTTGCTAGGAATATGTTTGTGAGTGCTCAAACCCAGAACCAACGTAAACATCTTCGCAGAAAACGTAAAGCTTTACGGGTACTATCCGATCCTGTAAAATATCTAAGTGATGTCGAATTTCAGTAATAATAACGCTTAACCATAGAATTATTAGCATTCCTTTATCGTCAAGAATTGGCAAATTCAAAGGAACTCGGCTAGTACCTAAGCTTGCAATAATAGGTTTGTGATTACGATCATACGATGTCTGTCATATGCTCAGAATGTTACCTAGTTACTTAAATATAAAATCGAATTTTTGTATTTGTTAACTGCAGTATTTTTCTATGCATGTGGATCATATCAGCGTCCTGTAGGTGTGGTTAAAAATGTATGTCAAAAATTATGCAGTACCTACTACCTACTCACGACCAGAGGAAGTAACCCAAGCCCTGATTCATCCAGAATGTTAAATAAATATATAAGTTTTCCAAAAACTCTTACTGTCCGGTTATTTTGTTATTCTTGTAAAAATTATTTTGTTAAACTTAAATTAGGCTAAACAATGCAAACTAAACTACATGAATCCACTTAAACTCATAGGCAAACAATACACAAAAATACACAGAAGCCTTACAAACTTATAGGTATTGTATTTAGATCCAACTAAAAATTAATGATACCAATTTTTTTTAGTTTTGGTATATAGAATACAGAATTCTGAATGTTAACCCAAAATTTGGAGGTGCAAGTTGATATAATGGATTTAGGATTAATTTTGGTAGTAAATTTTACTGAGTACTGATTTTTAATTTTAGGAGATTCTGGCTTAACGCAGCCCACAGCATCCCCGGTTAATTACTCCTTTTTTGGTGGTGATTCCTGGCTTTCCGGCTCCCCAGATTATTAAATGCCCGCGGGGTCCACTACCTCATCCCAAGAACTGGTGTAGGCCCTAGTTTCAATATCAACAAAATATGTTATTCTTGAATTAGATAAAACAACTTTGAAACATACATATGTAATTTTAATTCTTTATAATTATATCTTATGAATAGACACTGAAGTTATTCAATACATATCAGTCATCTCGAGATGATTATCATTGATAATAGACCTATATGTTATTTAGCACAATAGCATAGGGATATTGTTGTAGAGACTAAAGTTATATTGGCCAATCGAAACCAGACAACATACCTATAACTTGAAAATCAAAGTTGAAGCTAAACTTTGATTCCTTAACTTATTAGCTACCTATAAGATAAAATATTAAAGTTCATTGTGACATCATGTTGAACCCATTTTTACCGACTTCAATAGAAGGAAGGGAGTATTCAGTTCATCTGCATGTTTGCTTGTTATATCATTCAATGGTGTAGAGTGAGACACACTACCCAAGCGGCTAAAATTAATAAGTCAGGTTGAGGAACTGTTGGAAGGCCCGGCACATAACTCAAGCCTTACTGAGTTGTAAAAGAGAGCTCTATGTATAATGGGCATCCAAGCAGCTACAGGCTCCCACTATCACACTCCTAGCAGGTCTGTATTTTGAATTACTGAAGAACTTAGACAACTGATAGTTGCTTATGGTTATTCCTCATCATCCTCCTAGCGTTTTCCGTTTTATTTCACCGGTTGGATCGCTATTCGAGAGGCCTTTCATCCTTTCATCCTGCCGTGAGCGTCCTTGGTAATTCATAATTCGTCCTTGGTAAACACCATTTAATTCAAGTATTCCGAGTGACTCATTTTAGTTTAAAACGAGTTCAAGTACATACTTAGACTTGAACTCTAAATAAGTTTTTAATGCACACAATAATTAAATTTAGACAGCGTCATAATAACTACAGCATAGGTACTTACTTTTCCACAATCAACATTTCAAACTGGGTCGAATATGTTCTCATTTTTAACCGACTTCAAGATTTCAAAAGAGGAGGTTATCAATTCGGTGGTATTTTTTTTTAAATGTTTGTTACTCCATAACTCCGTCATTTCTTAACCGATTTGAAAAATTCTTTTTTTGATTGTAAGTATATATAGCCAAGTTAGTCCCGTTTTTGTCAAAACGCAGTTCTGATGATGGGATCCATGAGGAATTGAGGGAACTCCTCAAATCTTTAAGGCAAACATACAGTGATTTTTGTGTTTTTATCAACAAATCAAGCATTTGCATCCAAAAATGTGACATTGGATGAAGTGGAACTGCTGATGATGATCAGAACAGAACTCTTCAACGACGAAAAGTTTACGTTTGGTAATTTGTCCTCCTAGCTGTGTTTGTTAAGCAAGTTCTATTTTCACGATTGATTTTTGCCATGCTCGAGTTCTGATGATGGGATCCATTAGGAATCGAGGAAACTCCTCAAATGTGAAAGGCACACAAATAGTGATTTTAGTATTTTCATGAACTAATCAAGCATTTTCATTTATAAAAGTGACATTTGATGAAGTGGAACTGCTAATGATGATCAGAACGGAACTCTTCAATGACGCGTGGTTCACGTTTGGCGATTTGTTCTCTTCTTCTGGAAAAACCGTGTTTGTCAAGCAAGCAAGGTTTTTCCGTGATTCCATGAGGAATTGAGGGTACTTAGTCTTCTACCATTATAAACATACTTATAGCCATTTTTATTTTATTGTATGGAATCTAAGAGTTTACCATCTAAGTATAATAATCTTTAACCGGCCTTTGCGGGCATTCTTGAGGGTCTGATGATGACCAGGTGGAGGGGCAAGAGATCTCTAGAACAGATAAGCCTAGGAGTTTCGAATTTGAACTTAGAGTACTAGTTTCGAAGTAGATCTGCTGTACAGGCATTCTTGAGGGTCTGATGATGACCAGGTGGAGGGGCAGGGGAACTCTAGAACGGATAAGGCTAGGAGTTTCGAATTTGAACTTAGAGTACTTGTTTCGAAGTGGACCTGCTGTACGGGCATTCTTGAGAGTCCAATGATGATATGAGATGTCTAGAATATAATCGGAGTTTTATATCTTGCTAAGTAACAGACGCTAGTGATTATTAAAATCTAATAATAGCATTTATTTTAGATGTCGTTAAGAAGGATTATACACGCATTGCCGGTGGTTCGAACCCCGGGCGGTTCGATTCGTGTAGAACCGAATGAAGATCCGGTGCTGGTGCGCACGTCACCAACGTCGAGGCGACTCAAAGTAAGTTGTTACTTTCCATCCATACTACTTCATTTAATTGTTATAAACTAAGTGCAAATGGCAATTATCTTGGTCATCTGTTGACGATGTATCCTGTTTGTATTTTATATTTTTTTAATTCTCAATTATTTTTCCATGCAGCCATTTATGACGGAACTGGACTCATTTCCTCGTCGGTAAGATTCAGTATAAACTATTAAAGAGTGTTTGCCTTCTTCTTAATTGCACGTTGGTCATCTTTCTGTGACACAGTGGGGCTCTCCTTGGTCCTTAATTACTAACTAAGGTCTGTCCACGATAAAAAGTGGTCAGCATTTAATAAAAATAAAAAAAGACAACTGACATCTGTCACTTTGATTGTTAAATAGCGGGAAGAATAAACTATCGTTTAGGGCTATTTGGAGTTTATTAATTCGTAACATTTATAAAATGTCGTCTAGCCAATTGGACATCCGAAAAAAGATCGTCTACAGCCAAAATATCGGTATATCGCAAGGAAAGTTAGCCAAATTATTAAAAGTTCCGAAGTCAACCGTGCAAAAGGTATTGGCTAATTATCAGTCCAGATTGTCTGTTTCAAGAAAAGGTGGTTCAGGTAGAAACCGCGGTCCTGCTGATAAAACTAAGGCAAGAAAAGTAATCGAGCATTTTAAGAAGAATCCAACTCTCTCTGTCCGAAAAATCAAGCAGCGTGCAGGTTTACGATCGTACAAGGCAACTACAGTTCCTAATCGCGATGCTACAAAGGATAAATTATGTAAAACCCGGGCTCGAAAGTTGTATACAAAATATTTGACGAAGTTTAGTTGTATTTTGATGGACGACGAAACATAACATAGTTCTATGTGGCAAATCAAAGAGGGAATGCCGATAAAAAATTTACAACAAAAAAAGTTGATAAATTTGCAAAAAAAAATCCTTGTCTGGCAAGCCATCTGTACATGTGGTCAAAAAAGCAAATCGTTTGTCACTACGGGTACGATTAACCAATCCATTTACACGAAAGAGTGTTTGAAAAAACGCTTATTGCCTTTTATAAGAAACCACACAGAGCCTGTCTTATTCTGGCCTGATTTAGCGTCCTCACATTATGCCAAATCTGTTTTAGAATGGTACACTGAAAATAATATCTCCTTTGTACCGAAATTAGCATATCCACCAAACTGCCCAGAACCTCGGCCGGTAGAGCGTTATAGGGCAATAATGAAAAGAAAATTGAAAAATAGTGGTAAAATTGCTACAAATGAGCAACTGTTCAAAAGAATGTGGGATACGACATGTAAAAAGGTGACCGAAAGTGATGTACAGAGATTGATGGAAGGATTCCGAAGCAAAGTCAGGGTATTTTACCAGTGTTAATTTGTTAAACAGGAGGTTTATTAATTTTAAAGAACACTAATAAAACTTTAATTTAAATAGCCCATGAAATTGTTTTTCTTAGTTTTTTTTTCTAATTTGTCGTTATAACACCGACCACTTTTTTTCGTGGACAGCCTTTATTAGCCAATACGCGTCATAATATGGCATCGTTATGGTTTCACTTTTTAGGGTGTATGTTCGCTAACTACAGTACCGGTCAATAATATATCACCATTATGTCTGAATAATCGTGAGAATATATTGATTTACACTTTTATACATTTTTATTTGTAAACGGGACTTAATCGCGTACAACCGAAAATTTATCACCTGAATCATGAGAATTCTCTGAAACAACGGCTTGTTTGCCCGGGTCTTGACGACCGTCAAGAAGATCCGACCAAACAAAGCGAATTAAGACTCCTCGTAAGGCCTTACGAGGAGTCTAAATTCTCTGCACAAACTCATTTTATAATGAAAATCTTATGAATAGTTAGTCAAATAGAACATCAAGGTGATATATTATTGGAGAATACTGTATACTAATGAATCTCCTGTATGATGAACTCTATTACCACACACCTTTGGTTGTTGTCCATTGAGTGTGTGATTTGGAGATTGTGATAGCATGATAATATAAATAAGATGTGCCTGTTGCATGTGTGTCTAAAAATAAATTTCTGGTACAAGGTTCTATTTACTGACTACTTTTCTACACAGTCATCCGTTAACACGTTTATTTTGTGTAATTTACGAGTTGCTAAGGCCACCTTTTATCTTCATCATCTATGGGACCATAATATTGAGTTACCATCTGACTTACTTACAATATTGGTACAACATTTTTATTGAACTGGAAAGTTAGATGTTTGACCTAACTAACATGCATTTATTACAAATAAAATTAAAGCTTGCATTAAATAACTTCTTTTAATAACTAATTACTTATTTTTGGTGCGAAGTTTCGAGAACTATGATCGCCTGGATGCATGTTGTTACTCGGTGTAGGTGTGGTGTAAAGATTAACCCATTTCCACAGACTTGGAAGCCTGCGACCACACCGGTGGTTGCCACTCCTGAGCGGGCAACCTCGCCGGCACCCGGGCCGTCCAGGACATCACGCCGGCGTCTTCTGCAGGATGAGGAAATCCTCTATTTCCTGGAAGACTCCGGCAGTGACTCAGAAATGTGCGACGACAGCGATGGCGACGACGAGCAGGCTGTCGACGCCATTTCGGACCCGGGCGTCCTCATGCGGGAGGCTGCCCGCCGTTTGAGGGAATATCGTATAAGGGACGAGGACGAGGCCGATGATCCCGATTGGGATCCCAGAGCGCCGCATCCGGCACGTCGGGGAGGGAAATGGGGGAATGGGGGAGGCGAATGGGGGAAGGGACTGGGGGAATGGGGAACGTGGGGGAGCAGGACGCGGGGGAGCAGGACGCAGGGGAGCAGGAGGCGGCTGGGGAGGTGGAAGCAATGGATATGGGTCACGATGAACCCCGAAATGACCCAGGGCAGTACACATTTGATTGGTCCGGAAACTTTGACACGTTTTCGGGCCAAGAAGAGGTGTACAATCGGAACCCGGGTCCCACCATTGCTACCACTGACCCGCTAGATATCTTTTTGGCCATCTGGGATGATACCATTTTGGCCAAGATAGTGGAGCAAACGAACATTTATGCATGGCAAACAATCTCCGCGTTTTCGGCGATAGGCAATATCCCCGCCTATCTCGACAACTGGGTGGAAACCACTATAGACGAAATGCGGAGATTGTTTGCCATGTTTATGCTGATGTCTTTAGACCACCGCTCCCGAATCGATGAGTACTGGACCACTGGGGTCCTCAATATGCCCGCGTTTCGGGAATTGATGTCCCGTAACAGATTCCAACTTCTTATGAGATTCCTACATTTTACTAACAACTATGAAATGGACATGAGATTGACGTCATACGAAAATAATATTCAAAATTAAAGACTTATACGACTACATTGTACGTAAGTTCTCGGCCCTATATATTCCAAAGAGGGAGCTTGCTCTTGACGAGACTCTCCTTCTTTGGAAGGGGCGATTGAGCTGGGTACAATGTATTCGGTCAAAGGCCGCGCGATTCGGGATCAAGAGCTTTGAGCTGTGCGAGTCGTGAGCAGGTATTTACTGAAAACAATCTTGTACGCCGGCAAGAACTCGACGGTTGTCGAGGGACCCATCCATGGGTTCCAGAACAAAACCTCCAAGGAACTACCTTGACGTCGGCCACCTAGTCGTTATGGACAACTGGTACAACTCTTTACCGTTGACCAGGTACCTAAAGACTAGGTGGACCGACGTGTTGGGGACACTCAACAAGAACAGACTGTTCGTGCCGGCGGACATAAAGGCCGCCAATCCAAAGCGGATGGCCCGTGGCTAACAAATTGCTCGGCATTGTGGAGACATAGCCATCACCACTTGGAAAGATGTGAAGTTGGTGACGGTGTTGTCGACCTACCACAATGCCGAGCAAATTCTTGGCAGGCGAGGATACCAGCAAGTACTAAAGCCCGTCGCTATTGAAACTTATAATAAGACCACGGGGGGTGTCGACCTGAAAGATAATAAACTGAGCCCCATGGAGCGAAAACGGGGCAAGAAGTGGTACATGAAGGTTCTTGCGCGGTTGCTTTACACCAGCGTGATGAACTCGCTCATCATACACAGAAGCAACCGCGGAAACACTGGTTTGGACCACCGCCAATTCCGTTTCGCTTTGACGCAAAAGCTCTTGGAAGTGACCCGCGACGTCCAGGTGCCCCGGGCTTTACAAGTCGTTCCCAGGCCGGATCAGGGAATGATCAGGTTGGACCGCGAACCTGATCATTTTCCGATCCACACCGCGCCCGTACCAGGGAGAAAAGAGAAGTACCAGAGGCGACGGTGCAAGGTGTGCTCGGCCCGTGGCATACGGACAGAGGGCAACATAATCTGCTCGAAGTGCAATGCACCCCTGTGCATAGGGCCATGTTGGATTGCCTATCATACTTTACACGAATTGTAAAGTATGATAGTCAATCGTGACCGTCAAGATAGCTGGACCACGCAAGATATGGGGAGTTTGAGCTAACCCACGTTTAATACTTATTTTGTTCTAAACGTGGGTTAGCTGAAACTTGTCATCTTGCGTGGTCCAGTTATCCTGACGGTCACTAGTCAATCTATAGCCTTGGGAAAAAGTATTGAGCACCCCTTATTTTCCTTTGTAATAATTACACTGGCCTGCAAAAGAAGGTATAACACTCATAAACGTGACGATAACTTCTGTACTATTTAAATTAGAAACTTGAAATAAAAAGCATTATGAGAAAAAAATTAGTTTTGTTATATAAACTCCTTTTTGACAACCTCCCTAAATATGGTTAAAAAAAGAAAACAAAAAAAACGCCCCCTTCTCAAATGCTGTAATTTTTTACTTTTAGCTTACTTGAACAAAAACTGTTATGCTTTCTTTTGCAGGCCAGTGTATTTTATTTATAAGTAAAACGTAACTGATATTAAAATATATTTTATTTATAAGTTACAAAGGCAAATAAGGGGTACTCAATACTTTTCTTCTAGGCTGTACAAAGCTGCACCAGAGCGAAACGGAATTGGACACTGCTTAAGTTGATCGGGCTTTAGAAATTAGGTAATGTGGTAATGCAATGACATTACAGCAACTCAATATTTAATTTAAAGAATAATAATAGCATCAATAAATTGCACTAAATAAAATGTTATATTATAACATTTATAACTGACGATTGGAAAGTGCTGATGCTCGGCCTATTTGAATAAAGAATATTTTGACTTGACTGTCATTTTGGTTCATTAACTTTTTAATTTTCTGTCAGTTACTAGTTAACCTAAATATATTTTCATTTTATAAATACCTAAATATCTTTCGACGACTCGCATAGCTTGAACTAGCTTTATACCACATGGACTAATCTTTAATTTTTAAATTAATCTGCAGTTTTGAAATTATTATTATGATTTTCAGATTGTAGTAAGTTAACATTTTGACGTGTAAAAAGTGCCCTTATGACCTAATTGCAGAATTCTTTTTTCAATATTCAACCGACAACTAACGTACTTTGCTAGATCTTCTCATTGTTTACAGTTATTGGTGAAATGTAGGAACTTTTTTAGGATCTACACAGCTTGAACAAGACTTGACCTTGAATTTTCCACAGACTTTTTGCTATTTCTTTTCAGTATTCACAGTAGTGTATTACCGTACCATATTTTGAGTTTAATTTGGCGATCCTTATTAGGAGATATATCTGTTCATTTTTTTTAAATATATTAATGCTTTAAAGCTGGTTTAATTTGATAGACGATCATGATGCGAATTCTTATACTTTTGAAATTAATTGTTGTATAACGTAATCATTGCAATCATTACTCAAAGAGTACATCTGATCGTCTATCAAATTAAACCAGCTTGACAGAACTGGTTTTTCACGAGGCAGCCTGACCCTGCAATCCCTGAATGCAAATGTATATTGTAATTTTTATCATGAAATAAATGAATATGAATCTGAATCCATCTAGAGACATCAGTCATCTGAGTTTTTTGCTAGTTGTGCTCAATGTTTACAGCCACCTATTTTAACAAATGTTACCCTTATCTATGGCCAAAAAGTTACATCCCAAATGGTAAGACCAAACTTCAACTCGAGTGGAGGAATGAGGCGGGCTAAGGCACTCAAAACTCTTCATGGAAGGAGTATACCCAAGCTTGACCAAGAAGATTTGGAAATTCAGCAGGAAGCATCTCAGAATTATAACTGGGGTGCTTACAGGTCACTTCGGGGTCAAAGGACTCATGGCCTAGATGGGATTATCAGACAACGTAGATTGTAGAATGTATGATGCGGCATTCGCTATGGCCCTCATCTAGATAAGATAAGATTAGAGCATGGATACCGGTATTCGATAGTATCGAAATTTCGATAATATCGGACGAAATTCCGATATTCCATTACCGATATTAAATTAATCGAAGACCGGTATTTTCGTTATTCACTTTTTTAGTATTCATTTTAATCTACGCAATGCTTTATAAGAGTCAAAAGGTATTAGAGGTTTGGCGCAATGGAAAGCAAATAAAAGATTATTTGAGCAGAATTGAATAATGAACGTTTATTGAACACCACTTGGAAGCAAGTATACGTCCATACTGAATCAAAGAGGGTAGCGAGAGAATTGCCATTTACAAAATATAATAGTGTTGCCAGATCATGTTTCAATTTGATTTGACGTAGTATCAATTTATACATGATTATTTTAGATTGATTTTTGCATAATAAAATGAATATAAACCAACATGCCCCCTCAAAAATTAATCTCCTATTTACACAATTAAATTAAGATCATCAATTGACAATATATTACTTCCAAGTGCTCGCTGGGGAATATACTTATACAATATGATCCAACATTTGTTGCAAGGATTAGGGAAACCCAGAAAAACCTAATCAGATCATTTAGGCAAGATAAGTATAATTATTAGACAGATTGATATAATCATACAGGTTCATGTATTTTACAATATTATCAATCTTTAAATAATCTTCTTATTCTAAACTCAATAAGTTTTTTTTTATATTTCAGTTAACGGCCTTTTTCATCACATTGGCCAACTGCTTATTTGTAGGAACATACTTTATTTTTTATTACATTTTTTTTAACTTGTTCTCGTAAATATTGTATTTGAAATCAATATGCTTTGACTTCTTATGATAATCTGGATGGTTGACAATGCTTATGCAACCGTTGCCTTATTGTTTTCATAAATAACAACTTGGCCAGTAATGTTTAAATTAATACTTTCATATGTATGTTAAGTAATTGTGCACCGCTCAAATCATTTAAATACATAACCACCAGTAATACTTTTTTTCTTTCACTACTATCACTGCCTCGCCAACCACAGTCAGCATACCCACTTAAAGGTTTTCATATCAACCTCTTTTGTAGGTTAATTTAAAATGTATATAGTACCTTTTGAATAACTAAGAACCTTTTTATAGACATTGCCATAATTCTAAGATACATTAAATATCCTATAATGTTGCAAAATAGCCCATAATTATTGGCTTTTGTGTTTAATGCCTCATAGTTTAATTTGGCTTCGGTGGGTAGTAGACACATGATTACATTTGTTCATGTTTTTACTTAATACTATCTGAATATATAGGAACTTTGATCTAAAGTAATCATATCAGTATTTCTAGTTACTTTTTATATAAATGATTTAATATCATTTAGATCCATCATTTCATATTTAGCATTTAAGTATTTATTTAAGTATTTAGTATATTGTAAGTTTTTTTTTTTACATTTATTGTTTTAACCAGCACATGCTATTACCAAATCGTAAACATATACTAACTATTATATTCTTGCAAATGTGCCCTTTATCAAAAATATATATACATCGGTCAACGGATGTTTTTCTTTTTTTTTTTAAACCTTTTTCCTTCAGCGATATCTTCAATACTTCAAAACAACCTCTTACCCATATAACACATTATTTAGTTTTCATATATAATTATTTATATTTAAAACACCATCCGGAACTTTTATATAAATTCCTTCTTTAAAGACACTACATATTTAAAATGATATACTTGTATCCACATATTATGCTGGTTGGAAGAGCTAATTATAAATAGAAAACTAGCTGTACTAGCAACTGGCGCAATTGTTTCATATTAGTAAGGTATTCTTCGCTAAAACCCCTGGCTACAAGACGGGCCTGGTAACGTAAAGGTTTTCTTAATCAGTCACCTTCAATCGTTAAAATGTATTTACAATCAACTATAATTTGGCTTCTCGGTCTTGGTACTAGTGTCCAACATGTGTACGGCCCTTAAGTCTGTCACTCCTCCTAAGTTCGCCTAGGTTTATTGACTCGTCATTATTAACAGATATCATATCAGAGTTAATCTCAGATTCAAGTGATTCATTTCAATCTAATTCTTTGGAGTTAGATTTATGATCTTCTGTATCTATTTTTAATTTTGCCATACGAATAAATAAATAAAACTAATCTGCGAATCTTACTTGGACTGCCTTCATCACATCAACTTTTATATTAGTTGATTTAGGGATATCTGAAACTTGAGACTTTGAGGACACTGATTTTTGGCACAAGTGCACAATCAGTTTTATCCTAGGAATATTCAAATTTACTCCCTTCAGGCTTCAGCGAAGGCCTGGATACAAGAAAATTCGTCGTCTCATTTTTATTCGTTATTGTGTATAACATCCCTGACAGTTACATATTTTTCGCATTTTGTGTTTCATACCTTATAACCATTTGGTTAGTAGCCAAGCAATATGGCTCCCATGATTTCTCACCAAATGTTACCTTACTGGTTTTATTACGTAGGTACACAGTTGAATCAAAAACTTTAGGGGTTTTAATACTAGGTTTTTTTTTATCATGCCACAATTCATACGGTGTTTTAGACTGTTATTAAGCCCTTGTTAGTGTAATATTGATTAAGTGAACTGCAGTCTGCACTGCTTCACTTCACAAGAATTTATTCAACTTTATCACCATACGTGATTACACGTGACGTGACGTACACCATTTAATTGTGGAGTCCTAGGCAATGTTAAATGATACGTTATATACACTTATCTATAGTTTCTTCTTCAGTGGTTTTTTTCATTTCGGTAGATACAGGTTCTCCACCGTTGTCACAATATAAATTGAGTAATTTTAGATTATATTTGGCTTCACCTTTTTTTTGCAATAAAATACTTGAATATTGAAAATACATCCGATTTAAACATTAGTGTATATACAACTCAATAATGTGTAATCTGATCAACAAATAAAACAATTTTTTTTTGTTGTCAGTCACAGACGTCGCTATGCACTTTAAATAGAGGTCGTTTAACATGACCCTTAAATTTATGAATTGGTAGATGAGTCTGTTTTCCATTTACAGAAGCCTTGCCCAAGTTATTATTTGGAATAACCCTTTAAAACTGTTGAATGTGTTCAAGTTATTATTTGGAATAACTCCTTGAAACTGTTGTATGTCTTCAATTATGTTATTCGCTTTTAATTCAAGGAATTTGTTTAACTGATATGGCCTAGACGTTCATGCTATAATTTGTAAGTATTAAGTACTACTGCTATGAAAAAATTGGGAAACCGCTTGATTTATGTTTGCAGGTAAATCAAAATCTAGAACAATCAGATTGCGTAAAGATTTACCTGTCATGATGACTTTACCATTCCTTGTAATGCGTGCTCCTTTCTGATCAAATATTACCGTCAGACCAGCTTTGGAAAGATGGAAGCTGATAGTAGATAATATGGTATCTCGCGGCTGAACAGCACGTTCTTCAAGACACCAGAGATATCGGCATTGCTGATGACATTGATACGGTTTTGTGACTGTTTATTATATGATCCAATGCTCCCAATTCTAATAAAAACGACTCATTGTTAGCGTCTCTTGTTGCTGGTAGTCACAGTTCATAAATGCAAACCCTGAAAAATCTTTGGAACTCGATGTTTGATTTATATCAACGGTTTAGATTGTTCTCATCCTGCCCGGTGTATTTATCTGGTAAGTCGTCCTTTAGAAATAATAACAATTTCTCTTAATATGTCCCTTACGACCACAGTGATGGAATTTGATAAAATTTAATTAATATTTTTATTGTTCCGCTGGGGTAGTTACACATTTCTTTGCTCTCAACTAGTAGCACTTTTCATACCCCTAATTTTTCAATTAAACTTAATAATGATTTAGCAGCCTTTCGGATCTCGATTGTAGAAATCGCATTTGATCTTTTATAATATCTTCATCATCAACATGAATCACACCCCATTCGCTGAGTAACGATCGTATTCGAAATTTCCAATTACTGTATTTTTTCACTATTCACTATCAAAAGTTCTAATGTTTCGTTATTGTTTAAATTTGTCCATTGTAACAGATTTCAAATCTTTTTATAATGGCACTTTTTCACAGTTTCTACATTTAGAATATTTGCACTTTGATAACTACTATTTACAGTTTAACGATCACTATTTTGCACTGGGCACCATAACCTATTAGAGGTTTGGCGCAATTGAAAGCAAATAAAAGATTATTTGAGCAGAATTGAATAATGAACGTTTATTGAACACCACTTGGAAGCAAGTATACGTCCATACTGAATCAAAGAGGGTAGCGAGAGAATTGCCATTTACAAAATATAATAGTGTTGCCAGATCATGTTTCAATTTGATTTGACGTAGTATCAATTTATACATGATTATTTTAGATTGATTATAAAATTAATATAAACCAACAAAAGGTACATCAATTTATTTATACTGTGATACTAAATACATTGTTATCTTCAAAAACAACATGATTATTGGACACAAGGACAAATACCAAACCAACTACCTAGTTGAGAGCGAGAGCGAAACAGGCTGGCGGCTGATCCCGTAATCATTTGGAAAAGAGTTTGCAGGCGGTTCATCGTTCAAAAATATAGGCCTGGCGAGAATATCTAGTTCATTGCCAGCAGACACCTGCATGAACATATTAGGCAAAAACTAGACGAATTTGAACTTTCGTTAGATGGTGATGTGATTGCAGTGGTAACTGACGGTGCAGCTGTTATTCTGAAGGTTGGGAGAAGCTTGAACGTTTATCACGGGGTCTGTCTTGCCCACGGAATTAATTCCATTGACATTAATTGACGTCATCTATAAAAAATACTGCTCCGCCTGTTGAACGGTCATGCGTTTTCAACTCTGAATAGTCTGAATCCGAAGAGGTAACAGATACCACAGGTCTGAGTGAAGTTTCTATTATTAGAGTAAGAGGCCAAATTATAATATCTTATTTTTTGAGGTTAATACCTATGAAATCGCAGACATCAGAGAAAAGCAGACTCGCAGTATTAAGCCAGATGATTTTTCATATAGTTGTCTCGTTAAATCCTTATGATGTACCAAAATAAGTTAGAATGTGACAGATAGTACGATCATTTTCGGCTGTTAACGAATTGTCTCCGTTTGAAAGCACTTCAGGAGGTTAAATCCCATACAAACTTAACACACCACAACGTTAGTTCAGTACAATTTTCAGTCATGAAGACGGAGACACTGACCTGTCAGATGTCACTTGCCTGTCTCTCTCAAACTTACTGCTTTATGTATTATTGATAATAAATCAGATGTACAGAAATCGTTAAACTTAAATATCGGATCTATTTTTAGGTGACAGTGGCACTAATTGTATATTAATTTAAGTTTATGAGACAAAAATTAATATTAGTATTAAAGTTTCTTACATTGATTTATTTTGACTGATACGACTTTTATGTATTCTCTACCTAATATGTTGATTTGTTTTAAGTTTCAAATGGTTCTGCTCTGCCTCTGCTTTACTCAATAATTTATTGATTTGTTCATTATGAAAATTGAAAATGCTTTACTATGCTTTACTAACCATTAAGTTATATCCCACCAAAAACATTTCATGTAAAATGTTGCCAAGACGACCACATAAGGTTTGCACTGTGAAAAAGATATCAGATCTCATGTACGAGTAGAGCCAAGCTTCTGAATCTACACGGCCTAACTCTAACGACCCTAACTTCAACAAATTCTACATACACTACCGTCAGAAAGTTTAAGAGGGCGCAGTACGCTCGGTTCTCCATACAAACGTATTTATGCTCTCATTTTAAAACGCCATGCTAGAATAACATGAAACTTTGTATACACAATGGGAACCGGGATACCTAGTTTGAAAATTAGTTTCTATTTTTAGAAATTGTAACAGAAAAAAATACAGCGGTTTTTTGAGTTTTTTACGGCTTGTATGAAAACCTTAATAATCGTTGTATTTTTTCTTCATTATAATATCAAGCAACAGAAACTAATTTCTGACCTAGATATGCCGAATCTCATTGTGTAGTGTATACAAAGTTTCATGTTATTCTAGCATGGCGTTTTAAAATGAGAGCATAAATACGTTTGTATGGAGAACCGAACGTACTGGGCAGTCTTAAGACCAAACACAAAATATGCAAATAGTCAACATTGATTGATTATCCACTCAATTTTGATTCGTCTGTCCGTACCAGTTTGCAAAAGTCCAATCCTTGTGAGAAATAGCCCATTGCAATCTTTTTGCCTTGTTTGGTTTGCGTAATAATTTATGAAAATTAAACTGAAAATTGTGTTTGGTCCTAACCTTTTTGACGGTAGTGTATCAGTAAATATGTATGGCTTCGCCGTTTCGCTACCGTCGTGGAGGTGATGCGAATATTTAGTTTTCGATCTGAAGTAAGTAACGAAACAGCCAAGCCATACATATTTATTGATATGTAGAATTTGTTTTTTTTTTTTTTATTAAAAATGGGATTGCTCTTGGCCAGCATCTAGCCGGGGGGCAAAGATGAGGCCGACGATGAAGCGAGCTCACCCAGAAGATGCCTATTCACTCGTGCCTTAAAAAGGTCCAGGTCCAGGTTTATGAACTCGGAAATACAGATGCCGGCATAGAATTCCAAACCTTAGAAGTGCGCATTTAATAAAAGGTCTGCCCACGATACGCCTTACGGTACGTGGTCGCCACTCGAGAACCTTTATATACATATTTCAGAGTATCCATGTCGGAGAGGTCTAAACCCGACTCGGAATCGGATTCTAACGATTTAACTACCTTAACAAATGACTACAGCCACTATTTTAATACAACTTTATCGATATTAATAGGTAACTTACGTGCGTTAAAATAAGTTTGATCAGAAACAAATTCTGTAGAAATAAATAATTTCAACTGCTGGGTATCGAAGTCGGAAGGTTGACCCAGTCGAGTTGTAATGTGGAATCGGATGCTAATGATTTAATTACCTGAACAAACGTTAATAAACACTACCTAGTCGACCTAGATACGTAACTGGCGGACGAACAAATAAGTTTGACAAGTAAAAAAAAAAAATACTCAAAAGGAATATCTAAGTCGCAGGGGTCAAAAGTCGTGTTGGAATTGGATCCTAACGATTAAACTAGCTGTAAAAATGTCTATCAACACTACTTAATTGACCTAGATAGGTAACTTGCGGGCGTTCAAATAAGTTTGACAAGTAAAAAGAACCTGAAGAAATAAATAATAATTCAAGTGGAGTATCTAAGTTGAAGGGGGGAAAAGTCGAGTTGCAATCGGATCCTAACGATTTGACTACCTGAACAAACGTCTATCAACACTACCTAGTCGATCTAGATAGGTAACTTACGGACATTTAAATAAGTAGGATAAGTAAAATAATCTACAGAAAAAATAATTTATTCAAGAGGAGTATCTAAGTCGGAGGGGTCAAAAGTCGAGATGGAATCGGATCCTAATAATTTAACTACCTGAACAAATGTCTGTTAACACTATCTAATTGATCTAGATGGGCAACTTGCGGGTGTTCAAATAAGTTTGACAAGTAATAAATCTAAAGTAAATAAAAAATATTCAAGTGGAGTATCTAAGTCAGAGGGTTCAAAAGTAGAGTTGGATCCTAACGTTTTAATTGCCTGCGCAAACACTATTTAACTCTACCTTATCAATCTAAATAGGTAACTTGCAGGTTCAAATAAGTTTGACCAAAATTTTTTTTTAACAAAAATTTTACTAGTCAACTGGAGTATTAAGTCGAAGGGGTCAAAAGCCGAATTGGAATAGGATCCTAACGATTTAATTTCCTACACAAACGCCTATAACACTACCTAATCGACCTTGATAGGTAACTTGCACGCGTTAAAATGAAATTTACCAGTTACAAAAATTAAATTCGAGTTATAATCAGATCATAACGATTCAACTACCTGAACAAACGTTTATTAACACTTCCTAATCGATCTATGAGTACTTGAGGGCGTCACAGCTTAAACACAATTAAGGGGGAAAGCCAAGGAAAGACGTAAAATTATGTACGCAGCTCGGTCGGTGATAGAAAAAGCCTCAAATCCCATGTTTAAAATCCTCACCTTAGGGTCCTAGGCTTGGGCTGCAAATGCCTGGGATCTGGGACGGTTTTATTTTACCGCTTTATATGCATAAAGTAGACTAAATAATGACCGTCTGCAATATATTTACTGAGAAAACATACAGACTTCGTAATAATATTTACACCAAGGCGCGGCGCCAGCGCTCGCAGCGCAGTCGTGCATCGTGATTGTCAGTCGACGCGTAATGACACCGATAAAACTTATATTTTTGGAAAGCTTATAAAATCATCTACTTATTTTGTAATAACATACATTGCTCTAAAGTTATTATTTATTGAGTTATAAGCATGTTTTATCTGTACTTATGCAATCATGCAGGGTAAAAAAA
This sequence comes from Notocelia uddmanniana, assembly GCA_905163555.1. Classification (NCBI taxonomy): domain Eukaryota; kingdom Metazoa; phylum Arthropoda; class Insecta; order Lepidoptera; family Tortricidae; genus Notocelia; species Notocelia uddmanniana. Next base: position 60,272,755 of record LR991052.1, read on the forward strand.
TCACATTTTATAAAATATTTCAAAAATGACTTTAGTTATGGCATAAGTGTTAAAGAAGCAATTATAGTAAGTTTCATAAGCTTTCAAACGACGCCTCACACGAACCGATTGGTAAAATTGAACCCGAGACTTTGACATAAATCGACGACGGTCGGCCGCCATCTTTATGACGTCACAGCTATGTGTGTTCCCCCCTCCATGAACTAAAACAGGTAGATTCGTGTTCTAGAGACAACAAGGAATACATCCATACCAGTTTTAGGTATATAGAAGAGATGTCGACGAAAATCGTGAAGGAGACGACTTTTTGCAAATTTGCCTAGACTAGTTGTGTTATTCACTGTATTTTTGTCCGCTTACATTAATGTCATGAACCCACAGTCTTTTTGGCGCTGCACAAGTTTTTTGAGATGAAAGTAGAAGCAGTAAAGCTTCTTCTTCGTCTGAATTACTGCTATCGAGCATAATGAAAAGACTACGCAAAATAAAAAGGCGGCTAGTCACGCAACGGTGCTGCAGCTTGCGCCACCGTTTCGTGCGTAGCTCTGCAGCACTGCGTGCGCAGCTCTCGGTTTGACAAGCGTGCCGTACACGCCACGCACACGCACACGCGCACGTGCTGCGCACGCATTCGGTGTGGCTCGGCTCTTACCCTTTGGGTACGGAACCCAAAAAAAATTATACAAAACATGTTTTTATAGTTTTTATATAACATTCTATATTCTGAAAGCCAGTCTTTACAAGTGAATCGGTTTCTATCCGTAATTGAAATAAAGGTTTGTTTACAAGTTTTATATTACTAAATAATTGGCGGAAACACCAAAATACATACAGTGCGTTCAATATGCATGTGTTCGTTTTTGCTACGAATTTCCCATGCGAGCGCATGTTACCCCGTACCTAAACGACAAAGCCAAACTAAATATGGCAAATAGGAGGAAACTGCACCTGGCCTATTAGAATATGAGAAGCCCCGTTACCTATTTGAGAAGCTGAAATGGGTTAACGACATACGGGCCAGGTCGCTTAGACGATGCACCAACATAGCGACAACTCAACAGAACAGAGGACTGCTTTCTTCAGAGGGAGCTCCAAATTTGCAGCTGAAAAGAGCTGGAACGCTCTGCCCCCACCCCTGCGAGAACCAATGCTGTTTGCAAAGTACAAGCGGTTAGTGCAGAGACATTAGACATGCAGGGCAAGTTGTAAGCTCCCCAAACGAGCTCTCTCTCTTTCTCTCTCACCCACACACACACACACACACACACACACACACACACACACATACTTGGCAATTAACTGGTTCTGTGTTTTGATTTATGTTGTTCTTTTTATTATTTCTGTTTCGTTTTGTACATGTACCGTCCGTCGGTTTCCCCGTTCGTCTAGTTGGTCTCCGTTCGTCCGTTTCCCTATTCGTCAATTGCTGTATTCGCCCATGACTGGACGTACGGAGAATTGGACATTAGAGGCCAGAATGTTTCTGACTATTGCCTAGTTCGTCCAATTTCCTGTTTGTCAATTACTCTATTTGCCCATTTCCCATTTACCGTCCAGTAGCTAAAATATGTTACCAGCTTTGAATTTGTGGCTATATTTCTATAGAAACTCTATAATCATGCTTGTACTTAATAGAATGTGACTAGAAGTACAAGTTTCTTGTTTTGACTATTTGTAGCTCAGTACGAAATTACTTAAAACCGTGAATCTTGTTTCAAATTCTGTAGCTGGTTACGAAATAATAGTCATATAGGTAAGCAGAGACAGTCGAACGGGGAAACAGCCGACGGGGAAACAGACAAACGGGGAAACAGACGAAAGGGAAAACAGACAAACGGGGAAACAAACGAACGGGGAAACAGACGAACGAGGAATCTGCTCATTACACTAAAAGTGAACCCGGCGAAACAGACCTAACCCAGACATATTGGTTCACAACGGTATTTGTAATATTCAAGTGTTATGTTATGTTCTGGTATGTTTTTTGTGCTAATATTTTTTTTGAAGTTTGAAGTTGAAGTAAATAGGACAATACATCTTGAATGAAGTGCAGGGCCTGGCTTGGCCCTGCACTGACCAATTGCGACTTGACTGATGAAAAGTCGGCGAGGAACTGCCTTGTCCTAGGCAATGTTCGGCTTTTATACTATTTCTTGCCGTTGTTCGAAAATCCATAGTTCTAAATTTACAATTTCAAATTTACAGGATACCAGTATACAATTTAGACGTAAAATGATTACAACCTTAGCTAAAAATGAGTTTTGACAATGTCCGTTGCTATGACGGTCGATAAGTAAACATGTCAAAAGTATTAAATTCTAGGATAATTATGTTTGTTTTCGTATGAAAACAACAAAATAATTGAAAATATAAAGCTATATCAGACAAGGTAAGTTTCTGGCGTGTTTAGTGTGTCCCATAACATAGGCAGTGCCGAAAACATTGAAATTTTCGTAAGTAATCAAAGAAACAATATTTTCCTATCGTTACAGTGATTCAAGTAAAATGTTTAGCAAAAGAAACAAGGTAACGAACGAGAAAAAGCGCATTGCCGCAACCTGCATGCGAGGGCGAGCAGATGCTCTTAAGAATACAAGGTAAACTACAAACCCTCAACGGAAATAGCTGCAAAGACCTGTTCTGCAACTTCCTAAATGACAAATACACCAGAGCTGCCGGGGTCGAATAAAAATAGTTCCGTTTATAATTTTTTTTTTTCAGTTGCAAGTGGAGATGCAATTTTAGTTTTATGCCGCGAAGCCAATTTGTGTGGGATACCGCTGTATAGCTCTTTTAAAAGTAATAAGAGTTTTCTTAAACCATTTTATAAGTCATATTGCGTGATATGACAAACTTTAAAGAGTAATTCATTCTTGGAGGCAAGTGTCTCCTCCTCCTCTGCCAGCTAAACGGTGGCTATTCGGTATGTGAAAAGAAGCCTGGCATTTGTACATAAATGATGAATTTAAAAGGAAAACTGTCACAGCTAAGTAGACATTACTAGCTAACGAGTATAGCCGAACTTAAGTTATATACTCGGAATGCAAATTTTCGTATAATTAACATTGGTTAGGTCCTTTAGTTGCAGTAGTTCGGTTGTATAGTCCGGGGCCGAACTAATGCAACAGTTTTAGTCTCATTAGTTCGGTTGTGACGTCAAACCGAGCTGTTGGGAATCTTTGGTTGCAGTAGTTCGGTTGAGTTGTCCGGGACCGAACTACTGCAACACTTTTAGTCTCTTAAGTTCGGCTATGACGTCTAACCGAACTGTTGCGAAATGTAACGACTCAAAAGTACGGTTATTACCGTTCGGGTAGTGATGTGATGTTACGGAGCCTAATATGTATTAAGTAAGTATACATATTATATTAATTTTATAATAAGTTATATTTTTATGTATAAATTTCTTGACGCGTATGAGATTTTATCTGTTTGTAACTATACATGGATATATACGTCTGGTTAAATTGTAGAATAGTGCAATGAAATAAATACTCAACTATATATTGACAGTCGTATTTTACATAATATTACTTTATTCCGTTGACATGAACAAAAAACTCAATGCAATCATATTAGTATTTAATCAACTTTTAATAAATCACGTAGTCTTTTATTGTCAACCTCTTTTCAACTAGGCTACGTACTGGCCAATTGTAGATAAGTGTCATATATAACTTCCTTTTTGACACATTTCCATAATTCTTTGATTTATTAAAGTACAAACATGTCGCGAAGTGCTATTCCAGCAAATGAAATTAATTTAAAATTTATTCGACAAGGACGCGGTAGAGTTCTCTTTTACGCGGGTCATCGATATTACCGTAACACAATAAATGCAAATAAAACAAGTTATTGGCGTTGCAAAGAATACAAGAAATTAAAATGTAAGGGATATATAATGGTATCGGATGTAAGTTCAATTCAAATAATGATGATGTTTTTTCCTAAAGCACAAGTGCTCAAATATTGGTGGCGTCTTGTGGTGATTTTTGAGGTAGGTATCAATTGATCGTTATTTTTTTTGTAGAATGAAAAGGCAATCCAATGTTTCGGGGATCATTTGAGCAGCTGTACAGCAAACGAAACTCAAAATGACGTTGATATCATAATCAATAAATACGTGGAACAAGCTGCCCAAGGGAGAGAACCAGCTCCAAAAGTTTATCGGCGATGTTTACTAGAAATCAACGATAAAGGCTTGCACATGGCAAGCTCTAAGCCGATCCCAAGCTTTAAACAAAAAAAGAATACCATATACCGCAAAATTCATGCTCAAGCTCAGGTTGACAAAATACGTACTAACGTATTGTCAGAGATACAAATACCGGCTAAATTTCGAGATAACATTCTGGCTGAGTTTTATGAAGATGAAGTAAAAGTAATAATTTATTGCAGCAAAAAATCACAAGTTACAATGAAAACTGTCAAGCAATATTTTATGGATGGGACTTTTAAGGCATGCCCAACCCCTTTCTGCCAGCTATACACCATTCATGGCGACATGGGAAGCGACTCCGAAACAATAAATATAAAACCGCTTGCGTACATTTTCATGTCGCATAAAAAAGAAAAATCGTATACAACGATGTTTCAATTGATAAAAAGCCAAATCCCTGAATGGGAACCGGAAGTTGTTCACTTAGATTACGAAATGGCGGTAATTAAAGCCCTTTCGCAAATGTTCCCCAATATACAGCTTAAGGGTTGTTACTTTCATTTCCGCGATTGCTTGAGTCGTAAGGCAAAAAAACTGCACCTGAAAGCAAAACATCAGAAGTACTTCGTTAACTTGTGCAGTGTCTTGCCATTACTACCCATAGAATACATATTTAATGGCTGGCAATGCGTATGTACTGAGATGTCAACAGTAGCTCCAGATGCAAAATTGATTGAATTTAAAAAATATTTCCAAAAATTCTGGATGAGACCAAATTTTATTCCAATATGGAATGTATTCTCGGAGCAACACCGTACGAATAATGTAGTTGAAGGTTGGAATCATAAAATAAACACCCTTATTAATAAGCACCCAACCCTACTACAAATATTACACGTATTAAATGACGATGACGCTTTAGCACATTTTAGTGTGGACCAGCTCAAAAAATTTGGAAAAAAGACTTTGTCGAAAAGGAATAACACAGATATAGAACGTGATATATTTATAGGAAATTGTAAGCTGCAACTTGTAAGCGGGCATATTTCGACAGAAACCTATCTGTACAAAATAGCTTTGTATACTGCCTCTTAAAAATTACTTCAGAAAAAAGGAGAATTTATTTAATTTTAACCCAGGACAGTGCTCTTGCTCGTAGTATTATGGTTCTTTACAGTATTCCCATATATCTCTTCATACAGGGTGGAATTGCTTCGACCGTTCATAGTTTAACATCCATTCAGTAGCTTTATCCATACTTATAAACTTTATATATATAAATAAATAAATATATCAAGGAATATCTTACACAAATCGACCTAGTCCCACAGTAAGCTCAATTCAGGCTCGTGTTATGGGTAATAGACGGCGATATACATACTTAGATAGATAGATAGATACAATACTTAAATACATAGAAAACATCCAAGACCCAGAAATGTGCTCATCACACAAATAGAAATAACCCTTATTCAGTTTACTGTGGGGCTTACTTATTTCTTTTCTTTTACGAGTCTTTTTGTCATTACTGGCGAAAAGTCTCGTACATAAAACCTCTATAGCCTCCTAGTACACGGTATATTAAGAAAGTACTGGCCACTTGTAAATCATCATGCCACCTCTCGAGTCCAAAGACTAATTAGGGTCTTATTCATTACTTGTCAATTACATTGACACTTCGATTAGGAGTTTACGTGCATTTCTTTCAATATTTACATTTTAAATAACTATTGCATAAGAAATATTAATCCTTTAAAGCGGATAAACACCTGTCAATAATGTTATTATCTAGAACTGAAAATCGCTTCTATTCGGTAATATATAAGGCTAAGAATGAACTTAAAGGTACAGTGTAGTCATGATTTTTAGTTCTTGAATATTTAGTTCACCAACTTATTAACCAGATGTGTAACAACAATTACTGTATATTATTTCATGCGTGTCTTTACAAGTATTTAGTATTATATTTCATCTCATGATTATCATCCCACTTATTTATTTATTATTATAATGAAAGACATACCTTTGATTATAACTATACAACTATTTGTTGTATATTTAAAATGATATAACTCCGACTAAATATGCATGCCCAGGCGGGCTATGATGGTTAATCGTTTGTCGTTTGTCACTTATCGTTTATCACTCGTCGTTATCGCAATCTTGTCGTCTCCTTTACTATGCTTCCTGTCAAAGGCGTCGATAGCTTTGTCACTTATCGAACGATAAGAGTTAGTCTTGACAACCTTCAAAATGTAATGTTGGATAAATGTTTGCTCGTTAGTAGGAAGCTTTATTATTATACCAGTAAATTAAGACGGTTTAGAAAAGCCTTGTAGTTAGCAAATTTAAGTGACTTTTTAAAATACACGGTTAGTGTTTGATAAATGGCAAGTCGCACGTTTAAACAAGGTTCAAAAGTGTATATCTCTTTGTAGTCTATTACATGTCGATTTGTTCTCTGCATTTGTCGATATATATGGAGTGTTTGTATTGATTTTTATTCTCAAAATATATGATGATTATCACGATACACGTATCAAGTGAATATTGAAGTAAAATCCATACAATTATGAAAAATCGCAATTATATTGACATCCCAGTAATACTAATCGTACATATTTATTGTACAGCTAAGCCATACATATTTATTGATATGTAGAATTTGTTTTTTTTTTTTTTATTAAAAATGGGATTGCTCTTGGCCAGCATCTAGCCGGGGGGCAAAGATGAGGCCGACGATGAAGCGAGCTCACCCAGAAGATGCCTATTCACTCGTGCCTTAAAAAGGTCCAGGTCCAGGTTTATGAACTCGGAAATACAGATGCCGGCATAGAATTCCAAACCTTAGAAGTGCGCATTTAATAAAAGGTCTGCCCACGATACGCCTTACGGTACGTGGTCGCCACTCGAGAACCTTTATATACATATTTCAGAGTATCCATGTCGGAGAGGTCTAAACCCGACTCGGAATCGGATTCTAACGATTTAACTACCTTAACAAATGACTACAGCCACTATTTTAATACAACTTTATCGATATTAATAGGTAACTTACGTGCGTTAAAATAAGTTTGATCAGAAACAAATTCTGTAGAAATAAATAATTTCAACTGCTGGGTATCGAAGTCGGAAGGTTGACCCAGTCGAGTTGTAATGTGGAATCGGATGCTAATGATTTAATTACCTGAACAAACGTTAATAAACACTACCTAGTCGACCTAGATACGTAACTGGCGGACGAACAAATAAGTTTGACAAGTAAAAAAAAAAAATACTCAAAAGGAATATCTAAGTCGCAGGGGTCAAAAGTCGTGTTGGAATTGGATCCTAACGATTAAACTAGCTGTAAAAATGTCTATCAACACTACTTAATTGACCTAGATAGGTAACTTGCGGGCGTTCAAATAAGTTTGACAAGTAAAAAGAACCTGAAGAAATAAATAATAATTCAAGTGGAGTATCTAAGTTGAAGGGGGGAAAAGTCGAGTTGCAATCGGATCCTAACGATTTGACTACCTGAACAAACGTCTATCAACACTACCTAGTCGATCTAGATAGGTAACTTACGGACATTTAAATAAGTAGGATAAGTAAAATAATCTACAGAAAAAATAATTTATTCAAGAGGAGTATCTAAGTCGGAGGGGTCAAAAGTCGAGATGGAATCGGATCCTAATAATTTAACTACCTGAACAAATGTCTGTTAACACTATCTAATTGATCTAGATGGGCAACTTGCGGGTGTTCAAATAAGTTTGACAAGTAATAAATCTAAAGTAAATAAAAAATATTCAAGTGGAGTATCTAAGTCAGAGGGTTCAAAAGTAGAGTTGGATCCTAACGTTTTAATTGCCTGCGCAAACACTATTTAACTCTACCTTATCAATCTAAATAGGTAACTTGCAGGTTCAAATAAGTTTGACCAAAATTTTTTTTTAACAAAAATTTTACTAGTCAACTGGAGTATTAAGTCGAAGGGGTCAAAAGCCGAATTGGAATAGGATCCTAACGATTTAATTTCCTACACAAACGCCTATAACACTACCTAATCGACCTTGATAGGTAACTTGCACGCGTTAAAATGAAATTTACCAGTTACAAAAATTAAATTCGAGTTATAATCAGATCATAACGATTCAACTACCTGAACAAACGTTTATTAACACTTCCTAATCGATCTATGAGTACTTGAGGGCGTCACAGCTTAAACACAATTAAGGGGGAAAGCCAAGGAAAGACGTAAAATTATGTACGCAGCTCGGTCGGTGATAGAAAAAGCCTCAAATCCCATGTTTAAAATCCTCACCTTAGGGTCCTAGGCTTGGGCTGCAAATGCCTGGGATCTGGGACGGTTTTATTTTACCGCTTTATATGCATAAAGTAGACTAAATAATGACCGTCTGCAATATATTTACTGAGAAAACATACAGACTTCGTAATAATATTTACACCAAGGCGCGGCGCCAGCGCTCGCAGCGCAGTCGTGCATCGTGATTGTCAGTCGACGCGTAATGACACCGATAAAACTTATATTTTTGGAAAGCTTATAAAATCATCTACTTATTTTGTAATAACATACATTGCTCTAAAGTTATTATTTATTGAGTTATAAGCATGTTTTATCTGTACTTATGCAATCATGCAGGGTAAAAAAATCACATTTTATAAAATATTTCAAAAATGACTTTAGTTATGGCATAAGTGTTAAAGAAGCAATTATAGTAAGTTTCATAAGCTTTCAAACGACGCCTCACACGAACCGATTGGTAAAATTGAACCCGAGACTTTGACATAAATCGACGACGGTCGGCCGCCATCTTTATGACGTCACAGCTATGTGTGTTCCCCCCTCCATGAACTAAAACAGGTAGATTCGTGTTCTAGAGACAACAAGGAATACATCCATACCAGTTTTAGGTATATAGAAGAGATGTCGACGAAAATCGTGAAGGAGACGACTTTTTGCAAATTTGCCTAGACTAGTTGTGTTATTCACTGTATTTTTGTCCGCTTACATTAATGTCATGAACCCACAGTCTTTTTGGCGCTGCACAAGTTTTTTGAGATGAAAGTAGAAGCAGTAAAGCTTCTTCTTCGTCTGAATTACTGCTATCGAGCATAATGAAAAGACTACGCAAAATAAAAAGGCGGCTAGTCACGCAACGGTGCTGCAGCTTGCGCCACCGTTTCGTGCGTAGCTCTGCAGCACTGCGTGCGCAGCTCTCGGTTTGACAAGCGTGCCGTACACGCCACGCACACGCACACGCGCACGTGCTGCGCACGCATTCGGTGTGGCTCGGCTCTTACCCTTTGGGTACGGAACCCAAAAAAAATTATACAAAACATGTTTTTATAGTTTTTATATAACATTCTATATTCTGAAAGCCAGTCTTTACAAGTGAATCGGTTTCTATCCGTAATTGAAATAAAGGTTTGTTTACAAGTTTTATATTACTAAATAATTGGCGGAAACACCAAAATACATACAGTGCGTTCAATATGCATGTGTTCGTTTTTGCTACGAATTTCCCATGCGAGCGCATGTTACCCCGTACCTAAACGACAAAGCCAAACTAAATATGGCAAATAGGAGGAAACTGCACCTGGCCTATTAGAATATGAGAAGCCCCGTTACCTATTTGAGAAGCTGAAATGGGTTAACGACATACGGGCCAGGTCGCTTAGACGATGCACCAACATAGCGACAACTCAACAGAACAGAGGACTGCTTTCTTCAGAGGGAGCTCCAAATTTGCAGCTGAAAAGAGCTGGAACGCTCTGCCCCCACCCCTGCGAGAACCAATGCTGTTTGCAAAGTACAAGCGGTTAGTGCAGAGACATTAGACATGCAGGGCAAGTTGTAAGCTCCCCAAACGAGCTCTCTCTCTTTCTCTCTCACCCACACACACACACACACACACACACACACACACACATACTTGGCAATTAACTGGTTCTGTGTTTTGATTTATGTTGTTCTTTTTATTATTTCTGTTTCGTTTTGTACATGTACCGTCCGTCGGTTTCCCCGTTCGTCTAGTTGGTCTCCGTTCGTCCGTTTCCCTATTCGTCAATTGCTGTATTCGCCCATGACTGGACGTACGGAGAATTGGACATTAGAGGCCAGAATGTTTCTGACTATTGCCTAGTTCGTCCAATTTCCTGTTTGTCAATTACTCTATTTGCCCATTTCCCATTTACCGTCCAGTAGCTAAAATATGTTACCAGCTTTGAATTTGTGGCTATATTTCTATAGAAACTCTATAATCATGCTTGTACTTAATAGAATGTGACTAGAAGTACAAGTTTCTTGTTTTGACTATTTGTAGCTCAGTACGAAATTACTTAAAACCGTGAATCTTGTTTCAAATTCTGTAGCTGGTTACGAAATAATAGTCATATAGGTAAGCAGAGACAGTCGAACGGGGAAACAGCCGACGGGGAAACAGACAAACGGGGAAACAGACGAAAGGGAAAACAGACAAACGGGGAAACAAACGAACGGGGAAACAGACGAACGAGGAATCTGCTCATTACACTAAAAGTGAACCCGGCGAAACAGACCTAACCCAGACATATTGGTTCACAACGGTATTTGTAATATTCAAGTGTTATGTTATGTTCTGGTATGTTTTTTGTGCTAATATTTTTTTTGAAGTTTGAAGTTGAAGTAAATAGGACAATACATATAGGTACATAAATACGAGCTAATATTTGATTGAAACTTTTATCGTTGTTGCAAACTTTTATCCTAGAGATTAATAAACAGCCTATTGACGTCTTCGGACTATATTGAACACTTTTATGTGTTATAATCTTTTTCAATAATTCGATCACAAATCTGCCAACCTGTCACGTTACGTCGCCTTCCAAGTGAATTGAAAGGCGAGGTAAGCAGACATTTTTTTTTAAAGAAGTTGAAAGTAAAAAAAAGCTAAAAGATAATGCTCAAGGTCGGGGTAAGCTTTTATTTGGACAATTATTGTTATTAAGACACTCACAGACTTTAGATATATAAAAAAGAATAACTATGGAAGATTAAAAGGTCAAAAACAGTAAATTTTAAGTTGTTAGCTCAAAAATTTGGAGCCTCGAGACAAAAGACTCGGCGCCTCGAGCAGATTGGTACGGCGACACGAGTAGGTTGGCGCGTCGGCTTGAGTAAGTTGGCGCGTCGGCTTGAGTAAGTTGATACGTTGGCTCGGGTTAGTTGGCACGACGGCTCGAGTTAGTTGGCACGACGGCTCGAGTTTGTTGGCACGACGGCTCGAGTAAGTAGGTACGACTGCTCGAGTAAGTAGGCACGGAGACTCGAGTAAGTAGGTACGGAAACTCGAGTAAGTAGGTACGGAGACTCGAGTAAGTAGGAACGGAGACTCGAGTAAGTAGGTACCGAGACTCGAGTAAGTAGGTACGGAGACTCGAGCACGGTGGCTCGGGAAGAAATGGCTCGGCGTGTCGAGAAAGATGTCACGTTGTTTTTAGTAGGAGAAAGAGGGTTTACTGGCCACTTGTAAATCATCATGCCACCTCTCGAGTCCAAAGACTAATTAGGGTCTTATTCATTACTTGTCAATTACATTGACACTTCGATTAGGAGTTTACGTGCATTTCTTTCAATATTTACATTTTAAATAACTATTGCATAAGAAATATTAATCCTTTAAAGCGGATAAACACCTGTCAATAATGTTATTATCTAGAACTGAAAATCGCTTCTATTCGGTAATATATAAGGCTAAGAATGAACTTAAAGGTACAGTGTAGTCATGATTTTTAGTTCTTGAATATTTAGTTCACCAACTTATTAACCAGATGTGTAACAACAATTACTGTATATTATTTCATGCGTGTCTTTACAAGTATTTAGTATTATATTTCATCTCATGATTATCATCCCACTTATTTATTTATTATTATAATGAAAGACATACCTTTGATTATAACTATACAACTATTTGTTGTATATTTAAAATGATATAACTCCGACTAAATATGCATGCCCAGGCGGGCTATGATGGTTAATCGTTTGTCGTTTGTCACTTATCGTTTATCACTCGTCGTTATCGCAATCTTGTCGTCTCCTTTACTATGCTTCCTGTCAAAGGCGTCGATAGCTTTGTCACTTATCGAACGATAAGAGTTAGTCTTGACAACCTTCAAAATGTAATGTTGGATAAATGTTTGCTCGTTAGTAGGAAGCTTTATTATTATACCAGTAAATTAAGACGGTTTAGAAAAGCCTTGTAGTTAGCAAATTTAAGTGACTTTTTAAAATACACGGTTAGTGTTTGATAAATGGCAAGTCGCACGTTTAAACAAGGTTCAAAAGTGTATATCTCTTTGTAGTCTATTACATGTCGATTTGTTCTCTGCATTTGTCGATATATATGGAGTGTTTGTATTGATTTTTATTCTCAAAATATATGATGATTATCACGATACACGTATCAAGTGAATATTGAAGTAAAATCCATACAATTATGAAAAATCGCAATTATATTGACATCCCAGTAATACTAATCGTGTATTGGGCCCCTATAACAAGGTCCCATTCGTTATGACCACAGACTAGTAACGGACCTAAACACTTTTGACAATGATAAACGACAAGATATCGTTTTGCATAACATGGTCGTTAGTTAAAACGACAAATTGTCGTAATTTGACGTACCAACTTAGTTAATTTTATCTAAGTGCTTCTTAGGTCACGATAAGCTTTCTCGCGTATAAATATCTTGGTTTTTACCAAATTAAATAACAAGTGAGTATTTGATTTTAGTTATAATCATATTAATTAGTTTATTATACTTTTTTATTTATTTATTTAGGTAAACAAACAGTCACTACAAAAAAAGTTAGATAGATTTCTTAAAATAAAGGTTTACAATATGTGTGACCAACACCGTTCACCACTTATTAATTTAAATTGATTGTATCACTCGGAGCTATATGTGCGAGTCACAGTAGCCCCTAGCGCCTCAACGACATTAATCAGTAGGTATGAAGGAAAGGAAATTTCTATGCTTAAAATAATTTGCTAATTGCTTAAAATATACTTCTACAATTATTTAGATACTTTTTTGTAGGGATGTCAAGATATCATTTTTATCTAATGGAGGTTGCTGCTGCTGAAAAGCAGCGTAGGAAAATTCAAAGGAGAGCCATCCGGAATGCCTCCAACCCATTTGAATTGCCGGACGCTGAGTTCCATCACATATAGAGTGCGGAAGGAGCTGGCATTCTATTTATGTGATGAACTGAACGAGGACCTCCGGCCTCATCATGCCGACGGGTTGCTGGTTCATATAAAGGTAACTTAGGTACATTCTTTCTCGAGTAGAATGGTGTATGGGAGTAGGCTATAGAGTGTGTATAAATAACAACACAGTAAATAGTAACACATTACCTTGGTCCTTGTGTTTTAGGTACTAACATCGCTGCATCTCCTGGGTGATGACAGCTACCAGCATGGGGCTGGACAAGACCACGGCTTGTCCATCGCACAATCTACAGTTAGCCATTACCTAGGTCAATTTGTGGACGCCGTAATAGAAGGTAGGTATCTACATTTGTTGGGCGCGACTATTGAGTGCAAAATTCGCTTACTTCATTCTATAAACACTGATGTGGATTTTAAAACTGACAGTGACACCTTTTTTATGAGTTGTATTGTAGTACACTCAACAGCAAAAGTAGATGATCATTTTAGTACTTGTCACTTTCACTACTTTGACGCATTCCAACTGTCGCAGTATTGTTACGTTAGAGCGACAAAGCACTAAAATGATCACCTACTTTTGCTGTTGACTGTACCATCTACTGTAGTACGCGTGTAGTAAGTACCATTCGAATAATATAATAATAATAATAATAAAGTTTATTTCATAAGTACTTACAACTATGTCACTGTTACATCATGGTTTGAGATAATAATAAATAATAATAAAATGTGACGTATTATTTATAATAGATATTGTGAGGAGATCAGTCTAAACCCAATAAGGTGTAGTTTTCCCCAAGTCTGGGTTGGCAGTCACTTTCAAAAAAGTAGTGCCAACCCATGGGACTATTGCTCCTTTAGGATACAATCGGGAAAAAACGCTAGAAGGATCATGATTACCAATGCTTATTTGATATCAGTTTCCTTAAATAATGCTTTGTTTTGTTTGCAGACTCATGGGAAGGTGGATAGTTTTCCCAGGACGACCAGTCCCAGCGATCCACAACGGATGCCTTTTTACAGGCATAAATATGGGGTGTCGCACATCTTGGGTGCAATACACTGCACCCAAGTTAAAAATATTTCTCCCGCCACTGCCGCACGGGGTTCAATACTTAAATAGAAAGTGTGTGCACTCGCTCAATGTACTGTTAGTTAAGTAATATGTGATTTATTAATTGATAAATATATATAATAACAGGGACATAGCACATACTCTCTCATTTGTCAAAGGCGTTCATGCTAATATTATGATTCTCTCCCACAGTGGAAATATTATGTTGGTATTATATTTTTAACTAACAAAGTATGAGAAATAGTGTTGTCATATCAACTGTCAAATCTCTGTCTGTCAATGGAAATTAATTGACCGAGGGAGCGAAGCGTCTCCGTTTCAGCTTTCGACAAAAATTCTTTCGTATGTCTGTCTGTCTGGATGGAAATGGGCGGGACACGTATGTAGAATGCCATGTGATAGATGGGCCAGAAAACTGGTATGCCCGCTCCACACTCGCGGCGCGAAATCCCGTGAGAGCTGCGAAACGCGAGTGTAGATGTTGTTCACGCCTTTGCATTCGCGCTTCGCGCCGTTCCCCGATCAGAGTGCCTACCGCGAACTTCGAAAATCGAACTTCGTATCGTACCGTCCCTTTCCGTCATATAGTGTATAACACGAGAGTGAAAGGGACGGCACGACACGAAGTTCGATTTTCGAAGTTCGCGGTAGCAGGCCAGTGTCGGTTTTTAGGCCCGCGACAAAGGGTTCGCGGCGCGCGAACGTGAACAACATGTACACTCGCGGCGCGACAGCCCGCGAAAGCTGTGAAACGCGAGTGTAGATGTTGTTCACGCCTTTCGCACTCGCGCTATGGCAAGCAGTGACACGTCCATTTTCGTTCAAGTCGCGAACAAGACTGCGAAGTGCGAAGCTTTGCGAGTGTGGATGGACACAGGTCACGCGCGAATCGCTGCGTAAATTCACGGAGCGACTTCGCGCGCGAGTGTGCAGCGGCCAGTAGAGTGGGTACCTAGAGATGGACAAAGAAACAAAGGTAGACCACGGAAAAGATGGGAAGATATATTTAAAGAAAAATGTGGACCAGGCCGGAGAAGACAAGCCAGAGACCGAGACAGATGGAGGATACTGGGGGAGGCCTACACCGCAGAGGTGACTTCCACATGAATAGTACCTAATTAATAATAACAATGTTGCATTTAATTATGATACCTGCTATCTGTTTCTTCCCAGCTATAGATACACATATCCCACAAGATGGGTCAGCTCTCCTTAAATTGCTGCCCTATACCTACTACGAGTATATACCTATTATAGACCGAACAAGTGAAGAGTCTCCGTTTTAGCTTGCGACAAAAATTCTTTCATATGTCCGGAAGACGAGAACTCCTCTTACGAAAATCGGTTAAGAACTGCGTCTCAACCGATTTTCGTGAATTTTGTGTTCGATAATTATATAGAATTTTATTGTCAAGCCAGTTTTTGGAAATTTTGAAATTTGAAAAAAAAAATTTTTTTTTGAGAGCTCAGAGCCCAGAGCCACTAGTGATAACCTATGCATGGGCTTCTTCCTGACTTGGCGGGGAGGGATCGATATGTGGTAGGTATTTTGTTGATTGACGTGAGGTTACTGATATGCGATTTACTCATTGGACGAAATACTAACAGCATATGTTAGCGCAAAAGTGAGGCAGTACTGAAGCGCTACCGCAAACTGAAAACGAAATACAATGCCTCTCTGTCGCACTTGCATATTCGAGCACATTAGCATTCGTCTCGGTTGACACTGACAGCTGACAGGACAGTCTCAAATTGTACCGCCTCCGCATCGACGAATCAGGAAGTCACCTTACTCTACAACCCCTTAGACAGTATCATTAAAGCGGCGCGGGTGCGAGCCAGAAGCGGAGCGAGCGCGGTTATATCAGAATTTATGACGCATACAGCTCTACACTACAACGCGGGCCCACGAATTATGTGCTTGCTGTAGAAATTCCACTATACTGAGGTCTCCATGCTCTGTGCGCCATAGAAAGCGCTAAAGCGCTATTGTGGTAAACACTCTATGCGCCATACCAACTGAATGGTATAAATAGAGTCCTCTATTAGTTGCGGCAACTATATATTAGTAGTATGGTCACGGACTTTAATTGATGAGCCATCTAGAGCTCACTTTATACTGGATACTTTATAGCTAACTATGATGCCCAATATAAAGCGAGCTTTAAATGGCTGAACAATTAAAGTCTGTGAGTGTACACTTATTGCGTTAAGGGTGTTCCTCATGCAAGAAGTAGTCAATGCACAACTTGACGTAGATAGGCAAGTAAGACAAAGGCTAAAATTTTAATGTATATATAATTATATAATCAAATGTCAAGTTATAAAAGTTCTTCTAAAATTTGGATTTCCTCCATAACATATCTGAAACAAAAAAGACAATGTTATAATCCGTTACATTGATGAAAATATCTAACGCGCCAGCGTGTCCATCCAAGTTTAGCCCAGGAACTGGCGGACAGCAGCCGAGTGTTATTTTACACAAACCGTTTGGAGCCACTTTTGACCCGACAATAACTCCAAATCTATTTAACATGAAAAAATGAAATTTGGTATATGTATTAAGATCCTTTAGTACAACTAGAACCTCAAATTCCATAAATATAGGTGAAATGTGGTAGTAATCAAAAACCTAACCCACTTCCAGGTGACCTAGAAAGGTGAAATTTGGCAGCCAGCTTGGTAATTGTGTGTGCACACCAAAAGTCAGAAAAAAGGGTTTTTTTCAGTTTTATTATTATTATTTATGCTAGTTACCTCAGAACTCCGTCATTGAACTTGGCAGTTTTCTATGTAGTATGATATAATACCATGAAAGCTGTTGGATATACAAGAAAACTGCCAAGTTTAAGCTCAAAATGCATTAAGCCGCAGTAAATTAGTTTTACTGTAAACAGTGTAGTGCCAGACTTGGCACCTTTTCAGAGAATCTGTGGAACTTGGCACCTATTTAAATCTCAATTATTTTGTCTGTGTAGACGAGAACCAACCAATACAAATAAATAAATAAATAACCAAGTATCACACATTCTTATGTGATTATATTGACAAATAAATAAATAATAGGGGGACAATCTTACACAAATCAAACCAGCCCGATAGTATGAACATATTATGAGATTATATTTTAAAATTAAATTTTAAATTAAGTAACAAATAATAGTAATCCTTAATCCTATATGTTTAATGTCTCTTTGGTGTTGTCAGGGCAAATATGTGCGTGACAAACATGCATATTTATTTGTTGCTGAGACTTTGATGGTTTCTACATACTTATTTATTTAATTTTTATATAATAATAATAATAATATTGGGGGACAATCTTACACAAATCGACCTAGTCCCAAACTAAGCAAAGCTTGTACTATGGGTACTAGACGACGATATACATACTTATTATAGATAAATACATACTTAAATACATAGAAAACATCCAAGACCCAAGAACAAATATCCGTGAAAAATGCACAAATAAATGCCCTGGCCGGGATTCTAACCCGGGACCTCTAGCTTCGGAGGCAGAGTCACTACCAACTAGGCTAAACAGGCCGTCGATAATATCAATTAAATATATCATATACAAAATGTCCTAACGGGGATTCAAATACGGGGCCATCAGATTCGTTTTTAAATTTTAAAAATGCCTTAACAACAAGATCAGCATTGGCCTAGTTGGCAGTGACATGAATTTGATGGCCCCGGGTTTGAATCCCCATAAGGGCATTTTTTTGTGATAATCATTTGTTGACATGTTTTGGATATTTTCTATGTATTTTATATAAATATTATACAAATGTTTATTGTTTTCTGGTACCAATAGTAGGTAATCAACTTCAAAAATATGGGTGCATACAACTTGCTCAAAAATATGTCCTATAGCTCTTATGTCGGCGGATTAAGGTTGCTGTACGTATTTATAAGGATTAAATCGATACGTATTTTTGCAGTTGACCGTACCAGTCTTTTGAAATGGTCCCAAAATATTTATAAATTGTTAATTTATTATTTTACTTGATTTTATAATCACAAAAAGTGTATACTCACATCACCGATCCGGGACTCTGGAGACCAACCTCCTCGGAAGACTCCAGCATAATCACCGAGGGCACCATCTACTCTTCCTCCCCCACTGGCGGAATGGCGAGAGTGTTTCCGGTGGCCGCTGTCGCCCGCTTTGCCACAGCTTTCTCCTCCCTCACTTTCCGTTTTAGGTCCCTCCGTGTCTGTGAATATCACAATGCCATGTGTGTGTGGTCATATCATATACCTTCATTAAGTTCCTTCATATACATCTTTATTAATTCAATTCAATTCAATTTATTTATTTCAGATTATAATCCATATACACATTTGTTAGTAACAATTAGAAACTTACAAAACTATGTTAGTGAAACATTTATGAAAATAAATATAAAATAAAATTAATTTTTAATTAATAATTCATATAAAACAAGTATCAGTATCTGTCAATATAAATATATTGAGGGCATCAAGCTATAGGAGTTTATCATGTTTTATGGCTGGAATGTACTCTTACAAAAACCGTCACATACAATACAAGTAAAACATAGGCTGTAGTGACCGGTTACCATCAGGTGGGCCGTACGCTTGTTTGCAGAGTTGGGCATTCAAGAATAAAATCATTATTTGAATAAGAATTCGTAAGAATAAAATCACGCTGATTTTATTCCCGCCAAATTTATTCAAATAATTTTGGTCGGGAATAATTCTTACGCGAGAAAATTGAATGAGAATAACTTATTCTTATTCAAATAAATTTATTCATGATTTTTTATTTTAAATAATATTTCACGAATAAGAATGAAGTCTGGTTCGGTACGGGGCAAATATCGATTACATGTTAGGTAAGGTACTAGATAGAGGTGCTAAATTGCTAATGGAGTATTGGAGTCAGGAGTTGGATAGTGGAACTCATCAAACGGCCATTCAAATACTCTTCGAGTGTGGGCTCATTTGGTTTGTTTTTATGATTCTTATACACCATCCTTGGTGACAATGGTCTGATGATGGAGTCAGGAGTTAGATAGTGGAACTCCTCAATGGCTATTTGTATACCCCTCGAGTGTGGGTTCATTTGGTTTGTTTTTATAAGTCCTATACATTAAACGTGGTGAGGATGGTCTGATGATGGAGTCAGGAGTTGGATAATGGAACTTCTCAATGGCTATTCGTATACCCCTTGAGTGTAGGCTCATTTGGTTTGTTTTTATGAGTCCTATACATTGAACTTGGTGAGGATGGTCTGATGATGGAGTCAGGAGTTGGATAGTGGAACTCCTCAATGGCTATTTATATACCCCTCGAGTGGACTCATTTGGTTTGTTTTTATGAGTCCTTTACATTGAAGTCCTTTTTTGTTTTCAAATGTTTCTCTACATTGCTTGCTTTTACTGTTAAATGTTGTTGCTGTAAGTAGGAGCTACTTTTTATTATTTTTACAATCAGAAAAGGAAACTTCTGCAAATACGGCTGTATAGATTCCATGGCAACTCTGCTCGAGCGAAACAATAATAATTTCTTCGGTCATATTTACGGTTAATAGAAATAAAGTATCGAAATTTGGTTGTTGTTTCCAACAATATCCTTTTGTTATGACAAATAATATAAATATGTTTTTATTTATCAGTACTGGCCGTCTCAACTCTTTTCAATATCAGCAAACTAAAGAGGCCAATAAGTTGTTGAGTTGTTGTGTGAATAGGTAAGTATCTATAATCTAGATAAAAACACTCTGTATGTAGCTTGACGTCATACTGCTATCATCGGCACCAAAGTAACTTAGTTATTACTAAGTTAGATAGAACGTGGTGTTTTAAAAATAAATTCTAATATTTAAAATTTACTTCAAAATGTTATTAGATGGAGAAATAACATAGAAAACGAATACTTAACACTTGCTAAGCTAAACACGTGTGACAGGCGGTGTTGCAAATGATTTTATTACTTTTCTTTTGTTATATTTTCCTGTCATAATATTAGCAAATTTTAAACAACAAAATAAGTCGTGGCGGGCGCATTCTTTGTAAACAGTTCCTAGTTCAGTAATCCTATTGTTGTCGCTAATAATGCTAATGAGGGTCTTAAGTGGAAATACATGCCAAAACTTTCTTAGAATGTAGCGCAACAATAAAAGTGGTATTATTTTTCTGCCGTCATTTACTATTGATTTCGCTTTTCGTAGGTGTGAAAGGGATAGCAAGAGTAAAGGTCTAAATGATGAAAAAGCGCTGGCTAGAATTCAGTTGCCTGTTGGTAATGCACTTGCATACATCTCGTCGGTACTTATGATGAATGATATATGATATTTATATAAAATCATGGATGAACTAAGTGACGAATCTGTTATGTCAGTGAACAGTTGTGATGAACAAAATAATATGCCACCTGATATTGCAGTTTCCATTACCACGAACTCCGAAAACAGTGCCGTGTTAGATATACTACTTGATGGAAAGTTTTTTGAACTACATTCACATAGTTCAAACGGAAAAATCATAATTGCTCTATGTAAAAAATGTACACCAAATAGAAACCAAGTAAAAGGATCCAGCCGTTCAACATCCAACTTCCTCAGACACCTAAGAAGAAAGCACGGCTCAGGGGCCATCGAAGAGTATCGTCAGTATTTACAGCATAAAAAACAACAAAGGCGTACCAAAAAGGACAAAACTTTTTCACAGGAAAGTTTCAACAGCGATGTTATGGATTATTTTCTTAGTTCAATGATCCCATTTAATTCTATTGAAAACCCTTATTTCAAGAAAATGTTTTCAAATTTTGAAATTGCCATTCTAATTGACAGCCTACACAGTGATTATCTTCTTGACGCAAAAAAAGTGGTGGCGGCTGTAACTGACAACGCAAGCAATTTCATAAAAGCGTTTAAAGAGTTTGGCATCTCTATAGAAAGCTTAGATTTGCTAGAGCTGGGAATCGATCAACAAGTGGTAAGTGAAAATGGAATTGTATTGGAGGAAGTAGACTCTTCTGATGAAGAAGATCCGTTGTCATTGTCAGAACATCGATCTTCAACCTTGAATGACAGTGGTATCGAATTGCCTGTACACTTGCGCTGTGTTGCTCATACTTTAAATCTAGTTGCTACCACCGATGCAAATCGGGTTCTTAAAAAACAAGAAGTTACTGGCGGCTTAACGGTTTTAGCTGATCTTCACGGAAAAACATTAAAAAAATGTAACAATTTGTGGAAAGCTACCGGTCGCCCAAAATCAGCCGAAGTCATCCAAAATACAATAGGACACACCTTAAGTAGACCTGGTGTTACTAGATGGAACAGTCTTTTTGACGCTTTTAAGCAAATTCTCGCCATAAAAGAAAAAAAATTGCAATTGCATAGAGCTTTGGGCTTTAGAAATCCTTTAACTGATAATGAGTTCAACTACATAGATGAATATATTACTTGTTCTGCACCCTTAGCCGAAGCCCTTGATATATTACAAGGAGAGAAACAAATGTTTTATGGACTTTTGACACCTTGTCTAATGGCACTCCGCAAAAAGCTACGCGTTCTAGGAAATGGCCGATTGATATACTGCAATGATTTAGCAAATGCTTATCTCCGCGGTGTGGAAAAACGGTTTGAAGAGTTTTTTCTTTTTTCGACACCCAGAAGTGAGAACGCTGTTGTGGCCGCTTTGTCGTATCCTCGATTTAAAAACAAGTGGTTTTCTTGCATCGACGTGTATGACCAAGCCCAGTTAAAAAATATGTTTAAAAATGCATTGGTCCCAGAAATACAACGCAATTCCAGTGAAGAACCTGAGCGCAGCCAAAGTAGAACAACTGAAAATTCATTTTTCGATTTGTTCGAAGAAGATTCAGATGGCGAAAATAATATTACATCACAAAATCATTCTCCAAGAGATAAAGCTGAACTGATCATGGCTCGATTTTTTGCGGAAGAGGATCGGGACTTGAAATTGCTGAATAAATTTCAAGAAATTAAAGCTATTTTCCTTAAATATAATACACCTTTACCTTCGTCGGCATCAGTTGAGAGATTATTTTCCTACGCCACCATGATAAACCTTCCTAAGGCAAATAGGCTTTCAGACAACATGTTCGAAAAACGAGTAGTTCTTAAAACAAATTTAAAATGATTTAATTTTGTGCAATATAACTATTATTGAAATTATAAATATTTGTGCACTATAAATCTATTATTTTACTTGTATTACATGTACTGCTATTTTTTGTCGTTATTGATTATTGCGTAGATGAAGATGACTTTCAGTTTTTCATTATGTGATTTTATTTTATGTTGTTGATTATTTATAAATATATAAAAATTATTATATCGCTTGTTAATTAGACTCGTGTTAGATACAGATACAGATTGTACAAGGTTTGATTTTGCATGGACTATACTTAAGTCTTAGTGAAAATATACATTAGTCATAAATATAATGTATAGCCAATATAATATATATTGGCAATACATGATAAGTTTTGTGTTGATTTTTAAGTTCCTATTGATCGTTTCTATTGTTTTTTCAAATAAGTATTAAAATTATAGTAATGTTTATTTTATTACTTTTTCAGTGATATCTAGTAACACTTGTGAAGATTTACTTGTGTACTAACATAATCCTACTATAATGTTTGCAGTATGATGATTACCACTAAACTGATTATTCTGACAATTTGCATTATCATTCCACATCCCATTTCATATCACCTTTAATATACGCAATCAATTACAAACAAGTTAAATATCGCATTTCGTGTAATTTATTTAGTGTAATTGAGTCTCATAAATAAACAAATGAGCCTAAACTATTATGGTATGCTACTAGCCATTGAAAAGTTATGGTATTTAGCTTTTGGATCCATGATCAGAGCAACGTAAATGACTCATAAAAACAAACCAAATGAGCCCACACTCGAGGGGTATACAAATAGCCATTGAGGAGTTCCACTATCCAACTCCTGACTCCATCATCAGACCATCTTCACCAAGTATAATATATAGGACTCATAAATACAAACAAAATGAACCCACACTCGAGGGGTATGCATTAGCCATTGAGGAGTTCCACTATCCAACTCCTGACTCCATCATCAGACCATGCTCACCAAGTGTAATGTATAGAAGTCATAAAAGAAACCAAATGAGCCCACACTCGAGGGGTATACAAATAGCCATTGAGGAGTTCCACTATCCAACTCCTGACTCCATCATCAGACCATCCTCACCAAGTGAAATGTATAGAACTCATAAAAACAAACTAAATGAGCCCACACTCGAGGGGTATACAAAAAGCCATTGAGGAGTTCCACTATCCAACTCCTGACTTCATCATCAGACCATCCTCACCAAGTGAAATTTATAGAACTCATAAAAACAAACTAAATGAGCCCACACTCGAGGGGTATGCAAATAGCCATTGAGGAGTTCCACTATCCAACTCCTGACTCCATCATCAGACCATCCTCACCAAGTGAAATGTATAGAACTCATAAAAACAAACCAAATGAGCCCACACTCAAGGGGTATACAAATAGCCATTTAGGAGTTCCACTATCCAACTTGATAACAACTTAAAATATAACCGATCCGATTGTGCTACAACATTAAGTTATTCTATTCTAAATAACATTTTATTTAAATAAAACTTTATTTAGAATAAGCCCATTCCTAGAATAATTATTCCGATTCTTATTCTTCATTTAAATTGAAAGCCGCTTGAATTATTCCCGCTCATTTTATTCTAAATAACGACTGCATGAATTATTCTTATTCAAATCCATTTGAATAAGAATAAAATTTCTGTTTTTATTCTTATTCTTATTCAAGTTAATTTTTACCCAACTCTGCTTGTTTGCCACCGACGTGGTATATATAAAAAAACATGACAATATGATAGCATGATAAGTCATGCTAGAAAGACTAAAGCCCTCTTAAATATAATTTTATACTATATGATTCAGACAAGATTAAGTCACAACAAGGTTTATAGCCATAAAACATAATTAAAATCCCTTTTGTAGCTTGTGTATAAAAAAATTGAATATTTCCATAAATGTTACAATTTTATGAGCAACCATACTTTGAGGAATCTAAGTATGTAGTTGTGGCATGTTCGAATATGCATTAGTTTTTTGTCCATTCAAACACACCAGAACTACATACAAAAGGAGATTTACTTAAGTTTTTACCTAATATACCTCATAAACCAACTTCAATAAAAGGAGGAAAGTTTTCAGTTTGTCTGCATGTTTGTTGTTATTTTTTTATGTATGCATGTTTCCCGATGACTCTTGACTATGTTGGCCGATTTTGATAATTATTTTTTTGTTTCAAAGCAGATAACCCATAAAAATTTGGTGATAGTCTAATGGTGGGATTCAGGAGGAATTGAGTGATACATAATTATTATGTATCCATTACTTACGATTTTCCAAGCCACCGCGGACTTCTCCGGGCCAAACTTCAGCAGCACCTCGGCCATAGCTTGCCAGTTTCCTTCATGTTTTTGATCACCGAGTGGCTAGTCGAACTCCCCGTTTGCAAAAAGGGGGTTTGCAGCCATGTGCTCTATTAATTTCTGTTTTTGAACGGCGGAGCAGCGCTGCGGCTGAAAGCGTATTCATCATGCAAATAAGGAAATATGAAACGAACATAATTATTTACTAATATTTTTTTATTAATATGAAAATCTTTAATTATATTTTATAATTATTATAACTTACACTTTCGGCGGCATTGTCGCGATTTTTTTTATTATAGTGGCCCACGCAAAGGCCTTCTTCACTTTTCTTACAAACAAAAACGTACTGTTTATATTCTCATTGTTTACAAACAACCGACCACCCGACATTTTAGTTTTCGAACAACGCATCGCTCCGAATATAACCTCAACTTTCGCAGTGTTGCCAGGTCCAATCTGAAAAAGTCTCTACTCAAGTGCTGTACACACCCGAAAAATTAAGATATTGGAATGAAAAATAATAGTCGATATGATTTATATGTCAATACTTACCTAAATGCAGTTTTTTTACTATCATTGTGACAGAACTTATCTAATTATTAATCTCTGTATTGTAAAAAGCGTCAGACGGTTATTTTCAAATAATTATGTTGTTAAAAAAAGTCGGAAGACTAATTTCTCTATTTAAAATGATGCACACCTCAGGATTTTCAACACTAAACACAGTCTACCATGTCGCTATAACAATTCCAAAGGTCAATTTATCATAAAATTTTGGAGGTAGAGGTTGCATTGCAGACTCATAAAATCATTTTAGGCAATTTTTATCTACAGTTCGACAGAGGCCTATCACATCAAGCTAGTCACGCACGGCTCTATTCAGTAAAAGACTCGCTTTATCTTTGTGTAATGGGTGTTACCACTCACATATTGCCATCTTAGTATGGTGTGTGGCGTGCAATATTGGATGGTTTTCAATTCCAGAACTGATTTTCGATATTGGGCTCCAATTCCGGAATTGGGATTTATCTAATTCCTTGATCATGTCATGATACCATGTCTTATAACTATTAATAGGTACTTACCTCCTGAAGTCAAATAAACGTTAACATTACTTAGCCAGATGACCTGACTACAAATGAAACCTTTCATGGCCAAATTCGGTAGAAAACTAAAGCAGTAGGTATGGCCGATTCAGGGCATGGTCCATCGACCATGTACCTTACATTAAAATAGAAAATCGGCCATATTGCTTTAGTTTTCTACCGAATTTGGCCATGAAAGGTTTCATTTGTAGTCAGGTCATCTGGCTGAATAATTTTAACGTTTATTTGACTTCAGGAGGTAAGTACCTATTAATAGCTATAAGCTTTTAGTCTTAGCCTTGTGGTAAATCCGCCACTGCCTCCTCGAATGTCAAGTGCTTCATATAGACTTATTGTGTCTGCTTACTATTAGGCAGGTCGTATGGGGTTTGCCGCCGTGGTTGCACTATACAATCTTAGGCCTTGGCGTCTTTTATTATGTATATACGATGCGACGTGCGGCATAAAAGAGTATAAATTCGGAAACTGGTTTCATTATGTGGCAACTCCATCAATCATGCTGTCAATGCTGTCATACGTTCAATAAGTTCAATTCTGAGCTGAGGGCCTAGGTACTCCAAATTTCAAAAATCGAACTTTGTGTCGTGCCGTCTCTTTGCTCTCCGTCCTCACTCTTGTGTTATATACTATATGACGGAAAGGGACGGCGCGTGCGACGGACTTGCTAGAAATTGTAATAGAAAAAAATACAGTGAGTTTTTGGGTTTTTTACGTCTTGTTTGAAAACCTTAATATTCGCTGTATTTTTTCTCCATTATAATTTCAAGCAACGGAAACTAATTTCCGACCTAGATATGTCGGATCCCATTTTGTATACAAAGTTTCATGTCATTCTAGCATGGCGTTTTAAAATGGGAGCGAAACTACGTTTGTATGGAGAATCTAGCTTACTGCGGACTCTTAAGTTACTGTAATTTTATTTTCTTTCTAGATATTTTACAAAGAAAGAAAGTTATCTACTTGATTGTGATAAACAAGTAGGAAACAGCCAAGTCATAACAAATCTAGGAACATTAATCTCCATTGTCATAGCATTATCACGATACTGTTACATCCTGAAGAGTGCCCTGAGGGGCTAGTATGATCGCTTATATGTCGGACATATAGCATTCGTCCCTCTCGCACTTACATACTTGACAGTACGGGACGAATGCTATATGTCCGACATATAAGCTATCATACTAGCCGGGCAGGGTCTGCTACCTAATCCCAAGTGGCGTAAGCACAAGATTTTATGAAAGCAACTGCCATCTCACCTTCCAATCCAAGGGAGAATCTAGACCTCATTGTGATTAGGCTTGTTGCCCGTTGGCCTTTTACTTGGCTTCATGGCTGCTGTAAATTTAATAGCAGCCGGGATCAATGGCTTAACATGCCCTCTAAAGCACAGGAGTGGTCAGTTAGTAACCACTTGAAGTGGTCACTGCTGGGCCATGAGCGATCTTTACGAGTAACAGGAACATTTATAAGTTTTTTTTTAGTGCACACTTAATGTGACATAGTATTACGAAGAAGTAATAAAATGGACCCCAAATGAAATATAAAATTATATATATGAAATACCTACTATTTTGTTTAATTTATACCTTTACAATGCTACCGAAGAAGATATATACTAAATGCTACTCATATACAGGGGGTGCGCAGAGGAAGGTGAGTGTTACAGAGACTGTGTGTGAATTTACTCCCACTTGTCGGTTTTCATATATGTCACCAGTAAATATAGTTTGTAAGCTAGTAAGAATACAACTTTGAAGAACTATTATATTAATCTGTGGTACAACTAAGCAAGGTAAGCTATAGCCAGTTTATCTATTAAGTATTAAGGTTGTCAGGAAGAGATTGCTCTTTAGTGTTAGGACTGCCAATTTTCTACCATTATTTTATTTTGTCTTGGTGAACAATGAAGAAGTATTGTATTGTACAATGCCATACAAATTATATGTAAGAAACAAATAAGTGTGACATACATTTTACAATGGTCAGTACTTAATAGATAGAAAAAACTGAGTATAGTAAGATACAATACAATACAACAAAACTTTATTGTACACTTAAATGAATGATTACAGTGAACAATTAAAGACACATGATTATTATATTTTTACTTTAATTACTAAGTAAGAATAAATAGGCTACTCTTTATATATTACAAGTTTAAGTACAAGGCGAACTTATCTATTTAAGGGATCTCTACCAGTTCTTGTCTCTCTCTCTCCTGAATATAGGTTCCATTCCCATCTGAAACTTGGAACCCTGAAAATTATTTTTAGGAACATTAGTAACAGAAGGAAATTTATTTAGACAAAATCGTAGAACAAAAAGGCAGAAGGCAGATGAATACCTTTACAGCCGTTGAATACATAATATACATATGCTTTAAATTTGCCTGTTTATTTTTATGAATCTTAAGTTGAAACATTTGGCAGTGAAATGTTGCACAATACACAGATAACCTTTTACAATCTAAATATATAAAAGAAGAAACTGACTGACTGACTGACTGACTGATTGACTGACTGACTGACTGACTGACTGACTGACATATCAACGCACAGCCCAAACCGCTGGTCCTAGAGATTCCAAATTTGGCACGTAGGTTCCTTATAAGGTCTAGGGGTGCACTAAGAAAGGATTTTACAAAATTCAACCCCTAAGGGGGTGAAATGGGGGTCCGAAGTTTGTATGGGGAAACAAGATTAGTTGGACTATTTTATTCGAAACTTCACAGGAGTATTTCTAACGATAAATGAGTAAACAAGTGTTTCAGGTTTTTTGAAAAATCAACCCCTAAAAGGGGGAAATGTGGTGACAAATTCTGATAATCGACATGGGTATTGTTTTTATGGTTTATTAGGTCGCTGATAACGAAAATAACAAGGATTTTAAAATCCCACGTGGAGGACGTGAAATACCATCCCCTCCTGTTGGGGTGCGAGGGGGATGAAATGTCTAAATATTAATATGGGTGTCGTTTTTATGGTTTTTTGGGACGTTAATTACGAAAATGGCATCGGTTTTGAAATTAAATATTGTGGACATGAAAACTTTTGAAAGTTTGTGCCAAATTGCAAGAAATAACTGACTGACTGAGTGACCAACATATCAACGCACAGCGCAAACTGCTGGTTCTAGAGATTCCAAATTTAGTATGTAGGTTCCATATAAGGTCTTGAGGTGCATTAAGAAAGGATTTTTCAAAATTCAACCCCTAAGGGGGTGAAATGGGGGTCCGAAGTTTGTATAGGAAATCAAGATTAGTTAGATTATTTTATTCGAAACTTCACAGGAGTATTTCTAACGATAAATCAGTAAACATGTGTTTCAGGTTTTTTAAAAGGGGGAAAGGTGGTGACAAATTCTGAAAATCGACATGGGTGTGGTTTCTATGGTTTATCGGGTCGCTGATTACGAAAACAACAATAATTTTAAAATCCCACGTGGAGGACGTGAAATACCATCCCCTTTGTTGGGGTCCGACGGGGTTGGAATGTCTAAATATTAATATGGGTGTGATTTTTATGATTTATTGGGTCGTTAATTTCGAAAATGGTGTTGATTTTGAAATTTAATATTGTGGGCATGAAAACTTAAAAGTAGGTGTCAAATTGCAAGAAGAAACTGACTGACTGAGTGATTGACATATCAATGCACAGCCCAAACTGCTGGTTCGAGACTCGAGAGATACCAAATTTGGCATGTAGGTTCCTTATAAGGTCTAAAGGTGGTTTTGACGACCTGTTTAGCCTAGTTGGTAGTGACTCTGCCTCCGAAGCTAGAGGTCCTGGGTTCGAATCCCGGCCAGGGCATTTATTTGTGCATTTTTCACGGATATTTGTTCTTGGGTCTTGGATGTTTTCTATGTATTTAAGTATGTATTTATCTATATAAGTATGTATATCGTCGTCTAGTACCCATAGTACAAGCTTTGCTTAGTTTGGGACTAGGTCGATTTGTGTAAGATTGTCCCCCAATATTATTTATTTTTATTTATTTATTTATTTAAAGGCGCATGATGTGCCGTGAATTCCCTATGAAGATACGACCTTTCTTGAGTCAATGTATTGTAAGTGGTTTTATTAATTAGTGCCGCCCGATACGATTTCGACAACAATCGATATTTGAGCGTCCGAGAGGACTCTTAATACGACTCCTAGGTAAAATTTGGCAAAAGTGGCGGCCATATTGCTTTTCTTCATTTTCGTCCCGATTTCGTTCAAAATCGATATCTGAGCGTCCGAGAGGTCCCCAAATACGACACCGAGGTAAAATTTGAAAAAAGTGGCGGTAATATTGATTTTCTTCATTTCCGTCCCGATTTCATTCAAAATAGAAATCTGAGCGTCCGAGATGTCTCTTAATAAGAATCCGAGGTAAAATTTGGAAAAACTCGCAGGCATATTGATTTTCTTCATTTTCTTCCCGATTTCGTTCAAAATCG
The DNA here is from genome assembly GCA_905163555.1 of Notocelia uddmanniana. Lineage (NCBI taxonomy): Eukaryota > Metazoa > Arthropoda > Insecta > Lepidoptera > Tortricidae > Notocelia > Notocelia uddmanniana. Next base: position 60,303,234 of record LR991052.1, read on the forward strand.
ATATCTGAGCATCCGACAGGTCTCGTAATACGAATGCGAGGTAAAATTTGAAAAAAGTGGCGACCATATTGATTTTTTCCCCTTCGGTCCCCGATTTCGTTAAAAATCGATATCTGAGCGTCCGAGAGGTCTCTTAATACGAATCCGAGGTAAAATTTGGAAAAAGTGGCAGCCATATTGATTTTCTTCATTTCAACCCGATTTCGTTCAAAATCGATATCTGAGCGTCCGAGAGGTCCCCTAATACGAATCCGAGGTAAAATTTGGAAACAGTGGCAGCCATATTGATTTTATTCATTTCCAACCCGATTTCGTTTAAAATCGATATCTGAGCGTCCGAGAGGTCCCCTAATACGAATCCGAGGTAAAATTTGGGAAAAGTGGTGGCCATATTGATTTCCTTCATTTTCGTCCCGATTTCGTTCAAAATCGATATCTGTGTGTCCGAGAGGTCCCCTAATACGAATCCGAGGTAAAATTTGGAAAAAGTGGTGGCCATATTGATTTTATTATTTTTTATACGGTTAAAAATTTCGCTTAGTACGTGGGCGAAGCCGCGGGCAAATGCTAGTACAATATAATCATGACAATACAGATTATTTTGTCTTTCAGTTTAGGTATAGATCCGTGTTTCAGGTAGATCCGGTGGTTTGAAATATATTTAAAGAACTGAATTTGCTTTAGGCTGACAAGTAGTCGCTGTAAACGAACAAACTTAGTACTTATGTATCACAACTTACAGTATACTTTCTTAAAACTTGTGGACTAGTTATTGTTGAGCTAATAATGGTATGTTTCTATTCGATACTTTGCTTTACTTTTTACACGCTTTTCTATGAAAAATTATATTCCTAAATATGTTATGTTGATATTATTTTATTACTTTGTAGTTTGTTAAAGTTGACATTGACATTCGCCTCACACTACTAACCATACATTTTCAAAGGCACTTAAGTTTGCTGACCACCAAACATTTCTAAACCATCTTAAATTTATGGTATAATAGTAAAGCTTCCTACTGACGAGCAAACATTCATCTAATATTACCGACAAATGGATTAAAAACCCAAGACTTTTGAAGCTGTCAAGATGTCGCTTATGGATCGATTTGTGACAACTGTCGACGTTTTTATTATATCGTACGTCAAAACCATAGTAAGGATAACGATAAAACTGAGATAAAGACAAATGACATGTGATAGAAGACTTCTTTTTACTAAGATTTTAGACTTAGATTAATAAGTAATACGTGATTTTAGAGCTAAACTCTAGTAACTCAGCATGGACGCCAGTGTGAATGAAGGGATACCACAGGGGGAATGATGTCTACCGATGGTTTACACTGTTAGGTCTTTAGTATACTGTTCGGTTTGTTGTTTGGGGTGAAAGTGATGGTCCTCCCCCAACTCTGGAGAGCTGGGAAATCACCTCTTTCATCTCTGTCGTCTGTGAGGTCTGTTACTTCAACTCCCTGGCCGCCTGGCATCGTTTTGTAACATTTTCTTTAGTAGGTCTTGAGTCGCTTAATACGTGCTCTTAGTTTGCGACCGGAATGTAATTTGCTGCTGCCCTGATGAGGGGATTGATGTTGTGTGGCGTAGCATCGAACTATCGCCTTGACGCCAGTGTCATATATTATTTAACTTTTTCAAGCCCTTCCCTATGCAGAATCAGTGTTCCTCCAACCAAGGGGCTCCCACTGCTCCCCTGAGGAACCGATTTTGCAGGGCCTGGAGCTTGTTCAGGCGATACTTCAACAAACAACTAGCTATCATAATGGATCATGCATATTCAAATGCTCGGCTACAGTGCTACTCTCTTCAGATGTTAGAGTAAATATGCAGATATCTTCGAGCACCCTGATGACTGCAATTACCTTAAACAATGTTGTGTAACAAGGGGTTGAGGTTATATGCAGACTTTATGTTCGATCACTGACAAAATTTACTTTTGCCCTATGAAATTTCAACTTCACTTCCACTTAGCTAAGTCCAGCACACAGAAGGTCTCTGTAACATCAGGGACTAGTAAATCATATAGTCTAGCCTTAAGTAGGTAGTTTTACCATGGAGAGGTCTGTATCATTCGTTTTCATTGTTGCCTGTCTTGGGCAACCCTTCTCCAATTTATTTATTTATTTTATCTTATACATCATTTTAATTATGAACTTTTCTGGTGATTTGGCTGTTCCTATGCATTTGTAACATTGAAGTAGGTGATCTTCATCCTTTTAAGATCTGAAAAAATAAAGATGAAAAATTAAACCTCAATAATAAAACGAATTACCGGGTATCCTCTTAATTTAATGGCAATAAAAATATGTTTTTCTTGAAGCTATAAACTGACCAGAGAGGGCCAAACACAAATAGACATTCTTAGCCAAGTTCCCTGGCAATAAGATAAATGGCAATAATAATGTACCATTGAGGAATTTGATTTCTGGGCTGCTTCATACCTTGTCCCAGACAACACAACAACAATATGATATCTCTAGCAGCTTTCATATTGATTTTCACTGTGAAGAGCTGACAAGTGGTCCGGAACGGACAAGTAGTTCTAACAGAATAGGTAGCGGACCCCGGGCAATCCGGGCATCTTTCAGGATGTAACTGTACTGGGATAACGCTAGGATCATGATGATGATGATGAATAATGTACATAGCTCCACATAAATATACTATTAATTTGACTGTGGTAAACTTTCTACATATTGTATGCATAATGCATTAAGGTGTCTTATTTATACTTTAGATCTAGTTAATCACGTAGGTGCTCTGTAAAACTTGACATAAACGTATACAGGGCATTGATGACATTCCTTGTAATCTAACCTTTTTAGTTCTTGGTCTGTCTTTGGGAAGATACAGAACTATGGATTTCTTTGTGTTCTCCATAGTACCTAAGTAGTTTATAGAGTTGCGTAGCCAACTGTACAATGGAAAGCAACATTCAAATAATTGCAGCTCTGCCCAGTAAAGGAATTTTAATCTATCACAGTTATGGCAAACAAACCTTACGTACCATTTTGATAACAGCACATCAGTCAGAGATTCATCCTTGTGCACTTATAATACCCAGCTAAACATCCGGCTGAGGAACTCAAAACTGGCAAACAGTGTCCGCGAAGACTCTTCGTGATAAAATATACGGCTGCTTCTCAAATTGTAGGTCGATGATGCTACTGTTCCCACATTTTGTACCTAAACATATATACCCAAATCATTACTAACTTATACTCGTAGGTAAAATATAGCAGCGTATTAAACTAATTTATATTATTATCACTAGGAAATCAAGTACTCACTTGTTATTTTGGATAAACCAATATTTTACACACGTGAAAGCGTACCTATATGATATGAGGACGACGTGACATCGGAAGCACAGATAAAATAAAAGTTGAGTTGAGACGTCAAAACGTCAAATCACGACAATTTATCGTTTTAACTAACGACCATGTTCGCAAAACGATATCGTTTATCGTTTGTCGTTTATCGCTGTCAAAAGTGGTTAAAATCGTGATAACGAGGTAAACCATGTTATGTATCGATAAATGTCGTGGATAAATCGACAAATTTACCGTTTATCGTTTATCGAGCTCTTATCGACGATCCATCATAGCCCTGCAGACTAGATTGTCTAAACTAATATTAATATATATTTTCAGAAAACAAAAGGTTTAAGTTATGTTTATGTGAAATGAATGCACACGAACTCATGTTGCGTTTTTTATTAAAAAAAATCGAACCTTCGAAAATCGATGATTGTTGGGACCAAATAATTAATATATGGTCAAAATACACATCGACGGTGATGATTCAGGGTTAGTGAGTATTTTATAAGTATATTTATTATTCTTATGTATTAAGTAACCTTGTGGACTTAAACAAATCAGATGGACAAAATGGTAAAAACAAACGATAACCTGTGATCTCATTCTCTCCAGATAATATTGGAAAATGCACTGTTTGCAACAGTATAGAGGAAACAAACCTCCGCAAACTGCTGCTAAATACTCCTCAACCTAGGTTTGCGGAATTCTGGCAAAAATGCATGGAAACGGTGTGCAAGTATGCCTACTAGACAAGCTAGTATTATTGTTGTTTTTTATGAGATGAAGAAAATCTACAATTATTTTATTAAACTTTGTCATGAAAATAATGTATTTTTATTTACCCTCATCCTTAACCGTACTTTTGAGTCGTTACATTTCCCAACAGTTCGGTTAGACGTCATAGCCGAACTTAAGAGACTAAAAGTGTTGCAGTAGTTCGGTCCCGGACAACTCAACCGAACTACTGCAACCAAAGATTCCCAACAGCTCGGTTTGACGTCACAACCGAACTAATGAGACTAAAAGTGTTGCATTAGTTCGGCCCCGGACTATACAACCGAACTACTGCAACTAAAGGAGTTAGGTACTTAAATATGTTGTTAGTCGCGTCAAATATATACTTTTGGTATTAGGCCAATCGTGGTTCCTGCGGAATATGCAAAATATGAATAAAATTCTCATTGTGCAACAAAAAGCAAACAAGCTTCAACACCAATGAAATAATTTACGGGTTTCTCCTTTCGCCATATTTTATTCCGAATGTTCCAATTACTTTTAATGGTTTTGGTAACAGCCAATTAAAATAATCCAGTTAACTGTTGCTGTTCCAGCTATCAGCATCCAGACTTGGCGAGTCTGCTAAAGAGCTGCAGGCGCAATGGAACTAAAAAATGTGATATTAAAAACATGTTTTGTAAGTAGAGGATTAATTTTATGTTTCTTATTATGTTTTGCTTAGACTGTAGATTGATGCTACTTTTTGTGTGATATCTCGTTATTACACTACCGCTCATAAGTAGGTATTTAGTTCAGGCCACATTCTTTCATTTTTACAACTGTTTACAATAGTGTGGATGTAGCGCGGTGGACTGTATTTTGGAGTTGTATGGGCTGGATTTCCGTGGCAAACAATAAAAATCTGGAGTCGTGTAATTGCGTGTATTTCACCGGGATCGCCGGATATGAGAGAGAGATACAAAATTGTTGCTACAACTAAATAACTTATGTTGTTGCCAACATGCTGCCAGCCTCACCAAACGAAAGCCTAGTGACATAAACTTATACAGTTTGCAAAATAAACGTTAAATTAAATATCTCCTTATTATGAAACTTAAACAATGAGAGCAGTTTCCCGAGGAACTACAGTATGGGATTCTTCAAGAAAAGAGTGTATAAATTTTTAAAGGGTCGGCAACGCGCATGTGACACTCCTAGGAGTTGCAGGCGTCCATAGGCTGCGGTGACCGCTTACCATCAGGCGGGCCGTACGCTTGTTTGCCACCGACGTGGTATTAAAAAAAAAAGTAAAAAAAAAGCACCAAAATTATTACAGGTTAAATCTTAACATTATTGATAAACATTGTGTTTTGTTATTAGGAGTCTTAACTTCTATCGCCCTAACCTTCCCATCATGACCAGGGAATAATTTTACGACCCTTGCCATTGGCCAAGACATGGGGCGGATATTATCCTTCTTAAGAATCACTAATGAACCTAATTTTACATTACAAGTGTCATTCAACCACTTAGGCCGGTTCTGTAATATATTTAGGTAATATTTGTGCCATTGTTTCCAAAAGGTTTGTTTTATATGTTGGCACAGTTTCCAATAGTTAAGTCTATTTTGTGGTATCCCAGTTACATCACTTTCTGGATACATAGTCAAAGGGTCACCTACGGTGAGACAACTAGGTGTCAAATAACAATAATCATTTGGTTCTGATGACAATGGTAACAATGGTCGACTGTTGAGGACAGCCTCTATTTTACAAAGGACTGTTGTCAATTGTTCATATGTTAATACATTAGTTTTTAAGACTCGTTTAAGGTGATATTTAGTGCTTTTCACTGCGGCCTCCCGGAGGCGTGTAACGTGGGCGAATAGCTCGGTATAAAATGAAATCTATACCTTTTTGAGAGGTAAATTCGTGTACTTTCGCTTTGTGACTCTGTGAAGACTGCAGTGAGAAAAGCTCAACGAACTGGTTCCTCGCGCATTTGAATCTACTAGCGTTCTCATCCTCCTAGCGTTATTCCCAGTACAGTTGCATCCTGAAGAATGCCTGGGGTCCGCTACCTAATCCCAAGAATTGGCGTAGGCACTAGTTTTTACGGAAGCGACTGCCATCTGACCTTCCAACCCGAGGGGGAAACCGACCTTATTGGGAATAGGCTTGTCAAGTGAGTGGGCAACTTGACTGTTAGAAGTTCTCAAGCCGCCCGGAGGCCTCTAACTTGGCTTAACGACTGCTATCAAAGACAGCAACCGGGATCAACGGCTTAACGTGCCTTCCAAAGCACGGGAGCGCTCAGTTAGTAACCACTCAAAGCGGTCACCCATCCAAGGACTGACCTCACCCGACATTGCTTAACCTCGCATACCGCACGCAGTACGCGGGTGCCACTGGGCCACGAGCGCTCCATGAATGTACTAGCGTTATCGCAATGAATTTCAGTGGGCAGTCCTCGTATCGAAATTAATCTTCTCAGACACGCCAGAAAGGTTTCTGTGGTGAGGTCTGAAGCCAGCTCTAGATAAACTGCCTTCGTCACGAAACACACACATACTAAAATATAGCTTTTACCTATGACTGATCGCCTAACGCGTGAGAGTTTGACTTGTACCGGCCCAGCAAAATCCACCCCGACTTTCACAAAAGCTCGACTAGTAGCAATGACTCGACTCGGTGGCAAGGAACCCATCAGTTGTTTTGCTACAGTCGCCTTTTCTCTGAAACAAGTTATACATTTATGAGTATTTTTTTTAACTTCAATTAAGCCATTTACTATCCAAAACCTTTGATTCAAGCTCGAAAGTACAAACCTAGGCCCTGCGTGCAGCAGCCTTTCATGCTCACTCCGTATGAGCAAGGCAGTTATAATGGAATCCTTGTGCAACAAAGCGGGGTGTTTGTGAGAAAAAGAAATATTTGCATGATGAAGCCTTCCACCTACATGAATGATTCCTTGTCCGTCAAGGAAAAGATAGATATTTGCTAAGCTTTTAATGTTATGGCCTTCACATAAAAGTTTAATTTCAGTCTTAAAGTATTTACTTTGTTCCACCACCACCACCACCATATCAGCCCTAGGACGTCCACTGCTGGACATAGGCCTCCCCCAATTTCATGAGGGGTAAATGCCATAATCACCACGCTTGGCATGCGGGTTTACTTTGTTCATATTTTGTTATTAACATAAGCGAGTTATTCAACTCTGCAGCACCTAAAAATGTCGTATTTATTTTATCTTTATTTTCTAGAAACGAAGTATGGTATGCAAGTAGCCTTATGATTTTGTTAATGTCAGATAGGTTATATAAGCGAGAAAAAATATAATCAAGCGGATTTTCACACACCAAATTGCTAGAAAACACCGAGCAGGGTATCCTCATCTCTGGCACATCGTGAGGTAACCTAGTAATACAGCAATTGAAATCATGCTTACTGTCTTGGAGGAATGGGGGACCTTTCCACCATAGACTGCTGCTGCTCAGCTCGCTCGGTAGGACACCTCTGCTGATTAAATCAGCAGGATTCTCGCTCGTGTTGACGTACAGCCAGCTCCATCTATGCGTGTTCTGCTTAATCACATTCACTCTGTTCCCAACATATGCTTGAAGTTTAGTAACTTCGGTTTTGAGCCATGCAAGCGCTATTTGTGAATCGCTGAACAAATATACATTATATGTCCAGTTTGAGCTTTAAAACGTCGTAAGTTTTCGCGACTAGCTTCGAAAGTAAGAGTACGGCATTTAATTCGAGCCTCGGTACAGTTATGCTTTTATTTTGCATAGGATTTATGCGCGACTTGGAACAGAGTAAATATGAGTCAGAAGTTGTACCTGAACCGTTGGTGAGTCATAGATAGATGCAGCAACCGTAGGCCGTCGTGCTGGAAGCGTCTGCAAAACCGATTAGCTCTGCTGTCTGCGAATCTGAAATGTCTATGTTTCTTGGCAATAGGATGCGTTGCATCAGTTTTAAATCAGATAGAAATTGCAGCCAATCTGTTTTTACATTTGCAGGAGGGCTGTCGTCCCATCTGGCGTTTGCTGACCATAACTTTTGCATAATAGCCTTTGCTGTTACAACGATAGGGCTAATATAGCCCATAGGATCATAAATTCCACTGATATAGCTAAGAATACTTCGTTTTGTTAGCCTATCCGTTTCATGCGGTGTCGGGTTTGAGATTATTAAATTATCATCTAATAGCCTTTGCTGTTACAACGATAGGGCTAATATAGCCCATTCGATCATAAATTCTACTGATATAGCTAAGAATACTTCGTTTTGTTAGCCTATCTATTTCATGCGGTGTTGGGCTTGAGATTATGAATGTATGGCAAGAAACAATAGAAAAAAAAGGAAAATATAAAGCACTAAGTAATGCAAAAAAAATCCAACTTCCCGCACAATATGGAAAATTTTAAAAACTTGAAAGAATATAAAGCATTATTGCAAAAAATGCAATTTTCTGCACGTTATACAACAACAAAAGTACCACTTTTTGAGCAACTGTATTAAAAATAAAAATTTAAAGAATTAGACGGTATTGTCCTTTGGGGTAACTCAACGAATAGTAAAAGAGTTTTAAATCTTCAAAAGAGAGCTCTTGGCATCGTGTCGGGAGTGACGAAGACATCTTGTCGAACCTTATTCAAATCGAAGAAAATACTTACTGTATGCTCATCATACAGGGTGGCCCATTCAAATCGGTCAGTATGGGAAAGTCTGAAACTATAAGACATACGAAGATTTGTTCTTAGGAACCATGTCACCGATTTTGATAAAAAGAAAAACTGCATTCATACATTTGAAAAAAAAAACACTGTACCCAGCTAGGGAATCGAACCCGGTTGTTTTGAAAAAATAAACTTACACTATTTCTATTCAGATATCGTTTGTGTAGGTCTTAAGCAGTAAATGTCTCTAAGAAACATAATGTCTAAAATGAATAAAATGCATTTTTTTCACATACTTTAATTTATCATAGTAGGTGTTCAAAGTGACCACCGTCACAATATTCAACAAGTTCAGGCATGTAAAATTGTCTCTATGGTTGTTTGTACCTCTCTACTTGTAAAATCGGTGACATGGTTCCTAAGAACAAATCTTCGTATGTCTTATAGTTTTAGACTTTCCCATACTGACCGATTTGAATGGGCCACCCTGTATATATGAGTATGTAACTACATGATACAGTAATAAATGTCAAAAGAAATCGGGCCCCCTAGGCATGGTTCCTAAGATGCTGGCAGCATTTCCTCGCTGAATCGCAACGCTAATAGATATAGTTTTATTTGATTTTTACATATTAAAATAGCGCTATACCTTTGAACTTAGGTCAAAGAAATCTAAAAATGACTTTAACTCTCGAAATGCACATCGCCTCATTAATATTCGTAAAAGGCTAGCGTTGTGTGCCAAAGAGCCACAGGTGATGGAGCCAAACCTCTATGAAAAATTACCGCTGCGAGTGAAAGCCTGTGTAACATCGGAATTCCAGTCCCAATTTAAACAAATACTGCTTGAGAACGCAATAATATTGTATAGACAAATTCATGACCTTGTGAAGCTCGGTTTTTTTTTGTACTCGTATCGTATAATTGTATAATTTTCTCAATTGTTGAAACTTTGACGATCATCATAATATTCATGCTAATAGATTGTCATTAAAGTAATTTATAATGTAATGTAATAATATGAAATAAATATATTAAGACCAGTTAAGTGGATACGTCTTTGTTGGCAGCTACCCTACACATGTTTTCAATTTTAGTTCCGTTACTTCCGCTATATGGTCCTAAAATAAAGGCGGCGCGGCGGTGGAGAGCCGGCCGAGCGTCAATCGCGTTAAGACGTGTTGATACTGGATTTATGCAATCTCTTCGATTGCTGATCAGATCAGGGTTTGTGTGGTGCTGGCGGTAAAATTAGACTAATTAATTTGTAGTTTAGAGTGTTTTTTTTACAACCTGTGCGGGTAGATCCCGCCATGGGGGATAATTCCCCCGGTGACTCGGGTGGGTTGAACGAGGCCTCTCTTTCGGCTGCCCCGTCACCGGCGGCTTTTATAACAGTCAATGATAATGCAATTGATTCGGAAATTGTTGAAGCGCCGGATGAACAATGGAAGGATTGCGTTCGTTGCAATCCTTCCATTGTTCATGTTCATGTAAATCTCGTAAAAACAAAAAGGTGAATCACAGACCGCGTTCCCGTTCTAGGTCTCGATCTAGGTCAAAAGTATCGAATGAGAAAGTATAAGTAAATGTACAAATTCCTATTACAAAATTCCTATTACAAATTCCTTTACATGGTCAGAAGAGTCAGAACCCAGAGTCATCAGTTTCTAAATCTCAACTTTCTCAAGTAATCACACCCCCGACTCCACTTCAGGCATCCCCTCCAATATCACAAACTGAGAGCTTACCTTCAACTCCGTCGCTCGCTGCCTCGGACAGGAAAAAATACAAGTTAAATGACCCAGGACGCTACACGGTTCACGTACAATATGACAGCGAGTCCCCAGGCGCTACACTTCACCCGTTTACCTTTGGCCAGTTCATTCACAGGCATCATAGGGAGTTTCCAAATGTAGTTGATGGATCATTAAAAAGTATAGGTCGGAACAGAGTCTCAACCAGCTTTCATTCCGCCGAGGATGCCAACAATTTCCTACTTTCCAACACAATTACGAACAGCCGGTACAAGTCGTTTATTTCCTCGTTTAATGTGACAAGGGTGGGAATTGTTAAGGGGATCCCCACTGAGTGGACTACGGACGATATCCAAAACTTTGTTATGGTTCCTACAGGGTGTGGTCCGATAATTAAATCAAGACGACTTAACTTAAAAAAAAACTATGAAGACGGAACATACACGTGGGTTCCGTTAGAAACAGTCGTTCCTGCGTTTGATGGGCAAGTCCTCCCTTCTAGAATGTTTGCGTGTTATAACTCGCTTTAGGTGGATATACTTACCCCACTACCCAGTGCTTCCAATGCTGTAGATTCGGGCACACGAAAAAAAACATGTCACTCAGCTCCTCGGTGTTTCCGTTGTGGCGGTAGCCCTTCAGGAGACAAATGTGCAGATGATAGCGATGTCGCCAAATGCGTCAATTGCAAGGGAGAAACGGGGCACTTTGCTACTAGCAAATCATGCCCTGAATACACTCGGCAGTGCAATATTAAAAAAACGACGGCGGAAACTAATGTTTCTTATGCTCAAGCCAATAAATCTCATCCAACACTAGGGAAATCATATTCCAATGTGGTCACACCTTCACCCTCAAACAAGACTTCATATAAAAAAAACTATCTTCTCTAAACATCGCCCATCTCCTACCCCTCGCAAGGGTTATGACAAAGCAGCCCATATGGCTCTTTTTAATGAAGAACTCCCACAGCTTTACTCATTCAATTACTCTCTGTAGTTTCTAAATCTTTTTCTCCATCTCTGATGTCCCACGTTGCCCCTTTTATTTTCATTATAATAATCTCTTTCAATAATGGATCCAGTGATTCTACAATGGAACATTCGGAGCATCCGTAATAAAAAAAATTATTTAATCCATCTTCTTATAAATGTAAGCCTCTGCTCTTCGCTCTGTCTGAAATTCGGCTAAAACCTGACACCACTTTTTGCGTCCCTGGTTTCGCCAGTATTCGAGACGATAGACCGGATGGCTATGCTGGCAGTGCAATATTCGTTAAAGAAAATGTTACTTTTACTATCATCCCCATTTACCATTGATGGTTTACATATAGTCGCTGTACAAATCCAACAATTTACTCTTGTGTCTCTCTATATACCCCATCCTCCCCTCCTCGAAGCTTATTTTGGATAAATTGTTGTTAACCTGACAGTCTCTATCTCCCCCCCCTTTTAGTATTAGGAGATTTTAATTGCCACAATCAGGCATGGGGCAGGGGCAAAACCGATATCCTCGGAAGTCAGTTACTTAATATAGTAGACAAATGTAACTTGTGCATCTTAAACACCGGCTCTGCTACCAAACGGACACGCCCCAACGAAGCTTGTAGTGAGATTGATTTGTCGTTATGTTCTCCCGATTTAGCCTCCCAATTGTCCCAATTGTTGTTTGGAATGTCCTCGATTCAACATTCGGAAGCGACCACTTCCCAATCGTAATTGATTTTCCCCCAATATCGTGTAAAAATGTAACCCCAAATGCCCCCTTACTCAAATTTATCTTTTTTAACGCGAATTGGAAAGAGTTTAAAGTCAAATTGCATGATTTTCACTCGTTATTGGTAACAATTTCCTCGGACAAGGTTGAAGAATGAGCTTTGTCGTTTACAAATGCTCTGAGTAAATGCGCAGAGTCAGTCTTCCCAATGAAAAATGTAGCATCTGGCAAAATCCCATCCCCACCATGGTGGGATTATCAATGTACCAATAAGATTAAGGAACGTAAAAATGCTGGGATAATGTATCAAAACAATCTCAGCCAGTTATATAAGGTTATGGCAGAAACGAAGTCATTTACGGCCTGTTTAGCCTAGTTGGTAGTGACACTGCCTCCGAAGCTAGAGGTCCCGGGTTCGAATCCCGGCCAGGGCATTATTTGTGCATTTGGCACGGATCTTTGTTCTTGGGTCTTGGATGTTTTCTATGTATTTAAGTATGTATTTATCTATATAAGTATGTATATCGTCGTCTAGTACCCATAGTACAAGCTTTGCTTAGTTTGGGCCTAGGTCGATTTGTGTGAGATTGTCCCCCAATATTTATTTATTTATTTATTTATTATTTATTTCTCCATTCCAAAAAGCAGGAAGTTAGGAAATCCTTTTGCTCATCGGTTTCACCGTCCACCCCAGCTTGCTTTTTATGGAGAAACATTCGAAGATACACAGGCTCCAAAAAATCATCATCCCGTCTCCACCCATCCTCGTCCGATTGGGCTGACAAATTTATGGATACTCTTGCCTGTGATAGGCAAACACTCATATCTGCACGTATGAATATAATAAGCAATTATTAGATCAACGACAGATAGAGTGTGTGCTAACTGGATAAGGGATTTCCTCTCTGAGCACGTAAATGAATAATATAAATTGTTAGGTTAAGAATAGAATGGAACGCAGTTGTACAGAGGTTGGAACGAGTATACTCTGTACCCCGGATAGTGTGTCTCTCTGTGAATCCTCGCTCTTTTCACCATCTACTCAACCAACATATCACATGCCCCTCAATATGTCCCTAATGCGCTGGAAACTAATTCCGAATACTGCCTGAAATGTCTGGATCCTCTGGATTCCCCTTTCTCAGTGATACGAGTAGAGCTTAGGAATGTACTCGTATTAAGTTCTGTGAGAGATTCTAGCCCAGGTTCGGACGGTGTTCCGTATTCTTTTACCAGTAATTCCAATGATCAGTCTCTTCAGTACTATCTAGACCTAGTAAATATTATTTTTGTTTGTGGTCACCTACCCCGAACCTGCCTGGCACCCAATATATTTAAAAGTCAAGTTATTAGAGGAATATATTCGCAAATAAAAATATTGGGAAAACAAACCCCTTCCCTGTCTGATCTAGCCTCCGCAAATTTAATATTATTAAAGACCCCACACATCACTCTCAAGCACAGCCAATGTACGAACACCTTTACGATATTGTTATCTTCCGTTCTCGAATAATTTTAGATTTCAATATTTTAAAGGGTGACCTACTGGCTAATGACCGTACCCGCTTCCTCTTAGGAAATAATTGGTCTGGATGGCACATACTGTATACGGATGCTTCTAAATTGTCTCCTCAAGGATGTGTTGGTGTAGGAACCTACCACACACAATACCGCCGATGGTATCGTGCAGAAGTCCAAATGTCCCCCCGAGTCTTCTGTGTTCACGGGGAAATGTTTAGAGTATATCTTAGTAGGCAGACTAAATCGTTCTATTGTTCTGTCAGACTCGCGTAGTGCCCTAGAGGCTTTATTAGCTAACCCTTTCACAAGTAAATTACATAACCCTTTAATATTTTCAATTAAGGAAACAATTCTTCCCTGTGTTAGTAGAGATGAGGTAGTTTTGGCATGGATCCCTAGTCACTCGGGTATTGTAGCCATTGTAGGCAAAGGAAAAGTCGACCGTATTGCCAAAGATGCGGTGGTCAGGGGCGATAAGGTTCCGTTTATAAATTATTGCCATGATCTCATATCCCTCCCAAATATATAATTAGAGAAATCTTGGAGTACTCGCTGAGCACAGCTACTAAAAAAAAGGTTCGATTATGCTTTAATCCAACCCAGTATTCCACGGAAGACCTGGTTTTCCAAATTGAGCCTGAATAAAAAGGAGAAGTCTTCAATAATCCGCATGAGGCTTGGGCATTGCAGCTCCCCTGTTCATTTAAAAAGACTTAGAATTCGAGACAGTTCGATCTGTGAGTACGGACTTAAAGAGGGAACTTTAAACCATATACTTTTATCTTGTCCGCTCCTCAACCATACAAAACAAATACAAAAAAAAGATATATAACGGATTAATACAACATAAAGTTACTGTACCTACTCATATGATTTCCCTTCTCTCCTTCAATCCAGCGGTTTTTAGATTTATAGCAATATTCCTAACTAGCTTTTGCCCGCGACTTCGTCCGCGTAGAACTCGTTCTCGCCTTAGAATCATTTGTTTTCCCATCCAATCTTTCTCAAGCAAGCAAGGTTGGACGGCGTCTAAAAGGACACCAGTATCTTAGGGGTGACATGTTAGAGAAGCAAATCCACGAATAAATCGGACTGGACACCTTTGCTTGACCAGGCTAGGGCCCACCCGCGGCTGTAACGCCTCAGATGATGATGATGATACAATCTGTCAACCTTCTTTACACCCACTTAAGAAATGATTACAGTCAATATGACATTCTCTAGAAATCCTATTGTCAAAACGAATGATTAAGTTCTTATTTCGGAATATCAAATGTACCAATTCTAGACGAATGAATCTCGTCAAAAACATTACATTTACAATGATAAAAGTCTCGCTAGGCAGTTCTGCCGTAAAACATTGTCCCAAAAGAGCAAGTTCTTCATGTAAGTATGATGGTCGAAGGCCGGAAGCAGAGCGGCAAGGCCTCATGCGAGAGTTATCGCACAGAGCCGGCTTCTTATGTAACGCCCGAAGCAGAGAGGCAAGACACGCGAGGCCGAAGGCCGAGCCTCCCAACAGAGTAGATTCTTCATGTAGGGATGACTGAAGAACCGAAGCAGAGTGGCAAGGCATGCGAGGCCGAAGGCCGATTATTCACACAGAGCGGGGTCCTTATGTAAGGCTGAGGGCTAAAGGCCCGAAGCAGAGTGGCAAAGCATGCGAGGCCGAAGGCTGATCTTTCACACAGAGCAGGTTCCTTAAGTAATGCTGAGGGCCCAAGGCCCGCAGCAGATTGGCAAGGCAACCAACACAGCGGGCTCCTCCTGTAAAGCTGAGGGCCGAAGGCCCGAAGCAGAGCGGCAATGAATGCGAGGCCAAAAGTCGAGAGTCCCAACAGAACGGCTTCTTCATGTAAGTATTATGGCCAAGGGCTCTAAGCAGACCGGCAAGACATGCGGGCCTATCATTTCAACAGAGCAGGCTCCTTATGCAAGGGTTATGTAGGCCCAAAGCAGAGCGGCAAGGCACGCGAGGCCCAAAGCAGAGCGGCAAGGCACGCGAGGCCGAATGCCGAGCATCCCAACAGAGCTTGGCTCTTTTTGTAATGCTGAAGGCCCGGAGGGCGTGCCTGCGTGACACTACCTGTCCCCGAGTGTCTATTAGCGAATCTGAGGGCCGAAGGCTGGAAGAAGAGCAGCAAGGCAAGCGAGGCTGAAGGCGTCACATTATAGGGCACTATTTATGGCTGAGTGCCGAAGGCCCAATGGGCGAGCCAACGTGTGTTGACACTGTCTATCCCCGAGTGTCTTATAAGCGATCATGAGGGCCTGAAGAGCGTCAAGGCACACGAGGCCGAAGGTACTAACAGAGCGGGCTCTTTACGTAACTCTAGAGGGCCCAAAGCCCGAAACTGAGTAGTAAGGTACGCAAGGCCGTAGGTTGAACATCCTAACAGAGCGGGCCGTTTAATAAGGCTGAGGGCCGAAGACCCGAAAAAGAGACGTAAGGCACGCGAGGCCGAAGGTGCTAAGTCGTGCGTCGTGCTAAGTCAAGCCAAGAGTGCTATACGCGATCATAAAGGAAAGGACTGAACATTAAGTAACCGGCAAAAGAAATAGGATTACAAAGTTACCCACCAACACCATATCAGCCCTAGGACGTCCACTGCTGGACATAGGCCTCCCCCAATTTTATGAGGGGTAAATGCCATAATCGCCACGCTTGGCATGCGGGTTGGCGATCGCAGTATCTCCACCGCATTCTAGGAATGCTGCTGCCCATTCCCCGGTGGTCTTAGTCGTAGTTTAAGGACATACCCGGGTACAAAGTTACACATACAGATTTTCTATCTAAAAAATGGGACCGAAATTTGGGTTCAGGGTCACAGTTACTTCAAGGGCTAAACGCTAATAGATTTCAAATTTTGAAGAGACCGTGGCGGCTGGTGCGTACACTGCGCAGCGTCCCGGTGCAGCGCTAGCGTTTACTTATTTTTTTCAGTTTTTATCTTAAGTTATCACTTATGCTTTGTATTTAAGCATATTAATAAAAAAAAACGCCCGAGTATCACAAATTCATAGAACTGATTGCTAAAAGGTTATGCTCAAAAATAGCGTCAACAATCAGAAGGAATTATGATACGGTTTTGACATACCGAAACGTCAACTTGTTTACAATAAGTCAAATTCTGCTATGTTTTAAGTTAAATAACTTGACACGCCGTTATACTCCCAATTGGCTGAAACTTAAATCGTAGAATCTATAAAGTGAGTGCACATGAAATGAACGGCAAAAGTAACTTAGTAATTGCATATTTTTCTTTATATGCAGTTTTTGATTGCGTTATATATGCATTTTTTAAATCTAGAAAACGGGACTGAAATTTTGGTTTAGGGTCACAGTTATTTAATGGGCTAAATCATAATAGAGTTCAAAATTTAAAGAGACCGTGGTGGCTGGCGCGCACATTGCTCAGCGCCGCGACGCAGTGCTTACGCTTACTTTTTTTTCAGTTTTTATCTTAAGATTTTGAATGAGGATGTTTTTTTTTGTAGTCAAGTATATGCTTACCAATTTTCAAACCTGTAACAAATAGATTGTAGGAGTTCCCATACAAAATTCAACCTGTCTTTTTACCCCTTTTTTATCCAAAACTGCAAAAAATTTATAGCCTGGCCGGGGATTTTCTCCACATATTAGTAAAGTGATGCGCGGTTAATGAAACAGACAAAAATTCTAAAAATTGTTGGAACTTGTTTTGTTATCGATTCTCAGTATCCCCAGTTAATTTTTCGAATATCTTCCATGTACAGACTTTCGACTCTCTTTAGCTTTATTATATGTATAGATAGATTTAGATGGTACACTATCCATATAACGGCAATATTTTATAAAGTTTAACATTGAGGAAACCACCCTATTTACAGTACTATAATTGTGGTAACTTTGTTATATGTATGTATAGGGGATACATATAACAAAGTTACCACAATTATTACCCTTTTTAATTTATTTTAGTTGCTTCTGTCAGCAAGACTATCCCATGCTAAAGGCGACGGAACGGGGGCAAGTTTACAAATCGTAAGTAAGCATCCACTAATTATAGCTGAGGAGTGCTTTTCTCCAAAGAATAAATTCCCTTTATGGGCAATTGAGTTGAGTCCACATGAAAATCGTCCCGCGGCCAAAATGGCCCTTTTTTGATTTTTTTTTTTGTGGGTGACTGGACTTATTGCCTCGACAACTCATCCCATTGGCTCAGTTGACCACTCTCTGCCGTTTTATCGTCAAATCAGCCCGCGGGCTCAGTCGACTACTCTTTACCGGTTAAGGGGGGTTGACTCAGCCCGCGGGCTCAATCAGCCACTCTACTGATTCAGGGTTTACTAAGCCCGCGGGCTTATTTGTGTACTTCCTACCTATTAAGGGTTTTCTCAACCCATGGGAGATTACTTCCCTACGCGTGGCTGTTCGCCTTAGATAAAGGAGAGAAAACAAAAAATGCATAATCTTTACACAAATACTTTTACGAAACATTGATGGACCCCAAATCGATTCATTTTGGACGATGGACATGTCATAAAAAAGTAAACCGCACAAATAATGCTATCGAGGGGTGACACAGCAAGGTCAATAAACTTTTAAAACCGAAACTGAACATCATTCAACTACTTGTAACACTGCAAAAGTGAAGAAAAAATTATTTTTCAAAAAGAAAAAGCGAAGTAATAGAAGGAAATGATCACATTTACGAAACAATGTCGGACTTAGAAACCCAAAAAAAATCTGGATTTCTGTGTCGAACTTTTAAGAATGTAGCTACTTTTTCCTAAAGCTTAATAGGCACTATTTTCCACTTTTTTTAAGTTGCATTAAATGTTTGTTTCATGTACCCGTGTTTGTTACCCTTTATCGTTAGGGTTATTCCAGTCCAGAGATGCTTAGGTCCCATTAGTGCTGAATTTCATCACACTACCTTTTCAATACTTTCCTCAGGAACCCGTCTAGTGACTAGTGACCACCTATTAAGCCGGTGGGGTGAGTAAACCCTTAAGCCTCGGATAGGGGTCGACTCAACCCGCGGGCTGAGCCAACTCTTAATTGATAGAGAGTGGTAAACTGAGCCCGCGGACTGAGAAGACGTTTAAATGCTAAGAGTGGTTGAATGAGCCCGCGGGTCGAGCAGACCTGTAAGTGGGATAAGTGGTCAACTGGGCCTGTGGGCTCAGTTGGGTCAAGTCACTCACGAAAAATATCAAAAAGGGCCATTGAACCCGCGGGACGATTTTCATGTGGACTCAGTTGCCCATGAAGGGAATAAATTATGTATCAGAAAAAGACATAAGGACAATATTTCATTGCAATTGTCATATCTGTCAATTTTTACTTTTCGGATTAAAAATATGTCTAGAGCGTGACGAGGCCCCTGAGTCACACGTCTTTGAGCCTGCTCCGATAAATATTTTTTCCCATTTAAAAAAAAATTGTCACTGAGTCATTACTTTTTTTAAACCGAAAAGTCTATTTTTCTCTAACATACTCAAAAAGATTGTGAAAACTCGTCCCTGCCTATGACTATAATAATCGTTCCAAAATCCATCATCAGTTACCGCAGCGTAAACTCTTAAATATTCAGACAGCGCCATATTAAATCAAATCGAGCTGGCAGGGGGAGACACTTGACTCCAACAAAAAAAAACACCTAAAAGCTTAATATCACTCAAACGGATTATAAAATGGAGAAAACGCGATAATTTTTATCGAATTAGCTAACGACACCAAACACGATGGATTTTGTAAGAATAAAAATGCGACGCAACTTTATGTTTTCGGGAGGTACCCCAAAAAGGAAAGAAATTGAAGAAACATCACGGTTTCTGCAATAGGAAGAATTCTTTCGAAATGTGTGCTATTCCTGGGGTGTTTAATGTATACGTACTTCCAATGTCATCTATTTCGGAGTGCTACCATCGTAGCACTCCGAAATAGATGACAAAAAAATTTTGAAGAAAGCTTCTACGAGACTAGCCCACACCGAGCGGGTTCTCTAAAAAAACAATAATCTCTAAATGATATAAATATCAGGAGCATTTTTTACACAAATCGAACTAGTCCCATAGTAAGCTCCATGGGATTAGTTAGATCGAGTAGCCAAATGATTAAAATAACTGCAAAATTTACGATCGAGACAAAATGCGATCCGAAATTTTGCTACAATGAAATAAAGATTTCGAGTAAAACATCTAAAAAAAACCACTGCCACCAAGCTATGGTTCGATTTAGGCTGATATAGTTTGATATATGTAAATGGTTCACAATTTTTGATATAAACGGGAAATCGGACAAAGAAAGTAAAACAAGTAATTATTAATATCAACATAAATAGTTACGAGTATGTTTTGCAATAAAAAATTAAAATTGTTGCTGTAAGTTTTCGTGACATTACTCAGACGATGAAATATCAGATCAATGGTACGATCCAAGTTCCAAGTTTTAAATTATATTGTATAATATTTATGTCATAATTGTTTCAGCTCGCTCGTCTATCATTCCCCACGGTTGAGACGGTAATTTTTTAATTATATTTCAGCACATTCCTCTAAATATGGAAATTCATAGGTTAAAACTTAATTAATTGTTGTTCTCAGAGGGCGTACAATCTTCCACCAACATCGGAAGTGGACCCGAAGCACAGCTATTCAGACGAGAAATTCGAGAAGCTGAAAGTTTACTACAGTTACATGAACGGGCGCATACGCGAACCACACAACCCGGTACCGTATCACAAGTTTTAAGTGTATTGAATTCACTAAACTTTAGTTTTTTCACGCACGTGTCTCTGGGACACGCGTTTACACCAAAGCCTTCCTTCGATGAAAAATTACTCTTGGAGCAGTTCATAATTTAAAGAACCAAAGCCGCTAAATTACGGGCGTGTCATCGATATTATTGTTTAGCACTTTTATTGGAATTTTCACACTACGAGTAAAAGGCTGGAGTCAAAGGAATTCAGAGACAGAAGCCAGAAGCTTCGTAATATCGTCGTCGTCTTAGTATCTAAACGACACACACTGGAACCCGCCCATACATCGGAGTGCTTTAAACGTAGCTTTGTTATTGTCGGTATTTTGTTGAATCATATGCGTAAACAAGGAAATACTTACCTTACTGCAGAGAAATACCTTCATTATCAGTTGTCATAGTTGCATTGTATCAAAGTTCTAGGGTTATTTGGGGTGCGGGTCGCGGTGAATGTTCTTCTCGTAAAGTCCGGCGAGAAGAAATACCCACCTCGCTAAAGAAAAGTCATTACGGTTTTAGACGTGTATCAATGACAACTAAAAATAACACTAACTAATCAACGCTAACTAAGATTAAACTTACATATAAAAATATACAAAAAACAGTTATTTTTAGTTGTAATTGATACAAGTCTAAAACCGTAATGACTTTTCTTTTCTTTAGCGAGGTGTGTATTACTTCTCGCCGGACTTTACGAGAAGAACATTCACCGCGACCCGCACCCCGTATAGGCGGGTTCCTGCGTGTGTTCCAGGCCCTGAACTGACCGTCACCGTAATATTATTATAATTAGTCTATTGGCTATGTGCACGTCTGAAACGTCAAACGTCAAAGG
The DNA here is from genome assembly GCA_905163555.1 of Notocelia uddmanniana. Lineage (NCBI taxonomy): Eukaryota > Metazoa > Arthropoda > Insecta > Lepidoptera > Tortricidae > Notocelia > Notocelia uddmanniana. The sequence continues at coordinate 60,324,549 of LR991052.1, forward strand.
TCCCGAGACAATGTCAAAATTTAGAGATGTCAAATAATGACACATGAATATTTTATTTACTTCGTAAACGAGAAAGACCCCGTATTGGAAATTTTACTGAAATAAATAAGAGAATAAATAAATACATACAAACGAAACGAATCGTAGGAAACCGTTAAGAAACCAATAGAAAGCGTGAAAGTAAATGGAAGAAAATGTTATAATTTGTACAGATTACGACCTTGTGATAAAAATTAAAAAAAATATACATCACATCTTTACAAAATGAAACCGGCCAAGTGCGTGTCGGACCACGCACAAAAAAGGGATCCGTACCGATACCTCCTAATATATCTACATCTAGAACCACTATACAATACATTGAATCAAAAAAGGTCGTATCTTCATAGGAAATTCACGACACCTACGCCCTTTTGTTTTGGCAAGACAGTTTTTCAGCAATAACTCAAAAACCATTTAACCTATCTTGTTCAAACTAAAAATCGTTGAAAGTATTAACCCATCAAAAACATAAATGTGAAAATGGGAGCTGTAGAAGTTGTGGGTTTTAGCCCAATAAAAATGGTCTCAAATATGCACTATATACGTTTAATAATATATATAGCTTTACACAGTACAATTATAGAGAAATAAGCGGAAAGAAAATATATTGACAGAGGTAACGTGCGTCCGGTGCAACTCGCAATAGTATCTCTGCGCCCCGACGGCCGTCCCTGCCCCGCGCGACCCTCACCCCGCGCCGCGCTCGGCTCTCGTCGGTAACAGGAGCCAAGTTCAATATTATGAATATGCGATGCTTGGTGGTCGTCTTCACCGACATAAGAATTGAGATCTAAATGGGTGCCAAGTTCCTTGGATTCTCTGAAATGGTGCCAAGTCCGGCACTACATTGTTTCCAGTAAAACTAATTTACTGCGGCTTAATGCATTTTGAGCTTTAACTTGGCAGTTTTCTTAAATATCCAACAGCTTTTATGGTATTACTAGATGAAAACCCGGCTTCGCTCGGGTGAAATAAATAAGAAAGAAATAAAGTAAACATTTATTTGTGACAGTTATCTTATGCAAACGACGAAAGAAACAGTGTACAAAAATGTATAAAATAAAAACATTACATCAACGGATTATGATGAAACTTCGTATAGAAATATAGTCTGTAGTCTGGATTAACATATGGAATTGGGAGTAAATGATTACGCTGACGACATCACGGGCAAAGGCTAGTATCTTTGCAAGTTAATCCTAAGCATTTTTATAAGGGTAGTATTTAAAGGCACATAATAAATTTGACACCGTAATCAGTACTGATTTGTATAGCTAAAATACTAATCGTTCATTAAAATTCAGTTCAGATGTGCAATTGTTAAATATTGATGTGCCTGTCAGTATTTTTGGTGCGAAGTCAGAGCTGCTAACGCGATCGAAAACCAATGAAGTTCGTGTATCTCCCTCTCTGTCGCACTTGCAAATTCGAGCGACACAGAGGGAAATACACGATGTTCGTTCGTTTTCGTTTCGCGGTAGCAGCTCTCTATTCTCCGCCAAATTCTATTCAGTGGGGCCCTTTACACTCAATATTATGTGTCAATATTATCGCGATTTTCAAAATTGTATGGGGTCTGTTACACGCTTAATATTGTCAAAATACTGGTGTGTCAATATTATCGTGGTTTTCAAAATCGTATGGATTTTTCTTCAATATTCATTAAACAGTAAGTGATACGGATCGTGATATGAGTATATCACGTGATAATAATAACCATGTAACAGGCCCCTATGGATGTTGCTTCAATATTCAGTGTTTCGCGTGATAATAATAACAGTTGGTAATATTTTCTCCAATTAATGGAAGCTATTTAACAACTTGTTCCGTTTTGCCACAGGTATTTCACATTCCGATACGCGCACTACCCAGGAATAGGAGCCGTCAGATCAAAGGGCCTACCGCGATCAGAAAACAAAGTATTTCCCTCTCCACGCTCGAATATGCAAGTGCGACAGAGAGGCATATATATTTAGTTTTCGGTTGGTAGCACTTTAGTCCGAGCGCGGTGGACGGTCGAAGAAAGTCAAAGAACATTCCGTGTGTTGTCTGTCACACATATAATTTTTAAACTTCCCTTCGACCTATGAACTTGAAATTAGGTGATAATGTTTATTATGAAGTATATTTTACCAAAAATATCAATATATTGATAAACCACATTTATTTTTTTGTTGTACGGAACCCTCAGTGCGCGAGTCCGACGCACTTGGCCGGTTTTTCTTACATTTTGAATTTTATTTCTCATATAGTAAAATACACTATTCGTTTTAAAGTTGACGCCTGAGGGCCTACCGCGAACCAAAAACGAACTACCTTCCTCTCTGTCGTTCTAATATACATGTGCGAGAGAGAGGCAGATACTTCGTTTTCGGTTCGCGGTAGCGCCTCTAACGTCCGAGCGCGGCGAACGGCATGAGCTGGGGGTCTACTCCGAAATTCAAAATCCTAACTTCGTATGGTGCCATCCCTTTCACTCTCCTATCATAGACTATATTATATGAGTGAAAGGGACGGCACCATACGAAGTTCGGATTTCGAATTTCGGAGTAGACCCCCAGTACCAATAAGTTATAAGATAGAGCGAGATAGGGATAGAATTTTGCTAGACGTTTAAAAGCCATAAGTCACCTAGTAGTTTGTCACAACAAAATAGAGATGCAGCTTTAAGATGGCGGACAGACTCAGCAAACATTCAAGTGGTGTCCTTTACACGATTAATATTATCACAATACTGGGGTGTCAATATTATCGCAGTTTTCAAATTTGTATGGATTCTGCTTCAATATTCACGTGATACTTATCGTAATATGAATGTATCACGTGATAATAATAACCATGTAACAGGCCTCATACATTCGCTTTGAAGGCGGTTGTTGTGACAATCAGCCTAGCTAGCACGATAGATTATACCGTTACGTTTTATGTGACGTTTTAATACATTTCGCCCATATAACGTGACGGTATAAGTTATCGTGCTAGCTAGGCTGATAGGTAGGTATATAGAACGCTTGAAAACTACAAAAACAAAACGCTACAGACGCGGCTAGCCGAATCCACGCCCAGCAACCTGGCCAACACACCGGACGCAAACATAGTTTACAATTTCCGAACGTACCCAACCCGACGCTGTCAACAGTATCTTCTTAGTAGTCTGTGCTGTCAACCAACGAATTTAATATGGCCGACCTTTCGTCATAAAATTAACACTTTTAAATGCAAAATACGCGACAATCCGAATTTTGCGGATACATATGTTCAACTCAAAAATCGTTATTTTTATACGTTCTTCAATTTGAGACAGGTCTCGTTCGGGTCTACCGTACCCCTGCACGAAATTATTAATATAGATGACATACCTACTGCATAGAAAAGTGCCATTTTCACATTTATGTTTTTGATGGGATATCATTACTTTTTGTCAGTCTTCGCCAAATGGTAAAAAAAGTAAAAGTAAAAGTAGTTTATTCTTCAAATTAGGCACATTACGAGTACATAGGCGTGTAGTGTATGAATAGACCTTCAAAAATGCCATAGAGGTTTCTAAAAATGTTTTTCATTTAAGTCAACCGTTGGTGAGATATTAGCAGTCAAAGTCGTAAAAAGTGTGTCCCCTACCCTCTAATTTCCATACGATGAAGTTTAAAATTATGACAAAAATCAAGATAATATACATTAGCAAATCCCTTCAACGATTTTTGGTTTGAACAAGATAGGTTTAACAGTTTTTGAATCATTGCTGAAAAACTGTCATGCCAAAACAAAAGGGTGTAAGTGTCGTAAGTTTCCTATGAAGATACTATCGTATGTGATTAGGTAAATGTATTATATTGTGGTTTTAAATGTAGATTAGGAGGTGTCAGTACGGAACCCTTATTGTGCGTGGTCCGCGTGCACTTGGCCGGTTTCAACATTTCGGGACACGATTTTTTTCTTTAATCCCGACCGACGATTACAGCCACGGTAAAACACACGGTCACATCGTTTCAATTCCAAAACTTTGATGGACTTTTGTCAAAGTTGGTCTTATTGACCGAGCGAGCGAACGGAGCGAAGCGTCTCCGTTTCAGGTTTCGACGAAAATTCTTTCGTATGTCTGTCCGGATTTTCTCCTGTACAGGTCGCATTTCTCATCAGAAATGTTATATAATTTTTTTTTAACGAGTCGGTTTTTGGAAATTTTGAAATTTGAAAAAATATACAAATTTTTATCGTATGTATGTCCGAATGTTCTTCTGTACAGGTCGCATTTCTCGGTCGAAATTTTGACTTTTAGAAAAAAAATGCGAGGTCTACAGCTCACGAAGCCACTAATATAAGTTGGTTTGAAGCTTACCGGTGTTAAATGCTACGACAGCAGCGTGATAACAAGCCGAGAATGATTTATTGAAAGAAAAAATTATACGTTTGTAACTTACATAACACCTAGGCAGTATAAACATAAATAATACGTATGAAAAATATTTGGTAGCATTGTGACTTACCTTTTTGCTTGTCTGGCCGCAGTAGTATTGAATTTTTTCGTTTCAAATAATTTGCGTTTATTGCCCATTTCTGAAACAAGTTTCTGTAAATAATGTAATTTTTGTTAAAATATTTTATTGCTGACTACTTTTTTCGACAATCGTCAACTACTTGTTGAGACGGTCCGAATAAGTTCAAACACGACGTGTTTATCTTGTGTAGTTTAGGAGTTGCCATGGCTTCCTTCATGGTCTACATCATCAGATCAGCTCGGTGGTACCATGATAATGTATTGTTATCTAACTTACATAAGTATGCCAAATTTCAGCTTAATCCGATACCGGCAAGTAGCTGAAAAAATGATTGCAAATTTTGATGGAAATTTATTTATTTATATACTTACTTACATAAGAACAGTACAAGTTAAATAAAAGCTTTAGTCCATTAAGAAAATATAAAATATATAAACTTACTTAGCATGTAATATTACTTACCAAGTATCAATAGGTAGCGGACGCACTAAAGCTCAGGCGCGTGTCGGGTACGCTCGGTCATCGACCTTTAGGCAGCGACGAGAGCGATACGTCCGTTCTTTGGGAAGGCCCGGCGCGTAATGGATCAAACTAGGGTGTGCTCCCGGGAAATCCCGATCCCGAAAATCCCGGTATTTCCCGGGAAATGTAACTCACATTTTTTCCCGGGACTGATTTTGTAATTCCCGTTGCTTTCGGGACTTTCGGGATTTCATTATTTGTGGTGAATAACACTCATATATATCACTGAACTTCTCTAGTGAAATGGCAAAATGAGTTGTTTTTTCGGGCTCATTTCATCAACTCTGATGTGTTTTTCTCGTGAACGCGTAGAGGTATCATCATATCAGCCGAAGGACGTCCACTACTGGACCTATGCCCCAAAGACTTCCTCAATGACTGGTCCTGCGCTAATCCTGAATCCAGCCTGCACCCGCGATCATTACCAGGTCATCAGTCCACCGGTACGCTGACGCCACTGGAGAACCTTTCCGCCCCAACGGCTATCGGTTCTACGTGCTATGTGCCCAGCCCACTGCCACTTAAGTTTAGCGATTCGGCGGGCCATATCGGTTACATGGGTTCTGTTGCGGATAACCTCATTCCTGATACGAACACGCAGAGATACTCCCAGCATATCCGTCGCTATTGCTCTTTGGGTGACTTTGAGCCTTCTTATGAGGCCCATAGTAAGCAATCACGTTTCAGTGCCATATGTCATCACTGGCAAGTGGCAACACACACTGGTCAAAGACTCTCGTCTTGAGACCCTGCGGAATACTGGACAAAAAGATGTGCCGTAGCTTCCCGAACGTTACCCACCCGATTCGGATTTGACGATTAACCTCTTTCTTGAAATTTGACCTACTTTATTGGACGGTCTGTTATAGGTAAATGTAGTCGTCTTCAACTTCGAGCGTTAAGTGTCCGATTGTTACGGGAGTTGGTGCTACGTGGGCATTTGACATGATCTTCGTCTTGTGCATGTTCATCCTAAGACCAACTCGCTCGGAAGCTTTACTGACGTTATTGAGCATTGTACTTATAGCATAGCCTCCATGGTCTCAGCCAAGACTACTATATCGTCAGCAAACTGAAGGTTAGTGATGTACTCGCCATTTATGTTGATGCCTAGCCTTTTTAGTTCAGAGTCTTGAAAACATCCTCCAGTGCAGCGGAGAACAAATTAGGAGAAATAACATCTCCTTGCCGGACTCCCCGCTGCAACTAAATAGGTTTCGAGTTCTGGTCCCGGAGAAGGACTGACATAGTGGCGTTCTCGTACAAACACTTCAGCACTTCGATATAGCGCTAGTCAACTTGGCACCGCTGCAGAGATTCTAGCACAGCCCAGGTTTCGATCGAATCGAATCGAAGTTCTCGTAGTCCACGAACGCTAAACAGAGGGGCAAGTCATACTCCCCAGTCTTCTGTATAACCTGGCGAAGCGTAGGAAAGTGGTATACTATACGGTACTAAAGCCTCTTTAGAAACCGGCTTGTTCGGGAGGCAGGAAGCCATCTAGCCTGCGTGCAAGACGGTTCGTAATGACTCTTGAAATGAAAACAGCTTATATACATGGCTCAAAAGTCAGATGGGCCTGTAGTTCTTTAGCAGAGCGTTGTCGCTCTTTTTGAAGTAAAGCACCACTACACCTCACACCCGCTCCATGCCTTTGGCGTTCTTATTTCCAGTAAGACTGAATTGAACAACTTCTGGAGGGCCGTAAGGACCGGTTTTCCACCCGCCTTCAGGAGTTCGGCTGTAATACCATATTCAACGGGTGTATTGTTGTTTTTGAGCTGTTTAAGAGCCATTCTAATCTGTTACAGGCTGATCTCCGTACTTCAAGGTTGATATAAAAATAAAATACTTCGAACCGCAATTCCTTGAACCTGCGAAAAAATCAAACTTCTAAGTAATCGTAATCGAAATATGCGGCTGTAATACCGCATAATGACACTCTCAAGGGAATCAAAACCTATAGGGTAATTACCGTTGACCTAGAATCATGATATTTGGTAATATAATTAGCATGGTCTTACATTACAAGTAAGGTAATAAATAACTTTGCAGTTGTAAAAATACTATTTCAATTTAAGCAACGTAAAGGGACATCCAGATACAGGTTACACTAGACAATATACATGCGCCAAATAGTTTATTATAGCTACAAATCATGAGAGTACGGAACGAAACTATCGGGCGCGAGTTTGACTCATACTTGTCCGGTTTTTTCATACATACTCCCTAAAAACTACAAAGTCCCGAAAGTCACGAAAGTATCCGGGAATTCCCGGGACTGACCCAGTCCCGGTCCCGAAAACTTCGGGACTTCAATAAGTATCGGGACTGCAAACCCTAGATCAAACGAAGTTTTCGCGCGCGGTTATATAGTGGTTTTTAAAAAATGGACTAAATTAAATGGCTAATCTATGAGCGTTGAAAAAAATACTAAAAATAAAACAATTCCTGTAGTTTTATAATAAAATATTTTACTCCGAAAACATCATCAAATACGCGAGAAAAATAATGTTTAATCAAACCAAATTAGACATTCTGTACTAATTTTTTTTAATAGTAAAAACGCATATTTTAGAACTATTGCGTTTGCTATGTACTAAAAGACTATATATCCTATTGAAAAAAGTAGACATTAGAACATTTTTGTAAGTTTAAAAGGGAAATATCCTAGCTAAAAGATAGCTCAGACGCGTGTTTTTGGAAAACACGTCTACAAAAACCTGGTTGTTTTAAATAACCGTTTATAGAAATATAATTATAGCATTGCTATGGTCTAGCATAAGAGTGTATCTATACAAAACAGTAGTTTACGTTAACAATGTAAGCATTTGAACAAAAATATGGCCTTTGAAAAAACCTAAAGTTTGCTAAAACACCAACTTTTCGTTCGTACCCTCTTAAATAATTTATTTTTTCTTTAGATTTTTTACTTGTCTAACTTATTTGAACACCCGCAAGTTGCATATCTAGATCGATTAGGTACTGTTAACAGACATAAGTTCAGGTAGTTAAAGTGTTAGGATCCGATTCCAACTCGACTTTTGACCCCTCCGACTTAGATACTCCACTTGAATATTTGTTGTTTTCTTCAGATTTTTTTACTTGTCAAACTTAATTAAATGCCCCCCAATTTATTTGAACGCCTGCAAGTTACCTATCTAGATCGATTGGGTAGTGTTGATAGACGTTTGTTCAGGTAGTCAAATCGTTAGGATCCGATTGCGACTCGACTTTTCCCTCCTTCAACTTAGATACTCCACTTGAATAATTATTATTTTCTTCAGAATATTTTTAATTCTCTAACTTATTTGAACGCCCGCAAGTTACCTATCTAGGTCAATTAGATTGTGTTGATAGACATTTGTTCAGCTTGTTTAATCGTTAGGATCCAATTCCAACTCTACTTTTGACCCCTGCGACTTATATATTCCTTCTGAGTAATTTATTTTTTCATTAGAATTTTTTACTTGTCAAACTTATTTGTACATCCGCCAGCTACGTATCTAGATCGATTAGGTAGTGTTTATTAACGTTTGTTCAGGTAATTAAATCTTTAGCATTCGATTCCAAATTCCAACTCGACTTTTGACCCTTCCGACTTAGATACCCAGCAGTTGAAATTATTTATTTCTTCAGAATTTGTTTCTGTATCTGGTCAAACTTATTTGAACGCACGTAAGTTACCTATTAATGTCGATAAAGTTGTTTTAAGTTAGTGGCTGTAGTCATTTGATAAGGTAGTTAAAATCGTTAGAATCCGATTCCGAGTCGGGTTTAGACCTCTCCGACATGGATACTCCGAAATATGTCGCTTCTACGTAAAAAATATCAATTTGTCGGTTTTAAATATTAATTGATGAGTACAACGATGCAATTAAACATTATTTTTATGGATATTTGTCAAAAACACTTTTTATTTGGGAGCGTAACAAATGCACTTTCAAAGATTAACATCATGCCAATTTACCGCGTCGCTCTGTACGAAGTTGGTACTCGCGTTACGGAGTTGGCCCTAACATAAGTATTTATTACTGTACGACGATAAAATCTATATTTTTAGGAAGCTAATAAAATATTCTATCATTTTTATACTAACATCATTCACGCTAAAGTACCATTTTCTTGAATTATTCTGGTAAGTAAGCAAACGTAAAGAGTAAAAAAAACACACTTTCATAAATATTTTTGAAACCGTTCATTATACGTTATAGGCGTCAAGAATAAAATTATAGTACGTATAATAAGCTTTCAAACGACACCTCACACGAACCTATTGGTACAATAGAACCCGAGATTTGGACAAAAATCAACGACGGTCGGCCGCCATCTTTATGACGTCACAGGTATGTGTGTTCCCCCCTCCATGAACTAAAACAGGTAGATTCGTGTTCTAGAGACAACAAGGAACACATCCATACCTGTTTTAGGTATATAGAGGAGATGTCGACGAATACCAATTGTTTGTAATACTTTTTGGAGATAATCCAATGTCAGTGATGAGTTGATAACTTGTTAAAGACAAATTGCGTGCTGAATTAGTTAGTAAAAAAAATATCCTACTAATATAATAAATGCGAAAGTTTAGATGTTTGGACCTTTTGGTATGTCAAAGCTGAAGAGAATAAGTCCTTCTGATTGTTGATGGCATTCTTGACCATAACCTCTTGTTGTTGTACCAGTTCCATGGCCTCTCTGCTCACGAAGCTCCACTTCATAATCTTCAGTTCAGGCAACTCCTGTAGATTTTGAATATACAGGAACTCCGGGAAGTATTTGGTTTCCAAGTCACTCGGAATCCAAACGTGAACTCTCGTCTGCTCTAACTTCTTTTGCTATTATCTTCTGACCGTCCAGCCAGCTCCCCGAAGTCTTGGCGTAGCAGCCACTCCATCGTCTCCGTCGTCACAAGGAAGAATCCTTCCGACACCAAACCCGCCTTCGCGAACTTAGGGGCTACTAGGTCATGCTCCCCTCCTAGTATGCGCAGGACCACCATCTCGATAACCTGATTCAGCTCCCTACGGATGAGTTTCGCCAGTGCCCTACCTCCACCGAGACCCCGTCTTTCCGGCACACAGCCACAGCGAGACCACGGTTCGCCTTCGCGACGTTCCGTGGTCCCTCTGCGGCCGCTTTACCGTGATTCTGGCGTTTCGCCGGAGGACGCTCTGAGTGCCCCTCATCCATACTCCGCCTTTTCATCTTGAGGCAGCGCTTGCTGGGGTTGGCCCCCTCCGTGGTGTTGACCCTGAGGGCTGGGGCTGAGGGGACTGGTGTCCCAGTAAACACCACTCCCCTCAGACCTAGCAAACGTGACCTTGTTGGCTTCTTTTCTGCGCGTTTGCTTCGCCTTCTTCTTTTGTGCCTTAGACACACTTATACTTGTGAAACTGCCCTTCCGCTGTTGCCGGTGTGTCCTCCCTTTTGGTTATCTCATTCGGCAGCAGTTCCCCATCCAATGCTCCTCTCTTCTCCACTACCTCGGATTCCTGTTCTAAGCAAAGGATGTTTCACCCCAAGGGCATCTCTCCATGACACCTCGGAATTCCCACCCTGTCCCCCCCTCCCAGAACAACCCACACCCACCCCCCGCCGGCAACAGTCGCCTGTGTGGGCCCTCGGCACGTCCTCCAACCTTAGCCCTGGGGGTTTTAGGGCGTGCTGCTATAATGGAGTTTTCCCCAATATCTCAGCCCGGCCAGTGCGCTCCTCTTTCTCCGGGCTTGCGACCGGCTCCTCAACGGACCAATATTGACCATATGTGGCCTGATCCGTTAACGAGGCAGAGTTATGAATTTGCGATACTTTGGCATTGATTTTTATTCATATGCTTAACTACAAAAATAGCTGCTTCAAAGCAGGCTTTGTATCGTTGGTGTACCATTTAATTTTGTCGTGTATTATTTTGACGTAATTGTTGACCCTTCACACCATAACAACTGTATCATATAAGAGATTACTTGGGCTGGGCTTAATCGTCAACATTGACATTAGAGGAGCACCTTAGATCTATGCTTACCTATAGTTGCTATGAAGAAAGCTAGGGGTCAGCTGAAATTGGAGAGTTGAGAACTGACAGGAGTGCCTTCCCATACACTGGAGCTGAAAGTAAGTGTCCCGGAATTTGTTGATACAGACCTTGATGCACCTAGTTTGTGCAACGGCACCAGGATACGTGTCACAGAGCTTGGGCGGAATATTATAAAGGCCACAAGGCGCTGCTATCCCGAATCTCTATAATTCCTAATAATATGCCATTTCAATTTAAAAGGCGGCAGTTTCCCTAAAGCTGGGATCCTCGATGACCATTAATAAATCCCAGGGCCAAACTCTAAACGTGGCAGGGATTTATTTGGGCACTGTGCCCAAAACTTGCACTTGCTGGCAGAAAACAATAAACCATAGAATGTGGTGTACAGTTATATACCAACATAAAACAGACTATCTATGTCGCTAAGACATTTCTGTTTTTCTGCTCATTACTGATGACCAGCGGGATAATTACGCAATGTTTCCGAGCGCGCGTACTTATAAGGTCGTAGATCTAAATGTCATTTTACATAGTAAAATGTATACTTAGATTTACCCATGGTACGTTAGAAAAGTTACGTGCAGCTGCCGGCAGGTGGTAGCTTATTTCTAATGCTATTGTACGTAGTGACATGGTATTGGACGTAGGGTTTTCTTATCTACCTGGTAAGTAATACTGAACAACTGTATCTAGACCAATTTCTAACGTGATAAACGAGTTCTACGCGAACGAAGTCGCGGTCATAAGCTAGTTTTAAATAAAATATATTAAAATATGACTACACAGTACCGGCCAATAATATATCACCATTTATCATCATTTTTATATATTCCTGAACGTTTGTACCTTACCTCATCATGCAATAGATAGTATTTAGACTCTTTGGACGAGCGATAAGAAAACCTGGCCACATATATAGGTTTTTATTTCGTTTTTTGTTTTTTTCCGCAAAAACACTACAGGACAGTTATCCTATAGTTGTATGTAAATGGGAAATTATTACCTAAAACAGCTTAAAAACGATACGTTAACGAGGTGAAGATGACGAAGACTCGTGGGGCGAAAAAATTGAATCCCTGTCAACAACAAGCTATCATCTTTGTCGGCTACAAGCAAGGGCGTACCCACAAATAGCTTTCGCAGCAGTTTAGTGTATCAAGAACCACGATTACTAAGTTGCTGAAGCGATTAAAGTCACAAAGAAGTTCCATTGGCAATAAAACACGTGGCAGACCACGTTGTACTAATGTGACCGACTGTAACATTTTGCGAGTCTCACGTGAGAATCCTCGGTTAACGGCGACGGATATAGTCAAAGAAATATCAACCCCAGGACAGCGTACTCCATCTTTACGGACTGTCCGACGTCGTTTGCAGAACGCCGGATTAAATGGAAGACGCCCTGTAAAGAAACCGCTTATATCTGAGAAGAACCGAAAGATAAGAGTAGCTTGGTGTAAAGCAGGCGAACACTGGACACCGCGACAATGGTCTGATATACTCTGGAGCGATGAGAGCGAGTTTCTTTTATTTGGAAGCGATGGTATAAAGCGGGTACGTCGCCCTACTGGTACCCGATATAAGCCCGAGTACCAACTTCCCACGGTAAAACACGGAGGAGGCTCTGTAATGGTGTAGGGTGCCTTTTCCGCTAAAGGCATGGGCCCCCTTCATAAAATTGAAGGCATTATGAACCAGAATGTGTGCTTAGATATTTTGGACAATGTGATGTTACCATATGCACGACGATTTCTGGGCCGCGGGTTTGTGTTTCAGCAGGACAACGATCCAAAGCATCGTGCGAAACGTGTCACAGAATGGTTCAAGCGGCGACGCGTTACTCTAATGGACTGGCCAAGTCAATCCCCTGACTTAAATATAAAAGAGCCGCTATGGGATGAACTAGAAAGACGTTTGAAAGGTAAAAGAGCCACTAATGCGAGCCAAAAGTTCTCTCAGCCACAGGAGGAATGGCATAAAATCCCTCAATGAACTATTGACGCTCTTGTGGACTATATGCCTAGACGCTGTAGGCGACGCGTACCTGAATTTATGTTTTATGTATTTTTCTTAATAATTAATAAAATTGAGGGTGGATGGAGACTCGAGTGGTGTGAGCCGCTTATGACGTATGCGGGGCAGGGGCCCGGGCGGGTGATCAATCGTTCGATACGATTGGCTGTGAGGCAGTCGCTCTGAATCCTTACGCATTGCGGCACGCGCTTCTCTCTCTCCATCCAACCTTTCGTTTTTCTTTGTTCTCTATATCTGCACATTATTTCACCCTGTCCCCTACAAGCTGGTCTTCGAACCGAATTTGGACTCTGAATGTACCGGACTCCGCCGCGCACGATGGTGAACACACGCAGTACCACTAGAAGGCAGAAAGAAAAGCAAAATGCCGTCAAGGCTGACAAAGGAATGCCTACACCGAAGCAGGAGCCATTTTATCCACCGATCCAACCTGAAGAAAACATGAATAAATCAAAAGAGCAAACAATGAGCCATTTGGATAAAACTGTTGCCGATAATGTGGGTAGTGTTAGTGAAAAAGCTGCGGTTTCTAAATCTAGAAAATCTACTCGGAAGTCAAAGTCAAAAGTATCGGGATCTGCATGCTCATCGCTCTCGGCTAGGAAAAAGAAGCTAGAATTCGAAGCGGCAGAAGCAAAAGCGCGTATACAAATGGAGTTGATTGATAAAAAGCTAGCGGCGGACCTAGCACAATTGGATGAAGAAGATTACAGTTCACAATCGGACGTTAGTGAAATTCACACAAATAAAGAAGTGGAAAAGTGGTTACACCGCAGTCAATTAGAACTGGAACCGCAGCCTGTACCGCCAACGGAAAATACAATGGACAAGCTGTACCCGCCTCCCGCGCCGCCAGCTGCTCCGGCACGCGACGGCACCGAGGACACAGTTCACCTTTTGGCAACTGCGCTCAAGAATATAGCCTCAGTTTCCGCTACCAATGGGTCTAATGCTGGAATGTTAAGCCGCCTTTGCACCCCGCGAGATTTACCCTCGTTTTCTGGTGACCCAATGGAGTGGCTCCAATTCAAGCAAGCATATGACGAATCTACTGAAGTGTGCAATTTCAACGCAAAGGAAAACTTGTGGAGGCTTCGAAAATGCCTTCACGGACCAGCTAAAGATGCAGTAACCGCTCTGTTGATTGGAGCCACTACCCCGGACATAGTGATGTCAACTTTAGAGTTACAGTTTGGAAACCCGGATATTATAATTTCAAGAATCCTGCAAAGTATCAATAAACTGTCTGTTATGTCCCAAGAGTATCACAAAGACATAGTACCATTTTCTATTAAAGTAAAAAACTACGTCGCTGCAGTTACGGCCATTGGTCAAGATGAGTACCTGAGGGGGATGAAAATTGTATCCGTAATTTTGTCCAAATTACCCACAGTGTTAGTTTCCAAATGGGTGGACTACAGTTACCCGCTTATAAACGAAGGCACGAAACCGCGGCTTGTTATTTTGTCGGAGTTTTTAAATGACGAAGCTATAAAAACATCGAAAACAGCTGTGATCCTAGCGAACACTTATAGTGATACGAAACGTAAACAAAGTGACTATACGAGTAACTACCGGTCGCAAACTGTGTTAGTGCAAAATGAACTAAATGACGATAAGTGCAAATTCTGTCGTGCGCATAAACATGACTTGCCAGACTGTAAATTGTTCAAAAAATCATTGCGCAATGATAGGTGGAATTATGTGAAACGTCATGGGTTGTGCTACAAATGTTTAGTGTCGCGCCATAACAAAGAAACGTGCCCCGCGCCTGCTTGCGATAAAGATAACTGCGGTCAATCTCATCACCGTTTGCTGCATTACATATCGCATGCTAATTCAAACCTACAGTCTAGTGTAAACATTACGGAAATATTGGACACCGATGTGAGTGAAACGCAATCTGAGACTGTCACACACAAAAACGCGACGAGCTGCAAAGTATTGTTACAAACTGTGCCTATTTACATACACGGACCTAACGGTATAATTAGTGCTACTGCGCTACTCGATTCTGCTTCGACGGTATCACTGATAAGCGCCGAGTTAGCAACGCGCGCAGGGCTGCGCGGCCGAAAACAAACAATGCATGTGAGTGGGGCATGGAGTAACACCGAACTTAAGTGCGAAAGTGAGGTCGTGGACTTTAATGTATCAAATAAAGACGGACAGATGTTTGCAATCCGAGCTCGCAGTGTTAACGAACTAAACTTACCTGTGCAAAACGCATCTATTGTGAACCTTATGCAATATGAGCTTAAGGCTGAAATTAAAAACCGGTTATGCGAAGTTAAATATGAAAAACCACAGCTTTTGATAGGGCAAGATCACTATCATCTAATGATGCCATTGCATGTAATAAAGGGCAACCCTGAGGGACTATACATAACTCAGACTGCATTGGGTTGGTGCGTACATGGTTGCGTCACGGCGCCACGCGATATGTGCCAGCAGCGAGACTCGACATTATTTGTCACTGAAGATCTGGTAATTGAAAATGAACGCACACTTCGGGAAATACATGAAGAAGTACGTCGATCCTTTGCTGTTGAATCCATGGGCGTCTCATGCAGTCCACGCCAGAACTCGGAAGATCTGCGAGCGTACGAACATCTGGAACGAACGGCTAAACTACTAGATGGCAGGTGGCATGTGGGACTCCCTTGGAAAGATGTAAATTGTCACATGACTGAATCGTACGGAAACGCACTGACTAGACTAAAAGGAGTGATCAAAAAAATTAATAGGGATGAAAACTATGCATCGAGATACACTGAAAGAATAAATCACCTGTTCGAGAACGATTACGCGATGGAACTCAACGACCCTAAATCTGCTCCAAAAACATGGTATATTCCGCATTTCGGAGTCGACAACCCTAACAAGAAAAAGTTGAGGCTTGTTTTCGATTGTGCATCGAAGAGCAATGGCGTATGTCTAAACGATTACCTTTACAAAGGACCAGACCTACTGATATCGTTATATGGAATAATGCTTCGCTTTCGCGAAAACTAAATTGCAATCACTGGAGATATCCGGGATATGTTTTTAAGAGTTAAAATCATTCCTGAGGATCAAGATGTTTTGCGTTTCTTATGGAAAAACACAAAGAATGCCGCGCGCTATGAGTCATCAATGCCGGCCGCCGTAGCTGCAATTTGTGAACAACATTATGTAGATCAGGGGTTCCCAAAGTGGTCCAGGTGGACCCCCAGGGGTCCACGAACGATGTGACAGGGGTCTACGCTGGAGTGGCAAAAAAATAGGGGTTCACAGTTTGTACGTGGGGGTCCAAGAAAATTTATCTGGTTTCGATGGTAAATAACGAAACAGATAATGATTTTTGTATTATTTTTATAGCCTGGACGACTGATAAATATATAATAAAAATATTGCGTTCCTCCGTGATAAATATTTCGGTGAATCAAACTACCTATACTATAATATTAAAATTACAACTTTCGGCTCCAAAACTTGTCGACTGCAAGTCTGCAACATATCGCGAACGAGCTGTTGGACAAACGAACAAGTCTAGGCTTGCGAAGCACCGTCGCGTCGCTATCGCCGGCGCCGACCAAAACGCTTGTTCGGACGTGCAAAGGGACGAAATACCTATGACTTACGGTAATGTGCTGTGCTTGTGCACTTGTTTGATTCTTCACCAATAAATACGAATGCTAAGAACAAACGTTACTCATTTGTTTCCGGATTTCGACTACAAAAGTAAAGTGAATTGCTGTTCCTGGTTGCCAGAATCGTGTCGGAAAAGTAAGTACATTATTTGTTTATTTGCTATACAACTTATAGGTATCTCTTTTTGTAGTTAATATATTTGTCTTCTTTGTGTATGATAGACATGTATGAAATATGAAATAATGAACATTACGATTATTACCTACCTACTTCCATAAAACAACAGACAGCCGAAAAAAGTTTATTAGTATTCTTTTTTTGATTCATAGCGAAAAATTATAAATTCTGTTCTATAAAATAGCCATATCCTGTTAAGTAAGACTAAGAAGAAGTTAAGTAAGAATGTTAAGATCACAAAAACTTTTTTATACTTACAGGTAGCTAATTTGAAACATGGCGGAGCCAAAGAAGAAAATTAAGTGTCGACAGTACAGTGTGGAATATATAAAATTTGGCTTTCTTCCATCAAACGCGGACAAGCGATTGCCCATGTGCCTTTTATGCAATAAAGTTTTGAGCAATGACTCTATGAAACCATCGAAGCTCGAAGATCATCTAAAAAGGTGCCACCCTGATAAAACAGGTAAAGATTTGAAATATTTTCAATCATTGAAAGAAAAATATGAAAAGAGACCCACCCTGTAAGGTATGTTCGCTTCAACATCTGAAAGTAACGATGATGGCTTGCGGGCATCTTACAACATCTCATTACTCATAGCGAAATCTGGAAAACCCCACACCATTGGTGAACAGTTAATTTTACCCGCTGTTGAAGAAGTTTTAAAAACTGTTCTGCACAAACCTCCATTTGACATACTCAAAAAAATTCCTTTGAGTAACAACACTGTACAAAGACGTATTGACGAAATGAGCTCTGATATTGAAAGTTTCTTGTGTAATTATCTGCAAACAACTCATTTTTCTATTCAACTGGACGAGTCAACTTTACCTGATAATGAGGCATTATTATTAGCATTTGTGCGATTTGTTATGGACGAAGAAATTCATGAAGAGCTATTATTCGCCAAAACTTTGAAGACTGACACTAAAGGTGAATCGATATTTAACATCCTGAGCGATTTTTTAAAAGAAAAATCAATTCCGTTCACAAACGTTACATCGGCGGCAACAGATGGAGCTCTTGCAATGGTCGGGAAATATCGTGGGTTCATAAGCCATCTAAAAAAAATGATACCAGATTTAACTGCAATTCACTGTGTCATCCACCGACAACACTTAGTAGCAAAAAATTTGAGTGCTAGACTGCACCAATCGCTCCAAATTGTGATTAACGCGGTTAATAAAATAAAAAGCAATGCTTTGAATACGCGTTTATTTGCCCAATTGTGCGATGAAAATGATGAAGACTTCCGACGATTGCTCTTACACACTGAAGTACGCTGGTTGTCGAAAGGTGCATGTTTAACAAGATTTTACTCACTTTTTGAGTCTGTCTTGGAGTTTCTGGATAGTAAAGCTCCAGATTTAAAAGAAAACCTGATCAAGTTCAAAGCAGATATCGCGTATTTGACAGATTTGTTCAAAAAGTTTAATGATATTAACTTACAACTGCAAGGGGACAACCTCAATTTAATTAAAACAAAGAGTGTGATTTCCGTTTTTCTTGGAAAATTGAAGTTAATGAAGCAAAACATTAGTCGACGAGAATTTTCCCAATTCTCAAGCTTGTCACAGGTAGAATGCGAGGATGATGATATTCAGACATATGTTCAACATTTGATTGCCCTGCATGATGATTTCAAAACCAGATTTGAAGACATTCTCACGATGGAAATACCACCATGGATTATAAATCCATTTGATGAAATGGAAGTGGAGAACGTGATATTGCAAGAGGAGCTACTTGAGCTTAGCACTAATGAGGATCTGAAGGTGAAATATAAAAAAGGGTATCAAACTTTGGCTGCAAGCAGAAATACCCGAAAAATATCCTGGACTGTGGAAAATTGCGAGAAAGCTTTTGATATCATTTCCCTCGTCATATCTTGTGGAAAAAAGTTTCAGCACCGTTACAAACCTTTTAACGAAAAATAGGAACAGACTGAATATCACAGAACGAGGAGATTTGCGATTATTCCTGACAAAACTGAACCCAAATATTGACAATTTGTTGTCAATTCATCAAGCTCATCCCTCCCATTAATTTTGAGTGTCATTGTACTTAGAAGTTACGTAACAATGTTTAATTTTAATTATTTTACGACTGTTATTATCATCATAAATATTATAAAGTACTCGAATAAACAAAACACAAGCAAAATATACTATATTTAATTTTATTTCACCACTCCGAGATTTAGATTTGATTGATTTTATTTTATTTGATGCTGGAATAGATAGGTTGTGAGTAGATGTCAAAAAAGTAAAGTATTTATTATTGACAGCATATTAACCAATCATTTTTCACTTTTTTTTCTAAACCTGTAAAGAACATTTATGTCACACCTGGCTAAAAGTGGATTTTTTCGCCCGATACATGTGCGGAAATAGCCGCTTTTTCGCCAAATGTTGACATAAAATGATGTATACAACACGGGAGATAATAAAGAAAGCCTTGATCGCACATTTGCGTCCTTCGCTTGCAGCTCGGGCCGTAAATATCTGCGATCTCGGCCTTTCTTTATATTATCTCCCTAGGTGTACATATAATATACTATACTATTTCATAGTTATATCGTCACCAGAGTTAGGTAATAGTCACATTTTTGTAATTTTTTGGGAATATGGTGTAGGCTGTAGAGTAGGGGGTCCACCAGAACCAGCAAATTTTTTAAAGTGGTCTATGAGAAAAAAAAGTTTGGGAACCCCTGATGTAGATGATTACATCGATAGTTTTGAAGACGAAGAAACTGCTATAAAAATTGTAAAACAAGTATCTCACATTCATAAGCAGGGTGGGTTTGAAATACGAAACTGGACGAGCAATAACGAAAAATTAATAAATAACTTACCAAAAGATACCTTAGGTTCAACGGCCATAAGGTTCAAAATCGATCAACAAGACGACGGCGAACGTACCTTAGGGCTAATTTGGTTTCCAAAAGAAGACTTACTTGGTTTCGACGTCTCTTTCAAACGTATACCTGAAGCTATTATATCTGGACAAAAGATACCTACAAAAAGAGAAATGCTGCGAGTCGTTATGTCAATCTTCGACGTTTACGGGTTCTTATCACCAATAACAATAAGAGGCAAAATAATGATTCGTGATACATGGAAACAAGGTCTACATTGGGATGACGTCGTTACTGTTGATTTATATAAAAAATGGACAGAGTTTCTAGAGCTATTGAAACGTGTAAGTACCGTGCGCTTGCCCCGACATTACCAAGCGGCGGTGCGTGCGAGCGAAATAGACAATGCACCGAATGCACCGGATAGCAGCGGGCGACCGCGTGCTATATATACGAATCTACAGCTGCATCTTATGTGTGACGCATCATCGCAAGCCTTGTGCGCCGTTGCCTACTGGCGTTGGTTAAATTATAACAACTGCTGGCAATTATCCTTTATTTCGAGTAAAAGCCGTGTTGCACCTACAAAACATAGAAGCATTCCAAGATTGGAATTAGAAAGTGCAGTGCTAGCTGCAAGATTGGCACATAGTATTATTAAAGAGCACAAAATGACCACGCATAAAATATATTATTGGACGGATTCTACTACTGTGTTGCATTGGATATATAATAATGCGCGCACATATAAGGCGTTTGTGGCGCATCGTCTCGGCGAGATAGATGAATTAACGCAATCTAATCAATGGCGATACGTACTCGTACCTAGTAAGATGAATGTGGCCGATATAGCTACTCGAGACACCTGCGAGCTCACAATGCTGCAAAATGAATGGTTTTACGGGCCGGCATTCTTAAACGATGTTGAGGACACCTGGCCTACACATAAACAGCTACCAATGCCTAATGACGAAGATATGGAGTACGCGATGACGGTAACCCAAGCTCCTGAAAGCTTACCTGCTGTTCCAGATCCAGAAAGGTTTTCATCATGGTTGAGGTTGCTTAGATCGACCTGTGCGATGTTGGTGTTTATAAATAAATGCTGAAAAACTTACCGCAGAAATTAACGGTGACCAGATGAAAAGGGCCGAGCGCTTGCTAATAAAATATTCGCAGGCGCAATCATTCCCTGACGACTTGCAAAACCTGAAAAATAAAGGAGAATTAGATCGCAAAAGTAGATTACTTACCCTGACGCCCTTCCTCGACGACCATGGTGTCCTGCGTGTTGATGGACGCATTGGCGCAGCCCTAGACATCTTACCCGAGACGAAACAGCCTGTGATTCTTGATGGACGTAATCATGTGGCCAGGTTGATTGTAATGCATTATCACATAAAAGCTGCGCATGGAAACCAAGAGACAGTGGTAAACAACCTGAAACAGAAATATTGGGTTACTCGTATTCGGCCTACGGTTAAAACTGTCAGCAGTAAGTGTATGTTCTGTAGAATTAAAAGGGCTCAACCGCAACCACCTAGAATGGGTGACTTACCTTCCGCTAGATTGGCCCACCACCAGCGCCCGTTCTCGTTCTGTGGAATTGACCTATATGGACCTATGGAAGTAACAGTATTGAGACGTCGAGAAAAGCGGTACGGAGTTCTGTTCACGTGTCTTACCATGCGAGCTGTTCATATAGAGATAGTTACGAGGCTTACGGCTGATGCTCTAATAATGGCTCTGCGAAGAATGGCTGCACGTCGTGGCTGGCCTCAGCAAATCTTTTCGGACAATGGGACCAATCTGAAAGGCGCTGATAACGAGCTCAAAAGGTGCCGCGGAGAATTGAATGAGGATGAACTAAAGGATTTTGTCGTAAATTATGGCACCACTTGGAACTTTTTGCCACCAGTTAGCCCGCACTGGGCTGGCGCGTGGGAGCGCCTCATTCGTACAGTAAAGGCATCACTTAAGGTGGTCTTAAAAGAACAGGCTCCACGAGATGAGGTACTGAGCACGTTTATGACAGAGGTTGAACAGATAGTAAACAGTCGCCCACTTACACATGTCACAGTTGAGCCAAATAGTAGTGAATCCTTGACTCCAAATCACCTTTTGCTGGGCGGATCCTCCAACTTACCAACCATTGGCGTTTTTGACCATTCCGACATGTTTCTGCGTAAACAATGGCGAACTTCTCAACGTTTGGCCGACCTATTTTGGAAGCGTTGGGTACGCGAAGTGCTACCACAGATGATCCCTCGCCAGAAATGGCACCAAGACCAACGACCCTTGCAAGTGGGAGATCTGGTATTGGTTGTGGACCCGGCATCACCTCGAAACGTTTGGCCTAGAGGTTTAGTACAGGAAGTTATTCCGGGCAAGGACGGACGAATAAGAATTGTGCACGTAAAGACAAAAACTGGCATATTGCGTCGATCAGCGGCACGCGTCGCATATATACCTACTGGATAAGAGTGACTGCTAAGGCAGCACTGGGGTGGGGATTGTAGGCGACGCGTACCTGAATTTATGTTTTATGTATTTTTCTTAATAATTAATAAAATTGAGGGTGGATGGAGACTCGAGTGGTGTGAGCCGCTTATGACGTATGCGGGGCAGGGGCCCGGGCGGGTGATCAATCGTTCGATACGATTGGCTGTGAGGCAGTCGCTCTGAATCCTTACGCATTGCGGCACGCGCTTCTCTCTCTCCATCCAACCTTTCCCGGGCGGGTGATCAATCGTTCGATACGATTGGCTGTGAGGCAGTCGCTCTGAATCCTTACGCATTGCGGCACGCGCTTCTCTCTCTCCATCCAACCTTTCGTTTTTCTTTGTTCTCTATATCTGCACATTATTTCACCCTGTCCCCTACAGACGCTATAAAGCAGTTATTGAATCAAAAGGCTTTGCTGCAAAGTATTAATATTGTTACACTTTAAAAAACATATAAAATGTTAATCTATCACTTCTTTTGATTTACAATAGGTTCGTAAAGACAGACTGCACTCTGTTATGTTGTGCAGGTTTTAAGTATATAATGAGTATAACTGTGCTTTCACATTATTTTATTGAAATATGCATTCTATATTTTTTGGTAAAGCTCTGGGTAATATTTACACTTTATAATCTTAATAATATATATTACTATATACATGTTCACTTAAAAAAACACAAAGGTGATATATATTATTGGCCGGTACTGTAAGAGCTCATATTTTGACCCTTTAAAATATAAAAGAATAGAAAACTTTTTGATGATCACGAACGATCCTACTTGCTATTATATATTTTGACTAATTTTACAGACCGAACGCAGTGAGATCCTGCAAAATGCACAGCAGAAACTCTTCGACTTCATAGAAGCTCACCTCAAAGACCTCAAACGCCTGCTTTTTGCCACCGACAGCGCGCTCATGTCGATGGTACTACTCAAGCTGAACAAGAAAATGGATACTAGCGAAGCAAAGATCAAGTCCACACAGGCGAAGATACCTTTCGGCCTGTATGCAAGTCCGGGTAAGCAATGATGATGCAGGTAAATATACTGGTCATAATATAGTTACAGTTTGTTCTTGCATAACAAATTAATTTCCTTTGTCCCTAGAGTTTAAGTGTCTGGGCACGTCCTACTACATTGCTTCTGCACACAGCCAAGAAGACGCGCAAATGATTCTCGCCAGCGAACGTAAACCGCACTGCTACACCTTTAGAGGTATGGGCAGCTTATTTATAACTACTCTGATAGAACAAGGAAACTTAGTTATGATCAGATAAGTGATGGACCATAGACCACGGGTAAATGTTTTTTTTATAAACACTCGCGCACCCGAACTCCATCAAAAGATGACTAGTTAACTACTGCGATGGTTGCATTAGTTATTGCTCCCCCGCCATAATGAATATTCGCTTCTTAATGTACCAACGATAAATGACATTATTTAGAAAAATGAAAATGCACCATACAGTATCATCCGAACTAAGATAATTTCCCCAAAACACTGTAAAAAACGCGAGTTTGCCGTTACTACACTAAAACGCATAAATCGTTATTAAGTTTCAGGCGCCTAACACTAAATAAAAATAATTTAACCTAAATATTTGATGACGTCTACCACCAGTTTTATTCTACTTGAGTAAACTTTTCTGTGGCATAAATTTAGAATGTTCCATGCTATTCAAATTGACAAAACATATTTTTTAGGTGCTTTCGCCTTCCAAGGTTTCTATCACCGCCACTCGGAGACGACGTACGTAGGACCTCATGCGGAGCAATTCCAAGCCAAAGACCCAAGTCAGGGGCTGTACTGCCATTCAGATGACAATTGGAGCGACGCGCAGTGCATATACAAGTTAGTATTACACATATAGTAATTAATTATTCAGGATTATGCAACCGTAAATCTGTTTGCAAACAATATGGATTCGAATCCTAAAAGGGCCACATATATGACAAGTGACGGCTGACGAGGAAACCAGAGGTTTATTATAAATCTTAACTCATATTAAGTTAGAGGTCCCGGGTTCGAATCCCGGTAAGGGCATTTGTTTCTGTGGTGAGCGGAGACATTTGTTCCTGAGACTTGGATGTTTTCTATGTATTTGAGTATATATATCTAGTAAGTATATCATCGTCTAGTACCCATAACAGGCTTGCCTTATTGAGCTTACTTTGGGACTAGTTCGATTTGTGTAAAAATCGTCCCATAATATTTATTTATTTATATTCCAGAATCAACCCCCGCGAGGAATTCCCCGAGTCGGTAGAATACGAACCGAAAATCTCGTACTGGTGTGGGCCGTATCGCTATTTCATCCCAGCCACTACTGACGTGCGATGCATCTTCTCCATATTCTCAATGAACTTCGTGTTACGTTTTGGATACGACGCAGTCACCTATAAGAGCTCAGACCTCTCCTTCGTTAGTACCAAACACAACTACCTCTCTTCTTTTAGTTACTAAAAGTAAATGTCTGCGTTGTCAAAAGGAAACTCTTAATCTATTTCATCTGCTAATGGGGGTCAGATCAGACCACATGAATAGCACTATTACTTGCGGTTAGCGTTTAAGTTGACTGAGTTTATGTTATGTATTTATTTATTAACCAGCATTCAAAAAACTTATTCTAGAACAGTTCCATTTATCATAATGTGTTCGACAACACTTTGACAAAATTATTAAGATACTGATTCTATTTATTTACACTTTCCCCCAAATGATCTTGTAATCTTGGTTCAGCATCTCGTTTATGTTGAGACTTTTTACTATCATGAACTCTATGGAACGTCTGCTTCAGTCATTTTAGCAACTTATTGTTTTGCACAAAAGTGTACATTGCTCGCGATATCATTACAGATGTACCAGAACGGACAAGTCTTTTACACGGATGAACCGTGGGCCGGAATGTCCTGCTGGAATTGGGCCTGCAAGTGGCGACACAACCAGAATCAACGTGGAAATGAGTTTTTTGTAAACTAACCTAAACTTTTCATAAAAATAGCATAATAACTTAAATTGCCTCTTTTATTCAGTGCATCGATTATCAGGAGCTCCCGAATTAAAAAAGTACGCTCCTCTGCTCCGGTGTAATGGGCACCTCTGCAGCGGAGGTGCGGTTTATTTGTTTTGTTGTTATTAAGTTTATAGTTTAGATAAAATAGATTTATAACTTCAGTCCAGGGGGTTTAGTACTAGGTTGAAGTGTGTTGTGGGCGATGGGCTAGCAACCTGTTACTACAGTATTACTTCCTCCGTCTGTAAACCTACAAAAGCTAAAAGTGGCACAAAAATTATTGTTTGTGTGCTCTACCTACCCCTTTTGGGAACGAAATATAAGGAATGTATGTGTGTATAACTTTAGTCCTTAGCTTAGTTAAATATGTTTATTTACCCTATTATCGTTACTGATTTACATAAATGATAAAGTTTTGATAAAGTTACATAGCGAACCTTCCGAGTCCTACATCGGACCAACGGAGATACGATGGGCGAGGCTCGAGATGCGCAAGTCGCGGGCCCAAGTATAAAAATCATTGAAAGGGTTTATAAATATACATCGTCTTGATTTTTTCCAATATTTTAAACCTTATAGTTTGGAAATTAGAGGAGGGGGAGACAGTTTTTACAACTTTGAGAGCTAATATCTTACTAACTGTTGACTTAAATGGAAACGTTTTATAGAAAACTATATATCATTTTTGAAGCCCTATCCATATATACAATATGTATGGGGTGCCCCGCTTAAATATTTTTTTCCTAATTTCACATCAAATTTCTAAAGCGGTTTATACCATACACCTTCATATCACATTTCATAATTGTAGTGATAAGAGTCTCCGGACGGACGGACAGACATGACGAATCTATAAGGGTTCCGTTTTCGCCATTTTGGCTACGGAACCCAAAAAAAAACAAACATACTGTGTAGCATACCTTGTGTTCTTCAGAGCATCTATCTGCTCGCCCTCGCATGCAGGTTGCGGCAATGCGCTTTTTCTCGTTCGTTACCTTGTTTCTTTCGCTAAACATTTCACTTGAATCACTGTAACGATAGGAAAATATTGTTTCTTTGATTACTTTCGAAAATTTCAATGTTTCCGGCACTGCCTATGTTATGGGACACACTAAACACCCCAGAAACTTACCTCGTCTGATATAGCTTTATATTTTCAATTATTTTGTTGTTTTCATACGAAAACAAACATAATTATTAGAGATGCAGCGAATAGTCATTTGGCCGGATACCGGATACCGAATATTCGGCGTAGTCGTCGGCCGAATGGCCGAATATCCGGCCGCCGAATATTCGGCCGTCGATTTTATTTACATTCGAGTAAATAAATACGGAACGCGCGTGCGCAGCGGGCGGTGCAGGTTGAAACTTGTCACGAATCGTAGGCAACGCATGATTCGAAAATGCGTTCATTTACGTCAGTTCGGCGAAATTTTGCACGCAATGCGTATTTAACGGCGGAAATTCGTAAATAATTAGTATAATTACATATTTCGTGAGATCACCTGTGTGGCAGTTTTATAATGATGAAGGCGGTAAATACGCTATATGTAAACTTTGCCAGACAAAATTGTCACGTGGCGGCGAAGGCAAAAAGGCGGGAACATCAACATTGAACACTCATTTGAAATCCAAACATCCGGATAAATTTTCCGAAATTTTTGGCGGGCCTCCGACATGTAATGAATTACATTCTTCAACAAGTGCTAGCGTAAGTAGCTTACCTTCAGCTAGTACTTCTAGTTCCAGCGTTCAACCAATTTCAAAGCAGTTATCTCTGTTTGAAGCTGTGGAGAGAAAACAAAAGTGGTCTATTCAGGATCCCAGAGCAAAAGAATATCACTATTCGATCGGTGAGATGATCGCTTTAGATAATGAACCCTTTTCAATGGTGGAACGAGTCGGCTTTACCAGGCTCATGAAGAAAGCAGTGCCTCGATATAAGTTACCTAGCCGATTTTTTATGACGAATAATATTATGCCAGATATTTACGATCGAATTCAAAAAAAATAAGCGACAATATTTCAAAAGCTTCGGTGATTTCGGTAACGTCAGATATATGGACGTGTGATCAAAATGAAGAAAGTTTTATAAGCTTCACAGCTCATTGGCTGTCTTCGGATTTCAAATTAGAACATGCTGTTTTGGCAATGAAACCCTTTCCAGGATCTCACACTGGGGAAAATATAGCGCAAGAGCTCAACGTAATTGCTGCACGCTGGAATATTCCCTTAAATAAGATACACATCGTTGTACACGATAGTGGAGCTAACATGGTCAAAGGTGTCCGAGTAGCTGAATACGATTCAGCTCGTTGTTTCATTCATTCGATTCAACGAGTTGTGGTTGAGTCTTTAAAATCTCAAGCAGATTTAATGGATATGTTGTCAGCTGCCAGGCGAATAGTTACGCATTTCAACCACTCTGGACAAGCACAGGAAAAACTGAGGGCCATCCATAAGGAGTTGAAGTTACCAGAGCATCAATTGGTTCAGGATATTAGTACCCGTTGGAATTCAACCTATTATTTACAGGAGAGAATGTTAGAGCAAAAACGAGCCATTTCGCTGTATATCGCAGATCATAATAAATTGAATAACTTGACTGCACAATAATGGGACTTGATGGAACAGTGCATCCACCTGCTAGAACCATTTGAGGAAATAACAAAAGTCACTAGCTCCGGTCTTTCGTGCATCTCTGAAGTCATTCCGCACGTGGCCACCTTGTTGAAGTACCTTCAAAAAGAAGAAACCGTACGCCAAGTGCCTAATTTATTGCGCTGTCTAACGTCACTCAAAACTGAAATGGAACAACGTTTTGCTGACCTTGACGATCACCGGAGTTATTTGTTGGCGACCCTATTAGACCCTAGATTTAAGAAAAGTTTCTTCGGAATTATCCAGACAGAGAAAGCTAGGCAACGAGTCTTGTTGGAGGGCTTAAAGATGAGTTGCAACGATGAGGAGCCAAATAGTAGTGGAGGGGAATCGCCACCATCCAAAAAGAAGGCAGGCAATGGTAGCAGCAGCACTATACATTATTCATTTTGGGATTGCTTTAACGAAGTGGCAAAAGATAACGAATACAATGACCAAAACCAGGATACGACAAAAAGTGATACAGCCAACGAGCTTGATTATTATCTGAAATCAGCCCGGATTAATAGAGAAAGCGACCCTTATGCCTGGTGGTCTGTTAATGCCAATCAGTATCCAGCTCTGATCAGAATGGCTAAAATATATCTGTCATCGCCTTCCAGTAGCGTTTACAGCGAGAGACTCTTCTCAGAGGCGGGGCTTGTCTATGAGAATAAAAGAAATCGTCTCTTGCCACAAAACGCTGAAAAACTTGTATTCATCTATCACAACTTGCCATTAGTAAATTTTGAATATTAAATTAATGTTTGACTTTAAAATAAGTGGTGTATAACTAATGTAAAAGTTTAAACTTAAAGTGTCTAATCTAAACTCTAAACTGATTGATGATTAATGAATAACCTGATAATGATAATGAATAAAAAAAAACAACTTGTGTGTGAAACTGAATATTCACTTTTTATTTTTCTGTACTTCCAGTGAGTGTTTCTGTTTGTTTAATTAAAGTAATGTGAAATATGAGTATTTATTTATTTATTCATCCTTTTTTTCATTAGGTACGTGATTATTTACTATCCGGTATCCGGCCGGATAGTACGCCACTATTCGGTATTCGGCCGAATAGTAAAAAAATGGCCGGATAGGCCGGATACCGAATAGTGGCCGAATATTCGCTGCATCTCTAATAATTATCCTAGAATTTAATACTTTTGACATGTTTACTTATCGACCGTCATAGCAACGGACATTGTCAAAACACATTTATAGCTAAGGTTGTAATCATTTTACGTCTAAATTGTATACTGGTATCCTATAAATTTTGAAATTGTAAATTTAGAACTATGGATTCTCGAACAACGGCAAGAAATAGTATGAAAGCCGAACATTGCCTAGGACAATTCAGTTTCTCGCCGACTTTTCATCAGTCAAGTCGCAATTGGTCAGTGCAGAGCCAAGCCAGGCCCTCAAGAAGACCTCGTGCTCACGTAAGTACTTACTTCGACGTAAACCCTCTTTCTCCTACTAAAAGGCAACGTGACATCTTTCTCGACACGCCGAGCCATTCCTTCCCGAGCCACCGTGCTTACTTACTCGAGTCTCCGTACCCACTTACTCGAGTCTCCGTGCCTACTTACTCGAGCCGTCGTACCTACTTACTCGACCCGTCGTGCCAACCAACTCGAGCCGTCGTGCCAACCAACTCGAGCCGTCGTGCCAACTAACCCGAGCCGACGTATCAACTTACTCAAGCCGACGCGCCAACTTACTCAAGCCGACGCGCCAACTTACTCAAGCCAACGCGCCAACCTACTCGAGTCGCCGTACCAATCTGCTCGAGGCGCCGAGTCTTCTGTCTCGAGGCTCCAAATTTTCGAGCTACCGTCTTAAGATTTACAGTATTTGACCATTTAATCTTCCATAGTTATTTTTTTTGTATTTATCTAAAATCTGTGAGTACCTTCATAACAATAAGTGTCCAAATAAAAGCTTACCCCGACCTTGAGCATTTTCTTTTACCTTTTTTTACTTTAAACTTCTTTAAAAAAGTCTGCTTACCTCGCCTTTCAATTTACTTGGAAGGCGACGTAACGTGACCACTGACGAACTTCTTCCCTTGATTCCCTTCTATTTAGTCGTTATATTAGTCAGTTAAAAATAAGTACTTAGGAATTTAGGTACTTATATTTCCTTACCATGATGTAAAATTTACGTGAAGATTTTTTTTTTCTCGACAAACTGCTAAATCCATAATTTAAACCTTTTAATTGCAAAATACACTTAAGTTACAAAAGTTAACGTAAAAAAATTAAAACCTAACGCTTTACCTGTCTTTTATTTTTGAATTAAGAGAAAAAGTAACCCAATGATACATTTCCTGTTTTTGGGGGTTTAATGTTTTAACTTCAATATTTTTTTTGTTTCTCCTGTATACTTCCATAATATTACGTTAGCAGGTTTACACTATTAGCCAACGATATAACGAGTTGCACGCGGACGGAGTCGCGGGCAAAAGCTAGTATGTTATAACTTAGAAATAAATCATATTTCATTTGTAATTTATATTTTATTTTTTTAGGACGGCGTAATTATAAAAGAGCGCGAGCACTCAAAACTCTGCAAAGCGGACGTCGCGAAAAACGAAATCGAGTTGAAACTGGTAGAATGTAGGAAAAAAATTGTAGAATCTAATTTCCAGGAGAGCGTGCCAAAATTATTCAGCGAAACTGTAGGCGCCCTGAAAGACTCCGGGATTGACCTAATAAGAAAAATTCCAGGATACACTAGTGTTAAAACTTCTCTGTATAATGCACGAAACAAAGCGGCGGGCGTTTCAAAAATATATCACAAAAACGCCTGTGATGTTGAGATCCCCACCCAATTTGGAAAATTCCTATTAGGAGACTATAATTATGACGGCGAAAGAATTTTAATTTTTTGCCACAATAAAATAAAAGAAATTATAGGGGGAATAAGCAACTTTCTGGCAGAAGGCACCTTCAAAAGTTGCCCGTAGCCCTTCTCCCAACTTTATTGTATACATGGTGACTTCCGTAATGATCTCGACGGG
The DNA here is from genome assembly GCA_905163555.1 of Notocelia uddmanniana. Lineage (NCBI taxonomy): Eukaryota > Metazoa > Arthropoda > Insecta > Lepidoptera > Tortricidae > Notocelia > Notocelia uddmanniana. Next base: position 60,355,535 of record LR991052.1, read on the forward strand.
GAACCAAACATACTGCCACTGGTATATGCTTTAATGACATGCAAAACTACTGACGCCTACCAAAAAATTTTTCGATTTCGAAGAGGCTGCCATGAAGGCCATTGGCGTGGTTTTTCCGACAGTTGAAAAGAAGGGATGCTACTTTCACTTCAAAAACGCTATATGGAGGAAGGGTAAAGCGCTTAACTTCAAGAACATAAAACAAGCCAAGCGTGTTTTGCACCTTACAGGAAATCTGGCGTTGATGCCAAGTTACCTAATTAAAGAAGGCTGGGTATATATAAAACAACAAATGGAGATTTTGTCTAACAACGATATCAAAATAGAACCATTTATCAAGTATGTAGAATCCTACTGGATTAAGAGTGAGGCCATCATCAAAGTATGGTCTGTGTTTGACCACGAGATCAGAACGAATAACAATGTTGAAGGGTGGCACTTGCGCATTAATAATTATGCCAAAACAAGGGGTCATTTAAATCTTATACAATTATTGCTACAGAGGGTATTTGTGACCTTAGCCGCGTAAACATTAAGTATATTGAGCTCCTGGTAAGTTATTGCGACATTATCGTTAAAAAAACTCCAATACACTCGAATTCTGTAGCAAAAGTAAGACAAATCAAATTGTGATGAGACTGTGATGTGTTTTTCTAAGAGCAAACTGTGGTTTAAAGGCAAGCAATTGTGTTAAACTGGTGGCGGTTTTGCCTACCTACCGCACCGAACTATTTACGTTACAAGTGTACGGTCTCGGCCAAATTGCATTTACCTACTTATCGGAAATCTGCTACTTGGATTTGTGGACACAAATTGGTACGTAAAATGGCATGCACAGCGTGTAAAAATGCGATCGCGGAGGATAATGCCATTGTTGTGCGCTCTGTGTAAAGACCGGTACCACTACGCTTGTTTGGATATTCCAATTGATTATTTCAAAGCTAAATTGCAAGGGAGAGATCATAAATGGCATTGTCCTTCGTGTAACAATATTACGCTCGCGCGTGGACGTAAGGGCGATAGCACTCCTGTACGTAGGCACTATGAACAATCGCCACCGGCACCTGCCGCTGCCGATATATCTATGTGTGATGCAACTCTGCAACACGACCTAAGCACGGTCGATGACCTAGTATTGCATAATAACAACTCAAGCATTACCATAGAGTACACTATGAGAAACGTTATGGAGACATTTTCCAGCATGTTGGGCTCTAAACTAGCTGATGTAATACAGGATCTAGGTATAATAGATGCAAAACTGAGCTCGACCAAGCAAGACATTTTTAAAGAGATGAAAAAAGAATTTGGACATGCCATTGAGAAGATTAAAGAAGAATTTTCGGAAACTACTGAATTTTTGAGTAAGCAAATGAAAAGCTTCCAACTTGAGATCCGTTCAATCGATAAAAAAGTGAAAGAACTCGAATCTGAAAACCAGCGCTTGAACACCGAATTACATATTATTAAAAATAACCAAAAAAGTCAACCCAACACATCAGAAGTACAGTGTCGACTCGATCAACTGATAGTAGACTTAAATGACAGGGACCAGGCGCTACTTTTCAACGATGTTGAAATTACAGGAGTACCTGAATATTCAGGAGAATCAACTTCGCATGTAGTCAAGGCTGTAGCTCAGAAATTGGGGATGAAGCTGGAGGCCAGGGTTGTAGTTGGTGTCGAACGAGTAGAGCCCGCGCGAGCTCCCGGCGCCGGCGCCGGCGCTGCGGCGGCCGCGTGCACGCGCCCCCGGCCGCTGGTCGTGCGGCTGGCTCAGCGCGCGCTTCGAGACGAGGTGCTCCGGAGCGCCAGGGTGCGCCGCGGGATTGACTCCGGTAATATAGGACTGCCTGAACATACTCCGCAGCCGATCCACATCAACGAGCGATTGACAAAAACGAACCGCAGACTGTTTTGGATGGCACGACAGGCGGGCAGAGCCGTGAACTGGAAATTCGTATGGACAAGAGGGGGGCGTATCTACGCTAAACGTTCTGAAGGCATTGAGACAAAAGCTGTAATTATCAAATCCGAGCATGATATTCTACGTGTTTTCGGTGTGGACCCTACTGCCTCCGCTGGGAAATAGTTCTGACTTAATTCGACGAATTTTAATAATATGTTTTATAAATGCAAGTAAAAATCTTGTTATTGATCGTATTTCTAATTACTTTAAAAAACAATGTACAGCTAGACATTTCATTTGCTTAATACTATATGGATCCTGTAAATGTAACGAATCACATTATTACACAATGTATAGCCTGATGCATGTGAATGTAATTATAATTGTTTTGCTAATGTTTTACTGTTTGATAACTCTTAACAGATCTCTCAATGCATGTATGTCAGCTCTGTATGTATGTTTAATTCTACAAGTATTTTTTGTAAAAACAAGTAATAATGAAGCAATTTACTTATTTAATATGTTTTTGCCCTATTTCAATCACGAAATTAAATATGTTTACTATTACATTTATTACCATAATACACAATTTTTTAACAATATTTATGTTATAATATGTATATATATAGTTACAAATTTGCGTCACATAACTATCCTGAAAAGGTACCTGATCAATTTAAAGTACATTCAAGTCTCTCACTCTTATATTATTCAGTTAATTAATAATAAGTTTTTGAAAGTAGGACTATTGAATCCATGCTCGCTTTATATACCGCGTCCCACTGGCGATAGAACACGAGGCGGCGGCGTCGGGTTCTACCTCCGTTCTGGTGTCTATGCGCGCAAATTATATCCACCAGAATCATCGCTAGTGGAACAAATGTGGATCAGTATTAAACTTAAAGGTCTGAAACTTGCGATTGGTATCGCTTACCGCCCCCCGTGGCTAAATGTTGAAACCTTTATTGACGCATTAACTGAGTCTGTCTGTGCCTTCTCTGCGTTTGATCATATTGTTCTCATGTGTGATTTTAATATCAATATGAGCGCTTCTGACGAGGCGAATACGAAGAAGATGGCAAACTTTTTACATAATATGAGTCTAAATCAGTATGTTACCCCACCCAACTCACTTCACAGATCACTCTGAGACACTTCTAGATCTCATATGTAGTAATTGTAGCATTTCCAACGTAAAGGTTGATCACGTTCCTGAACTTAGCAGCCATGCATTTATCTCCTGTAACTTATGTATCAGAAAACCCAAGCCATCACCTAGGTGGATAACGTATAGTAAACCTTTGAAACGTAGACCTTTGAAAGATATAATTTTAAATGAATTTTACGTTTATATTGAATCTGTCAACTGGGATCGTCTTCTAAACGATAATATAAATGACTCCCTTCAATCTTTTAATACATACATACTGCATATCTATGATATATACGCTCCAATTAAAAACACCCTAATTAAAAAACACGGCTACCCGTGGATAACGCCTACAGTCCGGGAAATGATGAAACTGAGAGATGAAGCCCACTCTATATGTCGAGCATCTAATCTAGATACTCATAAACTGTACTACAAGCAGCTTAAAGGTGTTGTAAATGAGGCTTTGTGGTCCGAAAAAAAGGCATACTTCCAACATAAAATTAATAACAGTTCTAAAAATCCAAGAGAACTAAGGAAAAATATAAAACGTGACATTGCTACCTTCAATTCAAAACAGTTCAGTCTTCCTCCCAATTTAAATGATCCGAATTCAATAAATACTCATTTTCTGAACATCTCAGGTAATAATAGTGTCCTCATCTCAAATCTTACATTTTTTGAATTCAACCGCTTTAATTCATCTATATTTAGCTTAACAACGGTAAATGAAGCCACTGTTTCTAAAATAATCATGAAAATTAAGTCCAACGCTCAAGGCGCAGATGGTATATCACGCGACATGATCTTACAGCCCTTACCACAAACCTTGGGAATCATTACTGCTTTAGTCAATAAGTCTCTCCGGACTGGACTTTTTCCAGATATAGGGAAAGAAGCTCGTATCAAACCAATTCCTAAAACCAATAACCCCGCTGATTTTAAAGATCTTAGACCGATCAGCATCTTACCATTTCTGTCCAAAATCATTGAAAAAGGCGTATGTCAACAAGTAACGGAGTATCTTAATGCTAATGGGATCTTGCCTGAAAAACAATATGGGTTTAGAGCAGGTCGTAGCGCAGCGACGGCACTACTAGATGTTGTCGACAATATTTTGACTGAAGCAGATCATGGGAACGGAACGTTATTGGTTTTGCTTGACTTTTCACGTGCGTTTGATACAATTAACCACAACCTACTGATATCCAAGCTTGCTTACTACGGATTCGGCAATGTTGCGTTGAAATGGTTTTCTAGTTATCTAAGTGACCGCTCTCAAAAGGTACAACTGTGCAATGAAAGTGGATCTAGTAGTTGCTCTGTGGCTTCACCAGTACCTCGCGGAGTCCCACAAGGATCAATTTTAGGACCAATTTCATTCATTTTGTACAGCGCGGATATAATACACCGTATAAGGAACTGTAGTTATCATATCTATGCAGACGACTTACAAGTGTATTTGCCATGTCGACCAACTGAAACTTCATTTGCAGCAAAAGCCATTAATCAGGACCTCGATCGTATAGCCGATTGGTGTTTACGTAATAACCTAGTTTTAAATCCCAAGAAATCGAAGTTTATGGTTTTAGGCACAAAAAACAAAGGAAAAAAATTAATGAATCTATCCCTCGACTGAAAATAAGTGATACCATCATTGAACAAGTTACAGAAGCGAAAAATCTAGGAGTTCTCATGGACAAAAACTTGAGATTCCATAATCATGTTTGAGATGTTGCTAAGAACTGTTTCTACAGGCTTAAGGTTTTATACCAAGTTCGCAACTACTTATCCATTGACCTTAGAATCACTCTATGCGAATCGCTTATATTATCAAAACTTAATTATGCTGACACAGTTATAGGCTCTTGCCTTCTTGTCGCATACTAAGAAAGTGATACAGCGCGTAAAAAATGCCTGTGCTCGTTTTTGCTTTATAATTCCACCAAGAACTCACGTGACGCCTTATCTTAACAGAAGCGACCTAATGAACATGGAATCTCGGCGCTCCCTCCATTTTGCCTGCTTACTATTCGGGATTGTGAATACTCAAGCACCTCGATATTTGCATGACAAGCTCAGGTTTATGCAACGTCAAAGAGTATCTACTCTTCTCATGTACCCCAAACACAAAACAGCAGCATTTCGTGGTAGTTTCAAGTACACCGCCACGAAATGCTGGAATAATATACCGCCACCTTATTAACAAGCCACATCGTTGCAGACTTTTAAACATAAATTAAAAAACTATCTTCTTAGTAAGCAAAAATTAACTACGGGGTGATGAAACTTTTACTATGTATTATAGGTACTTTATTCATATCATACTGGCCAACCACTATTGCTATTATATAAATATTAATTATATTTTCTATACAATGCTATTTATTTTTTTATGACATTCCACTTGCTTCATTTCTGCTCCGCCCAATACAACACAATAGAAACCAATTTACTCGTAAGTAGTTTATCGTTGTTATTATTAGCTCGCGTAATTTTGTAACACTACTAGCGGCTGAGCGCAACTGCGCTCCTTACAGGTGTTCACGGAAGACCAGCGTCGGGTACTCTAAGTAGCACCTGGCATTATGCTGAGTGTTACCTTTTTCAGTATCGGTGTACAATTTAGTAAGTAAGTTCTACTCTAGAAATTACTGTTCTAGTTTCCTTTCTTTGTTTGTGTATAGCCACTGTGTACTTATACTGAAATAAATAATATTATATTTCTATTCTATTTCTATATTGGACGTAATGCATAAAGATGCAGCTTTCAATTTTCCGCAGCCTCAAAAAAACTGTAGCAAATAAAGCTAGTAAATAATGAAATATCGGTAGGCATGTTTTTAGAATCCTTAAGATAGGAAATACAATTGTCACCAGGAAGAAACACGGTTAGTCATGTTACATTTCACATACGTTAAAATTTTACCATGAGGAGAGAAGAATTGAATGCTTAAGTTAATCCTCATTCATTCATTCATTTATTCATTGATAAAGCACAATAGTTTTACAAGTCATTTTTACAATATCCCCATAGATGTTTGTTTTCCTCATAGATGTTAGTTTGTTTTAAAATCAGGAAAAATAGATAGAGTATAAAGACTTACGGGTATAGGTTGATTCACAAGAGCAGGCGCGGAAAATGTATAAAACTGTCAATACGCCTGTCCTGCCTTTTAAGTTCGGTCGTTTGCAAACCTCCCGTGATTGCATAAAAAAGAACTAGTGTCATCTTAAAATATTTGAATTTAGAATTGGTAAACAAAAGAATGATTCGAAATCGGCCCAACCGTTTTAGTCAGCGTCGTTCAAAGTTGACAGTTGTGAAAATGGAAATTTCGAAGGAAAATTTACGTGCGATAATTTTTTACAACTTCAAAAGGGGCTTAACGCGACTTCAGTGCTTCGAAGAGTGGACTACGGTTTTCAATGATAAAGCACCATGCCTCCGGACGGTGGAACGCTGGTATTTAGAATTTCAACGTGGTTGCTCTAGTCTTGGTGATAGACATCGTGAAGGTCAACCAATAACAGCCGTAACCCAGGAGAACATTGATGCTGTACGGCAACTGATCCTCGAAGATCGCCATGCGACATACCGTGAGATAGAAGCTTCCTTAAGTATTTCAGGGACCAGTGTTCACAGTATTTTGCATGATCACTTAGGCGTAAAAAAGTTGATCTCACGCTGGATACCACATTTACTCAGTGAAGACCAAAAAACGGCTCGCGTTCGATGGTGTCGCAAAACACTGCGGCAATTCAACCGAGGAAACTCGAAACATGTTTACGACATTATCAGTGGTGACGAATCTTGGATATATGCCTACGATCCCGATTCTAAACAGAAGTCGACTGTTTGGGTGTTCCAAGATGAGCCAGAACCGACTAAAGTAATACGCTCACGGAGCACTTCGAAAAAAATGGTCGCTACGTTTGTGGCGAAAAGTGGCCACGTTGCCACCATCGTGCTCGAGGATCGTAAAACGGTTAATGCTGACTGGTATACCACTGTCTGTTTACCAGAAGTCATCGGCGAGTTTCGAAAAAATAACCCAAGACGTCGTATAAGACTGCACCACGATAATGCGAGCTCACACACCGCCCGGCAAATAATTGCGTTTTTAAAAGAGCAAAACGACGAAATTCTGGAACACTCGCCGTACAGTCCAGACTAAGCCCTAACGATTTTTTTACTTTTCCAAAAATCAAGCAACGACTTCGTGGTCAACGGTACCAGACGCCTAAAGAAGCGATTGAGGCATACAAAACGGCCATTTTGGAGACCCCGACTTCGGACTGGAACAAGTGTTTCGAAAATTCGTTCGATTGAATGAAAAAGTGTATTACATATCACGGTGATTACTTTTAAAACAATAAATATCATTGAACACTTAAATTGTCTTTAGTTTTTCCAAACGACACAACTTAAAAGGCAGCCCTCGTAATTTCATAGACATTCCGCGCCAGCTCTTGCGAATCGACATATACTTACTGTGTGTTATGTACATTTATTTGACTGTAATTTTAATTATTAAAATAGTTGATAATTCACGTTACATTCGGCGATATAATTTATAAGTAAGATGTTACCACAAACAAACAAAAACGTGGATAAATAAACATATATATATAGCTACTATAGAAACGGTAGTGGAAATAAGTTTTCGGTCAATAAATAAATATTAGGGGACATTTTTTTTACACAAATCGAACTAGTCCCTTAATAGTAAGCTCAATAAGGCTTGTATTATGGGTACTAGACGACGATATATTTAATAGATATATACTTAAATACATAGAAAACATCCAAGTCTCAGGAACAAATGTTTCTGCTCACAGAAACAAATGCCCTTACCGGGATTCGAACCCGGGACCTCTAGCTTCGGAGGCAGTGTCACTACTAACTAGGCTAAACTGGCCGGTCAATAATGTCATTTTTTATACAAGTTTTTATTACCAACTGTACTTGTTTCCACGAACATAAACTACTTCTTGAGTGGGTTCAAATAAGCCAAAAACACGATGGGTTTATCTTATGTAGCTTTGGAATTGCTATGACCATCATCTGTCTCCATCATCAGATCAGCTTTATGTAATAATAATATTGCATTATCATCCGATTTATACGTGCATTCAGCTCAATCGGAAACCAGGAACTTCTCGTGTTGTGTTCTTCCTTATTTATGTACATTTAATTTGTTCATTTTCATCTAACTGCCAAAGTCCATTGAATCTTACATTGTTTTGTTCACCGTAAAGATAAATTCCTTGTTCATCTTCATTTATCGTAACATCTCTTGCCCTTACAATCTTATTTTCTTCATCCACCCAGATTTCGTAACCATTTCTGACGTAGCCAACCAGCATTCCTTTCTTGCATCTATTATCAAGTTATCGGAGACCTGAATTTATCTTGTAAAAGACTGTAGGACCAAATCTTCTGATGTTTGATAAGTTAGGCTTAATATTAAACCACATTTCGGCTGGTGTTTTGTCTCTACCTTTCGTTGGACTTCTAAAAATCTAGTATGAATACCACCGCCACCCGGGGACAGTGCGGAGGTTATGTCGGTTTTTCACCGACCACTGTCCTCCTCAACTTATTTCGGACGGCTCTGGGATCTCCGTCGCAACGCCCCAGTGCCGCCATAGAGTCACACCTCTGTTGGGTTCCACCAACTGCGACCATCTCCGACCCCAAGGACCCCCTTTTAGTCGCCTTGTACGACAGGCAGAGGATACCGTAGATTCTACACCCCGGCTACACGGTGTGTGCCGAGGGCGACCTGCGGCGGCACACCGCAGTCACGCCGCCTGCGGATATCACCTCAGTACCATTGACCTCCGAATACTCCAGCATTCTACATCCCAGCACCAGCCCTACCCAAAAAGCATCACTCACACAAGTACCGCTAAAGACTTCGATCCACTCCTCGCTGAAACTAAACGAGTCTAGGGATACTTTTCCAGGATGTCGCGACATTCGCAAAACCCTGAATAAAACAAACTAATTTCAACACTAGCAACATTGAAGCACGTCATCTTGGTAGTCTATGGTAAGCACATTTCAAACTTAACGTAGTGCGCGGTGGCGTGAACAACGAGAGTGAAAGAGTTTGGCGAACGTGTCTTCTTCAGGAGGCGTTAAAGCTAAGTATTACATATGTAATTCCTTAGTGCGAGCTCAAGCGATTGTTTGGTGTTTCAATGCAATCAATTTCTGTATGTTTTATATCTAGGGCTCTACTCGAATCAGGATCCATCCCTCACAGGTTCGTTCCGTTGAGGACGAGCCATGGCTGTGCCACGTCAGTGGTACCGGAGGTCAGCGTAGCCCTTTGGGCTATAACTGTGTGTCAGTTGCTAGTTGACTCTGTGTAGCTGTATCGGGGATACCGGAGGTCAGCATAGTCCTTTGGGCTCTAACTGTGTCAGTTGCTAGTTGACTCTGTGTAGCTGTATCGGGGATACCGGAGGTCAGCGTAGCCCTTTGGGCTATAACTGTGTGTCAGTTGCTAGTTGACTCTGTGTAGCTGTATCGGGGATGCCGGAGGTCAGCGTAGCCCTTTGGGCTATAACTGTGTGGCAGTTGCTAGTTGACTCTGTGTAGCTGTATCGGGGATACCGGAGGTCAGCATAGTCCTTTGGGCTCTAACTGTGTCAGTTGCTAGTTGACTCTGTGTAGCTGTATCGGGGTTACCGGAGGTCAGCGTAGCCCTTTAGGCTGTAACTGTGTGTCAGTTGCTAGTTGACTCTGTGTAGCTGTATCGGGGTTACCGGAGGTCAGCGTAGCCCTTTGGGCTCTAACTGTGTCAGTTACTAGTTGACTCTGTGTAGCCACCTGATCTCCCTGTTCGAGACGAGGCCCTTGCGGATATGTTATTATGTCATATTCGTGGGCAAGGCAGCGGTATATCCATTACGTATTGTATGTGGTGTACCCGGGACGAGTGTATTATTATGCTACACTCGTTCTACGGGATAGGGTTGATTGTGTTGAGTACATCATATTCATGGAGCTACCATTTTAGGTGGTAGACGGCCCAGCCGGCAGCCAAGCGAAGTAGAACCAAACGTGATGATGACAGAAAGTAACGAGAATCCAGGCACTAGATGATACTAAGGTATGTGACGCAAACCTTCCCTAAGCTTTGTCGCAACTCCCGCGGGGTCCGGAATTCATCCCCAACAGATCCCCCGGATCCTTGTGGGGTGGCGTCACAGGTGGGACATCTCTAAAAGCAGAACATAAACTTTATTTGTTTCATCCAGGCCCTCTTCCAGTTCCAGGCTAGTTAGATTGCGAATTTTGTCAATTACCGAAATCAAATACGACACCCTCAACGACTCACACTCGCTGACTTCGAAGTATTTGACTTTATCGATCTCAAAAACTTCTAGTGAAATCTCTAGTAAAACGGATCGTGATACTTTCGCAATTTATAGCCTGTGGAAAACTTGACCAAAGACGGAATCAGAATAATTTTCGGTTCTGATATAGCCATTCATATTTTGCATTACTATACGTATAGTGTGACAAATATATGAAATTGTGAAATTAAATCCATTGGGTTTTAATGTTTTCAATTTTTTTATTCGATTAAATGTGGGCCGGCGTTCCTTGTCATCTGCAGACCGGGATATTTCAAGCTCTTTCACGTTGGTGCATCTTGATACAATAATGTCTATATAATTGTTCTCCCCCATGTGTCTGATCACTTTCGTTATACGAGGGCTGCTACTTATGTATCCGGAATAGAAAAAATAAACAAACGTATTTGAGTCAATTTGGTTTTATTGTTTTTAAAAATATTCTCTGTGATGATCAATGCACTTTTGCATACGTTTAAACCAATTTTTAAAGCACTTTTTCGACTCTGAGGTATCTCCAAAACATGCCGTTAGAACACGTCGACGGCATCTTCACTGGTCGAAAATCGTTGACCACGTAATTTGTTCTTTACATTTGGAAATAAATAAAGTCATTGGGGGTCAAATCAGGGCTGTAAAACTAATTAGGCTTGCAGATGTCTTATTTGCGGGTTCTGATGAGCAAGTGAGGTCATATTACTCTTCAGATTGGAGCAGAGCCCGGATAAAATGGGGACAACCAATGCTGCAGAGAAACCTTGTGAGAACCCACAATCCCTTGGTTGAAATTCCCCACAGCTTACGTAATTCAGCAATCAAAGAGGTATTCTTCCCAAATTTCATAATTCCCAACCCGGAGCTCCCCACTGCAATGGTGACTGAATTGAGAGAGAAAATGGGAGTGTATCTAGAGGATAACATTCCTTTAACCAAACAGATAAGAATAATTATAAACTCACTTGACCCGAGGGAAAGATACTTACCAGTATTACCATCTAGTGGAGAGACATCAGTCCAAATGAAACACGCCGTGTTGCACAACAACTTGGTAGTTGTGAATTATACTTCTACAAAAGAAGAGACTAGCAAACCATGGATAGCCACATTCACCAATATGTTGTCTTGTATAATATTTGAAGGAAAGACAACAGGACTTAAGCCTGATGAACTCCGAGAGATTTGTATTGCGACCTCTATAAGCAACACAACTTTTTTTAACAATGTTAGATTCTGTTGTGGCAAGTGATTCACTGGAGTTCTTATGGGCTAAAGCTCTGTTTGAAAAGGTGACTACATTAGAACACAAAAGAGGCCCTTTGGTAGTGTGTCCTGATCCTAAAGAAGGACGAGAGGTGAATGTTTTTAACAAACAAGGGATTTCTGTTTCTATCAAAATGGGGAATCAGACTGTAAACTTCAAATATAGGGACATTCGCGGGAAATTTGTACATAATGGGCAAATGTTAATAGAATTAGTGAGTAATTTCACTTATTTTGGGGGGGCATCGTGGTAGAATGCTAGCGATCCCATGATGCCCCCCTGAACGGCAGAGAGGGTTAACGCCGCAGAGGTTTTAGTGGGTATTTCCTTCTCCTAAGGAAGGGTGAGTCCCACATACCCCCGGGTCTTCCCCGGACCCGGGGGATGCGTAAATGCATTTCCTCTGCAAATAAAAAAAAAAAAAAAAAAGGGCTGTACGGTGGATGAGCCATTAATTCTATATTTTGACCTTCTAAAAATCGAGTTGTTTCGTGTAATGTATGACAGCTGGCATTATCATAGTGAAGAATGATTCTGCGCCGCTGATTTTTTTACGTATTTCTTCAAATACTTACGGCAAACAAATGGTCGTGTTCCACTCCGAATTACCTGTTTTGCGATTCTCTAGTGGTCCTGTAGCCACGTGACCATTAATTCCAAAAAAGCAGGCCACCATTTGTTTTAAGGTGCTTTTTGCACGAGTTACTTTCGTAGGGTTCGGCTCATTTTGAAACACCCATACCGTTGACTGTTGATTAGTTTCGGCATCATACGGATAGATCCAGGATTCGTCACATGTGTAGATGTTATAAACAACTTTTGAGTCACCACCGTTTGTATTTCTCCAACATTTTCTTGCACCATTCGACGTTCGACGCGAGCCCCTGTTTGATCCTCGGTTAAGATGTGCGGGATCCATCACGAACAATTTTTTTTTACAAGTAAATGTTCATGTAATATCTTGTGAATGCTCGTTATACTAATGCTTAGAATCGCCTCTATCTCACGATATGTAACATGACGGTCAAGCATTATAAGTTTTCGGATAGCGTCAATATTTTGCGGTACAACGACCGATTTCGGACGACCTTTTTTAACTTCGTTCGTGAGCATACTGCGCCCACGACTGAACTCACTAAACCAGTGATACATAGTAGATTTTGATGTAGCTTCATCATTAAAGTCGAAGTTAACCGAGCGAAGCACTGTTGATGCGTTAAACCACGGCGAAAATCGTAATAAATCATAGCACGAATACTTTCACGAGTGAGTTCCATTCTTGCTGCGAGTTGACAATTTAAAACAGCCAAAAACAAAAGACTTACGTATGTAAGAAAAAAAAACAGTGGCTAGTATTAAAAAAGAGTTTACATTTTACCATGACGGTCAGATTATAGTGTTAAAAATATTTTATACCCGGATTCCGGATACATAAGTAGCAGCCCTCGTATATGAACCCCATTTATACAGTGTTTGCACACATATGGCAAGAAAACTGTTATTATTCTGCTTGTGTATAGTCAGAATCTTATACTAAGTGACATTACTAAACGGCTACTTTGTCAAGTAGTTTGTCACACATACTAGTCCCTATGTAATAAAAACGTTACGATATATAAATGACAGATTTTTTTGTCTTAATTACAAACTATAGGATGCTTTTTTCATACTACTTGGCTGGCAAATAAGCATGCGGCTCCGCGAGATGGTAAACAGACACCGCAGCCAACAGTATGGCCACAGTTTAACAACATACAGTTGGCCAACTAATGTACTTGCGCAGAGTAACTGGGGCGGCGGATATCACCTCATTACCATTGACCTCCGAATACTCCAGCATTCTACATCCCCGCGCCAGCCCTTCCCAAAAAGCATCAAGTCACGCAAGTACCATGTATATTGAGCCGCTTTAAGTTGGAAAGTCCGCTAAAGACTTCGATCCACACCTCGCTGAAAGTAAACGAGTCTAGGGATACTTTTCCAGGTGGGACATCTCTAAAAGCAGAACATGTACTTTATTTGTTTCATCCAGGCCCTCTTCCAGTTCCAGGCTAGTTAGATTCCGAATTTTGTCAATTACCGAAATCAAATATGACACCCTCGACGATTCACACTCCGTGATTTCGAAATATTTAACTATATCGATCTCAAAAAACTTCCAGTGAGATCGCTAGTAACACGGATCTTATTTATAGCCTGTGAAATACTTACGCAGACCGGGATATTTCAAGCTCTTTCACGTTGGTGCATCTTGATACAATAATGTCTATATAATTGTTCTCCCCAATGTCTGTGATCACTTTCGTTATATAGGAACCCCATTTATACATTGTTTGCACACTTGTGGCAACTAAACTGTTATTATTCTGCTTGTGTATAGTCAGAATCGGTTTCGGCGGCTATTGACGACCTCTCAAATTGTCGATGCTCTTGATTCTCGACACGTTCATTCAAATTGTTATATATTTCTTCCCAGATACAAAATGTTTCATCTAAGGTCTTTTGGATGTTCTTGGTTACCTTTTCTGTATTTGCTTTAATACTTGATTCCAGGTCGATTCGGATGGTGTGCAAAAGGTTTCATTATTTTCTCCAATCTGGTCTCCTTGTTTAATATTAGTTGTTGTACGAGTACTATTTATTGATGATTTACGCCCTCTACTTATAGTTGTGTGTAGCAGGATTACTTTCGTTACTCGATAGTGTGTGTACGACGGTGCGTTTAGCAGTTTGGTTTTGCTATCCGACGCTAGATGGCGCCTATATCAAAAAGTGCGCAGGCGTTACTTTGCGTTTTTGTAATAACGTAGGTAGGTTTCAGTTTAAGATTATAATGATTATCATATTTGTAGAGCTTGTCACTTTGTCTGTTTGTATTGTTTGGTTATGTAGATGTCTTTTCACTTTATACACTATAGTTCAAATATGTCCAAATGAATTGTCACTTGTACGGTATTTCACGTTTGTTTATAAGTCACATATTTATAACTTTTTCACAGTTGTTCGTTGAAAACTTTTACTGTACACAATTGTTGTGGCAATACTTTTAACAATTTTTTTCCAATTGTCTGCGGTTTTATTATTACAATATTTATAAGCGGAACTACAGGATGCAACTGCACTGGGAATAACGCTAGGAGGATGATGATAAGCGGAACTCAAGTTGACGTGTCCGCACACTAGCGCCACCACCAGTGTTTTTCGCTGTAAAATACTTAACGATAGTTAAATGTTATGTGTAACATTGTCGTGCATTCGACGTCAAAGATATGTTTACCGCCTTATTACAATCGACCTTGTCGTGTTGTGTTCTCCCTTATTTCTTTTGTACATTTAATTTGTTCATTTTCATCTAATAAGAATCTTGTCAACTACAGAAATCAAATACGATACCCTAACTAAACGATTCACACTCGGTGATTTCGAAGTATTTGACTTTATCGATCTCAAAAAACTTCCAGTGAAATCGCTAGTAACACGGATCGTGATACGTTCGCAATTTATAGTCTGTGGAATACTTGACCAAGGACGGAATCAGATTAATTTTCGGTTCTGATATAGCCAATAATATTTTGCATCACTCTACGTATAGTGTGACAAATATATGAAATTGTTAAATTAAATCCATTGGATTTTAATGTTTTTGTTTAAATGGGGTTCCTATATAACGAAAGTGATCACAGACATTGGGGAGAACAATTATATAGACATTATTGTATCAAGATGCACCAACGTGAAAGAGCTTGAAATATCCCGGTCTGCGGGTGACAAGGAACGCCGGCCCACATTTAATCGAATTGAAAACATTAAAACCCAATAGATTTAATTTCACAATTTCATATATTTGTCACACTATACGTATAGTGATGCAAAATATTATTGGCTATATCAGAACCGAAAATTAATATGATTCCGTCCTTGGTCAAGTATTCCACAGGCTATTAATTGCACACGTATCACGATCCGTGTTACTAGCGATTTCACTGGAAGTTTTTTGAGATCGATAAAGTCAAATACTTCGAAATCACAGAGTGTGAATCGTTGAGGGTATCGTATTTGATTTCTGTAATTGACAAGATTCTTATTAGATGAAAATGAACAAATTAAATGTACAAAAGAAATAAGGGAGAACACAACACGACATGGTCGATTTTAATAAGGGGGTAAACATATCTTTGACGTCGAATGCACGACAATGTTACACATAACATTTAACTAGCGTTAAGTATTTTACAGCGAAAAACACTGGTGGTGGCGCTAGTGTGCGGACACGTCAACTTGAGTTCCGCTTATCATCATCCTCCTAGCGTTATTCCCAGTGCAGTTGCATCCTGTAGTTCCGCTTAAAAATATTGTAATAATAAAACAGCAGATAATTGGAAAAAATATTGTTAAAAGTATTGCCACAACAATTGTGTACAGTAAAAGTTTTCAAGGAACAACTGTGAAAAAGTTATAAATATGTGACTTATAAACAAATGTGAAATACCGTGCAAGTGACAATTAATTTGGACATACTGGAACTATAGTGTATAAAGTGAAAAGACATCTACATAACCAAACAATACAAACAGACAAAGTGACAAGCTCTACAAATATGATAATCATTATAATCTAAAACTGAAACCTACCTACGTTATTACAAAAACGCAAAGTAACGCCTGCGCACTTTTTGATATAGGCGCCATCTAGCGTCGGATAGCAAAACCAAACTGCTAATCGCACCGTCGTACACACACTATCCAGTAACGAAAGTAATCCTGCTACACACAACTAGAGGGCGTAAATCATCAATAAATAGTACTCGTACAACAACTAATATTAAACATGGAGACCAGATTGGAGGAAATAATGAAAACTTTTGCACACCATCCGAATCGACCTGAAATCAAGTATTAAAGCAAATACAGAAAAGGTAACCGAGAACATCCAAAAGACCTTAGATGAAACATTTTGTACCTGGGAAGAAAAATATAACAATTTGAAAGAACGTGTCGAGAATCAAGAGCATCGACAATTTGAGAGGTCGTCAATAGCCGCCGAAACCGATTCTGACTATACACAAGCAGAATTATAACAGTTTAGTTGCCACAAGTGTGCAAACAATGTATAAATGTGGTTCCTATATAACGAAAGTGATCACAGACATTGGGGAGAACAATTACTTATATAGCCATTATTGTATCAAGATGCACCAACGTAAAAGAGCTTGAAATATACCGGTCTGCGGATGACAAGGAACGCCGGCCCACAATTAATCGAATTAAAAAGTTGAAAACATTAAAACCCAATGGATTTAATTTCACAATTTCATATATTAGTCACACTATGAACCGAAAATTATTCTGATTCCGTCTTTGGTCAAGTATTTCACAGGCTATAAATACGATCCGTGTTACTAGCGATCTCACTGGAAGTTTTTTGAGATCGATATAGTTAAATATTTCGAAATCACGGAGTGTGAATCGTTGAGGGTGTCGTATTTGATTTCAGTAATTGATAAAATTCGGAATCTAACTAGCCTGGAACTGGAAGAGGGCCTGGATGAAACAAATAAAGTACATGTTCTGCTTTTAGAGATGTCCCACCTGGAAAAGTATCCCTAGACTCGTTTACGTTCAGCGAGGAGTGGATCGAAGTCTTTAGCGGACTTTCCAACTTAAAGCGGCTCAATATACTTAGTCGGCTCATAAGTTCTGTCACTGGCCTTTAAAATTTAAATTTGGAACTCCTTAAACAAAAACCATTGTGCATTTGAATTTCGAATCTTTTTTAAATATTTGAGTAGTATAATTTTGCAATTTTCTGTTTTCTTTAACATGGAGTGGACGCTTAAAGATAGCCGTACCGCAATAATTGCACTATATCGTTGTGGACACTCGCTGACTAAAATTTTTAAGCTACTTGAAAATTTAAAATTCTCTCTAAGATTTGTGTATCGTACCATAGAAAGATACAGTGAGGTCTCTAGTTTAAATGACAAGAAAAGAAGCGGTCGTCCGCGTACAGCTAGGACTCCAGCGGTTGTACAAGCAATTAGGGCACGCATTGCCAGAAATCCCGCTAGGAAACAAAAAGTTATGGCCCTCCAGATGGGTTTGAGCAGAAACACGGTGAAAAGAGTGCTTAATCAAGACCTGAGACTTCGTGCTTATAAACGAAAAACTGGCCATCTTCACAATGGTCGGCTTAAAGCTTTAAGGCTTAAAAGATCTAAAGCTTTATTGAAGAAGTACGCTAAAAATAAGCATCGTTGTATACTGTTTTCGGACGAGAAAATTTTTGACATAGAAGAAAACTGTAATAAACAAAATGATAGAGTGTACGCTCGCAATAGTAAAGAAGCGTCTAATAGCATTCTCCGTATTCAAAGAGGTCATCACCCTTCATCTGTGATGGTTTGGCTGGGAGTTTCTTATGCGGGCGTCACTAGTATGCATTTTTGTGAGAAAGGAGTAAAAACTAGTGCCAAAGTGTACCAAGACACGGTGTTGACTAATATTGTGAAACCACTATCCCATACGATGTTTCTAAACCAGCATTGGGTTTTCCAGCAGGACTCTGCTCCAGCCCATAAGGCAAAGTCTACACAAGCCTGGCTCGCCTCCAATAAAATCGACTTTATACGGCATGAAGATTGGCCCTCCTCTAGCCCAGATCTTAATCCGTTAGACTATAAAATATGGCAGTATTTAGAGGAAAAGGTGTGCTCAAAACCTCATGCAAATCTAGACTCGCTGAAAAAATCCCTTTGCTACGGCAGTGGCCAATATCGACATGAAAGTGGTGCGTGAATCCATTGACGACTGGCCACGCAGACTTCAAGCCTGTGTAGATATTTATGGCGGTCATTTTGAATAAATGTTATACATTTAGATTCTCTAGTTTATAAGCTTTCAAACGCTGTACAAATTATACGGAATAAACTTAAACTTTTGTTTTTATTTGATACTATGTATATGACAGAACTTATGAGCCGACTAAGTACATGGTACTTGCGTGACTTGATGCTTTTTGGGAAGGGCTGGCGCGGGGATGTAGAATGCTGGAGTATTCGGAGGTCAATGGTACTGAGGTGATATCCGCCGCCCCAGTTACTCTGCGCAAGTTACATTCGTTGGCCAACTGTATGTTGTTAAACTGTGGCCATACTGTTGGCTGCGGTGTCTGTTTACCGTCTCGCGGAGCCGCATGCTTATTTGCCAGCCAAGTAGTATGAAAAAAGCATCCTATAGTTTGTAATTAAGACAAAAAATCTGTCATTTATATATCGTAACGTTTTTATTACATAGGGACGAGTATGGGTGACAAACTACTTGGCAAAGTAGCCGTTTAGTAATGTCACTTAGTATACGATTCTGACTATACACAAGCAGAATAATAACAGTTTTCTTGCCATATGTGTGCAAACACTGTATAAATGGGGTTCATATACGAGGGCTGCTACTTATCCGGGTATAAAATATTTTTAACACTATAATCTGACCGTCATGGTAAAATTTAAACTCCTTTTTAATACTAGCCACTGTTTTTTTTTCTTACACACGTAAGTCTTTTGTTTTTGGCTGTTTTAAATTGTCAACTCGCAGCAAGAATGGAACTCACTCGTGAAAGTATTCGTGCTATGATTTATTACGATTTTCGCCGTGGTTTAACGCATCAACAGTGCTTCGCTCGGTTAACTTCGACTTATGATGAAGCTACATCAAAATCTACTATGTATCACTGGTTTAGTGAGTTCAGTCGTGGGCGCAGTATGCTCACGA
This sequence comes from Notocelia uddmanniana, assembly GCA_905163555.1. Classification (NCBI taxonomy): domain Eukaryota; kingdom Metazoa; phylum Arthropoda; class Insecta; order Lepidoptera; family Tortricidae; genus Notocelia; species Notocelia uddmanniana. The sequence continues at coordinate 60,374,995 of LR991052.1, forward strand.
ACGAAGTTAAAGAAGGTCGTCCGGAATCGGTCGTTGTACCGCAAAATATTGACGCTATCCTGACGGCCTGTTTAGCCTAGTTGGTAGTGACTCTGCCTCCGAAGCTAGAGGTCCCGGGTTCGAATCCCGGCCAGGGCATTTATTTGTGCATTTTTCACGGATATTTGTTCTTGGGTCTTGGATGTTTTCTATGTATTTAAGTATATATTTATCTATATAAGTATGAATGTCGTCATCTAGTACCCATAGCACAAGCTTTGCTTAGTTTGGGACTAGGTCGATTTGTGTAAGATTGTACCCCAATATTTATTTATTATTTATTTATTTATCTGAAAACTTATAAATGCTTGACCGTCATGTTACATATCGTGAGATAGAGGCGATTCTAAGCATTAGTATAACGAGCATTCACAAGATACATGAACATTTACTTGTAAAAAAAAATTGTTCGTGATGGATCCCGCACAACTTAACCGAGGATCAAACAGGGGCTCGCGTCGAATGGTGCAAGAAAATGTTGGAGAAATACAACGGTGGTGACTCAAAAGCTGTTTATAACATCTACACAAGTGACGAATCCTGGATCTATCCGTATGATCCCGAAACTAATCAACAGTCAACGGTATGGGTGTTTCAAAATAAGCCGAACCCTACGAAAGTAACTCGTGCAAAAAGCACCTTAAAACAAATGGTGGCCTGCTTTTTTGGAATTAATGGTCACGTGGCTACAGTACCACTAGAGAATCAAAAAACAGTTAATTCGGCGTGGAACACGACCAAATGGTCGGTTTGCGGTTTGCCGGAAGTATTTGAAGAAATACGTAAAAAAATCAGCGGCGCAGAATCATTCTTCACTATGATAATGCCAGCTGTCATACATTACACGAAACAACTCGATTTTTAGAATGTCAAAATATAGAATTAATGGGTCATCCACCGTACAGCCCTGATTTGACCCCCAATGACTTTTATTTATTTCCAAATGTAAAGAACAAATTACGTGGTCAACGATTTTCGACCAGTGAAGATGCCGTCGACGTGTTCTAACGGCACGTTTTGGAGATACGTCAATCAGAGTCGAAAAAGTGCTTTAAATATTGGTTTAAAAACAATAAAACCAAATTTACTCAAATACGTTTGTTTATTTTTTCTATTCCGGATACATAAGTAGCAGCCCTCATATAACGAAAGTGATCAGAGACATTGGGGAGAACAATTATATAGACATTATTGTATCAAGATGCACCAACGTTAAAGAGCTTGAAATATCCCGGTCTGCAGATGACAAGGAACGCCGGCCCACATTTAAACGAATAATAAAAATTGAAAACATTAAAACCCAATGGATTTAATTTCACAATTTCATATATTTGTCACACTATACGTATAGTAATGCAAAATATGAATGGCTATATCAGAACCGAAATATTCTTCTAAACAGCAGTGCAGGTCCAGATCGTGCGAGACTTTTGGCGGTCGGAACCCGGGAGGCTGGTTACTGGCTACATGCCCATCCCTCGCCAAATACCGGTACCTTCCTGGATCCGACCTCGCTTAGATTGGCGACTGGACTGCGACTCGGGGTCGCGGTATGTACCCCACATATATGCTCTTGTGGCACGGACGTGGACCGACTGGGACACCATGGATTGTGTTGTCAAAAAAGTGCAGGCCGTTTTTCGAGACATGCGACGCTTAATGATATATAACGAAATTTTGAAGTCGGTTAAAAAAGCGGTATACCTACTGTGACTACTGCCCGTGTACCGTAAATTTTCCGGAAATGAAGGTACTGTCACAGAATAACTTATTGGTTCCGTATAGTACATCCGTAGTTCCGTATACACTCGCGGCTGCGCTCGGCGTGAGGACGTGTTGACGCGCTTATACCTACGTATTAAAATCAAGGATTACAGTGAATTGTTAAAATGGTGCAATGTAAAAAATGTAAACTATTTATATCTGTCAAAAAAGACGATATTTTACAGTGTAAAGGACGGTGTGAAGGTGTATACCACAAAAAATGTGTTAAAAACCCGAGTCAGTTCTTAAAAAGTGAAATCTGTGACAGCTGCACCAAAGGGGAGAGTAGTCCAAAACCCCAACCCCCCCAGTTGTGCATCGATGTAAACAAAGCTACTGTGGAGACTGTCCTCAGCGAAGTAAATAACAAGCTGGAAATTATATTTAACCTGCGGCATCAGCTGGAGGAATTGCGGGAGACAGTCGATTTCTATTCCGAACAGTATCAAAAAATGACTGAATTCAAGGAGAGTGCACAGAAAAAGATTTCGGCATTAGAAAGTAAAAATACCTACTTACAGAAGGTCAACGAAGCTTTAGAAGAGAGAATTGACGACCTGTTTAGCCTAGTTGGTAGTGACTCTGCCTCCGAAGCTAGAGGTCCCGGGTTCGAATCCCGGCCAGGGCATTTATTTGTGCATTTTTCACGGATATTTGTTCTTGGGTCTTGGATGTTTTCTATGTATTTAAGTATGTATTTATCTATATAAGTATGTATATCGTCGTCTAGTACCCATAGTACAAGCTTTGCTTAGTTTGGGACTAGGTCGATTTGTGTAAGATTGTCCCCCAATATTATTTATTTATTATTTATTTAATTACTCTGTTAGAAACAAAGGAAATTGAGAAAGAAATAGAGATCGTAGGTCTGTATCAACTAGAGAAGGAGGACACTAAGGAAACAGTTAAGAGAATTGCAGAAAAAATGAAATTAAATCCCAGTAATGTAGAAAATGCGAAGAGGGTAGGCCGAGAAAAACCGGTAGACGACGCAACGGGCCGGCAGCGCCCGCGGCCTGTTGTTGTAACGCTAGCGTCTAAGAGCGCTAAAAATGAATGGCTTATGCAGAGGAAGACGAGGTTTACTAATAGGGATTTACTGTCAATTGAAAACGAGCAGAGGGTTTTCATAAATGAAAACCTTACAAAACAAATGCGCAGTTTATTTTGGAACGCTAAAACTTCGTTAAAAGGCGTGTTCAAATTTATATGGGTACAAAATCACAAGATTCTAGTAAAAAAGGATGAAAGTGCCAGAATTCAACATATAAAATCGGATTCTGATATTGGAAAACTATTATCCGCACAAAGCACTAATACGTAAATAACATTATAGATAATAATACCACACAGACGTGGGCGCTAACACACTACACGATTACTTTAATGCTCAACATTCAACGATATATTAAATGATATTAATGAATGTACAATTAAATATAGAAAATTTGTAGATATAAATAAATGGAGTACTTATATAAATAACACGAAGAACGAGCTACAATTAATTCACTTAAATATTAGATCAATGAGGAAAAACTTCGATGAATTTCAATGTGTTATAAAGACTTGCAACAACTGCATAGACATTATAATATTAAGTGAAATTAACATCAAGAAGGAAGAATTATTTATGTACAACTTAGAAGGATACAATATGCATACATATACACGGGAGAACATAAGAGGTGGAGGGTTATTAATATACACGAAGAAGTACCTAAAAATTGAAGAAATAAATTCACGTGGATATGCAACTGAGCTACTTCATATAATAATCAGAAACTTTGAAAAACCGCTACGCATATTGGCTATATATCGACCACCGAGTAACAGTAAAATTAGTTTCATACAAGAGATAGAAAATGTGTTGAAGGATATTCCCCTCACCGACAGTGTAGTAATTGCAGGAGACATGAATATAAACCTATTAATGAATAATAACACCACCGAGTTGTATAAAAACACCCTGTGTGGCCGCGCACTAGAGAGTGTAATCAATGAGTGCACGCAGGAGGAGATTCTGGACGGGCAGCTCGTGACGTCATGCCTCGACCATGTGTGGGTGCGCGCGGGCGCCGACAGCGGCCTGCGCATCGCTGGCGCACACATGTTGACATGCAAGGTATCCGATCATTACGTGGTCGGCGTCAATTTGACGGTGACGGGAAGTGCTGGTGTTTCATGTGACCGAAGCGAACTCAATCAACAAAAACGTGAAATTCAGATAATTAGTAATTCTTTACTTAGAAATGAACTTGAAAAAATAGATTGGTCAGTACAGTATTAATTGCCCTATAAATATGTATAAAAGAATATACCACATATTTAGCACAATATATAATAAGTCAAAAACAACTAGAGCACGTACCAGTAATCGAGACACTCAACCCTGGATTGATACTAATTTGAATCGTATGATACTTCGCAGGGATGAGTTATTTCGACAATGGAAAGTTAGACCTAAGAATTCAGTATACAGGGTGGCCCATTCAAATCGGTCAGTATGGGAAAGTCTAAAACTATAAGACATACGAAGATTTGTTCTTAGGAACCATGTCACCGATTTTGATAAAAAGAAAAACTGCATTCATACATTTGAAAACAACACTGTACCCAGCTAGGGAATCGAACCCGGTTGTTTTGAAAAAATAAACTTACACTATTTCTATTCAGATATCGTTTGTGTAGGTCTTAAGCAGTAAATGTCTCTAAGAAACATAATGTCTAAAATGAATAAAATGCATTTTTTCACATACTTTAATTTATCATAGTAGGTGTTCAAAGTTACAATATTCAACAAGTTCAGGCATGTAAAATTGTCTCTATGGTTGTTTGTACCTCTCTACTTGTTACATACACCGTGTTATGTATCATGTGGCATTGGCATTGCATTAAACCTTTAAGGAAGTTTTGTTATCTACAGTAATATTATTATCTATTATTGCAACTGCTTACTTCTATTAATCAAACACTAACAATCAATTGAAAAGCCCACTTAAAGTAAGTATGTAGATATTTTAGATACAGAGACGTGTTAAACCTCATTTGAAAATGGAACGTCTCGGTGTGACTGGCCGAATAGCGATACAAAAAAAAAGAAAAAAAACTCGAGTGTCAAATGTTTCGGCGGGAACTGAAAATGAAAATCAATGCTTCGGTATTTTTGTGTCGTTCGCTGTGTGGTTGGGAAAATGCGTTTTACAAATTCTGAGCACTTTGATTTATTGGAAGCTTACTTTAAAAACGATAAAAATTGCTCCCGTGCACTACATTGGTACCATATCAAATATCCGACACGTATTTTACCTACCCGTAAGATATTCATGAAAATTGTGCACAATTTGAAGACTTATGGAAGTTTTAAAAAGCCAATTAAAGTAAAACCAAGAAAATGTGATGAAAACATGGAAATGAACATTTTAACCTATTTTGAAGCAACACCAGATGCCTCCACCCGTAATGCAATTCGTGATATTCCTGAAATTTCACGAACACAGATTCAAAGAACCCTAAAGAAACACAAATACAAGTGCTACAAGAATGGACATTGGGTGCAGGCCTTACATGCTGGAGATGATATCAGACGACTTGAATTTTGCAATTGGATAAAAGAAAGAATGGGTCTAGACAGACATTTTTTAAACTACGTAATATTTTCTGATGAAACTCAATTTTCCAATAACGGAATGTACAATCGTAAGAATCATCACTATTGGAGTCGAGAAAATCCCTTACGAGTGCACGAAGGACGCCGTCAAGTTAGATTCTCATTTAACTGCTGGGTCGGCCTACTTCACAATAAGGTACTCATGTTTAAAATTTATGATGGACATTTGGACAGATTCAAGTACCTTGCAATCTTAGAAGATCTTTTAGAGGCCGTAGGAGAAATGGCAGTAGAAGTAAGAGAACAACTTTATTTTCAACAGGACGGAGCACCGGCTCACAATAGTCGTATAGCAAAAGACTTTTTAAATGAAAACTTTCCGCGAAAGTGGATTGGTACGAACGGCCCGATCAAATGGCCGGCGAGGTCGCCCGATTTAACGCCTCTAGATTATTTTTTGTGGGGTTACATTAAAGATGAAGTGTACAAAAATAGCTATAACACCGTTGAAGACCTAAAAGTAGCCATAGAGTCAACTTTAACGCAGATTCACCACATGAAGATACAAAATGCAATAGTAAGATCGTTAACTAAACGTGTTGAATATTGTATTGAAAAAGACGGTGGTCACTTTGAACACCTACTATGATAAATTAAAGTATGTGAAAAAAATGCATTTTATTCATTTTAGACATTATGTTTCTTAGAGACATTTACTGCTTAAGACCTACACAAACGATATCTGAATAGAATAAGTGTAAGTTTATTTTTTCAAAACAACCGGGTTCGATTCCCTAGCTGGGTACAGTGTTTTTTTCAAATGTATGAATGCAGTTTTTCTTTTTATCAAAATCGGTGACATGGTTCCTAAGAACAAATCTTCGTATGTCTTATAGTTTTAGACTTTCCCATACTGACCGATTTGAATGGGCCACCCTGTATAGATTAGACTATACTAGATTTAGAAATGTGACAAATAAATGTATTTATTTGGCAAAACAAAAATACAAACAAAATGAAATCAAAAGTTGTGGCAATGATTTAAGAAAGCTATGGGCAACTATTAACAATTGGCTCGGAAACGCGAAACCAAACTTAGACGAGGTTGTAAATAAATATTTAGGCAAAAATACGTCTATAGAAATGGTATGTACAAACTTTGCCAAAACATTTACTTTAGAAATTCAAAAAATTAAACATAAATGTAATGAAAAGTTCCTACTTCGAGAAAACTATGTAAAACCCTGTGACGTCATTCCGATATCAAAAAGTTTCACACACGGATATCGAAAAAATTATAGATGGTTTAAGTTGTAGAAAAGCGCCGGGACTAGACGGCATAAGATGTAAAGATTTAAAGCTCATCAATAACAAAATAAGTCACGTTTTGGCAAAGTTTGTAAATAACTGTGCGACATCAGGTGTGTATCCCGATATGCTCAAAAAATCCATAATTCGTCCTATATTTAAACAGGGTAAGCACTTAGAGTACACTAATTACAGACCAATAGCCATACTGTCAGTAATAAATAAAATAGTGGAAAAAGTTATAGTGTCACAAATAGGTAAATATTTAGATAAGAATAATATAATATCGGACACTCAGCACGGTTTCCGGCGTATGCGTAGCACCTCAACTGCTCTATCCCAGTTCACTGACGGAATTAACGGTTACCTAAATAATAAAAAATATGTTGTGACCCTATACATAGATTTCAAAAAGGCATTCGATACACTGGACCACGGACAGCTCATTCTCGCTATGCAGGAATGTGGCATCCGTGGTCCGGTGATCGAGTGGTTTCGGAACTATCTATGTAACAGAACCTTAATCACTAGGATCGACGGGAAGAGCGGGGAGGAAGCTAAGGTCATTTATGGCGTGCCAACCGGCTCCGTGTACGGCCCGGTCGGCTACATAATGCATGTCAATAGCATGAGTAACGTAATACAAAACTGCTCCACGTATATGTACGCTGATGATACATGTATTTTGTACGCCGACAAGGACATTAAAATTGTGGAGCAAATGATACAAACAGATTTTGTAAACATTATCAAGTGGTCCCACGATAATGGCATTATTCTCAATGTTGAAAAAACAAAGTGCATGTTAATTAAATCACCTTATCTACGGGAACCCCCGGAAAATGTTAACATAATGGGTCACACATATGATTGCCTGCACAATAGACAAAAAGACTGTAAATGTGGTAGCATTGAATTCGTAAATAAATATAAATATCTTGGTCTTACTATAGATACTAAGTTTAACTGGAGCATGCACATTGATATAGTATGTAATAAACTACGAGCAATTATGTCAAAGTTAACTAGCTTAAAACATATAGTAAATAAAAAAATATTGTTTACTTTATATCACTCATTAGCCGAGTCAATAATCAGTTACGGCTTAAATGCCTACGGACGCACCTTTAAGACATACCTAGATAAAATCTATAATATTCAGATTAGAATAATAAAAAACATATTAGTAGACAAAACCACCAAGAAAAGTTGTAATCAAAATTATAAGTTATTGTATAAAAAGTTAAAAATTCTACCAGTACATGATAAAGTAAAATATTTAATATCCATTGATGATTATGACCTTGACCGATTTAAGACGAATAGAATTCCTTTGCGTAACCTCAGAGCTAACAGCAGAAAGAGATATATTGAATACAAGGCGAACAATTACTATGGCCAAAGAACACGTCAGTATCTCGTACCTAAAATTCTTAATCAGTTGAGTCCAAATATTGAACAAAGTAGTAGTAAACAACTATTTAAAAAAAGATTAAAATCTATACTGTTAGATATGATTGATTCGGGTACTTAGCGGTTTTATTCAGTAGGTAGTGTTTAGTGCATATAGTATAGTGAATCGCTGTATAATGTACACACAAATAGGCAATAAGCATCCTTTCATAGTGTAGTAATAATACTAATTAATTAAGATTATTATTCTTTTATAACGAGGTGCGGGTGCCACCGTCGATACGGTCGACGGGCCGTTCGCGAACCTTATCGCAACAAGATAACGGCTGTTACTTATTGCGCTTACTCGTATGGTATCTCGCATTAGGAGAGCCAGTGTAAACAAATTTTAATATAATAGTTCTTCGAAGTCGTCGTTGGCACACGCACTATATACTGTAGCTTTTGTTTATAGTAGTGCATGAGTTAGTCTAAGTTTAGGAAATAAGTAGGTATACCTGAGTTTCGAATGTGTGAGAGAGCGCAATACTCGCCAACAAACTGTATATACAGTTTGGCGAACAAAAGGTGTATGCTTACTGTAATTTTATATATTGGGTTAAATAAATAAAAAAAATATATATATATATAATCCGCCGGTCTCTTGCCACCGTCAATGTGCCTGCTCTTCTTGAGCCGACTGGCATGGTCAGGGACGATGGTAAGAGACCTGATGGGGTGTCTTTAGCTCCTTGGAGCGTGGGACGGATGTTGGTGTGGGATGCTACCTGTGTAGACACACTGGCACCGTCTCACCTCCAACGGACTACAGTAAAAGCGGGTGCAGCGGCGGAAAACGCCGAAATTCTAAAGCGTAATAGGGCCCTTGTAAAATACAAGGGCCCTAGGCAGAGAGTACATGTTTGTACCTTTTGGCGTCGAAACTCTAAGTCCATGGGGTCCCAGCGCGCATAAGTTATTTGCAGAAATTGCGAAGCGTCTGGTTGACGTAACTGGTGACCGAAGAGCTGGCGGTTTCCTCGCTCAACGTATCAGCATTGCGATACAGCGAGGAAATGCCGCCAGCATCCTCGGTACAATGCCTCAAGGGCCCGTTTTAGATTTAAGTTAGTTTTAATTTTCTTTATATTATTTTGGTTAAGTATTCTTGTATATATTTTCGTTGTACATAAATAAATGATTATCTTCGAACCGAAAATTATTCTGATTCCGTCTTTGGTCAAGTATTCCACAGGCTATAAATTGCGAAAGTATCACGATCCGTTTTACTAGAGATTTCACTAGAAGTTTTTTGAGATCGATAAAGTCAAATACTTCGAAGTCAGCGAGTGTGAATCGTTGAGGGTGTCGTATTTGATTTCGGTAATTGACAAAATTCGCAATCTAACTAGCCTGGAACTGGAAGAGGGCCTGGATGAAACAAATAAAGTTTATGTTCTGCTTTTAGAGATGTCCCACCAGGAAAAGTATCCCTAGACTCGTTTAGTTTCAGCGAGGAGTGGATCGAAGTCTTTAGCGGTCTTTCCAACTTAAAGCGGCTCAATATACATGATACTTGCGTGAGTGATGCTTTTTGGGAAGGGCTGGTGCGGGGATGTAGAATGCTGGAGTATTCGGAGGTCAATGGTACTGAGGTGATATCCGCAGGCGGCGTGACTGCGGTGTGCCGCCGCAGGTCGCCCTCGGCACACACCGTGTAGCCGGGGCGTAGAATCTACGGTATCCTCTGCCTGTCGTACAAGGCGAATAAAAGGGGGTCATTGGGGTCGGCGATGGTCGCAGTTGGTGGAACCCAACAGAGGTGTGACTCTATGGCGGCACTGGGGCGTTGCGACGGAGATCCCAGAGCCGTCCGAAATAAGTTGAGGAGGACAACGGTCGGTGAAAAACCGACATAACCTCCGCACTGTCCCCGGGTGGCGGTGGTATTCATACTAGATTTTCCCCCTGGGGAAAAAAAGTCGCCCTCGGCACGCACCACACTCCACTTCCCTAATATCTACGACGATGAAGGTTTAGATCAGGTCTGATTTGAAAACCAGTTTTCACGCTGCTTTAAGAATGATCGCCTGTATAGGGAGTTGGCAGCGCTGGATCGTGTCGGGGCTGTGTGCCGCGACCCGCGCGGCCGGGAACTGCCACTCAACCCGAGCGCTGGCTGTCCAGCCGAGGAGCATAAAAGCCTGAAATTGATTTTTCTCAAACATGCAATGAAATTTCGTCAACAACAGCCTATAAACAGGCTTCAAAGTATCATGTTGCAGGCGGACCAACTCGGGAGAACTGTAAAGGAATTTCATACAAATATGTGACTTATAAACAAACGTGAAATACCGTACAAGTGACAATTAATTTGGACATACTTGAACTATGTTTATATATAAGTATATAATTCTTCTGTACGTGTGTTTGTCACCAACTTCTCCTACAGGGCTGGACCGATTTAGATGAACTTTTGTGTGTATATTTGAGTGGATTCCTGGATGGTTTGAAAATACAATTGGACCCGGTAGCTGGCGTCATTATCGCGTTTCATGATAAAACGGATATGCTGAACAATTCTGTAGTATAGATGACGTTGTTATCAATTCTTTGGCATTTGACGTACGGTACGCAATAATACATGGACAAGTCCCTTGCTTCATTGACATTTTTGGAATAAATTCAGGAGCTAGGATATAACTCAAACCTGTAGTAAATTCTGCAGCATAGGAAAATATGAGTTTTGAGTAGGCTTTATATATCCGAAATACCAATAAAATAAAGAATCACCAAATAAACTGTCTTTTTGAATGTTTACATCTCAAAGTAAGGTTTTCTATAGAGATCCTATAAGAGCTCCACCAAGGGCGCCAGAAAAGCTATTACGCAGCTAAATTGAGAACTGGTCTTAAACGACTGGCAGCTTACCATGAACTACCTCTTTAATATGTGCGGGTAATCGTTTATTTGCCTCAACATATTTGTTATGACGTGAAGATGTTATTGAGACAAAAAAAAGCGGAACTATGGACAAGGACAACAAATGATATATCCCTCTCTGTCGCTCTCATTCAATTTCGTATATGACTATCTTTCTCGGTAGCATTATTATTATTTGTCGTCTTCTCTGTGGTACTCTTGAGGTTTACATGAATGACAGACATGATGTGTCATTTTCTATTTTTTATGGGGACTTTTACACGATTAAAATTATCTTATCACAATTATGCTGGGGTGTCAATACTATCGCGGTTTTCCTAATTGTTTGACCTTTGCTTCAATATCGTAGATTAATAATACCAACAGATCTTTAGTGTTAAGCAAGATGATTTTTTATATAGTTGTGTCTTTGAATCCTTATGGTAAACTAAGATGAGTTAGAACGGGATTGTACACCAAATGTCAATCCCCATACAATCAAAAACGTCACAAATGCCATTTCAGTACAATTTACCGTTATGAAAACGGAGACATGTGAATTGAATACCTGTCAGATATGACTCATCTGTCTCTCCCAAACTTACTGATTGTGCATTAGTGAGAAGAGATCAGATGTACAGAAATCGTTCAACTTAATATGATCTTTTACTCTGATATTTGTGTTCAATATTCATTAATATTCATGTGATAAGGATCGTGATATGAGTGTAATGTGTAATAATATTCACCGTCTAAAAGGCCCCAATGGGTTTAATAAATGTCAATACTAAACTATCATCTCTAAATCATCTTTACTAAATACAAACTCATTTTATTTTAGCCCACTTCTTCGTCGTTCGTCGGAAGTGTTTGTCTACTAAGCTCATATCAGCCTGCGGGCCTAAATGAATACTATGAAATATGTTTGTTTTTATGTTTAATGTACAGGACATGCGGCCTCTGCGGGCTGGAATGACTACGGAAAAAATAATCATGTCATAGTGACGACTACAGGCCCGCGGGCTAAGTTGACTTAACGATGTACTTAATAATGACTTATCATTATAACATATCTTTGACGTCGAATGCACGACAATGTTACACATAACATTTAACTAGCTTTAAGTATTTTACAGCGAAAAACACTGGTGGTGGCGCTAGTGTGCGGACACGTCAACTTGAGTTCCGCTTATCATCATCCTCCTAGCGTTATTCCCAGTACAGTTGCATCCTGTAGTTCCGCTTATAAATATTGTAATAATAAAACCGCAGATAATTGGAAAAAATATTGTTAAAAGTATTGCCACAACAATTGTGTACAGTAAAAGTTTTCAACGAACAACTGTGAAAAAGTTATAAGTATGTGACTTATAAACAAACGTGAAATACCGTATAAACTGAAAAGAGATCTACATAACCAAACAATACAAACAGACAAAGTGACAAGCTCTACAAATATGATAATCATTATAATCTAAAACTGAAACATACCTACGTTATTACAAAAACGCAAAGTAACGCCTACGCACTTTTTGATATAGGCGCCATCTAGCGTCGGATAGCAAAACCAAACTGCTAAACGCACCGTCGTACACACACTATCGAGTAACGAAAGTAATCCTGCTACACACAACTATAAGTAGAGGGCGTAAATCATCAATAAATAGTACTCGTACAACAACTAATATTAAACATGGAGACCAGATTGGAGAAAATAATGAAAACTTTTGCACACCATCCGAATCGACCTGGAATCAAGTATTAAAGCAAATACAGAAAAGGTAACCGAGAACATCCAAAAGACCTTAGATAAAAATTTTGTATCTGGGAAAAATAATATGACAATTTAAAAGAACGTGTCGAGAATCAAGAGCATCGACAATCTGAGAGGTCGTCAATAGCCGCCGAAACCGATTCTGACTATACACAAGCAGAATAATAACAGTTTAGTTGCCACAAGTGTGCAAACAATGTATACTTAGTCGGCTCATAAGTTCTGTCACTGGCCTTTAAAATTTAAATTTAGAACTCCTAAAACAAAAACCGTTGTGCATTTCAATTTCGAATCTTTTTTAAATATTTGAGTAGTATAATTTTGCAATTTTCTGTTTTTATTAACATGGAGTGGACGCTTAAAGATAGCCGTACCGCAATAATTGCACTATATCGTTGTGGACACTCGCCGACTAAAATTTTTAAGCTACTTGAAAATTTAAAATTCTCTCTAAGATTTGTGTATCGTACCATAGAAAGATACAGTGAGGTCTCTAGTTTAAATGACAAGAAAAGAAGCGGTCGTCCGCGTACAGCTAGGACTCCAGCGGTTGTACAAGCAATTAGGGCACGCATTGCCAGAAATCCCGCTAGGAAACAAAAAGTTATGGCCCTCCAGATGGGTTTGAGCAGAAACACGGTGAAAAGAGTGCTTAATCAAGACCGGAGACTTCGTGCTTATAAACGAAAAACTGGCCATCTTCTCAATGGACGGCTTAAAACTTTAAGGCTTAAAAGATCTAAAGCTTTATTGAAGAAGTACGCTAAAAATAAGCATCGTTGTACTATATACTGTTTTCGGACGAGAAAATTTTTGACATAGAAGAAAACTGTAATAAACAAAATGATAGAGTGTACGCTCGCAATAGTAAAGAAGCGTCTAATAGCATTCTCCGTATTCAAAGAGGTCATCACCCTTCATCTGTGATGGTTTGGCTGGGAGTTTCTTATGCGGGCGTCACTAGTATGCATTTTTGTGAGAAAGGAGTAAAAACTAGTGCCAAAGTGTACAATGACACGGTGTTGACTAATATTGTGAACCCACTATCCCATACGATGTTTCTAAACTAGCATTGGGTTTTCCAGCAGGACTCTGCTCCAGCCCATAAGGCAAAGTCTACACAAGCCTGGCTCGCCTCCAATAAAATCGACTTTATACGGCATGAAGATTGGCCCTCCTCTAGCCCAGATCTTAATCCGTTAGACTATAAAATATGGCAGTATTTAGAGGAAAAGGTGTGCTCAAAACCTCATGCAAATCTAGTCTCGCTGAAAAAATCCCTGGCTACGGCAGTGGCCAATATCGACATGAAAGTGGTGCGTGAATCCATTGACGACTGGCCACGCAGACTTCAAGCCAGTGTAGATAATTATGGCGGTCATTTTGAATAAATGTTATACATTTAGATTCTCTAGTTTATAAGCTTTCAAACGCTGTACAAATTATACGGAATAAACTTAAACTTCTGTTTTTATTTGATACTATGTATATGACAGAACTTATGAGCCGACTAAGTAAATGGGGTTCCTATATAACGAAAGTGATCACAGACATTGGGGAGAACAATTATATAGACATTATTGTATCAAGATGCACCAACGTGAAAGAGTTTGAAATATCCCGGTCTGCGGATGACAGGGAACGCCGGCCCACATTTAATCGAATTAAAAAATTGAAAACATTAAAAGCCAATGGATTTAATTTCACAATTTCATATATTTGTCACACTATACGTATAGTGATGCAAAATATTAATGGCTATATCAGAACCGAAAATTAATCTGATTCCGTCCTTGGTCAAGTATTCCACAGGCTATAAATTGCAAACGTATCACGATCCGTGTTACTAGCGATTTCACTGGAAGTTTTTTGAGATCAATAAAGTCAAATACTTCGAAATCACCGAGTGTGAATCGTTGAGGGTGTCGTATTTGATTTCGGTAATTGTCAAAATTCGGAGATGAATGGTTGAGGGTAACGTATTTGATTTCTGTAATTGACAAGATTCTTATTAGATGAAAATGAACAAATTAAATGTACAAAAGAAATAAGGGAGAACACAACACGACAAGGTCGATTGTAATAAGGCGGTAAACATATCTTTGACGTCGAATGCACGACAATGTTACACATAACATTTAACTAGCGTTAAGAATTTTACAGCGAAAAACACTGGTTGTGGCGCTAGTGTGCGGACACGTCAACTTGAGTTCCGCTTATCATCATCCTCCTAGCGTTATTCCCAGTACAGTTGCATCCTGTAGTTCCGCTTATAAATATTGTAATAATAAAACCGCAGATAATTGGAAAAAATATTGTTAAAAGTATTGCCACAACAATTGTGTACAGTAAATGTTTTCAACGAACAACTGTGAAAAAGTTATAAATATGTGACTTATAAACAAACGTGAAATACCGTATAAAGTGAAAAGAGATCTACATAACCAAACAATACAAACAGACAAAGTGACAAGCTCTACAAATATGATAATCATTATAATCTAAAACTGAAACCTACCTACGTTATTACAAAAACGCAAAGTAACGCCTGCGCACTTTTTGATATAGGCGCCATCTAGCGTCGGATAGCAAAACCAAACTGCTAAACGCACCGTCGTACACACACTATCGAGTAACGAAAGTAATCCTGCTACACACAACTATAAGTAGAGGGCGTAAATCATCAATAAATAGTACTCGTACAACAACTAATAAACATGGAGACCAGATTGGAGAAAATAATGAATACTTTTGCACACCATCCGAATCGACCTGGAATCAAGTATTAAAGCAAATACAGAAAAGGTAACCGAGAACATCCAAAAGACCTTAGATGAAACATTTTGTATCTGGGAAGAAAAATATAACAATTTGAAAGAACGTGTCGAGAATCAAGAGCATCGACAATCTGAGAGGTCGTCAATTAGCCGCCGAAACCGATTCTGACTATACACAAGCAGAATAATAACAGTTTAGTTGCCACAAGTGTGCAAACAATTTATAAATGGGGTTCCTATATAACGAAAGTGATCACAGACATTGGGGAGAACAATTATATAGACATTATTTTGGGGAGAACAATTATATAGACATTATTGTATCAAGATGCACCAACGTGAAAGAGCTTGAAATATCCCGGTCTGCGGGTGACAAGGAACGCCGGCCCACATTTAATCGAATTAAAAAATTGAAAACATTAAAAGCCAATGGATTTAATTTCACAATTTCATATATTTGTCACACTATACGTATAGTGATGCAAAATATTAATGGCTATATCAGAACCGAAAATTAATCTGATTCCGTCCTTGGTCAAGTATTCCACAGGCTATAAATTGCGAACGTATCACGATCCGTGTTACTAGCGATTTCACTGGAAGTTTTTTGAGATCAATAAAGTCAAATACTTCGAAATCACCGAGTGTGAATCATTGAGGGTGTCGTATTTGATTTCGGTAATTGACAAAATTCGGAGATGAATGGTTGAGGGTAACGTATTT
The DNA here is from genome assembly GCA_905163555.1 of Notocelia uddmanniana. Lineage (NCBI taxonomy): Eukaryota > Metazoa > Arthropoda > Insecta > Lepidoptera > Tortricidae > Notocelia > Notocelia uddmanniana. The sequence goes on from LR991052.1 coordinate 60,391,304, forward strand.
GATTTCTGTAATTGACAAGATTCTTATTAGATGAAAATGAACTAATTAAATGTACAAAAGAAATAAGGGAGAACACAACACGACAAGGTCGATTGTAATAAGGCGGTAAACATATCTTTGACGTCGAATGCACGACAATGTTACACATAACATTTAACTAGCGTTAAGTATTTTACAGTGAAAAACACTGGTTGTGGCGCTAGTGTGCGGACACGTCAACTTGAGTTCCGCTTATCATCATCCTCCTAGCGTTATTCCCAGTACAGTTGCATCCTGTAGTTCCGCTTCTAAATATTGTAATAATAAAACCGCAGATAATTGGAAAAAATATTGTTAAAAGTATTGCCACAACAATTGTGTACAGTAAAAGTTTTCAACGAACAACTGTGAAAAAGTTATAAATATGTGACTTATAAACAAACGTGAAATACCGTATAAAGTGAAAAGAGATCTACATAACCAAACAATCGAGTAACGAAAGTAATCCTGCTACACACAACTAGAGGGCATAAATCATCAATTAATAGTGCTCGTACAACAACTAATATTAAAAATGGAGACCAGATTGGAGAAAATAATGAAAACTTTTGCACACCATCCGAATCGACCTGGAATCAAGTATTAAAGCAAATACCGAAAAGGTAACCGAGAAGATCCAAAAGACCTTAGATGAAACATTTTGTATCTGGGAAGAAAAATATAACAATTTGAAAGAAGGTGTCGAGAATCAAGAGCATCAACAATTTCAGAGGTCGTCAATAGCCGCCGAAACCGATTCTGACTATACACAAGCAGAATAATAACAGTTTAGTTGCCACAAGTGTGCAAACAATGTATAAATGGGGTTCCTATATAACGAAAGTGATCACAGACATTGGGGAGAACAATTATATAGACATTATTGTATCAAGATGCACCAACGTGAAAGAGCTTGAAATATTTCGGTCTGCGGATGACAAGGAACGCCGGCCCACAATTAATCGAATTAAAAAATTGAAAACATTAAAACCCAATGGATGTAATTTCACAATATCATATATTTGTCACACTATGCGTATAGTAATGCAAAATATTTATGGCCATATAAGAACCGAAAATTATTCTGATTCCGTCTTTGGTCAAGTATTTCACAGGCTATAAATCACGATCCGTGTTACTAGCGATCTCACTGGAAGTTTTTTGAGATCGATATAGTTAAATATTTCGAAATCACGGAGTGTGAATCGTTGAGGGTGTCGTATTTGATTTCGGTAATTGATAAAATTCGGAATCTAACTAGCCTGGAACTGGAAGAGGGCCTGGATGAAACAAATAAAGTACATGTTCTGCTTTTAGAGATGTCCCACCTGGAAAAGTATCCCTAGACTCGTTTACTTTGAGCGAGGAGTGGATCGAAGTCTTTAGCGGACTTTCCAACATAAAGCGGCTCACTATACATGTTACTTGCGTGACTGATGCTTTTCTGGAAAGGCTGGCGCGGGGATGTAGAATGCTGGAGTATTCGGAGGTCAATGGTACTGAGGCGATCTCCGCACGCGGCGTGACTAGAAGAATCTACGGTATCCTCTGCCATTCGTACAAGGCGACTAAAAGGGGGTCCTTGGGGTCGAAGACGGTCGCAGTTGGCGGCAGTGGGGCATTCCGACGGTGATCCCAGAGCCGTCCGAAATAAATTCCGACATAACCTCCGCACTGTCCCCGGGGTGCGGTGGTATTCATACTAGATTTCCCTTCCTGGAAAAAAAGTCGCCCTCGGCACGCACCACTCCACTTCCCTAATATCTACGACGATGAAGGTTTAGATCAGGTCTGGTTTGAAAACCAGTTTTCACTCTGCTTTAACACGTTCGCTGCGATATAAGGCCGAAACACCCGATGCATGTGCTCTCACTCTGTGCGGAGGTGAGAAACGGTGAATTTCCTCTGTTGCGGCGGCTGTAATATGAGTATTTCTGCATGTACAAAAGAGACAAGTATAGGTTTGAATTTAGGACTTTAAGGGCAGCGTAATAAAGCATTAACATTGTGATAAGGTTATTCGGCCCAATAACGCACTGGGTGATATTTTTTTCGATTCCTTGCGGATACCGGGTCGAAAGGCCTGATATAGATTACAAGGTCATTCCGCCCCCTCCCGCACTGGTTGCAGGTGATTGCATTGTTTACTTCCCATTAGTGTTGTGACGTTATTACCGGGAACGGACGTAATTACGATAGTGTTAATTCAAGACTTTAAAGTGTCTGTGTACGTTTTTATATGGTTTAAAACCGTTAATAATGCCTCGACCAAATAAACGCTGTCGAAAAATGCTAGAATTATCATTACAGCAAAAAAAACAAAATAGTGAAAGTGAAAATTCTAATGAAGGAAAATCAAAGTGGAGATAAGTTTTTGTGAAAAACGAAAAGGAAAGTAATGACTTGCAACAAAACTGTTCTGATTTTAATATCACTAATCCTGGACCAAGTGAGAAGGTGAAAACCTCCCCAGAGCTGAATCCAAATTACGTAAGTAGAGGAACAGCAAGCACAATTATTATCACAGCTCCTAAAAAACGCAAATACAATCAAGAGCATGATAACACGACTAGTCGCCTTACACCGACTAACTTCGAGCCACTATTGAAAAGTGATATTGAAAAAACTCCTAGATCTCGAAAAGTGCAATTCTTAAATCAAGATGAAGCAGATTCTATTTACGTCAGTCCTAGTACTGGTAATACCCTACAAGTTTTAAAAAATGCCGAACCGTTACCTGTAACCCCAACTCAAAACAATAAAAAATTACAAATAAATAACCCACAACCTCAATCTGAATTCCGTTCGCCGGCAGCCGATGGCACTAAAAACACATCGACGCTGACAAGCAGGTGTAGTTCCGTGAGCGACATATCTTGTGCAAAATCTTTAACTTGCCCATTAAATAATGATGCAATTGTGGAATTATTAGCAGGATCATGTATTGATAACCAAGGAAACGAATCATTTTTAGAGACCAGCTCTAATATGTCTTTAAAAATAAATGAAAATGTTGATAATGTTCAGTCAAAACCAGAAAATGAAACAGTTGAACAGTTAAATTCAATCTCTGGAGCCCATAGCACCAATCAAAATGGAATCTCTTGTAGTGTAGTAGAACCGGGTGACATAGAATCTACAAATGAACACTCGGATACTGATGAAGATTTTGACCCCGATCTTTTTAATTTCGAATCAGACTCTAGTAGCACGTCTTCAGAAAGCGACGGGTGGGTTTCGAGTGACGATGATTCAGAGATTACAGAACAAGAGCAAACCAACGTAATCCCTTCTGTAGCAAATGTTAATGATGAAGATGAGTGGCAAGACATTGATGATAAAGTTCCTAATTTTGAAGAGTACACCGGAAATTGCAAATATTCCTGATGATGCGAAAACCCCTGAGGATTATTATAATTTATTTGTTACAAATGACATTATCTGCAAAATGGTGGTAGAAACAAATAATTATGCCCAAAATTATTTAACACGCAACCTGCTTGAACTCAAATCACGTCTTCGAGCTTGGGTTCCTACAAATCCAGAGGAAATGAGGAAATTTTTAGGCGTAATTATGGTAATGGGTTTGGTAAAAGTGCCACACATAAATGATTACTGGTCAAAAAAGAGTATTTATCGAAATAAGTATGTGGTCTCAACCATGACGAGGGATCGATTTCTGCTCATTCTGAAATTTTGGCACTTCAGTCAAGAGAATCCTGATGGCACAGATAAACTGGCTAAAACTGGCATCTTTAAGATGTGTATTTAATGCTGCAGGAGAGGTTTCAAACTTTGTTAATGCCCGGAAAGTTGTTAATTATTGACGAGAGCATGATCCCATGGCGTGGACGGTTGAAATTTCGTCAATACTTAAAAGGCAAGTCCCATAAGTATGGGGTTAAACTATATAAATTATGTACGCCAGATGGGTATACTTTCAATGTAAATATATATACAGGAAAAGGTGATAATGGGAGAGAAGTAAATCACGGAAAAGAGACGGTTAAAAGATTAATAAGAGGTCTGGAAAATGAAGGAAGAACTGTAGTAAGTGACAACTTCTACAATTCTATAGACCTTGCGGAGGAGCTAATATGCAAAAAGACATTCCTTTGTGGCACTTTGCGACCAAATCGCAAAGGTCTCCCAAAACGTATAGTGGCTTCAAAACTAAAAAAAGGCCAAATAATCGGTGCAATGAATAAGAATGGGGTTCGAATCATAAAATGGGTGGACAAGAGGCCAGTTAATATGATTTCTACATGCCGCAATCATGATTTAACGATAAAAAATACGGGCAAAACAAGACGTACTACCGGAGAAGCAATTAAAAAACCTCAGTGTGTTCTGACCTACAATGACAATAAAAAAGGTATCGACTTCAGTGATCAGATGTCATCTTATTACACAACCCTGAAGAGAGGAATCAAGTGGTATCGCAAAGTCATGCTTGAATTGCTATTTGGGACATCTTTGGTCAATAGCTGGGTGGTGTACAATATCCAGCAGCCAAATCCAGTATCAAAAAAGGATTTCGTCGAAGCAATAATTGCAGCATATACGCAACAGCCAATTGCCAAAATGAACTCAGGTAAGATTTGTTTATTATGTTTTGAAATTTTATTTATTTATTGTTATTGTCTTGTTGTGATTTAATTATGTAATACTTATTACTTGATTCTACGAAATTGGAAGCTCTGGGTTCGAATCCTGGTAAGTGCATTTGTACCATGAATATTTTCTAAGCAAGTATATTAAATATTTATTCATATAAGTATGTAGATATGGAGGTTTTCGGAAAAAAGTGTACCTAGAATCACGAGGACTATTAATTTTTTGAAAGAAAAATTGTCCCTGGCCTTTTGTCATAAAACTGACTGAAAATGCTTATTTTAAAAATTCGTTATAAAACTAGCAAAATAATTATGACGAACACTATTTTTTTATCAATAACAATTCTAAGTTTGATACATTATTTGATAAGTAACGTTTGGTATAGAAAATGGTACACTTTTTTCGGTAAATGCCCATCAAAAAGTTTTGTATCGAGTTTTTGTGAGGCGAGATTAATTTGTAGAAGAAAGTCCCTTTAGCATAGATTTAGGACTTAGTTAAAAATAGGTAATAATTGTAGTATGAAATCTGTTTAAAATCACAATATTCTTTCAGATTGTCAAGATGATGTCCTGAAGAAGAAACATACCTTCGAAAAAAAAGGCGACAAAATAAGAATTTGTGCTGGGTGCTACCAAAAGCTCCGCTGTACACTTACCAGCCGAGAAGCAAATAAAAAAGGAAAATCTTTCTGTGTAGAATGTAAGAAAGGTTACTGTGTCTCATGTTTGTATAAAGCCCATATGTAATTTTTTTAATAAACGATATTATAAATATTGTGTCGATAACTTATTGCCCATCACTAATAATTCTCATATTGACCCTGTTATTCAGTGCGGTATCAGGTTGTAAGACCTTACACTTATTCTTACATATATCTTCTAAGTAAATAGCAGGAACCCGGGGCGAGGCAATCACTAAGACAACCAACTCGTCAACTAGCGATATTGCTAGGTAGGTATCAAAAATTTTAAGCTTTCGCATAGTTATAGTCATTTATATCCGTCAATACCTTACTGGGCCTAAGAGCCCTATAACGCACTGGTGGAGAGTTTAAGTAACAGGCCAATCGGCCTTACAATAGTGTTGGGTAGGACATGAAATTAAAATGAGTTTGAGGGAGTACCTCATTTCCAAAAATGAGGTGGTACAATGTCCTACTTCAAATGAGGTGAGGTAACAGTATATCCTTAGTATCTTTCGGCAGCAAAAACAAGGTTGTAATTAAGTGTAGTGCTATAACCGAGCACTGAGTACTTTCATGTTCTATATTTTTACTTATTTATATTCACCTTCCTCCACTTCATATAAAAAATGAATTACCGGGCAGTTTTCAATTTTGCATGCTCAGTTACAGTCAGATGAATTAAAACAATAAATTAGACCACAGCATAGCAGAATTTTGTCATCCAGGCACTTCATATAGTATGACAATCTAATATTGACGCTTACAACTGAACCAGAGGAACCAGAGTATAATGTCACGTGTATAAACATAATACTCGTAAGCATGTACTTCAAAAGCACACCAGTGTAGTTTAGTTATTATTTATTATTCCAACTTGATAGTTTGTTTGGGTATTTAGAAGCAATTCACGTATGTAAATTAAACTCATAATAAGATTCCTAGAAGAAGATTTGGACTGGCACAAATATAATTAACTTACCAATGATATTATCAACAATGAGATATGTATTGAATAAAAGCAACATTAAAAATTATTCCCGCGTATTGGCTTTTCAGTTTAACACGCAAACAATAACCACACCACAACCACAAGGCAGCCAGGCACATTCATGTGTCGGCAAGATGTTTTTAACCTAATTCGGATACAAAGTAAAAGTAAATAAACAAACAAACATCTCATTACCATTCTCAACGTGATCAACTTTGTCGGTTAATTGTCAATGTCATAGGTATCTTGTTTATGTTTGACTTCTGTCAAAATTGAGTTGCGTTTAATTTCTCGCCCTTTCGTTACAATTTTGAAAACTGTTTCATTCCTTAGTAATTACCTATCATAAATAAATAAAAACAATTTTCAAATAACATCTTAAAGATATTCATTAAGTACCTAACAAGAACTGATTCGATTTTTGAAGATAGAATTTGTTCCGCCATTTCACCATTAACTCTGCACCAACACCAACATTAAAATAAACTCTATTTTTAACAATCCAACTACCTAGAATTTCACTCAAATGGTTGAGATTTTAATCCTATTCTATTTTATTAAGTATAAGAACAACATTCCATATCCATATCCACAAATACAGTCAGTAAAAAGATTTCTGAACGTTCCGTCAGTTTCAAAAATTTGACCGTTTGACGTAAACGCGTAAAATGTATGAAATCCTGCGGCGCTTACGACGTTTTTGTCAACGCATTGAGCATTGGTTGAGGTGATTCATGTCCCACCTCACATCACACCGTACATTTGGGGATCCCACTCGTTGTCATGTTAGAGTAAACATCCTCATTCACGCGCTCATTTTCGGTGTGATAGGCAGTGGGACAAATGAAGTTAGGCGTGAGTAGGAGTGTTGTAGTGGGACATAAGTTAGGCACGAGGCGCGAGGCATATTGAGGTGTGATTGAAGTTTGAAGGATAAATGAAGCGCGAGTTGATGGACGAGCGAGTGAGTTTGTACCTCGTGAGTTATGAAGTGTGACATTTTTGATACGCGAATGCGACAATTTAATGAAATGAGTATGACAAAAGAGGTGCCTCACGAGTGAGTAACCCAACACTACCTTACAACGCACCATAAAAAAACGCCAGATTTGAACCCGCAGCGAACGTGTTAAGAATGAACGCGTGGATCGTGATCCAGCGCTGCCAACTCCCTATACAGGCCATCATTCTTCGAGGCAACACGTCGTGGCTGTGTGCCGCGATCCACGCGGCCGGGAATTGCCGCTCAACCCAAGCGCTGAAATTGATTTTTCTCAAACATGCAATGAAATTTCGTCAACAACAACGTATAAAGAGGCTGCAAAGTATCACGTTGCAGGCGAACCAACTCGGGAGAACTGAAAAGGAATTTCATACAATGGGGGGAATTACTTTTATATTATTTTAGTTTCAAACCTGGCATCTGTTAAATTTGTTTTTGAGTGGTGTATTTATTTGATTCATTACATATGTTTGAGAAGAGCACTGTACAAATCTCGGCGAGAAAAGTTCGGCTCCAGGCCGCGTATCCCTATAAATTTATGTTATTGAATTAGCTTTTTACTCTCAATTTTATTATCTATCTTAAAATAGACAATGGAATTGAGAGTGCAATTAACGATTTACCGGACGGACAAATAACTTTGGGACACTGCACCAAAATAGTAGCCACCCCTTATGCTTTTCTATTCTAATTTATAACCTTTAACCCGCGAAGTTACATTTTTTTGTATAATGGATCGATCACTGCTATATTGCCAGTATGTAGCACGGTAATTTAAGGGTTAATACAAGAAGATCATAGTTACAACTTGACATAAAGTAATTCTGTACCTATATTGTGTATAAATGTGGTGATAAAGTATTTTTATGTCTAGGTCTATACGAGTTTATTTTCTTCATTGTTAACCAATTTCCAAGGAAGATGTTTTCTGTTAAACGTGTTAATTTCGGCAATAAGATCGTCATTTTTCAACTCTCGGCGTGGGGTTTTTAGTCGGTGCATAACCTCCGCCATGTCCCCGTGGTGCGGTGGTATTCATACTAGATTTTCCCCCCGGGAAAAAAAAGTCGCTCTAGGCACGCACCACACTCCACTTCCTTAATATCTACGACGATGAAGGTTTAGATCAGGTCTGGTTTGAAAACCAGTTTTCACGCTGCTTTAAGAATGATCACCTGTGTAGGGAGTTGGCAGCGCTGTGCATAGCGGGCGTTGAAATCCGTGTGGTTGTTGGGAATGTTGGTAATAGAAATACTTCCGCCCGAGCTTGTTCACCTATTCCACAATGTTTACTTCAGACACGTGTCCCAGGTAATATTAAAAAAAAAATTTACACAGGAAATTTAACTTTACAACGTTCGGTACTGCCCTTAAGTCGGTTCGGGAGCAGCCTGGCCAATATACACACACCTACGTTTTCAGGCGTTCGCAACAGTTGGTTAGACCTTGTAGGGACAGAATGCAGCGGCATATTTTATATATTATCATGTCTTCGCCTCAAGATTTATTAACGGTAGTAGGCCTGCAACGTTCGGACCTATTCGCACCCAGTTCATAGGTATCGTAGAAAGAGAAAAAAGATATCTTCCTCCTTCCACGGCACCGATCGCTGCAACCTCATTCCAGTTCGTGCGCGCGCGGCGATCGCACCTAGTTAAAGAAGTGAGCTCCGTCTACTAATTGTAAAATCTAAATAGTTTCGATCACTATGCCTAAAAGGAAATCAACATCAGAAGAAGAACGCTGGAGAAAGAAGATTAAAAAGTATGAAGCAAAATTAAAAAGAAATACGTCACGAATTTTCTAGCTTCTGTATAGTTTTATTATTTATTTAGAACGTTATATAAAAACAGCTTAAATACCAAAAATAAAACTAATTACAATAACATTAAAACTAATTATAAAACTAAATTAAATCTAAAAATGGCTCCCGCGGCATTGTGCCGAAGATACTGGCAGCATTTCCTCTCTGAATAGCCAAGCTAATTCTTTGGCCGAGGTAGCTGCCAGCTCTTCGGTCACCTGTGGCATCAATAAGCCTCTTCGACAATTCGTTGAAGAGGCTTAAAGCCCCAGAACCCCACGGACCGAGAGTCTCGACGCCGAAAGGGGTGAACAAGTATTCGGCGCCGAGATCGCTGTATTTGCCGATTTTAACACGTTCGGCCGCCTCCGCTGCAGCCGCCGCCCTCGTGGAGGTTCCGTGGAGATGTGACGGGGCTAGTGTATCTACACATGTAGCATCCCACACCAGCACCCGTCCCATACTCCACGGAATCAAAGTCATCCCGTCCGGTCTCTTACCATCGTTTCTTGACATGCCTGCAGGTTCTAAAATGGCAGGCGCGTCACGAATTATGTATTCAAGTGACGAAGAAATCGAACATTGGTATGCAGATTACCCCCCCGATCTAACACGAGATGTTAGGCAGTGGATAATATAGCTCAGAGTCCGAGTTTAGTTATTACTAGATAATAGCCAGTAGCAATTTTGCCGAGTTAACACGAGATGTTAACCGTTAACATTTATAAAGTTTAAAATTCAGGTTTAAACCTGTTTCCTTTTTGTTTAAGATGAACCGCCGTCCCTACAAACTTTGCTAGCGCCGGTTATAGACGGACAGTTGGGAGTGTCAGCCGGGGACGTGCCAGAGGACCCTCAACAGGAGCCGGAACCTGTACCGGGACCATCGTCGACGCCGACGGAACCAGCGCAGCAAGTAGAAATATCCCCAACACCAGCTCCAGTTGAACCTGAGCCAATCGATCCTGAATTACTTCAAGCGTTAGAAGATTTTGTCCCGGAGGCGACAGAATGGGGCGACGACATAAACGACAATTTGTCCAAAATATGGACACCTATTTTAAAGGGTGGGCTGAAAAAGGAGACAAAGGAAGACCTTTCCAAAGTACATTTGCTGCCAGAAAACTGCCCGCTATCTAAGTCACCCTTCCTTAATCCCGAGATAGTCGCAGTTTTATTAGAAAATGCTAAAAAGCGAGATTTGCGCATACTGTAGAAACAAAACCAACCAGTTAGGCTGTGTTTTGTCGGTACTTGGAAAAATAATTACGGGTATGCTAAAGAAATCTTTAGATACCCATTAAACGCTTAAATTATTGAGCGATGCTTAAAAACTGGTGGCTGATTCTCATTTTACGGAGACTGAAACGAGACGTGCTTTAATCACGCCTATGCTTGAAAAAAGTTTTTTTGATTCCTTTAAAGGTCGTAAGCGAGATTCGCATCTGTTTGGTGACAAACTCGGCGAGTTTATTAAATCTTCTAGAGGAATTAAAAAAACTGGCCAACTAATTCAGGCCACTCCAAGCTCGGCTACTCCTAATTGAAACTGGAGGGGCCCACCGCCCCGTCAATTTCAGTACAGCTCGAGAACGCCGCTGAACCGCAGCGGTGGGCAGCGACGCCAGCGATTCCCCCCGCCCTCGCAGGCGCCGGCGCGCCACCAACCGTCTGCGCCGGCGGCATTGCGCGCGGCGCCAGCACCGCCAGTGCCCTCAACGTCCGGCAACTACGCGGCGCCCACGACACGCAGGTGGTGGTCGCTTATCTTGTTATATTGATGATTGGAAATCGATTACTAATGACAAGCATGTTTTAGATGCAATTGTGGGATATAAAATTCCTTTTGCCAACGAACCATTTCAGTTACCGAACACCTTACCAAGGCTGTCACTGTCAAAAGATGATCATAATTTAGTTAAAGATGAGCTGCATCGATTAATTAAAATAAGGGCTATCAAACGTTGTGAACCCGTTCCAAACCAATTTATTTCTAGCATTTTCCTTGTTCCAAAAACTAACAGCATTACGGCTGATTTTGAATTTAAAAAAATTAAATAAGTTCATTATGCCAAATCATTTTAAAATGGAGGATATAAGACAGCCACAAAATTGTTGACACCTGACTGTTATATGGTTAACTTAAGACTTGAAAGAAGCAGTACGAATTCATGAGGATCACAGAAAATACCTCAGATTTTATTTCGATGGCGTTTTGTATGAATATAGAGCTTTAGCTTTTGGTTTGTGTTCCGCGCCTTATAATTTTACCAAAATAATGAAACCGATGTCGGCGTCTCTAAGGTCACGTGGCTACGATTCTGTTCAATATTTGGACGATACTAATACTTACGAGCATTGCTTAAAGAATCTGAACCTAACAATCGAGTTCATATAACCTGGACCTTTTTAAGGCACGAGTGAATGGGCATCTTCTGGGTGAGCTCGCTTCACCGTCGGCCTCATCTTTGCCCCCTGGCTAGATGCTGGCCAAGAGCAATCCCATTTTTAATAATAATAATAATAAATCGATTGCTTAACGAGTTTAGGATTTACAATTAATTATTCAAAGAGTTCCTTGATTCCCAAAAAGACATGCCAGTTTTTAGGATTTATTTTAAATTCACAAAATATGACTTTGGAACTGCCAATAAAAAAGAAACATGAAATACTGTCACGTATTAAAATAATGTCAATACGCTGTTTTGCTGGTTATTTGGGTACATTCACAGTTGCATACGAATACATTGGAACGAGCTAGATACCTTGCCCTTATAAATAATAATGAAGATTATGACAACATAATGGAGATTTCAGGTAACTTACATGTTGACTTGTTATGGTGGAAAAATAACATACTAACTTCTTTAGCAGGTTGCTAGTTGTTTGGGCAGGAGGCAGAGCTTTGGCGCAGAGAGACTTGTAGGTTCTTGAATTAAACTCCGTTGTTAACCGTAGAATATAGAATGAATACTGAATAATTTTATTTACAAAATGCTTAACTACATATACAACGAAAGAGCTTACAACTAGCGATGGTTCTACACCGAAACAATAATTATTATTACAATATTAGGAAAGGGTAGACGGGCGCGAGCGAGGAGATAGTCGACGCGTGCGCGCGGGCTTGGCACGTGCGGCTATATAATAATTTGGGCGCGCGTGTCTCGTCCATTTGCTCCTGCCGTCGCCGGGATGGAAACATCGCTGCGCTGTCGCTCCGTGCCCGAAGATTGAAGCTGCATTGAAGAAACACGACGTCAATCCACGAAGATACTGCTTTGTTGGTTTCTTCACTATTGCACAACTGTCCTTTTCAGGGCAACCAAAACTGCTCTTGTCAGAGCAATTAGCTGTTCTCACAGGACAGCTATTTCTGATGTCAATTGCACAACTGTCCTTTTCAGGGCAAACAAAACTGCTCTTATCAGAGCAATTAGCTGCTCTCATAGAACAGCTATTTCTGATGTCAATCGAGGGTCTCTATACCTACAGGGCTCCCCTTCAAGTGAAACGTACGGGTAATCGAACTTAGCGGCCTCTGCGAGTGCGATTGTCGGCTGTAGGTATAGGTATATTTTGGGTCTTGATTGCTGTCGTGTTTTGTTTCAGGTTGCTCGTTGTTGGTTGTTTCAGGTTCTCGTTTTGGTTGTCCTGTTGTGATATGGTCGATGAATTCGGTGTCGAAGTTGTAGATGTAGATGTATCTTGCTCGGTGATTGTGTAGGCGGGCTTGAGTCGGTCGATTGACACGTTGACTTGACGGTTAGGTAGTTGAAGTGTGAACTGTTTGTCGTCTCTTTTCAGCACGCGGTAGGGTCCGTCGTAAGGTGCTTGAAGCGGCTTCCTTACGGCGTCGACTCGTAAAAATACTTGTTCGCACGTCTTAAGGTCGCGATGTACAAATATCGGTCTTGCGTTGCTATGCGGCTGAATAGGCGTCGGTTTCAAGCGTCCTATTGTGTCCCTCAGCTGATCTACGAAGGCGGAGTCCATAATGACGTCATCGTTCGCTGACAGGAAATCGCCGGGTAGTCTCACAGTGCAGCCGTAAGTGAGTTGGGCTGCGCTTACATCGGTGTCACTTCTTAGCGCCGCACGTAGGCCGAGTAGAACAGTAGGTATTTGGTCGACCCACGATTTTGTTGTTTGTAGTCTCGCTTTTAGTGCGTTCTTGAGAGACTTATGCCATCGCTCCAGAATTCCATTCCCAATTGGATGGTATGGTGTTGCGCAGGTTCTTTCGATGCCGAGTAAGCGTGTGAGCGACGCAAATATTCGACTCTCGAATTGTCGTCCTTGATCGGTAGTTATTGTGGCGGGGCAACCGAAGCGGGAAATCCAAACGTCGTAAACAGCCTTGGCGACTTGTTCGGCGGTTATATCCGTAAGTGGGACTGCTTCGGGCCATCGTGTTGCTCTGTCGATCATCGTAAGTAGGTATCGATGTCCAGTTGCGGCGGTGGGAAGTGCTCCAACGATGTCCAAGTGGATGTGCTCAAATCGTTCAGTTGGCGGGAAAGATGAAATTGCGGTGTGTCGATGAATTTTCGCTCGCTGGCAGTGTACGCATACTTTGGCCCAGGTACCTACGTCCTTGTTTAGTGAAGGCCAAAAGTAGCGTTGAGCGACTAGTTTTCTTGTTGTTCGGATTCCGGGATGACTTATATTGTGAATAGAGTGGAATGCGGCGCGGCGAAAATCTTCGGGTACATACGGTCGTAAGTTGCTCGTCGATGTTTCGCAGAATAGTTTGACGGCGGTTCCAGGAATTGTGACTTGCTTAATAGAAATATTCGGTTGCTGTGCGAGTGTTTGGATTGCGTTTCTATCTCGCTCTTGGGCTTCGGCTAGTTGTTTGTAGTCAATGGGCGATGGGCAGGCTATTGTTTCTATGCGGGATAGGGCGTCAGCGGCGGCGTTTTGTGACCCACTGACGTGTCGTATATCGGTTGTAAATTCACTGATATACAATAGCTGGCAGGTGCGGCGCGGCGACTCGTTGTTGGTACTTGTTTTTGTGAATGCGAACGTTAACGGCTTGTGGTCGGTGAATAGTATTAGTTCGCGTCCCTCGAACATCTTGCGGAAGTGTTTCGTACTCATGTATAGTGCGAGTAACTCTCGGTCGTAAACACTATACCTAGTTGGTTACTAAGTTCTGTTACTTGATTTGCAAACTCTTTTCTTGCGTTAAAATAAATGCTACCGAAAAAATAAAAAATGACATATAATGGCGGGTTGTCAGTTATAATTTTATAGCACACACAACACTTATCTCGTCATATTTATAATGGATTGGGGTCTAAAAGAAAATCGTGTCGCTGTAATTGCGTTGCACAAATGCGGGCATCCGCCAAACGTGATTTTGAAGTTGCTTTAAAATCTGAAAATCAACAAACAATTCGTTTATCGTACCATTAATAGGTACAATAGTACTCTGGGCTTTGATGACCGCAAGAGGTCTGGAAGACCACGCACCGTTCGGACCCCAGCTCTAATAAAGGCAGTGAAGGCGAGAATCGCAAGAAACCCCGTTCGGAAGCAAAAGTTGTTGGCAATTCAGATGTCTGTGAAGAGAAGCTCCCTTAAAAAAGTTATCAATCAAGACCTTAGACTACATGCTTATCGTAGTCGGAAAGGTCATTTGCTTAATGGACGATTGAAGACTATGAGGCTGAATAGAAGTCGCGTGCTACTGAAGCGGTACGCAAAAAATCGCCACCTAAATATATTATTTACAGACGAAAAAATTATTACCATTGAAGAATGTTGTAACCGCCAGAATGACAGAGTGTATGCAAAAAAGCAGTCAAGAAGCGAGTGTAGCTGTTCCCAGAGTGCAACGAGGCCATCATCCCTCTTATGTCATGATTTGATTTGGTTAGGGTTAACACAGGTCCATTTCTGTGAAAAAGGTGCCAAAACTGGGGCTAAAGTTTACCAGGAAACCGTTCTGGAGCCAATAGTGAAGCCTTTAAGCCATTCTCTATTTCAAAACCAGCCCTGGGTCTTTCAACAAGACTCAGCCCCTGCACATGAGGCAAAAAAAACTCAAGCCTGGTTTCGAAGCAACAAAATTGACTTCATTGCCCACGAAGACTGGCCCTCCTCCAGCCCGGACCTCAACCCCCTGGATTATGCTATATGGCAGGTTATTGAGGAGAAAGCCTGTGCTAAACCCCACACAAATCTTGACTCCCTCAAGCGGGCCATAGTCAAGACAGTGACGGAATTAGATATGACAACCGTGCGTGCCGCTATTGATGACTGGCCTCGTCGTCTGAAGGCCTGTGTTCAGGCCCAAGGAGGCCATTTTGAATGAAATTGACAAATGTAAATCCTGATTGTGTGTACTTCATTTTAATATATAATTTATTTAACAAAGTACATTTGCTGCCAGAAAACTGCCCGCTATCTAAGTCACCCTTCCTTAATCCCGAGATAGTCGCAGTTTTATTAGAAAATGCTAAAAAGCGAGATTTGCGCATACTGTAGAAACAAAACCAACCAGTTAGGCTGTGTTTTGTCGGTACTTGGAAAAATAATTACGGGTATGCTAAAGAAATCTTTAGATACCCATTAAACGCTTAAATTATTGAGCGATGCTTAAAAACTGGTGGCTGATTCTCATTTTACGGAGACTGAAACGAGACGTGCTTTAATCACGCCTATGCTTGAAAAAAGTTTTTTTGATTCCTTTAAAGGTCGTAAGCGAGATTCGCATCTGTTTGGTGACAAACTCGGCGAGTTTATTAAATCTTCTAGAGGAATTAAAAAAACTGGCCAACTAATTCAGGCCACTCCAAGCTCGGCTACTTCTAATTGAAACTGGAGTCAATAAATATTACTTCTAGATTGTGTTTAGTCAATGTTTCTTTAAAATAATAATACGTGTTTTTTACGCATATTTAACTTTTTATCTGAATCAAATGAAATCGGATCATTCTTAAAATAAAATCTACTCATAGGTATCCTATACGACCGAAGTTCCTAATTCTCTTTTTGTGCGTCTTCATTCCAATAGCATTGTACATCTTTTTGACGGCTGCCACTCCCATCTCGCGTCTGCTGTCGAGCCCAAGGGAAAATACAGCGACCACGTACGATGTTAGCAACACTGAAATAAATAGCAAATACCAGAAAAAATTAATGGGTTTACTGACTTAAAATATATTTTTTTTACTCCAGTTTTATAATCTGTCAATTAAATTACTGACAACAGAATTAAAACAATAAACATGAAACTCAAGCACTTTTTCCCTGACGACACCGACGACAATGATCTACACAGAGCTATCAGAGATAGAATACAAAACATACCGGATAACGCATATGAACCCGACTTTACAATACATGAAATTTTAGACTGTATAAAGAGCATGAAACCTATCCAGAATTGACTACAACATTATTAAATCGTTGCTTACATTTATTACATTTTCCCACACCTTGGAAAACAAGCGTTTGTTAAAATCATCCCCAAGTCAACAAAAACCGATCACACAGAAATCACTGCATACAGGCCCATAGGTTTAATTAACGTCTTTGGGAAATTACTTGAAAAATTAATTGCAACACGTCTCATCTATTACCAAAGTTGCTAAGGCCGACAGCCCAAGACAGTATGGATTTAAAGCGCAGTCAAACACTACGTTCTCCATTACCTACAAGTTACTAACGCCGACAGCCCAATACAGTATGGATTTAAGCGCATCAAAGAAGCCAAAAATAACGAAAAAAATGTCACAGCAGTTTCTCTAGATATCAAGGGGGCATTTGATCATGCCTGGAGGCCTGCTCTCTTGGATAGATAGATTGCTACAAATTAGTTGTCCAAAAAACATATTCTGTATAATAAGGAATTACATCCAGGATAGAACCACAGAATTAAATTACTGTGATGTAACGAGGTGATGACCTGGGTATGTCCTAAAACAACGACCAAGACCACCGGGGGATGGGCAGCAGCATCCCTGGATTGCGGTGGAGAAACTGCGATCGCCAACCCGCATGCCAAGCGTGGCGATTATGGCATTTACCCCCCATGTAAGTGGCGGAGGCCTATGTCCAGCAGTGGACGTCTATGGGCTGATATGGTGGTGGTGGATGTAACGAGCACAAAAACCCTATCGCGCGGATGTGTACAGGGTTCTGTGCTGGGACCACTAATTTGGAACATAATTATGGACGATCTACTGTTCACTATACTACCTGACGGCTGTCACGTCCAGGCTTATGCAGACGACGTCCTATTAGTCGTCACCGGCAACACTACAATAGAGTTAGAAAATAGAGCAAACGAGGCATTGAAACGCATTACGCGGTGGGGAATCAATAGTAAGCTTAAATTTGGACCAGAAAAGACGCAGATGGTAACAAACACCCCAAGGGCTAAGAGAGCCAGCATTAAAATGAACGGCTTAAGACTTGTCTACAGTGATTCCATAAAGCTACTAGGCCTACATGTTGATAAACGTTTTCGATTCATCCATCACGCTAAAGAAACTGTCAAAAGAGCATTAAACATTTATTGGAAACTCTGTAAAATTGTAAGGCCTACTTGGGGTATACACTCTACCAATGTGGAAATTATATATAAACATGTTATAGAGCCTCTTATTACATACGCCGCAGAAATATGGGGCGAAGCGGCCAACAAATATAAAACTGTCCAGAAAACCCTGTTATCCATGCAGAGTGGCTTCGCCATTAAAGCAATTAGAGGATTCCGCACGATATCTACCACAGCTGCAATTGCGTTAGCGGATTTCAGCCCTCTTAACTTAAAAGTTGTGGAAGTTATGAAGATTGAGAGGACGCAATCCAGGGGCACATCACCATACCTCCCGGGCGACCTCAGGTTGGAGCAGAGGGTCACTACTAAGAAAATGTTACTCCCAGCAGATCGTCCGATAATAGAACTCTCGAAAATTGAAGACAATAGGGATATAGAGCCGGCCTTTAATGCGGATACTGTCCGGGTGTATACTGATGGGAGCAAACACGACGGGAAAGTTGGCGCTGCGTACGTCATGCTGAGTCCGGATGGCAACCAATTTTCAAAGCAGCTCATATTACATGACAGATGCACCGTATACCAAGCTGAATGCTTGGCTATTGAAATGGCGTGTCGGAAAATCTTGCAGGACGGATTACAAAACGTCGTTGTTTTCTCCGACTCCATGTCTGCCCAACAGGAATTAACTAATCGAAATAGCACCCAACCTATAATACATACGGGCGAGTCGTCCCCCATAATAAAAGATGCAGGTTCCAAATTAATAGAAACAACTAGATTTAGTACTTAGATCATTGTTTTAATATCTATCCACAATAATCGCACCAACTTGACAATAGATTAATCAGACAACATTTTAGCAGCACGACAAGTGCACTCGGCCAACTCTAATCCAAGAATGCCCCCACCAGGCACAATCTGTCTATTTATAACCTTTGATTCAGGTAATGGCGCCAGGTGGCGTGACGTCACAATGGCCTGACAAGTCAGGCCAGGTGCAGGTGTTGATTACATTGCTTGCAAATTTTAGCTAGCAGCACGGCGACGCCGCCGTCATACACAATATTCACAGGCTTACTATTCAAATAAGAAATACAGGACCAATAGTATTTTGCTGGGTGAAAGCACACAATCAAATTCGGGGAAACGAAATGGCGGGACATGGAGGCGAAGAGGGCAGCGAATCTTCACAGAGCACCAGACTATGTCTACTTATCGATTTCATTCGAAAAAATTCTTAGAAAAAAGGATACTGATTTAGCCCACAAACGAAATTACTCAAACTCAGTAACCGGAGCGCACCTAAAAAAACACTTGGCTACAATTATTAACACAAGAAGCGTAAGAGGCGCTACTCCAATCAGCTTCCAATTAACACAAGTGCTCACCGGACACGGGTACCATAAAGCAATCTTAATTTTAAAAATCATATATCTCTCGCAGCGTCTAGGATTCGTAAGCTCGTCTACACTAAGAAGTTATTACGAGAGGCCACTAACGGACTACTTTTGAGAACAGTATACCTCGCACTGTGCCAATCCATAACGAATTACTGCATTCTTGCATGGGGAAGCGTCGCAAAAACAACTCTCATAGCGCTCGAAAGATCCCAAACAGCAGTTCTAAAGATGTCCTTGCGTAAGCCCCGTAGGTATCCTACTGCTGACTTATAAAGGGTGACATCGGAGACGTAATTAGAAGCTAATTCTTTAGACTCTACACATGATCGCGTTTTAAATGCAATAGTTGTTACATCGAATAAAACAAGTTTATTTAATCAAACTTTTACTAGAAAAATAATAACGCCATACTTACATCATGGTCACCCTATCACTTTTGACACATGTTGTATGAGGGATGACAAGACGTAGTGTGGTGTAGGGTGACCAAGTTGTATGAAACATTTTTTTTTTCTGTTAATAATTTGAGCAATAATAGTCAATATTGCAAGTAGTAACTGTGATTTCATCTTTATTGAGTTTGTCTTTCAATACTTCATCGAGTCAAATTGTTTCTGATCACGTCTCCGATGTCACCCTGTATAGAGAAGCGAAGGTACTTAGCGTTCGTAGGTTATTTTGAAGCTGGAATGTTACAGAGACTTACTCCGTAAAAGAGTTTTTAAAGTACCAGTTGCGATGGTCAGGACCAAATTTGCAAAGCGATTTCCTGGGTTTCTGTTTCCGCATATTTCAATGAATTTGCAAAAGCAATTGAACTAAACATTGCAGCGTCCAGGAAGCAAAAAAGAAGATACAAACGCTTTTATTATCTTGGAATTATGAACAGTCAGAAATAAATAAATAATACTTCGGGTAGTGTCACGCCAACCAACATATACAATCGTACACCCTCCACTTACTCCTACTACGACTCCCTAAAATGGTTAACTATAATAGATATTTCAGTATTTAATCTTTATTGTTATTATTTATTTGTTGTATAAGTGAAATTGTTAAATTGCATATCTTGTCTTGCTCTATTTTTAAGCCACGCGTTTTTGTTAATCTGCACTGTTTGGTTTCCACGGGACAGGCCCAGCCTTGTGTGGGACCGTAGCCACTATGTTTTGAAGTACTTTTTCGTAAATAAATATATTTCAATTAGCCTACCCTGATTTTATTGTGCCCTCTACAAATAAAATAGACACCTTAAACAAATTACCCCATCTACGAGTACAGGGACTTTTCCCTGCCAGTAGCAACACTCATACACACACATCTTTAAAAAAGTGGCAGGTTGTCGTGACGTGACGCACAGTCTTTTTTTTACTTGGTCTGAGGAATTACAATACAAAATGTCTGTCAATCGTTATACAAAACCGTGTTTACAGTTCTGACAGCGCTCAGTGTTAATTAAACTTGATTTGCGTGTGTTTTTAGGTGATGTAGCCAAGTGGTGTTTGTAATACTTAACGATATTAGTGGCTCGTGAACTAAGTCAGAATTTTAAGACACACCTAGAAGCTTTCCAAGTCAGATTTTTGTTGGGGACACAAAAGGAACAGGCTGTAACTTAGAACACGTGTTATTTTCACCGACAATTAGTTAATTAAGCGACACACGCCAGAACTACACAACCAGCGAAGTGCGATAACCGCCTGCACCATAACAGTAACAGCGCCAACTAGTCACCAACCTCTACGCAGTTGAGATTTTAACATATTATATGTGTTACACATAGCCGCATACCGCATCAGAAGCGCCATCCAACGGCGAAACAACTAGTGTAACCCGCACATATGTACTTGGAGTGTTTCATATGTTCTTAAAATTTGCCTTTGACATAAGTAATATGGTGAAATAGCGCAGTGGTTCAAGTGTTGCTTTTAATTGCATCGCTTACTGCGGGTGACCTTGACACGGGAAAAGCTTACTTACTGTATAAAATATTTAGCTAAAAGTACTGTTTTATTTTAATGCATCTATATACTAATTACTAAATATTTTGATTAAATTGCGAGTGCTGCACTGACAAACGTGTCGGTCGTAAGGATCAAATGTAAACATTTCAGCTACCTATACTTTGACCGAATCAA
Organism: Notocelia uddmanniana; assembly: GCA_905163555.1. Taxonomy (NCBI): domain Eukaryota; kingdom Metazoa; phylum Arthropoda; class Insecta; order Lepidoptera; family Tortricidae; genus Notocelia; species Notocelia uddmanniana. The sequence goes on from LR991052.1 coordinate 60,412,481, forward strand.
GGCAGATCTGACAACAAAACGGCTGAGACTAGAGAAACCATGAATGTTGTCGGAATATATAAACCAAATTTTGGAGTATGAAAAAACAATACAAGATAAGGATAATGAACTTATGAAAAAATTATAAGCAGTTAGCAAACTAAATTGAACGACAAGGACAAACTCGTTCAGAAAATGCAAGAAGAACAAGATCAAGACAGTACGGATTTCGAAATTATGTGTATTAAAAATCAGTCAAGAAGAAGAAAATAGCTGAACTCGAATATAATATTGATCTACAAAATGAAATCGACATTTATTACTTAACCATGCAGTAGCCCTATACCATTCGCACAAGATTTTAGAGTTAGAAAGAGAAAAACAAATGATGTTTCTCCCTTTTAACTCCCGATACCGCCACTTAGTCTTTCCACGCCGGTAAACTGGAAGTCAACTCATACTTGTCCGTGCACGGCGTTCGCACGGGTGTACTAGAGTGTAATTAAAATACACGTCTTAAAAAGTGTTCGTGTCTAAACGGACATGAAATTAGTAAAAGTGAATGTTGCGAAGAGAGGTGGCGAAGGAAGATTACCTATTTAATATGTATGAGCAAAAATTTTATCAAGAAGACAATGGAATGCCGATCTAATAGTATACACTACCCTCAAATGAAAATAATGTACAAATCCAAGGTGTTTTTTGCGCAGTTCTTCTGTTGAAATCTTCAGAAATGCTATTTTCTAATCCGTTGTATTCTTCGGGTTTAAATTTGCCTCATATCGTAATATCCCCTTGCATTCATCGGGCAATATTTTATAGCGAAAACATAAATCTGTTACTTTTTGGTCAGTACGAGTATTTCTGTTGAATTTATCAAAGAGGCTATTTTCTAATATGTTGTATTCTTCGGATTTACTATATTACTCGTAACCCAAGAAGAAGATTTCATCATCAAATCCCACGGTTGTCTTGGTCGTAGTTTAGGACATACACGGGTCCCGGGATTCTTCGGATTTAAATTTGGTTAACATTTGAGACGCCATTTGCATTCATTTGTCGTCCTGTTTAGCCTAGTCGGTAGTGTCACTGCCTCCGAAGCCTGAGGTCCCGGGTTCGAATCCCGGTAAGGGCATTTGTTTCTGTGGTGAGCAGAGACATTTGTTCCTGAGACTTGGATGTTTTCTATTTATTTAAGTATATACAGGGTGACATCGGAGACGTGATCAGAAACAATTTGACTCGATGAAGTATTAAAAGCCAAAATCAATAAAGATGAAATCACAGTTACTACTTGCAAAATTGACTATTATTTCTCAAATTATTAATTATTTCTAAAATTGTTTCATAAAACTTGGTCACCCTACACCACACGTGTCATCCCTCATACAACGTGTGTCAAAAGTGATAGGGTGACCATGATGTAAGTATGGCGTTATTATTTTTCTAGTAAAAGTTTGAATAAATAAACTTGTTTTATTTGATGTAACAACTATTGCATTTAAAACGCGATCATGTGTAGTCTGAAAAATTAGCTTCTGATTACGTCTCCGATGTCACCCTGTATACATATTTATCTATTAAATATAAGTATATCGTCGCCTATGGGACTATGGGACTAGTTCGATTTGTGTAAAAAAAAATGTCCCTTAATTCATCATATTGCCCTTTAAATTGCGAAACTTAAGTGGCAGTGGGCGGGGCACATAGCACGCTGAACCGATGACCGTTGGGGCGGAAAGGTTTTCGAGTAGCATGGGCAGGCCCCCCACACGGCGGACTGATAACCTGGTAAGGGTCGCGGGTGTCCGCTAGATGCGGGTGGCGCAGGACCGGTCTTTGGGGAAGGCCTATGTCCAGCAGTGGACGTCTTTCGGCTGACATGATGATGATGATGATGAAAAAAATCTATTTTGTGGCCTTCAGTGAAAGTGTAACGGGTTACGAAAAATATGAGAGTACTCCTGGCGGTGAAGTTTCTTCTGGTCGAACATGAGAATTTCCGGCCGATTGTGATACCCTGAACTTCTTTGGAGGTGGTACACCCTTCTTATGCCACTGCATGGACTCTTGTTTCGACTCAGGTTCAAAATGATGAACCCAACTCTCGCACAGATTCAAAAATTGCTTCGATGCTTCAACGCGTTGTATCATCTGCTGCGGTTTGAGCATTCTCGGTACACACCTAGCACTCACTTTTGTCATGCCAAGATGGTCATGTAGGATCCTCAAAATGGTTGTATCTGATACACCAACTAGTGCAGCTAATTGTTTCTTTTTAAGTCGAGCATCTTCTAGTACGAGTTATTCAACTTTTTTAGGGTTCCGTACCCAAAGGGTAAAAACGGGAGCCTATTACTAAGACTTCGCTGTCCGTCCGTCCATCCGACTGTCACCAGGCTGTATTTCAAGAACCGTAATAGCTATACAGTTGAAATTTGCACAGATTATGTATTTTTATTGTGGCTACAACAACAAATACTAACATCAAAATAATAATAATAATTAAGGGGGGCTCCCATACAACAGAGTAGTTGTTGGCGTTTTTTGCTGTATCTCATGAACCGTAATAGCAAGGAGGTTAAAATTTTCACAGATGTTGTATTTTTATTGCCACAATAATAACAAATACTAAAAATAATGGCACCAGCTTTAAGCCTTTTTTCTGGTACGGAACTCTTCGTGCGCGAGTCCGACTGGCACTTGGCCGGTTTTTAACGATATCCGACGATGTGACTTCAATCGGCCGTCCTGGGCGAGGGTCGTCTTCAATTGACTCTCTGCCATGTTTGAAGAGGCATGCCACTTGTAGATCATGGTTTTAGTAGGGCACTGGTCCCCGTAGACGGCTCTCATTTCATTAATGAGATGCGGAGGTTTTCCTTGCTTCGATAGAAATTTTATCACGGCACAATATTCAATTTGCTCCATAGTCGCACGTTTAGTCCGAAATATTTTGTTTGAAGGGCGATATTTTTAAAACCAAAGACGGTTTTGAATTGATATTTATATTTTATTTTTCTAAAGAGTTCTCATACCAGACAAGCAAAGAGGTTTTGTATAATTTTACCTCCTTCTACTTCATTCCGCGAATATTTGTACCTCCCGTCGTATTTTACCCGATAACTCTTGCACCCGTAAACTTTTTGGACCCGGGTATGTCCTAAAGAGAGGGCGCTACTGTGCCACACTAACGTCTACTCCGCGTAATATCTATCTTTAAAAATAAAAAAACCGAATAAAAACCTTAAATAAGTTACCGGACCTTTAAAGTGAAGAACAATGAACTTAGTGAACTAATAACAAAGTGTAAATAAATAGTGAAAATGTGAATAATCAAGCAAATAGTGTTATTGTGTACATTGTCATCAAACGTTATTTATATGCACTATTGACTTTACTGAACTAGCACCACAACGCGAAAATAACAAATTCTGAGTGAGAAACAATATAGTGTGCTAGTTTATGGAACTTTTATGATTATCAATCGTTTATAACCTAATTCAATAACTGCTAAATCATACCCAGATTGTCTAAGAATATCACTAGAGGGCATTGATATCAAGTGTTTAGTGCTGCCATCTGTGATATACGTAGCCACAACGGATCGATCCGGCGCTTAATAGCCTTAGAGCAATACCACTACAGTTTCTACAGAAACCCAAAGAGGGCCGCAAAAATAAAAAATGGAAGAAATCACAAGAATTTTGAAACAAATACAAGTAGATATGGATCAATTGAAAACTGACAACAGGGACATGGAAAACAGAATCACAAATACGATAATACAAAATATCGACGACAAATTCGGGTTGTTGGAAGGAAAACACAAGATTTTAGAAGAAAGAATTGAAAACCAGGAAAAAAGACTAAAACACGTAGAAAAGGAACTACGGAAGAGAAACATTTTGCTTTTCGGAGTGGCAGAGACGGAAATAAGTTACGCAAATCTGGAAAGCAATGTACTGGATATCATAAATAATATCATGACAATACAATTAACGAGACTTGAAATAGAGGCCGTAGTGAGACGAAAATAAGGTCAGGCCGATTGCGTTAACCCTGACTACCCTTGGCAAAAAAATTCAGATCATAAGAAATAAGAAAATCCTCGAAAAATCAAACTATTATATTAAAGAAGACTTTACCCCCGAAATACAAGAAAAACGTAAAATCTTAATAGCAGAGCTGAAAAAATTAAGGGATGAAGGGAAAAACGCAGTGTTAAAGTACGACCGGATTGTCATACTCAAAAATAGACAAACGAAGCACGTGAGTAAGAAACAAAATAATAATAAACGTAACCTCTCAGTATCCCCTAAGGCCGCTAATGCGCCCTCTGGTAGCGAGGTCAGCGGCCAAACATGCAAAAAGAATAAAACCGTCGCGAACAGCAGTCTTACATCATTTTGGCAGCCTAAGTTCAAGGCCCCTAATAACACCTCATAGCAATCACAATCAAAGCCTCTCTCTACCAATCTTCCAACACGGCTGGTCACCGCGGGAGATTATGACCAAAACCCCCCAAAGAAAACGAAATGTAATATATGCACTTTCAACGTCAAATCACTGTTATCAACCGAAAAATTCATAGAGCTAAAAGCAGCATTACGAAAAATTAACCATGATATATTAGGATTAAGCGAAGTCCGCCGGCTTGGAGAAAATATCATCGAAGAAGAGGATTATATATTTTATCATATAGGCAAAACTAAGGGTCAATACGGGGTGGGTTTTTTAGTGAAGAAAGAATACAAAAAGAACATTAAAACATTTACGGGAATATCAGATAGAGTATGTGTACTCGAAATAATCCTGGAAAATATAAACTTTGCAATAATCCAAGCATATGCACCTACTGAAAACTCATCCCAAGAAGACATAGACAATTTCTACGAAGATCTAGCAAAAGCTCACGACTTAGTCTCCACGAAATATTTAATTTCCATGGGAGATTTCAACGCCCAAATCGGAACACCTAAAAACCACGAACATGCAGCATGTGGCCAACACGGGTATGGAAACAGGAGCGCCCGCGGGGCACGACTCATTCAATATGCGTTCGAATATAATTTAAAAATAATAAACACGATGTTTGATTTAAAAAATACTAACAGGTGGACATGGATTTCACCTGATAAAAATACCAAAAACGAAATCGACTACATTATGGCCACAAAACCCAACTTATTTTCTAACTATGAAGTACTTTCGTCGGTACATTTTGGGGCAGACCACAGAATGCTTAGAGCTACAATAAACCTGAAAACGATGAAAAAGAGCAGGCGCAACTTTTCAAACACAACAACAATTATAAAATCGTCGAAAGAGCGAGACAATTACTTAAATAACCTAAATAACCATGTTTCAGATCTAGTAACAATGCCTGAAAAGTTCAAAGCTGATGAATATTGCCAAAAAATCATGCTATCAATATCAAAAAGTTTGCAAAATAACAGAGCAAAAGAAAAGTGCAATATTTTATCACAAGAAGTGTTAGATCTAATGAAACAAAGAAATACTCTACAAAACAAACCGACACTGGATAGAAACGACAAGGAAAAACTTACACGTCTTTACAAAATTACTAATAAAGAAATTAAAAAATGCTATGATACTTATAGAACGAGCACCATACAAAGACATCTAGATACATCTAGATCTGCGAAGAAAGCATATAAAGAATTAAATAAATCAAAGAAATGGATTCCGTCACTTCAGCCTGGCACAGCTAAATGCAAGTCTCGTTTAGAAATCATAACGATAGCTACAGATTATTACACTGAACTGTACAGTCAACCAAATTCATTACAGCAAACGAGCAGTACTCAAGCTCATCAAAATCGAAAAAATAACTCTCCAGTTCATGAGTTCACGGAACCGGAAATCTTGAAACAAATATTGAAGCTCAAGTCAGAAAAAAGCCCTGGACCTGACGGAATTACCAATGAGTGTATAAAATTTGCCAAGACCCTGCTTGTAACACCGTTAACGATATTATGGAATAAAATATTAAATGAAGAAGTTGTTCCACATTCATGGACGGAATCAGAAATCATACTGCTGTACAAAAAAGGCGACCCGGCAGACATAGGGAATTACCGCCCAATAAGCCTCATGCCCTGTTTATATAAATTGTTTGCCTCCTGCTTATTAGAGAGACTATCAGCTGACATTGACGCACACCAACCGGTCGAGCAAGCTGGCTTTAGAAGTGGCTTCAGCACTGTGGACCACTTACAAGTGGTCGACCAGGTGTTTGAAAAATATCAAGAATTTCGGAGACCATTGTACGTAGCTTTTATTGACTACAAAAAAGCCTTCGATTCCATTACACACGATAGCATCTGGGAGGCGCTATATGCAATTATTATTAATGAAAAATACATAAATATCTTAAAAACCATATACGCAAATAGCTCAAGTAGAATTAAATTAGATCGAATAGGCCCGAAATTCTGCATAGACAGGGGTGTGAGACAAGGAGATCCAATTTCTCCTAAACTGTTTATAACCGTCCTACACCACATTATGAAAAATTTACCATGGGCTAGACAAGGCATAAACATAAACGGAAAATTCCTGAGTCACCTCAAGTTTGCCGACGACGTTATATTATTTTCAGAATATCCGCAACAACTGAATAATATGATAAGCGATCTCCATCAAGCCAGTATAAAAGTTGGATTGGAAATGAACCTCGATAAAACGAAAGTAATGACTAATCGCCACAACATACCCATCTTGGTAAACAACATTCCTCTTGAATTTGTTCAAAAATACGTATACCTAGGCAAACAGATCTCATTCAGTAAAGACAGAAATATCGAAGAGGTAGAAAGAAGAATAGCAATCAGCTGGAACAAATACTGGGCTCATAAAGAAATTTTCAAATCGCAACTCCCACTTTCCGCTAAAAAAAATCGTTATGGATTCTGACATACTACCATGTCTCACCTACGGTTGCCAAACTTGGACGTTCGATTACAAGACAATGAGCAGAATCCAAACGGCTCAGAGAAGTATGGAGAGAAGTTGCCTGGGTATTAAGTTAAAGGATAGGATACGAAATGAGGTTATTCGCAAGAAAACGAAAGTTACGGATGCTCTAACTTTCGCACTACAAAGAAAGTGGAAGTGGGCAGGACACGTGGCCAGATATAACGATGACAGATGGACCTTAAGAGCAATAAAATGGACTGGACCAAGGGGTACACGTACAAGAGGTCGTCCATGTGCCAGATGGACAGACGAGATAGCTGCAATAGCTGGTCCAAAATGGTTAACAGCTGCCACGGACAGGGAACGCTGGAACTCGTTGGGGGAGGCTTTTACCCAGAAGGGGCCCGCACATTGATTTTATCACTTTATTTTAATTATTATCTTTTCAGTATTTATTATTTCTGTATTTAATTTGTGTGGGATTAAATAAAGCTTTATTATTATTATTATTCACTTTATTTATTTCTCGTCTTAGGTTGGTTTTTACAATATTTCTATAAAAGTAAAATATATAACTATAAATACTAAACATAAAATCATTATAAAAACCTAACCTAGGGTGCCGCCGGCAGCGAGGCAGGGCCTAAGCTACCGGTGGTTAGGGCGACAGAGAGAGGAACCTCCGGACTATCCGCGCCGTGTCCAGGAGTACCGCCTTCTGTATCTGACCCTTGACCCAGCCATCTAGCGAGAGTCTCTTGAGGTGTTGGTCGAGACTCTTCGCTATTAAACCGTTCGCAGAAACGACTATCGGGACAATGATCGTCGAATTAACATCCCACATGGCGGTTACCTCGTGTGCCAAGTCTAGGTACTTGCTGACTTTGTCCTTCTCGGCCTTCACGAGGTTCTCGTCATGGGGGATGGTGATGTCGACGAGCACTGCCTGGCGCTTCGATCGATCTATCAGCACGATGTCGGGCTTATTGGCTACAATAGTCCTGTCCGTGATGATAGATCGATCCCAATAGAGCGTAGCACGACCATTTTCGAGAACTGGCGCAGGTAAGTATTTATAGTACGGCACTTCGAAGTTCACAAGACCGTATGAAAGAGCAAGTTGCTGGTGAATAATTCTGGCTACCAAGTTATGCCTGTGCAAGTACTCGCCGTTAGCAAGATGACCACAACCGGAAATGATATGCCTGAGTGACTCTCCGGGACGGCGGCATGCCCGACAAATGTCGACCGTACCGTCCTTCAGGATATATCTCCGGTAGTTGTTCGTCATGATAACTTCGTCCGCAATTGCACAGACAAAACCTTCGGTTTCCCCGAAGAGATCCCCGAAACGTAGCCAATTCACCGACGCGAGCAGGTCTACGTCGGGCCCCGTAAGGCAAGCTGGCAACCTAGCCCCGAATCCTTCAGCAGAGTGCTGAGCGGATTCAGCGCTAGGCAGAACCACAAGGGACTCAGACTGTCACCCTGGAAAATACCTCGCTCAATCCTGATAGAGTCTTGCGGACCAGAGGAGCCGTCTCCCCCTCCCGGTTGACGAAGGACTGTGGTCCACTGCCCCATGCAAGCACTTAAGAAGGATCTTAAAGCTGCATCAACTTTATACAGCTCTAAGATCCTCCTCAGCCATGAATGAGGCACCGAATCATAGGCCTTCTTATAGTCAATCCAAGCGGCCGAGAGGGCCCCTCTGCTCCGCCGGACTCGTTGGCAAATGGTCATGTCTATGAGGAGGAGCTCTTTAGTACCACGCGACCCAACCCTACATCCATTTTGAGCAGGGGCCAAAATGTTGTTCGCAACAATGTGCGTGTTAATTTTTGCTCTTAAAATGGATGTAAGGAGCTTGTACAGCGTAGGCAAGCACGTGATGGGTCTGTAGTTCTTCGCTTCCGTGGTACTACCGGACTTGTAGAGCAGGGAGGTAACACCAGTTGTTAAGAGATGTGGCAGGGAACCGAGCTCGAGGGCTTGCTGGAACTGTGTTGCCAAACGTTCATGTGAGCATCGAAACCACTTCAGCCAGAAGTTGTGCAATCCATCCGGTCCCGGACTTTTCCAGTTCGGGGCAGTACGGATGGCACAACTTATGTCTTCGGGGCTGATGGTAACAGACCCCATGGGTTCGATGGACTCACACTCACGTTCGACAACACCGATCCAGGCACCTTCAGTGTGTTCGACAGGCACCGACCAGATACTACGCCAAAAGTTACCCATGGTAGTAGCATCCGGTCGCTGACCGTCGCACACACGATGGTCGGTTCCCTCCCACTTCCGGTATACCTTCCTTTGGTCACTCTGGAAAAGGCGATTCTGCTGGTATCGGTATCTTATTATTATTATTATATGTCCTAAAAGTACGGCCAAGACCACCGGGGGATGGGCAGCAGCATCTCTAAAGTTCGGTGGAGATACTGCTATCGCCAACCCGCATACCAAGCGTGGCGATTATGGCATTTACCCCCCATGAAATTGGGGGAGGCCTATGTCCAGCAGTGGACGTCTTCGGCTGATACGAGTATGGTGGTGGTATGAACAATTTACGGATGTTTTTTGTGCGTTGTAACTGTCACTATTCAGCTTTGTGACGTCATTAAAACGATAGTAATATTTCTTCACATTCTTAATTAATATAAATGATTCTAAGTTTATATTAAGTGTCTTAGGTTTCCTGGGTATTTTAATCACTTCATAAATAAGCAAAAAAAAATAGATATACAACAACACAAAGTTCTATTGTATTATTAAAATACTACGTCCAAAAATAAGTCAAAATTTAACATAGTGGGACAGTATGATGTATGGAGAAACACTTACACTGTATCAATACTAAAAACAAAAACAATTTCACCGTCCGAACAGTACGCATGATCAAACAACTACTGACAAGAATCTCTTCTAATGTAACACGTAGAAATTAAACGTTGTAGGCTGTGATACATTCACGGAGCAAATGTTCCTGCGTGAACAGCAATAACACACCGATGATAATATCTCTATTAACTTAGCTTTTTGAGCATGGTCACGTTTAGTTTTATTAGGGTTCCGTATATTATCAGGTATCAATAGAAAGATTTCGATTAGGTAGGTTAGGTTCTTGTCTGTTGCATACATTTTTGTTTATAATTTATACTTTACCGCAATCATTTTAAATTATTCATTTTACTGTTAGACATGTGGCTTAGAATAGCCGCTTTCTGAGCCACAAGTTGTTAAAGCGGCACTGGGCTGGTCATGTCTGCCGCATGCTGAGTGAGCTGTGGTCCAAGATCGCCATTGACCGGCAGGCCGAAAGCTCGAAACTGAGTCTAGGCAGACCTCGCCTTATAACTATAAGGGTTCCGTTTTTGCCAAAACGGCAAAAATGGAACTCTTATAGTTTCGTTATGACCGTCTGTATGACTGTCCGTATGTCACAGGCCTTTTACTCAAAAACTACGAGTATATTGTTCTTACCGCTAAGATAGGTTAATTTAACAATCGCAACTGTCCTTGATTAAAAAAATAAAGTATCTTAACGAAGCTAAAGAATCTCAGATTCAATTTACTTGTGGTGAAACAGAAGTGCCGTTTTTTCTTATATTAAGTTATGTCAGTAAATAAGCTTCTTTTCTTGTGTTGTATTTAGTGTGTTCATACAAATTCATTTCCATCTTTAACGCCGAATTGTGGACTAATTCTCAACTGTTACCACGAAGTTGCAATCCACTGGTAATATTTTTTCCCATATGTCACCACAGGACTAAAAGGTTCGGTAATTCGATACTACAGAAAATTGGACTATTGAGACGGCCAAGTGTCATTATTCCGATCAACGGACTAAATAATCAGACTACTGAGACTAGGGGGACATAAAATTTAAATGTAGGGTTTAAAATGTATTCGAATAGTAAGGTCTCTCAAAAAAAAGGTTAAGTGAATACATTTTAATTCAATAATTAATATAAGGGGACAATCTTACGCAAATTGACCTAGTCCCAAACATTCGGGGATAATCGCTCCGAAAGTCACAATAATTGTTTTCAAACTTTCAATAATAATTAATTTAGGCATGTACCTAACTAGTAGTAATATACACCCCAGACCAAAATTAAAGTTGTTTTCTTTGATATTTCGTGTTTCCATTAATTTGAATCTGTATTAGTAATCAAAAACTTACCCCAAGTTAATCAAATACATCCAAAGTATAAAAAACACCCTAATATCTTGATAACCAAGTTAATAAAAAAATGGGAAAAGTTACATATCAACCTCTTCAATTGCCTTTCTACAAAACGTGATACTTGCAGTTTTAATAAAAAGAATTAATGTATATACTTTTAAAATGTTCTATTATCATATTTATTCCATTGTTTTCTAATTGTCAATGAAATTTGATGTTTTTTTTTTTTTTTGATGTTTGAAATTTTCGTTAGCAGCGTTACTGCTTTAGTACAAAATTAATTGCCAATGAATACTATAAAAATGCATATAAAGAAAAGAAAATGTCACACGAATGAAACATTCTAAAAAGTTGCACCATAAGCGTGAAAAATGATGAAAAGCAGCAGCGCAGTACCTAATTACTTTACATCAAGACAGTAAAAAAAGCAAGACATCGCTACTAAGTTGAAGATATCTCTCAAAGGCGTATCGTTACAAGTAAGCGAAATACACAACTAACAGCTACGGAAACCTGCGCAGAACTGAATCAAACCCGGACAAAATCAGTTTCATTAACAACAGTTAAAAGAAGACTTCGTGCCACCGGTCTGAAAGGATGTGTTGCTACTGAAAATTTTTTACTTCGACCTTAAAATGAGAAAAAGCATCCAAAGCCTGGGCAAAGAAGCATTAACATTGGACATTAGAACAATGGAATAAAGTGATGTGGGCGGATGAATCGAAGTTTGTCGTTTACCCACAGAAAACATGATTCCTGCATGCGTGGTGCCTACAGTAAAGCATGGTGGTGGTTATGTAATGGTGTAGGGTTGTGTCTCAGGTAATGAAGTGGGATATTTGTTCCAGGTAGAAGGAATTATGAGAAAAGAAGGCTACCATTCATTTTTACAACGGCACGCGATATGGCCGTCTGGTCTCAGATTAAATGGCAGAAGGTTCGTCTTTCAACAGGATAACGACCCTAATAAGCATACTTCCAAGTTACGTAAAAACGATTTGGAGCAAAAACAAAAATCCCGTGGGCTTGAAATAATGGATCGGCCACCTCAATCTCCAGATTTGAATCCTATTGAACTCCTGTCAGACAGGCTGGACAGCCAGATAAGAAAAACATGTCCAACTTCAAAATCAGCAATGTGGACGAATTTGACAACAGCCTGGGATAGTGTTGAACAAAATACCATCGATAAATTGGTTCAAAGAAGGCCGTGATTGTGTGCAGCAGTTATGAAAGCAAAAGGCGGATAGTTACATTAATGAAAACAAAGTTTAGGTCAATATTGAAAACAACACATAGTCAACTAGCTTTTGCCCGCGACTCCGTCCGCGTGCAACTGGTTATGTCGTCGGCTAATAGTGTAAACCTGCTAACGCCATACTATGAAAGTTTACAGCAGAGACATAAACATGATAAAAGTTTAAGCGTGAAGAGGTAACAGACAGACAGCGGGTGACTTTCGCATTTCTAGTATTTGTATAGTAAGTATAGTGTAGTATGGAAGTATTGATAGGAATAGAAATTTCGTAAATTGATGTATATATTTGTTTGTTTTAAATAAAAACTCTTTTCGTGTGACAATTTACTTTTTGAGGGTTCCGTACCTCGAAAGGAAAAAACGGAACCTTTATAGGATCACTTTGCTGTCCGTCGGTCTGTCTGCCTGTCAAGACCCATTTTTTTAGGAACGCATGGAGGTATAAAGCTGGAATTTATATCAAATACTTAAGTCTACTTACTTTTCCTTGGAGCTGTGAAAAAATCAAACTTCTAAGCCAACGCAATCAAAAGATACAGCCGTTTTTGCCGCAAATTTTCGACACTCGCAAGGGAATCAAAACCTACAGGCTACTTCCCGTGAACTCAGAAGCTTTGGTACGAGGGGCGTTCAATAAATTCTCGGTATTAGAATGAAAACAAAAGAATATTATAGGTGTTATTTTTATTTTTCAATATACTCCTCTCCTATGTTTATACACTTACTAGCATTTGCCCGCGGCTTCGCCCGCGTACTAAGTGAAATTTTTGACCGTCTACAAAAAACAGGTTCGTATGTTTGTCCACGATTATCTCGCGTTTGGCTGAACCGATTTAGATGCAGTCTCCAGAAAAGTAGTTGTTACATTCTGTGGGTTTCGGTATACGAAGTTTGGTGATTGTGATTCATTAACAGATGAACAGATGAAAAGTCAGTATACATTCTGAGAACCTGCAAACTGTTGCATTTCATTTGATTTTGCCAAAAATAAGGATCGAAAACTATTATCATTCATTTCCGAGAGGCCGAAGGGGAAAGGGCCGATGAAATAAAAGCATGTCTTAAATGGCCCTTGGTAAAAGTATCTGTGTACTACAGTAACACCGATAGGTCTGTAAACGACCAAGCAGCGTGCAGCGGTCATAAACTCTGGTCCTTTGAAGTACAGAATACGGCTAATTCAATATCACGTGTAACATTTATTTTTCCTAAAATTAAATTTATTACGTAGGTTTTGCCAGTTCCCATTGGAGCATCTAAAAAGAAAATTTGGTCTCACTTCCATTCGCAATCCTTACTTCAGTCCGTCTGTTACAACCAAGTTGCTTTTACTGGACCGATTGAATTGCAAATTGGCACAAACTATCAAGAATTTAGAGCGCTCGTGGCCCAGCGGCACCCACCTACCGCGTGCGGTGTGCGAGGTTAAGCAATGTGGGCGCAAGTCAGTTCTTGGATGGGTGATCGCTTTGAGTGGTTACTAAATGACTTTCGTGCTTTGGAAGGCACGCTAAGCCGTTGATCCTGGCTGCAATCGTTAAGCCAAGTTAGAGGCCTTCGAGCGGCTTGCGAACTTCTAACAGTCAAGTTGCCCACTCACTTGACAAAGGGGGGTCGAAGTTGCACCACGTCCGTAGGGAGTACCCACCGTTACCCTACACGTGACCCCTGGGTGGTGCTAAAAGTGCAACAAAAACTGGCAACCGTACTTGCGTTGCGTAAAAAAAATATCGAAACCTCTATGTCGTTTTTAAAAGCAAGTCCATAGATACCCCACACGCCTATATAGTAACATTAAACTTTTTTGCATACAGGCATGTATGGAGTGCCAAATTTTACCTCAGATTCGTATTCAGAGACCTCTCAGACGCTCAGATATCGATTTTGAACGAAATTGGGACGAAAAAAAAGATAATCAATATGGCCGCCACTTTCAGAAATTTTACCTATGATTCGTATTAAGAGACCTCTCGGACACACATATATCGATTTTGAACGAAATCGGGACGAGAATGAAGAAAATCAATATGGCCGCCACTTTTTTCAAATTTTACATCGGATTCGTATTTGGGGACCTCTCGGACGCTCAGATATCGATTTTGAACGAAATCGGGTTGTAAATGAAGAAAATCAATATGGCTGCCACTTTTTCCAAATTTTACCTCGGATTCATATTAGGGGGACCTCTCGGACGCTCGGATATCGATTTTGAACGAAATCGGGTTGAAATGAAGAAAATCAATATGGCTGCCACTTTTTCCAAATTTTACCTCGGATTTGTATTCGGGGACCTCTCGGACGCTCAGATATCGATTTTGAACGAAATAGGGACGACAAAAAAGATAATCAATATGGCCGCCACTTTCACAAATTTTACCTCGGATTCGTATTAAGAGACCTCTCGGACACACTGATATCGATTTTGAACGAAATCGGGACGAAAATGAAGGAAATCAATATGGCCACCACTTTTTCCAAATTTTACCTCGGATTCGTATTAGGGGAGCTCTCGGACACACAGATATCGATTTTGAACGAAATCGGGTTGAAATGAAGAAAATCAATATGGCTGCCACTTTTTCCAAATTTTACCTCGGATTCGTATTCGGGGACCTCTCGGACGCTCAGATATCGATTTTGAACGAAATGAGGAAGAAGATGAAAAAATCAATATGGCTGCGACTTTTTCCAAATTTTACCTCGGGTTCGTATTAAGAGACCTCTCGGACGCTCAGATATCGATTTTTAACGAAATCGGGGACCGAAGGGGAAAAAAATCAATATGGCCGCCACTTTTTCCAAATTTTACCTCGCATTCGTATTACGAGACCTGTCGGACGCTCAGATATCGATTTTGAACGAAATCGGGAAGAAAATGAAGAAAATCAATATGCCTGCGACTTTTTCCAAATTTTACCACGGATTCTTATTAAGAGACATCTCGGACGCTCAGATTTCTATTTTGAATGAAATCGGGACGGAAATGAAGAATATCAATGTTGCCGCCACTTTTTTCAAATTTTACCTCGGTGTCGTATTTGGGGACCTCTCGGACGCTCAGATATCGATTTTGAATGAAATCGGGACGAAAATGAAGAAAAGCAATATGGCCGCCACTTTTGCCAAATTTTACCTAGGAGTCGTATTAAGAGAAAGTTTAGGTACCTCGGATTCCTATTAAGAGTCCTCTCGGACGCTCAAATATCGATTTTTGTCGAAATCGTATCGGGCGGCAATAATTAATAAAACCACTAACAATACATGGACTCAAGAAAGGTCGTATCTTCATAGGGAATTCACGGCACATCATGCGCCTTTAGACCTTATAAGGAACCTACATGCCAAATTTGGTATCTCTCGAGTCTCGAACCAGCAGTTTGGGCTGTGCGTTGATATGTCACTCACTCAGTCAGTTTCTTCTTGCAATTTGGCACCTACTTTTAAGTTTTCATGCCCGCAATATTAAATTTCAAAATCAACGCCTTTTTCGAAATTAACGACCCAATAAATCATAAAAATCACACCCATATTAATATTTAGACATTCCAACCCCCTCGGACCCCAACAAAGGGGATAGTATTTCACGTCCTCCACGTGGGATTTTAAAATTATTGTTGTTTTCGTAATCAGCGACCCGATAAACCATAGAAACCACACCCATATCGATTTTCAGAATTTGTCACCACCTTTCCCCCTTTTAGGGGTTGATTTCTCAAATAACCTGAAACACATGCTTACTGATTTATCGTTAGAAATACTCCTGTGAAGTTTCGAATAAAATAATCTAACTAATCTGGATTTTCTATACAAACTTCGGACCCCCATTTCACCCCCTTAAGGGTTGAATTTTGAAAAATCCTTTCTTAATGCACCTCAAGACCTTATATGGAACCTACATACTAAATTTGGAACCTCTAGAACCAGCAGTTTGCGCTGTGCGTTGATATGTTGGTCACTCACTCAGTCAGTCAGTTATTTCTTGCAAGTTGGCACAAACTTTCAAAAGTTTTCATGTCCACAATATTTAATTACAAAACCGATGCCATTTTCGTAATTAACGACCCAATAAACCATAAAAACGACACCCATATTAATATTTAGACAATTCATCCCCCTCGCACCCCAACAGGAGGGGATGGTATTTCACGTCCGCCACGTGGGATTTTAAATTCCTTGTTATTTTCGTTATCAGCGACCTAATAAACCATAAAAACAATACCCATGTCGATTATCAGAATTTGTCACCACATTTCCCCCTGTTAGGGGATGATTTTTCAAAAAACCTGAAACACGTGTTTACTCATTTATCGTTAGAAATACTCCTGTGAAGTTTCGAATAAAATAATCCAGCTAATCTTGATTCCCCATACAATCTTCGGACCCCCATTTCACCCCCTTAGGGGTTGAATTTTGAAAAATCCTTTCTTAATGCACCTCAAGACCTTATATGGAACCTACATACTAAATTTGGAATCTCTAGAACCACCAGTTTGCGCTGTGCGGTGATATGTCAGTCTCTTAGTCAGTCAGTTATTTCTTGAAATTTGGCACAATTTTTTAAAAATTTTCATGTCCACAATATTAAATTACAAAACCGATGCCATTTTCGTAATTAACGTCCCAAAAAACCATAAAAACGACACCCATATTAATATTTAGACATTTCATCCCCCTCGCACCCCAACAGAGGGGATGGTATTTCACGTCCTCCACGTGAGATTTTAAAATCATTGTTGTTTTCGTTATCAGCGACCCGGTATATCATAAAAACAATCCCCATGTCGATTTTCAGAATTTGTCACCACATTTCCCCCTTTTAGGGGTTGATTTCTCAAAAAACCTGAAACACGTATTTACTCATTTATCGTTAGAAATACTCCTGTGAAGTTTCGAATAAAATAGTCCAACTAATCTTGTTTCCCCATACAAACTTTGGACCCCCATTTCACCCCCTTAGGGGTTGAATTTTGAAAAATCCTTTCTTAGTGCACCCCTAGACCTTATAAGGAACCTACGTGCCAAATTTGGAATCTCTAGGACCAGCGGTTTGGGCTGTGCGTTGATATGTCAGTCAGTCAGTCAGTCAGTCAGTCAGTCAGTCAGTCAGTCAGTCAGTCAGTTTCTTCTTTTATATATTTAGATAAGACCGGTCTAATAGTTTTTTTAACCCCTCATAAAAATATTTTTTGTCTTTGGTGTCAAAATGCTCCTACACTACTGAAAATTTATTTCAACGTAGATTCTTTTTGACATTGGGAAACAAATATGTCACTCGGGGTCAAGTCTCGACTATACGGTGGGTATGTTTCGAGTCCAGATTCAAGAGCAGCAGCCTTGGCAATATGAGCAGTATGCACAGGGGCGTTGTCGTGTAGAAGCAGAACACCTTTGGCTGATTTTCCCCGTCTGTTATGTTTGATTGCTTCCCTTAATTGGCATAGAAAATTAGCGTAGTGCTCTCCTTTAATACTTACACCCTTTTCTTTATAATCGATCAGCAACATTCCATCACAATCCCAGAATATTGTGACCATGACCTTGCTAGCTGAAGGCACGACCTTGAACTTCTTGGGGTGAGGAGTTCCTTTAATGTGCCACTGCATGGACTCTTGTTTGCTCTCAGGGTCATAATGATGAACCCACGTGTCACGGGTGACGTCACACATCACCACGTCACGGCCCGCCGTACGGCAGCCCTTCGCGTCGGCCTACGTCACACCGCGTCATCAGCATACGTAGTGCATCGAACCACCGTTGTATTAAGTGATTGTGAAATACCAAATATCAGTGGACAATAAAACGAGATCGCCGCCAAGGCTCGCGGCCAATCATTACTTCCAAATCAGTTAGGTTGGACACTTTAGTTAAGGTCTTTATGTAACCTTTTGCACCAAATACATCTATTCTGTAGTAAAGACCTCTTGTCATTTACCTCCTCCGCTGCTGCCACACTCCCTACATAATTGGCGCAGTCGTTGAGTTGAGTCGGTCTAGTCGCGAATAGATCACCGAGATCTCGTTCCGGCATTGATCAACTGGAGAACCCTGGCAGACAGACGAGGCGACCGAGAGGTAGAAACGGCGGAATAGAAGACTTGGCGCACTTACGGGAATCGGCGATGAAATCGGCTTGGTGAGTACACATATGAGATTGGTTGCAATTTACTATCCCAGTGTTTCTCCCCGCCAAAATTTTTCATCCCCGCCGAGCTAGTTCCCCTAGATTAGGTAATATTTCGAGGAACGTCATTCTAGACGCTAACCGAAATTTAGATAATTTAGATAATAGTTTAGATTCAGAACTAGAAATGGCAGATTTAGACGCAATTTTTAAGGCCCTCCGCCTGGTACCGGATTTTGACGGTAACCCGAACGTATTGACTAGGTTTATAAAACTTTGCGATCAGTTAGTATTAGAGTATGTCCGAGAAGGACAAGATCTTGCTAATTGTGCATTAGTAAATGGTATCTTAAATAAAATTACTGGACCCGCAGCTAGATTAATAAATACGAATGGCATTCCAGATCACTGGCTAGGAATCCGCAACGCATTAATAAATAGTTTTGCTGACCAACGAGATGAAACTTCTCTTTATAATGATCTTGCATTACTTACACAATTTTCAATTTTTTTCAATTTTATTTATTTCCCATGTAGGTATACATTGATACACTTACGTCCGTCAAATGTTACACATTTTGCTTAAAACTACTAATAATTGCTAATTACTTTATAAATAACTTATCATAATAATTACAATTATTCCACACATCTTTTTCTATTAAGTAATCCGACACTTTATAATAAGATTTCTCAACTAATTTAAATTTTACAACTTTTTTAAACACAAGGGATGAAAACACCCCAAGAATTTTATGAACAGTGCCAAAATCTTTTTAGTACTATTATGACTTATGTAACATTGCACGAAACCATAGCTAGTACTATTGAGTCAAAACGCGACTTGTACAAAAAATTAACACTACAGGCATTCGTCAGAGGACTTAAGGACCCCCTTGGCTATCGTATCCGGTGCATGCGCCCCGATACAATAGAGAAGGCATTAGAGTTTGTACATGAAGAAAGTAACACCCTTTATTTACAGAACCGAAATGATAAAATGACTGACCAAAGACAGATGCAATTTCAACCTAGATATCCGAATAGTTTTACGTCCCCACGTCCACCCATGCACATGAGACAACCCGACCCTATGGTCAATGTACCTGGTCCATCTAGGCAAAACGCACCAAACCTACCCAACCAACGGTTCCCACCAACACAACGATTTAATCAATTCCCACAAGGTCCTTCCCGTACACAACAAATATTTAGAGCCCTCCCCAGATCTAACATGACCACAGGATTTAGAATCCCACCCAGACCCCATGATAGTGGGTCTAGACCCATGAGTGGCATAAGTCACCCCGACGTGAGATCACCACCCCGCACTAACAATCACACAGATCTTAACGTAAACGACTTTAGCTATGACTACGAAAATGACTACTCTTACGATGACTATGAAAATAACTATGACGGAATGTATCACTACGAAGACGAATACAACTCCTATAACTTACAGAATGAATGTTTTTCACAGATAAACCATCTCCCAATAGAAAATTGCCCTAATCCGGAGACAAATACTGATAACCAAGTAAATTCAAATTTTTCCCAGACTCCGAAGAAAAACCCACAGAGATAGAAATTCACTTACAGAACCATAAACAACTTCCGTATATACAAATTCACAACCCCCCGCTTAAATTATTGATTGACACAGGAGCAAACAAATCTTTTTTGAGTCCCGAAGCAATACGTAAATTCTATCCAAATTGCCCATTGACCTATGATCCATTCATAGTTACAAATATACATGCATCTACAAGAAACACCCACTCCATAGTAGTGCCACCATTCCCGGAATTCAATAGCACAAACCCACTAAAATTATACGTATATAAATTTCACGACTATTTTGACGGACTAATTGGATGCGATCTATTAGAACAGTGGCAAGCCGAAATTAACTACGGCACCCGTCAATTCAAAACCCCAAACGCAGTCAATCCGATACGCATGTATTCATCCGGAAATAAAAACCTATTAGAAACTATTATCCCGCCAAACTCATCAAAATTAATTCAGGCCCCCGTAAATATAAAAGATGGTCATATTTTCATTGAGCAACAAACACTTTGTAATTGCAGCATAACAAGTTGCATCAGTTCCGCGAAAAATAACAATTGCATACTGGAAGTAAACAATACATCATCGAGAGACATAATTTTTTCGCTGACCGAACCCGTTCGGGCGGAGTTATTCAATTGTGAGAGCAGGTGCGAACGTACTGAGTCATCATATGACCGCGTTAATCATGTTTTATCACGATTACGTACCGAGCATTTAAATGCAGAGGAAACAACTTACAAAAACTTTGCACAGAGTATGCGGATATATTTTATGTAGAGGGTGAACCCCTTACTTTTACTAATAAAATCAAACATAGTATAAAAACAACTGACGAAACCCCGGTACATGCTAAAACATATAGATACCCCTATGTTCATAGAAAAGAAGTACAAACACAGGTCGGAAAAATGTTACAGCAGGGTATAATCAGACCTTCAACTTCAGCTTGGAGTGCCCCTATTTGGATCGTTCCAAAAAAGGATGATGCTTCTGAAAAAAAAGAAATGGAGACTGGTAGTTGACTATAGAAAATTAAACGAAAAAACTATAGCTGATAAATACCCAATACCGAACATCACAGACATTCTCGATAAGTTAGGCAGATGTCAATATTTCACCACACTCGATTTGGCAAGTGGTTTTTATCAAGTCGAAATGGACCCCACAGATATACACAAAACTAGTTTCAAAGTAGAAAATGGCGCCTATGAATTCCTGAGAATGCCCATGGGCTTGAAAAACTCACCATCGACATTTCAGAGAGTCATGGACAATGTACTTCAAGGACTACAAAATTCCATTTGTCTAGTCTACTTAGACGACATCCTTGTTTTCTCCACATCATTACAGGAACATACAGTAAACCTAAAGAAAATCTTCCAAAGACTAAGAGAATCAAATTTCAAGATCCAAATGGATAAATCCGAATTCTTAAAGCAGGAAACCCCATATCTAGGACACGTCATAACGCCTAATGGTGTCAAGCCCAACCCCGATAAAATTAAAGCCATAGAAAGCTACCCCTTACCAAAAACTAACCGACAGATAAAACAATTCCTAGGACTTTTAGGCTATTATAGAAAGTTCATTCCTGATTTTGCCCGCGTTACGAAACCATTCACAGAGTGTCTAAAAAAAGGCAGAAAAATAAAGATAGATACCAGATACATAGAATGTTTCGATAAGTGTAAAACCTTGCTAACAAACGATCCAATACTACAATACCCAGACTTTAGTAAAGAATTCATTTTGACAACCGACGCTTCTAACGTAGCTTTAGGCGCAATTTTATCTCAAGGCCCCATAGGCTCTGACAAACCTATTTCGTACGCTTCACGTACACTATCAGATAATGAATTGAATTACAGCACAATAGAAAAAGAATTGCTAGCAATTGTATGGGCAACTAAATATTTTAGACCCTACCTATTCGGACGAGAATTTAAAATAGTTACAGACCACAAACCCCTAGAATGGCTAATTAATATCAAGGAACCCAATTCACGACTAACTCGATGGAGTCTAAAACTCTCACAGTACACTTATAAAGTAATATACAAAAAAGGAAAATGGAATACCAACGCTGACGCTCTTTCACGCATAGAAATCCATAATGAAATTAGTTCTGTAATCGTTAATTCTTCTGAAACCCCCGATGTACGTGACCTAGAGGACAGACAAACGGAAACCGACCATACAAGCCAAGAAAACCCTATTTTAGAAATTCCGATTTCCGAAGACCCCCTGAATAAATTTCCTAGACAAATAATCTTGAACATACTAAATCGTAAATCACGCATCTCAGACACTATAACGAAGCCTTTCGCGAATCACGAACAAAGACTTATGTTGAAATATTCCAGGATAACATAGAACAAGAAATAGCGAACGCAATAATAAACCATGTTGACCCTAAACAACGAACCGCGATCTTAATTAAACCATTAGATAAAATGTACAGCGTAGTTCCCATCATTCAGAATAGATTCAAAAACTCTTCCATGAAACTAATGTTAGTAAAATACGAATTAGAAAACATATCCAGCCGTGAACAACAACAACAAATTCTAAGAAATTATCATGAAGGTAAAACAAATCATCGCGGAGTTAACGAAACATACTTGTCATTGTCTCACAAATATTATTGACCGAAAATGCGAGAAAGCATTTCGCAAAACATAAACAATTGTCAATTATGCAGCTGCGCAAAGTATGAGCGCAACCCAATTACTCAGCAGTTCCAGGTAGTCCCACCTGCAACAAAGCCCTTTGAAACAATTCACGCTGACACATTCACTGTTGAGCAAGAAAAGCACCTAACACTTATTGATTCATTCACAAAGTATGGACAAGCATTTCTCTTACCAGATGGCACGGCGCCTAGCATAGTAAAAGCATTATTGAACTATAGTACACATCATAACTTCCCTTATACATTAATCACAGACCAAGGCACCGAATTTAACATTCAAGTAGTAGGAGAATTTTTAAAATTACACAAAATAAATCACCATAAAGTAGCAGCGCACTCACCGAACGAAAACGGATTAATTGAAAGATTTCATTCTACCATACTGGAACACTTGCGACTATTAAAACTCCAACATAAAAATGAACACTCTAGGGATTTAATACCCTATGCCCTACTGGCATATAACAGTTCCATTCACAGTTTATCTGAATGTCGACCTTATGACCTTCTAAATGGACACTTCGATCCGCGAGACCCTACACACGTTGAAATTGAAGAAACTTTATTACAAAAATATATAGATAATCATAGAAATAGAATGAAGGTTGTCTACAACATAGTCCATGACAACTGTCAAAACGAGCGATCTAATATAATGACTAGAATTAATAAAAGTAGAGATCCCGTAGTAGACTATCCCCCCAATCAGGAAGTTTTTATTAAGAAAACTCTAGCCGCACGACAAAAACTGGCTCCACGATTTACTCAAGACAAAGTAACAGCTAACTTACCTGTACATATTTACACTTCCAAGAAACGTGGACTTGTAGCTAAATCACGATTAAAGAAGGTACCTCGGTCTCAATTGTTACAGGTTGATAACACTATGGACAGGGATCAGTCTGGCTCTAGCTCAGGAGATCCAACTTGAGAATCTCGACGACGGACCTGGACTTTTACCTTTCAAACTGGGACCGACGAAGGTAGTCGCACACTACCACACTTTTCTACAATATATTGACCTTGATGACGCACAGAAAAACATAAACCTGATCCGGACACAATTGACTGAAACGACTAATTCCTTGAACAATAGTACGTTTAAATTTTTTAAATACCAAATCAAGTATTTATATTTCAAAATAGACAAGATTTCGGCACAAATTAACACATTTTCCTATAAAAGAATGAAGAGAGGTCTCATTGATCCTTTAGGCACACTAATCAAAAGTATTAGTGGAAACCTAGACTATAATGACGCAACCTCGGGGAATGTATATAGTAATTATAACCTGTAATTGTGTACAATAAATAAATTTAATTTTATCGCAATAAAATATGACAACGCAATTAAAATTTTACAAACTAATGACGAAATTTTGACCAAAAATTTTAATCAACATATTAGTTTGAGTAAAAAATGGATAGTTGAACAAAATCAAACATTATCAACTTTAATAAAAAATCAGAAGAAATTACATAAAGCTCTTTGAATGTTAAATAATAGCACCTCATCAAGTAATGACAAGCTAATTAATTACGCGCACCTTAATCAGCTTTTTAATATTATTACTGATAACGCTAACGATTTGTATACGGAGATGCTTCGTATCGAAAATATTCTAGCATATAGCAAGATAAATAATGTGCACCATTCTATTTTAAGTATTGCATCAATGAAGGATATAATTGAAAATTTGCACAAAATCTATGATTCTGAACAGATCCTTCATTTAGATATAAGGGACTATTATACATGTATTAGGATAGGTTCATATTTCTCAGGAAATAAACTAGTAATTGCACTTAGAGTACCTATCATTTATAAAAGCACTTTTGAACTATATAAGCTGTGTCCACTACCTAATAAAAATCAGGAAATCCTTGTTCCCCCTTACCCGTTAATTGCAACCAATTCTCTAGAACATGTGTACATGGAGGCAGAATGCCCGAAGTCTGGCGACTGGTACATCTGCGAACAGAGGCTGGGTCATCAAATACGAACAGACCAGGATTGCATCCAGAAACTCATTCATACACAGGAGGTAGATGAAACGTGTAGATCCACGCCTATCTCTCTGTCCAAGGAGGCTCTATTAGAGCTAGATGATCAACACTATGCTATCAGTTTCCCGAAACCTACAAAAGTCGAGATAAAATGCCAACAGGAACAAGACGTCATTCTGAAAGGAAGCTACGTCGCTACTATACCCCAACATTGCTCCATGATAACACAACTATTTACTATTATAAACAACAACAATAAAGTACGCGGCCAACCCTTGAAAATTATGTACATACCTCAGCAGAAGATATCTACTACGAATAGTGAAGACCGCACCGGTGTATTGAAGATGAACTCTATAAACCTAAGCAATCTCGAGAAAATCGAACAACAATTATCGATAGAAAAACCAGTACAAATCGACAGAATCCAATCGACGAATTTCTATCATACATCTATACCATTATACCTACTTACGCTATCCGGTGCAGGCGCACTCGCATTAATACTATATCGCAAACATAGAGCAGCCTCCGCCGTACGCACTAACGCATCCACAGGAGTACAGACTGAAGAACAAAACGTCGCAACACTTGCTGTAGACTCAGCAATTAGTTGCTCAGCTTAGGGGGGAGGTGTCACGGGTGACGTCACACATCACCACGTCACGGCCCGCCGTACGGCAGCCCTTCGCGTCGGCCTACGTCACACCGCGTCATCAGCATACGTAGTGCATCGAACCACCGTTGTATTAAGTGATTGTGAAATACCAAATATCAGTGGACAATAAAACGAGATCGCCGCCAAGGCTCGCGGCCAATCATTACTTCCAAATCAGTTAGGTTGGACACTTTAGTTAAGATCTTTATGTAACCTTTTGCACCAAATACATCTATTCTGTAGTAAAGACCTCTTGTCATTTACCACCTCCGCTGCTGCCACACTCCCTACATAATTCACGTTTCATCTCTACTAATAAAATTTTGCAGTATCTTATCAGGAATTTCACCGCACACCTCAAGAAATTCGAGCAACACGCGTTTTCTTCTGAAGCGGTGTCAGGATTCGCGGTACCCATATCGCACTGACTTTTGACATATTAAGATGGTCATGAATTAGATCGTACCAATAGAATGGTTAGTTCTTTGAGCTATTGCTTTCACCTTTACTCAACCATCTTCAGATATAATTTTCTCCACTTTTTTAAATTTTCTTATAAAGAAGCTTCGACGGGCCGACCAGCTCTATGGTCGTCTTCGATTGCCACCACCACCACCACTACTAAATTGTTGATAAAGAAGGAGCAGTCTCACGGTAAACATAATCCATTTATTTTTTATAGCTTATTGATTTTTTACGTGTTTGGTCAAGAATTTTATTACCGCTCGGTGGTTTAATTTAACCAACATTGAAATAATGCTCATAGTGATCACGTTTGTTCGGTACTTACAAAGAAACAAAAGAACACCGCCGTTTTAATTTTACTTTTTTTTAATATTAATGAATGACTTTTACCGGCCAGTATTAAAAAGTTTACCAAAGAGGTTTAAAAGATGTCATTACCGAGAATTTATTGAACGCCCCTCGTACGAAGCAACGTCTTATAGAACAGATAAAGGAAAAATTGCGAAAACCGTAACTTTTTAGTCATATACGCTTGTTTTCATACTTTTGGCCTGGGATGTATATTATACATAACGAGTATAACGTGTTCAAACAGGAGTTGAAATGTTCTTTAAAATACAGTTCACATTCTAACTTTTCATCTTAATATCCCCTTAAGCAGTATCAAATGCCTTCTTGACGAGTCTTAACAAGACGTAGTAGACACAGCTATTTCTAAATTTCAGACACATTCTTTCAGAAGCCCTTTGAATTCGTTGGATAATCTTTGCTGAAACTATCTTAAGACTACACACTGTGTTAGTATTTTTAATTGGATAAGAAAAGCTATTTGTCAACGTGAAATCAATTTGCTGCTATGGAGTTAGGCTATACTCGTACACTAGAAAATAATAGTTTATTTATTTATTTAGAAAAGGTTACGAAATGTAAATTATTATAAACACATTTATATTGTGTAGTGTTACGACCTAAAACTAAGACCAAGACCACCGGGGATGGGCACCAGCATCCCCAGAGTGCAGTGGAGATACTGCGATCGCTAACCCGCATACCTAGCGTGGCGATTATGGCATTTACCCCCCATGAAATTAAGGGAGACCTATATAGGATATAGGACGTGCTTGAGCATATATGGTGGATATTTATATTAAGGAACAGTTATAAAGCGCTGATAAAGAAACTTCTGGGCTAAAACTATTAGCTGCTGGACGCCTTATCTGAGACACGTAAGAAATGCGATTTCTATATAAGCACTTACCTAAAGGCTCAGTGACATATACTACTTGGGGAGTTCCAGCTTCAATTAGAAAAAAATGATAAGAAATTAAACATAACCTAAGAAATTGTTTCCTTGTCACCCCTTTGAATCCCTGGCGTCGTCAAGTGTTACTTCTAAAGTCATATATAAAAAACAACCAGTTGAAACAATCTTAAAACCTTTAGACATGCCCAAGGCAATAAAATGAAACATCGAATGCTGAGAATCGTGACCATTCAGGCAATCGGCAGTTATTCTGAGCACCATGAATAGGAGTTATAAAGTAAATATTATTAGAGATAATTAATAGCTACTTCGATAATTTATCTTTTGTCACCACATCAGTCTGATTAAAACGCTTAATCAAAAACTTGCATTACAAGGTGCGTGTTATGACAAAGGACGATGACTGTGTGATTTTAGTGGGCGAGGAAGACTTTTAAAGCTATAACGACCTCATTGAACTTGTAGAATATGTTAGGGCAGTGGTTCCCAAAGTTGTCTGGGCTACAACCCATCTAATACAAGTTTACAAACTCGGGACCCACCACCACCTCCATATCAGCCGAAGCACGGCCACTGCTGGACATAGGCCTACTGGGGACCGACCTCTAGGAAATTTAACCGTTACCAATATGAATAAAGAGCTTTTCAAATCACAAAAAAAAATTAATACAATTTTTTATCAATCCGTACGGCGTCAGTCGCCCGCGGCCCGGCCGTTGCCTCGGTCGGTTGGTGTGTCTTTCTACAGGCAGGGCCTACCCAGTGGGTCGCGACCGATAGTTTGGAAAACCCTGTGTTAGGGAGTGTGTTAAGAATATAGACGAATTTCATATTAGCTTGCCCAACGTATATCGGTGCCCATCTTTCGATTATTTCATATGGCAGTACTGAACACCGGTGCAAAGAACAGCCGCCCATTTGTCAGTTGTTAAACCATGAAGAAATTGTGGTCAATTACGAGTAGATGGTTTCATGGTGGTCTTATCAGAGGAGTAGTTCATTCCAGAAAGCACGAAATGACCTTTGGGTATCAGGAAAGCAATAAGAAAGAAGAGTCACGGAAGCAGAGTAATAAAAAACATCGAAGCTTCTAGAACGCTTCAAGCACCAAGTGCCTTCGCGACTATTGGCCAGCAAGACGCGGTGCACGCGCACACAGATAAGCGGTGGTGGGCCCGGGGGCCCTCACTGTCCAACAAGCTCCACCTTAAGGCGCGGTACGAGAAAGAGATATCAGGGAGAGAAAGGGATATCGGGTAGGTGTATGCGCCCACGATAAGCAAGGACAGCAAAAACGCCCTAGGCTAAACCACACAAATAAGTACCAGGTGCGCAGGCCAGTACAGAGGGATTCGCAACGGACAGCCATCGAGTTCGGAAGCACATTACTACTCTTCACGCGTCGAGCTTACTTTTTCCTGCCAAAAAGATATACAGCGACCCGGCTCAGTTAAGCTGAGGGAACCACCTTTTAACCTGAAGCCCCGCCGTCGGTCGTTTTTCGCCGTTGCCCGATCCCGGTCCTGCTAAAATAGAAGCCCCGGGATACTGACGGCGACTAACGTCGCTGGCCCCTCGCGCCACCCCAACATGGAGCGAAAGTTGACGCCGAAAGCTGAGGGTAGATCGAGATCTGCGCATACCGATTTACCCTCACTCTCATCACCAGCCACAGCGCCGAGCGAGACACCATCACCATTTGGAAAGGGTAACTGGTATTTGGAGATTATTCTCCAACCCGAATATTATGGAATGCAATATACCCCCCGGCTGTTTTTGAAACCAAAACCCGGGTACCCGGGTATTTACCCGGGTGTCTCCTTTTTACACATATTCACTGTTTTTATGAGTATATAATAAGCAAAGCCGAAGTCCAGAACTATTTATAAGCAGCAATTATCAAATAAAAAAGAATGTAAAATAATTTTCGTAAAATGAATCATTGAAAAAAGCCTTCTTCCAACGAGTTCCACATACGTGGAAGTGGAACTCGTTGGAAGAAGTCTATGATTGCAAAAAAAGTACGGCAGCTTCAAGCTGGACTCACTGGCTCCCAAATTTAGAACACACAAGGGCATAACGCGTAAAGCAAGTTAACCCTATCTTCCATTTACCACAAGACTTCGAAAAACCCACTCCAAGCAATCGTGTTACGGCAAACAAGAGGAATTGCAGATACTCGTCACTATGCCCAGGGCACGACGACGAATGTCTGCAATAATTGCAATGCAGAAGATCACACGAGCGAACAACATCAAATGCCCAGTGGTTCAGAAACGTGATTGCGAGGCAAATGGAACAAGCGAAGCCCAAGGCTGGATTGTACCGACTTATGATCGAAGACTGATCAACGTTAAATATGCCACCAGCAGCTGTCAGCCCACAGATACCTGTCAAACTTTCCATACATTCGAATTTTAACGAACACAGCTTACGATTACAGACGGTTTGGTGCTACCCAGCCTAAGCCAACAAATATCGAGGAGAGTATCAAACTCTAAGTGGTAAGACTGGGTGTCAGATACGCAGACATCACAAACATGAGGTTATTTAAATAAATTTACAAAAATAAAAGCACTAGTCAATAAATACAGACCGGCTATAATACCCGACTTCAAGTACCAAAACCCGGGTAACTGTGTATTTACCCGGGTGTTTCCTTAGCAACTTAGTATATAATAAGCAAAGCCGAAGTCCAGAACTATTTATAAGCAGCAATTATCAGATAAAACAAAATGTAGAAGAAAATTCGTAAAATCAACCATAGCAAAATCGACGTATGTGGAACTAGTTAGAAGAAGGCTACGATTGCGAAAAAAGTACGGCCAGCTTCAAGCTGCACTCACTGGCTCCCGAATTTAGAATACACAAGGGCATAACGCGTAATGCAAGTTAACCCTATCTTCCATTTACCACAAGATTTCGAAAAATGAGCGGTAATTTGTGATACGAAAATTTTACTTGTACTGCATGCATGGGAGGAAACTTCTTCACGATGAGGATACCCATCCGAAAAATAGCCATCGTATAGCTTCGCCGCAAAGTTATTCTAATTTACCGAAGAAATGTAAGCATAACTTCCTACTTGGAGGTTGTCTCCTTTGTTAGACCATTTTTTCCTTTGTTGGAGTATGTAGAAATATTCTAGATGCCTCCCTCGCCAAAAATGTTGGTGCACCTGATGCAATAATTTCCAACGTTGAATAAGACTAAGTTTTCTTTCAGTTAATACAGGTTCACGGAGATTAGACGGTGGCCCCAGTGTCAAAAAGTAACCTAGGGTCAATATAGAGAGATCATTGGCATAACTCAGGGGTAATAAAGAACACGAGTTAAGGAGTGATTCGACTTGACGATGTCGAATTCCTTGAAAGTGAAGCGTTGAAGAACCGTAATTGTAGTCGAGACAATTGTGTCTTCATCTAATAATTTTACTGCCGCTTCGGCCAAGCCGGAGAAGTGCGGACTCGCAGAAATACAAACTGGATCGCTTCGAAACCAATTCTTAGTGTAATACCTTATTAAAAGTGCACACGAAAAACTACATTTCATACTTTAATGACTTGCTGCTCCTTGCCTAAAGAAACATTGAAAGTTCGCTATGGTTACTTAATACGCAATTGGTGTTAAGCAGCCAAATTACAGAGCCCCTAAGTGGCTTATCGATTAAAGTCCGTGACTGTACCTAAACGGTGCATTTCTCCGATTGTTCTGAACTCATGCCGATCGAAGAATATTGTCCTATTATGAAAGGGATTTTATAAAAGAAAGGCGCTCGAGTTATATTAGTGGCTGATTTATATAAAATATGGACTTGGGTTGGAAAAAAGTACTTAGTCGGCTCATAAGTTCTGTCACTGGCCTTTAAAATTTAAATTTGGAACTCCTAAACCAAAAACCGTTGTGCATTTGAATTTCGAATCTTTTTTAAATATTTGAGTAGTATTTATTTTGCAATTTTCTGTTTTCTTTAACATGGAGTGGACGCTTAAAGATAGCCGTACCGCAATAATTGCACTATATCGCTGTGGACACTCGCCGACTAAAATTTTTAAGCTACTTGAAAATTTAAAATTCTCTCTAAGATTTGTGTATCGTACCATAGAAAGATACAGTGAGGTCTCTAGTTTAAATGACAAGAAAAGAAGCGGTCGTCCGCGTACAGCTAGGACTCCAGCGGTTGTACAAGCAATTAGGGCACGCATTGCCAGAAATCCCGCTAGGAAACAAAAAGTTATGGCCCTCCAGATGGGTTTGAGCAGAAACACGGTGAAAAGAGTGCTTAATCAAGACCTGAGACTTCGTGCTTATAAACGAAAAACTGGCCATCTTCTTAATGGTCGGCTTAAAGCTTTAAGGCTTAAAAGATCTAAAGCTTTATTGAAGAAGTACGCTAAAAATAAGCATCGTTGTTGTATACTGTTTTCGGACGAGAAATTTTTTGACATAGAAGAAAACTGTAATAAACAAAATGATACGAGTGTACGCTCGCAATAGTAAAGAAGCGTCTAATAGCATTCTCCGTATTCAAAGAGGTCATCACCCTTCATCTGTGATGGTTTGGCTGGGAGTTTCTTATGCGGGCGTCACTAGTATGCATTTTTGTGAGAAAGGAGTAAAAACTAGTGCCAAAGTGTACCAAGACACGGTGTTGACTAATATTGTGAAACCACTATCCCATACGATGTTTCTAAACCAGCATTGGGTTTTCCAGCAGGACTCTGCTCCAGCCCATAAGGCAAAGTCTACACAAGCCTGGTTTGCCTCCAATAAAATCGACTTTATACGGCATGAAGAAAGCGTGAGTAACTATGACTCTCTTAACTCCTTTTTCGCTGTTGTATATGCGAGAGGGTGACGGAGCGTTCGTAGTTCTCCTGGGTGGTTTCCATAAATCTCACCAACTATATATATATAAACTTGGAGATGAGGCCAGATGGGTCGTGACTACGGTCGCGGCCAAGCATAGCAAACACCTCTGTTGTGATGGCCCTTGCAAAAATATGCGTGCGATAGGGCTCTGGGGGTTAGCAGCCCACTTAGCCTGATTATATTTTGCTCCGAAGTCAAATAAAGAAATAAATTTGTCACCGGCCCCTCCACTGAGGACCGGTCGGGCAAATAATCCGCGTCGGGGCGAGCGCGGCGGCGGTGAGTCAGCAGTAGTTGAGCCTGCTGACCACAGATGTCCAATTTGTGGCAGAGAATTCAAAACAAAGATCGGATTAGGCGTTCACAAGCGTAGCGCGCATCCGGTACAGGCCAATGACGACGTTGCCCCTATAGTGGCGAAGCGACGGTGGCGTGACGAGGAGGTGGCTATCATGGCAAAGACTGAGGCACGTCTTGTTCATGAACAAGGCAGTCGCGGCAACGTGGAGCTGCTCGATGCGCTCGTTGGGTTCGGAAGGACCCTCGAGGCCTTAAAAGGGCGAAGGCGGTATCCGGAGTACAGAGCTTTGGTACAATCGTACCTTGCCGAGTATCAGGAGGCGCCGGATATCCAAGTTGAAGCGACACCTGAAGTCTTGCCGGATGTGCCACTGGAATCGCCCCCGCCCGCTGATGAGCATCCTGCGGTTAGTTGCGATGGGCCTAGTGCGGCTGATCTATTAGCGGCCCTTTTGCGGGGTGCAGCGGCCAGGTTGGCTAAGCGAAGTTCTGAGCAGCGAGCCGCGGGGCAGCGTCATATGAATGATCAGACCGATAACGACCATTGCACTGAGCCTGCGAGGTTGTCTAGACGGAAGCGGCGTAGAGCAGAGTACGCGAGGGTGCAGAATCTGTATCGCAAGTGTCGGAGCCGTGCGGCGGCTGAGATTATTGATGGCGCGTGCCGGCGCGTTGGGCATAGTCTTGAGGAGTTGGAAGCCTACTGGCGACCGCTTCTTGAGAAGGTGTCTGACGCCCCGGGTCCCACACCGAAAGCCCTGGCCGATTTACGTCGGACTGTGGAAGACGGAGGACGTGCGCGCGACTTCTCTCAGCTGTGGGCGCCATTTAGTCCGGATGAGATTAAGGCGTCACGCATTGATTTGAACACTGCTCCAGGACCGGACGGAATACGTGCCGAGGACTGGCGGTCGGTTTCTGTGGCCCATAAGGCGGAATTGTTCAACGCTTGGATGACGAAGGGTGAGATCCCGAGCCCTCCTCTAGCCCAGATCTTAATCCGTTAGACTATAAAATATGGCAGTATTTAGAGGAAATGGTGTGCTCAAAACCTCATGAAAACCTAGACTCGCTGAAAAAATCCCTTGCTACGGCAGTGGCCAATATCGACATGAAAGTGGTGCGTGAATCCATTGACGACTGGCCACGCAGACTTCAAGCCAGTGTAGATAATTATGGCGGTCATTTTGAATAAATGTTATACATTTAGATTCTCTAGTTTATAAGCTTTCAAACGCTGTACAAATTATACGGAATAAACTTAACTTTTGTTTTTATTTGATACTATGTATATGACAGAACTTATGAGCCGACTAAGTAGAGTGATAGTGCCGTGCAGACCTTAATGAGCTGCACTCGACGCTAAGTACACACTGTGGGGTGTTCCAGGCACAATTAACAAAAATAATAGATTTGTATAAATATATATCAATCAATCAATCAAATATTTATTTGCATAGAATACAGTACAAAGGGATGTCACAGTATTACATAATATAGTGTCATGTATTCAGCCGGTCTAGGCGTGCAAATCTCACCAACTATATATATATATATAAACCTGGAGATGAGGCCAGATGGGTCGTGACTACGGTCGCGGCCAAGCATAGCAAACACCTCTGTTGTGATGGCCCTTGCAAAAATATGCGTGCGATAGGGCTCTGGGGGTTAGCAGCCCACTTAGCCTGATTATATTTTGCTCCGAAGTCAAATAAAGAAATAAATTTGTCACCGGCCCCTCCACTGAGGACCGGTCGGGCAAATAATCCGCGTCGGGGCGAGCGCGGCGGCGGTGAGTCAGCAGTAGTTGAGCCTGCTGACCATAGATGTCCAATTTGTGGCAGAGAATTCAAAACAAAGATCGGATTAGGCGTTCACAAGCGTAGCGCGCATCCGGTACAGGCCAATGACGACGTTGCCCCTATAGTGGCGAAGCGACGGTGGCGTGACGAGGAGGTGGCTATCATGGCAAAGACTGAGGCACGTCTTGTTCATGAACAAGGCAGTCGCGGCAACGTGGAGCTGCTCGATGCGCTCGTTGGGTTCGGAAGGACCCTCGAGGCCTTAAAAGGGCGAAGGCGGTATCCGGAGTACAGAGCTTTGGTACAATCGTACCTTGCCGAGTATCAGGAGGCGCCGGATATCCAAGTTGAAGCGACACCTGAAGTCTTGCCGGATGTGCCACTGGAATCGCCCCCGCCCGCTGATGAGCATCCTGCGGTTAGTTGCGATGGGCCTAGTGCGGCTGATCTATTAGCGGCCCTTTTGCGGGGTGCAGCGGCCAGGTTGGCAAAGCGAAGTTCTGAGCAGCGAGCCGCGGGGCAGCGTCATATGAATGATCAGACCGATAACGACCATTGCACTGAGCCTGCGAGGTTGTCTAGACGGAAGCGGCGTAGAGCAGAGTACGCGAGGGTGCAGAATCTGTATCGCAAGTGTCGGAGCCGTGCGGCGGCTGAGATTATTGATGGCGCGTGCCGGCGCGTTGGGCATAGTCTTGAGGAGTTGGAAGCCTACTGGCGACCGCTTCTTGAGAAGGTGTCTGACGCCCCGGGTCCCACACCGAAAGCCCTGGCCGATTTACGTCGGACTGTGGAAGACGGAGGACGTGCGCGCGACTTCTCTCAGCTGTGGGCGCCATTTAGTCCGGATGAGATTAAGGCGTCACGCATTGATTTGAACACTGCTCCAGGACCGGACGGAATACGTGCCGAGGACTGGCGGTCGGTTTCTGTGGCCCATAAGGCGGAATTGTTCAACGCTTGGATGACGAAGGGTGAGATCCCGAGCCCTCCTCTAGCCCAGATCTTAATCCGTTAGACTATAAAATATGGCAGTATTTAGAGGAAATGGTGTGCTCAAAACCTCATGAAAACCTAGACTCGCTGAAAAAATCCCTTGCTACGGCAGTGGCCAATATCGACATGAAAGTGGTGCGTGAATCCATTGACGACTGGCCACGCAGACTTCAAGCCAGTGTAGATAATTATGGCGGTCATTTTGAATAAATGTTATACATTTAGATTCTCTAGTTTATAAGCTTTCAAACGCTGTACAAATTATACGGAATAAACTTAACTTTTGTTTTTATTTGATACTATGTATATGACAGAACTTATGAGCCGACTAAGTAGAGTGATAGTGCCGTGCAGACCTTAATGAGCTGCACTCGACGCTAAGTACACACTGTGGGGTGTTCCAGGCACAATTAACAAAAATAATAGATTTGTATAAATATATATCAATCAATCAATCAAATATTTATTTGCATAGAATACAGTACAAAGGGATGTCACAGTATTACATAATATAGTGTCATGTATTCAGCCGGTCTAGGCGTGCAAATCTCACCAACTATATATATATATAAACCTGGAGATGAGGCCAGATGGGTCGTGACTACGGTCGCGGCCAAGCATAGCAAACACCTCTGTTGTGATGGCCCTTGCAAAAATATGCGTGCGATAGGGCTCTGGGGGTTAGCAGCCCACTTAGCCTGATTATATTTTGCTCCGAAGTCAAATAAAGAAATAAATTTGTCACCGGCCCCTCCACTGAGGACCGGTCGGGCAAATAATCCGCGTCGGGGCGAGCGCGGCGGCGGTGAGTCAGCAGTAGTTGAGCCTGCTGACCATAGATGTCCAATTTGTGGCAGAGAATTCAAAACAAAGATCGGATTAGGCGTTCACAAGCGTAGCGCGCATCCGGTACAGGCCAATGACGACGTTGCCCCTATAGTGGCGAAGCGACGGTGGCGTGACGAGGAGGTGGCTATCATGGCAAAGACTGAGGCACGTCTTGTTCATGAACAAGGCAGTCGCGGCAACGTGGAGCTGCTCGATGCGCTCGTTGGGTTCGGAAGGACCCTCGAGGCCTTAAAAGGGCGAAGGCGGTATCCGGAGTACAGAGCTTTGGTACAATCGTACCTTGCCGAGTATCAGGAGGCGCCGGATATCCAAGTTGAAGCGACACCTGAAGTCTTGCCGGATGTGCCACTGGAATCGCCCCCGCCCGCTGATGAGCATCCTGCGGTTAGTTGCGATGGGCCTAGTGCGGCTGATCTATTAGCGGCCCTTTTGCGGGGTGCAGCGGCCAGGTTGGCTAAGCGAAGTTCTGAGCAGCGAGCCGCGGGGCAGCGTCATATGAATGATCAGACCGATAACGACCATTGCACTGAGCCTGCGAGGTTGTCTAGACGGAAGCGGCGTAGAGCAGAGTACGCGAGGGTGCAGAATCTGTATCGCAAGTGTCGGAGCCGTGCGGCGGCTGAGATTATTGATGGCGCGTGCCGGCGCGTTGGGCATAGTCTTGAGGAGTTGGAAGCCTACTGGCGACCGCTTCTTGAGAAGGTGTCTGACGCCCCGGGTCCCACACCGAAAGCCCTGGCCGATTTACGTCGGACTGTGGAAGACGGAGGACGTGCGCGCGACTTCTCTCAGCTGTGGGCGCCATTTAGTCCGGATGAGATTAAGGCGTCACGCATTGATTTGAACACTGCTCCAGGACCGGACGGAATACGTGCCGAGGACTGGCGGTCGGTTTCTGTGGCCCATAAGGCGGAATTGTTCAACGCTTGGATGACGAAGGGTGAGATCCCGAGCCCTCCTCTAGCCCAGATCTTAATCCGTTAGACTATAAAATATGGCAGTATTTAGAGGAAATGGTGTGCTCAAAACCTCATGAAAACCTAGACTCGCTGAAAAAATCCCTTGCTACGGCAGTGGCCAATATCGACATGAAAGTGGTGCGTGAATCCATTGACGACTGGCCACGCAGACTTCAAGCCAGTGTAGATAATTATGGCGGTCATTTTGAATAAATGTTATACATTTAGATTCTCTAGTTTATAAGCTTTCAAACGCTGTACAAATTATACGGAATAAACTTAACTTTTGTTTTTATTTGATACTATGTATATGACAGAACTTATGAGCCGACTAAGTAGAGTGATAGTGCCGTGCAGACCTTAATGAGCTGCACTCGACGCTAAGTACACACTGTGGGGTGTTCCAGGCACAATTAACAAAAATAATAGATTTGTATAAATATATATCAATCAATCAATCAAATATTTATTTGCATAGAATACAGTACAAAGGGATGTCACAGTATTACATAATATAGTGTCATGTATTCAGCCGGTCTAGGCGTGCAAATATTCATTAAAATCTAACATTCAATTCAAATAATTATTTACATTACACACATTGCTTGTCACCCCTTTGAATCCCTGGCGTCGTCAAGTGTTACTTCTAAAGTCATATATAAAAAACAACCAGTTGAAACAATCTTAAAACCTTTAGACATGCCCAAGGCAATAAAATGAAACATCGAATGCTGAGAATCGTGACCATTCAGGCAATCGGCAGTTATTCTGAGCACCATGAATAGGAGTTATAAAGAAAATATTATTAGAGATAATTAATAGCTACTTCGATAATTTATTTTTTGTCACCACATCAGTCTGATTAAAACGCTTAATCAAAAACTTGCATTACAAGGTGCGTGTTATGACAAAGGACGATGACTGTGTGATTTTAGTGGGCGAGGAAGACTTTTAAAGCTATAACGACCTCATTGAACTTGTAGAATATGTTAGGGCAGTGGTTCCCAAAGTTGTCTGGGCTACAACCCATCTAATACAAGTTTACAAACTCGGGACCCACCACCACCTCCATATCAGCCGAAGCACGGCCACTGCTGGACATAGGCCCACTGGGGACCGACCTCTAGGAAATTTAATCGTTACCAATATGAATAAAGAGCTTTCCAAATAACAAAAAAAAATTAATACAATTTTTTATCAATCCGTACGGCGTCAGTCGCCCGCGGCCCGGCCGTTGCCTCGGTCGGTTGGTGTGTCTTTCTACAGGCAGGGCCCACCCAGTGGGTCGCGACCGATAGTTTGGAAAACCCTGTGTTAGGGAGTGTGTTAAGAATATAGACGAATTTCATATTAGCTTGCCCAACGTATATCGGTGGCCATCTTTCGATTATTTCATATGGCAGTACTGAACACCGGTGCAAGACTAGACGCCACAGAGGACCTGTATCCCTATTTGGCTCTGCATATCCTGGGGGCATATAGGGTTGTACGGGCAGCCGTCAGCGATTACAAAACCAACATTGCAGGGAGGATCTCTGAACAGTTGAAGTCAATCTGCCCAGGTGGGGTTGATTTCAATGATAACATGATGGGGACAGGGAACTGGCAGAGCGATAAAGTATTTAATAAGATGGTGGCTGCGATAGATATGTTCTATCATAAGTTTCCTGGGAGTCAATACTCCAACATGAGGGTCGCAACCTTGGGATCACGCCACAGGGACTGTGCGGCGCTGCTTTCCTTTGGATATCTGACTGGCATCACTGGTGTCCCCAACATCGTCGACATCATGGAGTGGGTTTTTGTTAATCAAATTGGTGATGACATTGACCGCATGATGGAAGATGGGGATGAGAACGTAGATGCCTTTTCATACTTTCCTTACCAAGTAGATATGGGTTTGGTGCTTAAGTCTTCGTACTCATCCACTGCAAATCCCTACTTTTTCGAATGGGCTCACCTTGTAGGTGGACTGTTGAAGAGAAAGAGGTCTCTAAACGCACGACACTTTAATGAATATCAATCGATGAATATTCTCCTAAACGCTGCCTGTGTCGCATATGTTTTCTCACACTCCTTTTCCGTAACCAAAGTATACACTGAAGACGGAACATGGACTGACCCCAGCGTTGTTGAAGACGCCCCTTCAGTGGCTGACATAGATGACAATGTGAACGCTGCCTCTCTGGAGGACGTTTTGAAATCCCGGGTGGCAGAGGATTGGATCATTTATCTAAACACAACAAATAACCAGATGCCTGATCAGGTCAAAAGATTTGTGAAAGAAGTCGCCAGATCCTGCAGTGACTCCAGAGAAGGATCAATAGAACACTACATCAAGGAAATTGCAGCGACATTATAGAACACAGTCTATCATTTAGACTATCATGAAAAAAAAAAAAAAAAAAGAACAGCCGCCCATTTGTCAGTTGTTAAACCATGAAGAAATTGTGGTCAATTAGATGGTCTCATGGTGGTCTTATCAGAGGAGTAGTTCATTCCAGAAAGCACGAAATGACCTTTGGGTATCAGGAAAGCAATAAGAAAGAAGAGTCACGGAAGCAGAGTAATAAAAAACATCGAAGCTTCTAGAACGCTTCAAGCACCAAGTGCCTTCGCGACTATTGGCCAGCAAGACGCGGTGCACGCGCACACAGATAAGCGGTGGTGGGCCCGGGGGCCCTCACTGTCCAACAAGCTCCACCTTAAGGCGCGGTACGAGAAAGAGATATC
This sequence comes from Notocelia uddmanniana, assembly GCA_905163555.1. Lineage (NCBI taxonomy): Eukaryota > Metazoa > Arthropoda > Insecta > Lepidoptera > Tortricidae > Notocelia > Notocelia uddmanniana. The sequence continues at coordinate 60,452,139 of LR991052.1, forward strand.
AGGGAGAGAAAGGGATATCGGGTAGGTGTATGCGCCCACGATAAGCAAGGACAGCAAAAACGCCCTAGGCTAAACCACACAAATAAGTACCAGGTGCGCAGGCCAGTACAGAGGGATTCGCAAGGGACAGCCATCGAGTTCGGAAGCACATTACTACTCTTCACGCGTCGAGCTTACTTTTTCCTGCCAAAAAGATATACAGCGACCCGGCTCAGTTAGCCTGAGGGAACCACCTTTTAACCTGAAGCCCCGCCGTCGGTCGTTTTTCGCCGTTGCCCGATCCCGGTCCTGCTAAAATAGAAGCCCCGGGATACTGACGGCGACTAACGTCGCTGGCCCCTCGCGCCACCCCAACATGGAGCGAAAGTTGACGCCGAAAGCTGAGGGTAGATCGAGATCTGCGCATACCGATTTACCCTCACTCTCATCACCAGCCACAGCGCCGAGCGAGACACCATCACCATTTGGAAAGGGTAACTGGTATTTGGAGATTATTCTCCAACCCGAATATTATGGAATGCAATATACCCCCCGGCTGTTTTTGAAACCCGGGTAATACCCGACTTCCAAGTACCAAAACCCGGGTATTTACCCGGGTGTCTCCTTTTTACACATATTCACTGTTTTTATGAGTATATAATAAGCAAAGCCGAAGTCCAGAACTATTTATAAGCAGCAATTATCAAATAAAAAAGAATGTAGTATAATTTTCGTAAAATGAATCATTGAAAAAAGCCTTCTTCCAACGAGTTCCACATACGTGGAAGTGGAACTAGTTAGAAGAAGGCTACGATTGCGAAAAAAGTACGGCCAGCTTCAAGCTGCACTCACTGGCTCCCGAATTTAGAATACACAAGGGCATAACGCGTAATGCAAGTTAACCCTATCTTCCATTTACCACAAGATTTCGAAAAATGAGCGGTAATTTGTGATACGAAAATTTTACTTGTACTGCATGCATGGGAGGAAACTTCTTCACGATGAGGATACCCATCCGAAAAATAGCCATCGTATAGCTTCGCCGCAAAGTTATTCTAATTTACCGAAGAAATGTAAGCATAACTTCCTACTTGGAGGTTGTCTCCTTTGTTAGACCATTTTTTCCTTTGTTGGAGTGTGTAGAAATATTCTAGATGCCTCCCTCGCCAAAAATGTTGGTGCACCTGATGCAATAATTTCCAACGTTGAATAAGACTAAGTTTTCTTTCAGTTAATACAGGTTCACGGAGATTAGACGGTGGCCCCAGTGTCAAAAAGTAACCTAGGGTCAATATAGAGAGATCATTGGCATAACTCAGGGATAATAAAGAACACGAGTTAAGGAGTGATTCGACTTGACGATGTCGAATTCCTTGAAAGTGAAGCGTTGAAGAACCGTAATTGTAGTCGAGACAATTGTGTCTTCATCTAATAATTTTACTGCCGCTTCGGCCAAGCCGGAGAAGTGCGGACTCGCAGAAATACAAACTGGATCGCTTCGAAACAAATTCTTAGTGTAATACCTTATTAAAAGTGCACACGAAAAACTACATTTCATACTTTAATGACTTGCTGCTCCTTGCCTAAAGAAACATTGAAAGTTCGCTATGGTTACTTAATACGCAATTGGTGTTAAGCAGCCAAATTACAGAGCCCCTAAGTGGCTTATCGATTAAAGTCCGTGACTGTACCTAAACGGTGCATTTCTCCGATTGTTCTGAACTCATGCCGATCGAAGAATATTGTCCTATTATGAAAGGGATTTTATAAAAGAAAGGCGCTCGAGTTATATTAGTGGCTGATTTGCAAAAAATATGGACTTGGGTTGGAAAAAAGTACTTAGTCGGCTCATAAGTTCTGTCACTGGCCTTTAAAATTTAAATTTGGAACTCCTAAACCAAAAACCGTTGTGCATTTGAATTTCGAATCTTTTTTAAATATTTGAGTAGTATTATTTTGCAATTTTCTGTTTTCTTTAACATGGAGTGGACGCTTAAAGATAGCCGTACCGCAATAATTGCACTATATCGCTGTGGACACTCGCCGACTAAAATTTTTAAGCTACTTGAAAATTTAAAATTCTCTCTAAGATTTGTGTATCGTACCATAGAAACATACAGTGAGGTCTCTAGTTTAAATGACAAGAAAAGAAGCGGTCGTCCGCGTACAGCTAGGACTCCAGCGGTTGTACAAGCAATTAGGGCACGCATTGCCAGAAATCCCGCTAGGAAACAAAAAGTTATGGCCCTCCAGATGGGTTTGAGCAGAAACACGGTGAAAAGAGTGCTTAATCAAGACCTGAGACTTCGTGCTTATAAACGAAAAACTGGCCATCTTCTTAATGGTCGGCTTAAAGCTTTAAGGCTTAAAAGATCTAAAGCTTTATTGAAGAAGTACGCTAAAAATAAGCATCGTTGTTGTATACTGTTTTCGGACGAGAAATTTTTTGACATAGAAGATAACTGTAATAAACAAAATGATACTAGTGTACGCTCGCAATAGTAAAGAAGCGTCTAATAGCATTCTCCGTATTCAAAGAGGTCATCACCCTTCATCTGTGATGGTTTGGCTGGGAGTTTCTTATGCGGGCGTCACTAGTATGCATTTTTGTGAGAAAGGAGTAAAAACTAGTGCCAAAGTGTACCAAGACACGGTGTTGACTAATATTGTGAAACCACTATCCCATACGATGTTTCTAAACCAGCATTGGGTTTTCCAGCAGGACTCTGCTCCAGCCCATAAGGCAAAGTCTACACAAGCCTGGTTTGCCTCCAATAAAATCGACTTTATACGGCATGAAGAAGGCGGGAGTAACTATGACTCTCTTAACTCCTTTTTCGCTGTTGTATATGCGAGAGGGTGACGGGGCGTTCGTAGTTCTCCTGGGTGGTTTCCATAAATCTCACCAACTATATATATATAAACCTGGAGATGAGGCCAGATGGGTCGTGACTACGGTCGCGGCCAAGCATAGCAAACACCTCTGTTGTGATGGCCCTTGCAAAAATATGCGTGCGATAGGGCTCTGGGGGTTAGCAGCCCACTTAGCCTGATTATATTTTGCTCCGAAGTCAAATAAAGAAATAAATTTGTCACCGGCCCCTCCACTGAGGACCGGTCGGGCAAATAATCCGCGTCGGGGCGAGCGCGGCGGCGGTGAGTCAGCAGTAGTTGAGCCTGCTGACCACAGATGTCCAATTTGTGGCAGAGAATTCAAAACAAAGATCGGATTAGGCGTTCACAAGCGTAGCGCGCATCCGGTACAGGCCAATGACGACGTTGCCCCTATAGTGGCGAAGCGACGGTGGCGTGACGAAGAGGTGGCTATCATGGCATAGACTGAGGCACGTCTTTTTCATGAACAAGGCAGTCGCGGCAACGTGGAGCTGCTCGATGCGCTCGTTGGGTTCGGAAGGACCCTCGAGGCCTTAAAAGGGCGAAGGCGGTATCCGGAGTACAGAGCTTTGGTACAATCGTACCTTGCCGAGTATCAGGAGGCGCCGGATATCCAAGTTGAAGCGACACCTGAAGTCTTGCCGGATGTGCCACTGGAATCGCCCCCGCCCGCTGATGAGCATCCTGCGGTTAGTTGCGATGGGCCTAGTGCGGCTGATCTATTAGCGGCCCTTTTGCGGGGTGCAGCGGCCAGGTTGGCTAAGCGAAGTTCTGAGCAGCGAGCCGCGGGGCAGCGTCATATGAATGATCAGACCGATAACGACCATTGCACTGAGCCTGCGAGGTTGTCTAGACGGAAGCGGCGTAGAGCAGAGTACGCGAGGGTGCAGAATCTGTATCGCAAGTGTCGGAGCCGTGCGGCGGCTGAGATTATTGATGGCGCGTGCCGGCGCGTTGGGCATAGTCTTGAGGAGTTGGAAGCCTACTGGCGACCGCTTCTTGAGAAGGTGTCTGACGCCCCGGGTCCCACACCGAAAGCCCTGGCCGATTTACGTCGGACTGTGGAAGACGGAGGACGTGCGCGCGACTTCTCTCAGCTGTGGGCGCCATTTAGTCCGGATGAGATTAAGGCGTCACGCATTGATTTGAACACTGCTCCAGGACCGGACGGAATACGTGCCGAGGACTGGCGGTCGGTTTCTGTGGCCCATAAGGCGGAATTGTTCAACGCTTGGATGACGAAGGGTGAGATCCCGAGCCCTCCTCTAGCCCAGATCTTAATCCGTTAGACTATAAAATATGGCAGTATTTAGAGGAAATGGTGTGCTCAAAACCTCATGAAAACCTAGACTCGCTGAAAAAATCCCTTGCTACGGCAGTGGCCAATATCGACATGAAAGTGGTGCGTGAATCCATTGACGACTGGCCACGCAGACTTCAAGCCAGTGTAGATAATTATGGCGGTCATTTTGAATAAATGTTATACATTTAGATTCTCTAGTTTATAAGCTTTCAAACGCTGTACAAATTATACGGAATAAACTTAACTTTTGTTTTTATTTGATACTATGTATATGACAGAACTTATGAGCCGACTAAGTAGAGTGATAGTGCCGTGCAGACCTTAATGAGCTGCACTCGACGCTAAGTACACACTGTGGGGTGTTCCAGGCACAATTAACAAAAATAATAGATTTGTATAAATATATATCAATCAATCAATCAAATATTTATTTGCATAGAATACAGTACAAAGGGATGTCACAGTATTACATAATATAGTGTCATGTATTCAGCCGGTCTAGGCGTGCAAATCTCACCAACTATATATATATATATAAACCTGGAGATGAGGCCAGATGGGTCGTGACTACGGTCGCGGCCAAGCATAGCAAACACCTCTGTTGTGATGGCCCTTGCAAAAATATGCGTGCGATAGGGCTCTGGGGGTTAGCAGCCCACTTAGCCTGATTATATTTTGCTCCGAAGTCAAATAAAGAAATAAATTTGTCACCGGCCCCTCCACTGAGGACCGGTCGGGCAAATAATCCGCGTCGGGGCGAGCGCGGCGGCGGTGAGTCAGCAGTAGTTGAGCCTGCTGACCATAGATGTCCAATTTGTGGCAGAGAATTCAAAACAAAGATCGGATTAGGCGTTCACAAGCGTAGCGCGCATCCGGTACAGGCCAATGACGACGTTGCCCCTATAGTGGCGAAGCGACGGTGGCGTGACGAGGAGGTGGCTATCATGGCAAAGACTGAGGCACGTCTTGTTCATGAACAAGGCAGTCGCGGCAACGTGGAGCTGCTCGATGCGCTCGTTGGGTTCGGAAGGACCCTCGAGGCCTTAAAAGGGCGAAGGCGGTATCCGGAGTACAGAGCTTTGGTACAATCGTACCTTGCCGAGTATCAGGAGGCGCCGGATATCCAAGTTGAAGCGACACCTGAAGTCTTGCCGGATGTGCCACTGGAATCGCCCCCGCCCGCTGATGAGCATCCTGCGGTTAGTTGCGATGGGCCTAGTGCGGCTGATCTATTAGCGGCCCTTTTGCGGGGTGCAGCGGCCAGGTTGGCTAAGCGAAGTTCTGAGCAGCGAGCCGCGGGGCAGCGTCATATGAATGATCAGACCGATAACGACCATTGCACTGAGCCTGCGAGGTTGTCTAGACGGAAGCGGCGTAGAGCAGAGTACGCGAGGGTGCAGAATCTGTATCGCAAGTGTCGGAGCCGTGCGGCGGCTGAGATTATTGATGGCGCGTGCCGGCGCGTTGGGCATAGTCTTGAGGAGTTGGAAGCCTACTGGCGACCGCTTCTTGAGAAGGTGTCTGACGCCCCGGGTCCCACACCGAAAGCCCTGGCCGATTTACGTCGGACTGTGGAAGACGGAGGACGTGCGCGCGACTTCTCTCAGCTGTGGGCGCCATTTAGTCCGGATGAGATTAAGGCGTCACGCATTGATTTGAACACTGCTCCAGGACCGGACGGAATACGTGCCGAGGACTGGCGGTCGGTTTCTGTGGCCCATAAGGCGGAATTGTTCAACGCTTGGATGACGAAGGGTGAGATCCCGAGCCCTCCTCTAGCCCAGATCTTAATCCGTTAGACTATAAAATATGGCAGTATTTAGAGGAAATGGTGTGCTCAAAACCTCATGAAAACCTAGACTCGCTGAAAAAATCCCTTGCTACGGCAGTGGCCAATATCGACATGAAAGTGGTGCGTGAATCCATTGACGACTGGCCACGCAGACTTCAAGCCAGTGTAGATAATTATGGCGGTCATTTTGAATAAATGTTATACATTTAGATTCTCTAGTTTATAAGCTTTCAAACGCTGTACAAATTATACGGAATAAACTTAACTTTTGTTTTTATTTGATACTATGTATATGACAGAACTTATGAGCCGACTAAGTAGAGTGATAGTGCCGTGCAGACCTTAATGAGCTGCACTCGACGCTAAGTACACACTGTGGGGTGTTCCAGGCACAATTAACAAAAATAATAGATTTGTATAAATATATATCAATCAATCAATCAAATATTTATTTGCATAGAATACAGTACAAAGGGATGTCACAGTATTACATAATATAGTGTCATGTATTCAGCCGGTCTAGGCGTGCAAATCTCACCAACTATATATATATATATAAACCTGGAGATGAGGCCAGATGGGTCGTGACTACGGTCGCGGCCAAGCATAGCAAACACCTCTGTTGTGATGGCCCTTGCAAAAATATGCGTGCGATAGGGCTCTGGGGGTTAGCAGCCCACTTAGCCTGATTATATTTTGCTCCGAAGTCAAATAAAGAAATAAATTTGTCACCGGCCCCTCCACTGAGGACCGGTCGGGCAAATAATCCGCGTCGGGGCGAGCGCGGCGGCGGTGAGTCAGCAGTAGTTGAGCCTGCTGACCATAGATGTCCAATTTGTGGCAGAGAATTCAAAACAAAGATCGGATTAGGCGTTCACAAGCGTAGCGCGCATCCGGTACAGGCCAATGACGACGTTGCCCCTATAGTGGCGAAGCGACGGTGGCGTGACGAGGAGGTGGCTATCATGGCAAAGACTGAGGCACGTCTTGTTCATGAACAAGGCAGTCGCGGCAACGTGGAGCTGCTCGATGCGCTCGTTGGGTTCGGAAGGACCCTCGAGGCCTTAAAAGGGCGAAGGCGGTATCCGGAGTACAGAGCTTTGGTACAATCGTACCTTGCCGAGTATCAGGAGGCGCCGGATATCCAAGTTGAAGCGACACCTGAAGTCTTGCCGGATGTGCCACTGGAATCGCCCCCGCCCGCTGATGAGCATCCTGCGGTTAGTTGCGATGGGCCTAGTGCGGCTGATCTATTAGCGGCCCTTTTGCGGGGTGCAGCGGCCAGGTTGGCTAAGCGAAGTTCTGAGCAGCGAGCCGCGGGGCAGCGTCATATGAATGATCAGACCGATAACGACCATTGCACTGAGCCTGCGAGGTTGTCTAGACGGAAGCGGCGTAGAGCAGAGTACGCGAGGGTGCAGAATCTGTATCGCAAGTGTCGGAGCCGTGCGGCGGCTGAGATTATTGATGGCGCGTGCCGGCGCGTTGGGCATAGTCTTGAGGAGTTGGAAGCCTACTGGCGACCGCTTCTTGAGAAGGTGTCTGACGCCCCGGGTCCCACACCGAAAGCCCTGGCCGATTTACGTCGGACTGTGGAAGACGGAGGACGTGCGCGCGACTTCTCTCAGCTGTGGGCGCCATTTAGTCCGGATGAGATTAAGGCGTCACGCATTGATTTGAACACTGCTCCAGGACCGGACGGAATACGTGCCGAGGACTGGCGGTCGGTTTCTGTGGCCCATAAGGCGGAATTGTTCAACGCTTGGATGACGAAGGGTGAGATCCCGAGCCCTCCTCTAGCCCAGATCTTAATCCGTTAGACTATAAAATATGGCAGTATTTAGAGGAAATGGTGTGCTCAAAACCTCATGAAAACCTAGACTCGCTGAAAAAATCCCTTGCTACGGCAGTGGCCAATATCGACATGAAAGTGGTGCGTGAATCCATTGACGACTGGCCACGCAGACTTCAAGCCAGTGTAGATAATTATGGCGGTCATTTTGAATAAATGTTATACATTTAGATTCTCTAGTTTATAAGCTTTCAAACGCTGTACAAATTATACGGAATAAACTTAACTTTTGTTTTTATTTGATACTATGTATATGACAGAACTTATGAGCCGACTAAGTAGAGTGATAGTGCCGTGCAGACCTTAATGAGCTGCACTCGACGCTAAGTACACACTGTGGGGTGTTCCAGGCACAATTAACAAAAATAATAGATTTGTATAAATATATATCAATCAATCAATCAAATATTTATTTGCATAGAATACAGTACAAAGGGATGTCACAGTATTACATAATATAGTGTCATGTATTCAGCCGGTCTAGGCGTGCAAATCTCACCAACTATATATATATATATAAACCTGGAGATGAGGCCAGATGGGTCGTGACTACGGTCGCGGCCAAGCATAGCAAACACCTCTGTTGTGATGGCCCTTGCAAAAATATGCGTGCGATAGGGCTCTGGGGGTTAGCAGCCCACTTAGCCTGATTATATTTTGCTCCGAAGTCAAATAAAGAAATAAATTTGTCACCGGCCCCTCCACTGAGGACCGGTCGGGCAAATAATCCGCGTCGGGGCGAGCGCGGCGGCGGTGAGTCAGCAGTAGTTGAGCCTGCTGACCATAGATGTCCAATTTGTGGCAGAGAATTCAAAACAAAGATCGGATTAGGCGTTCACAAGCGTAGCGCGCATCCGGTACAGGCCAATGACGACGTTGCCCCTATAGTGGCGAAGCGACGGTGGCGTGACGAGGAGGTGGCTATCATGGCAAAGACTGAGGCACGTCTTGTTCATGAACAAGGCAGTCGCGGCAACGTGGAGCTGCTCGATGCGCTCGTTGGGTTCGGAAGGACCCTCGAGGCCTTAAAAGGGCGAAGGCGGTATCCGGAGTACAGAGCTTTGGTACAATCGTACCTTGCCGAGTATCAGGAGGCGCCGGATATCCAAGTTGAAGCGACACCTGAAGTCTTGCCGGATGTGCCACTGGAATCGCCCCCGCCCGCTGATGAGCATCCTGCGGTTAGTTGCGATGGGCCTAGTGCGGCTGATCTATTAGCGGCCCTTTTGCGGGGTGCAGCGGCCAGGTTGGCTAAGCGAAGTTCTGAGCAGCGAGCCGCGGGGCAGCGTCATATGAATGATCAGACCGATAACGACCATTGCACTGAGCCTGCGAGGTTGTCTAGACGGAAGCGGCGTAGAGCAGAGTACGCGAGGGTGCAGAATCTGTATCGCAAGTGTCGGAGCCGTGCGGCGGCTGAGATTATTGATGGCGCGTGCCGGCGCGTTGGGCATAGTCTTGAGGAGTTGGAAGCCTACTGGCGACCGCTTCTTGAGAAGGTGTCTGACGCCCCGGGTCCCACACCGAAAGCCCTGGCCGATTTACGTCGGACTGTGGAAGACGGAGGACGTGCGCGCGACTTCTCTCAGCTGTGGGCGCCATTTAGTCCGGATGAGATTAAGGCGTCACGCATTGATTTGAACACTGCTCCAGGACCGGACGGAATACGTGCCGAGGACTGGCGGTCGGTTTCTGTGGCCCATAAGGCGGAATTGTTCAACGCTTGGATGACGAAGGGTGAGATCCCGAGCCCTCCTCTAGCCCAGATCTTAATCCGTTAGACTATAAAATATGGCAGTATTTAGAGGAAATGGTGTGCTCAAAACCTCATGAAAACCTAGACTCGCTGAAAAAATCCCTTGCTACGGCAGTGGCCAATATCGACATGAAAGTGGTGCGTGAATCCATTGACGACTGGCCACGCAGACTTCAAGCCAGTGTAGATAATTATGGCGGTCATTTTGAATAAATGTTATACATTTAGATTCTCTAGTTTATAAGCTTTCAAACGCTGTACAAATTATACGGAATAAACTTAACTTTTGTTTTTATTTGATACTATGTATATGACAGAACTTATGAGCCGACTAAGTAGAGTGATAGTGCCGTGCAGACCTTAATGAGCTGCACTCGACGCTAAGTACACACTGTGGGGTGTTCCAGGCACAATTAACAAAAATAATAGATTTGTATAAATATATATCAATCAATCAATCAAATATTTATTTGCATAGAATACAGTACAAAGGGATGTCACAGTATTACATAATATAGTGTCATGTATTCAGCCGGTCTAGGCGTGCAAATATTCATTAAAATCTAACATTCAATTCAAATAATTATTTACATTACACACATTGCTTGTCACCCCTTTGAATCCCTGGCGTCGTCAAGTGTTACTTCTAAAGTCATATATAAAAAACAACCAGTTGAAACAATCTTAAAACCTTTAGACATGCCCAAGGCAATAAAATGAAACATCGAATGCTGAGAATCGTGACCATTCAGGCAATCGGCAGTTATTCTGAGCACCATGAATAGGAGTTATAAAGAAAATATTATTAGAGATAATTAATAGCTACTTCGATAATTTATTTTTTGTCACCACATCAGTCTGATTAAAACGCTTAATCAAAAACTTGCATTACAAGGTGCGTGTTATGACAAAGGACGATGACTGTGTGATTTTAGTGGGCGAGGAAGACTTTTAAAGCTATAACGACCTCATTGAACTTGTAGAATATGTTAGGGCAGTGGTTCCCAAAGTTGTCTGGGCTACAACCCATCTAATACAAGTTTACAAACTCGGGACCCACCACCACCTCCATATCAGCCGAAGCACGGCCACTGCTGGACATAGGCCCACTGGGGACCGACCTCTAGGAAATTTAATCGTTACCAATATGAATAAAGAGCTTTCCAAATAACAAAAAAAAATTAATACAATTTTTTATCAATCCGTACGGCGTCAGTCGCCCGCGGCCCGGCCGTTGCCTCGGTCGGTTGGTGTGTCTTTCTACAGGCAGGGCCCACCCAGTGGGTCGCGACCGATAGTTTGGAAAACCCTGTGTTAGGGAGTGTGTTAAGAATATAGACGAATTTCATATTAGCTTGCCCAACGTATATCGGTGGCCATCTTTCGATTATTTCATATGGCAGTACTGAACACCGGTGCAAGACTAGACGCCACAGAGGACCTGTATCCCTATTTGGCTCTGCATATCCTGGGGGCATATAGGGTTGTACGGGCAGCCGTCAGCGATTACAAAACCAACATTGCAGGGAGGATCTCTGAACAGTTGAAGTCAATCTGCCCAGGTGGGGTTGATTTCAATGATAACATGATGGGGACAGGGAACTGGCAGAGCGATAAAGTATTTAATAAGATGGTGGCTGCGATAGATATGTTCTATCATAAGTTTCCTGGGAGTCAATACTCCAACATGAGGGTCGCAACCTTGGGATCACGCCACAGGGACTGTGCGGCGCTGCTTTCCTTTGGATATCTGACTGGCATCACTGGTGTCCCCAACATCGTCGACATCATGGAGTGGGTTTTTGTTAATCAAATTGGTGATGACATTGACCGCATGATGGAAGATGGGGATGAGAACGTAGATGCCTTTTCATACTTTCCTTACCAAGTAGATATGGGTTTGGTGCTTAAGTCTTCGTACTCATCCACTGCAAATCCCTACTTTTTCGAATGGGCTCACCTTGTAGGTGGACTGTTGAAGAGAAAGAGGTCTCTAAACGCACGACACTTTAATGAATATCAATCGATGAATATTCTCCTAAACGCTGCCTGTGTCGCATATGTTTTCTCACACTCCTTTTCCGTAACCAAAGTATACACTGAAGACGGAACATGGACTGACCCCAGCGTTGTTGAAGACGCCCCTTCAGTGGCTGACATAGATGACAATGTGAACGCTGCCTCTCTGGAGGACGTTTTGAAATCCCGGGTGGCAGAGGATTGGATCATTTATCTAAACACAACAAATAACCAGATGCCTGATCAGGTCAAAAGATTTGTGAAAGAAGTCGCCAGATCCTGCAGTGACTCCAGAGAAGGATCAATAGAACACTACATCAAGGAAATTGCAGCGACATTATAGAACACAGTCTATCATTTAGACTATCATGAAAAAAAAAAAAAAAAAAGAACAGCCGCCCATTTGTCAGTTGTTAAACCATGAAGAAATTGTGGTCAATTAGATGGTCTCATGGTGGTCTTATCAGAGGAGTAGTTCATTCCAGAAAGCACGAAATGACCTTTGGGTATCAGGAAAGCAATAAGAAAGAAGAGTCACGGAAGCAGAGTAATAAAAAACATCGAAGCTTCTAGAACGCTTCAAGCACCAAGTGCCTTCGCGACTATTGGCCAGCAAGACGCGGTGCACGCGCACACAGATAAGCGGTGGTGGGCCCGGGGGCCCTCACTGTCCAACAAGCTCCACCTTAAGGCGCGGTACGAGAAAGAGATATCAGGGAGAGAAAGGGATATCGGGTAGGTGTATGCGCCCACGATAAGCAAGGACAGCAAAAACGCCCTAGGCTAAACCACACAAATAAGTACCAGGTGCGCAGGCCAGTACAGAGGGATTCGCAAGGGACAGCCATCGAGTTCGGAAGCACATTACTACTCTTCACGCGTCGAGCTTACTTTTTCCTGCCAAAAAGATATACAGCGACCCGGCTCAGTTAGCCTGAGGGAACCACCTTTTAACCTGAAGCCCCGCCGTCGGTCGTTTTTCGCCGTTGCCCGATCCCGGTCCTGCTAAAATAGAAGCCCCGGGATACTGACGGCGACTAACGTCGCTGGCCCCTCGCGCCACCCCAACATGGAGCGAAAGTTGACGCCGAAAGCTGAGGGTAGATCGAGATCTGCGCATACCGATTTACCCTCACTCTCATCACCAGCCACAGCGCCGAGCGAGACACCATCACCATTTGGAAAGGGTAACTGGTATTTGGAGATTATTCTCCAACCCGAATATTATGGAATGCAATATACCCCCCGGCTGTTTTTGAAACCCGGGTAATACCCGACTTCCAAGTACCAAAACCCGGGTATTTACCCGGGTGTCTCCTTTTTACACATATTCACTGTTTTTATGAGTATAGTATATAATAAGCAAAGCCGAAGTCCAGAACTATTTATAAGCAGCAATTATCAAATAAAAAAGAATGTAGTATAATTTTCGTAAAATGAATCATTGAAAAAAGCCTTCTTCCAACGAGTTCCACATACGTGGAAGTGGAACTAGTTAGAAGAAGGCTACGATTGCGAAAAAGTACGGCCAGCTTCAAGCTGCACTCACCGGCTCCCGAATTTAGAATACACAAGGGCATAACGCGTAATGCAAGTTAACCCTATCTTCCATTTACCACAAGATTTCGAAAAATGAGCGGTAATTTGTGATACGAAAATTTTACTTGTACTGCATGCATGGGAGGAAACTTCTTCACGATGAGGATACCCATCCGAAAAATAGCCATCGTATAGCTTCGCCGCAAAGTTATTCTAATTTACCGAAGAAATGTAAGCATAACTTCCTACTTGGAGGTTGTCTCCTTTGTTAGACCATTTTTTCCTTTGTTGGAGTGTGTAGAAATATTCTAGATGCCTCCCTCGCCAAAAATGTTGGTGCACCTGATGCAATAATTTCCAACGTTGAATAAGACTAAGTTTTCTTTCAGTTAATACAGGTTCACGGAGATTAGACGGTGGCCCCCAGTGTCAAAAAGTAACCTAGGGTCAATATAGAGATCATTGGCATAACTCAGGGGTAATAAAGAACACGAGTTAAGGAGTGATTCGACTTGACGATGTCGAATTCCTTGAAAGTGAAGCGTTGAAGAACCGTAATTGTAGTCGAGACAATTGTGTCTTCATCTAATAATTTTACTGCCGCTTCGGCCAAGCCGGAGAAGTGCGGACTCGCAGAAATACAAACTGGATCGCTTCGAAACAAATTCTTAGTGTAATACCTTATTAAAAGTGCACACGAAAAACTACATTTCATACTTTAATGACTTGCTGCTCCTTGCCTAAAGAAACATTGAAAGTTCGCTATGGTTACTTAATACGCAATTGGTGTTAAGCAGCCAAATTACAGAGCCCCTAAGTGGCTTATCGATTAAAGTCCGTGACTGTACCTAAACGGTGCATTTCTCCGATTGTTCTGAACTCATGCCGATCGAAGAATATTGTCCTATTATGAAAGGGATTTTATAAAAGAAAGGCGCTCGAGTTATATTAGTGGCTGATTTGCAAAAATATGGACTTGGGTTGGAAAAAAGTACTTAGTCGGCTCATAAGTTCTGTCACTGGCCTTTAAAATTTAAATTTGGAACTCCTAAACCAAAAACCGTTGTGCATTTGAATTTCGAATCTTTTTTAAATATTTGAGTAGTATTATTTGCAATTTTCTGTTTTCTTTAACATGGAGTGGACGCTTAAAGATAGCCGTACCGCAATAATTGCACTATATCGCTGTGGACACTCGCCGACTAAAATTTTTAAGCTACTTGAAAATTTAAAATTCTCTCTAAGATTTGTGTATCGTACCATAGAAACATACAGTGAGGTCTCTAGTTTAAATGACAAGAAAAGAAGCGGTCGTCCGCGTACAGCTAGGACTCCAGCGGTTGTACAAGCAATTAGGGCACGCATTGCCAGAAATCCCGCTAGGAAACAAAAAGTTATGGCCCTCCAGATGGGTTTGAGCAGAAACACGGTGAAAAGAGTGCTTAATCAAGACCTGAGACTTCGTGCTTATAAACGAAAAACTGGCCATCTTCTTAATGGTCGGCTTAAAGCTTTAAGGCTTAAAAGATCTAAAGCTTTATTGAAGAAGTACGCTAAAAATAAGCATCGTTGTTGTATACTGTTTTCGGACGAGAAATTTTTTGACATAGAAGATAACTGTAATAAACAAAATGATACGAGTGTACGCTCGCAATAGTAAGAAGCGTCTAATAGCATTCTCCGTATTCAAAGAGGTCATCACCCTTCATCTGTGATGGTTTGGCTGGGAGTTTCTTATGCGGGCGTCACTAGTATGCATTTTTGTGAGAAAGGAGTAAAAACTAGTGCCAAAGTGTACCAAGACACGGTGTTGACTAATATTGTGAAACCACTATCCCATACGATGTTTCTAAACCAGCATTGGGTTTTCCAGCAGGACTCTGCTCCAGCCCATAAGGCAAAGTCTACACAAGCCTGGTTTGCCTCCAATAAAATCGACTTTATACGGCATGAAGAAGGCGGGAGTAACTATGACTCTCTTAACTCCTTTTTCGCTGTTGTATATGCGAGAGGGTGACGGGGCGTTCGTAGTTCTCCTGGGTGGTTTCCATAAATCTCACCAACTATATATATATAAACCTGGAGATGAGGCCAGATGGGTCGTGACTACGGTCGCGGCCAAGCATAGCAAACACCTCTGTTGTGATGGCCCTTGCAAAAATATGCGTGCGATAGGGCTCTGGGGGTTAGCAGCCCACTTAGCCTGATTATATTTTGCTCCGAAGTCAAATAAAGAAATAAATTTGTCACCGGCCCCTCCACTGAGGACCGGTCGGGCAAATAATCCGCGTCGGGGCGAGCGCGGCGGCGGTGAGTCAGCAGTAGTTGAGCCTGCTGACCACAGATGTCCAATTTGTGGCAGAGAATTCAAAACAAAGATCGGATTAGGCGTTCACAAGCGTAGCGCGCATCCGGTACAGGCCAATGACGACGTTGCCCCTATAGTGGCGAAGCGACGGTGGCGTGACGAAGAGGTGGCTATCATGGCATAGACTGAGGCACGTCTTTTTCATGAACAAGGCAGTCGCGGCAACGTGGAGCTGCTCGATGCGCTCGTTGGGTTCGGAAGGACCCTCGAGGCCTTAAAAGGGCGAAGGCGGTATCCGGAGTACAGAGCTTTGGTACAATCGTACCTTGCCGAGTATCAGGAGGCGCCGGATATCCAAGTTGAAGCGACACCTGAAGTCTTGCCGGATGTGCCACTGGAATCGCCCCCGCCCGCTGATGAGCATCCTGCGGTTAGTTGCGATGGGCCTAGTGCGGCTGATCTATTAGCGGCCCTTTTGCGGGGTGCAGCGGCCAGGTTGGCTAAGCGAAGTTCTGAGCAGCGAGCCGCGGGGCAGCGTCATATGAATGATCAGACCGATAACGACCATTGCACTGAGCCTGCGAGGTTGTCTAGACGGAAGCGGCGTAGAGCAGAGTACGCGAGGGTGCAGAATCTGTATCGCAAGTGTCGGAGCCGTGCGGCGGCTGAGATTATTGATGGCGCGTGCCGGCGCGTTGGGCATAGTCTTGAGGAGTTGGAAGCCTACTGGCGACCGCTTCTTGAGAAGGTGTCTGACGCCCCGGGTCCCACACCGAAAGCCCTGGCCGATTTACGTCGGACTGTGGAAGACGGAGGACGTGCGCGCGACTTCTCTCAGCTGTGGGCGCCATTTAGTCCGGATGAGATTAAGGCGTCACGCATTGATTTGAACACTGCTCCAGGACCGGACGGAATACGTGCCGAGGACTGGCGGTCGGTTTCTGTGGCCCATAAGGCGGAATTGTTCAACGCTTGGATGACGAAGGGTGAGATCCCGAGCCCTCCTCTAGCCCAGATCTTAATCCGTTAGACTATAAAATATGGCAGTATTTAGAGGAAATGGTGTGCTCAAAACCTCATGAAAACCTAGACTCGCTGAAAAAATCCCTTGCTACGGCAGTGGCCAATATCGACATGAAAGTGGTGCGTGAATCCATTGACGACTGGCCACGCAGACTTCAAGCCAGTGTAGATAATTATGGCGGTCATTTTGAATAAATGTTATACATTTAGATTCTCTAGTTTATAAGCTTTCAAACGCTGTACAAATTATACGGAATAAACTTAACTTTTGTTTTTATTTGATACTATGTATATGACAGAACTTATGAGCCGACTAAGTAGAGTGATAGTGCCGTGCAGACCTTAATGAGCTGCACTCGACGCTAAGTACACACTGTGGGGTGTTCCAGGCACAATTAACAAAAATAATAGATTTGTATAAATATATATCAATCAATCAATCAAATATTTATTTGCATAGAATACAGTACAAAGGGATGTCACAGTATTACATAATATAGTGTCATGTATTCAGCCGGTCTAGGCGTGCAAATCTCACCAACTATATATATATATATAAACCTGGAGATGAGGCCAGATGGGTCGTGACTACGGTCGCGGCCAAGCATAGCAAACACCTCTGTTGTGATGGCCCTTGCAAAAATATGCGTGCGATAGGGCTCTGGGGGTTAGCAGCCCACTTAGCCTGATTATATTTTGCTCCGAAGTCAAATAAAGAAATAAATTTGTCACCGGCCCCTCCACTGAGGACCGGTCGGGCAAATAATCCGCGTCGGGGCGAGCGCGGCGGCGGTGAGTCAGCAGTAGTTGAGCCTGCTGACCATAGATGTCCAATTTGTGGCAGAGAATTCAAAACAAAGATCGGATTAGGCGTTCACAAGCGTAGCGCGCATCCGGTACAGGCCAATGACGACGTTGCCCCTATAGTGGCGAAGCGACGGTGGCGTGACGAGGAGGTGGCTATCATGGCAAAGACTGAGGCACGTCTTGTTCATGAACAAGGCAGTCGCGGCAACGTGGAGCTGCTCGATGCGCTCGTTGGGTTCGGAAGGACCCTCGAGGCCTTAAAAGGGCGAAGGCGGTATCCGGAGTACAGAGCTTTGGTACAATCGTACCTTGCCGAGTATCAGGAGGCGCCGGATATCCAAGTTGAAGCGACACCTGAAGTCTTGCCGGATGTGCCACTGGAATCGCCCCCGCCCGCTG
The DNA here is from genome assembly GCA_905163555.1 of Notocelia uddmanniana. Taxonomy (NCBI): domain Eukaryota; kingdom Metazoa; phylum Arthropoda; class Insecta; order Lepidoptera; family Tortricidae; genus Notocelia; species Notocelia uddmanniana. The sequence continues at coordinate 60,469,811 of LR991052.1, forward strand.
ATGAGCATCCTGCGGTTAGTTGCGATGGGCCTAGTGCGGCTGATCTATTAGCGGCCCTTTTGCGGGGTGCAGCGGCCAGGTTGGCTAAGCGAAGTTCTGAGCAGCGAGCCGCGGGGCAGCGTCATATGAATGATCAGACCGATAACGACCATTGCACTGAGCCTGCGAGGTTGTCTAGACGGAAGCGGCGTAGAGCAGAGTACGCGAGGGTGCAGAATCTGTATCGCAAGTGTCGGAGCCGTGCGGCGGCTGAGATTATTGATGGCGCGTGCCGGCGCGTTGGGCATAGTCTTGAGGAGTTGGAAGCCTACTGGCGACCGCTTCTTGAGAAGGTGTCTGACGCCCCGGGTCCCACACCGAAAGCCCTGGCCGATTTACGTCGGACTGTGGAAGACGGAGGACGTGCGCGCGACTTCTCTCAGCTGTGGGCGCCATTTAGTCCGGATGAGATTAAGGCGTCACGCATTGATTTGAACACTGCTCCAGGACCGGACGGAATACGTGCCGAGGACTGGCGGTCGGTTTCTGTGGCCCATAAGGCGGAATTGTTCAACGCTTGGATGACGAAGGGTGAGATCCCGAGCCCTCCTCTAGCCCAGATCTTAATCCGTTAGACTATAAAATATGGCAGTATTTAGAGGAAATGGTGTGCTCAAAACCTCATGAAAACCTAGACTCGCTGAAAAAATCCCTTGCTACGGCAGTGGCCAATATCGACATGAAAGTGGTGCGTGAATCCATTGACGACTGGCCACGCAGACTTCAAGCCAGTGTAGATAATTATGGCGGTCATTTTGAATAAATGTTATACATTTAGATTCTCTAGTTTATAAGCTTTCAAACGCTGTACAAATTATACGGAATAAACTTAACTTTTGTTTTTATTTGATACTATGTATATGACAGAACTTATGAGCCGACTAAGTAGAGTGATAGTGCCGTGCAGACCTTAATGAGCTGCACTCGACGCTAAGTACACACTGTGGGGTGTTCCAGGCACAATTAACAAAAATAATAGATTTGTATAAATATATATCAATCAATCAATCAAATATTTATTTGCATAGAATACAGTACAAAGGGATGTCACAGTATTACATAATATAGTGTCATGTATTCAGCCGGTCTAGGCGTGCAAATATTCATTAAAATCTAACATTCAATTCAAATAATTATTTACATTACACACATTGCTTGTCACCCCTTTGAATCCCTGGCGTCGTCAAGTGTTACTTCTAAAGTCATATATAAAAAACAACCAGTTGAAACAATCTTAAAACCTTTAGACATGCCCAAGGCAATAAAATGAAACATCGAATGCTGAGAATCGTGACCATTCAGGCAATCGGCAGTTATTCTGAGCACCATGAATAGGAGTTATAAAGAAAATATTATTAGAGATAATTAATAGCTACTTCGATAATTTATTTTTTGTCACCACATCAGTCTGATTAAAACGCTTAATCAAAAACTTGCATTACAAGGTGCGTGTTATGACAAAGGACGATGACTGTGTGATTTTAGTGGGCGAGGAAGACTTTTAAAGCTATAACGACCTCATTGAACTTGTAGAATATGTTAGGGCAGTGGTTCCCAAAGTTGTCTGGGCTACAACCCATCTAATACAAGTTTACAAACTCGGGACCCACCACCACCTCCATATCAGCCGAAGCACGGCCACTGCTGGACATAGGCCCACTGGGGACCGACCTCTAGGAAATTTAATCGTTACCAATATGAATAAAGAGCTTTCCAAATAACAAAAAAAAATTAATACAATTTTTTATCAATCCGTACGGCGTCAGTCGCCCGCGGCCCGGCCGTTGCCTCGGTCGGTTGGTGTGTCTTTCTACAGGCAGGGCCCACCCAGTGGGTCGCGACCGATAGTTTGGAAAACCCTGTGTTAGGGAGTGTGTTAAGAATATAGACGAATTTCATATTAGCTTGCCCAACGTATATCGGTGGCCATCTTTCGATTATTTCATATGGCAGTACTGAACACCGGTGCAAGACTAGACGCCACAGAGGACCTGTATCCCTATTTGGCTCTGCATATCCTGGGGGCATATAGGGTTGTACGGGCAGCCGTCAGCGATTACAAAACCAACATTGCAGGGAGGATCTCTGAACAGTTGAAGTCAATCTGCCCAGGTGGGGTTGATTTCAATGATAACATGATGGGGACAGGGAACTGGCAGAGCGATAAAGTATTTAATAAGATGGTGGCTGCGATAGATATGTTCTATCATAAGTTTCCTGGGAGTCAATACTCCAACATGAGGGTCGCAACCTTGGGATCACGCCACAGGGACTGTGCGGCGCTGCTTTCCTTTGGATATCTGACTGGCATCACTGGTGTCCCCAACATCGTCGACATCATGGAGTGGGTTTTTGTTAATCAAATTGGTGATGACATTGACCGCATGATGGAAGATGGGGATGAGAACGTAGATGCCTTTTCATACTTTCCTTACCAAGTAGATATGGGTTTGGTGCTTAAGTCTTCGTACTCATCCACTGCAAATCCCTACTTTTTCGAATGGGCTCACCTTGTAGGTGGACTGTTGAAGAGAAAGAGGTCTCTAAACGCACGACACTTTAATGAATATCAATCGATGAATATTCTCCTAAACGCTGCCTGTGTCGCATATGTTTTCTCACACTCCTTTTCCGTAACCAAAGTATACACTGAAGACGGAACATGGACTGACCCCAGCGTTGTTGAAGACGCCCCTTCAGTGGCTGACATAGATGACAATGTGAACGCTGCCTCTCTGGAGGACGTTTTGAAATCCCGGGTGGCAGAGGATTGGATCATTTATCTAAACACAACAAATAACCAGATGCCTGATCAGGTCAAAAGATTTGTGAAAGAAGTCGCCAGATCCTGCAGTGACTCCAGAGAAGGATCAATAGAACACTACATCAAGGAAATTGCAGCGACATTATAGAACACAGTCTATCATTTAGACTATCATGAAAAAAAAAAAAAAAAAAAGAACAGCCGCCCATTTGTCAGTTGTTAAACCATGAAGAAATTGTGGTCAATTAGATGGTCTCATGGTGGTCTTATCAGAGGAGTAGTTCATTCCAGAAAGCACGAAATGACCTTTGGGTATCAGGAAAGCAATAAGAAAGAAGAGTCACGGAAGCAGAGTAATAAAAAACATCGAAGCTTCTAGAACGCTTCAAGCACCAAGTGCCTTCGCGACTATTGGCCAGCAAGACGCGGTGCACGCGCACACAGATAAGCGGTGGTGGGCCCGGGGGCCCTCACTGTCCAACAAGCTCCACCTTAAGGCGCGGTACGAGAAAGAGATATCAGGGAGAGAAAGGGATATCGGGTAGGTGTATGCGCCCACGATAAGCAAGGACAGCAAAAACGCCCTAGGCTAAACCACACAAATAAGTACCAGGTGCGCAGGCCAGTACAGAGGGATTCGCAAGGGACAGCCATCGAGTTCGGAAGCACATTACTACTCTTCACGCGTCGAGCTTACTTTTTCCTGCCAAAAAGATATACAGCGACCCGGCTCAGTTAGCCTGAGGGAACCACCTTTTAACCTGAAGCCCCGCCGTCGGTCGTTTTTCGCCGTTGCCCGATCCCGGTCCTGCTAAAATAGAAGCCCCGGGATACTGACGGCGACTAACGTCGCTGGCCCCTCGCGCCACCCCAACATGGAGCGAAAGTTGACGCCGAAAGCTGAGGGTAGATCGAGATCTGCGCATACCGATTTACCCTCACTCTCATCACCAGCCACAGCGCCGAGCGAGACACCATCACCATTTGGAAAGGGTAACTGGTATTTGGAGATTATTCTCCAACCCGAATATTATGGAATGCAATATACCCCCCGGCTGTTTTTGAAACCCGGGTAATACCCGACTTCCAAGTACCAAAACCCGGGTATTTACCCGGGTGTCTCCTTTTTACACATATTCACTGTTTTTATGAGTATATAATAAGCAAAGCCGAAGTCCAGAACTATTTATAAGCAGCAATTATCAAATAAAAAAGAATGTAGTATAATTTTCGTAAAATGAATCATTGAAAAAAGCCTTCTTCCAACGAGTTCCACATACGTGGAAGTGGAACTAGTTAGAAGAAGGCTACGATTGCGAAAAAAGTACGGCCAGCTTCAAGCTGCACTCACTGGCTCCCGAATTTAGAATACACAAGGGCATAACGCGTAATGCAAGTTAACCCTATCTTCCATTTACCACAAGATTTCGAAAAATGAGCGGTAATTTGTGATACGAAAATTTTACTTGTACTGCATGCATGGGAGGAAACTTCTTCACGATGAGGATACCCATCCGAAAAATAGCCATCGTATAGCTTCGCCGCAAAGTTATTCTAATTTACCGAAGAAATGTAAGCATAACTTCCTACTTGGAGGTTGTCTCCTTTGTTAGACCATTTTTTCCTTTGTTGGAGTGTGTAGAAATATTCTAGATGCCTCCCTCGCCAAAAATGTTGGTGCACCTGATGCAATAATTTCCAACGTTGAATAAGACTAAGTTTTCTTTCAGTTAATACAGGTTCACGGAGATTAGACGGTGGCCCCAGTGTCAAAAAGTAACCTAGGGTCAATATAGAGAGATCATTGGCATAACTCAGGGGTAATAAAGAACACGAGTTAAGGAGTGATTCGACTTGACGATGTCGAATTCCTTGAAAGTGAAGCGTTGAAGAACCGTAATTGTAGTCGAGACAATTGTGTCTTCATCTAATAATTTTACTGCCGCTTCGGCCAAGCCGGAGAAGTGCGGACTCGCAGAAATACAAACTGGATCGCTTCGAAACAAATTCTTAGTGTAATACCTTATTAAAAGTGCACACGAAAAACTACATTTCATACTTTAATGACTTGCTGCTCCTTGCCTAAAGAAACATTGAAAGTTCGCTATGGTTACTTAATACGCAATTGGTGTTAAGCAGCCAAATTACAGAGCCCCTAAGTGGCTTATCGATTAAAGTCCGTGACTGTACCTAAACGGTGCATTTCTCCGATTGTTCTGAACTCATGCCGATCGAAGAATATTGTCCTATTATGAAAGGGATTTTATAAAAGAAAGGCGCTCGAGTTATATTAGTGGCTGATTTGCAAAAAATATGGACTTGGGTTGGAAAAAAGTACTTAGTCGGCTCATAAGTTCTGTCACTGGCCTTTAAAATTTAAATTTGGAACTCCTAAACCAAAAACCGTTGTGCATTTGAATTTCGAATCTTTTTTAAATATTTGAGTAGTATTATTTTGCAATTTTCTGTTTTCTTTAACATGGAGTGGACGCTTAAAGATAGCCGTACCGCAATAATTGCACTATATCGCTGTGGACACTCGCCGACTAAAATTTTTAAGCTACTTGAAAATTTAAAATTCTCTCTAAGATTTGTGTATCGTACCATAGAAACATACAGTGAGGTCTCTAGTTTAAATGACAAGAAAAGAAGCGGTCGTCCGCGTACAGCTAGGACTCCAGCGGTTGTACAAGCAATTAGGGCACGCATTGCCAGAAATCCCGCTAGGAAACAAAAAGTTATGGCCCTCCAGATGGGTTTGAGCAGAAACACGGTGAAAAGAGTGCTTAATCAAGACCTGAGACTTCGTGCTTATAAACGAAAAACTGGCCATCTTCTTAATGGTCGGCTTAAAGCTTTAAGGCTTAAAAGATCTAAAGCTTTATTGAAGAAGTACGCTAAAAATAAGCATCGTTGTTGTATACTGTTTTCGGACGAGAAATTTTTTGACATAGAAGATAACTGTAATAAACAAAATGATACGAGTGTACGCTCGCAATAGTAAAGAAGCGTCTAATAGCATTCTCCGTATTCAAAGAGGTCATCACCCTTCATCTGTGATGGTTTGGCTGGGAGTTTCTTATGCGGGCGTCACTAGTATGCATTTTTGTGAGAAAGGAGTAAAAACTAGTGCCAAAGTGTACCAAGACACGGTGTTGACTAATATTGTGAAACCACTATCCCATACGATGTTTCTAAACCAGCATTGGGTTTTCCAGCAGGACTCTGCTCCAGCCCATAAGGCAAAGTCTACACAAGCCTGGTTTGCCTCCAATAAAATCGACTTTATACGGCATGAAGAAGGCGGGAGTAACTATGACTCTCCTAACTCCTTTTTCGCTGTTGTATATACGAGAGCGCGAGAGGGTGACGGAGCGTTCGTAGTTCTCCTGGGTGGTTTCCATAAATCTCACCAACTATATATATATATATAAACCTGGAGATGAGGCCAGATGGGTCGTGACTACGGTCGCGGCCAAGCATAGCAAACACCTCTGTTGTGATGGCCCTTGCAAAAATATGCGTGCGATAGGGCTCTGGGGGTTAGCAGCCCACTTAGCCTGATTATATTTTGCTCCGAAGTCAAATAAAGAAATAAATTTGTCACCGGGCCCCTCCACTGAGGACCGGTCGGGCAAATAATCCGCGTCGGGGCGAGCGCGGCGGCGGTGAGTCAGCAGTAGTTGAGCCTGCTGACCATAGATGTCCAATTTGTGGCAGAGAATTCAAAACAAAGATCGGATTAGGCGTTCACAAGCGTAGCGCGCATCCGGTACAGGCCAATGACGACGTTGCCCCTATAGTGGCGAAGCGACGGTGGCGTGACGAGGAGGTGGCTATCATGGCAAAGACTGAGGCACGTCTTGTTCATGAACAAGGCAGTCGCGGCAACGTGGAGCTGCTCGATGCGCTCGTTGGGTTCGGAAGGACCCTCGAGGCCTTAAAAGGGCGAAGGCGGTATCCGGAGTACAGAGCTTTGGTACAATCGTACCTTGCCGAGTATCAGGAGGCGCCGGATATCCAAGTTGAAGCGACACCTGAAGTCTTGCCGGATGTGCCACTGGAATCGCCCCCGCCCGCTGATGAGCATCCTGCGGTTAGTTGCGATGGGCCTAGTGCGGCTGATCTATTAGCGGCCCTTTTGCGGGGTGCAGCGGCCAGGTTGGCTAAGCGAAGTTCTGAGCAGCGAGCCGCGGGGCAGCGTCATATGAATGATCAGACCGATAACGACCATTGCACTGAGCCTGCGAGGTTGTCTAGACGGAAGCGGCGTAGAGCAGAGTACGCGAGGGTGCAGAATCTGTATCGCAAGTGTCGGAGCCGTGCGGCGGCTGAGATTATTGATGGCGCGTGCCGGCGCGTTGGGCATAGTCTTGAGGAGTTGGAAGCCTACTGGCGACCGCTTCTTGAGAAGGTGTCTGACGCCCCGGGTCCCACACCGAAAGCCCTGGCCGATTTACGTCGGACTGTGGAAGACGGAGGACGTGCGCGCGACTTCTCTCAGCTGTGGGCGCCATTTAGTCCGGATGAGATTAAGGCGTCACGCATTGATTTGAACACTGCTCCAGGACCGGACGGAATACGTGCCGAGGACTGGCGGTCGGTTTCTGTGGCCCATAAGGCGGAATTGTTCAACGCTTGGATGACGAAGGGTGAGATCCCGAGCCCTCCTCTAGCCCAGATCTTAATCCGTTAGACTATAAAATATGGCAGTATTTAGAGGAAATGGTGTGCTCAAAACCTCATGAAAACCTAGACTCGCTGAAAAAATCCCTTGCTACGGCAGTGGCCAATATCGACATGAAAGTGGTGCGTGAATCCATTGACGACTGGCCACGCAGACTTCAAACCAGTGTAGATAATTATGGCGGTCATTTTGAATAAATGTTATACATTTAGATTCTCTAGTTTATAAGCTTTCAAACGCTGTACAAATTATACGGAATAAACTTAACTTTTGTTTTTATTTGATACTATGTATATGACAGAACTTATGAGCCGACTAAGTAGAGTGATAGTGCCGTGCAGACCTTAATGAGCTGCACTCGACGCTAAGTACACACTGTGGGGTGTTCCAGGCACAATTAACAAAAATAATAGATTTGTATAAATATATATCAATCAATCAATCAAATATTTATTTGCATAGAATACAGTACAAAGGGATGTCACAGTATTACATAATATAGTGTCATGTATTCAGCCGGTCTAGGCGTGCAAATATTCATTAAAATCTAACATTCAATTCAAATAATTATTTACATTACACACATTGCTTGTCACCCCTTTGAATCCCTGGCGTCGTCAAGTGTTACTTCTAAAGTCATATATAAAAAACAACCAGTTGAAACAATCTTAAAACCTTTAGACATGCCCAAGGCAATAAAATGAAACATCGAATGCTGAGAATCGTGACCATTCAGGCAATCGGCAGTTATTCTGAGCACCATGAATAGGAGTTATAAAGAAAATATTATTAGAGATAATTAATAGCTACTTCAATAATTTATTTTTTGTCACCACATCAGTCTGATTAAAACGCTTAATCAAAAACTTGCATTACAAGGTGCGTGTTATGACAAAGGACGATGACTGTGTGATTTTAGTGGGCGAGGAAGACTTTTAAAGCTATAACGACCTCATTGAACTTGTAGAATATGTTAGGGCAGTGGTTCCCAAAGTTGTCTGGGCTACAACCCATCTAATACAAGTTTACAAACTCGGGACCCACCACCACCTCCATATCAGCCGAAGCACGGCCACTGCTGGACATAGGCCCACTGGGGACCGACCTCTAGGAAATTTAATCGTTACCAATATGAATAAAGAGCTTTCCAAATAACAAAAAAAAATTAATACAATTTTTTATCAATCCGTACGGCGTCAGTCGCCCGCGGCCCGGCCGTTGCCTCGGTCGGTTGGTGTGTCTTTCTACAGGCAGGGCCCACCCAGTGGGTCGCGACCGATAGTTTGGAAAACCCTGTGTTAGGGAGTGTGTTAAGAATATAGACGAATTTCATATTAGCTTGCCCAACGTATATCGGTGGCCATCTTTCGATTATTTCATATGGCAGTACTGAACACCGGTGCAAGACTAGACGCCACAGAGGACCTGTATCCCTATTTGGCTCTGCATATCCTGGGGGCATATAGGGTTGTACGGGCAGCCGTCAGCGATTACAAAACCAACATTGCAGGGAGGATCTCTGAACAGTTGAAGTCAATCTGCCCAGGTGGGGTTGATTTCAATGATAACATGATGGGGACAGGGAACTGGCAGAGCGATAAAGTATTTAATAAGATGGTGGCTGCGATAGATATGTTCTATCATAAGTTTCCTGGGAGTCAATACTCCAACATTAGGGTCGCAACCTTGGGATCACGCCACAGGGACTGTGCGGCGCTGCTTTCCTTTGGATATCTGACTGGCATCACTAGTGTCCCCAACATCGTCGACATCATGGAGTGGGTTTTTGTTAATCAAATTGGTGATGACATTGACCGCATGATGGAAGATGGGGATGAGAACGTAGATGCCTTTTCATACTTTCCTTACCAAGTAGATATGGGTTTGGTGCTTAAGTCTTCGTACTCATCCACTGCAAATCCCTACTTTTTCGAATGGGCTCACCTTGTAGGTGGACTGTTGAAGAGAAAGAGGTCTCTAAACGCACGACACTTTAATGAATATCAATCGATGAATATTCTCCTAAACGCTGCCTGTGTCGCATATGTTTTCTCACACTCCTTTTCCGTAACCAAAGTATACACTGAAGACGGAACATGGACTGACCCCAGCGTTGTTGAAGACGCCCCTTCAGTGGCTGACATAGATGACAATGTGAACGCTGCCTCTCTGGAGGACGTTTTGAAATCCCGGGTGGCAGAGGATTGGATCATTTATCTAAACACAACAAATAACCAGATGCCTGATCAGGTCAAAAGATTTGTGAAAGAAGTCGCCAGATCCTGCAGTGACTCCAGAGAAGGATCAATAGAACACTACATCAAGGAAATTGCAGCGACATTATAGAACACAGTCTATCATTTAGACTATCATGAAAAAAAAAAAAAAAAAAAGAACAGCCGCCCATTTGTCAGTTGTTAAACCATGAAGAAATTGTGGTCAATTAGATGGTCTCATGGTGGTCTTATCAGAGGAGTAGTTCATTCCAGAAAGCACGAAATGACCTTTGGGTATCAGGAAAGCAATAAGAAAGAAGAGTCACGGAAGCAGAGTAATAAAAAACATCGAAGCTTCTAGAACGCTTCAAGCACCAAGTGCCTTCGCGACTATTGGCCAGCAAGACGCGGTGCACGCGCACACAGATAAGCGGTGGTGGGCCCGGGGGCCCTCACTGTCCAACAAGCTCCACCTTAAGGCGCGGTACGAGAAAGAGATATCAGGGAGAGAAAGGGATATCGGGTAGGTGTATGCGCCCACGATAAGCAAGGACAGCAAAAACGCCCTAGGCTAAACCACACAAATAAGTACCAGGTGCGCAGGCCAGTACAGAGGGATTCGCAAGGGACAGCCATCGAGTTCGGAAGCACATTACTACTCTTCACGCGTCGAGCTTACTTTTTCCTGCCAAAAAGATATACAGCGACCCGGCTCAGTTAGCCTGAGGGAACCACCTTTTAACCTGAAGCCCCGCCGTCGGTCGTTTTTCGCTGTTGCCCGATCCCGGTCCTGCTAAAATAGAAGCCCCGGGATACTGACGGCGACTAACGTCGCTGGCCCCTCGCGCCACCCCAACATGGAGCGAAAGTTGACGCCGAAAGCTGAGGGTAGATCGAGATCTGCGCATACCGATTTACCCTCACTCTCATCACCAGCCACAGCGCCGAGCGAGACACCATCACCATTTGGAAAGGGTAACTGGTATTTGGAGATTATTCTCCAACCCGAATATTATGGAATGCAATATACCCCCCGGCTGTTTTTGAAACCCGGGTAATACCCGACTTCCAAGTACCAAAACCCGGGTATTTACCCGGGTGTCTCCTTTTTACACATATTCACTGTTTTTATGAGTATATAATAAGCAAAGCCGAAGTCCAGAACTATTTATAAGCAGCAATTATCAAATAAAAAAGAATGTAGTATAATTTTCGTAAAATGAATCATTGAAAAAAGCCTTCTTCCAACGAGTTCCACATACGTGGAAGTGGAACTAGTTAGAAGAAGGCTACGATTGCGAAAAAAGTACGGCCAGCTTCAAGCTGCACTCACTGGCTCCCGAATTTAGAATACACAAGGGCATAACGCGTAATGCAAGTTAACCCTATCTTCCATTTACCACAAGATTTCGAAAAATGAGCGGTAATTTGTGATACGAAAATTTTACTTGTACTGCATGCATGGGAGGAAACTTCTTCACGATGAGGATACCCATCCGAAAAATAGCCATCGTATAGCTTCGCCGCAAAGTTATTCTAATTTACCGAAGAAATGTAAGCATAACTTCCTACTTGGAGGTTGTCTCCTTTGTTAGACCATTTTTTCCTTTGTTGGAGTGTGTAGAAATATTCTAGATGCCTCCCTCGCCAAAAATGTTGGTGCACCTGATGCAATAATTTCCAACGTTGAATAAGACTAAGTTTTCTTTCAGTTAATACAGGTTCACGGAGATTAGACGGTGGCCCCAGTGTCAAAAAGTAACCTAGGGTCAATATAGAGAGATCATTGGCATAACTCAGGGGTAATAAAGAACACGAGTTAAGGAGTGATTCGACTTGACGATGTCGAATTCCTTGAAAGTGAAGCGTTGAAGAACCGTAATTGTAGTCGAGACAATTGTGTCTTCATCTAATAATTTTACTGCCGCTTCGGCCAAGCCGGAGAAGTGCGGACTCGCAGAAATACAAACTGGATCGCTTCGAAACAAATTCTTAGTGTAATACCTTATTAAAAGTGCACACGAAAAACTACATTTCATACTTTAATGACTTGCTGCTCCTTGCCTAAAGAAACATTGAAAGTTCGCTATGGTTACTTAATACGCAATTGGTGTTAAGCAGCCAAATTACAGAGCCCCTAAGTGGCTTATCGATTAAAGTCCGTGACTGTACCTAAACGGTGCATTTCTCCGATTGTTCTGAACTCATGCCGATCGAAGAATATTGTCCTATTATGAAAGGGATTTTATAAAAGAAAGGCGCTCGAGTTATATTAGTGGCTGATTTGCAAAAAATATGGACTTGGGTTGGAAAAAAGTACTTAGTCGGCTCATAAGTTCTGTCACTGGCCTTTAAAATTTAAATTTGGAACTCCTAAACCAAAAACCGTTGTGCATTTGAATTTCGAATCTTTTTTAAATATTTGAGTAGTATTATTTTGCAATTTTCTGTTTTCTTTAACATGGAGTGGACGCTTAAAGATAGCCGTACCGCAATAATTGCACTATATCGCTGTGGACACTCGCCGACTAAAATTTTTAAGCTACTTGAAAATTTAAAATTCTTCCTAAGATTTGTGTATCGTACCATAGAAACATACAGTGAGGTCTCTAGTTTAAATGACAAGAAAAGAAGCGGTCGTCCGCGTACAGCTAGGACTCCAGCGGTTGTACAAGCAATTAGGGCACGCATTGCCAGAAATCCCGCTAGGAAACAAAAAGTTATGGCCCTCCAGATGGGTTTGAGCAGAAACACGGTGAAAAGAGTGCTTAATCAAGACCTGAGACTTCGTGCTTATAAACGAAAAACTGGCCATCTTCTTAATGGTCGGCTTAAAGCTTTAAGGCTTAAAAGATCTAAAGCTTTATTGAAGAAGTACGCTAAAAATAAGCATCGTTGTTGTATACTGTTTTCGGACGAGAAATTTTTTGACATAGAAGATAACTGTAATAAACAAAATGATACGAGTGTACGCTCGCAATAGTAAAGAAGCGTCTAATAGCATTCTCCGTATTCAAAGAGGTCATCACCCTTCATCTGTGATGGTTTGGCTGGGAGTTTCTTATGCGGGCGTCACTAGTATGCATTTTTGTGAGAAAGGAGTAAAAACTAGTGCCAAAGTGTACCAAGACACGGTGTTGACTAATATTGTGAAACCACTATCCCATACGATGTTTCTAAACCAGCATTGGGTTTTCCAGCAGGACTCTGCTCCAGCCCATAAGGCAAAGTCTACACAAGCCTGGTTTGCCTCCAATAAAATCGACTTTATACGGCATGAAGAAGGCGGGAGTAACTATGACTCTCCTAACTCCTTTTTCGCTGTTGTATATACGAGAGCGCGAGAGGGTGACGGAGCGTTCGTAGTTCTCCTGGGTGGTTTCCATAAATCTCACCAACTATATATATATATATAAACCTGGAGATGAGGCCAGATGGGTCGTGACTACGGTCGCGGCCAAGCATAGCAAACACCTCTGTTGTGATGGCCCTTGCAAAAATATGCGTGCGATAGGGCTCTGGGGGTTAGCAGCCCACTTAGCCTGATTATATTTTGCTCCGAAGTCAAATAAAGAAATAAATTTGTCACCGGCCCCTCCACTGAGGACCGGTCGGGCAAATAATCCGCGTCGGGGCGAGCGCGGCGGCGGTGAGTCAGCAGTAGTTGAGCCTGCTGACCATAGATGTCCAATTTGTGGCAGAGAATTCAAAACAAAGATCGGATTAGGCGTTCACAAGCGTAGCGCGCATCCGGTACAGGCCAATGACGACGTTGCCCCTATAGTGGCGAAGCGACGGTGGCGTGACGAGGAGGTGGCTATCATGGCAAAGACTGAGGCACGTCTTGTTCATGAACAAGGCAGTCGCGGCAACGTGGAGCTGCTCGATGCGCTCGTTGGGTTCGGAAGGACCCTCGAGGCCTTAAAAGGGCGAAGGCGGTATCCGGAGTACAGAGCTTTGGTACAATCGTACCTTGCCGAGTATCAGGAGGCGCCGGATATCCAAGTTGAAGCGACACCTGAAGTCTTGCCGGATGTGCCACTGGAATCGCCCCCGCCCGCTGATGAGCATCCTGCGGTTAGTTGCGATGGGCCTAGTGCGGCTGATCTATTAGCGGCCCTTTTGCGGGGTGCAGCGGCCAGGTTGGCTAAGCGAAGTTCTGAGCAGCGAGCCGCGGGGCAGCGTCATATGAATGATCAGACCGATAACGACCATTGCACTGAGCCTGCGAGGTTGTCTAGACGGAAGCGGCGTAGAGCAGAGTACGCGAGGGTGCAGAATCTGTATCGCAAGTGTCGGAGCCGTGCGGCGGCTGAGATTATTGATGGCGCGTGCCGGCGCGTTGGGCATAGTCTTGAGGAGTTGGAAGCCTACTGGCGACCGCTTCTTGAGAAGGTGTCTGACGCCCCGGGTCCCACACCGAAAGCCCTGGCCGATTTACGTCGGACTGTGGAAGACGGAGGACGTGCGCGCGACTTCTCTCAGCTGTGGGCGCCATTTAGTCCGTATGAGATTAAGGCGTCACGCATTGATTTGAACACTGCTCCAGGACCGGACGGAATACGTGCCGAGGACTGGCGGTCGGTTTCTGTGGCCCATAAGGCGGAATTGTTCAACGCTTGGATGACGAAGGGTGAGATCCCGAGCCCTCCTCTAGCCCAGATCTTAATCCGTTAGACTATAAAATATGGCAGTATTTAGAGGAAATGGTGTGCTCAAAACCTCATGAAAACCTAGACTCGCTGAAAAAATCCCTTGCTACGGCAGTGGCCAATATCGACATGAAAGTGGTGCGTGAATCCATTGACGACTGGCCACGCAGACTTCAAGCCAGTGTAGATAATTATGGCGGTCATTTTGAATAAATGTTATACATTTAGATTCTCTAGTTTATAAGCTTTCAAACGCTGTACAAATTATACGGAATAAACTTAACTTTTGTTTTTATTTGATACTATGTATATGACAGAACTTATGAGCCGACTAAGTAGAGTGATAGTGCCGTGCAGACCTTAATGAGCTGCACTCGACGCTAAGTACACACTGTGGGGTGTTCCAGGCACAATTAACAAAAATAATAGATTTGTATAAATATATATCAATCAATCAATCAAATATTTATTTGCATAGAATACAGTACAAAGGGATGTCACAGTATTACATAATATAGTGTCATGTATTCAGCCGGTCTAGGCGTGCAAATCTCACCAACTATATATATATATAAACCTGGAGATGAGGCCAGATGGGTCGTGACTACGGTCGCGGCCAAGCATAGCAAACACCTCTGTTGTGATGGCCCTTGCAAAAATATGCGTGCGATAGGGCTCTGGGGGTTAGCAGCCCACTTAGCCTGATTATATTTTGCTCCGAAGTCAAATAAAGAAATAAATTTGTCACCGGCCCCTCCACTGAGGACCGGTCGGGCAAATAATCCGCGTCGGGGCGAGCGCGGCGGCGGTGAGTCAGCAGTAGTTGAGCCTGCTGACCATAGATGTCCAATTTGTGGCAGAGAATTCAAAACAAAGATCGGATTAGGCGTTCACAAGCGTAGCGCGCATCCGGTACAGGCCAATGACGACGTTGCCCCTATAGTGGCGAAGCGACGGTGGCGTGACGAGGAGGTGGCTATCATGGCAAAGACTGAGGCACGTCTTGTTCATGAACAAGGCAGTCGCGGCAACGTGGAGCTGCTCGATGCGCTCGTTGGGTTCGGAAGGACCCTCGAGGCCTTAAAAGGGCGAAGGCGGTATCCGGAGTACAGAGCTTTGGTACAATCGTACCTTGCCGAGTATCAGGAGGCGCCGGATATCCAAGTTGAAGCGACACCTGAAGTCTTGCCGGATGTGCCACTGGAATCGCCCCCGCCCGCTGATGAGCATCCTGCGGTTAGTTGCGATGGGCCTAGTGCGGCTGATCTATTAGCGGCCCTTTTGCGGGGTGCAGCGGCCAGGTTGGCTAAGCGAAGTTCTGAGCAGCGAGCCGCGGGGCAGCGTCATATGAATGATCAGACCGATAACGACCATTGCACTGAGCCTGCGAGGTTGTCTAGACGGAAGCGGCGTAGAGCAGAGTACGCGAGGGTGCAGAATCTGTATCGCAAGTGTCGGAGCCGTGCGGCGGCTGAGATTATTGATGGCGCGTGCCGGCGCGTTGGGCATAGTCTTGAGGAGTTGGAAGCCTACTGGCGACCGCTTCTTGAGAAGGTGTCTGACGCCCCGGGTCCCACACCGAAAGCCCTGGCCGATTTACGTCGGACTGTGGAAGACGGAGGACGTGCGCGCGACTTCTCTCAGCTGTGGGCGCCATTTAGTCCGGATGAGATTAAGGCGTCACGCATTGATTTGAACACTGCTCCAGGACCGGACGGAATACGTGCCGAGGACTGGCGGTCGGTTTCTGTGGCCCATAAGGCGGAATTGTTCAACGCTTGGATGACGAAGGGTGAGATCCCGAGCCCTCCTCTAGCCCAGATCTTAATCCGTTAGACTATAAAATATGGCAGTATTTAGAGGAAATGGTGTGCTCAAAACCTCATGAAAACCTAGACTCGCTGAAAAAATCCCTTGCTACGGCAGTGGCCAATATCGACATGAAAGTGGTGCGTGAATCCATTGACGACTGGCCACGCAGACTTCAAGCCAGTGTAGATAATTATGGCGGTCATTTTGAATAAATGTTATACATTTAGATTCTCTAGTTTATAAGCTTTCAAACGCTGTACAAATTATACGGAATAAACTTAACTTTTGTTTTTATTTGATACTATGTATATGACAGAACTTATGAGCCGACTAAGTAGAGTGATAGTGCCGTGCAGACCTTAATGAGCTGCACTCGACGCTAAGTACACACTGTGGGGTGTTCCAGGCACAATTAACAAAAATAATAGATTTGTATAAATATATATCAATCAATCAATCAAATATTTATTTGCATAGAATACAGTACAAAGGGATGTCACAGTATTACATAATATAGTGTCATGTATTCAGCCGGTCTAGGCGTGCAAATCTCACCAACTATATATATATATAAACCTGGAGATGAGGCCAGATGGGTCGTGACTACGGTCGCGGCCAAGCATAGCAAACACCTCTGTTGTGATGGCCCTTGCAAAAATATGCTTGCGATAGGGCTCTGGGGGTTAGCAGCCCACTTAGCCTGATTATATTTTGCTCCGAAGTCAAATAAAGAAATAAATTTGTCACCGGCCCCTCCACTGAGGACCGGTCGGGCAAATAATCCGCGTCGGGGCGAGCGCGGCGGCGGTGAGTCAGCAGTAGTTGAGCCTGCTGACCATAGATGTCCAATTTGTGGCAGAGAATTCAAAACAAAGATCGGATTAGGCGTTCACAAGCGTAGCGCGCATCCGGTACAGGCCAATGACGACGTTGCCCCTATAGTGGCGAAGCGACGGTGGCGTGACGAGGAGGTGGCTATCATGGCAAAGACTGAGGCACGTCTTGTTCATGAACAAGGCAGTCGCGGCAACGTGGAGCTGCTCGATGCGCTCGTTGGGTTCGGAAGGACCCTCGAGGCCTTAAAAGGGCGAAGGCGGTATCCGGAGTACAGAGCTTTGGTACAATCGTACCTTGCCGAGTATCAGGAGGCGCCGGATATCCAAGTTGAAGCGACACCTGAAGTCTTGCCGGATGTGCCACTGGAATCGCCCCCGCCCGCTGATGAGCATCCTGCGGTTAGTTGCGATGGGCCTAGTGCGGCTGATCTATTAGCGGCCCTTTTGCGGGGTGCAGCGGCCAGGTTGGCTAAGCGAAGTTCTGAGCAGCGAGCCGCGGGGCAGCGTCATATGAATGATCAGACCGATAACGACCATTGCACTGAGCCTGCGAGGTTGTCTAGACGGAAGCGGCGTAGAGCAGAGTACGCGAGGGTGCAGAATCTGTATCGCAAGTGTCGGAGCCGTGCGGCGGCTGAGATTATTGATGGCGCGTGCCGGCGCGTTGGGCATAGTCTTGAGGAGTTGGAAGCCTACTGGCGACCGCTTCTTGAGAAGGTGTCTGACGCCCCGGGTCCCACACCGAAAGCCCTGGCCGATTTACGTCGGACTGTGGAAGACGGAGGACGTGCGCGCGACTTCTCTCAGCTGTGGGCGCCATTTAGTCCGGATGAGATTAAGGCGTCACGCATTGATTTGAACACTGCTCCAGGACCGGACGGAATACGTGCCGAGGACTGGCGGTCGGTTTCTGTGGCCCATAAGGCGGAATTGTTCAACGCTTGGATGACGAAGGGTGAGATCCCGAGCCCTCCTCTAGCCCAGATCTTAATCCGTTAGACTATAAAATATGGCAGTATTTAGAGGAAATGGTGTGCTCAAAACCTCATGAAAACCTAGACTCGCTGAAAAAATCCCTTGCTACGGCAGTGGCCAATATCGACATGAAAGTGGTGCGTGAATCCATTGACGACTGGCCACGCAGACTTCAAGCCAGTGTAGATAATTATGGCGGTCATTTTGAATAAATGTTATACATTTAGATTCTCTAGTTTATAAGCTTTCAAACGCTGTACAAATTATACGGAATAAACTTAACTTTTGTTTTTATTTGATACTATGTATATGACAGAACTTATGAGCCGACTAAGTAGAGTGATAGTGCCGTGCAGACCTTAATGAGCTGCACTCGACGCTAAGTACACACTGTGGGGTGTTCCAGGCACAATTAACAAAAATAATAGATTTGTATAAATATATATCAATCAATCAATCAAATATTTATTTGCATAGAATACAGTACAAAGGGATGTCACAGTATTACATAATATAGTGTCATGTATTCAGCCGGTCTAGGCGTGCAAATCTCACCAACTATATATATATATAAACCTGGAGATGAGGCCAGATGGGTCGTGACTACGGTCGCGGCCAAGCATAGCAAACACCTCTGTTGTGATGGCCCTTGCAAAAATATGCGTGCGATAGGGCTCTGGGGGTTAGCAGCCCACTTAGCCTGATTATATTTTGCTCCGAAGTCAAATAAAGAAATAAATTTGTCACCGGCCCCTCCACTGAGGACCGGTCGGGCAAATAATCCGCGTCGGGGCGAGCGCGGCGGCGGTGAGTCAGCAGTAGTTGAGCCTGCTGACCATAGATGTCCAATTTGTGGCAGAGAATTCAAAACAAAGATCGGATTAGGCGTTCACAAGCGTAGCGCGCATCCGGTACAGGCCA
Source organism: Notocelia uddmanniana (assembly GCA_905163555.1). NCBI lineage: Eukaryota > Metazoa > Arthropoda > Insecta > Lepidoptera > Tortricidae > Notocelia > Notocelia uddmanniana. The sequence continues at coordinate 60,488,713 of LR991052.1, forward strand.
ATGACGACGTTGCCCCTATAGTGGCGAAGCGACGGTGGCGTGACGAGGAGGTGGCTATCATGGCAAAGACTGAGGCACGTCTTGTTCATGAACAAGGCAGTCGCGGCAACGTGGAGCTGCTCGATGCGCTCGTTGGGTTCGGAAGGACCCTCGAGGCCTTAAAAGGGCGAAGGCGGTATCCGGAGTACAGAGCTTTGGTACAATCGTACCTTGCCGAGTATCAGGAGGCGCCGGATATCCAAGTTGAAGCGACACCTGAAGTCTTGCCGGATGTGCCACTGGAATCGCCCCCGCCCGCTGATGAGCATCCTGCGGTTAGTTGCGATGGGCCTAGTGCGGCTGATCTATTAGCGGCCCTTTTGCGGGGTGCAGCGGCCAGGTTGGCTAAGCGAAGTTCTGAGCAGCGAGCCGCGGGGCAGCGTCATATGAATGATCAGACCGATAACGACCATTGCACTGAGCCTGCGAGGTTGTCTAGACGGAAGCGGCGTAGAGCAGAGTACGCGAGGGTGCAGAATCTGTATCGCAAGTGTCGGAGCCGTGCGGCGGCTGAGATTATTGATGGCGCGTGCCGGCGCGTTGGGCATAGTCTTGAGGAGTTGGAAGCCTACTGGCGACCGCTTCTTGAGAAGGTGTCTGACGCCCCGGGTCCCACACCGAAAGCCCTGGCCGATTTACGTCGGACTGTGGAAGACGGAGGACGTGCGCGCGACTTCTCTCAGCTGTGGGCGCCATTTAGTCCGGATGAGATTAAGGCGTCACGCATTGATTTGAACACTGCTCCAGGACCGGACGGAATACGTGCCGAGGACTGGCGGTCGGTTTCTGTGGCCCATAAGGCGGAATTGTTCAACGCTTGGATGACGAAGGGTGAGATCCCGAGCCCTCCTCTAGCCCAGATCTTAATCCGTTAGACTATAAAATATGGCAGTATTTAGAGGAAATGGTGTGCTCAAAACCTCATGAAAACCTAGACTCGCTGAAAAAATCCCTTGCTACGGCAGTGGCCAATATCGACATGAAAGTGGTGCGTGAATCCATTGACGACTGGCCACGCAGACTTCAAGCCAGTGTAGATAATTATGGCGGTCATTTTGAATAAATGTTATACATTTAGATTCTCTAGTTTATAAGCTTTCAAACGCTGTACAAATTATACGGAATAAACTTAACTTTTGTTTTTATTTGATACTATGTATATGACAGAACTTATGAGCCGACTAAGTAGAGTGATAGTGCCGTGCAGACCTTAATGAGCTGCACTCGACGCTAAGTACACACTGTGGGGTGTTCCAGGCACAATTAACAAAAATAATAGATTTGTATAAATATATATCAATCAATCAATCAAATATTTATTTGCATAGAATACAGTACAAAGGGATGTCACAGTATTACATAATATAGTGTCATGTATTCAGCCGGTCTAGGCGTGCAAATCTCACCAACTATATATATATATAAACCTGGAGATGAGGCCAGATGGGTCGTGACTACGGTCGCGGCCAAGCATAGCAAACACCTCTGTTGTGATGGCCCTTGCAAAAATATGCGTGCGATAGGGCTCTGGGGGTTAGCAGCCCACTTAGCCTGATTATATTTTGCTCCGAAGTCAAATAAAGAAATAAATTTGTCACCGGCCCCTCCACTGAGGACCGGTCGGGCAAATAATCCGCGTCGGGGCGAGCGCGGCGGCGGTGAGTCAGCAGTAGTTGAGCCTGCTGACCATAGATGTCCAATTTGTGGCAGAGAATTCAAAACAAAGATCGGATTAGGCGTTCACAAGCGTAGCGCGCATCCGGTACAGGCCAATGACGACGTTGCCCCTATAGTGGCGAAGCGACGGTGGCGTGACGAGGAGGTGGCTATCATGGCAAAGACTGAGGCACGTCTTGTTCATGAACAAGGCAGTCGCGGCAACGTGGAGCTGCTCGATGCGCTCGTTGGGTTCGGAAGGACCCTCGAGGCCTTAAAAGGGCGAAGGCGGTATCCGGAGTACAGAGCTTTGGTACAATCGTACCTTGCCGAGTATCAGGAGGCGCCGGATATCCAAGTTGAAGCGACACCTGAAGTCTTGCCGGATGTGCCACTGGAATCGCCCCCGCCCGCTGATGAGCATCCTGCGGTTAGTTGCGATGGGCCTAGTGCGGCTGATCTATTAGCGGCCCTTTTGCGGGGTGCAGCGGCCAGGTTGGCTAAGCGAAGTTCTGAGCAGCGAGCCGCGGGGCAGCGTCATATGAATGATCAGACCGATAACGACCATTGCACTGAGCCTGCGAGGTTGTCTAGACGGAAGCGGCGTAGAGCAGAGTACGCGAGGGTGCAGAATCTGTATCGCAAGTGTCGGAGCCGTGCGGCGGCTGAGATTATTGATGGCGCGTGCCGGCGCGTTGGGCATAGTCTTGAGGAGTTGGAAGCCTACTGGCGACCGCTTCTTGAGAAGGTGTCTGACGCCCCGGGTCCCACACCGAAAGCCCTGGCCGATTTACGTCGGACTGTGGAAGACGGAGGACGTGCGCGCGACTTCTCTCAGCTGTGGGCGCCATTTAGTCCGTATGAGATTAAGGCGTCACGCATTGATTTGAACACTGCTCCAGGACCGGACGGAATACGTGCCGAGGACTGGCGGTCGGTTTCTGTGGCCCATAAGGCGGAATTGTTCAACGCTTGGATGACGAAGGGTGAGATCCCGAGCCCTCCTCTAGCCCAGATCTTAATCCGTTAGACTATAAAATATGGCAGTATTTAGAGGAAATGGTGTGCTCAAAACCTCATGAAAACCTAGACTCGCTGAAAAAATCCCTTGCTACGGCAGTGGCCAATATCGACATGAAAGTGGTGCGTGAATCCATTGACGACTGGCCACGCAGACTTCAAGCCAGTGTAGATAATTATGGCGGTCATTTTGAATAAATGTTATACATTTAGATTCTCTAGTTTATAAGCTTTCAAACGCTGTACAAATTATACGGAATAAACTTAACTTTTGTTTTTATTTGATACTATGTATATGACAGAACTTATGAGCCGACTAAGTAGAGTGATAGTGCCGTGCAGACCTTAATGAGCTGCACTCGACGCTAAGTACACACTGTGGGGTGTTCCAGGCACAATTAACAAAAATAATAGATTTGTATAAATATATATCAATCAATCAATCAAATATTTATTTGCATAGAATACAGTACAAAGGTGTAGAACCCGTTCGATCATACTGTCTATGAACGACAAGTTGCATTGATTATCAACATAACTCTTGCAGCAGATCAAACAGTCACTGACTCCATTGCTGCATTCACCGTACGTGGACAACCTAACATAATCTGCCTTGAGCAAACTGATGCAATCTCTCTGACATCCATGCCTCTTGGATCGGTACAATCGCCGAGATTCAACAACTTTGAAAGCAAACTTAGGTCTGCTAATGTTCCTATCTCGACATTAGACACTCTTGATGATGCGCTTCCCACTATCCTCTACCCGGTCAATGAGAAAATTGCTGCGAAAATAATTTCGTTATTTTTTGCAATCCAGAGTGATCCCATCGCTCAGATTCGATCTCTTTTGAGTGTGGGCTGCTTGGTACCGGGACAAACAATCGAGACTGTCGTAACTACCTACTACCTCTCATGCATCTGTTATGTCTTAAAAATTGATTTAAAGGAGCATTTCAAAAATGTAGCTAATCTGAAACCCTTAATCAGATTGACGCAGTTGATTAGACCGTCCAAAACCTCGATGGCAGAAGCAGAGAGACAAAGATACCAAGGCTCTATCCCATTAGGCTCATTATATTTTCACACCCTATTCGGTGCATTTGCACTCTGCAGAAGCTGTTCAAGCAAACTGGACTTGATTAAGTGGTGCACCACTAGATACAATTCGTTGATGGCTGTTAGAATTGCATGCCTCCCATCTCGGCATAACCAGAATGAAAGAAATAGCTCGCTCCTATTTTTGGTGGCCAGATATGGATAAAGAAATAGGGGACATAACAAAGAATTGTAAAATATGTTTGGAAAATCACAAACTACCGGAAAAAATTAAATTGACACCATGGCCACAGGCGCCATGCGTGTGGCATAGAATACATGCAGATTTTCTAGGTCCCCTATATGGAAAAATGTATTTAGTAATCATCGATGCTTACTCAAAGTGGCCTGAAGTTTTTGTGATGGCAAACATTACAGCACGTAAAACGATTGAAATATTCAAAAGTGTTTATGTAAGGTTTGGATATCCATTCCATCTTGTTACTGATAATGGTCCAACATGGACAAGTGAAGAGTTCAAAACTTTTTGTAAATATACTGGTGTGAAACAGAGTTTCACTCCAACATATTACCCATCAACCAATGGCTTGGCAGAGCGTTTTGTGGAGTCTTTTAAGTCTCATGTGGTTAAAATTGTTGAAAGTGGTCATACACCTGAGTATGCCAGTAATTTATTCCTGTTCGATTACAGAAATTCAGTGCACAAAATGACTGGCCAAAGCCCTGCCAAGATGATGTTTGGTCGGGAGCTGAGGTGCCGTTTTTCCCTATTCAGGCCAAACCCAGTTACTGCCCTGGTCGATAAAGAAAATATAAAACAGTCTTTGAGGAGCAATAATGTTAGGGAAGTATTTCTGATTGGGGAGAAGGCCATGGTGAGAGACCATCGCAAAAATAAAAAGAATTGGATACTGGGCAAGATTACTGAAGTGATTGTGCCTGGGGTGACCTACGAGGTTGAGGTGGGTGACCAGAGGTGGAAACGGCACACCAATCAGCTACTAAAGTGTAGTCAACTCTTAAATTAGTTTAATTTTAGTATTTCGTTATCTAAGCGGGGAAGAGTGTAGCAATACAACCTGCTTGGAGTTGAGTTTATGGTTTTCTTGTGACAGTGTATTGACAAAAAAATGGTTTCTAAAATAATAAAGTGTTATTTTAAATATTTGTCGTATTAATTAATTACGGAACAAATATAAGGATATAACAAAAGGGATGTCACAGTATTACATAATATAGTGTCATGTATTCAGCCGGTCTAGGCGTGCAAATCTCACCAACTATATATATATATAAACCTGGAGATGAGGCCAGATGGGTCGTGACTACGGTCGCGGCCAAGCATAGCAAACACCTCTGTTGTGATGGCCCTTGCAAAAATATGCGTGCGATAGGGCTCTGGGGGTTAGCAGCCCACTTAGCCTGATTATATTTTGCTCCGAAGTCAAATAAAGAAATAAATTTGTCACCGGCCCCTCCACTGAGGACCGGTCGGGCAAATAATCCGCGTCGGGGCGAGCGCGGCGGCGGTGAGTCAGCAGTAGTTGAGCCTGCTGACCATAGATGTCCAATTTGTGGCAGAGAATTCAAAACAAAGATCGGATTAGGCGTTCACAAGCGTAGCGCGCATCCGGTACAGGCCAATGACGACGTTGCCCCTATAGTGGCGAAGCGACGGTGGCGTGACGAGGAGGTGGCTATCATGGCAAAGACTGAGGCACGTCTTGTTCATGAACAAGGCAGTCGCGGCAACGTGGAGCTGCTCGATGCGCTCGTTGGGTTCGGAAGGACCCTCGAGGCCTTAAAAGGGCGAAGGCGGTATCCGGAGTACAGAGCTTTGGTACAATCGTACCTTGCCGAGTATCAGGAGGCGCCGGATATCCAAGTTGAAGCGACACCTGAAGTCTTGCCGGATGTGCCACTGGAATCGCCCCCGCCCGCTGATGAGCATCCTGCGGTTAGTTGCGATGGGCCTAGTGCGGCTGATCTATTAGCGGCCCTTTTGCGGGGTGCAGCGGCCAGGTTGGCTAAGCGAAGTTCTGAGCAGCGAGCCGCGGGGCAGCGTCATATGAATGATCAGACCGATAACGACCATTGCACTGAGCCTGCGAGGTTGTCTAGACGGAAGCGGCGTAGAGCAGAGTACGCGAGGGTGCAGAATCTGTATCGCAAGTGTCGGAGCCGTGCGGCGGCTGAGATTATTGATGGCGCGTGCCGGCGCGTTGGGCATAGTCTTGAGGAGTTGGAAGCCTACTGGCGACCGCTTCTTGAGAAGGTGTCTGACGCCCCGGGTCCCACACCGAAAGCCCTGGCCGATTTACGTCGGACTGTGGAAGACGGAGGACGTGCGCGCGACTTCTCTCAGCTGTGGGCGCCATTTAGTCCGGATGAGATTAAGGCGTCACGCATTGATTTGAACACTGCTCCAGGACCGGACGGAATACGTGCCGAGGACTGGCGGTCGGTTTCTGTGGCCCATAAGGCGGAATTGTTCAACGCTTGGATGACGAAGGGTGAGATCCCGAGCCCTCCTCTAGCCCAGATCTTAATCCGTTAGACTATAAAATATGGCAGTATTTAGAGGAAATGGTGTGCTCAAAACCTCATGAAAACCTAGACTCGCTGAAAAAATCCCTTGCTACGGCAGTGGCCAATATCGACATGAAAGTGGTGCGTGAATCCATTGACGACTGGCCACGCAGACTTCAAGCCAGTGTAGATAATTATGGCGGTCATTTTGAATAAATGTTATACATTTAGATTCTCTAGTTTATAAGCTTTCAAACGCTGTACAAATTATACGGAATAAACTTAACTTTTGTTTTTATTTGATACTATGTATATGACAGAACTTATGAGCCGACTAAGTAGAGTGATAGTGCCGTGCAGACCTTAATGAGCTGCACTCGACGCTAAGTACACACTGTGGGGTGTTCCAGGCACAATTAACAAAAATAATAGATTTGTATAAATATATATCAATCAATCAATCAAATATTTATTTGCATAGAATACAGTACAAAGGGATGTCACAGTATTACATAATATAGTGTCATGTATTCAGCCGGTCTAGGCGTGCAAATCTCACCAACTATATATATATATAAACCTGGAGATGAGGCCAGATGGGTCGTGACTACGGTCGCGGCCAAGCATAGCAAACACCTCTGTTGTGATGGCCCTTGCAAAAATATGCTTGCGATAGGGCTCTGGGGGTTAGCAGCCCACTTAGCCTGATTATATTTTGCTCCGAAGTCAAATAAAGAAATAAATTTGTCACCGGCCCCTCCACTGAGGACCGGTCGGGCAAATAATCCGCGTCGGGGCGAGCGCGGCGGCGGTGAGTCAGCAGTAGTTGAGCCTGCTGACCATAGATGTCCAATTTGTGGCAGAGAATTCAAAACAAAGATCGGATTAGGCGTTCACAAGCGTAGCGCGCATCCGGTACAGGCCAATGACGACGTTGCCCCTATAGTGGCGAAGCGACGGTGGCGTGACGAGGAGGTGGCTATCATGGCAAAGACTGAGGCACGTCTTGTTCATGAACAAGGCAGTCGCGGCAACGTGGAGCTGCTCGATGCGCTCGTTGGGTTCGGAAGGACCCTCGAGGCCTTAAAAGGGCGAAGGCGGTATCCGGAGTACAGAGCTTTGGTACAATCGTACCTTGCCGAGTATCAGGAGGCGCCGGATATCCAAGTTGAAGCGACACCTGAAGTCTTGCCGGATGTGCCACTGGAATCGCCCCCGCCCGCTGATGAGCATCCTGCGGTTAGTTGCGATGGGCCTAGTGCGGCTGATCTATTAGCGGCCCTTTTGCGGGGTGCAGCGGCCAGGTTGGCTAAGCGAAGTTCTGAGCAGCGAGCCGCGGGGCAGCGTCATATGAATGATCAGACCGATAACGACCATTGCACTGAGCCTGCGAGGTTGTCTAGACGGAAGCGGCGTAGAGCAGAGTACGCGAGGGTGCAGAATCTGTATCGCAAGTGTCGGAGCCGTGCGGCGGCTGAGATTATTGATGGCGCGTGCCGGCGCGTTGGGCATAGTCTTGAGGAGTTGGAAGCCTACTGGCGACCGCTTCTTGAGAAGGTGTCTGACGCCCCGGGTCCCACACCGAAAGCCCTGGCCGATTTACGTCGGACTGTGGAAGACGGAGGACGTGCGCGCGACTTCTCTCAGCTGTGGGCGCCATTTAGTCCGGATGAGATTAAGGCGTCACGCATTGATTTGAACACTGCTCCAGGACCGGACGGAATACGTGCCGAGGACTGGCGGTCGGTTTCTGTGGCCCATAAGGCGGAATTGTTCAACGCTTGGATGACGAAGGGTGAGATCCCGAGCCCTCCTCTAGCCCAGATCTTAATCCGTTAGACTATAAAATATGGCAGTATTTAGAGGAAATGGTGTGCTCAAAACCTCATGAAAACCTAGACTCGCTGAAAAAATCCCTTGCTACGGCAGTGGCCAATATCGACATGAAAGTGGTGCGTGAATCCATTGACGACTGGCCACGCAGACTTCAAGCCAGTGTAGATAATTATGGCGGTCATTTTGAATAAATGTTATACATTTAGATTCTCTAGTTTATAAGCTTTCAAACGCTGTACAAATTATACGGAATAAACTTAACTTTTGTTTTTATTTGATACTATGTATATGACAGAACTTATGAGCCGACTAAGTAGAGTGATAGTGCCGTGCAGACCTTAATGAGCTGCACTCGACGCTAAGTACACACTGTGGGGTGTTCCAGGCACAATTAACAAAAATAATAGATTTGTATAAATATATATCAATCAATCAATCAAATATTTATTTGCATAGAATACAGTACAAAGGGATGTCACAGTATTACATAATATAGTGTCATGTATTCAGCCGGTCTAGGCGTGCAAATCTCACCAACTATATATATATATAAACCTGGAGATGAGGCCAGATGGGTCGTGACTACGGTCGCGGCCAAGCATAGCAAACACCTCTGTTGTGATGGCCCTTGCAAAAATATGCGTGCGATAGGGCTCTGGGGGTTAGCAGCCCACTTAGCCTGATTATATTTTGCTCCGAAGTCAAATAAAGAAATAAATTTGTCACCGGCCCCTCCACTGAGGACCGGTCGGGCAAATAATCCGCGTCGGGGCGAGCGCGGCGGCGGTGAGTCAGCAGTAGTTGAGCCTGCTGACCATAGATGTCCAATTTGTGGCAGAGAATTCAAAACAAAGATCGGATTAGGCGTTCACAAGCGTAGCGCGCATCCGGTACAGGCCAATGACGACGTTGCCCCTATAGTGGCGAAGCGACGGTGGCGTGACGAGGAGGTGGCTATCATGGCAAAGACTGAGGCACGTCTTGTTCATGAACAAGGCAGTCGCGGCAACGTGGAGCTGCTCGATGCGCTCGTTGGGTTCGGAAGGACCCTCGAGGCCTTAAAAGGGCGAAGGCGGTATCCGGAGTACAGAGCTTTGGTACAATCGTACCTTGCCGAGTATCAGGAGGCGCCGGATATCCAAGTTGAAGCGACACCTGAAGTCTTGCCGGATGTGCCACTGGAATCGCCCCCGCCCGCTGATGAGCATCCTGCGGTTAGTTGCGATGGGCCTAGTGCGGCTGATCTATTAGCGGCCCTTTTGCGGGGTGCAGCGGCCAGGTTGGCTAAGCGAAGTTCTGAGCAGCGAGCCGCGGGGCAGCGTCATATGAATGATCAGACCGATAACGACCATTGCACTGAGCCTGCGAGGTTGTCTAGACGGAAGCGGCGTAGAGCAGAGTACGCGAGGGTGCAGAATCTGTATCGCAAGTGTCGGAGCCGTGCGGCGGCTGAGATTATTGATGGCGCGTGCCGGCGCGTTGGGCATAGTCTTGAGGAGTTGGAAGCCTACTGGCGACCGCTTCTTGAGAAGGTGTCTGACGCCCCGGGTCCCACACCGAAAGCCCTGGCCGATTTACGTCGGACTGTGGAAGACGGAGGACGTGCGCGCGACTTCTCTCAGCTGTGGGCGCCATTTAGTCCGGATGAGATTAAGGCGTCACGCATTGATTTGAACACTGCTCCAGGACCGGACGGAATACGTGCCGAGGACTGGCGGTCGGTTTCTGTGGCCCATAAGGCGGAATTGTTCAACGCTTGGATGACGAAGGGTGAGATCCCGAGCCCTCCTCTAGCCCAGATCTTAATCCGTTAGACTATAAAATATGGCAGTATTTAGAGGAAATGGTGTGCTCAAAACCTCATGAAAACCTAGACTCGCTGAAAAAATCCCTTGCTACGGCAGTGGCCAATATCGACATGAAAGTGGTGCGTGAATCCATTGACGACTGGCCACGCAGACTTCAAGCCAGTGTAGATAATTATGGCGGTCATTTTGAATAAATGTTATACATTTAGATTCTCTAGTTTATAAGCTTTCAAACGCTGTACAAATTATACGGAATAAACTTAACTTTTGTTTTTATTTGATACTATGTATATGACAGAACTTATGAGCCGACTAAGTAGAGTGATAGTGCCGTGCAGACCTTAATGAGCTGCACTCGACGCTAAGTACACACTGTGGGGTGTTCCAGGCACAATTAACAAAAATAATAGATTTGTATAAATATATATCAATCAATCAATCAAATATTTATTTGCATAGAATACAGTACAAAGGGATGTCACAGTATTACATAATATAGTGTCATGTATTCAGCCGGTCTAGGCGTGCAAATCTCACCAACTATATATATATATAAACCTGGAGATGAGGCCAGATGGGTCGTGACTACGGTCGCGGCCAAGCATAGCAAACACCTCTGTTGTGATGGCCCTTGCAAAAATATGCGTGCGATAGGGCTCTGGGGGTTAGCAGCCCACTTAGCCTGATTATATTTTGCTCCGAAGTCAAATAAAGAAATAAATTTGTCACCGGCCCCTCCACTGAGGACCGGTCGGGCAAATAATCCGCGTCGGGGCGAGCGCGGCGGCGGTGAGTCAGCAGTAGTTGAGCCTGCTGACCATAGATGTCCAATTTGTGGCAGAGAATTCAAAACAAAGATCGGATTAGGCGTTCACAAGCGTAGCGCGCATCCGGTACAGGCCAATGACGACGTTGCCCCTATAGTGGCGAAGCGACGGTGGCGTGACGAGGAGGTGGCTATCATGGCAAAGACTGAGGCACGTCTTGTTCATGAACAAGGCAGTCGCGGCAACGTGGAGCTGCTCGATGCGCTCGTTGGGTTCGGAAGGACCCTCGAGGCCTTAAAAGGGCGAAGGCGGTATCCGGAGTACAGAGCTTTGGTACAATCGTACCTTGCCGAGTATCAGGAGGCGCCGGATATCCAAGTTGAAGCGACACCTGAAGTCTTGCCGGATGTGCCACTGGAATCGCCCCCGCCCGCTGATGAGCATCCTGCGGTTAGTTGCGATGGGCCTAGTGCGGCTGATCTATTAGCGGCCCTTTTGCGGGGTGCAGCGGCCAGGTTGGCTAAGCGAAGTTCTGAGCAGCGAGCCGCGGGGCAGCGTCATATGAATGATCAGACCGATAACGACCATTGCACTGAGCCTGCGAGGTTGTCTAGACGGAAGCGGCGTAGAGCAGAGTACGCGAGGGTGCAGAATCTGTATCGCAAGTGTCGGAGCCGTGCGGCGGCTGAGATTATTGATGGCGCGTGCCGGCGCGTTGGGCATAGTCTTGAGGAGTTGGAAGCCTACTGGCGACCGCTTCTTGAGAAGGTGTCTGACGCCCCGGGTCCCACACCGAAAGCCCTGGCCGATTTACGTCGGACTGTGGAAGACGGAGGACGTGCGCGCGACTTCTCTCAGCTGTGGGCGCCATTTAGTCCGTATGAGATTAAGGCGTCACGCATTGATTTGAACACTGCTCCAGGACCGGACGGAATACGTGCCGAGGACTGGCGGTCGGTTTCTGTGGCCCATAAGGCGGAATTGTTCAACGCTTGGATGACGAAGGGTGAGATCCCGAGCCCTCCTCTAGCCCAGATCTTAATCCGTTAGACTATAAAATATGGCAGTATTTAGAGGAAATGGTGTGCTCAAAACCTCATGAAAACCTAGACTCGCTGAAAAAATCCCTTGCTACGGCAGTGGCCAATATCGACATGAAAGTGGTGCGTGAATCCATTGACGACTGGCCACGCAGACTTCAAGCCAGTGTAGATAATTATGGCGGTCATTTTGAATAAATGTTATACATTTAGATTCTCTAGTTTATAAGCTTTCAAACGCTGTACAAATTATACGGAATAAACTTAACTTTTGTTTTTATTTGATACTATGTATATGACAGAACTTATGAGCCGACTAAGTAGAGTGATAGTGCCGTGCAGACCTTAATGAGCTGCACTCGACGCTAAGTACACACTGTGGGGTGTTCCAGGCACAATTAACAAAAATAATAGATTTGTATAAATATATATCAATCAATCAATCAAATATTTATTTGCATAGAATACAGTACAAAGGGATGTCACAGTATTACATAATATAGTGTCATGTATTCAGCCGGTCTAGGCGTGCAAATCTCACCAACTATATATATATATAAACCTGGAGATGAGGCCAGATGGGTCGTGACTACGGTCGCGGCCAAGCATAGCAAACACCTCTGTTGTGATGGCCCTTGCAAAAATATGCGTGCGATAGGGCTCTGGGGGTTAGCAGCCCACTTAGCCTGATTATATTTTGCTCCGAAGTCAAATAAAGAAATAAATTTGTCACCGGCCCCTCCACTGAGGACCGGTCGGGCAAATAATCCGCGTCGGGGCGAGCGCGGCGGCGGTGAGTCAGCAGTAGTTGAGCCTGCTGACCATAGATGTCCAATTTGTGGCAGAGAATTCAAAACAAAGATCGGATTAGGCGTTCACAAGCGTAGCGCGCATCCGGTACAGGCCAATGACGACGTTGCCCCTATAGTGGCGAAGCGACGGTGGCGTGACGAGGAGGTGGCTATCATGGCAAAGACTGAGGCACGTCTTGTTCATGAACAAGGCAGTCGCGGCAACGTGGAGCTGCTCGATGCGCTCGTTGGGTTCGGAAGGACCCTCGAGGCCTTAAAAGGGCGAAGGCGGTATCCGGAGTACAGAGCTTTGGTACAATCGTACCTTGCCGAGTATCAGGAGGCGCCGGATATCCAAGTTGAAGCGACACCTGAAGTCTTGCCGGATGTGCCACTGGAATCGCCCCCGCCCGCTGATGAGCATCCTGCGGTTAGTTGCGATGGGCCTAGTGCGGCTGATCTATTAGCGGCCCTTTTGCGGGGTGCAGCGGCCAGGTTGGCTAAGCGAAGTTCTGAGCAGCGAGCCGCGGGGCAGCGTCATATGAATGATCAGACCGATAACGACCATTGCACTGAGCCTGCGAGGTTGTCTAGACGGAAGCGGCGTAGAGCAGAGTACGCGAGGGTGCAGAATCTGTATCGCAAGTGTCGGAGCCGTGCGGCGGCTGAGATTATTGATGGCGCGTGCCGGCGCGTTGGGCATAGTCTTGAGGAGTTGGAAGCCTACTGGCGACCGCTTCTTGAGAAGGTGTCTGACGCCCCGGGTCCCACACCGAAAGCCCTGGCCGATTTACGTCGGACTGTGGAAGACGGAGGACGTGCGCGCGACTTCTCTCAGCTGTGGGCGCCATTTAGTCCGGATGAGATTAAGGCGTCACGCATTGATTTGAACACTGCTCCAGGACCGGACGGAATACGTGCCGAGGACTGGCGGTCGGTTTCTGTGGCCCATAAGGCGGAATTGTTCAACGCTTGGATGACGAAGGGTGAGATCCCGAGCCCTCCTCTAGCCCAGATCTTAATCCGTTAGACTATAAAATATGGCAGTATTTAGAGGAAATGGTGTGCTCAAAACCTCATGAAAACCTAGACTCGCTGAAAAAATCCCTTGCTACGGCAGTGGCCAATATCGACATGAAAGTGGTGCGTGAATCCATTGACGACTGGCCACGCAGACTTCAAGCCAGTGTAGATAATTATGGCGGTCATTTTGAATAAATGTTATACATTTAGATTCTCTAGTTTATAAGCTTTCAAACGCTGTACAAATTATACGGAATAAACTTAACTTTTGTTTTTATTTGATACTATGTATATGACAGAACTTATGAGCCGACTAAGTAGAGTGATAGTGCCGTGCAGACCTTAATGAGCTGCACTCGACGCTAAGTACACACTGTGGGGTGTTCCAGGCACAATTAACAAAAATAATAGATTTGTATAAATATATATCAATCAATCAATCAAATATTTATTTGCATAGAATACAGTACAAAGGGATGTCACAGTATTACATAATATAGTGTCATGTATTCAGCCGGTCTAGGCGTGCAAATCTCACCAACTATATATATATATAAACCTGGAGATGAGGCCAGATGGGTCGTGACTACGGTCGCGGCCAAGCATAGCAAACACCTCTGTTGTGATGGCCCTTGCAAAAATATGCTTGCGATAGGGCTCTGGGGGTTAGCAGCCCACTTAGCCTGATTATATTTTGCTCCGAAGTCAAATAAAGAAATAAATTTGTCACCGGCCCCTCCACTGAGGACCGGTCGGGCAAATAATCCGCGTCGGGGCGAGCGCGGCGGCGGTGAGTCAGCAGTAGTTGAGCCTGCTGACCATAGATGTCCAATTTGTGGCAGAGAATTCAAAACAAAGATCGGATTAGGCGTTCACAAGCGTAGCGCGCATCCGGTACAGGCCAATGACGACGTTGCCCCTATAGTGGCGAAGCGACGGTGGCGTGACGAGGAGGTGGCTATCATGGCAAAGACTGAGGCACGTCTTGTTCATGAACAAGGCAGTCGCGGCAACGTGGAGCTGCTCGATGCGCTCGTTGGGTTCGGAAGGACCCTCGAGGCCTTAAAAGGGCGAAGGCGGTATCCGGAGTACAGAGCTTTGGTACAATCGTACCTTGCCGAGTATCAGGAGGCGCCGGATATCCAAGTTGAAGCGACACCTGAAGTCTTGCCGGATGTGCCACTGGAATCGCCCCCGCCCGCTGATGAGCATCCTGCGGTTAGTTGCGATGGGCCTAGTGCGGCTGATCTATTAGCGGCCCTTTTGCGGGGTGCAGCGGCCAGGTTGGCTAAGCGAAGTTCTGAGCAGCGAGCCGCGGGGCAGCGTCATATGAATGATCAGACCGATAACGACCATTGCACTGAGCCTGCGAGGTTGTCTAGACGGAAGCGGCGTAGAGCAGAGTACGCGAGGGTGCAGAATCTGTATCGCAAGTGTCGGAGCCGTGCGGCGGCTGAGATTATTGATGGCGCGTGCCGGCGCGTTGGGCATAGTCTTGAGGAGTTGGAAGCCTACTGGCGACCGCTTCTTGAGAAGGTGTCTGACGCCCCGGGTCCCACACCGAAAGCCCTGGCCGATTTACGTCGGACTGTGGAAGACGGAGGACGTGCGCGCGACTTCTCTCAGCTGTGGGCGCCATTTAGTCCGGATGAGATTAAGGCGTCACGCATTGATTTGAACACTGCTCCAGGACCGGACGGAATACGTGCCGAGGACTGGCGGTCGGTTTCTGTGGCCCATAAGGCGGAATTGTTCAACGCTTGGATGACGAAGGGTGAGATCCCGAGCCCTCCTCTAGCCCAGATCTTAATCCGTTAGACTATAAAATATGGCAGTATTTAGAGGAAATGGTGTGCTCAAAACCTCATGAAAACCTAGACTCGCTGAAAAAATCCCTTGCTACGGCAGTGGCCAATATCGACATGAAAGTGGTGCGTGAATCCATTGACGACTGGCCACGCAGACTTCAAGCCAGTGTAGATAATTATGGCGGTCATTTTGAATAAATGTTATACATTTAGATTCTCTAGTTTATAAGCTTTCAAACGCTGTACAAATTATACGGAATAAACTTAACTTTTGTTTTTATTTGATACTATGTATATGACAGAACTTATGAGCCGACTAAGTAGAGTGATAGTGCCGTGCAGACCTTAATGAGCTGCACTCGACGCTAAGTACACACTGTGGGGTGTTCCAGGCACAATTAACAAAAATAATAGATTTGTATAAATATATATCAATCAATCAATCAAATATTTATTTGCATAGAATACAGTACAAAGGGATGTCACAGTATTACATAATATAGTGTCATGTATTCAGCCGGTCTAGGCGTGCAAATCTCACCAACTATATATATATATAAACCTGGAGATGAGGCCAGATGGGTCGTGACTACGGTCGCGGCCAAGCATAGCAAACACCTCTGTTGTGATGGCCCTTGCAAAAATATGCGTGCGATAGGGCTCTGGGGGTTAGCAGCCCACTTAGCCTGATTATATTTTGCTCCGAAGTCAAATAAAGAAATAAATTTGTCACCGGCCCCTCCACTGAGGACCGGTCGGGCAAATAATCCGCGTCGGGGCGAGCGCGGCGGCGGTGAGTCAGCAGTAGTTGAGCCTGCTGACCATAGATGTCCAATTTGTGGCAGAGAATTCAAAACAAAGATCGGATTAGGCGTTCACAAGCGTAGCGCGCATCCGGTACAGGCCAATGACGACGTTGCCCCTATAGTGGCGAAGCGACGGTGGCGTGACGAGGAGGTGGCTATCATGGCAAAGACTGAGGCACGTCTTGTTCATGAACAAGGCAGTCGCGGCAACGTGGAGCTGCTCGATGCGCTCGTTGGGTTCGGAAGGACCCTCGAGGCCTTAAAAGGGCGAAGGCGGTATCCGGAGTACAGAGCTTTGGTACAATCGTACCTTGCCGAGTATCAGGAGGCGCCGGATATCCAAGTTGAAGCGACACCTGAAGTCTTGCCGGATGTGCCACTGGAATCGCCCCCGCCCGCTGATGAGCATCCTGCGGTTAGTTGCGATGGGCCTAGTGCGGCTGATCTATTAGCGGCCCTTTTGCGGGGTGCAGCGGCCAGGTTGGCTAAGCGAAGTTCTGAGCAGCGAGCCGCGGGGCAGCGTCATATGAATGATCAGACCGATAACGACCATTGCACTGAGCCTGCGAGGTTGTCTAGACGGAAGCGGCGTAGAGCAGAGTACGCGAGGGTGCAGAATCTGTATCGCAAGTGTCGGAGCCGTGCGGCGGCTGAGATTATTGATGGCGCGTGCCGGCGCGTTGGGCATAGTCTTGAGGAGTTGGAAGCCTACTGGCGACCGCTTCTTGAGAAGGTGTCTGACGCCCCGGGTCCCACACCGAAAGCCCTGGCCGATTTACGTCGGACTGTGGAAGACGGAGGACGTGCGCGCGACTTCTCTCAGCTGTGGGCGCCATTTAGTCCGGATGAGATTAAGGCGTCACGCATTGATTTGAACACTGCTCCAGGACCGGACGGAATACGTGCCGAGGACTGGCGGTCGGTTTCTGTGGCCCATAAGGCGGAATTGTTCAACGCTTGGATGACGAAGGGTGAGATCCCGAGCCCTCCTCTAGCCCAGATCTTAATCCGTTAGACTATAAAATATGGCAGTATTTAGAGGAAATGGTGTGCTCAAAACCTCATGAAAACCTAGACTCGCTGAAAAAATCCCTTGCTACGGCAGTGGCCAATATCGACATGAAAGTGGTGCGTGAATCCATTGACGACTGGCCACGCAGACTTCAAGCCAGTGTAGATAATTATGGCGGTCATTTTGAATAAATGTTATACATTTAGATTCTCTAGTTTATAAGCTTTCAAACGCTGTACAAATTATACGGAATAAACTTAACTTTTGTTTTTATTTGATACTATGTATATGACAGAACTTATGAGCCGACTAAGTAGAGTGATAGTGCCGTGCAGACCTTAATGAGCTGCACTCGACGCTAAGTACACACTGTGGGGTGTTCCAGGCACAATTAACAAAAATAATAGATTTGTATAAATATATATCAATCAATCAATCAAATATTTATTTGCATAGAATACAGTACAAAGGGATGTCACAGTATTACATAATATAGTGTCATGTATTCAGCCGGTCTAGGCGTGCAAATCTCACCAACTATATATATATATAAACCTGGAGATGAGGCCAGATGGGTCGTGACTACGGTCGCGGCCAAGCATAGCAAACACCTCTGTTGTGATGGCCCTTGCAAAAATATGCGTGCGATAGGGCTCTGGGGGTTAGCAGCCCACTTAGCCTGATTATATTTTGCTCCGAAGTCAAATAAAGAAATAAATTTGTCACCGGCCCCTCCACTGAGGACCGGTCGGGCAAATAATCCGCGTCGGGGCGAGCGCGGCGGCGGTGAGTCAGCAGTAGTTGAGCCTGCTGACCATAGATGTCCAATTTGTGGCAGAGAATTCAAAACAAAGATCGGATTAGGCGTTCACAAGCGTAGCGCGCATCCGGTACAGGCCAATGACGACGTTGCCCCTATAGTGGCGAAGCGACGGTGGCGTGACGAGGAGGTGGCTATCATGGCAAAGACTGAGGCACGTCTTGTTCATGAACAAGGCAGTCGCGGCAACGTGGAGCTGCTCGATGCGCTCGTTGGGTTCGGAAGGACCCTCGAGGCCTTAAAAGGGCGAAGGCGGTATCCGGAGTACAGAGCTTTGGTACAATCGTACCTTGCCGAGTATCAGGAGGCGCCGGATATCCAAGTTGAAGCGACACCTGAAGTCTTGCCGGATGTGCCACTGGAATCGCCCCCGCCCGCTGATGAGCATCCTGCGGTTAGTTGCGATGGGCCTAGTGCGGCTGATCTATTAGCGGCCCTTTTGCGGGGTGCAGCGGCCAGGTTGGCTAAGCGAAGTTCTGAGCAGCGAGCCGCGGGGCAGCGTCATATGAATGATCAGACCGATAACGACCATTGCACTGAGCCTGCGAGGTTGTCTAGACGGAAGCGGCGTAGAGCAGAGTACGCGAGGGTGCAGAATCTGTATCGCAAGTGTCGGAGCCGTGCGGCGGCTGAGATTATTGATGGCGCGTGCCGGCGCGTTGGGCATAGTCTTGAGGAGTTGGAAGCCTACTGGCGACCGCTTCTTGAGAAGGTGTCTGACGCCCCGGGTCCCACACCGAAAGCCCTGGCCGATTTACGTCGGACTGTGGAAGACGGAGGACGTGCGCGCGACTTCTCTCAGCTGTGGGCGCCATTTAGTCCGGATGAGATTAAGGCGTCACGCATTGATTTGAACACTGCTCCAGGACCGGACGGAATACGTGCCGAGGACTGGCGGTCGGTTTCTGTGGCCCATAAGGCGGAATTGTTCAACGCTTGGATGACGAAGGGTGAGATCCCGAGCCCTCCTCTAGCCCAGATCTTAATCCGTTAGACTATAAAATATGGCAGTATTTAGAGGAAATGGTGTGCTCAAAACCTCATGAAAACCTAGACTCGCTGAAAAAATCCCTTGCTACGGCAGTGGCCAATATCGACATGAAAGTGGTGCGTGAATCCATTGACGACTGGCCACGCAGACTTCAAGCCAGTGTAGATAATTATGGCGGTCATTTTGAATAAATGTTATACATTTAGATTCTCTAGTTTATAAGCTTTCAAACGCTGTACAAATTATACGGAATAAACTTAACTTTTGTTTTTATTTGATACTATGTATATGACAGAACTTATGAGCCGACTAAGTAGAGTGATAGTGCCGTGCAGACCTTAATGAGCTGCACTCGACGCTAAGTACACACTGTGGGGTGTTCCAGGCACAATTAACAAAAATAATAGATTTGTATAAATATATATCAATCAATCAATCAAATATTTATTTGCATAGAATACAGTACAAAGGGATGTCACAGTATTACATAATATAGTGTCATGTATTCAGCCGGTCTAGGCGTGCAAATATTCATTAAAATCTAACATTCAATTCAAATAATTATTTACATTACACACATTGCTTGTCACCCCTTTGAATCCCTGGCGTCGTCAAGTGTTACTTCTAAAGTCATATATAAAAAACAACCAGTTGAAACAATCTTAAAACCTTTAGACATGCCCAAGGCAATAAAATGAAACATCGAATGCTGAGAATCGTGACCATTCAGGCAATCGGCAGTTATTCTGAGCACCATGAATAGGAGTTATAAAGAAAATATTATTAGAGATAATTAATAGCTACTTCGATAATTTATTTTTTGTCACCACATCAGTCTGATTAAAACGCTTAATCAAAAACTTGCATTACAAGGTGCGTGTTATGACAAAGGACGATGACTGTGTGATTTTAGTGGGCGAGGAAGACTTTTAAAGCTATAACGACCTCATTGAACTTGTAGAATATGTTAGGGCAGTGGTTCCCAAAGTTGTCTGGGCTACAACCCATCTAATACAAGTTTACAAACTCGGGACCCACCACCACCTCCATATCAGCCGATGCACGGCCACTGCTGGACATAGGCCCACTGGGGACCGACCTCTAGGAAATTTAATCGTTACCAATATGAATAAAGAGCTTACCAAATAACAAAAAAAAATTAATACAATTTTTTATCAATCCGTACGGCGTCAGTCGCCCGCGGCCCGGCCGTTGCCTCGGTCGGTTGGTGTGTCTTTCTACAGGCAGGGCCCACCCAGTGGGTCGCGACCGATAGTTTGGAAAACCCTGTGTTAGGGAGTGTGTTAAGAATATAGACGAATTTCATATTAGCTTGCCCAACGTATATCGGTGGCCATCTTTCGATTATTTCATATGGCAGTACTGAACACCGGTGCAAGACTAGACGCCACAGAGGACCTGTATCCCTATTTGGCTCTGCATATCCTGGGGGCATATAGGGTTGTACGGGCAGCCGTCAGCGATTACAAAACCAACATTGCAGGGAGGATCTCTGAACAGTTGAAGTCAATCTGCCCAGGTGGGGTTGATTTCAATGATAACATGATGGGGACAGGGAACTGGCAGAGCGATAAAGTATTTAATAAGATGGTGGCTGCGATAGATATGTTCTATCATAAGTTTCCTGGGAGTCAATACTCCAACATGAGGGTCGCAACCTTGGGATCACGCCACAGGGACTGTGCGGCGCTGCTTTCCTTTGGATATCTGACTGGCATCACTGGTGTCCCCAACATCGTCGACATCATGGAGTGGGTTTTTGTTAATCAAATTGGTGATGACATTGACCGCATGATGGAAGATGGGGATGAGAACGTAGATGCCTTTTCATACTTTCCTTACCAAGTAGATATGGGTTTGGTGCTTAAGTCTTCGTACTCATCCACTGCAAATCCCTACTTTTTCGAATGGGCTCACCTTGTAGGTGGACTGTTGAAGAGAAAGAGGTCTCTAAACGCACGACACTTTAATGAATATCAATCGATGAATATTCTCCTAAACGCTGCCTGTGTCGCATATGTTTTCTCACACTCCTTTTCCGTAACCAAAGTATACACTGAAGACGGAACATGGACTGACCCCAGCGTTGTTGAAGACGCCCCTTCAGTGGCTGACATAGATGACAATGTGAACGCTGCCTCTCTGGAGGACGTTTTGAAATCCCGGGTGGCAGAGGATTGGATCATTTATCTAAACACAACAAATAACCAGATGCCTGATCAGGTCAAAAGATTTGTGAAAGAAGTCGCCAGATCCTGCAGTGACTCCAGAGAAGGATCAATAGAACACTACATCAAGGAAATTGCAGCGACATTATAGAACACAGTCTATCATTTAGACTATCATGAAAAAAAAAAAAAAAAAAGAACAGCCGCCCATTTGTCAGTTGTTAAACCATGAAGAAATTGTGGTCAATTAGATGGTCTCATGGTGGTCTTATCAGAGGAGTAGTTCATTCCAGAAAGCACGAAATGACCTTTGGGTATCAGGAAAGCAATAAGAAAGAAGAGTCACGGAAGCAGAGTAATAAAAAACATCGAAGCTTCTAGAACGCTTCAAGCACCAAGTGCCTTCGCGACTATTGGCCAGCAAGACGCGGTGCACGCGCACACAGATAAGCGGTGGTGGGCCCGGGGGCCCTCACTGTCCAACAAGCTCCACCTTAAGGCGCGGTACGAGAAAGAGATATCAGGGAGAGAAAGGGATATCGGGTAGGTGTATGCGCCCACGATAAGCAAGGACAGCAAAAACGCCCTAGGCTAAACCACACAAATAAGTACCAGGTGCGCAGGCCAGTACAGAGGGATTCGCAAGGGACAGCCATCGAGTTCGGAAGCACATTACTACTCTTCACGCGTCGAGCTTACTTTTTCCTGCCAAAAAGATATACAGCGACCCGGCTCAGTTAGCCTGAGGGAACCACCTTTTAACCTGAAGCCCCGCCGTCGGTCGTTTTTCGCCGTTGCCCGATCCCGGTCCTGCTAAAATAGAAGCCCCGGGATACTGACGGCGACTAACGTCGCTGGCCCCTCGCGCCACCCCAACATGGAGCGAAAGTTGACGCCGAAAGCTGAGGGTAGATCGAGATCTGCGCATACCGATTTACCCTCACTCTCATCACCAGCCACAGCGCCGAGCGAGACACCATCACCATTTGGAAAGGGTAACTGGTATTTGGAGATTATTCTCCAACCCGAATATTATGGAATGCAATATACCCCCCGGCTGTTTTTGAAACCCGGGTAATACCCGACTTCCAAGTACCAAAACCCGGGTATTTACCCGGGTGTCTCCTTTTTACACATATTCACTGTTTTTATGAGTATATAATAAGCAAAGCCGAAGTCCAGAACTATTTATAAGCAGCAATTATCAAATAAAAAAGAATGTAGTATAATTTTCGTAAAATGAATCATTGAAAAAAGCCTTCTTCCAACGAGTTCCACATACGTGGAAGTGGAACTAGTTAGAAGAAGGCTACGATTGCGAAAAAAGTACGGCCAGCTTCAAGCTGCACTCACTGGCTCCCGAATTTAGAATACACAAGGGCATAACGCGTAATGCAAGTTAACCCTATCTTCCATTTACCACAAGATTTCGAAAAATGAGCGGTAATTTGTGATACGAAAATTTTACTTGTACTGCATGCATGGGAGGAAACTTCTTCACGATGAGGATACCCATCCGAAAAATAGCCATCGTATAGCTTCGCCGCAAAGTTATTCTAATTTACCGAAGAAATGTAAGCATAACTTCCTACTTGGAGGTTGTCTCCTTTGTTAGACCATTTTTTCCTTTGTTGGAGTGTGTAGAAATATTCTAGATGCCTCCCTCGCCAAAAATGTTGGTGCACCTGATGCAATAATTTCCAACGTTGAATAAGACTAAGTTTTCTTTCAGTTAATACAGGTTCACGGAGATTAGACGGTGGCCCCAGTGTCAAAAAGTAACCTAGGGTCAATATAGAGAGATCATTGGCATAACTCAGGGGTAATAAAGAACACGAGTTAAGGAGTGATTCGACTTGACGATGTCGAATTCCTTGAAAGTGAAGCGTTGAAGAACCGTAATTGTAGTCGAGACAATTGTGTCTTCATCTAATAATTTTACTGCCGCTTCGGCCAAGCCGGAGAAGTGCGGACTCGCAGAAATACAAACTGGATCGCTTCGAAACAAATTCTTAGTGTAATACCTTATTAAAAGTGCACACGAAAAACTACATTTCATACTTTAATGACTTGCTGCTCCTTGCCTAAAGAAACATTGAAAGTTCGCTATGGTTACTTAATACGCAATTGGTGTTAAGCAGCCAAATTACAGAGCCCCTAAGTGGCTTATCGATTAAAGTCCGTGACTGTACCTAAACGGTGCATTTCTCCGATTGTTCTGAACTCATGCCGATCGAAGAATATTGTCCTATTATGAAAGGGATTTTATAAAAGAAAGGCGCTCGAGTTATATTAGTGGCTGATTTGCAAAAAATATGGACTTGGGTTGGAAAAAAGTACTTAGTCGGCTCATAAGTTCTGTCACTGGCCTTTAAAATTTAAATTTGGAACTCCTAAACCAAAAACCGTTGTGCATTTGAATTTCGAATCTTTTTTAAATATTTGAGTAGTATTATTTTGCAATTTTCTGTTTTCTTTAACATGGAGTGGACGCTTAAAGATAGCCGTACCGCAATAATTGCACTATATCGCTGTGGACACTCGCCGACTAAAATTTTTAAGCTACTTGAAAATTTAAAATTCTCTCTAAGATTTGTGTATCGTACCATAGAAACATACAGTGAGGTCTCTAGTTTAAATGACAAGAAAAGAAGCGGTCGTCCGCGTACAGCTAGGACTCCAGCGGTTGTACAAGCAATTAGGGCACGCATTGCCAGAAATCCCGCTAGGAAACAAAAAGTTATGGCCCTCCAGATGGGTTTGAGCAGAAACACGGTGAAAAGAGTGCTTAATCAAGACCTGAGACTTCGTGCTTATAAACGAAAAACTGGCCATCTTCTTAATGGTCGGCTTAAAGCTTTAAGGCTTAAAAGATCTAAAGCTTTATTGAAGAAGTACGCTAAAAATAAGCATCGTTGTTGTATACTGTTTTCGGACGAGAAATTTTTTGACATAGAAGATAACTGTAATAAACAAAATGATACGAGTGTACGCTCGCAATAGTAAAGAAGCGTCTAATAGCATTCTCCGTATTCAAAGAGGTCATCACCCTTCATCTGTGATGGTTTGGCTGGGAGTTTCTTATGCGGGCGTCACTAGTATGCATTTTTGTGAGAAAGGAGTAAAAACTAGTGCCAAAGTGTACCAAGACACGGTGTTGACTAATATTGTGAAACCACTATCCCATACGATGTTTCTAAACCAGCATTGGGTTTTCCAGCAGGACTCTGCTCCAGCCCATAAGGCAAAGTCTACACAAGCCTGGTTTGCCTCCAATAAAATCGACTTTATACGGCATGAAGAAGGCGGGAGTAACTATGACTCTCTTAACTCCTTTTTCGCTGTTGTATATGCGAGAGGGTGACGGGGCGTTCGTAGTTCTCCTGGGTGGTTTCCATAAATCTCACCAACTATATATATATAAACCTGGAGATGAGGCCAGATGGGTCGTGACTACGGTCGCGGCCAAGCATAGCAAACACCTCTGTTGTGATGGCCCTTGCAAAAATATGCGTGCGATAGGGCTCTGGGGGTTAGCAGCCCACTTAGCCTGATTATATTTTGCTCCGAAGTCAAATAAAGAAATAAATTTGTCACCGGCCCCTCCACTGAGGACCGGTCGGGCAAATAATCCGCGTCGGGGCGAGCGCGGCGGCGGTGAGTCAGCAGTAGTTGAGCCTGCTGACCACAGATGTCCAATTTGTGGCAGAGAATTCAAAACAAAGATCGGATTAGGCGTTCACAAGCGTAGCGCGCATCCGGTACAGGCCAATGACGACGTTGCCCCTATAGTGGCGAAGCGACGGTGGCGTGACGAGGAGGTGGCTATCATGGCAAAGACTGAGGCACGTCTTGTTCATGAACAAGGCAGTCGCGGCAACGTGGAGCTGCTCGATGCGCTCGTTGGGTTCGGAAGGACCCTCGAGGCCTTAAAAGGGCGAAGGCGGTATCCGGAGTACAGAGCTTTGGTACAATCGTACCTTGCCGAGTATCAGGAGGCGCCGGATATCCAAGTTGAAGCGACACCTGAAGTCTTGCCGGATGTGCCACTGGAATCGCCCCCGCCCGCTGATGAGCATCCTGCGGTTAGTTGCGATGGGCCTAGTGCGGCTGATCTATTAGCGGCCCTTTTGCGGGGTGCAGCGGCCAGGTTGGCTAAGCGAAGTTCTGAGCAGCGAGCCGCGGGGCAGCGTCATATGAATGATCAGACCGATAACGACCATTGCACTGAGCCTGCGAGGTTGTCTAGACGGAAGCGGCGTAGAGCAGAGTACGCGAGGGTGCAGAATCTGTATCGCAAGTGTCGGAGCCGTGCGGCGGCTGAGATTATTGATGGCGCGTGCCGGCGCGTTGGGCATAGTCTTGAGGAGTTGGAAGCCTACTGGCGACCGCTTCTTGAGAAGGTGTCTGACGCCCCGGGTCCCACACCGAAAGCCCTGGCCGATTTACGTCGGACTGTGGAAGACGGAGGACGTGCGCGCGACTTCTCTCAGCTGTGGGCGCCATTTAGTCCGGATGAGATTAAGGCGTCACGCATTGATTTGAACACTGCTCCAGGACCGGACGGAATACGTGCCGAGGACTGGCGGTCGGTTTCTGTGGCCCATAAGGCGGAATTGTTCAACGCTTGGATGACGAAGGGTGAGATCCCGAGCCCTCCTCTAGCCCAGATCTTAATCCGTTAGACTATAAAATATGGCAGTATTTAGAGGAAATGGTGTGCTCAAAACCTCATGAAAACCTAGACTCGCTGAAAAAATCCCTTGCTACGGCAGTGGCCAATATCGACATGAAAGTGGTGCGTGAATCCATTGACGACTGGCCACGCAGACTTCAAGCCAGTGTAGATAATTATGGCGGTCATTTTGAATAAATGTTATACATTTAGATTCTCTAGTTTATAAGCGTTCAAACGCTATACAAATTATACGGAAAAAACTTAACTTTTGTTTTTATTTGATACTATGTATATGACAGAACTTATGAGCCGACTAAGTAGAGTGATAGTGCCGTGCAGACCTTAATGAGCTGCACTCGACGCTAAGTACACACTGTGGGGTGTTCCAGGCACAATTAACAAAACTAATAGATTTGTATAAATATATATCAATCAATCAATCAAATATTTATTTGCATAGAATACAGTACAAAGGGATGTCACAGTATTACATAATATAGTGTCATGTATTCAGCCGGTCTAGGCGTGCAAATATTCATTAAAATCTAACATTCAATTCAAATAATTATTTACATTACACACATTGCTTAATGTCAATTGAAAATAATAATAATATAATCATAATTCATTCTATACTAGGTTCTAGGTATATAACTAAACAATCTTATATTGCTCCAGAAAACATCTAACACTATAAAAACATTTATCCAACAGCCAGCTATTTAACTGTGATCTGAACAAATTACCATCCAACGTCCTTAATTCCTCGGGCAGACGGTTGTGGATGGCAATACACATATTGAATGCATTCCGCTTGTAAATATCTTTGTAACATTGCGGCTTCAGTAAGAGGTTTTTTCCTTTAAGTCTAGTCTGCCTTTGCGAATTTTCCCCCCGTTTATTAAAGTAGTATTGGTGTTTTTTACAAATACGCATACTTCTCTGAGGTATAAACAAGGCAAAGGCAGAATGCGCAATTTCTTAAATATTGGGACACAGCTATCATCTAACCACGCATTGCTAATAACCGTTACACACTTTTTCTGAATCTTAAAAACTCTATCTACGTCCACCGAATTACCCCACAAAATCAAACCATACAGTAACACCGAAGAAACATACCCGTGGTAGGCTGTGAGCGCAGCTTCCGGCGAGACTGTATCCTGCAGTCGTTTCAAAGCAAAAACAAAGCGATTAAGGCTCGAACAGACCTCATCAATGTGACACTTCCAATTCAGGTGCTTGTCAATCATAATGCCTAAAAACTTAAACGTGTCAACTTTGTCGACGTTTTCATTATCATAATTTATATCCAATGGTATGTCAGCCGAATTATATGAAAGGAATTGCATACATTTAGTTTTATTTATATTAATCTGTAGATCATTATTAATGGCAATAAATATTTCCTTGAATTAAACTTTAATTACTTACTGCTCCTTGCCTAAACAAATATTGAAAGGACCTGCATAGTGCATAGTCTACAGTGGATGACGAAAATGGTTTCAATTGGCTGATTCCCAAAAGGGTCAAATCTACCACGAGGGGAGGTAATACTACCTATGGGTTTAAACTGTAAATACATAGCCTGCCTGTATTAAGAAGCCCCGTTCTTCAGAAGCCTCCAGCCAGTCTGAAAGGAGAGTTCACCAAAGCCACAATGCACAATGGCAAAGCAGCAGGGTATGATCAAATATATATTGAAATATTAAAATAAGCAGTGTGTGATCCTATGAAGCAAGAAATACTAAAATTGATAAAAACATACATATGACAGGACAAGTACCAATAGATTTCCAAACTACCAAAACAGTCCTTTACCAAAGAAGTTTTATATTTAAAATGTGAAGAGCACTGTGGATATCGCAAGCATAAAAAGAACCGCATAAAATCATTCAGAACATAATAAGGCCCATCGTTGAAAGTCAACTTGGATCTGACCAATACGGTTTTAGACAATATAAAGGCACTAGAGAAGCAACTTTTGCTCTTAGATTAATAAGTCAAAATATTATTTATTCAAATAGGCCTAGCACCAAGCACTTTGAATCGTCAGTTATAACATTTTAATAAGTTAATTATTTAGAGCAATTTATTGATGGTATATTATTGTTTAAAACAAATATTAAATTGCTGTAGATGTCAAAATTAAAAAAAAATGTTATGTAGGTAAATTCACAATAGGATCGTCAAAATAAAAATTATAATTTTAATAAAAGGCCGTGCCAGGATAAGCTAAGTGATTTACATTTCAACTTTTTAAAAAGACTGAAAAAAACGTTTTGCAGCAAAAGTAACTCCTTTCGATTGTCGTGCGTTGGGAAAATAAAAACAACGATATGAATTCATTGACAAAAACGACTGCAATACAATGCGTTTTCCGTAATAAAGTTAAAACGCTGTATTGCCTCGCAATAAAAACAATACTTCAGTGTATAATAATATAATAATAATATTCGGGGACAATCTTACACAAATCAACCTAGTCCCAAACTAAGCAAAGCTTGTACTATGGGTACTAGACGACGATATACATACTTATATAGATAAATACATACCTAAATACATAGAAAACATCCAAGACCCAAGAACAAATATCAGTGATAAATGCACAAATAAATGCCCTGGCCGGGATTCGAGCCCGGGACCTCTAGCTTCGGAGGCAGAGTCACTCCCAACTAGGCTAAACAGGTCGTCATAAACGAACAATACGATTTATTTAATAATACGCTTCCAATTTTTGAACAGGTAATTGTCAAAAAGGCATCTTGTGCATTTGTATAGTAATTAATGGCTACTTAACTTTAAATAGGTCGTTTAAATAATTAGTAGTAGTAGTAGTAAAACTCTTTTCTCAAACATGCAATGAAATATTGATGTTATGTTCCTTATAATAGGCTGCGAAGTATGACGTTTCAGGTGCGGCTAGGACAAGAGGTAGTTAATGGAATTTCATACAAATCTTGCAGGCCTAGGCCTGCAAAGTCCTCTTTTTTAATTTCCATTCCACTTAAATTTGTGGCACAGGCATCATGACATTCTGCCACTATGCGTATTAAAAATAAAACTTTGTTTTTTTTGTTGATTATTTCATTGCATGTTTGAGAAAAGCACTATACATACCTCGGCGGGAAATATGGGGTTGCCGGCCTTAGACCTATCCGGCCTCGCTTCGCTCAGCCGTCTATATGTCTTCGGCCGGCAACCCCTTTTGTCCCGGCCTCTGTAGTAATGTACTATTATTGTACATACATGCAAACTAATAATTATGTTTTTTTGTTCATTTAGATTGAAGACATGCGTTATACACTATACTGCCTGAGACTCCCACATTCCATATAAGTGACTGACTATTTCCAGACATGTTGTGCAAATGTAGTGCACATTAGCACTTATTTATCTTCTAATAACTGCATATATATTACGTCAGATGAAGTATACAAGTAATGTTTATGTAAGATGTTTTCGTTTGACATGTAATTAATATAATAAAATATTTTCCTAATGCACGACAATGGAAAGGAGTTATTTTTGCTGCAAAACGTTTTTTCAGTCTTTTTAAAAAGTTGAAATGTAAGTGGCCAGTATTTAATATGCAACATGTACGTTTCTCTAAAGAGGTTGTAATCATTCCGATTTGAATTATAGCGGTTTAAGGAAATGTATGTAAAGCATTTCATGTAAAGATATCTCCATGCTCTCCCTCAGCCAAAATTTTGAAAAAAATACATATTATATACGTTAGTGGGTGTATTACCAGTGAAAAAATTGGAGCGGTCTCTAACGTGAAAGTAGAAGAAAAAAAAATCTGAAAAGTTTAATTGGTTTTTTTTTTTTATTTTTTTCTATGACATAATGAAAATATAATTATGGTCATTTAATAATCTTTATAAAATGTACAATATATGCCAAGCTCGTTAAAATAGGTTGACTAGAAAAAAAATTTATCAAAGAAAAATTAAATCTCGTTTTTTTTTTTAAACAAAAACCATAACGTTTAGGGTGCTCAAATTTGGCACAATGATGAGTAATGTAGAGCCACACAATCTATAAAAATTACAAGCCCAAACTCAAGGGGGGCAGAATCACTTAGCTTATCCTGGCACGGCCTTTATCAAAAGTAGAAGTCAAGACAATTTCTAGAATATAATCATAATGTCAAAAAGTAAGAAAATAGCTGGCCGAATACTGGAACTAAACCTGGATACCGCACATAGCGTTTATTGATTTGGGAAAGGTTTTTGATAAGGTGGACTGGAAGAAGATGATGGGTATCCTGCGTGATGCTAGCCTCGATTAAAATACGAACAACGGATAATTTACGAACTGTATAGAAATCAGGTGATGGTCTGCTAGAAATAGGGCAGCAGAAAGAGAAAGCTAAGATCAGGCGAGGGTACGACAGGGGTGTTCACATTCACCACTTAGGGTTCCGTACCAAAAGGGTAAAAACGGGACCCTATTACTAAGACTTCATTGTCCGTCCTTCAGTCCGTCTGTCACCAGGCTGTATCTCAAGAACCGTAATAGCTAGACAGTTGAAATTTGCACAGATTATGTATTTTTATTGTGGCTACAACAACAAATACTAAAATAATTAAGAGGGGCGGGCTCTCATACAACAGAGTAGTTGTTGGCGTTTTTTTTTCTGGTACGAAACCCTTCGTGCGCGAGTCCGACTCGCACTTAGCCGGTTTATTTAATATATTTATTGAACGAGCCGTACAAAAAGTAATAGAATTTGATTTAAGGGGAATTAAAATTAACGGCGTGAAAATTCAATTTATTCGATTTGCTGATGACATTGCCGCATTAGCTGAAGAAACCAACCAATTCCAAAAATGCAAGTCTTTAATCAATTTGGCCTTAGGATAAACATTAAAACCAAACTCCTTACAATATCAAACCTTACAGCTGTTCATACCCCAATTACCAAACAGAATACTACAATAGAACAGGTTAAATAGTTTAAATATTTGGGAAGCATGGTTACCAGCGACTCCAGAGATTACCGCAGACATTATGAAGAACAGCAATGGCCAAAAAACAATTACTAAAAGCAAAAATAACCCGAAAAGAAAAAAACGCTTAAGGCCCTCTAGTCCTGCGAGAGTAGGTATTTAGCGCTGTCCTGGCGGTGCGTGAACAAGCCCGCGCGGACGAAGCGACTGTGAACTCGGATGACCCCGCTAGCTTCATACTGGTCACAGTATAGAAATATAACTGTATTTTGACTTAAGAAATGCATTAATTATGATTAAACTTTAGTATGTCATTGATATCATTTTTTAATAAATAGGTAGTAAATAAATAATTGAAAGTCGAACTTACGGTAGGATCCATTATAATGAAAAAAAAACAGAATTCATAGTACAACCCTGAAATTCGTTATTTAATCTATGAAACCTAAGAACCTAAGAAATATGTCTTATACCTCTCTACTCGATTTGTTTAATAGGTCATGCAATTTTTTATCTATTTGTGTTATATTTATACAGGGTGTTATATTTATTTGTCGTGTGCGTGTCATTGTCATCATCATCATATCAGCTGATGGACGACCACTGCTGGACATAGGCCTCCCCTAAAGAGTGCCACATAAAATACAGACAGAATATTTTTTGGTGGTTTAATTTATTCATCAAAAGTTATTAACTCTCAAAGCATAAAAAACATTGCGAAGTTTTTACTATTTATGCGAAAGGTTACCGTATTTTTAAAAAATAAATACCAGAAATGATTTTTACATAAAGATAACAAAAGAATCAATATGGTATATAAAATGATACCAAACTTGCCACGGTAGCTACCTGGAAATGGGTAGATCTTATAAAAGAAGATTAGCTAGAAAGATAGAAAGTGTATAAATTTTAAAAGGGTCGGCAACGCGCATGTGACTCCTCTGGAGTTGCAGGCGTCCATAGGCTGCGGTGACCGCTTACCATCAGGCGGGCCGTACGCTTGTTTGCCACTGACGTGGTATTAAAAAAAAGACGGCCGGAATTAATGTGTTGAAGCTCACAGCTTAAAAAAATATTCAAGTGCAAAGCAGTACTCGTAGATCTCTTACTATATCTACAATTTCTGGTAATAAACATTTCATTTATAATTTTACCAACTTTGGTTCCATTTCTGGAGGGGTTCAGTTCAGTTGTTATACTGTCATTTTTATACTGTGGCACTATGACCATAATTTATTTGTTAATAATTATGCCTTTTTTCATTCGGGTTTTTATTGCCCTTCTTAAATAATTTGCAACCATTATATAAATTCGTCAAAAACTGCTTGTTTGGTGCACGAAACTGTCGCGGATAAAACTGACACAGGTCCGTTGTCTGTAAGCGCCAGCGCGCGACTGATCGGGCCTGCCGAGCCTCCGCGCTCGCGCATTTCGTAGGTATTTAAACATATTAATTCATACAATCATTTTATCTTTTTAAATTCTGCAAAAATGTCTAGAAATACTGAATGGCTTTAGTTTAGTTCAAAAACTTCATTTAAAACATCAATAGTTTAGTCGTCAGATTGTAAATGCTTTACAAAAAGGAGTAACTTTGGGGTCTCTTTCTATCGAGCGAAGTTCATTAGATCGTGTATCTGAGTGCAACTTTGACTAGACTAGATCCTTAAGTAAAACATAGAATTTTTTCAAATTTTTAAAACCCTTTTTCTACGTTTCAGGTTGTTTTTAGAAAACTCGAAAACGCTAACTCGCTTGACGACCTCCCCTTAAGATTTAGTGTAGGTAGGAAGTGAGACGCTGCCTCAGAGGGATAGGGAACGGCTGCTGGCAGTCGAAATCTACACTCTATCTGAAACTAGTGGAGCTAGTGGCACTCGCGTTATTTCGGAACTGATTTTACACTTTTAGTCCTGTAAGTTACGCGGAGATAACACTTTTCCTTCGTAATTAGATGGTAACAAATATTTATTTGAACTGCTTGATGACTTTTAGTCGTTTAAACTAAAAGTGTAAAGTGTAGTAACCCACAATTTTGTTATATATGGACTCTTACAAGTCTCAAAAGCGAAGCTGGAGGCATTCGAAATCTGTGTCAAATTGTGTCATGTAGCCCAATGGGAAACTTTGAATTGCAGTCTAAAACAATGTCAAAGTTATCGCCATGGAACGCGAGATTAAAGAAGTGGATATGGATCTACTCCGAATACAACGAGAATGGCCCGCCCTCGTCCAGCGCTTGCTGAAACCCAATGCCAATTACATGATATCTGAAGGAAAGGGGGTGAGGCGTCATGGAGCAGGCAAAGACCCATGGCGCTGCTTTGCCTCAGCAGTAGCTGACCCGTTCTGCTAGGGGATGTCCTTCCGGGCCTCGACCGGGGTACTTAATGCAAGAGGGGCAAGAGGGCGCCAACTCTTGTTGGTCAGCAAGTAGCAGATAAAGATACTATTCAGCCTCCGGGAGCACCATCATTAATGATAGGAGATGTTCACGCAAAAGCCGCTACCAGACTCGAAATTTACAAAAATTTGGTAGCAACTTCTAAATCTCGTGGAACGTAAACCAGACCAAAGGACGGATGTGAAAGAACGAATTAGAGTCCATTATTTGAGGCCTGATATTTTAAGGCATATTGATCTAAATGATCAAAAAATTAATGATTATGCAACTAAATCAACCAATAAATGTCAAACGTTTTATATATAGATACTCAGTGGTAGAAATTCGAAATAAGTCCACCTTTTGCAAAAAAATCATGACTGGCTTGCATCTTCTCTTGATATAAATTAATTTCACTTACTTTAGTCGGACAATAAACCCATTCCAAATAACGTAAAACCGGATCATCCAGTCCAGTTTCACATTTGTCTTTAAAAGATCGCTACTAAACTCTGATATTATTTTAGTTAGTGAGCGATAACCCTATTTCCATAGAAATGGAACAAATACTTAGAAAACGCTCTAAATCTCAAATCATATAAGATACAATCGTGAAAATTTGAGGCGTGGTAGGTACATTCATTACACGTCCTTTAGAACTAAAGTGCGAACGTTAATAAACTTTGAAAAAATAATAATTAAAATATTTAACATCGTCCGGTTTATTAACTTTACAGTCTTGTATTTTATTAACGTTACTAAATATTGTTTCCTGAAATTGGAGACAAAAATTGGGGCATTATTGGCATTAATTACGAAAATAAAAATACAAATAGGTTTTGATGTCGTCATTGATCTAGTGTTTAGAAAGTTTTAACTTGTAAATTAAACGTGATAGGTGGTTGGGAGTTACACTATGGGCTTTAAAATAGTATTAAGCAGCGATTAAATCATAAAAAGGTAGTAAACAAAATTAACGAAAAATCCCACACTGTGGGGAGGTAATACTACCTATGGGTTTAAACTGTAAATACATAGCCTGTCTGTACTGAGAAGACTCGTTCTTCCAAGATTCAGAAGCTCTGATATGCGGTTCTGTAACCATGTATGGGAGAACTTTATGCTATTGTTCGATCACTACAAAGGTGCCACTGCGAATAATCGATCGCCCATACTCAACAAAATAAGGTTTATGAATAATAATAAGCGCAAAACCTACAAGTAACCACAACACAGTATTAGGAGATGTACTCTGAGTGTAGAACTAAATTCAATGTCATTAGGAATACAAACAACAGATTTTAAATAAGATGGTTCTTGTTTCCACTTATTTTATCTGTAGTTTTTACAAGTCTGGTAATACCCGGGTTTCAAGCCTAAAACCCGAGTTTTACTCGACTCCAAAAACAGGCGGGTACACGGTTACCCGGTTTTTCAGGTACCCGGGTTGCATTCCCTACCGAATATGTTATGACATCGCAGCCTACGGACACCAGCCCGGAGTTGGCCACACCAATAAGGCGACCACCCACGCCCGCATCGCCCAACCCCACTTTGGACCTGATCTCGCACACGGAACCGAGATTCCTAGCTAAATCCGCACGCTATTTTGCTGAGGCTCACACGGACGGGTTTGATGCCATCTTGCGGAAGAGAGCCGCCTCACTGGTGGATGCGGAGCAGCTCCAATTAAATTTTGAATGTGTTTACCAGCAAACCTGATCCCTCTATATCTTTGTGTCAATAAATTCTTGATTTGTAGTCATAATTGACTTTCGACTTATTGACAGGAGTAAAGTTCCGAAAGTTACTTATTTTCTGCGCACTGTACCGGTTTGGTTGCACCCCATTCATCTTAACTCGTTTGACAGTGTGTTGAAGGAGACAACTGAGTGTTTGTTGAATGTGTCTTTCAATGCCAACCAATGGGAGCTGGCGGTCCTTCCCATCCGAAATGGTGGACTGGGTTTACGTCGTGCGCGTGATGTGAGTCTCCCGGCCTTTTTAGCATCGACATACGCGGTTGTGGACCTTGTCACTGACATTTTCTCTTTAGATGGTGACAGAGTAATCATACCCTATGCTTCTGATGCGGTCATAACATGGTCAGCTCTCAATCAAAGTGCGCAGGTGCCCGAGAAACCGGATCGTCAACGTTCGTGGGATGAAATAGGGGTGAAGCGAGTGTTTGATGCTCTCATGGAAGATGCCTTGGGGGTAGATAGAGCAAGACTCAACGCGGTGTCAAGGCCAGAATCTGGAGCATGGTTTCACGCACTTCCCTCACCTCATCTGGGTACCCTCCTCGACAACGATTCGTTGCGGGTGGCCGTGGCTTTCCGCTTGGGCTGCGATGTTTGTGAACCTCATATATGCATCTGCGGCACCATGGTGGAGAGCAACGGTCACCACGCCTTGAGTTGTTGTCGGTGTGCCGGAAGATTCCCTCGCCATTATGCCCTCAACGCTTGTGCGAAGAGCCCTAATTTCTGCTAATGTTCCATGCGTGCTGGAGCCCTTAGGCCTTAGTCGGTCAGATGGGAAAAGGCCAGATGGTATGACCTTGGTGCCTTGGCAAAAAGGTAAGTGCCTACTGTGGGACGCTACGTGCGTCAGCACTTTTGCAGCTTCGCACCTTGGTCATACCATTAGGTCAGCTGGCGCAGCAGCGGAGTTGGCGGCAAATAGAAAGCGAGAGAAATATTCCGCTCTCACTAATTATTTATTTGTCCCACTCGCGGTGGAAACGACCGGTTGTTGGGGTACAGAGGCGAAGAAGTTCCTGAGGGAGATTGGTCGTCGGTTGCGGGAGAGGGGACATGACACCCGTTCCGAGTCTTTCTTGGTGCAGAGGCTGTCCATCGCGATACAACGCGGCAACGCGGCGAGCGTGTTTGGTACTTTTGCACCGGGAATGATTCGGGGCGGGCTTTTCGATTAGATAATCTTCATTCTGTACTTATGTAATCAGGTTTAAGTTATTATTTTTATTATTTTTTACGTCACTGTGTATTTTTACGATTTGAACAAGTCTCAGTTTAAATAAATTTATATCTTATGAAAAAAAAAAAAAAAAAAAAATTAAAATATATTTTAAGTAATTTCACTCACTAACAGTAGTTTTACAGGATACCACTCGTAATTACTAACCAATGGATCTGAGTTATCTGCATAATTAACTATTACTGTTATAAATAATCTTATCGCTAGCAAAATAGTAGACTACATTGGCATCAAACCAACAGCGATCAAGCCACTCGGCAGAACAGGAAAAATACACCTACTTATTTTTGATGGCAAACCCAAATCAAGAGACATCCTGGAAATCTTCAAAGCCTCCGATAAAAAAAAACTTTATTCCCTCCATCAAGGTTAATCCATTCAGGGAAATATGCTATGCATTCGACCACTCCAAGCAATCGTGTTACGGCAAACAAGAGGAATTGCAGATATTCGTCACTACGCCCGAGAGCACGACGACGAATGTCTGCAATAATTGCAATGCAGAAGATCACACGAGCGAACAACATCAAATGCCCAGTGGTTCAGAAACATGATTGCGAGGCAAATGGAACAAGCGAAGCCCAAGGCTGGATTGCACCGACTTATGATCAAAGACTGATCAACGTTAAATATGGCACCAGCAGCTGTCATCCCAAAGATATATGTCAAACTTTCCATACATTCGAATTTTAACGAACACAGCTTACGATTACAGACGGTTTGGTGCTACCCAGCCTTAGCCAACAAATATCGAGGAGAGTATCAAACGCTAAGTGGTAAGACTGGTTGTCAGATACGCAGACATCACAAACATGAGGTTATTTCCCACTCAGCCATAAAAACAACCACCACAACAACAACCATCCACAGATCACGCACCGGCGACAATAAGGGGTCTCACACTAGAGGGCCTCTACCAGATGCAGATGGAACAGGCACTGATGGGGCTGGTCGATACAATAAGTAAGACACACCACATCTCCATGGCTAATTACAAGAAGAAAATACAGAATTTTAAAATCTTACACCTAAACACCCAAGGAGTAAAAAATAAATATACAAAAATAAAAGCACTAGTCAACAAATACAGACCGGCTATAATGATACTCAACGAGTGCAAGATCGACTTCGGCAAACAAAGATACGACATATAAGGGAACGATATATGGAATGCAATACGTTTCTGAAACCCGGGTAATACCCGACTTCAAGTACCAAGACCCGGGTAACCGGGTATTTACCCGGGTTTTTCCTTAGCAACTTAGTATATAATAAGCAAAGCCGAAGTCCAGAACTATTTATAAGCAGCAATTATCAGATAAAAAAAATGTAGAAGAAAATTCGTAAAATCAACCATCGCAAAATCGACGTATGTGGAACTCGTTGGAAGAAGGCTACGATTGCAAAAAAAGTACAGCCAGCTTCAAGCTGCACTCACTGGCTCCCGAATTTAGAACACACAAGGGCATAACGCGTAATGCAAGTTAACCCTACCTTCCATTTACCACAAGATTTCGAAAAATGAGCGGTAATTTGTGATACGAAAATTTTACTTGTACTGCTTGTGTGGGAGGAAATTTCTTCACGATGAGGATACCTATCCGAAAATTGCCATCGTATAGCTTCGCAGCAAAGTTAATTTAGCGAAGAAATGTAAGCATAACTTCCTACTTGGAGGTTGTCTCCTTTGGTAGACCATTTTTTCCTTTGTTGGAGTGTGTAGAAATATTCCAGATGCCTCCCTCGCCAAAAATGTTG
Organism: Notocelia uddmanniana; assembly: GCA_905163555.1. NCBI lineage: Eukaryota > Metazoa > Arthropoda > Insecta > Lepidoptera > Tortricidae > Notocelia > Notocelia uddmanniana. Next base: position 60,526,689 of record LR991052.1, read on the forward strand.
GTGCACCTGATGCAATAATTTCCAACGTTGAAGAAGACTAAGTTTTCTTTCAGTTAATACAGGTTCACGGAGATTAGACGGTGGCCCCAGTGTCAAAAAGTGACCTAGGGTCAATATAGAGAGATCATTGGCATAACTCAGGGGCAATAAAAGACACGAGTTAAGGAGTGATTCGACTTGACGATGTCGAATTCCTTGAATGTGAAGCGTTGAAGAACCGTAATTGTGTCTTCATCTAATAATTTTACTGCCGCTTCGGCCAAGCCAAAGAAGTGCGGACTCGCAGAAATACAAACTGGATCGCTTCGAAACAAATTCTTAGTGTAATACCTTATTGAAAGTACACACGAAAAAAATACATTTTATACTTTAATGACTTGCTGCTCCTTGCCTAAAGAAATATTGAAAGCTCGCTATGGTTACTTAATACGCAATTGGGGTTAAGCAGCCAAATTACAGAGCTCCTAAGTGGCTCATCGATTAAAGTCCGTGACTGTACCTAAACGGTGCATTTCTCCGATTGTTCTGAACTCATGCCGATCGAAGAATATTGTCCTATTATGAAAGGGATTTTTTAAAAGAAAGGCGCCCAAGTTATATTAGTGGTTGATTTGCAAAAAATATGGAATTGGGTTGGAAAAAAGTAGAGTGATAGTGCCGTGCAGACCCTAATGAGCTGCACTCGACGCTAAGTACACGCTGTGGGGTGTTCCAGGCACAATTAACAAAAATAATAGATTTGTATAAATATACATTAGTATTGTAGGTAAATGCAATAAATATTTCTTTGAATTATATTTTATTCTTTTATTAATTTATTATTTCATGTGCCCAAATTTTGGCGTGTTCTACCTTTATTATCAAATTTATTTCAATGTTTTGTAATTTTCAATGAATACTATATAAATCCATAGAAAGAAAAGAAATGGCACATGAATGAAAAAAAATCAAGGGTGTTGCACCATAAGCGTTAAACTACTAGTGAAAAATGGTGAAAACATCCGAACTAAATATCGCCGCACATAGTGCAGTAATGACTCTTCATCAAGACGGTAAAAAAATGCGAGAAATCGCTACTAAGTTGAAGATATCTCTCAAAGGCGTATGGTCAACAATTAAAAGATTCAAGTCTACAAGCAAATTACAGAGTAGGAAACGGTCTGGTCGTCCTAAAGCAACTACGTCTGCGGAGGATCAAGCACATCATCGTTACAATTACAAGTAAGCGAAATAGACGACTAACAGCTACGGAAATCTGCGCAGAATTGAATCGAACCCGGACAAAATCAGTTTCATTAAAAACAGTTAAAAGAAGACTTCGTGCTGCCGGTTTGAAAGGATGTGTTGCTACTAAAAACGTCTAGCCTGGGCAAATAAGCATCAACATTGGACATTAGAACAAAAGCTTAAGGTGTTGTGGGTCGAATCGAAGTTCGAAATATTTGGGTCAAAAACGGAGTTTAATGTTCTTTCTTCGTTTAGCTACAGAAAAAATGATTCCTGAATGCGTGGTGCCTACAGTAAAGCATGGCGGTGGTTCTGTAATGGTGTGGGGTTGTTTCTCAGGTCATGGAGTGGGAGATTTGTTCCAGGTAGAAGGAATTCTGAGAAAAGAAGGCTACCATTCAATTTTACAACGGCACCCAATACCATCTGGTTTCAGATTAAATGGCAGAAGGTCATTTTCAACGACCGGTCATTTCCAAAGTTTTTACACAAACTAAAAACTTTTTAGAGCAAAAACAAAAATCCCGTGTGCTTGATTGATATAATGGATGGGCACCTCAATCTCCAGATTTGAATCCTATTGAACTCATGTTTGACGAGCTGGACAGGCAGATAAGAAAGACATGTCCAACTTCAAAATCAGCATTGTGGACGAATTTGTCAACAGCCTGGGCTAATCTTGAACAAATACCATCGATAAATTGATTAAAAGAATGCTGAGATTATTTGTTGCAGTTATGAAAGCAAAAATCGGATACATTGATACCAGAGTTGTTGAGAGAGAGAGAGAGTTAAAATTTCTCTATTTCGTACAAGGAGGTGGAAAAAATCACGAGTGTTGTATTCTAAAATGGCGAGGCCGATAACGCGTCCCTTCGTATTGACCACATTGTATAAAAATCAGGTCGATAAAGCAGCTCCTACGCTTGTTGTAACAAGCTATAGGTACATTTCAAATTAAACATGTACCTATTCCTTATTGAAATTAAACATATTTAGGCTGGGTTGCACCAAACCGTCTGTAATCGTAAGCTGTGTTCGTTAAAATTTGAATGTATGGAAAGTTTGACAAGTTTCTATGGGATGACAGCTGCCGGCGCCATATTTAACGTTGATCAGTCTGTGATCGTAAGTCGGTGCAACCCAGCCTTAATCTTTTATTATGATCACAATTCATTAAAAAGAGTCACTAAACCATTAATATTGTTCATAAATAATTCATATATTAATTAGAATATTGAGTAATTGACATTGTTATAAGAAAATATTATTTTTTCACACCACTACGGTGGAGAACAAACAGTATGGTAAACGATCACCACAACCTATGAATGCTTGTAATTTCAGGGAGGGTTACATGCGAGTTGCCAACCCATTAAAAATGATAAATTCATTTCTTTTCTAATCCAATTACCAGTAGAGAGTAATATCAACCTTCATGCATTGTACGTAAAGTTCAAATTTATATTGGCATTAGACACCTTGCGAGTGTATGTACCTACTGCATTATACAGGATGATTTTAGGGTCGTGATCATCAATTAGTTTTTTCGACTTGGTATTTTATAAAACCCGTCAATTTCGCGTGGTCGTCGACCCTTTAAAAACTTTTACACGTATTTTATTGATAAACTTTTACACGTATTTAAATTCAGTTGTGGTGTTTTACAATTAATATTAAAGACTGTATCGTTAATTATGGGTACACTTATAACTGGCTAGAAAAACTTGTAAAGTGGAGAAAAAAAAATATGTCATCTGTCATATCTTGGTACGTTATTAAATAACAAGATTGTTCCGTATAATTTAATCATTATCACACTGTATTCAATATGAAAGGGCTTTCAATCGAAAAGCGAAAATCTATTGTTTCCAAATGGTGTACTGAAAATGGCATATCATACAGACAATTGGCCAAAGAGGAAGGACTTAGCGTTCACGCTGTCCAAAATGCTATCCAAAGATTCGGCAACCCACTACTCATTAAGTGATCTACCTGGTCGCGGCAGAAAATCAGGACCTTCGATGCCTAATTTGGACCGAAAGATATGTAAGCTCTTTGCCGCAAATAAGGGCCTTTCAGTTCGTGATTGTGCCAAAAGAGCGGGTACTAGTGTTGGTATGGTACAAAGAGCTAAGGAACGTAATAACTTAAAGACCTATAAGAAGCAAAAACAGCCAAAACGGACAGCTCAACAGTCATCTGCCGTAAAAACTAGGGCTCGCAAGTTATATGATGAGATTTTGAGCAAAAAGAAACAATGCATCGTGATGGACGATGAAACATACGTAAAGTTAGACTACAAAACTTTACCAGGAGCTCAATACTATACGGTGAAAGAAGGTACAGTCGTCAGCAATGCCGAAAAAGCAATTTTTTGCGAAAAATTTGGAAAAAAGATCTTAGTTTGGCAAGCTATTTGTCAATGTGGAATGACCTCAACGCCTTATTTTACAGACAAAACTTTAAATGCTCAGATCTATGAGAAGGAATGTCTTCAGAAGAGATTATTGCCACTCATAAGGAAGCACAGAGATCAAACTTTGTTTTGGCCTGACTTAGCCAGCTGCCATTATGCTAAGTCAGTCCTTCAGTGGTACGCCAAAGAAAAAATAGACTTCGTTGGCAAACAGTACAATCCGCCAAACTGCCCAGAGATTCGTCCCATCGAAAAATTTTGGGCATTAATGAAGGCGAATTTACGTAAAAAAGACCAACCTGCCACTTCGTTGGAAAAATTCAAACGAGACTGGAATCTGGTAGCCAAAAACCTTGGTGCTAGCGTTGTCCAAAACCTGATGCGAAACATTAAAAGCAAAGTGCGGAAAATTGGCAAAGGCCAATAAATAGGTCGTTTTTTTATTGTTTTTATCGTTGTAAATATACTTTACTTGTAGATATTTTTTTTAAAGTTAATAAATGTTTTAACATAAGTTAGTTGTGTAATATTTTTAATGTACCCATAATTAACGATACGGTCCTTAAAGAACTGCTGTGTGATGATTTAAATTATTAAAAACAAAAATATAGTGTAGTGTCAAGTTAATAATGTGGACATGAAGTGCTGCAATTAATTTTTGGCCGAAAATGCAAGAACGCGGTATCTGCCTGGTGTTGAGCGAAGCATCACGGTAGTTCGTAAAGATTGCAATTTTGCAATATTAGAATTTGTATAAAAAATCTCTCAGAGAAAATCGATTTGAAAAAAAAAACAACTTTTCAGATCATTTAGTGGACACGGAACAGAACGGCAGGGCACGGCACGGCACGGGAGCGAAGTAACGACACATTGATGGATGACGGAACGGGAAGACGGCGCGACTTGGCTGTTGTTACATATATGTAAACAAAACCATTCCATTTTGATTTATATGTGTAGAGTATACGGCCTCAGGCCTTATAACTATTTGGAATGCAGCTAGGCGCTTGTCAATGTGTGACTTTGTCAATAAAATGGATTCGTCCCGAATAGCCGTTTCGCTGGTCTCCGGTTCCTTAAAACCCCATATTTAACATTTGGCGACGAGGATATAAACGTACTTACTACTTATACAACGTAAATTCTGTTTGTTACGTACGCGTGAAAATTTCGGTTCAAATTATGTCAGTCGGGAAATTGAAGGAGTTCGATGTCAAGAATGGACAGTGGGCTTCATTTGTGGACAGAATGGAAATGTTTTTTTTGGTCAACGATGTTTCTGAAGATCTACGGGTTCCCACCTTGATAGCTACCATGGGAGAGGAAGCGTACGAGCTACTTGTGAATTTGGCCAGCCCTAAGAAACCTTCGACGCTGACGTACATGCAGGCGGTCGAACTAATGCGGCAGCATCTTCAACCAACCCCGTCCGTATTAGCAGAAAGGTATCGGTTCCGCCAAAGACGTCAGAGAGCCGTCGAGGATACTGCTTCTTATGTAGCGGAATTAAAAAAACTATCTCGGAACTGCAAATTTGGAGAGAATCTGAGCGATAATTTACGCGACCAGTTCATTTGCGGTCTACGAAGTGACGTCTTTAAGCAGCGTCTCTTTGCGGAGGATGACACCATCACTTTCGCGGAAGCGGTGAAACTGGCGTGCTCGCTAGAAGCGGCAGAGAGAGATGCGGCAGCAGTGGATGGGTCGGTGACCGCAGCGGCGGTGAGCGCGGTCCATGCGCTGGAGTCAGCCGCGGGACGCGGACAGCATGCACGCGCAGACGGGCGAAGTCGGGCCATCGCGGCGGAGGGCTTGCGGGCAGGCAGCACTCAGCGCGGAGCGGGAAGTAATTGCACAGCCTGCGGAGCGCGCAGCCACAACTATAGCGGTTGTCGTTTTCGGAAGTTCGTGTGTAGCAAGTGTCAGCGCGTAGGGCATCTTCGGCGAGTGTGTCCAGAGTTTGACATGCCCGGTACGACTGCGAGCGGCTCAGGCTACAATCGGGAGCGTGGTCAGAGGAGGAGAGGCTTCAATTTCGGTGACATCGAAGGCGGAGACAGTGGAGAGGAGGATGACATGGAGGAGCAACTAAACCTCCTTGGTTTAAACAACTACAAACCCGTAAGCTTACCTATTTCAATCGATAACAAAACGTTTAGGATGGAAATTGATACTTAGCAGGGCAACTTATGAAAAAGATCTGTCATATTTTCCAATTCAGGAAACAGTACAGTTTTACGGTTTTATGATGGTTCAAAATTAAAACCGATCGGAATAATAAAACCCGCAGTGCGATATTTAGATCGGGAGAAGAAACTAGAACTCTTTATTATCGAGGGAGGCACTACATCTCTCTTGGGTAGGCAATGGTTAACAGAACTAGAGATTAGGGTACCAGATTTTAAAGGTCTTGGATTATATAACGCTCAGGTTCAAATTGATAAGGAGATTTGTAATTTGATCGACAGATACAGTGAGGTGTTTAGCGGCGGACTGGGGCGGTACTTGGGCGGCAAGGCGACGCTACGCGTGCGCGAGGATGCGACGCCGGTGTTCCGTCGCGCGCGGCCCATGCCTTACGCGATGCGAGAGCGAGTCGACGCGGAGCTCGACGCCATGTTGCGCGACAACATCATCGAGCCCGTCGACTGCTCCGAGTGGGCGTCGCCTCTAGTGCCGGTCAACAAGGCTGACGGTACGCTTAGAATCTGTGCGGATTACAAGGCCACCCTTAATCCAGTTTTATTGGTGGATCGCTATCCACTTCCTAGGATTGAGGATGTGCCTGTCGGGTTAAACGGGGCTCAATATTTCTCCAAAATAGATCTCTCTCAGGCGTATAATCAAATTGAATTAGATGAGCCAAAAAGGTACACTGTGATTAACACACACAGAGGTCTATTTAGGTATAACCGCCTGGTTTTTGGCCTTTCATCGAGTGTAGGTATTTTCCAGCGAATCATGACAAACTTGTTTTGCGGCATCCCTAATGTGCAAGTTTTCTTAGATGACGTCATTATATGCGGGAAAAGTAAGTCTGAGCACTTGCTCGCGCTCAACGCAGTTTTCCAACGCTTAGTCGAATACGGACTAAAGCTGAAAAAAAGTAAATGCGTTTTCCTAGCAGACGAAGTCAAGTACTTAGGTTATTTTGTCTCTAAAGACGGAATTAAGGCTGATAAGAGTAAAATAGAGGCTATTATGAAGATCAAGCGACCGGAAAACGTAAGCGACCTGCGGTCGTTTTTAGGAATGGTTAACTTCTTTTCGTAGTTTGTTAAGAATTTTAGTTCAATGTTAGTTCCGCTAAATAATTGACTACGCAAAGGAGTTGAATGGTCCTGGGACGCCGACTGCGTACAGGCATTTTCGAAAGTGAAGCGTGCACTGACCAGCACTGATGTTCTTGCCCATTATGACCCAAAGAAGCCTCTGATCGTGACATGCGACGCTAGCTCACGCGGTGTAGGTGGCGTGCTGGCGCACGGCGGCCCGACCGGAGAACGCCCCGTGGCGTACGCGTCACGCTCACTCACAGCGGCCGAGAAGAATTATTATCAGATCCATCGAGAGGCTTTGGCAATTATATATTGCATGAAGAAATTTCATCAATATCTTTATGGCAGGAAGTTTGTGTTGCGCACTGATCACAAACCGCTCGTGTCAATTTTTGGACCGAATGCCGGTATACCAACTATGACAGCGAGCAGGATGCAGCGCTGGGCAGTGATTTTGTCCGCCTACGACTATGGAATAGAGTACATCAAAACTGACGAAAATTGTGCTGACGGCTTGTCTAGATTGCCGCCAGGGGCGGACGCGCGAGCTGATACGGCTCTTTTATTGGACCACAGTGAGTTAAAGCGTCTGACAGCCGAAGATAATATCTTACAGCAGTTGCTGTCTTTCATCCGCGAAGGCTGGCCGGAGACATGTGACATTCTAGCTATGAAACCTTACTTCAACCGGAAGTCAGAGTTGTATGAGGAGTTAGGATGTGTTATGTGGGGCCACAGAATAATCGTGCCAGAGGGTTGCCGGAAACGAGTTTTAAATATAATCCACGAACCACACATGGGCGTTGTGAAGTCAAAAGCTCTAGCGCGGAGTTACGTGTGGTGGCCAGGCATCGACGAAGCGGTAGAACGCGCTTGCCTCACATGCGCAGTGTGCGCCGTACACGCAGACGCGCCGCCTCGCGCTGACCCACGTCCTTGGGGATGTCCCTCGCAAGCTTGGTCCCGGCTCACTTGGACTTCATGGGCCCTATTGCTGGGAAAACGTATCTGGTGGCAATAGACGCAACGACCAAGTGGCTGGAGGTATTTCCAGTTCCAAGCACGGCGGCGAGCTTCACGATCTATAGGCTTAGCGAGCTATTTAGTAGGTTTGGAAACCCACGGCAAATCGTAACAGATAATGGCCCTCCGTTTACTAGTGCCGAGTTCGCAGATTTTATTAAAAATGAGCTTATTAAGCACGTGTTTACGGCGCCTTACCATCCGGCTTCTAACGGGGCTGCGGAGAATGCAGTTAAGACCTTAAAAGGGTGATTAAAAAAGCTTTAACAGAAAGAAAAGACGTAGAAAGATCACTACACACGTTCCTAAAACACTACAGGAACACGGAACACGCCACGACAAGAAAGAGTCCTGCAATGATTTTGCAAAATAGTTAGAGTTGGGTGCTCTTAAGCCGGATCAGGATACAAGGGCTGAAGAGCGTCAGGTAGACGATGTAAGGGCTAACGATAGATCTTTTAGTGTAGGGCAAGGTATTTGGTTCCGTCAATACTTAAAGGGGGAAAAATGGCAGCCTGGTAAGGTAATCAGTTCAGCCGGTCCTAGGAATTATACGGTTTTAGATAACTACGGCAAGCATATCCACAGACACGTTGACCAGCTAAGGGACCGTTTAGGGAGCTGCCTTGTAACCCCAACAGATTCGATTTCGCTGGTCTCCGGTTCCTTAAAACCCCATATTTAACAATATGTACAATGTTTATTTTAATTGTAAGCTAAATTGTATAGAAATACAGTTAGAAATTGTATAAAAATATGTTAGAAATAAAGTTAGATTTTTTTTCCAATTACTTTTTTTTATATAAATTATTTATTTATTTTTAATTATAAAAATATGTTAGAAATAAAGTTAGTATTTTTTTCCAATTACTTTCTTTCCATCTCGTCTGTTTCTTTATTTAAATAAGCTTTATTAATGCTTCTACTAACTCAATCAATCGTAATCATTTAAAGGCACCACGCACCAGGGTGACGCACGTAGATTCTTAGGTAACAACGCGCAGTGTGTGGCAATGTCGGCATGTGCTTGTGTACATTCCTGCATTAGTGGTCGCGTTGATTTTAGTACCGCGGATATTGACATGATTTTAAAGTTTGGAGATCTCACCTATCTCCGTTTGCGCCCATTGGGCACGCGTCATGATAGTCCGCATTGCTTTCCAGGTGAATTGTTGCGCCTTACTGACGAAATACAAGTAGGGAATCATTTGGCCAAAATATCCGTCGATTGGAAAATGAATGGCTTGTATCCAAATTCTGCAAACATTGACACGGAATTAAATAACTTAGAGTCAACCCTTAGGACGGACATATTTAATGCTGACCATTCAGAAGCGACCGATTCTTATTTATTCACGGGGCTCGCGAACACTACGTCGTTGGCGTCATAATGATGTGTATTATTACTTCAACAGTCATCGAGTTGACAAATGTAATATATTTCACCCTGATTGGCGAGGCGAAGGTTTAGCGCGTTTGTTCCGATGTTATTCCATCCAGTGATTTCAGAAGTTAAGCTGCCACATCGCAAGCCGGTAGTTAGATTAGAGAGACTCGAACTACAGTATGGGATTCTTCAAGAAAAAACTTTTAAAGGGTCGGCAACGCCCATGTGACACCCCTGGAGTTGCAGACGTCCATAGGCTGCGGTGATCGCTTACCATCAGGCGGGCCGTACGCTTGTTTGCCACCGACGTGGTATAAAAAAAAATCCGCAAGTGAATATCCCTATAGCCGTGAGAAAGTAATATCGTGAAAACCGTCAAGAAAAACTCGCCGCAGTAACCGAATTTGCAAAAGAAAACCCAAAAATCAATCAAGTCGCGTCAAAACGTTACAACGAAAATAGTCGGAACGTCCCCATTAGTTTACGCGGCTCGGCTAAACTTATAACCCAGCGATGCGACGATGAGCTCAACCCGATAGAAACCTTTTCACTTCGGAAGACTTCTTTGTTTGGTTCCGATATATACAGGGTGTCCCAAGAAGTAGTGATATACTGAAGCTGGGAGGTAGAGGACCTAGAGGGCTATCTGAATCACCCCCATGTATGTTCCGCGATTTTTAGTATTATTTATTTTTTTTTAATTTTTCACCTATCGCCGCGTACGATGAGATTTTTATTTATGGTGACGTGAATTATTGCGGTAGATGCTTGATTTTTTTTTGTGTGCTAAGCTGATAGATAGGCCAATTCAGTACGGTGTACTATCGTTAGATCTTTGAATGGCATAAAAAAAAAAACCCAAGAAAGATAAAATTACCCAGTATGTTCACAACTTCAAGGGCCCTTAAAAAAATAAAATCACATAAAAAATAATTACCGATTGGCTTTTAAAATCTTGCTCTATCTATCAGGTAGCTACCCTGAAAATTTCATTTTATTATTAATAAGGCTTTAATCAAAAAATTGAAATCTAACTGTGGTAAGTGCAAAATCTTTATTTACATAATGATTAATGCGAGCAAAGTAAAACCAATTACAAGGTGTTTAATTACAATAAATTTTCAAAATGGCCCCCCTGTTGCTCAATGCAAGTGCGACATCGCCGGAAAAAGTTGTCTTTTAAACGTCTGAATGCACTTCTATTATTTTTAATGGTTTCTTCTGCTACTCTCAATTTCCGGGTTAACTCGTCCAAATTGCGGCATTCTCTCGAGTAGACGAGGTCTTTGTAATATCCCCATAGAAAAAAATCTATGGGGTTTAGGTCGGGGGAACGTGGAGGCCAGGCTATAAGGCAGGCGTCACCCCGGCCGCAACGACCAATCCATCTTTCAGGGTATCTTTGATTTAAATAGTTTCTCACGTCCAAGGCAAAATGGCATGGTGCACCATCACACTGCAGTACTATGTTTCTGCGTGTCTCCAAATCCACATCTTCTAACAGCAGGGGCAGATCGACGCGTAGAAAATTTAAAAAGTGATTGCCGCCCAAGCGTTCTGGCAGCTGAAAGGGACCGATTAACTTACCGTTAAGTATGCCAGACCAAAGGTTAACACTAAAGTGTTCTTGGAATGTCGATTCCCTTTTTAAATTCGGATTTTCAATTGCCCATGAGTGAGAACAGTGCATTTTAAAAATCCCATTGCGTCTAAAGTGGGATTCATCCGTCCACAAAATTTGGTTAAAAAAAATTTCGTTTTCAGCTTGTCTCCTCAGCATTTCCTGACAGAATTCAATTCGCCGATTGTAATCTTCCGATTTCAACTGTTGCACTTTTCTAATGTGAAACGGATGATATCCTACGGTCTGTAGTGTACGGTGTACCTGAGATTTAGAAAGTCCGGTACGACGTTCCGTAACTCTCACACTGGTCGACGGGTCTCTTTCTACTTCTTCAACAACTGCATCTACTACATCAGGATCCGGCATAGTGGCCATACGGCCTGATTTCGTACCCGGTATGTGACCTTCCAAATACGCATTATGTACTCTTAAGATCATGCGATAGTCAGGAAACGTTTCAGGTTGAGGCCCGCCTCTTCGTTCCACATGTTCCCGGTACAGCCTTGAAGCTTCCGCCGCATTCCCCCTAGCATAACCGTAATAGTAATGCATTTCTGCGTAATCACGTGAAATAAACATGATCACTTACACGCAAACTCAAGTCCAGTTAAATGATGCCAACTCGTCGATTCCAGGTAATAACACTAATCCAAATCGTAATGCAAGTCAAAGTCCATATGAATAGCCAAAATGATCAGGGAAACGAACAATTAGCAGTATTAAAACACAATTTTTAAATTAATGAAAAATAACAACGTGAAAATTTTCTCATGCGTCAACCGTCTTTTGTTTTTTGTTCTATTTCTATTGATGGCCAGTGCGTGATTTAGAACGAAATTTATTTAGAAAGGTTTTGCTTTGCTTGCATTAATCATTATGTAAATTAAAATTGTGCACTTACCACATTTAGATTTCAATTTTTTGATTGAAGCCTTATTATTAATAAAAATACTTATTAAAAATACTAAAAATCGCTGAACATACATGGGGGTGATTCAGATAGCCCTCTAGGTCCTCTACCTCCCAGCTTCAGTATATCACTACTTCTTGGGACACCCTGTATAAATGCGATCACTTCAAAGCACCTCTCTTCGAAGAAGAACGCGGCCTGAAGAAATGGTGCTGTGGCGGAGGCGGTATCTAAATATATGAAAGAAGAAACTGACTGACTGACATATCAACGCACAGCCCAAACCGCTGGTCCTACAGATTCCAAATTTGGCACGTAGGTTCTTTGTAACGTCTAGGGGTGCACTAAGAAAGGATTTTTCAAAATTCAACCCCTACGGGGGTGAAATGGGGGTCCGAAGTTTGTATGGGGAAACAAGATCAGTTGGACTATTTTATTCGAAACTTCACAAGAGTATTTCTAACGATAAATGAGGAAATACGTGTTTCAGGTTTTTTGAAAAAATCAACCCCTAAAAGGGGGAAAGGTGGTGACAAATTCTGAAAATCGACATGGGTATTATTTTTATGATTTTTGGGACGTTAATTACGAAAATAGCATCAATTTTAAAATTTAATATTGTGGTCATGAAAACTTTTGAAAGTTTGTGCCAAATTTCAAGAAATAACTGACTGACTGATTGAGTGACATATCAACGCACAGCCCAAACTGCTGGTTCTAGAGATTCCAAATTAGTATGCAGGTTCCATATAAGGTCTAGATTAAGAAAGGATTTTTCAAAATTCAATCCGTAAGGGGGTGAAATGGGGGTCCGAAGTTTGAATGGGAAATCAAGATTAGTTGGATTATTTTATTCGAAACTTCACAGGAATATTTCTAACGATAAATGAGTAAGCATGTGTTTCAAGTTTTTTGAGAAATCAACCCCTAAAAGGGGGAAATGTGGTAACAAATTCTGAAAATCGATATGGGTGTTGTGACTAAGGTTTATCTGGTCGCTGATTACGAAAACAACAATGATTTTATAATCCCACGTGGAGGACGTGAAATACCATCCCCTCTGTTGGGGTCCGAGGGGGTTGGAATGTCTAAATATTAATAAGGGTGTCATTTTTATGATTGTTTGGGTCGTTAATTTCGAAAATGGCATTGATTTTGAAATTTAGTATTGCGGACATTAAAACTTAAAAGTAGGTGCCAAATTGCAAGAAGAAACTGACTGAATGAGTGAGTGACATATCAACGCACAGCCCAAACTGCTGGTTCGAGAGATACCAAATTTGGCATGTAAGTTCTTTATAAGGTCTACAGATGCATGAAGTGCCGTGAGTTCCCTATGAAGATAAGACCTTTTTTGATTCAATTTATTGTAAGTTCAATGTTACTATATAGGCGTGTGGGGTATCTATGGATTTGCTTTTAAAAACGACATAGAGGTTTCTATATTTTTTTCCATTTAAATCAACCTTCAGATTTTTTTATCGTATGGCATTTATTTACGAACCGTGAGGTGACTAAGGGCCATTTAAGACATGCTTTTATTTCATCGGCCCTTTCCCCTTCGGCCTGTCGGAAATGTATGATAATAGTTTTCGATCCTTATTTATTTTTTTATTTTATTTATTATTTATATTTATATATTATTTTATTTATTATTTATATTTATATTTTATTTATATATTATTTTTGCCAAAATCATATAAAATTCAACAGTTTGCCGGTTCTCAGAATGTATACTGACTTTTCATCTGTTCATCTGTTAATGAATCACAATCACCAAACTTCGTATACTGAAACCCCCAGAATGTAACAACTACTTTTCTGGAGACCGCATCTAAATCGGTTCAGCCAAACGCGAGATAATCGTTGACAAACATACGAACCTCTTTTTTGTAGACGGTTAAAAATTTCGCTTAGTACGCGGGCGAAGCCGCGGGCAAATGCTAGTAAATAAAATAAAAGAGTACGCTCCGCTCACCGCTGATCGTCTTTTCTTCAAAAATCGCGAGACTATAATAATTTGTTCGCGTTTAGTGCTCTAGGGACCACGCACGGTTTTCAAAATCCCGATTCAGGCATTTCTTTCGTAAAAGTACAGGGCCGTATTTACCATCGCGTTTTCGATTTAAGTTATACCGAGTCAACTAATCCGATCGGTCTGTACATTGAAGATAGTAGCGAACGCGAAAGAATCGATCCGGCCGAAATCTGGATATGGACGTAGTTAGATCGATCACTCACTTCTTACACGAAAGGAATCCGTATATCGATTGTTTTAAACTATTAAGCCAGGAAACATCAGAACAAGCTCATTTGATTTTCGACTCTCGCGCGTCGCGTTCTCGTGACGGTAATCTTTCGGGTGATCGACCCGTCGGCAAAGAAATAGCCGCCATAATCAGTACCGAAACCGAACGATATATACCGCGTTGCATAGTGATTTGGAAAATCGGTGGCCGTAAACCTCACACAGTAGATTTAATGAGCAAACTGTACGAGAGTTTACAATATCCATTATTGTATCCCAACGGTGAACCGGGATGGGAGCCGCGTGTTATGGATAAAAGTGGACGTAAATTTACGCAACTCGAGTACGTGAAATGCCTTTTGCTCTCTGAACCGCGTTTTTCGCAACTGGGTCGTTTGTCAGAAGAGTGGCTGGTCGATATGCAGTGCAGAAATTAAGAAGAACGGTTGCGATACTTTTACAAAATGCAAACTGCAGCACGAAAGGATAGCGGAGGACTCAGGGTAGCCCCACTGGAAGAGCTCATCGTAGACGGGACCGTACAAGGCGAAGGCGGTGTTGTACCCGGTCGCATATATTTACCGTACACTTTCACTGGCTGCGAGCGTTACATGAAAAGTAAATCATCATCATCATCATCATCATCATCATGTCAGCCGAAAGACGTCCACTGCTGGACATAGGCCTCCCCCAAAGACTTCCACAATGACCGGTCCTACGCCACCCGCATCCAGCGGACACCCGCGACCTTCACCAGGTCATCGGTCCACCGTGTGGGGGGCCTGCCCACGCTACGCCTTCCGGTACGTGGTCGCCACTCGAGAACCTTTCCGCCCCAACGGCCATCGGTTCTACGTGCTATGTGCCCCGCCCACTGCCACTTAAGTTTAGCAATTCGGAGGGCTATATCGGTCACTTTGGTTCTGCTGCGGATGGCCTCATTCCTGAAATTCCTGAAAGTAAATACATGGACGCAATTGGTATTCTAAATAGATTGGGCACCCCTTCCTTTTTCCTCACGATGACATGTAACCCGAAATGGCCGGAAATACAACAATCAACACCACCGGCGGCCCAGAATCCATCTCAAACCATATGTGCTCGGGTATTTCAATTGAAACTAGCCCAACTTTTAAGAGACCTCAACACCGAGGCATACTTTGGAGGGTTAGTGTACCGTCTACACGTAATTGAATTTCAGAAAAGAGGTCTTCCTCATGCCCATATAGCGTTCAGAGTAAAGGGCGGCGGTCCCGTACTAAGTGTCGACATCGACACATTTATACGGGCCGATATTCCCAGCCCGACAGAGGCGGAAGGTAGACTCCGCGCAGCGGTTCTCAAGCACATGATACACGGACCGTGCGGACCCAATTACCGTACAGATTTGCAATGCTGGGATAAGGAATTTAAAAAAATGTACCCGTTATTTTCCCAAGAAAGAAACGGATGTCACCTATTGCGACGATAGAGGCTTTACACATTTACGCCGAAATAGTAAAAATGAAGCGACCATTAAATATCGCAATAGGGATGTTGTAGTTCTCGGGGAAGTCTGTAACCACCTAGAGAACGCGTCCCCAGGCCCTAGAGAATGCTCGCCAACGGCATGCAAATGTCGTTGAAGGGTAGGAGGGAAATAAAATACCTCCCGCGGACCCACAAACACACCTACCATCAGGCCACTCGGACATTTTCTGACCATGGGCTGATGGTGGGCAGCGGCGACAGGCAGGTCGTCGTGGAGAGGATGCCGGCGGAAGAGCGCTAGCCAACGGTGGTATCCTAAGCCTCATTTAGCAAGAGAGGTCACTGCCTTGGCGTCAGGTGGCAACCGGCCGTAAAAACCCAAAGCCAACGTAATTCTCCTAATATGGCAAGTACAACTAAGAGAATGACTATAAATGCTAGGGCGTCCCCCTTAGGCGACGATATCAAGGATGCAATAATTATTTTAGGGCGTCCCCCCGAAGCGACGGAGCCGTCCTTAGAGCAATCACACCCCTACCTAAACTACGTATTGCCAGCTGGAACGTTGGCTCTATGACGGGACGCAGCGAAGAATTGAGAGAAGTTTTACACCGGAGACGCATCAATATTTGTTGTATCCAAGAGACGAAGTGGAAAGGGTCCAAAGCGTAACATAGACCGTGACTACAAACTTATCTACCATGGCAACGGGACACAAAACGGCGTGGGCATTGTAGTCGACGTGGATCTCCAGGACCGCATAGTGGACGTTACACGAGTAAGCGATCGTATTATTGCAATTAAGTTCGCCCTGGATGACCACCACCGTATACTTAAATGTCATAAGCGCATATGCACCGCAAGTTGGATGTTCAAGACAAGACAAACAGGCATTCTGGGAACAAATGAACGACCTACTACAATCAATACCCAGGGACGAATCTAAATACATAGGAGCATACGTAAATGGCCACGTTGGGAACTCCTCAAACACTTACCAAAGAGTCCATGGCAACTCGGGTGTAGGGCAGCTAAATGCAGAGGGCGAGAGCATTTTGCAATTTGCAGTGGTACATGATCTCGCTATCGTAAATACTTTCTTCACCAAACCACTAAAACATCTTGTAACATACAAAAGTGGGGGGTTCAGCCACCAAATAGATTACATCTTAACAGATCGGTCTCGGTTAAAACCATTCAGGGACTGCAAAGTGATACCAGGGGAGCCATTGACCACGCAACATCGAATCCTCGTAGCAGAATTTATCATGCCTAGACAGATTTAAGGTGGTGAAAGAGAAAGTCACTAAAATACGCTGGCACAAACTGGACAGTCCGGAAGGCAGTGACCTGATAGAGGATATTAGTCACCATTTGAAGGAGGTACAAAAGCAGGACTCTACTGCATTAAAATGGAATAACTTCAGAATGTTCCGCACCCAAAAAGCCTCACAAAACAAAAAAGAAACCAAATGGTGGCAAGGTAATGTGAAAAAAAGCATTGAACACAACAAGTCCCTCTTTAAAAGGTGGCAACACAGCAATGACGAAAAGGATCGTGAATTATACAAAGCAGCAAAAAAAGACTCTAAACGCGCTGTCGCACAAGCCCAAGCATCAAGCCGCAATGATTTCTACAACAAAATGGAGGCAGCCGTGAGTGATGGGGAAATCTTCCAAATCGCTAAGCAGAGACACAACAACGCGAAAGATACTAAGACTATCAAGTATATTAAAGACATACACGGCCGATTACTCACTTCTAATAAGGACATACAAGAAAGGTGGAAAGAATATTACTCTCACTTACTGAATGAAACATACCCCAGTAAAATCCTACCCGAAACCTCTCACGTACAAGGTCCAATACCGTGTGTAACACCACAAGAAGTAGAAAAGGCGATAAAAAGGATGGCCAACCATAAAGCTACAGGGCCCGATGAAATCCCAGCTGAACTGTGGAAAAAGCTTGGTGTGGAAGGTGTTTCTTTCCTAACGGACCTCTTCAACGGTATTCTGACCGAGGGCATACCTGATGACTGGAGACAGAGCTATCTGGTGCCGTTCTTCAAAAACAAAGGTGATTTGAGACTGCGGTAACTACAGAGCAATAAAGCTTATATCGCACTCTTTCAAGATTTGGGAACGCATTATAAGCGAAAGAATCCTACAGCTGACCTACATAACCGAAAATCAATGTGGCTTTGTCTCTGGTAAATCCACCACTGATGCCCTTCATACACTCAGAATACTGATGGAAAAATGCAGGGACAACAAAACCAGCCTCCACATGGCATTCATCGACCTAGAGAAAGCTTTCGATCGCGTACCAAGAAAATTAATCTGGCATTCACTACGCGCCAAAAATGTCCCGGAATATTATGTATCCATAGTCCAGGACATGTACAGCGACGTAAGGTCGAAAATAAGGAGCCCTGCCGGCACTAGTGACGAGTTCCATGTGGGGGTGGGAGTTCACCAAGGGTCTCACTCAGCCCACTTCTGTTTAATCTGATCATGGATCACCTCACGTCGCACATGCAGCGTCCACCACCGTGGGATATGCTCTACGCGGATGACATCGTTTTAGTTAGCGAAGACACGAACGAGCTGCATAACGTCCTGGAAACATGGAGAACAGCTCTAGAGGATGGTGGACTCCGAATCAGCCGACAGAAGACCGTAGTGATGCACTGCAACTTCAGCGATGCCAACGACCGCAGCACAATTTACTTAGACGATAGCACTTTGAACGAAGTTACGAGTTTCAAATACCATCGAAGCAGATGTCGTCAATCGTATCAACACTGGATGGGTAAAATAGCGTGAGCTCACGGGCGTTCTCTGTGACAAACGAATGCCGGTCCACATTAAAGGTAAAGTTTACAAGACAGCAGTACGCCCAGCCATGACCTATGGTTCCAAGTGTTGGTCACTCAAAAAACAACACGTCGATAAGTTGCATGCTGCGGAGATGAGAATGCTTCGATGGGCCGGCGGAGTATCACCACCACGGACCATATTAGAAACACTCACGTTAGAGGCAGTTTCAGAGTCAGACCAATACAGGAAAAACTCACCGAGAGCCGTCTACGATGGTACGGCCATGTCATGAGGCGACCACCGGACCACATAAGTGAGAAGCCTAGAGGATGCGGAAGGCCCAAACTGACATGGATGGGGCTTTTTCAAAGGAACCTTAAAGATGCCCAATTATCACCAGAGACGACCCAGGACAGACGCTACTGGCGACGCCATACTAGGAGAGCCGACCCCAAGTAGATGGGACAAGGCTAGGAAGAAGTAGAATAGGGATGTTGTAGTTAATGATTTGTGGGTAGCTCCGTACAATGCAGCTTTATTGCTGAAGTATGACTGCCATATAAATTTAGAAGCAATTTCGGCACGTTCAATGATTAAATACCTCTTTAAGTATATAACAAAAGGCGTGGACGCGGCACGAGTTGCATTGGTACCGGACGCGTTGAAAAATAACGAGATTGAAACTTACGTTACGAAACGTTATGTAGGTTCGTGCGAAGCTGCGTGGAGAGTGTACGATTTTGATATTATTGGCCGAAAACCGACAGTTGAAATGCTCCCTGTACACTTGAGTGACCGACAGATGGTCTTCTTCCACCCGCAAAACGCAGCCGAGGCTGCGGAGCGATCGGGTTCACGCCTGCTTTCCTATTTCGCGAGACCACCGGGTGAGGACTTTGACCGACTGACGTATGTAGAATTTTACGAAATGTACATATTACACCCGAGCCGTCCACCAATAAAGTCCACGCCAATATACGAACTATCAAACGGGAAATTCGTTACGCGTAGACAGAGAGGGGAAATGATAGCACGCATGTTCTGGGTCGCTCCGAATCGAGGTGAACAATTTTATCTTCGCGTACTCTTGTCCGCGTATCCGTGCCGTAGTTATGATGACCTCATCAGGCTCGGTGGTGCAGAATGTACCACACTCCAAGAAGCAGCGCAAGCGGTCGGATTGGCTGATGACGAATCAGAGTACCACAAAGCAATGCAGGAAGCTTCCACTTTTATGACTGCCGCGCGTTTACGCCACTTTTTTGTAATGTTAGCTGCCAACGGTATCGCAGTCGCGTCATTGTGGGAGAGATTCAAAGAACAACTGAGCGAAGATTTCATTAAAAGGATGGGATCCGAATTAACGGATAAAGCCCACGAGGAAAGCCTCGTGATCAATAGGTTATTGCGCAAGCACGGTAGCGGCTTGCGTGAACAGGGACTGCCGGAGGTACACGACGGTACGACGGAATGGGGCCGCGAATACGTCGAGTACGATCAGGAACTCCTGAATGGATTCGTTCAAGAGTGGCTACCGAGATTGTCAGTTGATCAACGGGCTGTTTACGATTACGTACACGAGTTCGTAGCTAATGATGAATTCCGTGCTCAAAACAATAACGCAATCTTAGTCGATGGTCCGGCGGGTACCGGTAAAAGTTATTGTTAAATTTAATAACATCGCACGTGCGCGGCGAATTGAAAGGTGTCGTTCTATGTACGGCTAGCTCGGGCATTGCCGCCCAAAACTATCCTAACGGCATGACGACACACAGCATGTTCAGGTTCCCTATTGACCTGGTGGACGATCTTGGACACTGGAGCGTCACAAGGCTCTCTCAGCGGGGGGAACTCATTCGCAATACAGACGTCATCATCTACGACGAGGCCCCTATGGCTCACAAGTATTTAATCCACATGTTGGAGAGATCGCTCCGAGACCTCATGGACTCGGAGAAGATTTTCGGCGGTAAACTCATTATATTCGCCGGTGATTTCCGTCAAATTCCACCGGTGGTGACTAATGCAAAAACTAATTCAGACGTGATCAACTGTTCGGTGAAATCATCACCGGTATGGGAAAAATTGAAAACCTTCTTTCTGACGACGTCCCAACGTCAGACGGACGATCCCGAATTTGGTGAATTTCTGTTGAAATTGGGATCGAATCAGCTTCCTTCGGAAAGTGTGAAAGTAGGGCGCAATTTTCAAAATTTAATAGACCTTTCCACCATTTCGTACGTAACGAGTTTGAGCGATCTCGTAGATTTCGTATTCCCGTTTGCCGTATTGGAGGAACCTGACATCTGCGCAGGTAAAGCAATACTTTAGAAACCCACAACGCTGGCGTGAAAGAGATTAACAACGAGATGATGCAAAGATTGTCGGGTGACGAACTGCATTTCTTCGCCGTTGACAAGGTGGTCAGTGAAGGCTCCGATGACCTGTATTTGGGTGCGGAGGCGTTAAACAGACTGCAACCAAACGGTGTCCCGGAGTACGATTTAGTGCTCAAACCTGGATGCGTATGTATGGTTACTCGTAATCTCATTTCGCGGATGGCTTAGTGAACGGCACCAAAGTAATAGTTGTCGCGGCCACACCTCGCCTCATCACAGTCCGCAAACCCAATAAAACAGAGGACTATTTAATTCCGCGCATCTCTTTCAAAGCCCCGATCGAACGACGCAGTCCGATTGAGATGATGAGGCAACAGTTCCCGTTGCAGGTGTGCTACGCAATGTCGATTCACAAGAGTCAAGGCCAGACCATCAATCGCGTAGGTGTCGACTTGAGATCTGACGTCTTTAGTCACGGTCAACTGTAAGTAGCATTAGGTCGCGTTCAAAATAGAGATGACATCAAAATATTGACTCACACAAGTAAGATATCTAACAACAGGTCTATGGCAAATAATGTCGTTTATCCGCAATTCCTGTAAAACTAAAAAAATACAACAATCAACACGACCGGCGGGCCAGAATCCATCTCCATGTGCCCGGGTATTTCAATTGAAACTAGCCCAACTTTTAAGAGACCTTAACACCGAGGCATACTTTGGGGGGTTAGTGTACCGTCTACACGTAATTGAATTTCAGAAAAGAGGTCTTCCTCATGCCCACATAGCGTTCAGAGTAAAGGGCGGCGGTCCCGTACAAAGTGTCGACATCGACACATTTATACGGGCCGATATTCCCAGCCCGACAGAGGCGGAAGGTAGACTCCGCGCAGCGGTTCTCAAGCACATGATACACGGACCGTGCGGACCCAATTACCGTACAGATTTGCAATGCTGGGATAAGGAATTAAAAAAATGTACCCGTTATTTTCCCAAGAAAGAAACGGATGTCACCTATTGCGACGATAGAGGCTTTACACATTTACGCAGAAATAGTAAAAATGAAGCGACCATTAAATATCGCAATAGGGATGTTGTAGTTAATGATTTGTGGGTAGCGATTTTACAGTGGCTATACTACGTGTCACACTACGTGTCACACTACGTTATTCTCTTCCCCAAATTCAAAAAGGCATTACTTCAAGTCACCGTTAATTACCTTTCCAATTAGGCCATCCATTAACCGTTTATCCTATTTTTTCCTCAAAATTCAAAAAGATATTGCTTCAAGTCACCGTTAATTACATTTCGATTTACAATTAGGCCTTCAATTAAATGTCCCCTATCAGTCCCATTGCTGGGAAGGTCTTTTGAACGAAATTTTTTGGATTCACTTGGTTCCAAAAGTGGTCGTTCTTCATGCTGGTTGATGGTAGTTTTATACCCCGACCGAATCTCAGGTCCGGGATCCGGGTCGTTGAGTCTTCGTTTGCTCCTTTGTTCCGCGTGACGGCGGGACACATATCCGCGTTCCGTCGCCACGCTCCCTATTTCCATTTTTTTTGGGGCTGTCCACGTTATGCATGTCCGCGTAGCGTTGTCACGCTCAATTTCCGTTTTCCTTTTCCACCTGTCGGCGGAACGCATATCCGCGTCCCGTTGTTCATGGTCACCCGTGGTTGTTTCCACATTCCTTTTTGGGGAATTGGTTTATTTTTCATCGGAACCTGATTCCCAGGTTCGTTTCTCTCCCGCTTTACTAGGCGTTAAGGCGAGTGTTGTTGGAACGTGTCGTCGATGGAATGGGGTTAGCGTTATTGTTTCGCGTATGTTTTTTGGTTAGTTTTAATTAAATAGGCTAATTCTTAGAACGATCTTTGAGGGTTATTGAGGTCGTGGCGTGCCTAGGGTCAGATTGGGGGCCCAAAGTTGGAACCCAGTCGGACAACGTACGTTGCCACCTGTATCGACTCGGGAGGATTGTTTTGTCGTTGTTAGTGAAGTTCGTGTGTTAACTTTAGTTTTGCTCGTGTAGTTTAAGATGTTTTTTTGTCAGTAAAAAAACGGGTTATGAACCCACTGGACATGTCGAAGCGTGATTATTCCGCAAACCTTTCTCCTGGTTTCTACCTAACTTCCTTGTCTGCAGCCATGGTGCCGGACAAGCGAATGTTATTATTAATCCCTTTGTGCGTGGAAGTCTGGTGGTGTGGTGCCAGTCACATTGGTGAGCTACTCGGATCTTTTTTGGTCGATACCGTCGCGTGTGCTTGGAAGTCTGGTGGGGTTGTGCCAGTCACTCGCTGATGTCCACCCATAGGTGGATGGTCTCCGTTGTATCATGCAACGATGAGGAATCTTTCCTTTTTACCCGGACGTTCTGGTTCGTTTTGCCCATTCTGTACCTTATATTTGGTAACACATCTTAATAGATGTTAAATGGGCAAAGGACCATCGTGTGCTCTGAATGCCACAGACTTTATGATCATGGACCATAAATAGGTTTATCCTACAATTAGTTATAGATTAGGGTTAGTTAATATTGGGATGCTTCCGGCTAGTAGTTCTACGTGGAACTACTTGGTTAGGGTTAGTTGTTCGACAGGTTAGTATATAACTCCACTATCCCTGTTTTAACGTTGAACTTGTCTCACAACATTCCGTCCTTTCTATTTGTTAAGGCGATTCGTTCTAAGACCAACGAGTTTTAGGTACCAGAACCCCTTTTTTTATTTTTTTATTTTTTTCTTTTGGTAAGGGGATATCTGCAGCGTAAATAAAATGTACTCTGCATAAAAGTTGCACTTATTTTTGCGTTTTGAGTTAATTGTTCTTATTTTAGGCCATCTATTGGAGGGCGTAGGAACTAAGTTGACTGATTTGAAACTGTTTTGGCTAGATTGATGTTCGTGTTTGAAGTGGTTTTGTGGTTTGTTATTCGCGTATGAGTCGACTGCGTAGTTTGCGATTGGTATCGTAGATGGCGCCGCATCAAGATACGAGGCTTGCACTGAAAGTGGCGGGAATCGAATACTTATTAATTTATTTTTAACATGTATTATACCTTTTTATAATCTCTGAAGTTTCCTTATCTCAACACACTGGCCACTTAGAAAAAAAAAAGTATGGTTCGGTTTCAATTGTTTATTGAAGTCGTCGAGTCACTGCTTAAAATGGAATTGTGCCGTGAAAATTTCAGAGCTATGATTTATTATGACTTTAAAAGTGGACTAACACAAAAACAATGTGAAGAGCGGATGGTTGCTGCTTTTAATATTGAAGCTCCTTCAAAGACTACAATATACAGGTGGTATTCAGAATTTCAACGTGGCCGTGTATCCCTCACCGACGAAGTGCGTGAAGGTCGACCAAAATCGGCAGTCGCGCAAGAAAACGTCGATGTTGTGCGTCGTCTGATAAATGAAGACCGACATGTGACATATCGGGAAATTCAAGAGCACCTGGGTATTGGAATGAGTCAAATACAAATTATTTTAAAAGAAGAATTAGGCGTGAAAAAGTTATTTTCCCGTTGGATACCTCACCTATTGTCTGACGAGCAGAAAATAGTCCGTGTCAATTGGTGCCGCAAAACTTTGAAAAGATTTAACAAGGGACGCTCAAATGCTGTTTTTAGCATAGTATCAGGTGACGAGTCGTGGATATACGCTTATGAGCCTGAAACTAAAAACCAATCCCGAGTATGGGTCTTCGAAGACGAGCTCAAACCCACAAAAGTTGTTCGTTCTCGCAGTACGGCTAAGAAGATGGTGGCTACGTTTATCTCTAAATCTGGTCACGTAGCTACTGTGGCTCTTGAGGATCGTAGAACAGTCAATGCTGATTGGTACACCACTATTTGTTTGCCGAACGTCTTTGCTGAACTCCGAAAAACAAACCCTAGTCGTCGCATCATCCTTCACCACGACAACGCCAGCCCACACACCGCTCGGACAACAACTGAGTACCTGGACGGTGAAAAAGTCGAAATATTGGACCACCCTCCATATAGCCCTGACTTAAGTCCCAACGACTTTTTTACATTCCCCAGAATCAAGGACAAACTGCGTGGTCAGCGGTTTCAGACGCCAGAAGAAGCAGTGGAGGCCTATAAAATAGCCATTTTGTCGACCCCTACTTCAGAGTTCAAAAAGTGCTTTATGGACTGGTTTGAACGCATGCATAAGTGCATGAAATACAAAGGAGAATATTTTGAAAAACAATAAAAATAAATAAACTCACTTATACTGCATATTTTCTTCTATTCCCGAAACTTTCAGTTTTACCCTCGTATTTACATAGATACTACAAAAGGTACTTCTTTTAAATAGGTAGGTTACATACTCATTGCATACTTCATACTGCTTGATAATGATAAATGTCTGGCCACTTGAAATAAACACTGATAATTTGAAAATGAAATGTAACAATCGAAAGATGCATCATTCGATTTTTCGAGTTGTATCGTCATATTTCTGTGCTTATGCATGATGAGTACTAAAGAAATTATAATTATTGCTAATAATAAAAACAGACCGGCAGTGTTATGCGATGGTTTCCGCTACAATTGGGTTAAAGATAATATGTCGGGAAAATCATTTTGGCGATGTGCAAATCGCGGAGAGTGTAGTGCGTCAATTACGTTGAATGCCAATAAAACTGAAATAGTCCGAGGAAGTCTTCACAGTTGCATGCAAAATCATTACAAAGCCGTAGGAGACGTTGTTGTAAATGTGGCGAAAATAAGGGTTTGTGAAAATATGGCACCAGTGAAGAAAATGTATGAAAAAACTATACTGAAACACGTTAAAAATGATGAGATGATTGAAATGATGCCATGTTTTGAATCAGTGCGCGATACATTGCATAGAACACGAAAACGTTTTCTGGAAGTAAGTGCAGCAAAATTTTCTAAAAGTATTGATGTTGAGATACCAAAGATTTTCAGACTGAGCTTCTTACTCGCTGAATACGAGTTAGATTCAGATAATAAGATTTTCTTGTTTGGCACTGCCACATGCAAATTGCTTGCCAAAGCAGCTAGTAGTCGCAACAAAGTTTTTTTTGGCGATGGTACATTCAAACCGGTTCCCGACCCTTTCTGCCAGCTCTTTTCGATTCACGTAGATGGGGCGAGTGATGAGAGAAATACGAACGTTTTCCCTATACTATACGCTTTACTCCCAAATAAGATGCAAAAAACGTACGTAGCGTTATTTACCTTGATACGAGATTTATTACAAATCGAAATGTCTAATTATAAATGCGACTTCGAATTGGCTCAAATAAATGCGTTCCGAAAAGTGTTCCCAAATGGAAAAGTTACAGGATGCTATTTCCATTTTACAAAGGCTGTCTGGACTAATGCAGATGATTTGAAGTTTACAAATTCTGAGCAAGGAAAACGAATTGTACGACTTGCATGTAATTTGCCATTGTTACCATCGTCGCTTATTAAGGACGGCTGGGGTTCGATCGCCAACTATGGGAATACTTGTGCAGGAATGAGTGCGTTCACAAAATATTTCGAACCTCAGTGGCTTAAAAACACGTCATTAATATCGTGTTGTAAAGAAAGGCACAGGACTAACAATGCTATGGAAGCTTGGCACCGGCGTCTCGGTGTACGAGTGGATTCAACGACCACGTTATTTGGTTTCTTGCACAAATTGAACAAGGAAGCGAAGTACCAAGACATGAGAGTGAAGGGGTTGTTAACGAAAAAAGACAACAGAAAGAGGAAGTACGTAATGTTTGATAAAGAGTATACAAGAGAATTAAAAAAACTCGTACAAAAAAAAACGTCGACTTTGGAGTTTCTATTAAACATTTCATTTTTGAAGTACAGGCTCAACCTTCTGTAATTTTTACAATGCGTAAGCCTATAGGAGTATGAAATAACTGTTTTGTTTTCAGAAGATTAGGTTTTGTTGAATTTGGATTTAATTAAATAATATCTATTGTTAAAAACTGCGTCGAAGTTTTATTCTTATGTCATTAAAAATAAGCTATATTCGGTTCTAAGAAACGAGAAAATTGAAATTGACGTTTCTTGTTTATCATTTTAGTGCTGTCAGTGTGTCTGATTTTTTGGAACAGAATATCTCAATGCGTCAACTAATTTGATTTCTGACCCACTTTGTACCTTGTTTCAGTAACAGTATGACGGCCATAAGTTGTCTCAGAGTATTCTTACTGTGACAGGGTACTGTGCTCACAGGGAAATGGCCTAGAAATCAAATTGGTTGAATGTACCTATTAGGGGAAACAGAGGTGAGTTGAAGTAAGTCCCCTCTGTTATAAATACTTATAATGGTGCGACCACACCGCAGCTTAAAAAACGGTGACGCTACGGAATCGCGGTGATGCGTATCGCGGCGGTGTGGGGAGCGTGCGTCTAAAACGGTACGCATACGACGCATCACCGCGATTCCGTAGCGTCACCGTTTTTTAAGCTGCGGTGTGGTCGCACCTTAACTAGTTATAACAATATCCGGCTAGTTATAACAATATCCGGTCTAACTGGTCCGTGGTAGCAAGGAGAGATACAGATGTAGTGCAAAATGAATTTCCTTCGTATTTTCACGGAAACGTACGAACGTATCTTGCTATTTCGTTCAGTCTTGGTACAAAAAGTACGGAGGTTGATTGAAATAGCAAGTCTCGTTCGTGCACTTCCGTGAAAATATGAGGGAAAATAGTTATGCACTATGTCTGTATATTAGATATCGAGCTCCATAAAATGAAGCGGTGGTATTGAAGTCTAGTGGCAACTACCGGAACTATTTAAAACATCTACTGATTGCCCTAGGCTAAGCAGTTCAGTTCAGATGGAGCTACACTACATACTATCTAACAATAAACACGTCGTCACGTGTTAGTCTGGATACTGGTACATTTCATTATACGGAGCTTGACACTTCATATGTGTATACTCCTTGTTGATAGCATCACGACTAGATAGCAAAATGACTACATTCCTAAAGTCTTATCTAACCGAGTGTTCATTATTAGGTAGAAATTTGCGACTAAGACTTTTTTCGACCTAGACTTTCAGCAATTTGTTCATTATACGATGTCGTCATAATGCGGATCAAGGCATTTTGAGATTTTGACTTTTTGCGACCTCGTCAAATTATGAGGTAGTCATATGACAATCCCGATATTCTGCGACAAAGCACATTTGCGATGTAGCCGCTACGCGAAGTGGTCATTTTACGATTTTGACATACTAAGATGTATCCAGTTAGCGATTTACGCTTTCTGCGATGAATTCTTTTGCGATGCAGCACTTATGCGATGTGGACATTTTGCGATCTAGTCAGTGCACTAGTGACCCCTCTATAACATATATAAAAATCTTTGAAATCGGCGCCGGACAGTTGGGTATGTTTCCTTGTGAGTTAAGTTGAAATTGAAATGATAGGCTGAAACTTAACCTCACTATCACTGACATTGAGCTTCAAAATGTTATTATAAAAAAACGTATACGTCGAAACGAAAAAACTTACGCGGGAAATATGCGCCCTTGAAAACGTGTAAGTCACCACAACAGTGAAGGAATTCCTCCAGAAGTGTGTCATAAGGCCCAATGGAAAACTATGAATTGCAGTCAGAAAACTCGGTAAAAGTTATCGCTATGCAACGCGTGATCAAAGTAATGGATATGGATCTACTCAGGTTACAACACTTTGTTTAGCTATTTTGATTTTTTTAAAGATAATTTTATAATAAGTCTTTGTTCTTAACAACGTATCACTGTTCATGCTTACGGGCAACCACCGGGAGCTGCAACACAGTGAAAAGTAACGCAGTCTCCAGGGCTCCAATTGTATTACATGACTGTTTTTTGAACAATAAAGATTTATTATTATTGACAAGAACTTTGTATTTTGTAGACTTCATGGAATTATTATGTGAGTGCCGAGAAAAGGGCGAGGGTTCTTCTAGTAGTACAAGAACAAAAAATGAAAACGCCGGTGAAACGACGTGTATTCACATGCAAAAATCTACATCTGGACCCACCACATTATACGTCACCTGGAACTTCTAGTAATATGAAATTGAATTCTTTTAAAATATAAACGAACCAACTCACCGGTAAATAACCGTCCAAAAAATTGATTAGTAGCCCGCAACATCAAAGAGTAACATCACAAACACTTTCTAGCATAAAATCCCAGATAATTACAGCTATTGCCTTTTGTAACGCCTAGTGCAGGATTGGGCAAATGCCACGGCAAACTGAATTTCACGTGAAAAAAAACTTATCTTTGCCAGTTTCCTTTATGGACGTTAGGATGGAGCGTTTTTTCTATTTTGTGTTTTGAGATTTCTAAAAGTGATGAGCTCAAGATAAAAAGTTAATATGACGGCATCTCAATCAGAAGGGGGTAGGTGCCTCCGCAAGGTCAATAACATTTCAATAAGGGCATTTATAAGTTTTAACAACGTATTACTTTCATAAACCATTATTTATTTTTAATTTAATATTTAATTTATATTTATTATGATTTCTTATATTATAAAAACGCATATTTTTAGTCGATATTTAACATTGAAAGGCTTAAATAACTAGAAGTCATCACGTGAAAAAACGCGGACAAGCGCGCGCCGCTGAGCGCGAAACTAAACTACCCACCATTCGCCATTTGTAAATTAGTTTCTGCACTTTCTGTGACAAGTTATCAAAGAGCTCAGAAAATCCATAGCAAAACAAAAGACAGTCGCAATCAAACTAGTGTTAGAAACATTTTTTATCGATATCGAGTAAGTTTTGTCTAAAAAAAATCATACCGATATGTTTAGGTAAGTATATTATTTTATAATCATTCACGCCAAACGCAAAAGAAGTGGTAAGTTCAGGGTTTGTTTTTATATGTGTTATTCCATCTAAAACGCAACGTTACTTATATTTCATATTAAGTAATAACCACTCCCTTTTGGCTTGGCCGTAGTCGGGCGACAAAGAGGTAATCAACCTCATTGAAAATAATAGACACTTCAGAAAATTAGTATTCTATAAGACATTGAATGTCATTATTGTCATTTCATTGCGTATGACAGCGATAAAATATAAGTTGTGTCTCTATAGATAATAATTATTTGTACCTTAAAACGGTTTGAAACGGACGTGGTTGATATATAAATCCATTGGTTGATTTAATATAGGTGTCATTTAAAATGAGTCAGTGGCGGTACTGCCTTAAAAGCCCAAAAGCCAGGCTTGCGTTACTAAAATTAGCAAAAACCAAATATATGTACGACTAATTCTTTTTTCCATTTCAAACTAACTTAAAATCCGCGCGACGGCGCCTGATCTGTATATTCTATTCACCTCTTGGTCGGGGTAGTAGTACAAAATTCGACGTAGCAAGTAAGTGGCGCTACTGCCGCGCGAAACGAGCGGTCTTAAGACGATAGAGTTGAGACACGGGCTAGTCATCTCGCTCGCACACGAGGGCTTGCAAGCGGGCTTTAATGCTGATATCTTTTCTCTCTTTCTTATCTATGAAAACTGCTACAAAACGAGAGATACGTATCTATAGCTAGATCTAGCAAATAGTTTGTGACTAGAAGCCCGGCTTTCGACGTGAAGTTATCAACAGATGTTAGTCAAATGCGAATTTGGCGCGTGCGCGTTCATGTCTGGGTGGATTGTGATGCTAACTTCATTGATTACAATTACATTGCTTACTTGAAACTAAACAATTGGTTTTTTTGAGCGGATAGTGTTTGGTTTTGTGTTAAATTAAAAGTTTATTAAAGTGGTAAGTGACGTTAGTGACGATGGATGAAGTAGTTCCGTGTGACGATTTAAAATGTGTACAAGTTTTAATCGGCGCAGAAAAGGTAGGCACGTTAAACTTTGTACAAAAAAAGAAACTTATATTTTCACCGAAACCTACGCCTGACTTGAGTATTTCTCAGATAAGCAAGTCACACAAACGGCAATTTCAAAGATCGGTCTACGAAACCCATTGGGTTATAGGTTGTTCCCATACAAATAAATTGTATTGTTGGTGCTGTATATTTTTTTCAAATGACAAAAATGTGTGGAACACGTCTGGATATGACGACTTAAATAATTTAGCTGGTGCTATCAAACGACACATGAATTCCCAAAAGCATATGAATGCTGTAATAGCTTTCAGTAATTTTGGGAAACAGAGAATCGAAACCTCAATATCACGTCAATTATGTGACGAAATTTCGAAACATAATGCGCGTGTTGACAATAATCGCAGTGTTTTTCAAAGATTAGTCGATGTTGTTTGTCATTTAGCACAGCAAGAACTTCCTTTCAGAGGTCACGATGAGTCCAAAACATCATTAAATAGAGGCAATTTTTTAGAGCTTGTATCGCTTCTTTCAAAATACGATGGCGTTTTAGAAAAGCACATTCAGCAAAACGACAAACCCGCGGCTGGGCCGAGCTACTTGTCAAATAAAATTCAAAACGACATAATCCATTCCGTAGCCGATGTAATACAAACTCGCATTGAACTCGAAGTGAAACAAACTAAATTTGTTTCAATCATTATAGACGAAACTCCCGATGTCAGTCACAGAGAACAATTATGCTTGATTCTTAGATACTATTTTGGAAACGAAATTCATGATCGTTTTTTGGGTTATGTAAATGTGTCTCAAAATCGCACAGCAGACGTTCTATCTAAAATAATTTTAGAACTTGTCGCAAAACACGAATGCACCGCAAAATTGGTAGCACAGAGTTATGATGGTGCTAGTGTCATGTCTGGTGTACGAAATGGAGTTCAACAAAAAGTTAAAGATGTTTGTCCACAGGCAATGTACATTTGGTGTAATGCACACATTTTGGCCTTGGTATTGTCTAAGTCATGTAACAGAATTGGAGAGGTCAGTTCGTTTTTTTCAGCCATTCAGTCGTTGTGTACTTTTTTCAGTCACAGTACGAAACGGGCTGCATTTTACGACAATTATTGCAGCAAAAAATTGCCTAATGCACCCGCTACCCGTTGGACGTACATGTCACGACTTGTAAACACAGTTTTCGAACAAAAACAGAATCTTACTACGTTGTTTTCTGATATGTGTGACAACGCGCAGGACTGGGACGGGGATACGATGTTAGCCGCAGAGAATTTCGAGAGCTTGTTGCGATCATTTAATTTCAGTTTTTTTCTTGAAACCTTCCACCGGATATTTCAAAAATCAGACACCTTGTACAATATTCTGCAAAAATCACAAGTTGATGTGGGTTATTGTAGCAACAAAATAAAAGAGTTTCAATCATGGCTGCGTGTTGAACTTCAATCTGAATTCGACCAAATATATGAGAATACGTCGCAAAATAACTCTGCCCCTCGTTTGAGACGTAATATACGCTGTGCTCAAACAGAATATAAGAGACTATTTGTTCAAGTAATTGATAACATATTTTGTGAGATTAGTGATAAATATTCCGAAATTTTCAAATTGAAATTTTTTCAATTACTGAACAACAAAAAATTCGACAAATACTGCTCCGATTTTCCTACAGAGGAATTAGATTCATTGTTTGACAATTACGCAAATCATTTCAACAAACAAACATTAAAAAGCCAATTGATTTGTTTGTACTCTTCTCCGGAACTGAAAGATTGTAATGTTTTCGAACTAATTGATTTCATTAATGAAAATAGCCTTGAAGATGCGTTTCCTCAGTTGTTAAAGTTGGCTAATCTTGTCGTAACCATTCCGGCTACAAGTTCCTCAGCAGAACGTGCTTTTTCGTCTCTAAAGAGACTTCATACTTATCTGAGAAATACTCAAGGACAAGAGCGTCTCTCCGAATTATTCATGATAGCTATTGAAAAACAGTTGCTGGTAGAATTGAAACGCTCGCCAACGTTCTACTCGGACGTAATTCGGTCATTCCTTAAGAAAGATAGACGATTTGAATTGGAATATAAATAAAGCTATCATTTTCGGTCTAACCTCTAATAGTTCATAAATACAGTTAACTGGCTATTTCTAAACTTGGTCACAATCTAACGAGACTCAATCCATAAAAATAACCTTTACCGCATGACGTATTTATTTATTTGAATCTTGACACGATGTAATAAGGTCCTAAATATGGCTGCGTATGCGATATATTTAAATATTATGGTTTACTTAATAACGTGTAAAATGGCTTTACGAATAAATGACTTATGACTAAGTTTATGTATGTAAGGTTAAGTTTCATGGCGCATTGGGTAACTGTAATGTCATGTAAATATTTGTAATAAATAAATAAACAATCAAATTTTATTTACCTCAGCATTTCGAATATGACGCGTTCGAAAATTTGAGGTAAATGTTTTTTTAAATGTTTATACTTTTCTCATTTAATTGGTAATAACTTAGTAAAACTGAATGTTAAAATGTATATAAAATCATGAAAATTAATGTGTAAATAGGTACGCATGGCCAGGTACTTATATCAATCAACTTGTGTGTATATAATTACTTTAATTCCGTAGATTAACCTTACGTTTATTCGCTCAAACAAACCAAACGGCATTTTTCAAAGCCACCGAAGGTATGCGATTGCTGATATGTCTGTACAATTTTATCTAGTAATAGTATGCCTTCTGTGTGTTTTGTTGATCTCTCCTGTCTACGCCACACCAGTTAGTGATAATGAAGAGTGAAGATTTACTAGTATGGTAATATGGCAAGGTATCAAGATCAAGGTAGGAGATAGATTTATTGATATTGTGTGTGAAAAAAATACAAAAACGTATCCCTCGGCTTGCCCTTTTCTGAAACCCTAGGCACGCCACTGAAATGAGTAATGTGCAAGATCGTATTAAAACGTGGATAACCAATCACCCTGAACTAGTCTACAACGAAGTGACCACTATATAGGTATACTGCTCCGTGTGTGATGTAAATCTAAAACTAAAGAAATGTAACATTGATATTCATCTTAAAAGCGACCGACACAAAAACCGTACTGAAGAACCAAATTCCAAACATCAATTTCTTTTCGATTTAATAAATCTTATTTCCTGCAATATACCGTGGACAACAATCAACAACAATAACTTTCGTAATTTTTTTAATAAATATTTGTGCTGCAACTGCTCAAGTCTCTACCGGACGAAACATTATAATGCAAAGTATATTTAAATGTTGTATACAAAAATACTATTCAGAGAGTAAGAGAGGTAAATAACACCAATCACTTATGGATATCTGTGGACGAAACACCAGATATTATGGGAAAATGCGTGACTAATGTGGTGATTCGATCGTTGCAAAAAAAATATTCTCAGCAATTTTACCTTTTGGGGTCGAAGGTTTTGGAAAAGATCAATGGAGAAGCAGTAGATAATTTAATTAAAAGCCAACTAAAATTTTTGTTTCATAATTCTTTTAACGATAACGTTAATAATGTTCTTTTACTTTGCACTGATGGTGCCGCTTATATGCTTAAAGCTGGTCGTATTTTAGAAGCAACATTTCCTCGTATGAAACACATTACGTGTTTAGCTCAAGGTCTGCATCGAGTTGCAGAAGAGGTGCGAGATAACTTTAAAGACGTGGACGTGTTAATATATAATGTCATAAAGATTTTCTTTAAATCTCCAGAGCGTGTACGCCTTTTTAAGGAAAAATACCCGTCCATTCCATTACCTCCCGAGCCTGTAATCACCAGATGGGGCACTTGGATAAATGCAGCTGTATATTACGCTCAATACCATGAGCAAATACGTAATATCGTCTCCATACTTGCTAATTAATTGGCAGCTATAAGAACTGCAAAAAAAATCTTCCAAAACAGAAAATTACAAAAGACCTAAATTTCATTCGCGACAATTACGAAGTAATTGCCTCTTCGATAGAACAATTACAATGTTCAACTTTTTCTATTACAGAATCATTCCTCATTCTGGACACTGTTCGTTGTTACATAAATTGGAGTAAACTTTTACCAGTGATACGCAAATTTGAAGCTGTACTAGACCGAAATCCTGATTATGACAATTTACGAGAAATATCCGAAAATCTTACCCAACCTGATCATCATACCAATTACAATGAGTTTTATAAATTTGCTCCCTTGACGTCGAATGAAGTCGAACGTTCATTTAGTATACATAAATGGCTTTATCCTGATAAACGAAACAGTCTTCTCCCAGAGAATGTTGAAAAATTAATGATTATCTACTCCTATCACTATAAAAAACCCAATAAGATGTCATGTGCTGCTGTGTGTACTGATGTGGATTTCAAGCAAGAAATTGCATCTGTACCGGTACAATTATACAAACCTATGTGCAATTTTGTATTATTATTATTTTTTCATTTGGTAGGCTGTTTTTTTTTCTCATATTACACAACTATCGATATCGATAAAAAAATGTTTCTAACACTAGTTTGATTGCTACTGTCTTATGTTTTGCTATGGATTTTCCGCTCCCGACCCGTGGTCCAACTGCTATGTCCAACTGGTTGTTCCACGGGGAAGTAAAATTGTCCATAGTCCACCCGATTGTACTACGAGGAAGATAGGTTACCCGTGGTCCAATCGTTTGTACCATGGTACACTAAACTTATCGTTAGTCCAATAGGTACTAGAAATATGTACCTATCGTCCAACTGATGTACCACGGAAACGTACGTTTATCCGTGGACCACCTATCATAAAGGCAAAAAGGTTATATGTTATTGTATTAAACTGCAGTTGATTGCAATGCAACCTTGTTTGATATTTCCGATGATAATTACAAATTGACACTAGTGACCAATGTTGCATATATTTCCTCACTGTGGAAACGGATAAGTGTAAGCAATGGCGGAAAATTGTAATTATAAAATAATTCAAAGAAAAGGCGGATGTGTTCTGCTGTTTCAAGGACGACAGTTTTATAGGGTGAAACTGGGGTTGTTCTTTATACAAGAAAGAAAAATGTGTGGGATCTGTTGCCATTAAGGTATGTTGGTATTGTCAGTTTCTGTCGGGGATTCGAGAGTACGGTTAGCACATCAATACCAATAAAGTAATATTTTTATTATATTTATTAATAATAAACTAGTGAAACTATTTGACGACCAGTTTGGCCTAGTGGTTCGTGACACTGCCTACGAAGCCGATGGTCCCGGGTTCAAATCCTGGTAAGGGCATTTATTTGTGTTAAGAATACGAATATTTGTACCCGAGTCTTGGGTGTTTTTCTATGTATTTAAGTGTTGTACGAACATTAAATATATCGTTGTCTGAGTAACCACAACACAAACCTTGAGCTTACCGTTGGGCTTAGTCGATCTGTGTAAGAAGTCCTGTAATATTTATTTATTTATTTATATGAAACTGATTTATTCACACATAATTGTATGAACTTCTATCTGTGATGTCTTCCTGTTTTTTTTTCAATAATGGTGTTTACTGTTATTTTTATATATTTTTTTTATTACATTTTATACTACACTTTGTTTTATAAATTTTTCCTAAATGCTGTATTGAAATTTAAAATTTTAATATATTCGTAAACTCGATTAAACATTTATATCATACGTTATGGTTTTTGTTTGTAATGTACTTATTTTTTAAAGTGTCATTTGGACATATTTTAATATGTAATAAGTTATTTGATTTAATATTATACTTTTTATTCAAGCTTTAGAATTTTATTCTACAATATAACAATTACATTCATATGCAAACCCTACCACTTTAAAAATTACCCATGAGCTATCCTTTCTAAACGCGGTTGGATAAACTTATTTTATATTCAGCCTTTTTACATACTGGATCCCAATATTTAAAAAACTTCCGTGCTGTCATTGAGACAAGAATAAATTCTCACTATTTCATTTACCTTAAATTAAGTGATATTTTCTTGTACAACAACCGCAATATGGAGATAAACGGTCAGCCAAATCTTGAAAACGCCCTACAACAACTTACGCGGGCATGCGACAATCCAAATGATTGCTTATTCTACGGGTGCGGAAGTGAAGATCTGGTACCGATACCAGAGTGGAAGAAGGCGGAACTGTTGCTGGAGTTAAATTTTTATGTACCTCCAAGGTGTATGGTGTGTCCTACGCATTTAAGAGAGGGAAATTGGAAGGAGTTGTCTGAAGCTCCGCATAATTTTCGAAATTTTAACGAGGAGTATGCTGCGGACATTGTTCGCATTTTGAAAGAAATAATACATTCGATAAACTGTTCGGTTCAAAATATTATAAGTCAACTTAACAATTTATAATTACTGGTAAATAAAATACACTTCGAACATTTTTTACCTACAGTTATAAATGTACGTAACCTATTTATCCGATATATTTGTTACAGGACAATCAAATAATACAAGGAAAAGAGCACTCGTGTCAAGTTAATTACGAAAAAAATGAAGTAGCAGAGGCTCTTGTAGATTTAAGAAATGAAGCGTCCAGCACAGATATCCCAATGCCGCAACTCTACAAAATACACGAGGAACAAATTAATGGATAAAGGTTATCATTTGTTAGATAGCATACCAAGCTTTGAAAACGTTAAACACTCTTTATACAACGCAAGACATAAATCAACGGGGGTAACTAAATCTGTTTACTCATCTGCACAAGAAGTGGTGGTACCGGACCAGTATGTGGATTTTATTCTGGACGATTATTGGGATAGCGACAAAAGAATTATAATATTTTGCACATCAGAAGCACGAAACATCATTCAGAATATTGATGAATACTTCGGCGATGGGACGTTTAAAAGTTGCCCGCGTCCATTCGTACAATTATTTACATTGCATGGTGATATTGGGAGTGGCAACGCAACTACAAACGTTGTTCCTTTGATATATGCCTTACTTACAGATAAAAAGAAAGACACGTATGTAAAGATGATTAATATGATAAAGTCTTCCAGCATGGCAAGTTAAAAAATATCATTGCGACTACGAAGCTGCAGCTATCAACGCATTTTTAGAAGGTTTCCCGAACGTTGACATAAAAGGTTGCTATATGCATTATTCTAAAAATATATGGAAAACCGCTAAGCAGTTAGGGCATAACAAGTCTAAGCCCGAAAAAAGAATTGTGGGAATGTGTGACGTACTGCCACTACTTCCAGCTGAATATGTTACGGAGACCTGGCAACACATAAAAAATGAGCTAGTTGCTTGTAATTTTCTTAAAGTGGACAAATTCATGAAATACATCAAATGTGTTTGGTTAAACAAAAGAATAAAAAAGTTTATATCCGTTTTTGGACAACGCCATAGAACGAATAATGTGGCCGAATCTTTTCATGGCGTTTTGAACAAAATGGTTAACAAAAATACAGTCAATTTATTAAGGCTGTTAAATGCTCTACGGACGGAAGGCAATTTGTCAAAGAAATCCCCGCGAAAGCAGCGTACAGGAGTAAAAAGGAGGTTACAATATGTGCTGAATGACGATTACATTAGACATGTACAATTAGAATTAATAGATGGACATATTACTGTTGGGAATGCTGTTGAAAAATTAAGATAAGCACATGTTTTAGGAACTTACACACAAAAAAGTTGATTTTGTTTTTGCAGAGGTGTTTTGTTTAAGTAATTAAAAGGCAATAAATTATTCTCTATATTGGTCCTTGTTTTTAGTTTTTTTTAAGGAATTAAGAATTTTACTAATATTCTAAAAGATTGTTTTCAGTAAGAATGTTCCTAAAATATTATGATAGGATTCGCCGCTCCAACATATACATATGTATCTAAGTGAACAGAGGACCAGAGGACATGGCGAAACCCTTCCGGCCGTATTCACAACTGCGTTTCGCAACCAGATGCGGATAAAGAATGTTTATTCTTTGTTCACAACCAGTTAAGAATCAGGAGAACTTTTTCTTTTACCGGAACTTGGTTGCGAATACGAACTTAATTCGGCTTTCCTCAAGGATCAACTACAAAGGATGGACGCGAACCACCTGAGGAGGTTTCCCTTTATTCCGTTGTATGATAATTTTTTAGTAGTATCAAGTGGTCAACGACTAATAAAGGAACGTATAAAAATAACGGTTTTGAATTGAACATACATATGTATCCGCAAAATTCGGATTGTCGCGTATTTTGCATTTAACAGTGTTAATTTTATGACAAAAGGTCGGCCATATTAAATTCGTTGGTTGACAGCGTCGGGTCGGGTACGTTCGGAAATTGTAAACTATGTTTGCGTCCGGTGTGTTGGCCAGATTGCTGGGCTTTGTTCTGGGTGATGGGCCATCATCGCCCATTGTGTGGATTCGACATGCCGCGTCTGCAGCGTTTTGTTTTCGTAGTTTTCAAGCGTTCTATACACCTATCAGCCTAGCTAGCACGATAACTTATACAGTCACGTTATATGGCCGAAATGTATTAAAGCGTCACATAAAATGTAACGGTATAAGCTATCCTGCTAGCTAGGCTGATTGTCACAACAACCGCCTTCAAAGCGAATGTATGGGGCCTGTTACATGGTTATTATTATCACGTGGTACATTCATATCACGATAAGTGTCACGTGAATATTGAAGCAGAATCCATACAAATATGAAAACTGCGATAATATTGACACCCCAGTATTGTGATAATATTAATCGTGTAAAGGACACCACTTGAATGTTTGCTGAGTCTGTCCGCCATCTTAAAGCTGCGTCTCTATTTTGTTGTGAGAAACTCTAGGTGACTTATGGCTTTTAAACGTCTAGCAAAATTATATCCCTGTCTCGCTCTATCTCAACTTAGTGGTAATGGGGGTCTACTCCGAAATCCGTACTTCGTATGGTGCCGTCCCTTTCACTCATATAGTGTATGACAGGATAGTGAAAGGGACGGCACCATACGAAGATAGGATTTTGAATTTCGGAGTAGAACCCCAGCTCATGCCGTTCGCCGCGCTCGGACGTTAGAGGCGCTACCGCGAACCGAAAACGAAGTATCTGCCTCTCTCTCGCACATGTAGATTCGAACGACAGGACCTGGTTGCGAACTGCAGTTGTGAAAATGGTCGGAAGGATTACTTGTTCGCAAGCAAGTTCCGGTAAAAGAAAAAGTCCTCCTGATTCTCAACTGGTTGTGAACAAAGAATAAACATTCTTTATTCGCATCTGGTTGCGAAACTCAGTTGTGAATACGGCCGGAAGGGGCGAAACTATTACGGGAACCTTTGTTGTACACGGACGTTTCACATAGACGGAGAGGCGAACATGACCACCATTCGAACGATTGACTAATACTTAGATCGCAGAAAAAAAAATCTGACAGTTGATCAACGGATACTTTTAGTTACCCGTAGTACAACCAGTTGGACATAGCGACAGTTCAAATACTTGTTGGACAATTGCCCCTCAGTTGTACCATTGGTCATAACAATATATGACAAACAAATAAATATTCTGACAGTTGATCCATCGATTATTTTACTTCCCCGTGGCACAACCAGTTGGACATAGCAGTTGGACTACGGGTCGGGAGCGGGATTTTCCGGGCTCTGCGCGGCGGTATGACAAATAATCAAAAACATTCATTCATTTTTGACTAAAAGCAGTTTTGTTTGATATTTCAGCGTGTAAATGTAGTCATGTTGATTAGTGTATCTGTTTGAAACACAGAAAGTGCTGCATGAAAAGCTGAGCAATTGTTTTTAATGGACCAAATAACGTCGTGCAATATGGTAATCGGAGGATTAGATATAGCAACAACTAAAAAACTGCAAAAGCGAATTGAGAGGCAAACAAATATATTGAAAAGGCATTTAGCAACCGACTGTGAGAATGTACCTGTAAAAAAACCACGTCGAGATATTTCAAATGAAAAAAGTTCAGTTCAAAACGACACATTGACATCTACAACCCTTGTACCTACCGAATCAAACAGCAAAGTAAAAAAAACCATTTCCTTCGGAAATTTAGCCCACACCCGTGACCGTTATGGGATATTTGACAAGAGCTGCAGCAGCAAGCGCATCCTCAGTGTTGACCGATATTCAATCAGAAGGAGTAATAATTGACCGTCGAAAATATGCTCCATCTTGTCAACATGCGGCTATTAATTTATATGAAGAGGTTAAACATACCCTACCTACCTATACCCTATTTACCTACTAATCTTAAAAAAATCGTCGATCCGGTGTTACACAGAAACGCGTACGCACGTCACCCGGAAAACCTTTTACTGTCAATGTTAACCGACGAACGCGAGCTTGCCGTTCAGAGGATTTTGAAAGCAAGACCATTGACTTCCCATCGAAGTTCCAAAGATAAACCTCAATGCCACTACATATGTTGATTTTATAAACTGGAACACAACTAACATAACAATGCCGCCAGTATTACAAAATCTGACCGACGATGAAATCAAAGCCTTCGCGGGGTGCACTTGGAGAAATGTCGCACCATGTTTATCTCATTTTCCTAATTATACACAAGCAGAGGGCGGTTAAAATAAGCATCGGTGCTACTATGTGATAAAACAGCCAGAGAAGGGCTAATAAAAACCAGATTATCTTCGAAAAAAAATATGCCTAAATTTGAAACCAAAAAAGATCTTAGGGCAGTTCAGTAGTGTTTTTCTTTTAATTTCAGTAGAGTTTTTGCTATGTTTTGTACAAATTAATACATATTTAGTCCTGCAATATGATTTTATTTTGAATAAAAAAAATGTTTAGTACGTCATATTAAAAAAATCGATATTTTTGATTTTTTTGTAAATTTAAGGACGTTCCGGAGGCATTAAACGACGACTTAAAAATCCAAAAAAAATTCACTGCATATAATGAGCCCTAAGGCAACTTTTCCGCACTATTAGATTTAAATAAACATTTTTTTTATATAAGCGCGCTCTACCCTAAATTGGACGTCGATTGCTAGGCATATCCCTCCCCTAAAGAGTGCCACAATGATCGATTATTACGTCGTAATAGTGGGTAACGAAAAATTTTATGAAAATTATAATGCACTAGTAAATTTTTTTGCATAAATTCGGTACCAGATCAAAAACACAAATATAATTATCGTATGTCGTACTTACAATTATTAAGGCAGAATTAATCGTGGGACATCCTCAATCGGAGTCGGGTGGAATAAATTATTGATTTGGAGTTGGATATCAGAGTCAAAACTACAGAGAACTGATACATGTGCCTACAAAATTATTGAATAAATGTTTTATTATTATTTATTAATCAGGCAGGCACTTGAACAACTGATGATGTCTGTATCCAGTAATTTGTAATTTGGTATCATTGTACAGTTGTATTTATTAGTTTATTATTATCATACTCGTGATCGGGTGCTGTTTGTGGAGTCCGGTCTGTTCGTGATTGCAAGGGCATAGTAAGGGTCATTCTACTTTTTAGTGCAGGTTTTTGATCTCCCGGACAAAAACATCTGGATCTGCCATTTTACTAATAAAATGAGAAAAACTTGCGCAATACGTGAAACTGTCGCATTTTTTTTGCTTTAATTCAATTAGCATTTACATTTGAATACTATTTTAAGATATGTATTGTAACAAAGTTTTATGGTAACATAGTTGTTTTCCATAGTATTTCAAAGTGTCCCCGATCTAATACGCGGACAATCTAATCAAAAAAGTATGCTTTTTGTAGTGCAGTCGCGTTTCAAAAAATGGGTAAGTTTATTTAATTTGCTGGAGTTTTTTTATGTTTTTATCATCAAACCCCGGACCACGGGAGCAAAAATGCACTTGTCACTAGTGCTTAGTTAAATATCGACTATTCTATCGACATCCATACGAACAAATTATTGAATCAGAAATGTATAGATCAAACTTATTATCTTACATGTCAGGTTGTTACACAATATTAGGTACATCATGTAAGTATAGATACCATTTCAGTCTACTAATTACATTGGTACAATAATTATATCATACTCACGGGAATGATCGTAAAATAGATAAAGTGAATGACAGTTATAAATAGATACTTTTCACATAACTTACAGACTTCTTTCATATCATATTTGCATATCGTAATTATAAACAACCGCTATCTGACATTGACTCAAGTCAATCGGTGTCAGTCTTAGAAATTACATTGAGACGAACTAATTTACTATCATTTATTTGATTCATTACCTATATTAATAATTTCGTGCAGGGGTACGGTAGACCCGAACGAGACCTGTCTCAAATTGAAGAACGTATAAAAATAACGATTTTTGAGTTGAACATATGTATCCGCAAAATTCGGATTGTCGCGTGTTTTGGATTTAAAAGTGTTAATTTGATGACAAAACGTCGGCCATATTGCCCACAGACTATATTGCTATATTAAATTTGTTGGTTGACAGTGTCGGCTACGTTCGAAAATCGTGAACTATTTTTGCGTCCGGTATGTTGGCCAGGTTGCTGGGCTGCGTTCTGGGTGATGGGCCATCATCGCCCATTGTGTGGATTCGGCTAGCCGCGTCTGCAGCGTTTTGTTTTTGTAGTTTTCAAGCGTTCTATACACCTATCAGCCTAGCTAGCACGATAACTTATACCGTCACGTTATATGAGCGAAATGTATTAAAACGTCACATAAAACGTAACGGTATAATCTATTTATTTATTTATTTATTGCTTACATGTATATAATTATAAATGCAGATGTTATTGCAAAGTAATTAAACTAATGTGTCATACATGCTACCTCTAGCAGAGGTGTTACAATATTTGCTTATCCACTAAAAATTGTATTAAATAAAATGAATTGAAAAGAAATTAAGATTACATCGAAATGGTTATTATATAACATATCAAGATTAATATTTAATACTTCTGAATTATACAATAGCATCGGACAGAAAACCCTCTACAGAATAATAACAATTTTTGATAAGGAGCGATTTTAGCTTACTTACAAATATAGTGTCTTTTTGTTACGACTTAATGCTATCTGGTATTTTGTTATAAATTTTTACAGCAGCATGATAGGGGTCATTTCTGCACAATTTAATTTTTTCAATTGGTAAAAATATTTTGTTTTTGTGTCTTTTACTTTGGGATACTTTGTAGTGTTGCAAGTTCTAACGGGCAAATTTATATCTATCGTGCTAGCTAGACTGATTGTCACAACAACCGCCTTCAAAGCGAATGTATGGGGCCTGTTACATGGATTCATATCACGATAAGTATCACGTGAATATTAAAGCAGAATCCATACAAATTTGAAAACTGCGATAATATTGACATCCCAGTATTGTGATAATATTAATCGTGTAAAGGACACAACTTCAATGTTTGCTGAGTCTGTCCGCCATCTTAAAGCTGCGTCTCTATTTTGTTTGTGATAAACTACTAGGTGACTTATGGCTTTTAAACGTCTAGCAAAATTCTATCCCTATCTCGCTCTATCTTATAACTTAGTGGTACTGGGGGACTAATCCGAAATTCAAAATCCTAACTTCGTATGGTGCCGTCTCTTTCACTCTCCTGTCATAGACTATATGAGTGAAAGGGACGGCACCATACGAAGTTAGGATTTAGGATTTTAGGATAGGAGATTTAGGATGAGGATAGGAAGTTAGGAGTAGACCCTCAGCTCATGCCGTTCGCCGCGCTCGGACGTTAGAGGCGCTACTGCGAACCGAAAACGAAGTATCTGCCTCTCTCGCACATGTATATTCGAACGACAGAGAGGAAGATAGTTCGTTTTTGGTTCGCGGTAGGCCCTCAGGCGTCAACTTTAAAACTAATCGAATTTTACTATAAGAGAAATAAAATTCAAAATGTAATAAAAACCAGCCAAGTGCGTCGGAGTCGCACACTGAGGGTTCCGTACAACTAAAAAACAAATGTGATTTATCAATATATTGATATTTTTGGTAAAATATACTTCATAATAAACATTATCACTTAATTTCAAGTTCATAGGTCGATGGGAAGCTAAAACATCATATGTGTGACAGACAACACACGGAATGTTCTTTGACTTTCTTCGACCGTCCGCCACGCTCGGACTAAGGTGCTACCAACCGAAAACTAAATATATATGCCTCTCTGTCGCACTTGCATATTCGAGCGCGGAGAGGGAAATACTTCGTTTTCAGATCGTGGTAGGCCCTCTGGTCTGACGGCTCCTATTCCTGGATGGTGCGCGTATCGGAATGTGAAATACCTTTGGCAAAACGGAACAAGTTGTT
Source organism: Notocelia uddmanniana (assembly GCA_905163555.1). Lineage (NCBI taxonomy): Eukaryota > Metazoa > Arthropoda > Insecta > Lepidoptera > Tortricidae > Notocelia > Notocelia uddmanniana. The sequence continues at coordinate 60,571,563 of LR991052.1, forward strand.
AAATAGCTTCCATTAATTGGAGAAAATATTACCAACTGTTATTATTATCACGTGAAACACTGAATATTGAAGCAACATTCATAGGGGCCTGTTACATGGTTATTATTATCACGCGATATACTCATATCACGATCCGTATCACGTGCAATGAATATTGAAGAAAAATCCATACGATTTTGAAACGATAATATTGACACACCAGTATTGTGATAGTATTAAGCGTTTAACAGACCCCATACAATTTTAAAAATCGCGATGATATTTTATTTTTTATTTATTTTATTTATCTCCACCACAAAGTATACAGGTTTAGACAGTGACTATAAATAGAGTTGTTATTTCTAATGTTTACAACTTGTGCGGTGGAGACTGGTGCCCGAACTAGGGGAAACCTGTATGTCAGGTCACCAGATCTTCATCCCTCAGATATCCATAACAAGTTAACAACCATCTTGGTTAGTGAATAAAAGTGGAATAAAAACTTCATGCTAGCTAGGACAAGATAAGCTAAATTAACATTTTATTAAGATTACGCATGTGTGTGTGTGTGTGTGTGTGTGTGTGTGTGTGTGTGTGTGTGTGTGCGTGTGCGTGTGCGTGTGTGTGCGTGCGTGTGTATTATCCTTTTAAGAATTTCGGTACATTAGTCTTTCTGTGTCGTTATAGTCGAGGCTGAGTAGCCAGTTTGTGATAGATTTCTTACATAAGGCTTTTGTAAGAGTATAGATAGAGAGCACACTATGGACTTTATTATAAAGGAAACCACCAAGGAAGCAGAAAAATCTTTGAGCAAACCGAGTGTTGAACTTTTTTGAGGGACAGATTAGATCTTTACGGCGCTTATTAATCAAAATCTGAGGTTCATATCTGAGCATCGAGTGTTTTTTTTGTAGAATATGGAGAAAGAAAAGTTGTCGCACTGTTAGGACGTTACATTTCTTGTATAGGTCAGAGGTGGGGTAAAGAAACGGAAGGAACATGCTCACTTTCAGAACAGCTCTCTGGGCCCTTTCTAGTTTGAGTATATGAGTTTTGTGTGCCCCTCCCCAAGAGGAGATGCAGTACGACAGGATGGATTGCACTAGAGCAAAATATACCATTTTTAATACACGCATATCTGCAATGTGCCGTAGGTTTTTGAAAATAAATATTAGCTTGCGTGTTCTTGCTGTGAGGAGGTCAATATGTCGATTAAAGTTTAGGTTCTGGTCCAGTACTATTCCTAAATATTTGACGTGAGGCACCTTTTCTAAGGTCAAACAGTGACAGTTGTGAAGGTTAGGATTGAGACATGTGTGTGAAATTAGTGAAAAGGGGGCAGAGTTCATTCGATTGTCATTTTTCGGTGAGAAAGTAACGTACTTGGTTTTAAGGACATTGAGGGTGAGCACATTATTTGACAACCAGTTCGTCACCAAATTCAAACCAGCTTGGGCCCATCGAGAAGCCTCGCTCCACGATTCACCATGAAAAAGCAGGGCAGTATCATCAGCAAAGGCGACGATCTTACCATTTGTTAACTGTATTTGGCATAGATCATTTATATATGCTAAGAAAAGCGTAGGTCCGAGGATACTACCCTGTGGAACACCATGCGTCACATTTAGCTCATCGCTGGTATTACTCCCTATATTCACACATTGAGTGCGACCAGACAAGTAGCTTTCAAAGAGCTTTAATTGAAGACCTCGTATACCAAGTTTATCTAGTTTGGATATAAGGATGGGCACAGAGACTGTGAGTGTAAAGGGCCCCACTGAATAGAATTTGGCGGAGAATAGAGAGCTTCTATCGCGAAACGAAAAGGAACGAACATCGTGTATTTCCCTCTGTGTCGCTCGAATTTGCAAGTGCGACAGAGAGGGAGATACACGAACTTCATTTGTTTTTCGCGTTAGCAGCTCTGACTTCGCACCAAAAATACTGACTGGCACATCAATATTTAACAATGCACATCTGAATTGAATTTTAATGAACGATTAGTATTTTAGCTATACAAATCAGTACTGATTACGGTGTCAAATGTTTTATGTGCCTTTAAATACTACCCTTATAAAAATGCTTAGGATTAACTTGCAAAGATACTAGCCTTTGCCCGTGACGTCGTTTGCGTAATCTTTTACTCCCAATTCCATATAATTCCATTCCATACTTTTATTCCCAATCCAGACTAAAGACTATATTTCTATACGATTCGAAGTTTCATCATAATCCGTTGTTGTAATGTTTTTATTTTATACATTTTTCTACACTATTTCTTTCGTCGTTTGCATAACTGTCACGAATAAATGTTTTCTTTATTTCTTTCTTATTTATTTCACCCGAGCGAAGCCGGGCTTCCATCTAGTCATTAATATTATCGAGCCGCCACCATGCCACGCAAGAAGAAACAGCGTACTTGGATAGCCGATTACGCGGAATATATAGAAGATCGAGGTGAACAATTATTTTGTAAAAAATGTGAAATCACAATGTCAAATTCCAAATTTTCCGTACAAAGACACATCAGAAGCAAAAGGCACAGCGGCGTTTCAACAAAAACACAAAATTTATTCAATCTGGAACTGTTAAAGTTTATTTTGGCTTGCAACATCCCCTGGACCCAGGTTAAGAACCCCATTTTCACTAATTTCATTTGCAATTGCATATCCGGAAAATTTTAAAAGTCCGTATTCCCGATGAATCTTTTCTGAGAAAAACTACTTTGGACATTGCATATAAAGAGAAAATGCACCAAATCAGGACTGAACTTGCAAATGCTAGAATTTACGTAAGCGTAGACGAATCCTCAGATGCAAACGGACGTCAAATCGGTAATGTAATGGTTGGAGCTTTATTAAAAAAACAGATGAGTACCCCACACATTTTATTGAGTTTTTGGTTAGACGAAGTTAATAATGTTACTATATCAACACTCATTAGAATTGCCTTGGAGAAACTATGGGGGAAAGACCATAATAAACACGATAGAGTCTTGTTACTCCTTACGGATGGCGTAGCCTATATGTTAAAGGCAGGAAATAACTTGAAATAACTTTTTCCTAATTTATTTCATGTAACATGTCTAGCTCATGGCGTAAATAGGGTGGCTGAAAAAGTTCGATTACTTTTTCCCTCTGTGAATAATTTAATCGCATACACAAAAAAGGTGTTCCGAAAATCGCCTAAAAGAATAAGAACGTTTCGTCAAATCTTACCAACTGTTCCTTTACCACCGCAGCAAACTATAATAAGATGGGGAACATGGATAAACGCGGCCTGCGACTATCATAAATATTTGCCTGAAATCAAGCGAGTCATACAGACATTCCCTAATAGGGATTCAATGTATATTTTGAAAGTCAAACGTGCAATGAACGATTATAATATTTTGAATGATCTAAAATGGATAAACAGTAATTTGTCAACAATACCTAGTACAATAAAACAATTACAAAATCAAAATTGAAGCCTGGAAGCCAGTTTAAGTATAGTACACAAGTTGAAAGTTCACTTGTCAAGATTACGGTTACATCCTCAAGGTAAAGTTATTCACAAGAAGTATCAGGATGTGTTGAAGAAAAACGTTGGCTTTTTAACTTTAAACATCTTAAATAATTTGATATCTGGTAAAGAAGTGGAAGTACGTTGTACAGAAGAAATCCATGGGGGGGAAAGGTAGCAAGCCGCGCGACACCACTTTATCGCTGCCATGTTGTGAATCACGACGCGTGTGGTTATTTGGTGTACACTTTGTTACCCGGCGAAAAGGTAAGTTCCTGAACTTTAACGTCATTCCTGAACTTTAACCATTGATACGCGGCATTTATGTCACTTAATTGTATTCTATTGTTGGCTTTGCAAATTACATGGTCATTTCGAAAATATTAGGTAGCATCATGTTTTTTTTAGAACTGTGTTACCGGTCCACTTTGTTACTTCGCCGTGGTAAAGCAGTTGTAAAGATGGTAACACAGTTGTAAATATACTCTGTCAATGATACATTCCAATTTTATTTTATTTTCTTGATTTGTTCGTATCGACCCATAGGTTTGTATTGAAACAATTTTACATTTATTTACTGGCTTACTATAATTACTGAAGGTTAAATTATCTTTTACAGAACATCGTGCCGCTAACCCTAGCCGAAAAACAACGTCGGTACCGAAACAAATGAAAATTAAACCCTGTTAAAGAAGAGGAAGCAAGAAAGGCTTTGGAAAGGTACCACAAAACCTAAGGTTCTATTAAAACAACTTTTTTACTGTTGAACAACTGTGTTACCGTTATGTCCCTAATTCAGAGTAAAGATTTTTCAACTTGAGTTGTACAATTGGCTTATAATAGTACATTACGATACAAGTGCAGATAACAGGAAACTCACAATGAGTGGTGATAAATTGAAACACGACCGAAGGGAGTGTTTTAAATCGACACGAGTTGCGAATTACCTGTTCGCACGTGTGTGTATCGTACAACGTTTTACATCACATATAGCTCTTTAAAGTTTCGACATATGCACGTAATCTGCTGATTATCGCACTCGTGCGGTAAAGTAGCACCATATGTACTGTAAATTACATTACAGGTATATGAGAAGCAAGATATTTATTTTTTATCAATGTTACATACGTTGCTAAGATATTTTTACACATAATATACATTTTATGTCAAATTTTTGTACACAAAAGTGCACAGCAGTAACATAGTTGTCTTTTAAATGTGATTTATCAGACTTAATAAAAGATAATATCTAATTTTAGTTATGAAAGAGAAAGATTTATATTTCTAAAATACGTTTTGTTAATTTTTTGTTTGTAATGAGTGACTAAAGGTACTTAATAAAAATATTTTGTTTGGTAAGAAAGTGGTATGATTTTTTTATCTTGGTCGACAAAACCTATATTATCAGAAAAAAATATGTACAAAATTCACTGCTGGCAGTTAATTGCCATTGTGTAGGTATAATTACGCATAAATACAATTAAATTACTTCATTTATCTGTAATCATTAAATTTTTGAAACCTATTTTTTTTTCAGTGCCAAAAACCTGCACTAAAAAGTAGAATGACCCGTAAATACATTAATACTACTCGTAGTGTTATTTTATTGTGGATTGACGAGAAACATCACCCTGTTTTGGATTAGTTTTATTGTTATTGACGCTTAGAGACCTTATACATCTCTAACAATATTAAATCAGTGCTGTTTTCATTACGTATTTTAATTTGGCGCTTAGAGACCATTTACATCTCTAAGGAGTTTGAAATAATGTTAATCGTATATGGACACTCAGCGACCATATACATCTCTGAGATATTAATTTTATATAGGTACTTATTGTTTATTCGGACACAGATCGTATTCAATATATAAATATACTCACATCCCTAATATTACCTTGGTAAGTTTATTTTCATTGAATGGCATAAGTTTGTTAATCAGTATAGTTTTGAAATCATTATTATGTAGTTTAGATTTTTAGATTGTATAATTCACGTTTTGACATGTCAAAATGCTGTTGTGGCCTATTTGCAGAATAAATATTTGATTTTGATTTGATTATTAATTATTAGATATAATATTTAAAGTATAATTAACGTTTTGACATGTAAAAGTGCCCTTGTGGCCTATTTGCAGAATAAATATTTGATTTTGATTTGATTATTAGATATAATATTTAAGAGGACCAAAAGAGTCATGGATGATTGATTGCACCCTTCATAGGACATCTATGAGGTAATCTTTCAAATGGTATTTAAATCTAGGATTTTTTTTAGGTTCACAGAATCACAATGTCAAGAATCTGTTCGACACAGGGTAAATCATATTTGCTAAAAGGACAAAGGCCTTGTATTATGGTTGTATTTAACAAGTGTAAGTATTCATGTTTGTCATAGTTATTTGTGAATACACATTTATTAGCAGAACTTCGACTGAAATCATTGATGTTTTAACCTCATGTTTTCATTTGAAAAACAAGCATACAGCATTTTCATTGTCATGCAAAAATGTTTAGTCTTTTATTGAAGAAAGTATTAGTATACTTGTAAAGAACATCAAAATAATGAATTCTCCACATTGCCGGTTTCTAGCCCGGAGGGTTATTCAAAGTGCCAATGCCCCACAAAGAAAAAGTTAAAACGCTCCAAAACATTGCTTGAAAACCAACAACCTCAGCAAAGACATGCGATTGTGTGGACAAAATCTAAGAAGTTTATGAACGGGAAGGTCGCCAAGCAAAAGCTGGAGGAATATTATCAAGGAGGCCAAGACTCGAGGGTTTTACCACCATCGGAAGTAAGTTTCCAAATAATACATACGAGTAATTATATGATTTACAAGCATCTTCAAATGTATGCATTGAATGTTTGAAAATGCTTCTGAATCAATTAAATATTTTTATTTTTATAACAAACCCGAACAACATGGTAGGAATAACTAGAACCTAGTCAAGTCAAACAAGTCAAGATCACACAATGCTTACTAATATAAACATCTATATATAACTAAGTGACTAACATAAACCATTTTATTATTTCACTAATTTTTTACAGTATTTTCATTGTCATGCAAAATGTTTAGCCTTTTATTGAAGAAAGTAGTAGTATATTCATAAAGAACATCAAAAGAATGAATTCGCCACACTGCCAGTGTTAGCTCAAGTAAAAGAAAAGGGTTCTTCATTGGACAAACACCCAACAAATAATATATAAATTGCTCCAAAAAATTTCAAAAATCCAGGTTGCTTAAAAACCAACCTCTGCAAGAGACATGCTGTTGCATGGACAAGATCTAAGAAGTTTTCCAGGAAGTCGCCAAACAAGAACTACAATATTATAGAGGAGGCCAAGACTCAAGGGTTTTACCACCACAGGAAGTAAGTTTCCAAATTATACATTTGAGTAATCATATGATCCACAAGCATCTTCAAATATATGCATTGATAGTTTGAAAATGCTTCTGAATCAATTAAATATTTTTATTGTTTATCACAAAACCCAAACAAGACCATAGGAATAACTAGAATATAACAGAGACTAGAGTTGAACAGGTCAAGATCACACAATAATAAAACGAGCCTGCTTACTAATATAAATATCAATATTTTCCTAAGTGACTCAAATAAACCATTTTCTTATTTCACAAATATATTGTGATATTAACTACCTTTCTGACAAGCCACAAGGTACAGTTGATATCAAAGATATGTATACTTAGCCCTTTATTCCATTTTCAAAGAGCAGAAAATTTATACATATTTTTGATGTATACTGAACCTAAAATTCAATTATTATCTACACTCAGTACAAGAAATGATGCAATTGTAATACTGGATATAACAGCAAGTCAATCGGAACAAAGCACGCCATGGCACCAGGGAATTGAAGTTTTTTATATCATACAAAAGTTAGGTTATGGATTATCTTTAGGTCTCTTTAGGAACACAAATATTCTTTGTTGAAATTGTTTAAAAATCACTAAGGATAAAATATAAATTCAAAGAGTACTTTGTAGTTTGAACGAATCGAGCAAATTTGAACAAATCCAGTTGAGCAACCATGCTCTTTATTATCTAAAACAGTACTTGAAGCACTTAAGTTCCATCATAGAACGACAACAATTAAGAGGGCTTGGTCGCCGGCCGCGTACATTACTATAACCATAAAACGTCGTTTCAAATTTGTAACGAAGGCCTTAGGCCTATTTTGATCTTTGTGATGAAAAACAATCGGGTCTATCTATAACATTGGTTCCTAAAAACAATCAATTTGTAACCAACCATATTCGATGCCGATTCACAATGATAATAATGAGACACTCAACTCAAGAAACAAAAGGATTAAAACCTGAGTAGCCTAGAAACAATTCAAGGGACACCGACACGACCACGTGGCAAGCCCAATACAATAAAAAGAAGAGCAACGACACAAACAACGACTGAACGAGTTGAACGACAGACGATATACAGTAATAATGTAATGCAAGTAATTGAAAAGGAGTCAAGTTAAGTACAGTTAGTGAAGAGCGAAGACCCCAACCCAATAAGTCAATTCAATATTATCTATGGAAGACTAGCAACAAATAACTTCGGTGCGTTCAGTCGTGTTCACATTATTCAATAAAATGTCAGTGTCGATTGTGACACCGTTATCAAACAGTTTTTTTCTTTTTTATACCACCTCGGTGGCAAACAAGCGTACGGCAACCACTATGTCCCTGCATTTTAAATCTGTAAATCTTCGAGATTATTTATTTAAATTACATGCTGTAATGGGCCATATCGATTTAATATTAAGGCGGAAAGTCACGGATTCCTGCCGAAGTTCTGCTAATAGATGGCGGCACTGAGACCATTTGGTGGTTTTTCATAATTTTCCGCAAAACCGCTACATTACATTTGATGATTTTCAAACTGCGGAAGAAGCAAAAAGTCCTACGTATGAATCGCAATCTATCTGCACTAAACAGTGTTTATTTTAAACGTGTATTGTGAACGAATGCAAAATATTGCAATTTCTTGCATTCACGCACACGTGGGAAAGTCAGTTACTGTCAAACATTATACAACGTTGAAAATAGAGGGCGCAATAATAAATCAAGGAAGTAGCTTCTGGCAGAAACAAGAGAACTACGACATATGTAAAAAAATCTGAAATAAATAGGACGATGTTTTCGACCTATTTTGATGACATACGGTGGTCTTGTGGAACTCTCTTTTGCTTTTATCTCAGTGTAACGCTAGAGTCATACTCGCGTTCGATCCTTGGAAACCATCATTTTTTTGTGTTTTTTATTTTTCTTCGAAGTGCTTTTATTATTTTTGTGATAAGTGTATTTAATGCTATAGTTAATTTATTTCACGTAAACAATATAAATTACGTTTAGAAACCTTAATTTTAATAAATATGAAATAATAAATTACTAGAAAATAGAAACTATAAAAACTAAGCCCCGCGTCATCGTACCAAAGACGTTGGCAGCATTATTTATTTTATTTGGAGAGAGTTTTTTTATATTTTTTATCCATTCAATTCCTTGTATAGTACAATCGAGTAAGAAACCAAACATAATTTACTAACCTTATAAATCCTCTACATGCTCTACTACTGAAATATAGACAAGTATATCTGTATAGATAAGTGTACGAAGTATGGCGTTTTGAGTCATACAATTAATAAATAGCATCCAATTTCAGCAGATAAATCAAAGCAAAGAAATAAATATCCGTTACAAAGCCACTACATGGACATGCATGTATTGTAAGGTAAAATATACTATTGATTCACAAAATATTTTATATTCGCCCGTGAACTCAACCCTGAAATTATTTGATCCCAACATTCTTAACAATAATAGCTAGAAACGGAAAATATAACATCAGTTCGCTTGTAGCTATTGTGGGAAGCGTTGTGAATAGCAATCTTGTTCGTTGTTTTTAATTTACTAGTGGCCAGTCTTAAAAATTGATATGAAACTTCTTCAAAATGCCTGACCTAGAAAGAGATGAATAGATCAGTTGACAGAATGGGACTCTTCTCGAGAAGCGTCAACTTTTAAAATTCAAAGACTAATAATGGGTTGAGACGGGTGTTGCATATTATACTATCCAAAATTATTGAATGAATTCGTGCGTCGCTGCCAGCTTGCATTAGGTACATATGACGCGACGTTGCCATGTTGGTTCTGCATGTATAATATGTAGATATACCGACGTCTATTATAATGCCCATAGCACAAGTTTTACCTACTTATTTTGGGACTAGGTGAATTTCTGTGCCGAGTGAAGAGTGTCGTTAAATATTTATTGAAATATTACCAAAATGCATGCTTAATGATGATGACGATGACACTGAATGAAATAGTTAGAAAATACCTGCTACACATTTTTAGGGTTCCGTAACAACTATGGAACCCTACACTGAGCATTTCCCGACATGCGCTTGGTCAATTTTTATTTAATACCACTTCGGTAGCAAACAAGCGTACGGCCCGTTAAGCGTATAAGGAACTTCCTCCCTCGGACGCTCTGGTTGTGAAATGAGCTCCCTGTTGTAGAATGAGCTGAACTACAGTATGGGATTCTTCAAGAAAGGAGTGTATACACTTTTAAAGGGTCGGCAAAGCGCATGTGACACCCCTGGAGTTGCAGGCGTCCATAGGCTGCGGTGGCTGCTTACCATCAGGCGGGCCGTTTGCTTGTTTGCCGCCGACGTGGTATTATTAAAAAAGCGTATTATACATTGAGAAGGATGCGCTTTCTTTATAGGGGTCGCTAGACACAACCGACCATAGGCTTTACTTACCATCATGCAAACTATATATATATGCGAATTTGCCACCGTATTAGTACATGTAAAAAATGCTCGTCTCTAGCACCATTCGTCTACTCAAGGCATGCTGGGAGCACAGATTTTATAATACTACTGGGAGTTATGTCCACAAAAGCTTCAGACTTACAATTAGTAAGTAAGGGGTTGGAGAAGTAGTTACTGACGTTATATCCAATTGTCACTATAACCTGTGGACGCTATGCTATTAGGCTCCTTTAGAAATGTCAACCGTCTCACTTCGTTGCCTATGGTCTCTCTTGATGTTCAATTAACACCGTAGCTTATGGTCGTTCTTTTATAATAAACTAGCTTTTGCCCGCGATTTCGTCCGCGTACTCTTTTACTGTCTATCACATACGTTAATCCAGCCTAAAGACTTTTTGAATACGAAGTTTCATCATAATCCGTTTTTGCGTGATTGAGCAATAGATATACATGCAAGTATCTAAACATCTTATGAAAAACTTCTTAGGCCTTGTCTTCGAGGCTAGTCCAAACAACTGGCGACCCCAGAGCTGGTGCTTACCTCTAGCAACGCATCTCCATAGTGATACAGAGAGGTAATGCCGCCAGCGTAATGGGGTCCGTGCCGCAGTCTGACCTGCTCGAGGCGCTGTTCTTTTAAGGGTTCCGTAACCTAAGGGTAAAAACGGGACCCTATTACTAAAACTTCTCTGTCTGTCCGTCCGTCTGTCTGTCACCAGGCGGTATCTCAAGAACCGCGATTGACAGGTGAAATTTTCGCAGATAATGTATTTCTGTTGCCGCTATAACAACAAATGTTAAAAAACGGCCAAGTGCGAGTCGGACTCTTTGTCTGAATTAAGAATGTTTTTAGATGCATAATAGCGTCATACTAATATACCTAGATTACGTTTTACTAACAATATATGGATGTAATACACTTAGCCATTGGGTATTGGTAGTATTTTGAGTTTGTGTTTTTATTTGTAATGTTTTATCGTTGATCCTAGAGATTCCAAATTTGGCACGTAGGTTTCTTATAAGGTCTAGGGGTGCACTAAGAAAAGATTTTTCAAAATTCATCACCTAAGGGGGTGAAATGGGGGTCCGAAGTTTGTATGGGGAAACAAGATTAGTTAGACTATTTTATTCGAAACTTTACAGGAGTATTTCTAACGATAAATGAGTAAACATATGTTTCAGGTTTTTTGAGAAATCAACCCCTAAAAGGGGGAAATGTGGTGACAAATACTGAAAATCGACATCGGTATTGTTTCTATTAAAAAATAATAATATTAGGGTACATTTTTTTTTTTTACACAAATCGAACTAGCCCCATAGTAAGCTCAATAAGGCTTGTGTTATGGGTACTAGACGACGATATATTTAATAGATATATACTTAAATACATAGAAAACATCCAAGTCTCAGGAACAAATGTCTCTGCTCACCACAGAAACAAATGCCCTTACCGGGATTCGAACCCGGGACCTCTAGCTTCGGAGGCAGTGACACTACCAACTAGGCTAAACAGGCCGATTTTATTGTTTATCGGGTTGCTGATTATGAAAACATCAATTATTTTAAAATCCACAGTGGAGGACGTAAAATTTTCACGTCTCCCAAGTGCGTCAGTGCCGAAGGTTCCGCATGTGCAGAAAGCATGGGATGATGTTGGGGCCAGGGACGCACTTGCGCGTCTCATGGATGGTGCTACGGGTGCGGATTTAGCTTGGTTCAAAGCAGTGTCACAGACGGAAGCGGGGGCGTGGTTGCAGGCTTTGCCAGCTCCTCACTTAGGAACACTCCTCGACAGTGACTCAATGCGTGTGGCAGTAGCTCTTCGTCTGGGCTGCGATGTTTGTATACGGCATAAATGCATCTGCGGATCCATGGTGGAAGCGAATGGTCATCACGCGCTGAGTTGCCGTCGTTGTTCAGGAAGATTCCCGTGACACCACGCCCTCAATGACATCGTGCGAAGGGCGTTAGTTTCCGCTAACATCCCGTGTGTACTTGAACCACCAGGCCTTCGTCGCACCGACGGCAAGAGGCCGGATGGGCTGACCTTGGTGCCATGGCAGAAGGGGAAGTGCCTCCTCTGGGACGCCACGTGCGTCAGCACTTTCGCTGCCTCGCACCTCGGCCGAACGGTGCAGACAGCGGGTGCTGCAGCGGAATTTGCGGCGGTTAAGAAGCGGGACAAATATTCAGCCCTACTTCTTAACTACCATATTGTACCACTGGCGTTTTGAGACGACAGGGTGCTGGGGGTCTGAGGCTGTCGCCTTTGTAAAAGAAGTGGGGCGAAGAATCAGGGAGAGAGGGTCCGATGCTCGCGCGGGTTCTTACCTGGTGCAAAGGTGGTCTATATCGCCATTCAACGTGGTAACGCGGCAAGTGTGATGGGTACCTTTGCGCCAGATACAACTCGCGGGGGCTTATTTGACTAGGCTTAAATTGTATCGCTAAACTTAAGTGGCCGTGGGCGGGGCACATAGCACGCCGAACCGATGGCCGTTGGGGCGGGAAGGTTCTCGAGTGGCAACCACGTACCGGAAGGCGTAGCGTGGGCAGGCCCCCCACACGGTGGACTGGTGACCTGGTAAAGGTCGCGGGTCTCCGCTGGATGCGGGTGGCGCAGGACCGGTCATTGTGGAAGTCTTTAGGGGAGGCTTATGTCCAGCAGTACAAGGAGGGCGCTAGTGTGCCACGAGTAAGACTGGCTCCGTATATAAACTAAGTTTAAAAATATAAATCAGTGCAGAAACAGTGTTCAGATCGTTGAATAATGGCGACGCTAAAGTGTTCTTTTGCCTACAATGTGGATTTTGACTAAGACGTTTAGTGTTCGGAAATAATCGTGAAAACAGTGATACACAACAAAGGATTAGTGTTACCGTTGTGACCGTTATTTTACGTACCCGAATGCAAAACTGATTACGATTTTAGTCAGACATTAATTTATATGTGAAAAAGTGCGATGAGATATTAAATTCAGTGTTTTCTAGAAGATAATAACAAAACATAACCTAATTTAATCAGAAAATCGCAATTCATGAACTTCGCCATCTATGTCGCATGTTGCAAACTACTAAGGCGCACAGAGAAACTTTTACTAAAACGTATAATCGATCGCGCAGTCTTCAACTCGAACGTAAAGTGCATTAGTGCAGTACATCACCACTAGGAGGCTCTATAATCAATACAAGAAAAGAACATGGACGAATTACAAAAAATAATATTAGATATGAAATCTGACTTCAACAAAAAGCTCTCCTCAATAGAGTCACAATTCGTCAAAGTAGAAGAGACAATTACTACAAAAATTACAAGCCATATAGATACAAAACTAGAAGAATTTAATCAGGACTTGGGAGATTTAAGATTAAAAATCGAAGACCAGGAAAAAAGACTGCGTATCCTAGAGAAGAACAGTGTGCAAAGAAATATTGTATTTTTCGGAATCGAAGAAAAAGAAAATTCGTACTTTCAATTACAAGAAAATGTAATCAACATAATTAGAAATCAAATAAAAGTGGAAATACAGGAGTTTGAACTACAGTCGATCAGAAGAATAGGTAAAAAGGGAAGTCGCTCTAGACCAATTTCAGTTGCTTTCACTACACTGGGTAAAAAATAAAAATTCTCCAGAATAAGAAAAATTTGACAAACACTAACATCTACATAAAAGAAGAATTCCCAGCTAACATACTAAAAATAAGAGAGGGTCTTAAACCACAGCAACAAAAGGAGACTGAAAATGGTAACATAGCTTTCCTGAAGTACGACAAATTAATTGTAAAGAATAACAACAAAGATGGAAATAACAAGCGGCAGTTGTCCTTATCACCACCCCAGATAACACAGAACGGCCCGGAAACGACGACCACTTGGAACCAAAAAAAAATCCAACATAATATTCAAACAAACAAGAAGTATAAAACGCATCAAAACAGTATTTCATCCTACGTAACTCGAAACAGCGATCGCGACGCTTGACATCACGAGGCCCCCTCCAATCACAAAAATATAACTACAGAAAATAGAAACCAAAATAATCACTCTCTCCCAGTACGGGTGGTCGCCGAGGGAGAGTTAGACCAAAACCCTCCAATGAAAACTCAACCATCATACCTAAATATTTGCACACTTAATGTCCGATCTATAGTGTGCTCCACCAGACAAACTCAACTAATTCACGCCTTGGAAAATATAAATTGGGACATTTTAGGACTTTCAGAAACCAGATATAAGGCTACAGAAATATTTGAAAGAGACAAACTAATTTATATGTACTCCGGTAGCCAAAGCGGTCACAGTGGCGTTGGCTTTATATTGAAAAGTCATATGAAGTTATATGTAGAACAATTCGTACCTATCTCAGATAGAGTAGCCAGGCTCGATATTAAAATAGACAACACAAAAATACTTATAATCCAAGTCTATGCCCCAACGGAAAAATCGAACGATGATATAATACAACTATTTTACGACGACTTGAATATAGCATTATCTGAATCAGGAACCAATACTATCGTTATGGGAGACTTTAACGCAAAAGTCGGCATCGCTACACCAGAAGATAAATATATAATGGGACAGTGGGGATACGATAGCAAGAGGAGCAAAAAAGGCAAAAAACTCACGGAGTTTTGTATTGAAAATCACTTACACATTATGAACTCGTATTTTAAAAAGAAAAGAAAACAGAAATGGACTTGGCGTTCACCTGATAATAGCACATACAATGAAATTGACTATTTTTTAACTAATAATAAAAATAGAGTAAGGGATATTAACGTCATAAGCACGTCCCACCCCACCGACCATCGAATGATACGCGCAAAGTATTTGATTGGCGCGCAAACTAAGCCAAGAATGTCGTTCAAATGTAGAGTAAGTACCATGACACCACTGGAACAACAAACACTTGTAAGCAATTTCACCAAGTTATCAACATCTCTTACCATAACAGACGATGTTGAAGAGTCATACTCAAATATAATAAATTCAATAAAACAGTCAGAGTCTTCGATAAGGAAAACTTGCGAAAATCTAAAAAGTCGAGTAAGTATCCCTCCCAGCATCGCTGAACTCATGGAACGTCGCACGCTTCTAAAAGAAAAGAAAAATAAAACAAAAGCTGAGAAAACAGAACTTTCAAAGCTTTACAGAAAAATTAAGAGAAAAATTAAAAAAGAAGAATACAGCTACAAAATGAAAATAATTGAAGAAGAACTAGTTTTGCATTGCTCAGTGAAAAAAGGGCAGCGACGTTTAAATCAAGATCGCAAATGGATTCCATCATTAATTACAAAATCAGGAGAACACGTCTTTCAAAGAAAGGATCTAATAGACACTGCTACAACTTTCTACGAAAATCTGTATCGACAAAGAGGCCACATCAATGACACTCATACAATACGACAGCCAGAAGACCAGTCTATGGATATTCCAGCATTTATAGAAAGTGAAATATACCAAGCTTTGAAATTACTGAAGTCCTCTAAGAGCCCAGGAAGCGACGGAATCACTAATGATATCCTTAAATATTTAATAGAGCCACTGACTCCTATGATAACTAAATTATTTAATTGCATCATAACAAACGAGACTATACCATCAGAATGGGAAACTTCAATAATTACTCTCATATACAAAAAAGGAAATCCTAAAGATATTGGAAACTACAGGCCAATTAGCTTACTGCAAGCAATATATAAATTATTCACACAAGTTCTCCAAAAAAGGATTGTGCCTATCCTAGAATCCAATCAACCTAAAGAACAAGCGGGATTTCGTCCAGGGTTCTCTACTACTGACCATATATTTACATTAACTCAGATTATCGAAAAGTACGAAGAATACGGTAAAAAACTTTACCTAGCTTTCGTTGACTATTCGAAAGCTTTCGATTCAATCTCACACGAAGCTCTGTGGTCATCCCTGCAACAACATGGAACTCCAGTAAAATACATAAATATACTAAAAGAAATATATAGAAAAGGTAAGTCAAAAATCAAACTAGAGAGAGAAGGAAGGTGCTTCAAAATACAACGTGGAGTCCGACAAGGTGACCCGGTATCCCCAAACTTATTTACTGCCCTTCTAGAATCCATATTTCGCAACCTGGACTGGAAATCAATAGGCATAAATATCAACGGCGAACTGCTAAATCACTTACGGTTCGCCGACGATATCGTACTCATTACTGATAACCACTATCATTTAGAGCACATGCTGAAAACTTTGGACTCAGAGAGCCAAAAATGTGGGTTGAAGATGAACATGGACAAAACCTGCATAATGACCAATAGCGAGAAAAAAGAGACAAAGCTATCGAAATACTTTATAAAGTACGTAGAAGAGTACGTTTACTTGGGACGCAAAATAACATTTAAAGAACAAACAATGGGAGAAGTAGAACGAAGAATTAAAATTGCATGGAAAAGATACTGGTCCTTAAAGCACATCTTCAAATCCAAACTTCCCATCACCTTAAAGAAAAAAGCTTTCGATACAGTTGTCTCTCCTACACTTCTCTACGGATGTCAAAGCTGGACTTTTAATAAAGAAATAATTAACAAACTACAGGTTTTCCAACGGGCAGTAGAACGAAGTATGCTGGGGCTTAAATTAAGAGATAGGATACGAAGTTCAGATATAAGAAATAAGACCAAACTGATAGACGTAGCTGATCTAGCCTGTAGGTTAAAATGGCGCTGGGGCGGTCACGTGGCCCGCGCGAAAGACGGTCGCTGGAGCGAACGCGTGCTGCACTGGTTCGTGCGCGACGGGCCGCGCCGCCGTGGCCGCCCGCGCCGTCGCTGGAGAGACGACATCGAGCAGGTCGCCGGCTGTACCTGGACTAGACTCGCGCAAGACAGGAAATCATGGACGTGCATGGAGGAGGCCTTAGCCCAATTATGGGTCCCCAAAAACTAATTTTACATACAACACACGAATTGTTAATTTAGTTTAGTTTTAGTCACTTATTGTTTTGTGGGAATAAATGGCTTTATTATTATTATTATTATTATGTCCAGCAGTGGACGTCATTCGGCTGAAATGATGATGATGATGATGAAATTGTATTAAGTCTAATTTTTCAATTCGAGTTTGTGTGTATGTTTTAAACTGTAATAATAAAAAAAAATTGAATTGCTGTCATCATACTCTCAAAATGCTATTTCAAAAAATCCCAAAATTGGCCCCTTCAAATGAATGACAAACGTACACACGGCCCGAGTACAATATTAATAAAAAAAAATCATCTCCAGGTTTTACAAGGCGAAATCCCCCACTAACTGAATTATAACTCCATTATTTGTTTTCAATTGTGATTAGTGGCCCTGTGAGCTGTAGACCTCGCGAGCATTGTTTACGTTTACAGATTCCAATGCTCCGCCGTTTAAAAAAAAAACTAAATCGACAAAAAAACCAATAAATTATTATCAAACCTGTAGGTATGGAGAACATGTAGAAGAAAACAGCCGGATCAACATCCGGAAATCCGACCGCGGGACATACAAAAGATTTTTTCCCAAGCTGAAACGGAGACCTTCGATCGCTTCGCTCACTCGGTCAATAAAAAGTTCTATTCTTTCATCACTTTGGTTGCTAAATTTATATGCAAGCGGATGAGGAGTGAGGAAGTTACCTATGTAAGGCCCAGAATTATTACGTCTGTTACCTAAGAGCAGGGGTTGTAACCGGTTAATCTCAAAAACCCCGAAATAGCCAAATAATTTGAATTAGTTTATGCTTTTTATCTAGGTCTGTGTAATGTATTTAGATTATGACTGTGTATTTTTAGATTGCCTGATTAAACATGAAATAGTAAACGAAAGAACGAAATTCCTAACCGGTTTTTTGTACGGAGAAATTAACCGGTTACAAGCCCTGCCTACGAGGGGTGTTCAATAAGTTTTAATAATTGGTATGAACCACCCTGTTAATGATATTCTTTTGTAGTGGGCCATGACACTAATCAAAATTAAATTAGAGTAAAAATATATGAATATTATTCATTTGTTTTTCTGTAATTGTTGAACGAAAAACATCTGAAAGGAAAAAATAACAAGACGGCAAAAATAGGAGTTGGATTTGTAATTATTTGGAGTGGTGTGGAAAAAGTTCTGACGAAAGAATATTGTAATTGACAATAAAATCTTTGTTTATCTTTATGATTAAAAGAATAAGCAAGTTATCTGTGCAGTGTTTTTTTTTATCTCCAGCTCTGTCACCAAAATAAGGGTTTTATTTTCGATTTCTTCCTGGACTATTGAGGCCTACCAATAACAACTGCGAAGTTAGCTTTCACCAATTGAGCTCAAATATTATTGGAGAGTTGTATAAGATTATTCTATCAGAGCTGTAAAAAATATTATAAGTAAGCTGAAGATAAAAAAATCACGAAGTATCGGCCGAAATTGTACTTCATAGCTTTCTAATTGACAAGGGTGCTGCTCTTCGAGTAAAGATCAGAACTGATAACCGTTCCCATTGTTATTTAGCCCTAACTTCCGATTACTACTTCTCATTCACATATGTTCAAAACCAACTACATGAAAATCACGAGCTGGTGATGACTTAGTGAACGTATAAAATTTGACCTCAAAAAGTAAAATTGTTTTTATTGGGGTAAAATAAAACAACTGAATGACGATAATAAGTATTTGAAAATATAGAAAGTGTGCATATTGTAATTAAAATATAAAGATTTACATATCTCCCCTATTTAATACTGATTATCAAAACTTATTGAACACCTCTCGTATGTAGGTACCATTAAATATGGTTAGTCATGAATGTATGTACGATTCCAAAGGTTCAAAAATATCTGAGCAGCTTTAGGCCCTTAACGATAACGTCGTGTTCACAAACTGTGTTCACTTTGTTAGTGTACATGTTTTGGAACTCGACTGTATACATATTTCACTATTAAAACAATAATTATCCACATAATCCAATCATGGGCGATAGGCTAGCCACTGGTCACTGCAATATCACATTTTCTGCGTCCAGTTAATCTGTAAAAGCTAAAAGTGGCACTGAAAAATATTTTTTCATGGGCTCTACTTACCCCTTTTGGGCATATAGGCGTGAGTTTGCGTATGTAAGTAGTACAAGCAGTCTCATTAAGCAGCTGGACAATTTGGGACTTTGTCGCCTTCAGCCGTTAGACATTTAGTATGACAATTTAAACATGACGTTAAAGTGACAAGGTACAAAGGTGTTCAGCCCCTTATGAGGCCGACCGTTCCTTCCTACGCCTAAGAATGCAATCTCAGTGAAGTATCCAACTTCGTTTCACATTCATTTGCAGTTTGTAATTCATTCTATCAGAAAACAAATGACATGGCTGTTACGTAACTACCAAAATGAACAGCGTAGCACGATAAAATGAATGCCGTCTCTTTCTTCAGAAAATAAGTGTTTCGAAGTGTCGCCCCCTATAAAGCCAATAAGTACTACTTATTTTTGCATCTAACGTTGAAATCTGGGTGCTTGGATTTGACATCTGCGCCATCTATTGAAGGTTTTTGGCAACGACTTGTCATTCGTCGCGGCCATTTTTTTTACACGGATAGTATAAAACTCACTCACACATACAAGGCTCCGAGTGAAAATAGATAATTTTTTAAACGGCTATATTTTAATTATTAGTGGTTTTTTCATCTAGTTTTTCAAACTGCGGAAGCAGAGGGCGGTCTATTATCTAAATATTACAATTACAAGTCCCTGACATCGATAGCTTTCACATGTAGTCCGAACGAAAATTGTATGAAAAATTTTGAAAACGTTCCACCTTTAGTGCACAATATTTTTAAGGTACTTAATTGGATAAGGATTATTGCTGCATTGCTTAAAATCGCTTCGTAAATAAGCCATTATTTCTCATTGAAAATAAAGGATAAAAAAATGGTTATTTTTGGTTATCCCTAGGAGATAGACATATACCATCTGGGACTTTTTTGTAGACCTTTTTAAAGCGTACAGTACTGTAGAAGATTATTTAGATCTATCTCGTAGGGTTCAGCAAGTGTTTGCAATTTAAGCACATAAAATGTGTTTATTTACGATATCACATTACCACATTAGAAACCTCTTAAATTTTCATCTACTATATTATGCATGTATGATAAGTATAAATCTTCCTGTTGAATCACTCTATTTACTAAAAAACGCATCAAAATCAGTTGCGTAGTTTTAAAGATTTGAGCATACATAGAAACAGACAGACAACGGGAAGTGACTTTGTTTTATATAATGCAATGATGGCCAGTTTAAGATGCTCACAACGCGACCTTTTATTTCATATACGAGTATAACTCGATATACTTAAAAATATTTTTGTAATTAATTTTTATACGTTACACGTCCGTGTTCGGGCCACCGAGTACCATATCTCATCTTAAACATACCACCATATCAGCCAAAGGACGTCCACTGCTGGATATAAGCCTCCCCCAAATTCACGGGGGGTATATGCCATAATCGCCACGCTTGGCATGCGGGTTGGCGATCGCAGTATCTCCACCGCACTCCAGGGATGCTGCTGCCCATTCCCCGGTGGTCTTGGTCGTAGTTTTAGGACATACCCGGGTCATCTTAAACATACATGTGAAAAAATCAGCCAAGTTCAATATGCGAAGTGTGGTTGTCGTCTTCATCGACAAAAGAATTGAGATCTAAATAGGTGCCAAGTTTTGTAGATTATCTGAAAAGATGCCAAGTCTGGCACTAGATTTTTTACAGTAAACAAATTTACTGCGCTGCTATTGAAAAAACACATTCCAAAGTTTTCTCGCTGCGGCAGAGCCGTCTGACGAAAAGTGTAGAGATGAAATGAAATATAAACTGGTAGTCGGTTGACTAGCAGTAGGTTGCTTGGTTTGGTGATAGATGGCTGTCTCTCAACAAACGTATGCTACTACATACAAGAATACTACGATTCAATCACGAAACTTGATCGTATCTTCGAAAAACCAGCTAACGAAATCTATTTCCGTTATAAAAGTGCCAACAGGAAATAACGACCTAAAGCGAAAGTATAGATAAGTAAAGGATGCATTTATAGCGATCATACGTAGTATCTCTTATTGGTCTGTGATGTGATAGCGATCCGACAGAAACTAGACTTACAGAGAAAACCTCTCTGAACCTAAATGATGCATACAAGGGGTTGGTTCATTAAAAATAGCACAATCTTACAAGGGATTCTTTGAACAACTGACTACTAGCATGTTGGTAAATGCATCCGCTGCTCCCAGCTGTGCTACCGCGAACTTCGAAAATCGAACTTCGTATCGTACCGTCCCTTTCCGTCATATAGAGTATAACACGAGAGTGAAAGGGACAGCACGACACGAAGTTCGATTTTCGAAGTTCGCGGTAGCACAGCAGGCCAGCTTGCCAGTAGGTACGACATCTGCTACATCTGCGGATCAAATCAAAGTCATTTGCGTCGAGTATGCCTGGCTTTCAATGCCACTTCTATAATATGCGGCAAAAAGGGGCATTTTGCAAAGGTATGCAAAAGTGACGTCGACACCGATATCAGATCGGATGATTTGAACAGTGGCAGTAGTATATATTTATTTTTTGAGTTGATGGGTTTTTTCTATGTTGTTTATGCCATAGCTTTGACTTGAAAGAAATTGTATTTGACGGAAACGGAAGTCTCAAAAAATGTTCCTGTCCCTCATTGATGCTGGCCGGTCGTAACTTTTTACAGATGGCGCTAGCATAGGATAGGTTTTACCTGTCAAACGCTATGACGTTGGTAATGTTACTAATGTTGGTATTATCTTCTATCTTCCAAAACGAATATTGTCCTAGTAGATTATTCATTCAGTTATCATCATCATCATTTGTGTTTTAATTGGACCTTGAAGTTTTTTTTACGGGCTAAATTATAGCATTATTCTGTAGTTATGAAACATTACACAAAAGTTATCCCAAGGTTCGTTCATTTGTTTGCAGTTCTAGGTTACAATATTAAGACCGAAATACATTTTTTTCGTATGTGGAAGATCCAAACCAAGAAGAGAGTATGGTACTCCCTGATTCCGCCCCGTACAGAGACAAATAGCAGTACTTACACAATTACCATCACTGACTAATTTGCACATAAGGCAGTACGTCTGTTTTGCCAATAAAAAGTTGGAAAAAAGAAAGCGTATGAATTTCAATATGTAACCTCGGCTTCAAAGTGTTGGCGATTTCCCATATGTCAAAGGTTTTTGTTTAAAAATGATGAGATCACTGCAATTTGACCTAAAGCTACCTACCTAGGCTTTTGTGGACCTAAAGCTTCACTAAAATGGCATTCCAGAGGAGTCATTTGTGAATGTCCTGCTGGAAGTGGCATGGAAGATGGAGGCCAAATGCAAACATGTGGCAGTACTACTACAGGGCGTTCAGCATATGGTTTCTAATAAAATAATACTACTACATCAAGTTTCCACACAAACATGACTATCATTCTACATAACCAAGAAACCATATACTGCATCTAATTTAGTTGTACAGAAACTTCCCAAAAAGAGAGAACAGAAATCTATTAGACCATACCCGGTGCAAACTATAGACATAGAAAATTACAATAATTAAATAAGAAACCTCATAGTGAATTTCCCTGAGACAACTATTTCTTTGAAACAATTATAGCCACCATCTAATCCCTATGCCATACAATCTGATCGTGCATACATATCTTTTGATCCAGAGATGGAAATACATTAAATAAAACAATAAAGTACTTACCTATATATTTTCCTCATATAAAGACAATAAGAAATAGGTAAAACTAGCGCCATTTAGTAAGTTGCCAACCTCAATTTCCCAAATTAAAAACTCCATTCCAATCTATCCTGTCAGCAAATCTCAAGGTTTGTTTTGTCTGAAAACTCTGGATTCCCAGTCACTGGCACATCGGTCAACGTAATTGCTATTATAACCAGGCCGCCAAAGAAGCAGTCCTTTATGGAAATGACTCCTTTTTCAAAATACATATACTCCTCTGATTTTGTATATATTCCAACCAAAATTTTGGCAAATCGGAGGAACTCGTTTGAAAAAAAAATCTGCTCATATATTTAACCTGAGATTCCTGGCTGTCTGTGGTTTTTTTTTAATCGTTCTCTCACAAAAAGACACATTAGCATTATGCACTGCACCTTGGTCGGGTCGGGTTTGTTAGCATGAGCGTCTTTACAGTTTAAACTTAGATTTTCCTTTATGTGAGTTCGGAGAAGAGATTGGTTCTGTTGATCTTATATTTTGATAAAATTGTCTCTTCAATCCCTCTGCCGCTGAAGGATACAACAGATAAAAAAATATCCAAGAGCAATAGCATCAAATCTAGTAGTTTTTTTTCTAAACAATTGATTAGGCTAATTATCCAAGGTACCGAAAGAATATTATTACATTATTTATCAAACTATTTGCTTTGAGAATAACATAATATTGATATAGACCATAAGCTATATGTTCTGAAAGCCTAAACCAAACTACATGAGTCTCATTTAGGAATGAAAAAACAAAAGCTCTGGCTTAAACATTATTACAAAAACATGTGTTCTAATGATGATGATTTACAGGCTGTAGTGTTGTTATCAAACATTCCAATAACAACATAAAGAAACTACACTATTTGAACTTCCTTTTTACCCGACTGCGTCAGAAGGAGGGTTATGTTTTTAGCATGTGTCCATAGTCATTTTATAATATGGTAAAGGTGAATGCTCCACTCTAATTTTATTCAAAATTGAGTTATGCAAGGGATGATTATGTGACTGACTACATTTGACCCAAAGTGCATTATATTATGAATACTAATATGTTAATATTTTTATATGGATTTATTATTGATTCTACAACTATCTCTTCAATAATAAATCTGCTTAAAATACTTTGTGATACATGATTTATTTAATCAAATTCAAAGGGAGAACAGGATGAACAAGAGGATTTTTAAACTTCGCTAAAGCTTCCTAAATGTAGTCTTTCTTAATTTAATATTTTTGGGTCAGAATTTCATACAATAAATTATTGGAATATGGTAAATAAAATAATAATGTCATTTAATAGTAAAGGACATTAGAATTTTACTCGCAGGTACTTAACCCTTAACTGCATGATATACATGTATAAAATATTAGGTATATAAATTTATTTGACCATCATCCTCATTTATTTAGGTACAAAGAAAAATAGTAAAGAAGCTTATTCTATAAGTAGTATGGTACAGACCATGACTGACCCTATGTGTTTCGCGACCGACTCTGCAGTGTGATGTGACTGACACTACAAAAATGTTTAATTAGTTTCAGGAGTAGTTAATTAATAAAATTAAGAACTTATTGATATCATTGAACCTGAACCTTTTGTGCGCCAGGTGGCGAAGTAATACGCCGTGCCTAGGGCTTCTAAAATTTTTCAATTCTGTAATTAGTTACGAATTTAAAAGTTTGAATTACACAATTATAAACTGGCCCGGTATATCACAATAAAAAAATAAATCTTACTATTTGCATTTATTTCTTATAATGAAAAGAAAATAATTCCTAAAATCATTTTATAAATAAATCACAGCATTGCCGTTCAATGTTCAGATGCAAAAACTTCGACCTGAATACGTTTGAGGGACTTCTGCCAAATATTCGGTTGTCTTAAAGTACCTAGGTCTATTTTTCTGCTTGGTAGCTTCAATAGTGATCGCCATGTCGGTTTAGTGGCAAGCTTGACATACCACCACCATTCGTCTTTCAATGTCGCTCCTTGTGCTTAAATATAGGCGCGATCTGCCGCGCGCTCTTGTGCTCTCTACCCTGCTCTGCACCACGATCCGCTCGATAGTCACCGTCCCACCGCGATATGTGCCCGTTCAAAGTTAGAATGCGGGTCTAGACAGAGTGGAGGAAAGATGCTGCTTGGTGTTCAATTCCTCCAATATGGATTGATAAATTCGGCCCACGATATTTTCAGCATCCATCTTCAACTAGCTAAACAAAGCTGGTATGACGACCCAAAATGAGTCTGGGCTCCCAACACAAGAGTACGCCACTTTGCAATTTCGGCCCTGGGCAATTTCTCGTCAGCTTGTACTGGCTCCGAGCTCACGCAGATCCGCTTCCAACAAATCCTACCAGCGATACTTCGGGTGACCCACAAGATGCCGTCCGATCGGTCGGCCCAACTATGCTCTCTACACTTGTCTATCTTCTTCCATCTTCTCGAGGTATTCACCTCCAGCACCACATAATTATTTTACAATGCCTTTTTTTCTCGTTCTCCCTCAAGGTCCACGTTTCTGCATTATACAGAAAGATTGGTTGAATCCTGACTAGTCGAGTCGTTGTGGCTTTGGTAATGTTGCGGTTTCTCCAAATCTTTTGCATATTGTCGATCGCAGGTCTAGCAATTGAAATACGTCGCTTGGTTTCATTAGTAGTCAACACTCCATCCTTCGTTCAAGATAAAGGCTCAAAGATAGATGTATGATGAGATTATTTTGTAGTTCGCAATGTCTGTTAGGTACTTCTGGCGAGTTATTGTGAGCTTGATTGACAATCATCATCTTTACAGTGTGCACTGTGTGTAAATAAGGAATAGAGTCCTGACCGAATTACTCTTACTTTTTGTAGAGATAGTTCCCGTACATACCATATTTCCTCGGTCTATATAGGCCTAAATCCTAATTTCTAAATGGCTCTGACATGTCGCTCTTTGCTTTTCCGATCCTTTAGCGGATTTTAATCTCTCACGATATCAAAATTTAGTGATTCCCTGAGCTTCAACTTATCTGAGCGATATTCTCACAATCATGAGTTAGATTTTGGACCAGGACCGCTATTTTAGCCGCCACATTGAACAGGATAGGTAAGGTAAAATAATGCTCCCTTGAGTGACGTCCATCTAGTAGTCTAAAGGGCGCAACGCGCACGAAAACCTGTCTATTCTCGCTAGTGAGAAGCCGAGAAGTCGAGATAGAGCAAGCATGAACATCTAACTTCAACAACATATCTCATAATGTTTATACATATTAACTATAAGAATACATTACGTAATTTAGAATTTCGTGAAAGTCTTTTCATTTATTGGCTGCATTAGTACGGAGATAATAGTGAAAATTAATAATTCCGTAATTACGGAATTAAGCCTTTGAATTACGTAATTATTGAAACTCAAAAATCTGTCCTAATTACGGAACGGAAGCCCTAGCCGTGCCCCAGACGCCAGAGCTATAAAATAAAGATAAGCTAAGTAATAATGCGAAAACATCACAAAGAGTTCCAGTAGTGGTATTTCGTAATTTTTAAACGGACGTCATTTGGCGTCGATGGCGTCAGTGGCATGAATTTCTGATGGCGTGATTTGCCGTCTTTGGCGATCAAACGGTAGTCAAATATGAAAAATATTTGTTTTTTTCATGATGTAGAACAAGTTTTATAGCTTTGTATCTATAAAATTTGAAAACTTTTGTTGCCAGAACATAGATACGAAAGGGATCTTGGTGTATAAGTAAATAGTGTGCTTATGTTTTACCAATTTTAGGGATGCAATCCAAAATGATGTAAGGATTCCAATTTTTAAACCTAAATTAGAGCCACTAAATAACAATGCAATTTGTATATGCTCATAATATGCTGACATCTTTCATTTGCCTGGCAACACACTAACAACAACAAAGATACGAGTATATGAACGTATGTTAACCCAACGTATGTATATACTAAGCCCTATCGTATAAATGATGCCATAGTCACAAAGACGAGGTGGAAATACAAGTTAATAATATGTTAAAAACGACATTATTTAGGGACCTCAAGGTGAGTGGTCAAGTCCAATATTATTAATTTATTAGTGACAAAAAAGTCAGATGAGTCAGGATATAAATCATTATTATTCATTGATTATCGACAAGTAAATCAATAGAATGGAGAACGAATAAATTCCCTGAAATTTTAGATTCGTTTTCAGGTGCTAAAACTTATATTCACTTGTATCTTAAATACTTAATTTTAATATTTAGACTGCTAATGTAGCTAATCTTTATGGTTCCGTAGTAAACAAGGAAACGTTATTATACCTAGTGTCGCCATGTCCGTCCGTCCATCCATCCGTCTATCAGCGGCTTAGCTCGGTAACCGTTACTACTGGAGAGATCATCAATTTTTTTTTAATGCAGGTACTTAATGGAAAAAGAAAAAAATTTGGCGTGTGGGGTGTAAAAAGGATAGGCCTTTAAAATGTCATAGAGGTTTTTAAAAGACTATTATTCATTGTAATATTAATATGTATGCAGTATGGTGTTATTCTTGGGTAATACTAGAGTAACCTGAAACTACCTTCTTCTGAATTACCTGTGGCAAAATGACACTACGAGTATCTTGAGTCAAATTGTTGATCTTAATAAAATGTATTGATTCGCCTTGCGCTGGTATTGGAACAATGTTAAAGGTTCCATCCGTGAAAAATGTATCAATCTTTTAAATATTATTCTTGGAATCAGGTGTTGGAACAATGTTGAACGTTCCATCCGTGGAAAATGAATCAATCTTTTAAATATTATTCTTGAAATCAGGTGGTGGAACAATGTTGAAGGTTCCATCCGTGGAAAATGTATCAATCTTTTAAATATTGTTCTTGGAATCAGGTATTGGAACAATGTTGTAGGTTCCATCCGTGGAAAATGTATATTTTAAAAAAATATTATACTTTGAATCAGGAATTTTAAAATCTGCATTTCATCTATTTTAGCACACAAGTTTTAGCTAGGTCTTCCGGTAATCTATGTATATAATAAATCTCTAAAATTCCTGCCAGTATCATGAGAGAGGATTTTGGTGTCCCGAAGGATCTCAGGATCCGCTGAATCGATTTGAACAAATTATGTTGTATGCGTAGATTATTATACTGGCCTTGTCATAGGATACTTTAAATTCGATTCCGACTTTTAATTAATTTTCCGAAACATGTGGCCTATTTGGTTTTTGCTATTATTTTTCTTTAAGTCTGCCGCCATCATTGCTGTCACTTCAGTCCTGTCAGTGGGAGCTAACGTCAAAATAAAACTCATTTTAAATTGTCAAAATGGCGCCATATTGTAAGTATTTAGTACATTTATCTGAACCATGTTATTAATAAGTAAACAAAACTAAAGCAAAACCAATAAAGTGAAATTAGAAAATATTAATTGTAAACTCTTATTGAGAAAACGGGAAGTATCGGAACACAAAACGTTATTGCGCTGTCATTTTGTCAATTGACATTTCACTATTTTCACTTGACTTTGACGTCAAGTTTCTAAATATCTTTAAAGAAAAACAAATTAAATAGTTTTTCCCTGAGTTGCCTGCAGGATATAGTTAAACGTCCATTCCATGCTAAAGAGAACTTCCCTGTAACCCTACAAATTAAGGACCTGCTCTACAGGTGTCACTTGGATAACATTGATGTGGTTCTGGCTTGGATCCCAGGTCACAGTGGAATAAAAGGTAACGAGACGACTGACCTTTGCGCAAAGGAAGCTATTACACAGGGCAACAATGTTCATGATCGATGTTTTACCCGTGACCTCAAAGCGCTTGCTCTCCCGCACATGTGAGATTCCTGAAACTCCCGTTGGCAAACTACCCGTATAAATGTTGGCAAAAATTATGGCAAAATCCAACTAGATCTGCCCTCTAGGCCGTGGTTTTTTACTAGGAAAGGAATTCCGAAAAACATTACATCCGCGATTATTCGTTTACGGCTAGGCCACATTTGTACACCTGTATTTTTGGCAAAGATACATGTTCGGGACCACTCTCTGTGCGAATGTGGTCTGGCGGAGGGTACGCTTGAACACCTTTTTTTTAACTGCAACCGGATCGTCACTCCTTTGTATGATATCCTACCCCCGGAAATTCCCCGGCCCATCAACATTAAATTCCTTTTAACCCTGGTGCACACCCCCTTTGTGTATGTCATATGTAAATTTATTAAAACTAACAACTTGTTTTTGTAACAATAAATGTTTGTGTTGTCCTTTGTTTTAGATACT
Organism: Notocelia uddmanniana; assembly: GCA_905163555.1. Classification (NCBI taxonomy): domain Eukaryota; kingdom Metazoa; phylum Arthropoda; class Insecta; order Lepidoptera; family Tortricidae; genus Notocelia; species Notocelia uddmanniana. Next base: position 60,600,898 of record LR991052.1, read on the forward strand.
CTTCTAAGTGAACCTGGCAATCTGAAGTCACCGGTCAAATTCTTAATAAACACGTGCCTTTTTAACCCTTTATTTGGCAATGTATATCAGGATATACAAACTATTTGACTATCTTTTTGTTTTTTTTTTCTGACTGAAATTGTTTGCACTATTTAGTGCCACCGAGGCTGGAATATGGGGCTTTAGCATTTTTTTGTCAAATAAAGTGTTAAACCTTGACGTTGGCGGAATCATCGACAATATCGATGGGGCCATAAAACACAAAGATTGATTGATTGAAATTAAATAGTTTATTATTGCTATAAATAAGCTATACTTAACGAACGGAGTGCTAACGAGAAATGGGTTTGGTTGCTATTCTCGCAGGCTTGACAGATGCAGCTTGTGCCCACCAAATGGTAGATGAGGGTTTATTTTCAAAAAGCACAATACAATATACAACATATCAAATTGTAAGCTAAACTAAAACTAAACTTAACCATAAATAATAACTAGCCTACTCGAACAACCCACCCCGAGTCATACCCGGTGCAAAGGTGCGCATCACGCTAGCGGCATTGCCCCGCCGAACGGCGACCGCAAGCCTTTGCACCAGAAATGATCCGGAGCGGGGGTCCAAACCCCTCTCCCTTAAACGGCGCCCCACGTCCGCAAAAAAGGTTTTCGTCTCAGAGCACCAACATCCCGTCGTATCGACCGCAAGCGGCATGAACAAGTAGTTACGTAGCTAGTACGGCGTACTTTTCCCGCATACGTACTGCTGCTAGTTCAGCAGCTGCCCCTGCCTCCCGCATGGTACGACCAAGGTGCGAAGCAGCAAAAGTGATAACACACGTGGCATCCCATAGCATGCACTTGCCCTTTACCCAGGGAACCAGGGATAAGCCATCTGGCCTCTTACCATCCGTCCGACTAAGACCTGGGGGCTTCAACATGCAAGGAACACCCACAGAGATGAGTGCCCTTCGGACAATATCATTTAGGGTGTGGTGGCGCGGGAACCTCCCTGCACATCGGCAACAACTCAAGGCGTGGTGACCGTTTCTCTCCACCATAGTACCGCAGGTGCATAGATGAGGTTCACATACATCGCAGCCCAGGCGAGGAGAGCCACGGCCACCCGCAACAAGTCATTGTCGAGGAGGGTACCCAAATGCGGAAACGGGAGAGCATGTAGCCACGCTCCAGACTCGGGCCTTGACACTGCGTTGAGCCGAGCCTTGTCCACACCCACAGAGTTCTCCAACAGGCCGTCCAGAACTCGCTTCGTCCCGACAACATCCCACAACGACGGTACAATTTCTCAGGCAAGGGCGCACCCGAGTTCAGAGCTGACCAAGCTATCAAAGCATCGGAAGCATAAGGTATGGAAGCCCTGTCACCATCATTTAACCCTTAAATGCATGATTTTTTGTATAACTTTTTAATAAATTGAAATAGATGTGTCATGTTGTATAGATTGAGGGAAAAATAAAGAAAAAATCATAGTATTTAAAAAAACATATATTTTTTCCATAAAGACTTGATGCATATATACATCACTATGCATTAACGTCTAAACGCTAAAGATTACATATTCAACAGTAAAATTATAATCTGCAATTTATTATTACATTTGTTCTCGTATCTTCATAGCACAAAACAAATAACTTAACGTACAACAGATAGACTTCACCCCAAATAGCATTCTCCACCAGTCAACCTTTGGGCAAACAGAAAATTTAATAATTATATACCTATGTCTTTCCCGTTCACGGAACAATGTAGCTTTGCGAATCTGAATCCGGCCGAATGCTCATGACTAAGTTTTTCGAAATAAACCCTAAACAGGTTGAGCTACTTTTGGCAAAGTGACCCGTTTAATAATAATGAACATGTTTGAGACTCACTGGAGTTTTCTACATAATATTATTGATGGAAATATGTAAAACAGTTATTTCTTGGATTCAAACAAAGAGGCACATTACATTTTGAGCAAGACCAAGATGTTGTCCCGTTGCAACTAGGTATTTTGCACCTAAGACGAGTAGCAATCATAGGCCAGTGATCAACGCCATCTTTTCTTACATCTACGCTTGGAAGAGGATGACTAGTACCTTTTCGTTTCTTGGCTTGTAGTTGTTCTTCGATGGAAGCATTACTTGGACGTCCTCTTTTGATGCCGTAAGTTAATCCAATATTGCAAAGGACATCAGCTAATTCATTGCGAAATTGACCAAGATTCGGTAGTTGTTTCTGAGGAACATCCTTTGCAATCCAATTCTTCTTCATTAAGATCCAGGAATTTACTACGGCCAAGTTCAAAACGTGATAAAATAATCGTAAGTACCATTTACGGCTCTTGACCCTGACGCTATAGCGGCATAAATAGCTATCCATTAGGTCCACACCACCCATATGCATGTTATATTCTTGCACAATTTTTGGACAAGGTATTTTCACTCTTAGTTTTTGTTTTTTATCATAACGTGCAGTTTTTCCCATCGGCTGGGAACCAATGTAGTCAGATAAAAGCGTAACTATCTTGTTATCTTTCCATGCTGTCACCGAAAAGTCAACCCCGTCAAAGTGCGTAATCCTTTCTTCATGTGTTCCCCTTGGAACTGCTGCTTTTAACATCTCTTTTTTATCCGGTAAACGACAGTTTGGAAGTCTATTTTGCTGCACGGTACCAACGCAGTGTATTCCTTGTTTTGCCAGATGATAAATCAGAGGCAAGGAAGTGTAGAAGTTATCGAAGAATACGATGTGATTTCTCAACCTCGGAATCACCCTTGCTAAACGTAAGACCACATTGTTTGTTACTCCCAGGTCCGGCTCACCTGTTGGTCTATCTTTATTTTCTTGCCCAGAATAAATTTCAAAGCGGTATGCATAACCCATAAGACTACACAAAACGAAGAGCTTATATCCCCATTTGTGAGGTTTATTAGGTAGATATTGTTTGAGGAAGTGTGCGATTTTGGTTGAGCACATTTGCTCGTCTATAGAGAGGCGTTGGTCCACTGGTATTGATGAAAACCTTTCATTTAAATGCTCTATTACTGGTCTAATTTTATGTAATCGGTCGTGATCTGGGTGCTCTCTTGGCAAATGTTTGGTGTTATCATTGAAATGCAGCAAACTACGTATAAGCTCAAATTTATTTACCGGCATAACGCTTTTTACAGGCTCGTAACCATATTTTTCGTGCCAATACGCCCGCACATTCGGAAATCGTTGGACAGACATAAATAAAATAATGCCTATAAATTGTTGGATGTCTCTGCATGTTATATTCTGCGGACGAGCTGGGTCTTGTTGACACGAATATAGATTTGTTTCATCAGAATTTTTTTGGAGAAAATCCGGAGTAAAGAAATAATTAAAACATTGATATGGCGTATCAAGATCTAGTATTTCCTTATCGGTGGATTCGGTGGTGTTGGGATGAGGTGTTATTGAAGTTTCGTCGTATGAAATATTGCCTACTTTCCAAATTAGCTTTCGTTTGTCGAAATGTGGAATATCATGTCTATCTTCAATGAGTGGCGGATCGCTATCATTCTGTTCAGTATCATCAGTATGTTCATCGTGCGTATCACGACTGTCATCAATATCGTCCTCTTCCAGTAAATCTCTCAAAATTTCTCTAGCATCGCTGTAAAATAAGTCATTATCATCATTCTCGTCATCCAACCCATCTTCAGATACATTACCATCTTCTAACGCGGCCAATAAATTTTCGATATCCCTATCTAGTAAACGTTTCGCCATCCTTAAAAAAAACATGACAATAAATATATTTGCAAAACTAAAGTTAGCACTAAAATAATATAATATATGGGGCATTTCGTATGAATCTACGATATTAATTTTTAAAATTATTGGTCCTTTAAACATAATAATAGTCGAAATTCCGATGTTTCAGATTTAGTTATTCAAATGAAAAAAAAAAACTATTAAACTTGCCGTTTTGTATCGGTGTTTTGTTGCTCTTTTTAATAGACATTATTTTTTTAATGAAAAAAAATGTACAAAAAACGGAAGTGAGACTTTCAAAATAATCTTTGATCAAATCGACCAATTTTTTATTTTTATTTTTTTGCACCAAAATATAGTCACAATGTCATTTAGAACACGCTAAAAGTTTAATAGTGGAATCTCAATTACTTAGATACCTAGGTTACTTTTTAGTTGGCTCAAATACTTTACGGTGGCGTTTTGGTAAAAAAAAACACTTCCAGTTTAAAAAAAAAATAAAGCGGCAAAGTAAAACTTAGTAAACTAAAACTGTTTGCATCATTAGCCACCAGCAGAAATTACTAGTAGTAAACTTATTTACCTGAACATGATGAAATCTGACGAACCAACACTATTTAATCTTTGTTATTGGAAAATTGCGATAATTATATCAAATAAGGTGGATTACTTCATGTACAATAACAACGAAAAACCACTTCTAGAAAAGGTATTTTTCCAAATTATTTACTATTTTTTTATTATTTTATTATCAACATCACATGTTATGTTTTTTGTTTACTAATACTACATATTGTTCAATTTATTACAGGTGGTCAGTGTCAAACAATCCGTATTTAAATTGCTGCTTCCTGATTTCATGTTGTGCCAATTGTTCCACGATGTGTTACCAATTTGGGTAATAGATCTCGAAAAAGAAAACTTAACTTTAAAAGGAGACCTGTGTGAATGTGGGTTCAATAATGATAACGCACATTACTATAACACGGAAAGATTTCTGCCCGATATGTTTTGCATAAGATGTGCTAGGCCTCTGTTTAATTTCCATAAGTAAAGTCGTAAATCATAGCAAATGGTTGTTTTATTTGTGTTGTTGTGTAGGTATATTGGAGAATCACTCAGTGCGACATTGAATAACCTATCTTCCTAAGTAGGTACCTAATTGTAATTCCACTATGAAACTTTTAGTGTAAATTTAATATTATACTATATGTACTTTAAAGGGACTTTTTACTTTAAGGCCACGGATGCCAATTTATAAGAAAATTATTCTAAAACTTTTCAATGACTATACAAAGAACGAAACAATAAAGTAAATTCTAATACAACCGATTTTGCATGGTGATGTATTTACGCATCACATATAAAACACAAATTTTCGGAAAACTATACTATTATTATCAAACCTGTTAAAATAATATACATTACACTTACCTTTTATACTTTTCAGAAATAATTTTTACTTGCAGTTCTTATTAATATTTATCAATAAATTTTGAACTTGTAAATTTCGCGGCAACCAGTGTAGCAACTTACGCGCCAAAGATTGAAAATATGACACTACAGAAAAAAAAACTATCAAAAGTTTATGGGTGCGTTCAGAATCTAACACGTAAACGTCACATTTATTAAATAAAAGTAATAAATGTGATTTTGGATAGCTGCATATTGAGCCTTGACCATCAAATATACGATGCATATATATACATCATTATGCATTTAAGGGTTAAAGGTAAAATTTGAGTGACAAGGTCCATGACCCCATGAGCCGATGCCAGGAAAGCCGGTAAGCTCACATCCCTAGTGCGACGTATGCCCAATCCACCGTTCCGAATGGGTAACGATGCTAAATCCCACTGTTCCGAGCTGAGAGAGACTTTTAAAATACACTCTAATGACTCCTTTAACACACTGTCAAAGAAATCAATTTGTGCCGGGTGCAACCATGCTGGGTACGGTACGTAAAACGTAGGTTAGTTTGGGAATGGCAAAACAGACCCGCAGTAAAACTAGCGCCACGTGTGTAAAAAAATAGAGAGTCAATTATTCTGGTCGACTTAATTAATATTTCGTTTGACTTTGGTAGTGAGGTTGCTCGTGCCGGAGATTTCAGGCGCTATTTATGCAGAATAGGCAAATGAAAGGAAAGCAAACCAATCAGTGGCATCGTTAGTGCCTATACATTTATCGATAAGGTCGCACAATTTACCTGCTGCCAGGTTCCGTGCCCCCTTAGGGATGTGGCGCAAAACTCGTACAGATTGTTTGAGGGTAGCCAGATCATCCAATCCTAGACTACTTTGTGTATCCGGTTGTACTTGGTGTGGCGTCGGTTGTGGTGGCTGAGACGAAGCGGTGCGGGACACGTCTTTGTGAATACGTCCGATATGCACTTTAAGACCATGAGCGGTGAACGTGCGTGTCGAATTAGGGCAGAGGGGACACAATAACTGCGAAGAGGTCTGCATTGGAGATAGGAAATATATACCTAAAATACAATACTTAAATATATAAATCAAGAATAACAACTTATCGCGACAACAATGAAACATAACATCAACATATTACAAACTAGCTGTGCCCGAGACTTCGTTAGCGCCAAAAAAAATCTTAACATGGACATTAGGTTTTTATCATTTACAATAAGGTTTGCATCAGATTTCCCCTAAAACAACTCTCCGTAAGAGAACTGAAACACAAATTAACGAGATGGCTTCTTTTCCTTTCGTATGAGTAATTAAATAAACACATACACACTCACTCTATAACAAAAAGTTGTTCTTGTAAGAAAGTATTGTGACTCCAGAAGACATTAGACAATAGCCGATATTCCTGAATTCTGAAATGAAAATATACATACTGGACACTGTTTCAGAAGGTTCTCTATTGTTAATTATTGCTGTGTATTGCTGAAAAATACCTTATATATAAGAAATAAATATTGTTGCTCTGACTCTTTAAATACTCTTGTATATAATAAAAAAATGTGGATTAAGCCTCGGTTCTGCACAATACCACCACTACCATATCAGCCGAAGGATGTTCACGGCTGGAGATAGGCAGCCCCCAATTTCATGTCAAGTGTGGTGATTATGGCATTTACCCCCATGAAATTGGGGGAGGCCTATGTCTGCACAATACATAACAATTAAGTTCAAAATGCTGACTAATTGTGTGCATTATTAGGTACACTACCATTTTTCAGTTTCAGGGCTTTTTAACAGTTACTACTATGACCAATCTGCCTCACATTTCACCCATAAGAATAAATCAACTACTTAAGGGAGTTTTTCTAAAAAACTAAAAATTGCCCAGTGTAAAAATGAACATTAAAAATATTATTAATAATGGTGTTCCGGGAACTTTCCTGTGGCTACAATGTAACTCCCTGGATTAGATCTCTAGTCTACTGGTATTGTGCAACAACAACAACAGCAATTGTATAGAGAAAAAAACCTATTCTACTGGGACTGGCCATGTACAATTCAAACTTATATTAGTGTTACAAATACTGATAGAAAAGCGTTTTTCACTTTATCTAGAATTAGCTAACTGGTGAAAGTAATTAAAAAAAAACTTTAAATTATTCAAATTTTATTATCATAGACCATTTAATACTACTTATGTGAGATTAAAAACACGTCAACACAGCACTTTGACTTTTTTATATCACTCTATGTTTCACTTCGGCTCCATTTATGTATATTAATTATCGCACTATTATTTCACTTTGCATGGTTGGGATGGTATAAGTAGTTGATATCGTTTTCGTCATTCGTTTGTACCTCGTTTGTACTTATTTCTAACTTTACTGAGTTACCCAAATAATTTCCTCACCTTTCACATAGCTATATATGTCAATTTATCTCTTCATAGCAATTGAATGGCTTCACAATTAACATTTCTTCATAGCAGAATTTCTTTATTTTCTCGGCACTTTGAAACATCTAACAATAAGCACAAGCTGCATCTGTCAAGCATGCGAGAAGAGCAATCGAACCCATTTCTCGTTAGCATGCAGCATTCCGTCCTTTATAGCTTATTTATAGCAATAACAAACTAATTCGTTTTACTTTGATTTAAAATTTTAAAATATATAAAAAAATTGACGAGTTTGACGTCAAGCGTAATGTCAATTGACAAATGTCAGAGTAACGTTTTGTTTGTGTTCCGATACTTACTTTCCGTTTAGAAATACAAAATATTTTCTTATTTCACTCATTGGTTTTGCTTATTTGTTTAGTTATTAACAACAACATGTTTGCAGATAAATGTACTAGATACCTGCAAAATGGCGCCATTTTGTCAAATTGGAATTTTGACGTCAGCTTCCACTGACAGGACAGAAGTGACAGCAATGACGGAGGCAGACTTAAAGAAAAACAAAAGTAAAATCCAAAGAGGCCGCATATTTCGGAAAATTAATTAAATGTCGGAGTCAAATAAAAAGTACACATATACACCAAAAATTGTTTCAATCGATTCAGCGGATCCTGAGATCCTTCGGGACACAAAACCCTCTCTGAAGATACTGGCTGGAATTTTAGAGATTTATTATATACAGGGTGTCCCAAGAAGTAGTGGTGATATACTGAAGCTGGGAGGTAGAGGACCTAGAGGGCTATCTGAATCACCCCATGTATGTTCCGCGATTTTTGTATTTTCGGAGTTATGATTTAATTTTTAATTTTTCACCTATCGCCGCGTACGATGAGATTTTTATTTATGGTGACGTGAATTATTGCGGTAGATGCTTGATTTTTTTGTGTGCTAAGCTGATAGATAGGCCAATTCAGTATGGTAACATTTACTATCGTTAGATCTTTGAATGGCATAAAAAAAAATTAAATGCCAAGAAAGATAAAATTACCCAGTATGTTCACAACTTCAAGGGCCCTTAAAAAAATAAAATCACATAAAAAATAATTACCGATTGGCTTTAAAAACTTGCTCTATCTATCAGGTAGCTACCCTGAAAATTTCATTTTATTATTAATAAGGCTTCAATCAAAAAATTGATTTCTAACTGTGGTAAGTGCAAAATTTTTATTTACATAATGATTAATGCCAGCAAAATAAAACCAATTACAAGGTGTTTAATTACAATAAATTTTCAAAATGCCCCCCCTGTTACTCAATGCAAGTGCGACATCGCCGGAAAAAGTTGTCTTTTAAACGTCTGAATGCACTTCTTTCATTTTTTATGGTTTCTTCTGCTACTCTCAATTTCCGGGTTAATTCGTCCAAATTGCGGCATTCTCTCGAGTAGACGAGGTCTTTGTAATATCCCCATAGAAAAAAATCTATGGGGTTTAGGTCGGGGGAACGTGGAGGCCAGGCTATAAGGCAGGCGTCACCCCGGCCGCAACGACCAATCCATCTTTCAGGGTATCTTTGATTTAAATAGTTTCTCACGTCCAAGGAAATATGGCATGGTGCACCATCACACTGCAGTACTATGTATCTGCGTGTCTCCAAATCCACATCTTCTAACAGCAGGGGCAGATCGACGCGTAGAAAATTTAAAAAGTGATTGCCGCCCAAGCGGTCTGGCAGCTGAAAGGGCCCGATTAACTTACCGTTAAGTATGCCAGACCAAAGGTTAACACTAAAGTGTTCTTGGAATGTCGATTCCCTTTTTAAATTCGGATTTTCAATTGCCCATGAGTGAGAATTGTGCATATTAAAAATCCCATTGCGTCTAAAGTGGGATTCATCCGTCCACAAAATTTGGTTAAAAAAAAATTCGTTTTCAGCTTGTCTCCTCAGCATTTCCTGACAGAATTCAATTCGCCGATTGTAATCTTCCGGTTTCAACTTTTGCACTTTTCTAATGTGAAACGGATGATATCCTACGGTCTGTAGTGTACGGTGTACCTGAGATTTAGAAAGTCCGGTACGACGTTCCGTAACTCTCACACTGGTCGACGGGTCTCTTTCTACTTCTTCAACAACTGCATCTACTACATCAGGATCCGGCATAGTGGCCATACGGCCTGATTTCGTACCCGGTATGTGACCTTCCAAATACGCATTATGTACTCGATCATGCGATAGTCAGGAAACGTTTCAGGTTGAGGCCCGCCTCTTCGTTCCACATGTTCCCGGTACAGCCTTGAAGCTTCCGCCGCATTCCCCCTAGCATAACCGTAATAGTAATGCATTTCTGCGTAATCACGTAAAGTAAACATGATCACTTACACGCAAACTCAAGTCCAGTTAAATGATGCCAACTCGTCGATTCCAGGTAATAACACTAATCCAAATCGTAATGCAAGTCAAAGTCCATATGAATAGCCAAAATGATTAGGGAAACGAACAATTAGCAGTATTAAAAAACAATTTTTAAATTATTGAAAAATAACAACGATGACCAAACAACGTGAAGATTTTCTCATGCGTCAACCGTCTTTTGTTTTTTGTTCTTTTTCTATTGATGGCCAGTGCGTGATTTAGAACGAAATTTATTTAGAAAGGTTTTGCTTTGCTTGCATTAATCATTATGTAAATGAAAATTGTGCACTTACCACATTTAGATTTCAATTTTTTGATTGAAGCCTTATTAATAATAAAATGAAATTTTCAGGGTAGCTACCTGATAGATAGAGCAAGTTTTTAAAAGCCAACCGGTAATAATTTTTTATGTGATTTTATTTTTTTAAGGGCCCTTGAAGTTGTGAACATACTGGGTAATTTTATCTTTCTTGGCATTTTTTTTTATGCCATTCAAAGATCTAACGATAGTAAATGTTACCATACTGAATTGGCCTATCTATCAGCTTAGCACACAAAAAAAATCAAGCATCTACCGCAATAATTCACGTCACCATAAATAAAAATCTCATCGTACGCGGCGATAGGTGAAAAATTAAAAAAAAAACATAACTCCGAAAATACTAAAAATCGCGGAACATACATGGGGGTGATTCAGATAGCCCTCTAGGTCCTCTACCTCCCAGCTTCAGTATATCACTACTTCTTGGGACACCCTGTTTATAGATAATATACATAATTCAGTATAAATAGAGTCAATTAGAATTATGGTTATATAAACACTGATCCACCAGAAAGTAGATAAAGTTTGTTATAAGAAAAAGCACACTGATCTACTAGTAAGTAGATGAATTTGGTTACAAGAAAAAGCACAAACAAATGTTTACGAGCACCACAGACGCGCCGAGGATGACAAGCGCGTCCGCTCCATGCGACCAAGTGATTGAACTCCCTCTGAGACTCCACTTAACAAAACTGTGATTTGTATATACACAAAAACTCTGCATAATATTTAAACTATGCAATAGCATTTACAAAAATATTACATCGTTGATTTCATGCAGTGGCATCTGTCAAGACAGCTCTCGCCTCCCAAAGCCGCATCGTGCGGTCTAGGGCTGCGGTCTCCACGGAGAAAGGTTGTTCAACAAGCACGTAGTCTATATATTACCCTTTTAATGACGTAAAAGCAACAATACAATTAATTTAAATAAATTTTTGTCGTAATAATTTTCCATTGATGTTTATCCGTTGCTAGGTTTTATAAATAGATGGGGTAAAATATAAATACCTAACCGGCGACTTACTAACTTAGGTTTGTTGTTGCAAACTTAGGTTTCAAAGTGCCAAGAAAACGAAGAAATTCTGCTATGAAGTGATGTGTACCTAGACATTCAATTGCTATGAAGAGATAAATTGATAAATATAGCTACCTTAGGTGCGAGGACATTACTTGGGCAAAGTTAGAAATACAAACGAATGACGAAAGCGATGAACTATTATACTCTACTAACCAGATAAAGTGAAATAATAGTGCGATAATAAATATACATAAGTAGAGCCAAAGTGTAATATAGTGTGCTACTCGTATGAATAAGGTAAAGTGCTGTGTTGTCTGTTTTTAATTTTGTAGTAGTAAATGGTCTATGATTATTAAAGTTGAATGATTTATAGTTTTTGAAATTACTTTTACCACTTAGCTAATTCTAGATAAAGGGAATAGAATAGAATAGAATAGAATAATATTTATTGTTTAACTGTGTCAGTACAAGGATGATCAATAGTAAATGGTTTCAACAGTTGCCTTTTTCGGGCGTACAATATTTTGATTCGGTGGTATATTGTATTTAACAATTGTACTTAAGTGCTAACATGCAAAGTACTCATTAAGATTGTACAACACTTTATTGATAAGCCAATTTTTTAGCTTCTGCTTAAAAATAGTGCTTTTTCGTCCAGATTTTTTTGTTTCCTTGGCCCATTTCTTTATAATAGGCTGAATGCAAAGTTTAACATATACCCGCTTAACTACACTAAATGTAAGAAACAACTCCAGGATGCACTACTCAACATGTCATACGAAGATACAGAGGAGTTATTGTCTATTGTGAAATGAAATATCATATTTTTTGTCTTTTATATTACGCCTACGTTAGTACATACCTAGTTTATGTAGTCTTAATTAGTTGTACTTACATAATAAGAATCTAATCCATGTTTTTTCTGTTATCAGTAATTGTACTAAATAATAAGAATTAACGCGTTTTTAATTTTTGTAGATGAATGCAATAACTCTGACCATTTGCCTGAAACACAGGAAACATCCTAGTTCAGGCACGTGATATTTGTTCTCTATAGATAAGTTTAGGCTATAATAACATAATTGTAAAATGAATTTTTAATAAATTATTCTTATTCTTATTCTTATTCTTATTCTTATTCTTAGTGCCTTCAAGAGACTTCAAATCTAGTGGAAGTTGGTTGTACACACGAATTGCCATTACAAAGGTGCTCTTTTTATATATAGCGTTATTTGCTTTTGGTAGATACATATTATATTTATACTGATCCCGTACATTTGATTTAAGGGAGGCTATTGTTGTGAAGTATTGTGACTGGTTTTTTAGAAATAAGCATAGCTCTAGGATGTAGATACTTGTTAATGTAAGAAAACGTTTATCACGAAATACATTTCGGAGAGAGTCTTTAATGCCCATACGAAATATGGTCCGTAAGCATCTCTTTTGCAGCCTAAAAGTGCTATCCACCTCAACCGAATTACCCCAGTACATTACACCGTAACTAAGAAGCGGGTAGACACTTCCGTAATAAGCATTCACTACTATACCTTCGGAGCAAGTTTCTGAAAGTATTGACAGTGCATAACAAGATTTTGACATTTTCTTGTTTATATGTTCTATATGCGACTTCCAATTTAAGTGGGTATCTATATTGACACCTAGAAACTTTATGTTATCGACCTCCTCTACAGTGATACCTGCTTCTATAACATTCAAGGTGACAGGGGGAGTTTTATAATTTCTAAACTGAATGAGTTTTGTTTTGCTTAGATTCACTTTAAGGTTTAATGATTTTAGCCACTGTAGAATTTTTCTAAGAGTAGATTGAATGCTGTCATTTAAATTTGAATCTTTATTGTCTCTGGAGAATAGAATCGTGGCATCATCAGCGAACATCACGCAGGGTTCAAGGATTTGGGTAGGAAAATCCTTTAAATAGATGAGAAATAGAAGAGGGCCAAGTATGCTGCCTTGAGGTACTCCTAAGACTACCTTATTATAACAGGACTGTGCGTATTCAATAGTTTTACTAAGGCTATTATAATTTTCTATTTGTAGTGCTTGCTCTCGGTTGCATAAGTAACTATTCATCAATTTGTTTGCCTTCCCTCTTATGCCTAAATATTCTAATTGTTGCAAAAGAATGTTATGAACCACACAGTCAAACGCTTTTGACATGTCGAGTAGGAGGGCTACACAAGGCTTCCGTTTATTAATACTATCCCAAATCCGATTAAACATATTATATACTGCTAAAGACGTTGACTTTCCTCTTTGGAAACCAAATTGAGAAGAGTTCAATATATTATTTTTATTGAAGAAATTAACTTATCTATTATGTATAACCTTCTCAAATTTTTTCGAAAAACTGGGTAATATTGCTATGGGGCGATAATTTCCCATGTCGGTTTTGGTGCCTTTTTTATACAGAGGTTTTATTAAAGCTTTTTTTAACTGCTCAGGAAATATCCCGGTTTCTAGTGTCAAGTTTATGAGATATACGAGTGGCTCTAGTATCAGGTCTATGCAATACTTAATTAAGGACATGGGTATATTATCATAACCCGAACTCTTTTTATTTTTTAAAAGACGGACAATTTTTTGTATTTCGTAACAGTCTACAGGAGCTAAGAAAATACTATTACTAATATGTTTCAAAGAGGCTTTGTATCTTTCCGCATTGGAGGAATTACTTACATTTTGATTAATATAGTATTTATTAAATGATTCGGCTATATCAGATGGATTTGTTATGTTTTCTCCACTCAGTTTAATACGAGAGATGAAGTTTGGTATTGAGTTTGTTAAACTTGTATTTTCTTTAATCAACCGCCATGTAGCCTTAGGTTTATTTACGCTGTGTTTAATAAATTTATTGTTAGATATTATTTTCGATGATCTTATTACCTTTTTAAGGATTTTACAATATTTTTTATACTCTTTTGACATACTCTCGTTGCGCTTGGTTTTTTGAATTTTTAGGTGCATATTTCGTTTCTTTTTGGTTGATTTTAAAATGCCCTTAGATTTCCAGGTAGATTTTTTCTTGTGATATATTTTCACCCTTTCAACTGGCACACATAAGTTAAAGATCATCAAAAATTTGTCTACAAATATCTGATAGGCTGTATTAGGGTCAGATTCCATATCAGAGAAACTTATTTGTTACAAATATTTCCTAAATATATCCGAGTGAAATTCAATTCTTCGGACTTTTTTGTACCAGTAGGCTTCTTTAAAACTCAGATTTGTTTGAATAACCAATATTTGGCCAGTGTGATCAGATATTCCTAAGTTGAGTACATTGGAGGTATATTCTGACAAATTTGTTAAGATGTTATCAATGCAAGACTGAGATAAGGCAGTTATTCTAGTAGGTGCGGAAATCGTACACTTAAGATTAAACTTGGTTACCGTGGAAAGGAAAATATTTGTTACAGCATCATTTTTTAGCAGATTTATATTAAAATCGCCTGCTACAACAAGTTTTCTTTTTAGATATCTAGATCGAAGGGTTAATTTACCTAGCAGATCTTCGAAGTTCTTGATAAATATATCTAGGCTACTGTCAGGGGTTCGGTAAATGCACACTATAAAGATATTAAGTTCTGGAATGAAGATGCCGCATGTTTCAAAATGTTTTTCAATTGACATATTTGAAATCCAGTCTATGCAATGATAGTTTAAGTTCTTTTTTGCATAAATGCACACACCACCTCGTGCTTTACGGGTTCTACAGAAGTAAGCTGCCATTTTGTAGCCCTCAATCTGTAAGGTAGAGGCCTCGTATCTTTTTAAAAATGATTCAGAGAAACAGAATACGTCAATATCTTCTGAATGGGCTAGAATTTCAATTTGGCTCACTTTAGATTTCAGACCTTGTGTATTCTGATGTAATATTTTAAAATTGCTCTTTTTGTTTCTTGGATTTATTTTACTATTGTTATTTATATTTTTACTATTTACTTTAGGCGCGAAAAAAATAATACGGTATTGTACCTTTTTTAAGAGGATATACCAATGACGTTGTCGGTTGGGTTTCAGACTGGCATTCACCAAGTTGTATAGACTCGTTTTGTGTCTGTACCCCAATATGTGACAGAGATTCGCGTATATTATTATTATTTACATAGTTATACGAGTAGTAAGCGTCCTTATAATCTATTTGGTCGATGCGTAAGTTTAATTTCCTACACATATATTTTAGATACTTTTTATTGTTTATTGACTTGGATTGTTTGCTTACGCAGTCTATATAAGCTAAATTTTGTACATTAAAGCAACTGTGACTAAGCATATAATTTAAGTTAGTTACATCAAGGTCTTTATTTTTCTTTACGCTTAGGATAAATACAGAGTTGCTTTTTACCGTGGTTAAAGCGTTGCGCAAATGTGTAAATATTTCCATGGGGTTAGAGTCATGTTCCCCAACCGATAGTATAATTTTATCACGTTTGCGAAACCCTTGGTTCTTAATTGACTCTAAAATACATTTTGTAGATGCACCAGGCTTGATAAAAGCACAAACGTCATATTTTACAATATTTGTGTCCTTCTGCAATTTAGTAAGCTGAGGTCCGATACCCACGCATTGCTGGCCGCCAAATACAAATATTTTTGGGCAATGACGATGATTTGAAGAGAAAGATGCTGAAGGTTCCACTTGTATGGCGGTTGCTGCATTTAGTGAGTTTGCCATGGTTGTTTGGTTCATGTCTTCGGGTGTCACCGACTGCAACTGTTTCGCTAGTGATGTGGTAGGCGGCGGTGTAACAATCCTGAGTTCCGGAACGGTTTTTGCCGAAGGGCTGAAATGTCCTGTTCGTGGTATTTGGGTGCATGTTTGCTCATCTGGTTCGATCGTAAAGTCTAGTTTAGTGCGAGATACTCGTTTGCGTTTTTTCTTTGATGATGAATGAGCTAAATTAGGTAATATACTTGTGGACTTACAGATGCTAGTTAATTGTTTAATTCTTAAGTCATATTCGCTTAGTCGTTTCGACAACGCACAGTTTTCTGTTACGAGTTTTCCTACCTCCATTTCAGACGTTTTAAGCTTCATGGTTAAGCTTTCAATCTTGTCGTTTAGTTCATCTATGACGTAGCTCTTGTTTAGGCGCAATACGGTATAGCTCCTGTTGTTGACACGATGATGTCAGTGACGAGCTGGAGTCTGAATTGTCGTCTTCCTCGGGTAGCCCCTCAAAAGAGTTTTCGGTATGTATATTAACAGTAGATGGTTTTTTCCGAACAGTTACATAGTCCTGCGAGTGATGCGGAGAAGAACATCTGGGGCGCGTTAAAGGTGTGTTAAAACATTTGTTTGAGTCTGAATTTGTGCGACAGGAAAGGCATATATAATTAGCTTTCTTCTCGGGTGACATCAGGTCAAGGTGAAAAAAAGCTTTTCTGTCAGTCTTTGTATCACTGATATGAGTAGATTTTTCATCTGGCCCGTGGAATAGGTTTATTTCACTATACCACATAAATAGAATAAAGCAAAATTCGGGAAGTTCCAATTTAGCCACAAGCAAGTGCCCAGAACACCATTTGTAGATAGCTACTCGTACCTACATAATAATATCTTTAAATTAGTTAGAAAAACCCTCATATGTAGTTAATTTATTCCTATGGGTGAGATGTGAGGAGAGATTGTAGTCATACTTATTACTTTTTGTAACTGTTACTTACATAATAAAAGTCATGAATCTCAAGTGGCAGTGTACCTTATCATGTTCACAATTATTCACCTTTTTGTATTTAAGACTTTTTTTGCTGTTTGTGCAGAACAAGGGTGTGATCCGCATTTTTTTAATTTTACATAAGAATATTTAAGAGTTACATAATTAATGAATTGAAACAGAGAATTAATATATATTTCTGATATCAAAAAACCCCCAAAGAGTTCCACAATGACCGCTCCTGCGCCACCCACATCCATCCAACCATCACATTTCTTATATTTCATATTTGAATGGGTTGCGGGCAGCCGGTTGCCGGCCGCTGTTGTTTGAATACGAAGTCTAGGTTCTGTATGGAGGGTTCGAATTCCTTTGACTCTGGTGGTGTGCGCGCCGACCCGGCCGTTTGGTGTGAATCGTCCACTAGGCCTCGGGACCCCCGGGTATGTCCTAAAACTACGATCCAGACCACCGGGGGATGGGCAGCAGCATCCCTAGAGTGCGGTGGAGATACTGCGATCGCCAACCCGCATGCCAAGCGTGGCGATTATGGCATATACCCCCGTGAATTTGGGGGAGGCCTACGTCCAGCAGTGGACGTCCTTGGGCTGATATGGTGGTAGTGGGTCCACTAGGCCGTGCATGACGTTCCTAAGAACCTCGTCATTGCACTGGTTAGCTATCATATAATTTAGTGTGATTTATTACGTCAATGCTATAATAGCTATGAACAGATAATAGTTAGGCCTAAGTATTATTATCCCTAAAAACATCCCTCAGAGGGATGAAGTCGAGGATGGCACTGTAGGTACATAGGCAGAAGTACGAAGGGCAAAATGGTAGTACCTATTGGTATTTCGATATCATCATCATCATGTCAGCCTCTAATCCACTGCTGGACATAGCCTCCCCCAAAGAAATCCAGAATGACCAGTCTCATCAGTCCACCTTGTGGAGGGTCTGCGCACGTTACACCTTCCGGTACATGGTTGCCACTCGAGAACCTTTCCGCCCCAGCGGCTATCGGTTCTACGTGCATGTCCCGCCCACTGCCACTTTAAATTTAGCGATCCGGAAGGCTATATTGATTTATATTGAGGCTATATTTTAGGTTAAAACTGGGAAGTAGCAATTTAAAGAAACTGCTACTTGCAAAATAGGAGCACTGCATCCCAAATCACATAGCTACCTAGCTGTAAATAATGGTAGGGAAAACTACGTCTGAAGTGCCACAATAGATAGGTACGATCAAAGTTGAAGCAGATACCGTAGCATATATTATGGATGCTTAAAACTCCACAAGAATGACAAACGCGTTACCGACCCTTTATTAATTTAAGCATTTGTTATGCTGATAGTTAGAGACAAACGCTGGTCTCTCACTCAACACAGAGCATCCTCGGGAGCTCTGGCGCTTTACTCCCCATCAGGAACACAACACCATAGACGTATATACCTACAAAGCAATATACATAATACGTTTTTCTCAAACATGCAATGAAATATTGATGCTATGTTCCTTATAATAGGTTGCGAAGTATGACGTTTCAGGTGCGGCTAGGACAAGTGGTCTTTTATGGAATTTCTTACAAATCTTGCAGGCCTAGGCCGGCAAAGTCCCCTTTTTTAATTTCCATTCCACATAAATTGTGGCACAGGCACCATGACATTCTGCCACTATGCGTATTAAAAATAAAACTTAAATGCTTAAACTAAAATAAGAACTCCTCTGTTAAATTTGCCCCTCCTTTTTTCTTTTATGGCGTCTCTCAGCCGATAAAGTAAATTTGCGTAAGTCAGCATTCATTGTCGATTTGTTAGGTAAATAATCTATTAGTAAAATCCCTTCAGCATCCCAAAGTATGGTCGCCATAAGTTTACAAGCCGATGGAGGAACCTTGTACTTCCGAGGAGGCTTTTCGTCCTTGAATTTCCATTGTAGTGACTCCTGCTTACTTTCTGGTTCCCATTGTCTAAAGTCTCATCACATGTCACAATCCTGGAAATAATTTGTTCTTCTTTCCCTCGACTCATGCCTAAAAACTCTTGACAACATTTGACACGTCTGTCCTTGTCTAACGCGGTCAGCATTTTGGGGACCCAACCGGCACTAACCTTAGACATGTTCAAATAGCCATGAATTATTTCATTTACCCGTTCCTTACTAATGCCCACATCTCTGGCTATCTCCCATTGGTTCACATTTTCTTCAGTAATGGCAGAAATTGGTCGTCCACTACGAGGATCGTTTTCTAGGCTTTCGCGGCCCGATTTAAATTGCAAGGACACAAATCACCGAACACGGACAACATACGGTTTTTATCAGCGAAGGCGTATTTCGTTCTTTAGTGAGAAATTTAATAAATAAATAAATATAGTGTAAACTCTATATATCGAACTTCTATTTAACGAACTTCTATTTAACGAAAAACTCAAATTGACAAGGTTTGTTTGGTTTATATACATTGTTACCCTTGTATTGAAACACTCTTTACAGCGTTGCAACTATTCTCAATAGCGAAACAAAACATCGTTATTTAGACCCCAAAAAACATTAGTTTCACTGACCTTCAAACACAATACTGACACAGAGTCGTAAATATTTCGTACGTACCATGAAATTCTTAGAAATGTGTTCATTTGTTTGTTGTAATTGCTTAGCACGTGTTGACTTACTTGTACTTCCTACTGTTATTTACTACACTTATTGCTAAGGGTTATCTTTATTATTCTTAGTTGCTTTCAAATTTTCGAATTGTAAACATGGCGAGTAAAAGAAAGACTTTGTGTATTGACGAAAAAGTGTCATTCATTCGCGCAATAGAAACGGGAGAAAAAAAGTGATGTTGTAAAACGTTTTGGATTCAGTCCATCTACAGTGTCTTTTGGAAGAACAAGGAAACAATTCTACAGGCAAAGATGGTTAGAAAGTCTTCAAAGAAATTTAAAAAAGCCTTAATTTGTAGATAAAAGAAAGGTATGCTCCAAATGACATTGTTAATGCTCACGAAGCCGGGATTTTTTACAAGTTAACGCCGGATAAAACTTTAAAAATTAAAGGAGAGAAGTGTGTAGGATGAAAACTCTCCAAAGAGCGTATCACAGTGCTTGTCGCTGCCAATATGAGTGGCACAGAAAAAAGGAAACTAATTGTAATTGTTTTTTTTTTACTTTCCGTTTAACGAAATCTCTTTATAATGCATTAAAATACCCAGTCCCTTCAATTTCGCTATATAGAGTTTTCACTGTAAATAAATAAATGAATATTGGGGGACAATCTTACACAAATCGACCTAGTCCCAAACTAAACAAAAATTGTACTATGGGTACCAGACGACGATATACATACTTATATAGATAAATACATACTTAAATACATACAGAACATCCAAGAACCAAGAACAAAATCCGTGCTAAATGCACAAATAATGCTCTGGCCGGGATTCGAACCCAGGCTCTAGCTTCGGAGGCAGTGTCACTACCAATTGGGCTAAACAGGTCGTCAAATTTAATCACTGAACGCAATGATATTTTAAGTATAGATAGGTTATGCTCAAACATTACAAGCGCAAGAAATACTTCCAAAATCGCGCCATCACACATTCCCATTTTGTTTTATTGTTTACAGTACGCACACTTCATCAAATAAAGCTTAAAAGAGATAGCTTTATCAAAATAATATCAAAATAATTCCTAAGGGCGCCCGTGTTGCTGTGGCTTGGAGTTTGACTGAATGCGTGGCGAAGGTGGTATCTGATAACAACTTATCCGCATGGGAAGCGTTGCTCATGTTCATTTATAAAAATTGCCATATTCCTCGCGACAAATCTAATCGTACCCTATCCGCAATCATCAAAGACAATGTTCTTCACCCTGACTTCCCTGCAGATCTTTCGATGCCGTCTTTTAGAGATTATTGCAACACCAACTTAAATTACAAGATTAAAGCAATAGAAAGCAAAATTTCGGACGGAAACATAAGAAGTGCCACCAAACTTTTATTTTCCAGCGACACCTTAGCTCCTCGCACTGAAGAAGTGCTACGCAACCCCTGCAAGTTACCGAAATTGCCACTTTACTAGCGATCCGTTCCTTTCCCAATGGCTCTGCGGGTGGTCTAGATGGCATTACTCCTCAGCATCTCAAAGATCTAACTAACCAGTTATTGGGCGATGCCGGTGAATCTTTACTCAGGGAATTGACAGCTTTAATTAACCTAATGCTTTCAGGTAAAATATGTAGTGAAATCGCTCCTATTTTATACGGCGCTAACCTAATAGCACTAAAGAAAAAAGACGGCGGCATTCGTCCAATAGCGGTAGGGAGCTCTCTTCGGCGTTTAGCGTCCAAATTATGCTGCCACGAGTTTCATACCCGCCTGACAGACAAGTTCAAACCCAAGCAGCTTGGTTTCGGCGTCAGGGGCGGATGTGAAGCAGCAGTGCACGCCACACGCACTTTTCTGGAAAGTTCAAATTTCGAAGTTTTACTAAAACTAGACGTAAGGAATGCTTTTAACTCTTGATCGAAGTACACTTTTGCTGGAAATCCAAAACGAACTTCCGGAAATTTCAGAGTACTTAACGCAGTGTTACGGCACACATTCTAAATTAATGTTTGGCGAACATGAAATTGCTTCTAGCGTCGGATGCCAGCAGGGAGATCCCCTTGGGCCCGTAATTTTTAGCTTAGCGATCCACCCCATCATTACCCAGCTAACTTCTGATCTCAACTTATGGTACCTTGACGACGGTACGCTGGGAGGAACGGCTCTTTCAGTCTTAAACGACCTTAACACCATCAAACGGTGTTTCTCTGAGATAGGCCTCACTCTAAACTTCAACAAATGTGAGGTTTATATCTCGGAAAAACTCCCTGCCGGCACCCGAAGTGACATTCTTCAAAATTTTAACCAAGTCACACCCAATTTTACTCTACTAAGCCGAAGTTCTCTTATTTTACTTGGCGCTTTAATTTATGAAGACGCCATAGCCCCTACAATAAATTCTAAATTAGTTAACTTTCATAATTGTTCGGACCTGCTTTTTAAAATTGATGCCCATATTGCAATTTACATACTAAGGTTGTGTCTTTTTTCCCTAAATTCTTATACATCTTACGATGCAGCCCTATTTGGAAATTCCCTCATCTGACATCATCCATAGATACCGTGTTAAAAGAGTCCATTGAATTTTTTTTGTACATTTCGCTAAATTGTCAATCCTGGTCCCAAGTCACTCTGCCCATCAAATATGGCGGGCTGGGTATTTGCTCCACCGGCGACCTGGCTTTCCCTGCTTTTCTCTCATCTGTCCACAGCACCGTCGCCCTCATCGGTGGTATCCTTCACGTCACCAATCCCACTGATGTGGTTGTGTCGGGCTTGGCAGATGCAGAGTCACTTGGAGGGCCGGTTTCCCCGGTGTAGCTCTACCCTCGGAAAAAACCAGCCAAGCCGCCTGGGACCTAGTAAAAGCAAAAACAACGTACGACAACGGTTTGGTTGGAAATCACGTATGAGTCGACTGCGTAGTTTGCGATTGGTGTCGTAGATGGCGCCGCATCAAGATATAACCTTTTTGTAAGGATGTAAGTTTTGAATACCGGCTGGATTCCCTTGCATTTCTTCGTTATGTTCAATTTGTTAATTTCAAAATTTAAAAATCTAGAATATTCTCTAAGCCATCATGACATTGGATTATTGATTTTGGATTTTAATTTGAGACACGTCCCAGCAAACGTCCTTTTTTCCGTGCCAAATTAATTGGAATTCTATTGGGTATTTTCCCTGAGGAAATTCGTGTGAACCGTAATACGGATTAAATCGTAGTCTACTACTACCAATCTCAAGAGTGTTTCCGTTAATAAGGAATTTCCACTATTCTGCCAATGTGGAGCAGTGTTTTTTTATAAGGGCCAGTTAAACTGGGTGAGTTTTGTGCGTCATTTCGTCTAATTTGGTGATAACTTTATCGGGTTGGTTTTCAGTGTGTAATTCCATATTATTTATTCAATAGCTGTCAGGTGCGGGCGTTAAGGAATGAAACCATCCTCTCCAAGGTGCCGTGAGGATTGGTACGACCGCGGCTTGTGAGGCGGAGCGAGTCTAAATTTTTGACTGAGCAGCGTGTGTACATCTGTATACCGCTTTATTACGGATATTCGATCCAGAAACTATTCCCAGAAACTCGAACAACGGACGATTACAGCTAAGTGTGGTGTATTGTGCGGACTAGGGAAATTTACCATAATATTCGGATGTTTTGATTAATACCCGTATTGTTTCTGACGATATTACTGTAGCCATTTTTTAGCATATAAAAGTTTGCTCACGATCGCTGGGTGATTTACAGTGGTTCTACCACCTGATTTTCTACGTTATTTCAGTTCTCTAAATTCCAAAAGGCTTTAGTTTCGCCATCGTGCATTCTGTATATTTCGATTTCTTATTTTGGCCGTCAACGAAACCATTCATCAAACTCACTTTCATCTCATTTCATTCGCAAAACATCTACCTACCATATTAACTTACCCTCGATATATAGTAAACCTATAATATGACAAATTTATTGTTTTTAGCCTTTAAAGTGTGCATTGAACTAACGCTACTACTAGACCGCTTAAGTGGTTAAGATTTTACCTAATATTCCTGGTACTGAAATCCCGTCAGTAGATACATTCACGTGGTGAGATGGCAACGTGATATAGGTACCTAATTTCCGTAGAAGTGTTTATTATTTGCAAAATAATAACATGAAGTATTTCTTCGAAGGAACAATATATTTTAGGATAATAGAATACTGAATTTATGATCGG
This sequence comes from Notocelia uddmanniana, assembly GCA_905163555.1. NCBI lineage: Eukaryota > Metazoa > Arthropoda > Insecta > Lepidoptera > Tortricidae > Notocelia > Notocelia uddmanniana. The sequence goes on from LR991052.1 coordinate 60,624,710, forward strand.
AGTTACTTCACGGAATTGGTTGATTTGGGGTTAACAGCGGGTGATAAGTGCTTGTCAGGAATTTCTAGTAAAACAAAAACGAAGTGGTCAAAACACACCGTAATTAGCGATTTGAGCTCTGTTATGGAGCTGTAACGCATATTATCCCATACAAAGTTACGGTGGTGTGTGTTCTTTCCAGCCAAACAGTGCGGAGTCTGCACAACAGATGTGTTAACTATTCGCTACGGCGCCCGGCGGGTAGACATACCAAACGGACCTGCAGTTGAAAAATCCCTATGTTGTTGTAATTAAGTCGGGAATAATTATAAGTTACACTAGAATTGTATTTGTAACGTAGACTTTCGTTGAATAACTTAGAAGAAAAATGTGGACACTTGATTTGAGACACCAATGCTGTGCGGGTGATTTTAGTAAAACGCTGAGATGGAGTATTCCAAAAATATCCTGAATTTTGTGGATCATAATAAGTACGAGATTAAATATAATTGTATTTTATAACGAGTGCGGAATCGGTGAAGTGTAGCTGTGGAGCCTGTCGGCTAAACCAAGTTAAGTAATTATTATATTAAGACAGCCTTTTCATTCGGAACCAGATCTATATTTTAAATTCCTTCTTTTTATCTATTTCCATTCCTAACTAAATAAAATACGTAATCGTTAAATAACGATTACACGAACTTCATGCAAATACTGGGTCAATTCGATTGATAATGCAGTTATTATAATGTGATTTTAAATTAACATTGAATGTGTATTATGTGTGCTTTTGAATTTTGGTTTGTGTTATATGAATTAACAGGCGATTTCATTATCAAACGGATTCGATTTCCACCTTATCAAATTATTTAGTGAAGTTTATTGGCAAGAGGACGAAGTAAAATTGTATGAGTTCAGTTTACCTAATAAATAATAGGTAGCCACAACGATAAGTGATAAAATGGCAACCATCATAACCCTGAGTATATTTTATTGGTGTTAAACATTGGATCTGATCCTACATATGGCTTGATAACTATATTTCAATACTGACTCATAGATATTTGATTGGACGATTTCATTATCAAACGTCGAACTTGCCATAGACTGTAAGTAAATATGTTGCCCGTAAATTAGATGGGATGTAAATTATGTGACATACGAGGGGCGTTCAATAAATTCTCGGTATTCACATCTTTTAAACCTCTTTGGTAAACTTTTTAATACTGGCCGGTAAAAGTCATTCATTAATATTAAAAAAAAGTAAAATTAAAACGGCGATGTTCTTTTGTTTTTTTGTAAGTACCGAACAAACGTGATCACTATGAGCGTTATTTCAATGTTGGTTAAATTAAAGCACCGAGCGGTAATAAAATTCTTGACCAAACACGTAAAAAATCAATAAGCTATAAAAAAGAAATGGATTATGTTTACCGTGAGTCTGCTCCTTCTTTATCAACAATTCAGAAGTGGTCAAGTCAATTTAAGCATGGGGCAGAGAGTATCGAAGACGACCATAGAGCTGGTCGGCCCGTCGAAGCTTCTTCATAAGAAAATTTAAAAAAGTGGAGAAAATTATATCTGAAGATGGTTGAGTAAAGGTGAAAGCAATAGCTCAAAGAACTAACCATTCTATTGTTACTAGACACGATATAATTAATGACCATCTTAATATGTCAAAAGTCAGTGCGATATGGGTACCGCGAATCCTGACACCGCTTCAGAAGAATACGCGTGTTGCTCGTTGTTCCGAATTTCTTGAGGTGTGCGGTGAAATTCCTGATAAGATACTGCAAACTTTTGTTAGTAGAGATGAAACGTGGGTTCATCATTATGACCCTGAGAGCAAACAAGAGTCCATGCAGTGGCACATTAAAGGAACTCCTCATTCCAAGAGGTTCAAGGTCGTGCCTTCAGCTAGCAAGGTCATGGTCACAATACTCTGGGATTGTGATGGAATGTTGCTGATCGATTATAAAGAAAAGGGTGTAAGTATTAAAGGAGAGCACTACGCTAATATTATATGCCAAATAAGGGAAGCAATCAAACATAACAGACGGGGAAAATCAGCCAAAGGTGTTCTGCTTCTACACGACAACGCCCCTGTGCATAGTGCTCATATTGCCAAGGCTGCTGCTCTTGAATCTGGACTCGAAACTATTACATACCCACCGTATAGTCGAGACTTGACCCCGAGTGACTTATATTTGTTTCCCAATGTCAAAAAGAATCTACGTGGAAATTAATTTTCTAACGATGAAGCATTGAAGACAGTAGTGTAGGAGCATTTTGACACCGAAGACAAAAAAAAAATTCTGAGGGGTTAAAAAAACTATTTGACCGGTCTTATAACTGCATAAACATAGGAGAGGAGTATATTGAAAAATAAATCTAAAACACCTATAATATTCTTTTGTTTTCATTCTAATACCGAGAATTTATTGAACGCCCCTCGTACCTACGTGGCCAGTAATAGATTGAATAAACTACATAAAGTGTGGACACGAAAAAATTTGGTCGTACATATTTTTTTGTAATTTCTTCAATAAAACGAAATTTAATGTAACTTTTTTTTTAATAATAATACATGTCAGAGGCTATAAAAATACAATACAAAAGTTACTCAAGTTTATGCGTGTGTATGACATTACGTACTTTAGACTTCACCTTCATCATCATTCGCTGAACAACATAATCAGAAACTTCTTTACTAGCTTTTTGCCACTTTGCCTTAAAAGTTTTAACGTCTTTACAATCCGTTTTATACTTTTTTAGATTTTTTTTCACTATGGCCCAATATTTCTCAATGGGCCTCAGTTCTGGGCAATTGGGGGGATTTGCTTGTTTTGGTACTACGGTTACATTATTATTTCTGTACCACTCCATGACAACCGCACTGTAATGGCATGTCGCCAAATCCGGCCAAAACAGTACAGAACCCGTATGTTGTTGGATGAAAGGCAACAATCTCTTTTGAAGACACTCCTTCTTGTAAACTTCTCCATTGATTGTCCCAGAAGCCACGAAAGCTTTGCTCCTCTTACCGCAGGAGCATATCGCTTGCCAAATCATGTGACGTTTTGGGAATTTTGATAATTTAATTTTTTTATATTCATCAGGAATAGTTGCCTTATTTTTTGCCACATAAAACTGTTGCCCAGGTAACTGATTAAAATCAGCCTTGACGTATGTTTCGTCATCCATGACTAGGCAATCATATTTTGTCAGAAACTGGTCGTACAATTTTCTACAGCGTGATTTGACAGAATTTTCTTGTTTTTCTGACCTATTAGGTCTGACTACAGCTTTATATGTCTTTAAGCCTTCGTAACGTTTAATTTTCTGCACATACGATTTGGACACTTTCAACTTTTTTGCAACATCTCGGATAGATATGCCCGGATTTCTCGTAAAACACTCGACTACCTTCTTTGCCTTTTTTTTGTCCACAGGTCCACTTTTTCTACCGCTTCCTTGCTTCCGTTCCACAGTCAAGTCCTTTTTGAACTTAGAAAGTACCGATTGTACCGTCGATTTATTGATTTTCAGACACTTAGCAATGTCGTTTTGTGAAATGCCTAGATTTTCTTGAAACATGTTCACGATTTTTTTTCATATTGCAAGTTCTTTGGACGGCATTTTTTTAATTACATCAAATATTATAAAAATACCGGAACAGAATGATAGAATCAAGTATTGACAGTAAGGTTTGACATAAAATTTATTGTTTTTAAAACAAATGAAAGCCGACAGATCGCATTCAAACCGACCAGATTTTTTCATGTCCACACTTAATTACGCTGTTATTTAGAACTTGGAATATGTGACTTGCCGGCATGGATGACGAGTTCAAACCTCGTATCATTTGAAATTGGGATTGTAAATTGTGTGGTTTATGCGAGCGTTCAAATCCTTGGCGAGAATCAACTTTGTGTGAACGGCCAGAAAGCAGCTACTGGTAGTAAATATAAGTGCTTTTCTAAAGCCTCATATTTTATAAGGCTGATATGTTGTTAATTAACGTGCGTACAATGTCTTGTGAATTTGGTTCGTTTGTATCCTAACGCTCTGAAGTCGGCATACGGACTTAGAAGTTTTGATGTAATTAATTTTATTGAATTTTTTTAAAATAGTTAACTATGATGTATATAGCATTAAAGGCACGGGGTTTTTCCGTTTTGTCTGTTTCGCTTTTTACCTCGTAACAGGAAATTGGCCTTAGTGAGCGGAAACAGATATTGGAGAAAGTTCTAACCGACTTTGTCCAATTAAATAATGAAAAGTTTCGATTTAAATTACAAATAAATACGAATTAATAAACCAGCTTTAACTTCCATTCTAGCCTATTGTTTTCTTTACACACCCTCCTCTACAAACCAGACCTGTATCTTATTCAAGTAGGTACCTAGCTACAGTTCAGTTATCATCCAGATGGTAAGTAAGCTAGGCACAGCCTAGGTACCAGCCGATACCGTTTCAGTGGTATAATTCTAATTTCGGCTTATGCGTTCTTTTTGAACTATAGCTTTTCGTAATATGTCTGTATTTTGCTACCTTTGACTGTAAAATCTGTACTCGGTTATTTCTATTAAATGAATAATATAAAAAGTGTTTGGGCATAATTCAAGTGAATAAATTATACGTGTCATTGTAAATGAAATAAGTGGTTTTAATTCCTTCTAAACTCCTAATTTCATTACAGTAGGCATTAAACCTACCGCTTCCCACAAACATTTATGCTCAAATTGTTCATACGCATGCGAATAAATTACATAGTTAAATTTAATAGTAAAAACATTAAAACATCTAAAAACAAAATCTCACGTAAATATCTGGCTGTGCAACACATGTAAATAAATCATTGGATAATAATAACGTTTGTTTTATTTTCCATTTTGTGACAACCCTGGCACATCCCCGCGTGACAGTGTAAGTACTTACACGAGTGGCGGCGTCGCCCGACATCAAAGGCGTTTCACTACTGTAGGGAATATATTGTAATACTGTGGTGTAGTGACGGGACACACTCGAAACACCTGGACCTTTTTAAGGCACGAGTGAATAGGCATCTTCTGGGTGAGCTCGCTTCATCGTCGGCCTCATCTTTGCCCCCTGGCTAGATGCTGGCCAAGAGCAATCCCATTTTTAATAAAAAAAAAGCAGATACTATAAAATATAAGTGTAAATGTATTTAATAATAATAATAATAATCCTTCTTAGTTGCGTGCATGGGGCAGTGGATCACAGTTCTTCGTCAACCGGGGGGAGGAGAGGGCCCCTCTGGCCCGCAGGATTTCATCAGAATTGAGCGAGGTATTTTTCAGGGTGATAGTTTGAGTCCCTTATGGTTTTGCCTTGCGCTGAATCCGCTCAGTACCTTGCTGAAGGATTCAGGGCTACCTATAGGTTGCCAGCTGCGGAGAGAGGGTGAGGTCATTTCTCATCTGCTCTACATGGACGACCTTAAACTATTTGCACCAAATAAACATGACCTGTTGGAGCTACTGAAAACCACAGAGGTCTTCAGTAGAGCCATCAAAATGGAATTTGGTGTCGACAAGTGTGCGGTCATGCATGTACAGCGGGGGAAACTTGTAAATTCAACAAATTTATAGCTTTCTGAGACAACGTCACTCAGATCTCTCTCCGAAGTAGATACCTATAAATATCTTGGTATGTCACAGTCTTTGGGTATCGAAGGTGAGGGCGTCAAGCAGGCAGTGAAGGAGCGCTTTTTCTGTCGCCTGACAAAAGTACTCAACAGTCTTTTGTCGGGCGGCAATGAGGTACGCGCCTTCAACGCTTGGGTGATGCCTTTGCTCACATACTCCTTTGGCATATTAAGATGGACTCAGACTGAGCTCAATTTCCTGGATCGAGGGGTGCGTGTACTGCTCACTACGCACCGTATGCTACACCCGCGCTCGTCTGTTATGAGACTGTACATCCCGCGGAAGCTTGGAGGTCGTGGCTTCTTAAATGCCAAAGTCCTTCACAACCGCGAGGTGTGCAGTCTCAGAGATTATTTCTTAAACAGCGAGTGTGGGATGCATCGTGATGTGGTGGCAGTAGACACACTCCTCACCCCGCTCTCCATGGCAAAAGAGAACTGGCGCAGACTTAGAGTGCTGAGCGCCGGGGATCGCAGGGCGGTGTGGAAGAGTAAGGAGCTGCACGGGCGGTTCTACAAGGCCCTTACGAGTCCCGACGTAGACCTGCTCGCATCGGTGAACTGGCTACGTTTTGGGGATCTTTTTGGCGAAACTGAAGGTTTTGTCTGTGCCATTGCGGACGAGGTTATCATGACGAACAACTACCGGAAATATATCCTGAAGGATGGTACGGTCGACATTTGTCGGGCATGCCGCCGTCCCGGAGAGTCACTCAGGCATATTATTTCCGGTTGTAGTCATCTTGCTAACGGCGAGTACTTGCACAGACATAACTTGGTGGCCAGGATTATTCACCAGCAGCTTGCTCTTCTATACGGTCTTGTGGATTTCGAAGTTCCGTACTATAAGTACACACCTGCGCCAGTTCTCGAGAATGGTCGTGCAACGCTCTATTGGGATCGATCTGTCATCACGGACAGGACTATTGTAGCCAACAAGCCTGATATCGTGCTGACAGATCGATTGAAGCGCCAGGCAATACTCGTTGACATCACCATCCCCCATGACGAGAACCTCGTGAAGGCTGAGAAGGACAAATCTAGCAAGTACCTAGACCTGGCACACGAGGTAACCGCCATGTGGGATGTTGATTCAACGATCATTGTCCCGATAGTCGTCTCCGCGAACGGTCTAATAGCGAAGAGTCTTGACCAACATCTCAAGAGACTCTCGTTAGATGGCTAGGTCAAGGGTCAGATACAGAAGGCGGTACTCCTGGACACGGCGCGGATAGTCCGGAGGTTTCTCTCTCTGTCGCCCTAACCACCGGTAGCTTAGGCCCTGCCTCGCTGCCGGCGGCACCCTAGGTTAGGTTTTTTATAATGCTTTTATATTTTGTATGTATGTTTTATATATTTTACGTTTATAAAATTATTGTAAAAAACCTAGCTTAAGGCGGAACGTCACGGATTCCTGCCGAAGTTCTGCTAAGAGATGGCGGCACTGAGACCATTTGGTGGTTTTTCATAATTTTCCGCAAAATCACTATATTACATTTGATGATTTTCAAACTGCGGAAGAAGCAAAAAATCCTACGTATGAATCGCAATCTATCTGCACTAAACAGTATTTATTTTAAACGTGTATTGTGAACGAATGCAAAATATTGCAATTTCTTGCATTCACGCACACATGCGTACCTAATGTCAGTGGGAAAGTCACTTACTGTCAAACATTATACAAAGTTGAAAATAGAGGGCCCAATAATAAATCAAGGAAGTAGCTTCTAGTGCGAAACAAGAGAACTACGACGTATGTAAAAAAACCGGAATAAATAGAACGATGTTTTCGAACCTGTGAGATGACACACGGTGGTCTTGTGGAACTCTCTTTCACTTTTATCTCAGTGTAACGCTAGAGTCATACTCGCGTTCGATCCTTGGGAACCATCATCTTTTTGTGTTTTTATTTTTCTTCGAAGTGCTTTTATTATTTTTGTGATAGGTGTATTTAATGCTATAGTTAATTTATTTCACGTAAACAATACCAATTACGTTTAGAAACCTTAATTTTATAAAATATGAAATAATAGTACAAAATAGAAACTATTAAAACTAAGCCCCGCGTCATCGTAACAAAGACAATGGCAGCATTATTTATTTATTTATTTTATTTGGAGATCCAACAGCTGTGATATTACAAATAAAATAGAAAGCCAGTTATAGGAACTTACAGGAAGTATTACCTCGCTATTCTTACTTGGTTATGCTTTAAAGATTTCGATTTTTTATATTATTTTGAGACAGTGATGGACCCGGGTATGTCCTAAAACTACGACCAAGACCACCGGGGAATGGGCAGCAGCATTCCTAGAGTGCGGTGGAGATACTGCGATCGCCAACCCGCATGCCAAGCGTGGCGATTATGGCATTTACCCCCCATGAAATTGGGGGAGGCCTATGTCCAGCAGTGGACGTCCTAGGGCTGATATGGTGGGGATGTAAATTCTTATGACTTGACTTAGGCAAATTTGTAACAAAAATTGAATCTAATTTATCGCTATGAGTTTATTTTTAATATTTTTTATGCATTCAATTTCTTGTATAGTACAATCGAGTAAGATACAAAACATATGTTTATGATCTTTAAAAATCCTCTACATGCTCTACTATTGAAATATAGACAAGTACTCGTATATCTGTAAAGATACGAGTAAGTGTACGAAGTATGGCGTTTTGAGTCATACAATTAATAAATAGTGTATAAACATTTTATCCAACTTCAGCAGACAAATCAAAGCAAAGAAATAAATATCCGTACAAAGCCACTACATGCACATGCATGTATTGTAAGGTAAAATAAACTATTGGTTCACAAAACGTTTTGTATTCGCCCGTGAACTCAACCCTGAAACTATTTGATCCCAACATTCTTAACAATAATAGCTAGAAACGTAAAATATAACACCAGTTCGCTTGTAGCGATTGTGGTAAGCATTGTGAATAGCAATCTTGTTCGTTGTTTTTAATTTACTAGTGGCCAGTCTTAAAAATTGATATGAAACTTCTTCAAAATGCCTGACCTAGAAAGAGATAAATAGATCGTTGACAGAATGGGACTCTTCTCGAGAAGCGTCAACTTTTAAAATTCGAAGTCCAATAATGGGTTGAGACGGGTGTTGCATATTATACCATCCAAAATTATTGAATGAATTCGTGCGGCGCTGCCAGCTTGCACTAGGTACATATGACGCGACGTTGCCATGTTGGTTCTGCATGTATAATATGTAGATATACCGATGTCTATTATAATACCCATAGCACAAGATTTACCTACTTATTTTGGGACTAGGTCGATTTCTGTGCCGAGTGAAGAGTGTCGTTAAATATTTATTGAAATATTACCAAAATGCATGCTTAATGATGATGAAGATGACACTGAATGAAATATTTAGAAAATACCTGCTACACATTTTTAGGGTTCCGTAGTCAACTATAGGCACCCTTATAGTTTCGCCATGTCTGTCTGTATATCTGTTTGTCCGTCTGTCTGTCCGAGGCTTTGCTCTGTGATAGTTAGTGCTAGAAAGCAATTTGGTATGGATATTTAAATCCATAAAACTGACAACGTCGTATCGTCGTACCTCCCCTATTTGAGTGGCGATGAATTTTTTTTTTGCTTCTACCCTATGGTGTGGGGTGTTGTTGGATAGGTCTTTCAAAATTAATATGGACTTAATTTTTTTTTGATAAAGTGAATGTTTTCGGAAATAATCACTCCAAAAGAAAAAAAATGTCCCCCCCCCTCTAACTTTTGAACTGATTCCAAAAATATGAAAAAAATCGGGAAAGTAAAGCTTATTAAAGACTTTCAACGAAAACTATAGGGGACATTTGAGTTATCGTAATTCTTAGTAAAAGACGTATGAAACGCTACGAATTTTTTTTTGCCGTTTTTATAGTTAATGGAATGGAACCCTTCGTGCGCGAGTCCGACTCGAATTGGCCAGTTTTTGTAATACACTTAGCCATTAGGTATAGGTAGTATTTTTAGGTTGTGTTTTTATTTGTAATGTTTTATTAGTATTATAATTTCGTATCTTACGATCAATATTTAATTATGTTTGTTGGATTTATCAAATAAATAATATATTTAAAATACATCTGATACTTGAATATAATACATAATAAATATATTTAAATATCCAAGGCTCAGGAAAACATATTGATTATATCGTTTTCATCATCCAAATAATGCCCTGAACGGGATTCGAACCCGTCACCACCGGCTTCGTAGGCAGGATTCTACCCAACTAGGCCAAAATGGTCGCCAAGTATTCGATTGACATCATCATCATCCTCCTAGCGTTATTCCCAGTACAGTTGCATCCTGAAGGACGCCTGGGGTCCGCTACCTAATCCCAAGAGTTGGCGTAGGCACTAATTTTTACGGACGCGACTGCCATCTGACCTTCCAACCCGAGGGGGAAACTAGACCTTATTGGGATTAGGCTAGTCAAGTGAGTGGGCAACTTGACTGTTAGAAGTTCTCAAGCCGCCCGGAGGCCTCTAACTTAGCTTAACAACTGCTATCATACACAGCGACCGGGATCAACAGCTTAACGTGCCTTCCAAAGCACGGGAGCGCTCAGTTAGTAACCACTCAAAGCGGTCACCCATCCAAGGACTGACCTCGCCCGACATTGCTTAACCTCGCATACTGCACGCGGTACGCGGGCGCCGCTGGGCCACGAACGCTCGAAGTATTCGATTGTCATGATGAGAGCTATTACATATCAAAAATAAAAAATAAGGGGGAATAATCTTACAAAAATCGACCTAGTCCTAAACTAAACAAAGTTTTTGTGTACTATGGGTACTAAACGACGAAATAGGTACGACATACTTAATTAGATAAATACTTACGTATAAGAAACATCCAAGACTCAGGAACAATATTCTTGATAAATGCACAAATAATGCCTTGACAGGGATTCGAACCCGGGAGTTCCGGGACCTCCGGCTTCGTAGGCAGGGTCTCTACCAACCAAGCCAAGGTGCTCGTGAATTCGTTTTTAATTTCTATGCGGGCAGTTAGTTGGCTGAGTGAACAAAGTTCTCCGTGCCATTTTGAGCAACAATTCTTTCGTATGTCTTATCTGTTATGGAGGCTGGTAAATAATCTTTTTGGTTTTCTCGTGTAGTAATCCAATCCGAGAGGATTCGCCTCCATACATTTCATCGTAAAAGGTGGAGATGACAAAGTTTTGAATTATATTGGTAGCGTTGGTAGATTGGTAGTCATGAAAAAAATCCATGTTCCCGACCTTGAGCCGTGTGTGCGTTTGCCACCATCTTCATTTGAATGGCCCATTTTTTTTAGGGTTCCGTAGTAAATGGCAAAAAACGGAACCCTTATGGATTCGTCATGTCTGTCTGTCTATCCGTCCGTATGTCACAGCCGAATTACGTGAAGACTATGAGCACTACAATTATGAAATTTGGTAGAAAGGTGTATGCTATGAACCGCTATAGAAATAAGATGTGAAATTTTGAAAAAATACTATACTGGGGGGCCACCCCATACATACATGTACAGGGGTGGTCAATTTTTTTTAAATGCACATAGGCGTGTGGGGTATCTATGGATAGGCCTTCAAAAATGACATAGATCAGTCGTTGGCGAGATATTACGATATTAGCTGTCAAAGTGGTAAAAAGTGTGGTCCCCCCTTTAATATCCAAACTATGAACGTTAAAATTCTGAAAAAATCAAATTGTGTAAATTAATAAATACTTTCAACGAAAATTGGTTTCACCAAGAGAGGTTTAACGGTTTTTGAGTTATTGCTGAAAAACTGTCTTTCCCAAACAAAAGGGCCTTAGTGCCGTAAGTTTCCTTTGAAGATACGACCTTTTTTGATTAAATGTATTGTATACTGGTTTTAAATGTACATTAGGATGTGTTGGTACGGCACCCTTCGTGCGGGAGTCCGACTCGCACTTGGCCGGTTTTTTTAATAGCTGATTCACGTTTGATTCCATCTCAAAAGTGTCTATGGCATGTTTAAACCAAATAAAATTTCTTAGATTTTTCTCATAAATAATTCATCTGTCGAATAAAAATAAAAGGTTCAAATGGCGGAAAAAGTGGTTATATTTCAAAAATCTTTCGTACTAAAGTTTTTCGCGCCAATAATTCCCCCTTTGAATTTAAAAGCATAAAATTGATGCGATAATATTATAAGGTTGTTCTAAAACAAGTACTTGCACATGTTGAAAGAAGTCCTATGACCTCAGATCATAGAAAGAAACCTATGACAGAGTGGTGAGGAATGAACTTTCGGTTCGGTACTGTCCGGGTATAGAGTGAGCGACCATCTCGTTCAAGCTCTGGAATCTCTCTACGAGGATTCCACTGCTTGCCTCAAGAGTAAATGGGTCCTACACTGAATGGTTTAGCATCGAAAAGAGTGTTAGACAGGGATGTGTAGAGTCACCGTGGCTGTTTAATTATATATTTATTTTCTGGACAGTTGTTTGCAAGATTTGAAAGACGATGAATGTGGGTTGGAAGTGAATGGGTTGCTTATCAAATGTCTACTCTACGCCGATGACCAGGTTTTATTTGCGTCGTCGGCTGAGAAGCTACAGAAGATGGTAACTAGCATGCACGGATTGTTTGCGAGGAAAGGAATGAAAATGAATGTAAGCAAGTCAAAAGTGATGGTATTTGAAAGAGATGAGTGTATGACATTGTGAAATTGCGGTAGATGGAGTGAGGTTGGAGCACAGTTGCTCAGATGAGTTTGTGTAGTTCAGGAGAGACCGTTTGTGTAGTTCAGGAGAGACCGTAAGCATGAGAAAGATATTGAAAGGAGAGTGATAGTTGGGAATCGAGTGAGTGGGGTATATCACGCCTTTATGAGCAGCCAGAAAGTGTCAGAAAAGCCGCGGCTGGCTGTGCATACAAGAGTGTTGGTGCCAACACTAATGTATGGTAGCGAAGCATATGATTCTCACAAAAAAAATATGAAGAAAATCTACTAGAATGATATTACTCAGAGACACGAATGCAAAAATAGGAGAGCCAACAGGTTATGAAAATATTTTCCTGTGAAATTATATGGATATGGCAAAAGAAATAAAATATTTATCAATTTCTGTAGGTACCACAAATTAAAAATCACAAAAAAAATGTACAAAAAACCGCACAAGCTGAGATGGAATTGGAAAACACCAGATAGTGGAACTAAAAATGAAATTGATTTCATAGTAACTAACTGTCCTGAGACGGTTGAAAATGTACATGTGAAAAACTGCCTTAGTGTTTGAGGCAGTTTTTTACTCAGTGATTACCGGCTAGTACGAGCTACATTCAACTTGAAATTTGCCAAATAAATCAAGAACCACCCGGTTTGGGACGCGACGACGGCAAGAGGCCCGATGAAAAAGACTAATCGAAATCACACATGACCCGAAGGCTGGCTCATTCCTCGGACAAACAATAGGCATCGCCATTCAACGGGGGAATGCAGCCAGCCTTATGGGCACAGTTCCACGGGGAACAGACTTGGGGGACATGTTTTAGAGTGTAGTTTAGTTATAATTTTATTTATTTATATTTAGTTCTAAGTTTCTTTCATTATTATTAATTTTAGATATATGTTAGAACAAGATACAAAAAACCAAACTTAAATAAATACATAGACTATGGAAAGTATAAAACCAACTTACGAAATATTAACATAACAGAAACCAGTCAGTTCAAGCCCAGTATAATGAAATAGAAAAAAACATAACTATAAGCTCTAAGGTATCCCACAAAAAAAGGAAAGAACCAACACATTATTACACATATTACAAAACAAAACTTTACATCAGCTTTATCGACTACAAAGCATTCGACACTATATTTCATGAATCAATATGGGAAGCACTATCAGCACAAGGATATAACAAGCATTATTTAGACATACTCGTAATAAAAGAAATATACAGAAAAAGCACAGCCAGTATAAAAATGGAAGATGTTGGACCAGCATTCAATATTGAAAAAGGGGTAAGAGAAGGGGACCCACAAAATTGTTTATAGCTGTCTTAGAAATTTGTTTTTTGAACCTTGCAATGGGATCTTGTGCTACTGTCTGAAGACCCCAAAGAATTAGAAAAGATGCTACAGTCACAAGCAAAAAAGTAGGTAGAACTACCTACATGTAAATGAAGACAAAATCAAAGTAACTACCAACAGATAGCCTAAACATATCTTGTTGGATTTTACACCACTTGAGTATGTCGAGGACTACATTTAGGCCATATAATTTCTTTCAAATCATGCACTGAAAAATAAGTTGATAGAAGAATAAAACGCATATGGAGTAATGAAATGATTTTTTGATAACATGAAAGATTTTTTTAAAGCAAAATGCATACCAAACTATAAACAAAAGCCATGAACATCTGCCTACTCCAATGTCTCACGTATGCATGCCAAACCTGGCCCTAACTAAAAAAAGTACAGAACAAACGGAAGAAATGTCAGAGAGGAATAGAGAGAAGCTATCTGGGACGGAAACTGAAAGACATAGTCAAAAACAAAATATTTTTTAAGAAAAAAAAACCGACTGCAGTGGGGGAGGCCGGTCAGGGATTATTATACTTATATGGTGCACTCTTAGATTCCATAGAATAAAATAAAAAAATGGCTATAATTATGTTTATAACGGTAGAAGACTAAGTACCCTCAATTCCTCATAGAATCCTCCATCAGAATTCAAGCTTGACAAAAATGTGTCTTGAAAAACTAGCTTGCTTGACAAGCAAAACGAAGAGAACAAATCGCCAAACGTGAACTACGCGTCGTTGAAGAGTTCCGTTGTGATCATCATCAGCAGTTCCACTTCATCAAATGTCACTTTTTTGAATGAAAATGCTTGATTAGTTCATGAAAATACTAAATACACTATTTGTCTGTCTTTCACATTTGAGGAGTTCCCTCGATTCCTAATGGATCCAATCATCAGAACTCGAGCATTATAAAAAATAATCGTGAAAATAGAACTTGCTTAACAAACACAGCTAGAAGGACAAATCGCCAAACGTGAACTTTTCGTCGTTGAAGAGTTCTGTTCTGATCATCATTAGCAGTTCCACTTCATCAAATGTCACATTTTTGTATGATAATGCTCGATTTGTTGATAAAAACAAAAAGATCACTATATGTTTGCCTTTAAGATTTGAGGAGTTCCCTCAATTCCTCGTGGATCCCATCATCAGAAATCGAGCATGACAAAAATTAATATTGAAAAGAGAACTTGCTTAACAAACACAGCTATAAGGACAAATCGCCAAACTTGAACTTTTCGTCGTTGAAAAGTTCTGTTCTGATCATCATCAGCAGTTCCACTTCATCAAATGTCAGATTTTTGTATGAAAATGCTCGATTTGATGATAAAAACACAAAAATCACTATATGTTTGCCCTTAGGATTTGAGGAGTTCCCTCAATTCCTCATGGATCCCATCATCAGAACTACGTTTTGACAAACATGGGACCAACTTGGATATATATATATGTACTTACAATAAAAAAAAGAATTTTCAAAATCGGTTAAGAAATGACGGAGTTATGGAGTAACTTGAAGTCGGTAAAAAAAAAAGAAAAATAACCAGAACCACAAATGTGGCCAGGCAGGCACTCCGACTCAAATGGAGATGGGCGGGGCACACGCAAAGAGTGACAGATGAAAGGTAGATAAAAATCGTAACAAACTGGTAACCCATGGAGCACACTCGAAGAAAGGGAAGAACACACTCACGATGGAGTGATGACATTAAGAAGGTAGCTGGATGTTGCTGGACTAGACCAGCAAAAAACAGAGAAATCTGAAAGTTTTGGAGGAGGCTTACACCGCTCTAGGCGGTCCTTATAGAGAAGAAGAAGAATAGTGTAAAACAGTGGTGAATTTATAAAAATATACAGTCACTTCATTAATTTATTCAGATTTGTAGTGAGAGCTGTTTATACGGAAATACAAGCTTAGGTATCCTCCCTACTCATTAGACACTCACCATCCAAAAACTTCGGAAAAAATGTTCGCATCAAAGTAAAGCAGTGACATACATTCGTTCAGAAAAAGCGAGTATTTGACACGTGTTACAATGTATAATATGGTGCCATTCTATGGATAATAAACCATCAACATATCACAACAAATAGTAAATTACAATATAAAAGATGTTTTAACTTAAAAATTCGGAAAATTATGTTTTTTTCTTAATCGTCCAAAAGGCAAATAAAAGGTAACAACATAATACTAATAAACTGTATGACAACTATAACGCTGCTTTACTTTGATGCGAACATTAATTATTTTCGTCGAAGTTTTTGTATCGCGAGTGCCTGATAGGTATACATATTTTTTTTTTATTCACTATTAAAACAATAATTATCCACATACTCCAATCATGGGCTAGCCACCTGTCACTGCAATATCACATTTTCTTCGTCCAATAAATCTGTAATAGCCAAAAGTGGCACTGAAAAATATTATTTCATGGGCTCTACCTACCCCTTTTGGGCATATAGGCGTGAGTTTACGTATGTAAGTAGTACAGGCGGTCTCATTAAGCAGTTGGACAATTTGGGACTTTGTCGCTTTCAGCCGTTAGACATTTAGTATGACAATTTAAACATGACGTTAAAGTGACAAGGTACAAAGGTGTTCAGCCCCTTATGAGGCCGCCTAAGAATGCAATCTCAATGAAGTATCCAACTTCGTTTCACATTTATTTGCAGTTTAAAATTCGTTCTATCAAAAAACAAATGACATGGCTGTTACGTCACTACAAAAATGAACAGCGTAGCACGATAAAAAATACTGCCGTCTCTTTCTTCAGAAAATAAGTGTTTCGAACAGTGTCGCCACCTATAAAGCTAATAAGTACTACTTATAGTTGTATCTAACGTTGAAACCTGGATGCTTGGAATTGACATCTGCGCCATCTATTGAAGGTTTTTGGCAACGACCTGTCATTCGCCGCGGCCATTTTCTTTACACGGATAGTATAAAACTCACTCACACATACAAGGCTCCGAGTGAAAATTGATGAATTTTTAAACGGCTATATTTTAATTATTAGTGGTTTTTTCGCTTAGTTTTCAAACTGCGGGAGCAGAAGGTCATATATTATCTAAATATTACAATTTCAAGTCCGTGACATAGCTAGAATTGAAATGTAGTCCGAACGAAAATTGTATGAAAAATTTTGAAAACGTTCCACCTTAAGTACGAAAATAAATACAGAGATAATAATAATAATCTTTTATTTCGGACATCAGAATCCATATAAAACATATATTTAATTGGAAGCAATATAAATACAAAATCCAATTATTATTTTTAAATTCAAAGATGCTAAATATACATTCTTATTGTTTCATGTACAGTCGAGGAATTTGATTTCCGAGCCACTTCGTACCTTGTCACAGTGACAAGATTATGAGATCTCTAGCAGCTTTCATATTGATTTTCACTGAGACAAAGTACGAAGTGGCTCAGAAATCAAATTCCTCGACTGTACAGTCGGTAAAGTATACAGTAAGGCGACTTGAGACAGTTCATATGTTATTCCTATCTATCCTATGGTATGGTAATAGGAATAAAAGTATAAGAACTATAATTGTAGTGCTTATAGTCTCCGAGTAAATCGGCTGTGACATACAGACGGACGGATTGACGCAGGGACGGACAGGATATTAAAGTAGCGATGTCCTTCTTTAAGATTCCAACTATCTGTATTTTATAATTTCTGTCTCTGCGCGTCTAAACATCCAAACCAATATCTATAAATTATTAATTTATCTATATACACACACACTAGTCAGATGTACAGACAGAGTGACTTTCACATTTATAGTATTATAGTTTGAAGTTAGGATATAAATTTGAACACACATTTATGTTTTCATAATTGTACATATGTAGGTAACATAAATTTCCATTATTAACTTTAATTCATTAAGTTTGTTCTGTACACTACGTATATTCCACAAAAGGTTAATATTGTTTCACGAGCATCGTGACACTCGATTATTTGGTAATTTATCGGTTACGTACTCGTACGTAAGTTTAAGTAATCAATCAGTCACATCACTACTTAAGACTGCAATGGTTCGACAAAGAAGGAATTACAAAATAATTGTGAGCGAAAGAAAGAGATAGACGTTGAAAGACATCAGAGCGTCGCTAGGTTTAAATCCTTTACTTGATAACTTTGAATAATTATTATTGTTTAATCGTGGTAAAAAAGTAAAATAGCTTACTGTGAAATGAAATCCCATCCTTTTAAAGACTAGATATCTTGCCACACTTTCCACACAATTTGACCATACAAAAAGGCATATTTTTAACACTGTATACGTCAAGTAGTGAGTCGAATATCGCATGTTACTTCGCCAACCCGTGGACTGGTGAGTGGACCCGGGTATGTCCTAAAACTACGACCAAGACCACCGGAGGATGGGCAGCAGCATCCCTGGAGTGCGGTGGAGATACTGCGATCGCCAACCCGCATGCCAAGCGTGGCGATTATGGCAATTACCCCTCATGACATACACAAACAGGCCACGGCCCCGAGGTTCCGGCGACCCCCGGTATCCTGGTTCTGGTAGCGGCCAGGGTACTAGCGGGGTCAGGGGTGCGAAGAATCTCCGGTTAAGATCCGGCTACCACCACCGACGACTTCTGGCCCTGGCAACATACAACACACGAACACTGCGGACCGACGAAAAGATAGCGGAACTGGAGGAAGGATTGAGCAAGTTGCGTTGGGATATCGTAGGGTTATCTGAAGTCCGAAGAGAGGGGGAGGACACGATAACCCTGAAGTCCGGCAACTTGCTCTATTTCCGGGAGGGCGACCAACAGTCCCAGGGAGGTGTCGGGTTTATCGTCCACAAATCCCTCGTGAACAACGTGGTGAAGATCGAGAGTGTGTCGGCTAGGGTGGCGTACCTTATACTCAGAGTATCCGAGAGGTACTCGTTGACGGTCATACAGGTGTACGCGCCGACCTCGGCACACTCCGACGACGAGGTGGAGGCTATGTATGAGGATATATCAAAGGTCATGCATAGTTCCAAAACCTACTTCACCGTTGTTATGGGGGATTTCAACGCAAAACTGGGCAAGAGAGACGGCGAAGAGCCGAAAGTGGGGCAATTTGGAGTTGGTAGTCGGACTCACTATGTATTAGCGTGTCCCTTGCCAATACGGGTAGTTTCTAAATACACATACTTACCTGTACCCTATATTTTAATATGGCAATGAAACTCCCTTTCATGAACACACAAAGACAAAGTGTTTGTAATTCTGCTCTTTTTTTTCAGCTTAATTATGGTAATTATTAATTTATGGCCGCCACTGCAGTGCCGAGAGTGGGGCAATTTGGAGTTGGAAGTCGGAACCACCGGGGCCAACTACTGGCTGGTTTCTTGGAGAAGGAGGGACTCTACATGATGAACTCCTTCTTCAAGAAACGCGAGCACAGGAAGTGGACCTGGATGAGTCCCGACGGTGCAACAAAAAACGAGATTGACTTCATCATGTCGACGAAGAGGCATATATTCAATGATGTCTCTGTGATCAATGCGGTTAAAACCGGAAGTGATCATCGTTTGGTAAGAGGCACATTGAATATATGCGTCAAGCTAGAGCGCTCTCGACTGATGAAGTCCACGCTCCGTCCAGCAGCAGTCCAAATCCAAAACCCCGAGAGCTTTCAGCCGGAACTCCAAAACCGTTTCGATTGTCTAGGCGGCGATGTTGACGAATTCAACGACGGGTTTGTGGAAGCTGTCCATAGCATTGGGTCTAAGTTCTTTAAGGCCCAACGAACTCAAAGAGCCAAAAGGCTCTCTATCTCCACTCAGAGGCTCATCGAGGAAAGGAATGAGATGATTCTGCAGTCTTCAGCCGATGCGAAATTATACAGGCAGCTCAATAAACAGATCTCTAAGTCCCTTACCCGCGATCTGCGCCAATTCAATACAAATCGGATTGAAGAGGCCATCGAGCAGAATAAGGGCTCTAAAGTTTTCTCAAGAGATCTGTCTATTGGGCAGAGCCAGCTCGCCAGATTAAAAACTGAGGATGGTAGAATCGTTTCGTCCAAACCTGAGCTTCTGAGTGAGATAGAGTGCTTTTATGGACAGCTATACACGTCAACTAGCAGACCCGAAGTTGGTCTGGCGGAAGACCCTAGAGCTAGATTAACCCGGCACTATACCGAAGATATCCCGGACATCAGCCTGTACGAGATTAGAATGGCTCTTAAGCAGCTGAAGAACAACAGGGCACCCGGTGAAGACGGAATTACAGCTGAACTCCTGAAGGCGGGTGGAAAACCGGTCCTTAGGGCCCTTCAGAAGTTGTTCGACTCCGTCTTACTGGAAGGGAAAACTCCAAAGGCATGGAACAGAGGTGTGGTGGTGCTGTTCTTCAAAAAGGGTGACAACTCCTTACTGAAGAACTACCGACCCATCTCACTTCTGAGCCATGTCTATAAGCTGTTTTCAAGAGTCATTACGAACCGTCTCGCACGCAGGCTAGATGACTTCCAGCCTCCCGAACAAGCCGGTTTCCGAAGAGGCTTTAGCACCGTAGACCACATCCATACGCTCCGTCAGGTTATACAGAAGACTGAGGAGTATAACCTGCCCCTCTGTTTAGCGTTCGTGGACTACGAGAAAGCCTTCGATTCGATCGAAACCTGGGCTGTACTACAATCTCTCCAGCGGTGCCAAGTGGACTACCGGTATATCGAAGTGCTGAAAAGTTTGTACAAGAACGCCACTATGTCAGTCCGACTCCAGGACCAGAACTCAAAGCCTATTCCGTTGCAGCGGGGAGTCAGGCAAGGAGATGTTATTTCTCCTAAACTGTTCTCCGCTGCACTGGAGGATGTTTGCAAGACTGGACTGGAGAAGGCTAGGCATCAACATAAACGGCGACTACCTCACTCACCTTCGGTTTGCTGACGATATAGTAGTCTTGGCTGAGACCATGGAGGATTTAAGTACAATGCTCAATGACCTCAGTAAAGCCTCCGAGCGAGTTTGTCTAAGGATGAACATGGACAAGACGAAGATCATGTCAAATGTTCATGTCGCACCAACTCCCTTAACAATCGGACACTTTACGCTCGAAGTTGTAGACGATTACGTATACCTAGGACAGACTGTCCAGTTAGGTAGGTCCAACTTCGAGAAAGAGGTTAATCGTCGAATCCGACTCGGCTGGGCAGCGTTCGGGAAGCTACGGCACATCTTTTCGTCCAATATTCCGCAGTGTCTCAAGACAAAAGTCTTTGACCAGTGTGTGTTGCCAGTGATGACATATGGCACTGAAACGTGGTCGCTTACTATGGGCCTCATAGGTATCAAATATCAAATATCAAATATCAAATATTTATTCTGCAAATAGGCCACAAGGGCACTTTTACAAGTCAAAGCGTGAATTTATACAATTTAAAAAAGAAAAAACTGACAATCTTACTTAATAATAATGATTAAAAAATATACTGATTAACAATTATATAAAAATAAATTTACAAATATTAAGGACGTATTGAATACGATCTGTCCGAATAAACAAAAAGTACATAAAATTAATTTAATATCTCAGAGATGTATATGGTCTCTGAGCGTCCGAATACGATTAATAACAATTATTTAAAAGTCCTTAGAGATGTAAATGATCTCTAAGCGCTAAAATTAAAATAAGTAAACTTAATATTGTTAGAGATGTATAAGGTCTCTAAGCGTCAATAACAATAAAACTAATCCAGAACAGGATTATGTCTCTCGTCAATCTACATACAATAAAATAACACTAGTATTAAGGTATTTACTTTGCCCTTGCAAGCATGAACAGACCGGACTCCACAAACAGCACCCGATCACGAGTATGACGCGTATCTCAGCCATCGCCTCCCTCGACCATCTGTTAGGGAAGGTGGCGACCCGATCAACGACGCCGCCGTAAGCAAAGCCCTTTAAGCGAGCATGACATATTCAGGCTGCCGGACATTAATAATATCAAAGATTAAAATGACTCTTCGGCGAGAAACAGCATCATGTTTCATAAAATGCAACGACAGAGCTATTTGTACAAGGAAATATGCTAAGTGAAGCATATGTATACTAAAACTAACAGGATTTAACTATCACTGGCTTAAAAGCATTTTTGTCATTTAAGAAATCGTTGACAGTATAATAGGCCTGGCTTAACAAATAACGTTTAATATGAGACTTAAATTTACTGAATGGAAAATTAACTATATCGATGGGTATTTTATTATAAAATCGTATACAGTTCCCCACAAACGACGTGCTAACCTTCCGGAGACGACTGGCCTTCACTGCAATCTTGTGTTTACTTCTAGTGTTGTAGTCGTGGATATCACTGTTAAGTTTGAATTCTTGAATATTTTTTCGAACATACATAATATTTTCAAGAATGTATTGACATGCCACAGTAAGAATATTTGCCTCCTTAAATTTTTCTCTGAGAGATTCTCTGGCCTTAAGTTTGTAGATGGAGCGTACAGCTCGTTTCTGTAGCACGAAGACGGTCTGGATGTCAGCCGCTTTTCCCCACAACAGGATTCCATAGGACATAACACTATGAAAGTAACTGTAATATACCAGCCTGGCTGTCTCAACGTCAGTTAACTGTCTAATACGTCTTACTGCATAGGCCGCAGAACTAAGTTTGCCGGCCAGAGCGGCAATATGCGCATGCCATTGCAGTTTTGAATCTAAGGTGACACCTAAAAACACTGTTCTATCTACAAATTCCATTTCATCAGACTTTAATTTGATCTTAGAATTGTTTGCCTGCTTGACATTAGGCATAGTGAATTTGATACACTTTGTTTTCTTGGAATTTAAAAGCAAATTATTTGCTGTAAACCAGTTCACAACAGTACCTAGTGCCTCATTAATACCGTCAAAGTTTTTGTCTTTGCGGCCTACCTTGAAGATAAGCGACGTATCATCTGCGAATAGCACTATATCATGTTTATCTTTTACAAGGTTTGGTAAATCATTAATATAAACTAGAAACAGAAATGGGCCCAGAATTGATCCTTGAGGAACTCCAAGAGCAACCGTTGTCCCTGCAGATTGAGTCCCGTTGATGACTACCCGTTGAGTTCTCTCCGACAGATACGATGTAACAAGGTCAAGGGAACCGTTTCTTATCCCATAATGGCTTAACTTTCTAATTAAATTCTCGTGATTAACGCAATCGAATGCCTTTGATAGATCACAGAACACTCCAATAGCATCTTGAGCCTCTTCCCAGGCATCAAAAATATGTTTAATTAGTACCACACCGGCATCAGTGGTAGAGCGACCTCTAGTGAACCCGAACTGATTGCTATTGAGTAGTTTATTGCGATTAAAATGGGACATCAGCTGATTAAGAATAAGTTTCTCAAAAACTTTGCTTAATGCTGGTAGTATTGAGATTGGTCTGAAGTTGGTAGGGTCAGTTTTTGA
The DNA here is from genome assembly GCA_905163555.1 of Notocelia uddmanniana. Taxonomy (NCBI): domain Eukaryota; kingdom Metazoa; phylum Arthropoda; class Insecta; order Lepidoptera; family Tortricidae; genus Notocelia; species Notocelia uddmanniana. The sequence goes on from LR991052.1 coordinate 60,647,865, forward strand.
TCCTGATTTAAACAACGGGATGATTTTACTGTGTTTCATCAGGTTAGGAAAAACTCCAGTTTCAATACATTTATTGAAAATATCAGCTAAGAAAGGTGCGATTGATTCATAGGAAGGCTCAAAGTCACCCAAAGGGCAATGGAGAGAGCTATGTTGGGAGTTTCTCTGCGTGATCGCATCAGGAATGAGGCCATCCGCAGCAGAACCAAAGTGACCGATATAGCCCTCCGAATTGCTAAACTTAAGTGGCAGTGGGCGGGGCACATAGCACGTAGAACCGATGGCCGTTGGGGCGGAAAGGTTCTCGAGTGGCGACCACGTACCGGAAGGCGTAGCGTGGGCAGATGACCTGGTGAAGGTCGCGGGTGTCCGCTGGATGCGGGTGGCGCAGGACCGGTCATTGTGGAAGTCTTTGGGGGAGGCCTATGTCCAGCAGTGGACGTCTTTCGGCTGACATGATGATGATGATGATGACTTCGCCAACGGTCGACCGGGTACTAAGAGCATATTTGGGGGCGTGGTGGCCACTTGACGATTTTTGAGCTTAAGCTTGGCTTACGCGGGTGCCCTGATAAGCGGGGTCTATAGGGTTAAGTGGTCTGTGGTATTTGTATATCGTCGTCTAGTACCCATAGTACAAGCATTGCTTAGTTTGGAACTAGGTCGATTTGTGTAAGACTGTCCCCCAATATTGTTACTATTATATTAATTAGCCAATAAAATCGCTGGGAACCGGTGAGCTTTAACGTTTTACATGTTCTGTGTCAGTACTTTGCGAAAAGTATAATGCGTGCGTAACAAATAAATTTAATTGTTACCACGTGTACTGTAGTGACATCTGTTGGAGCGCTCGGATATGTCTTCGCCTAGGCACGGGCAGCTTATTGAAACGATCAGTAAAGCAGATTAACTTGTTTTTTAGTTCCTAATTTCGTCACCGAGCGTTTAGAAGGCGAGCGCTGGTGTTTCTTTTTCCCGAGAACTCTCATACTGATCGGTCGACATCCAGGTTGAAATTGAAAATAAGGAATTCAAAAATGGCGAAGTCAGCCACGTGGGAGTCCCAATTTAATTTAGGGCCTTAACGCCCAAGTATACATAATTAGTCTTAGAAATGGCAGTGTAACAAATTAAAATACAGAAAATCCCAATTAAATAAGTATTTCTTAAATTGATTTCGTCTTAATATAGGCTTGGAAACTTGGGTCAGTACCATGTGTAACCAGGTCATCATTTTGTCTTAAGGGTCCTTAGTTTTCGTCTACCTACATCTTCACTACCATCCCTGGTCTTCGGAGAGGTGGCATAAGTAAACGCAACCTTAAAGTACGTGTGTCACATATGCTGCGAGTGGTTCCTCACGCTGATGAAGCCCACCTGAACCTGCTTCCTTACTGCAGCCGCTGAAGAAGACCAGTGTGTGTATTTATTTATTTAATCGTATGGCATTTATTTACGAACCGTGAGATCTTCGAGAAGTGTGTGTATAAATGTGTAAAAATACGACAAAAGGTCAGTGTACCCATATTTTGTGATTTAAAGGGCCATAAGCTCATTGAAACTAAATGGACTTCTGTATTAACGTTTTTTTAGTGCTTTATTCTCCATTGAATCTGAACTTTGACAAAAGTGTTATTAAATAAGTTGCACTGCCGAATAGTTTGTTTTTTATTTGAACCCGCATGCCAAAGCGTGGCGATTATGGCATATACCCCCTGTGAATTTAGGGATTCCCATGTCCAGCAGTGGACGTCCTTTGGCTGATATGGTGGTGGTGGTGGATTCCCCAGCAGCAAGGCGCCATGAGGTTTTTTTTATTATTACAAAAAGTTTCATGCCAACCGAATTGGGTGGCTGGTGGTGACCTCATCCAAGGGGTTATAAGATAAGATCCAGAAAGACTCGGCTACGCAATACAATCTTTATATCAGCATGTTACAAATGATATACAGGGTGATTCGGGAGACGTGAGCAAGATCAACACCACAGATTCAGTAGATCATAAGCTACTCCTTCGTAATACCACTATTAGTGAAATTAACGTTCATTTATCTTTGGTGTCGAAAACAAAATGTTTTAAAATATTTACGAAATTCATGGTCACTCTACAATCAGAATACTTCAGTCAAGTGATACAGAATGTCATTCGAGTCCGATTACTTTTGAAATATGGTATCTCACTTAATGTGCCAATTTACTTTCTTCGTAATCAAAGTGCTGTCATAACAGGTAGAGGTTTAGGCTGGGTTGCACCGACTTACAATCACAGACTGATCAACGTTAAATATGGCGCCGGCAGCTGTCATCCCATAGAAACTTGTCAAACTTCCCATTCATTCAAATATTAACGAACACAGCTTACGATTACAGACGGTTTGGTGCAACCCAGCCTTAATCTTTATAAACCAGTTGTTGTAGGGTGACCATGATTGTAGAGAATTAAACTTTAACTTAAAAAAAAATAAACTACAGGAAAAAGGTATGGGTGTTTCACTTAAATACAATGGTGACCGATTCATTGCTATTTACTATGTACTTATATGTAGTGTTGGTCCTGCTCACGTCTCCTGAATCATCCTGTATAATGCGAGGATAGGGGTGACTGTGAGGGGCGGAAGTAGGTTACTGGTCGAAGTGGTGGATGGCACCTCCATATTCAGGCAGCTATTTATGTTTGTGCTAGTTACAGAAATCAGATCAGTTTTAAAATACGTGTGCAAAGAGATTTGCAGGTACGTATACCTTTATTTAGAAATCAGATTAGTTAGAAAAATACGCATGCAAAAGCCGGTACGTAAATTGAACATTCAGATTTCGTTACCAATCTGCAGTATTCAGTAATTGTGGTGTAAAGACATTTCTTTCACTGGGACCCGCATGGTTTGGGCCACTTCCTTTGTTATCGTAGCATTTTATATGTATGTCCAAAAAAGGATCAAATTATGCTCGAAGTTCTATAGAGTCAAAATATAGTTTCCACTATTTTTCGAACCAAATTTTTCAGGGAAGGTTCCCTAAATGGTAAACCGAGTGCCGAAAGTGACCTCGCGGCCACAATGCGCCTCGAAATTCCATGCCAGTATTTTATTTCCTTTTCCGTTTGAAGAAAGAGACCCTTGTCAACTCTACCACCTGTATTCTTCCTAATCCTAGCTAATAGTGTCGCAAGTGCAGACCTGTATGCGTCAATTATGCTCTTATAAGGAGCATTTTAAATAAAAATGTAGAGTCCTTTTGTAACTACATTTAATTAACACAATTAAGTTACATGTTACTCAATCAAATAATATCTTAGGACTAAATTATAATCGGTGATCTCACGGTCGGCCCAAGTCGAACGGATATCACCGCGGCGGGTCGCTTATCGTTCGGAATTTGCAAGCTAGCGTCTGGCTTGGCTCGCTCGCTCGAACACTGATGCACTTATACCTAGAAGTTTTATTCTACTACAACTTATTTAACCTTACAACATGTCTTAATATATTTAGGTGGTAAGGTTATGTATAGTGTACATAACACCTCCCCATCCAGACAGAGGTCTTTTCTTTAGATTAGCTTAAGAAAGACCGATGAAGTTTTCCTATTTGTATTGACTGTTGCACTTCAGCTGTAGCTGTGGTATCTCCAGTCTCTGTATTCACGGTTCATTTCAATTTATTCGCTTTGATCTATATGAAGTAGCAAACGATCGAAACCATTATAATGTACAGTGGTGTAGTCCAATATAAATGCTCTTGACGAGTAATGCTTTCCAACTGGATGGGTTGCTGTTCTCGTTCAATAAATCCAACTGTTTTGTAAAATTCTTTCAAATTCACCTTTTCTAGTTTCAGAGGATGAAGCGAGTTTTCGTCCAGGTTAAATGTAAAGAATTTGATAGGTGCTCCATTTATACGATTGTGGATGTCCGTAAAAGTGACTTTTTCGGTAGCTGCATTTATTTTCTGGTATTCATCTTGGGTGCATTGTATGTGGAATCTTGTAGAGTTGGGACTAATTACTACGTAATACTAATCGTTGTTTTGTTTTTCAAATATATCGTCGTTAATTTTAATTTGGTGGTATATACATTGCGATGACAGTTGTTGGGATTTGATCAATGTATATACGCAATCGGGGTTTTGCTTTGAATCTTGTATCGTTGCTTCTTCTTGACAATAGTGGGTTCTTGGCAATGGTGGGTAGTGGGTGGGTGCATGTATTTGATTGCGTTTAGTTTCTAAATACTGGTACTCATTTTCGTTCATAACCAGGTAGGATTTATCGGGAATAATGACGGTATTTGTAGAGGTGGGAATCGGGAACAAAATGTAGTAAGCAAATATAAAAGTATTGATATCTTAACTACGAAACCTAACTTATTATCGCTAAAATAAGAACTTACATCTAAAAAATTATAATAGGTGCGAGATTCCGTAACATCAGGAGTTATCAACTGTTCAGGTCTATCAGCCTGCTTTTACTTAAATAATTATATTTGTCCAAAATAGTGTAATATTTCTCAGTTATGTAATTATGGAGTGTTATAATTGGTTTTTCGGCTCGTGCCAGGTTGGCCGTCGTCGTCTTGTAACAAGGGATGTTGCATTTTAAGAGGTCTTCGTATATTCCTTTTATTAAATTCATTTTGTTTAACATCGGTGACTTTTAATCCGAGATTTTTACTGACATTTCTTGTTACATAACGCGGTTGGTCTTTATGTCTAGCAGCAAGGGGGTTCTTAGAATAAAAAGCTTGTCCTGCTTCGTATTCTATGGGAGTTTCTAATTTTTCGTTGCGTTTATTTATTGTGGTAATTTGACTGGAATTAAGACGTTCGTTGATTTTTGCATATAAGTCGGTTGTTATTTCTTTATGTCTATTAATGTAATTTTGGAGGCACTGCTTGTCTAAATTAAGGTCGAAAGGGTCTCGGTTATCCAAATGTCCATTAACAATTTCGAGTGGTTTTTTATCTGTTGCTGAATGAATCGAACTATTGTAGGCTAATACAGCAAAAAGCATTAGTTCTGTGATTGTTGCCTGCTTATGTTTTTCTTGAAGTAAGCGAATGTGCTCTGAGATGGTTGAGTGAAATTTTTCAATTGCTCCGTTAGACTGTGGATTGTTTACGCTAGTAAAATGCAGGTTAATTTTATGTAAAGCAGCATATTCTTTTAGAGGAAGGTTTTTAAATTCCGTGCCCTGATCGACCGTGATGTTTATAGGTAAATTATGATGTGTCATCCAAATGGTGAGCGAATTTATGACGCTAACTCCGGTTGTACTTTCTAAAGGATAAGCTTGAGCGTATTTCGAAAATGTATCTATTATCGTGAGAAATTTTTGACCTTTTATTTGGAAAGTATCCATGTGAACAATTTCGAACGGTTTTGTAGGGACTGGGGTTAACTGTAACTGTTGTTTATTTGGGTGTCTCTCATATTTGTTTATTTGACAGGATGAGCAGTTATTAATAATTTCTGTAACAATTTTTGTCATATTAGGCCAGTAATAATTTCTTTTTATTTGCTTCTCGGTTTCTTGAATTCCTCTATGGTTTGATTTGCCTTCATGGTGTGCCTTCGCAAGACGATACTGTTCATCCATGTGCGTAACATCTTGTAGATAATCTTTGCAGAATATGAGATCGTATGCAGAATGTTTGAATTTTTCCTGCAAGGTCTTGGTAAGGTCAGGTAAGTATTTAAAGTCTGAAAGCCAAATACCGTATCGGATACCAGGTCGAATACATTTTTTGAATAAATCGGTTACATCATCTTGGAAATTGTTGAGGCCAATCTGAGCTATTATTCGGGTTTTACCCGGGAATATTTCTTTGGTATTTACTTTGGATGGAGAGTGTAACACAAACTTGATAAAAACTTGATTCTTTTGACTATTTATTGGTTTTTCCACAATAGGAATTTCAAAAATTGGCTGTTCTTCGCTAGTATGAATGGTTTCACATTGTTGTGTGCCTGAATCTAGATCTTGTACTTCGGGTATTTCGGTAACATTGTTGAAAAGTGATGAAATGTCATCATCGGGAAGTATGGGAGAATAACGAGCCTCTGGACCGGTAAAAGTTTGTGATTCTGTCTCGTTATTATTTATTATAACTCGAGACAATGCATCTGCATTAGTGTTTGCTTTGCCTTTTTTATAAATAACATCATATTCGAATTCTTCGAGTTTTAGCCTCCATCGAACGAGGCGAGAGTTAGGCTCTTTTAGTGACATAAGCCATTCAAGGGGTTTGTGGTCCGTAACCATCTTGAATTTTCGGCCAAATATGTATGGTCGAAAGTATTTTGTTGCATAAACCATGGCCAACAATTCTTTTTCCGTGGTACTGTAGTTTACTTCCTTGTCATTTAGAGTTCTAGACGCATATGCTATTGGTTTATCAGAGCCAATTGGCCCTTGTGATAACACGGCACCAATTGCGTATTGAGAAGCATCCGTAGTGATGATAAAATCTTTTTCAAAATCGGGGTAAATGAGTATCGGATCATTCATAAGAATTTCCTGACAAATTTTAAATGTGTTTATGTACTTTGGATTATTTATATCAATTTTAGACCCTTTTTTAAGACACGATGTAAAAGGTTTAGTTAATTTGGAAAAATTTGGAATAAATTTTCGGTAATAACCAAGAAGACCGAGGAAACTCTTTATTTCTTTCGGAGTTGTGGGGATCGGAAAATGTTTAATGGCATAAACTTTATCTGGATTGGGCTTAATGCCCTCAGGGGTGATAATGTGTCCTAAATAGGCAGTGTCTCTTTTCAAAAACTCGGACTTGTTGAGTTGTATTTTAAAATTTGCTTCTCTAAGGCGTTGGAAGACTTTTTTGATGCTTGTGATATGTTCCTCCAGAGAAGTCGAAAATATTATGATGTCATCCATGTATACGACACATATTTCGTTGGTAAGGCCGCGAAGAACATTCTCCATAGTCCTTTGGAATGTTGATGGAGCGTTTTTCAGTCCAAAAGGCATGCGACAGTACTCGTAGTGTCCATTATTCACTGTAAATGCAGTTTTCGGAATGTCATTGGGATCCATTTCGATTTGGTGGAATCCACTAGCCAAATCAAGCGTCGTGAAGTATTGACAACGGCCTAGTTTGTCAAGAACGTCTGAAATGTTTGGAATAGGATACCGGTCACTTATAGTTTTTTTATTTAATTTTCGGTAGTCCACCACGAGACGCCACTTTTGTTGTCCTGATGCGTCCTTCTTTTTCTTAACTATCCATATAGGAGAGGACCATGGTGATTCGGAGGGTTGTATTATTTTTTGTTGAAGCATTTTATCAATTTGAGATTTGACTTCTTCTTTGTGAATATGAGGGTACCTGTACGATTTTGTGTATACTGGGATTTCGTCGGTGGTACGAATCTTGTGTTTTACCATATTAGTAAATGTTAAAGGGCAATCCTCATTGTAAAATATATCACTGTATTCTTTGCATAATTTTGTAATTTTTTGTCTCTCTTCGGAATTCATGTGGTTGGTTCTAAGAAGAGCTTCAATATTTGTAGATTTTGGAAGAGGAGTTTCAATGCTGTAGCATTCGAAATTATGTTTTATTGGTAGGGAGTTTATGGGAGATGTAAGACTTACAATAGCGTCGTTACAGGTTGGGTTGCTAAGCTCAATATAGGCATAGCTTTTATCAGATCGTGTTATTAGTGCTGGCATAATACACTGGTTGAAGGTCATTTCAGGTACGAAAATATCCCCATCCTTTGTGCTCACAGGCACCTTAAAAATACTGGTGCTTTTGGCTTTGACAACGGCTTCGAACATGTTGTGAACACCGGTTTCCAACATTTGAATTGGATTTTTAGCATGCTCGGTTAAAAGTTCCCTCTTTGAAAGGTTTACACAAGCTTCCAATTTTTCTAATAGATCTAAGCCGATTAGACCATCGAAAACGTTATGAAATTTATAAACGTGAAATTTATAATATTTATCTGAATTAAATTCGCTAAATAGCGGCAGATTGATGGTAAATTTGTGATGAGTAGTGCAATGCACGTTGGTGACTGAAAAGGGTTCATGGTTCATTTGAAAATGTGGATAATATTTTTTGACTACTTCGGGGGATAGAAAAGATTGATTTGAACCTGTGTCAATAAGTAGCTTGAGCGGAGGGTTGCTTATTTGAATATAAGGAAGCTGTCTTTTTGAATGAACATTGACTTGTATTACGTTTCCTCGTTTTGGTTTGAAACCTGGTAAAAAAATTTGATCGTTGCAGGTCTCATGAGTTACATTATTTTCGGGTGACAGGTCGCATTCGTATGCTTGATCGTATGTAATTGGAACGAGTGCCGGTTGGTAATTATTAGGGTTGTATTCATCGGAAAATTCAGGATTCTCCATTTCATGCAGGTTCAGTTCTTCAAAAGCAAAATCTGGATACTGTCCAATGTTTTGGAAATAATTTGGCTGCCTTGGATTTAGTTGCTGTGGTCGAAAATTCGGATTTGGAATGAACCTTGGAGTATAATTTCTAGTTGTATTTTGGTGTGAGATCCCGCTCATACGAGGAGTATTATTATTATTTCTTGGTGCGTTAGAATACGAAATTCCACTCATAGGGGTAGGCCTTGACCTTGGAGTTGTGTTTGGATCTTGATGAAAGTAGTTAGATCTGTTTGGTTGGGTTTGAACTTGGCTGTTGAAATTTGGCCTTGGATTTTGAAGGTTTTCTGAATTAATTTGATTTCCTAGTTGACGGTTTTGATTAAAGGTCGTAGGTCTTTGTTGGGGCTGATTTGGGAAAAATCTTTGCGTATTAAATCTATTATTTTGAATTGAAGTTTGGTTTTGTGGCTGGTTGCGTTTTTGTAAATACATTATATTAGTTTCTTCTTTAATATATTGCAGGGCTGCAGGGAGAGATTCCGGTCGCATTGCGCGAATTGTAGAGCCCAAAGGTTCTTTTAAACCTGCTAGAAATGTTTTTAACGCCTGGGCTGTGAAGAATTCTCGCTTACAAGAGATAACGTTTTCGTCTACGTTATGAATGTTAACATAGTTTATAACAGTTGTCAACAGGCTGACGCATCTGTCGTGAAATTGCTGCGGGCTCTCGTTTCCTTGGTGTAAATTTACAAGGTCACGGTTGAGGGAATTTTCATCCCTTTGATCAGAGAAATTTTGAATTAAAACGGCTTTAATTGCTGGCCAAGTATTCGCGGAATTAACATCAACTACATCGAGAGCTTTTCCGCGCAATTTTCCGATTATGCCATTAATGACAAGAACATTTTGGAAATTATTTTGATTATTAGCATTATAAAACTGTGTTACAACATTATCAACAGTGTTTATAAACCTGTACAATGAGTTGACATTGCCGTCATACTCTGGCACTATTTTCAGCGCAAAATCAAACAATCGTAATTGTTGATGCTGTTCCATGTTTTATTTTATTTTTTTACAAAACAACAACAAATAAGAAGAATAATATATTATGGTTTACTTTTATTTATTTGTGACCTTAGTCGTCCGCAATAAAGATCCACTTTTATATTTTCTTAACAAGAACTACGAGTCAATTATTTTTATCACTTTGATTCACTTTCACTTCACTTATAAATACACAATATTAGAGGATTGAAGGAGAGGATAAGTTATGAACTGATCTTATCTAGGAGTACTCACAGTAATATCAGCAACCCGATCATCGTAATTAGTCCCACGAAGGCGATTTGTGTCCCCCAGGGCGTCACAGCTTCCACAAAAATAAAAAGTTTATTCCGGGAAAATAGTTCTCACTATAAACCGTTAAAACGGACACTGAACACGATTTTCGGTTGTCCAGCTTAGTGAAAATTACCGACTGCGCCAATTATGCTCTTGTAAGGAGCATTTTAAATAAAAATGTAGAGTCCTTTTGTAACTACATTTAATTAACACAATTAAGTTACATGTTACTCAATCAAATAATATCTTAGGACTAAATTATAATCGGTGATCTCACGGTCGGCCCAAGTCGAACGGATATCACCGCGGCGGGTCGCTTATCGTTCGGAATTTGCAAGCTAGCGTCTGGCTTGGCTCGCTCGCTCGAACACTGATGCACTTATACCTAGAAGTTTTATTCTACTACAACTTATTTAACCTTACAACATGTCTTAATATATTTAGGTGGTAAGGTTATGTATAGTGTACATAACACGTCTGAATTCTCAAGACATGTTCTTTCATTCACTTAACTGCTTTTTCCAGTTCTTGTACCCTTCATTAGCTAGCGACACTAATTTTCTAAACATCTTACATGGAGCGCAAAACACTGCACCCTTCTCTTTGAAAATAGGAGCCAGGGTCTAGGTCGTGTTTCACCATTGCTCAACAGTCGGCTACAAATCGATAGTGATATCTGATTTTATCTACGTACTGATGCCTTGAAGAAGGAACATTTAGTATAAGGCACTCCAATGTAACTTCGCCTAGCGCCCACTCAGCAGGATCGTCACTAATAGAAGAAGGAATTGCAACATTACAGTTATCGAATTACGTCCAGGTTTTGCTAATCTCTCGATCGCTCCGTGCACGGCACGCGACGTTGCCAAACCGGTGCCTGCAGACGGCGAAACGGTGACCATGCGGGTTATAACCGCGTAAAATGCCCGTAATAAACCCGTTATAACAGCGTTGCCAGTCTTCAACCTTTTGTCTTTTCTCTTGCTTGCTTTGCTCTTACTAGTGGTGACAACTTAGGGTTGAACAAAAACTCGGATGCTACGAAGATGAATCTCGGATGCTACGGGATGAAACGCGGATGCTACGGGTATGATACGCGGATGCTACGGTCACTAATTCCGTTATGCACGGGTATGAAACGCTGGTCACACGTTCTAGTGGGCGTAGTAGTCCGTCGTGTTAAATTCCGTGCCTGATACGTTCCTATTACGGTCATGGTATGACACGGTGTAGTGGGCAGAGACCTTTACGATGACGACTGAGATGATTAATAATGGCAAATTCATTTTAACTTTCGAATAATATTATTTCTGAACTATTTTTCTACTGAAATATCTTGCGGCCAATGAAAATATTGACTAAATTTAAGAATTTTAGACGATAAAGAAGATTGTCCCCCAATATTTATATTTATGTGTTATATACGAATTCATTTCTGTCGTCAAAGGCGTCATCGGCGTCATTATTAAGATCGTAATTACCATCTACTACGTCAATTTGGTTTTCGACAACATTTGATACACTAGGTAGTAGTAACAATTCTCTCATTCTTTTATCACAAGAAGTCGGTTGACCATTTTCAAGTTTTCCGGTGATCTTACTTAAAGCAACAACGATAAGACGATCGGCAATGTACTTAATGTCGTCAAAAGTTGAAGATCATTTCATTTGGATTAAAAACTTCACGAAGAAGTTCCTGACTCTTTTATCTATATATTAAAAACTGCAACACTTTTATAAATTGAGACGTGTCTAATCGAATTCCGTTTTTTTACCTTTTTTAAATATAGGTATGATAATAGATGTTTTTAAAATATCTGGGTATATTCCTTCCGAAAAAGATTGGTTAATAAAAATGCAGTACGGTATTGTTAGCTGCACTTCTTCTAATTAGTGTGGACTCATCGTTCCCGTAACTATATTTATTTTTAAGAATTTTATTATTTTATTTACATCTTTAGGTTGAACTGGTCATCATACAGTGAGAGTGAGGTCAGTGGGTCAACAACAGGTATCCGCGCGGGGGCGACCGATGCAAACAATGCATTAAAGTGGTTCGCTACTTGATAAGAATCTGACGTCGTAACGGTTTACTGTTTTATTTTCAGCTTATTTTATGCCCCTTATGTATACATGGTTTTCTGATTGCGATATAATACGTTTTAAAACTTTACTGTACATTTTGTAATCCTTAATAAAAATAGGGTATTTTGAGTACATAGCTAGTATTTGTAAGAGTCTTTTTGAGGAGGGCTGTCCATTGTATATTTTGTAACTGCAGTTTGAACTTGCTTATATTCGTTTCATCAAATATCCTTTTGTTTACTGTCCAAACAGGTTGGTATTAATTTGACTCGTGTTAGGTATATACAAGCGGCTGCCCGCGACTTCGTCCGATATATATATATATATATATATATACGCCCGCGACTTCGTCCGCGAAGTTTTTAGGTAACTACAAATTTTATAAATTAGGTCAACTTTTTTCAGTCAGTTTTAAGGCCTGATGCTAGACTATTAGAAGAAGAGAGAGGTGGAGTTTCCGACACCGGCCAAAATGAAATTTTCTAGACGGTACCTTAGCATTTCAAAAGGCATAGCAAAAAAAACACAACCTAAAATGTGCTGAATTGCGGACCAAAGCGAGTTCATGCGATTCTTATTTTAGTGTACAGGGTAATATGAGAGCCATAAAAAATTAAATTATTATAGAAAGTTTGGTACACTTAATTATTATGTGACATACAAAACACTAAGAAAATATTGTTGCCAGTCAACCGTAGGGCGAAACAGGGAATGCAAATCTATTTGACAAAAGAGAATAATTCACGTGGACGTTGTCACGGCGCAGAAAACGGAAAAGAAATAAAAACATAAGCTGGTCACCTTAGCGTAACACCTCTTTACAATACTTTTATAGGGTGTGCTTTGTTTTCATACTTTTATAGGGTGTGCTTTGTTTTCATGATATTTTCGTAGCCGAAAATAGTGATTAGGTTTCGGACAAGCACTGAAAATGGCTTTGATTATTTTAGCAATTTCGTGGCTTTCGTGTTCTGCTTTTGTAGGTGAATCAGGGTCAGGTTCTGGGACGCCGGCTATAATAATGTTTTTTGCCCGTGTAAAACGTTCAGAGCACTCAGCGATCAGATTTTCATAGGTAGCACTCGTAGACGAGGGGTCCTAAATGTGTGACATTTTAAGTAACTTGACATCCGTTTCCAACTGTCCTACTCGGGCATCTGTAGGACTAGTGGACGCTACTAAGGAGTTTACTACAGTTTTTAGTCTGTTTTGCTTTGCAGTCATATTATATATGCTACTACGGCTATCAGCTACTTGACTCTTTATGTTACTGACATCTTAACACAGTTTATTCATGTTCTCCGTTTGGATATTATAAGTTGTTTATAAAACGTGCATCATTCCCGACATTTGTTTCTTTAAGTCTCTTAGTTCCGATAAAATATAATCGTTATCATCAGATAGTTTCCGTTTATTCTGAAAAGTATTTTGCTCCTTATCCAGGTCAGTGCACATCGCGAGGTTGGCTTGCGATCCGCCAAACCCGTCGCCGATGCCACCTCCAGGCGGCGTGCGTTGTAAATTCATAGGAGCTCCGTGGTGTTGACCGGCCGATGCGTCACTCACTATGCACTCTTGTTACTACACAGAGCGAAAGGCTGCAAGAACCGTGCGGCTTGCCTAGCTAATTTTAACTCTAGTGTATAAACGTAAGGGCCAGAATAACTTGCAGGATTCATTGCGAATTTTAAAATACTGCAACACGACTGCACCGCGCGCGTTTAACCGGACGACTTTAATGATAGATGCCAAAGAAAACGAATATTTCAAAACATTTTTTCAATCCTGTCTGAGGCACATAAATAAATAAATCAGCCCTAAATTATTTATAGTTTTAATAATGGGTTATAATAATTTTAATGGGTTGCCCCAAAAAGAGTATTTTGCCCACACGTTTTGGCATTTGTCAATAGGCACCACTTCTTCATCACTCAAATTGATGTCCCAATCCGGAATCACATTAAAAAATATTTCTACGGAAATGGCACGTGGTAGTCCTAGCGACCAAATGTTATTTTTTTATGTTTTGAATCTAAAAAAAACATTTAAGATACCTATATTATAGAAAATTAATGTAGTCGGGGGACAGACTGTGATATTATATGAACGTACTGATCAACCACTGCGTGACCTCATCAAATTCCTCTTAGCAAAGCTTCCAATACGCAAGCGATTTTGGTTAGTAAATATTTTGTTTTTAAAAAACTCGCAATTGACTCGCACTTAGTACCTACTTTTCTTCTAAGTAAAGAATTTTAACGAGTAATACGAGTAAATCGCCTGTTGTCAAAGCATTTTTTTTTTTTACTCCGGGTAGGTTTGCGCTTGACCACAAATCACTTGCGCGTATGGTAAGCGATATTGTGGTCTAGGATGGAGCGCGCTTACCTAGTAAAAACCGGTTCACTCTCGTCTTGAAGACCGTAAGCTTGTAGTTTTCAGGGAACAAGGATTCCGGCAAGGAGTTCCACAGCTTGGCTGTTCTCACAATAAAGGAGGAAGCGAAACGCTTCGTGCGAGTTTTTGGAACTGCCACAGTAAAACGATGTCGCCTTGCCGTATTCCTGGTCGTCCGATGGTAGAAGCATGTTTTTAAATCAAATAACGACATTAAATCCCTTTTTTGAATAAAGCCATTATTTTATCAGCTGGGCGTGGAATCTTCGACAAAAATCTTCCATGGGATAAATAATAAATATACAACTGCTACCACGTGCGAACAACAGCTAACCGTATGAAGCCCGTTCGCACATTCACAATAATATTGTTCGATACTGTTTATCTCTTTAATGTTTGCTGTATACTGAACAGAGGATCTGTAAACTTCGGCGAGGCGGAACTTGTATTTTTAATTTATTATCTTTCACGTACTGCATTATTAAAGTGTCGTCTTCTTTAAGCATCTCAGCGAAATAGGAAACTGCTTGTCTGAGTTGGTATGTAGGTACAAGTGTATTTTACAGTACATATGGTGCTATATTACCGCACGAGTGCGGTAATCAGCAGATTACGTGCATATGTCGAAACTTTAAAGAGCCATATGTACTGTAAAACGTTGTACGATACACGTGCGAACAGTTAATTCGCAACTCGTGTCGATTTAAAACACTCCCTTCGGTCGTGTTTCAATTTATCACCACTCGTTGCGAACTTACTGTTCTCTGCACTTGTATCGTAATGTACTATAAAAGTCAGTTTTTTTAATATTTGAAGAATCTTGTTCTTTTCTTTTAACATCCCCTGTACAGTCTATACAAACCATCGTACTTTGCTAATATACCTGGATTGGTTTTCTTCGTGAGAAGTCGGTTGTTTCCGCTTGCGTTTTAGTGAAGGCATATAAACACGATAACCTTTTGACTTATAACATCATCAAATCATTGGCAACGACATCACGGACACCCCAGTCAAGGAAAACACATCTCCCTCTTTCAATAGACTAGTTAAACCGTTTGGATCATTTATGACTGTACGCATGATTACGCCATGCCAAGAATATAAGCATCAGTAGTGCAAACCGTAAATGGTTTACACAATGGTGTTTTCTTCTGTCCAGAAAAAGATTTACGCTGGTATTCATTATTGCTAGTTTATTCGTGTCGAGCATAGGTGTCATCGCAAATAAGTATTACGCAATTATCTACATTCAGGAGCTTCTTAGCAATATCTGTGGTATAATTTTCAATAAGGTATTCCCTAGTGTGTACATTTGAACTGAATTTAAGTGGCAAAATGTCTTTTTCAAAAGAGTGTATAACACTGTCCGGATAGTCAGATATAGCTTGTTGTCTTTCGAGACCCAGAAGTGTGCTGGTCAATTTATTTGACGCTCCTGTTCCTATTAACGGGTTATAACAACAAAATGAGAATACATTTGGGCAACAATAAAATAAATACTGTCATCCCAGAAAAAAAAAATTGTCAAGATGTTGTTGCTACCTCATTTGAAAATCGTAGACTTCATTTGTTTTTTTTTTTCATAATTTTAACACTGAGACTACGCGTTGTACAGTTTTACAATTTCAACATAAGATTGGGTAAAAAGTACACAGTGGACCAGTTTAACAAGGATAATGTGCCAAAATCTACTATTTACAGAATCCTAGCATCCTTGACGGTAGCTCGTAAAAGTGGCAGCGGTCGACCAGCGAAGATAATGACTAAGAGAAGGCTGGAGCTGCTCCACATTACTTTTAATAACGATTCCATAAGCCAACGAGTGGCCGCCAATAAATTTAAAAGTACTCAACCATACATCTGTAGTTCGTTAAAAAACATGGGTCTGGAATGCAGAAAGAAGATAAGGGCACCAGAATACACTGATGAGTAAAAATCGATGGTTACGTCACTATGTCGCTGGATGATCCGCAATTACAAAGTAAAAAGTTTTATTTTGGAGGATGAAAGTTATTTTCCTTTAAGTAAAACCCATATTCCTGGAAATTATCGATACTATACCAGCGATGTTTCTACTACATCAGAGGACATAAAACACAAGTACAAGCACAAGTTTGAGCAAAAAGTTAAGTTATATGTGGCTATTTCTGAACAAGGTACATAGAAGGTTCAAGCTAAGTGGTTTAGCAGTCTAACAAAAAGTGTACGAAAAAGAGTGTTTGAAAACAATATTGATGCCTTTTATTCGTAAATATCATTCAGATGGACAATATGTTTTTTGGGCTGACAAAGAATCTTAGCACTGCCAAAGAAACGGTACAGTTCCTAGAGGTTGCGTTTTCGCCATTTTGGCTTCGGAACTCCAACAAGAGATGGAACGAAAATGGGGTTCATAAAACACTGTGCGGATGGTATTATACCATTTGTGTACGATCAGATAACGTTTTTCTGGACAAATGTCTCGCATTTTGCGAATTTTGCAGAAATACACTTTTATTTATAACAACATATTTAACGTTGAGATTCTCATGTTGTATGGAATCCGATATAGTTCTTGTAAAAAATGTATGTAAGATTATAGGTAAGTGCATTGTGCACACGGCTGTTTATATACGTAGAACGAAACGTGTATGATAGCCGCCATATTGTGTCAAAAAGATTTTGACGACTTACTGAGGTCTGATTGGCTACTGCCTTCACTGCCATTGGACGTCAAACGTCAAAATAAAGTGACAAATAAAAATAAAATGGCGTCTCCTCGGAATTTCATCTAGTCACTCTGAACATTTTTTTAATTTTGGCAAATGTTATTATTTAAATTGTAGTATTGATAGTTTACTATGCAGTAAACAAACGAAACAGTGTGTAGCTAATCTAAACACAATCGATCGTCTATAGTTGACACTCAATTGTCGGTCACCTCTGTTTTTCTTAGGGAATTAAGATTGTAGTGCCGTCTGTTGGTGCGTTGAGGGGCACTGGGACAGTTAGCAAGAGTAGGTAGGTATTAGATTAGATATTAGTTCATAGCATAGTTTAATCGATTAAATAGTTTAATCGGTTTAAATTCATCCGGAAGCGCGTAATAACCATTGTTTGGACAACAAATGGAAGATAGTGAAGTGCGTCATATGTGGCATGGCATGCAAGTTCTCATTTTGCAAAATGTACGAGTGTTGTGGTTGTAAAACGTAGAACTCTGTGAAAGGACGAAGATATATCGTTTTCCCGGATATGAGACGTGATAAATTAAAATATAAACCTGCTGATAAGTTAAATATTTGTTAAATTTCATTTAACTAAGATCAACATAGTTCACGGTATTTCAATTGAACACCAGTTTCATTTTACATCGGACCACCACCACCACCACCATATCAGCCCTAGGACGTCCACTGCTGGACATAGGCCTCCCCCAATTTCATGGGGGGTAAATGCCATAATCGCCACGCTCGGCATGCGGGTTGGCGATCGCAGTATCTCCACCGCATTCTAGGAATGCTGCTGCCCATTCCCCGGTGGTCTTGGTCGTAGTTTAAGGACATACCCGGGTCCGGGTCTTTTTACATCGGACGTTAGTGTTCAATTGGAAATGCCGTGAGTTTCTACACAAAGTTAAATTTAAATGAGCTATATATATTTATCGTTGCATGTTCACAGTAAGTTCCATGGCCACAGTGCCATTCAATAATTAAAAAAAATAAACGTCAATAATCTACCAGCGGGTACAGATTAAATATATGTACTTGCTTACGGTCTATATTTTTGGTTCGTGAGTTAGCGGTCTGAACCCTTACTAGTCAGTGATTGTGCACACGTACTTATCCCTTTTTCCTATTTTTGCTTTTTTTTTCTAAAATAACTAAATATGCTGCAATGTGACTTTTTGTTAGCTTAATTAATAAAATTAAAAAAAAAACATTTGTTGCTAACCATTGAAACCAAAAACCTTTATTTCAACTTTTTTCTTATCATTATTATGAATAAAATAGTAGCACTGCAAATCTGTGCCTATATTTCTGAAAAAACCCCATTAAACGCAATGATATTTTATAAATTAGACGACGATCTATTTAATAAATAAGGTGTAAACCTATCGGTTTGTCGGCCTGTTTAGCCTAGTTGTTAGTGTCACTGCCTTCGAAGCTAGAGGTCCCGGGTACGAATCCCGGTAATTAAAAGGCATTTGTTTTTGTGGTGAGCAGAGACGAGACTTGGATGTTTTCTATGTATTTAAGTACATTAAATTTATTAAATATATCGTCGTCTAGCAGTGGCTGCCACTGAGATTTTTTGCTGGGCAACCCGGAGCAAAAATAAGTATCTATCAATAAGGTAGTTTTTTTGTACAATTATTACCAACTGTACTTTTTGAACTACTCCTGAAGAGTATTCTAATTCCCCCAAACGAGACGGATTATTCCCAACATCAAATGACCTTGAAATACGCCTCGATCGCAACTAAACAATAAATAAAAAACAGACACATACTTAATTGACATAATCATACACAAAACACTGGTATAACGTACATCTAAATTTCACTACTATATTAAGTTGGTTTGTCATTAAAGATTACATTAACAATAAGCATTCGTAAATATATTTGTTGCTTTCATATTTTGTATACTATTCACCAAATAACAAAGTAGCGTGTTGCGCAATCCGCCATGGATAATTAAAATAAGAATGCAAATTTGATAATATTTTGCTAATTCGCTCAAGACAGGTTTTAGTATAATTTTAATATTTTACCGAAACAAGACATTCTATTATAAACCTTATTATTATACATTTAAGGTGAAATTCCAGTGAGATAATACTAAAATAAGCGGCTGTACAGCGGCTTGCAAAGACGCGTGGAAGGCGCCATTTTCACTGAGAGTCTTGGAAGCGCGTTATCAATATGTGCGTACGAGTATTATTTCGATGTGTGCACGCTGTAGTACACGCGCAAAGGCAAGTCAGTCTTCATCGGCTTTGCGCGCTCGGCGTGTGATTCATACTGATAGTGATTTGTTGAAATATTTTGTCATGACGCTGTTTAGTAAATTTCATTGTCAAATTCAGGGTGGTTTGTATTTATATTATTGATTTATGACATTATAATTATGGTAAATGCAGAAAGAAATTTTAGGCCAGCCGGTGGGAATCGTGTTGTATGGAGCTCCGCTACTATCGTCTAGTGCCCATAACACAAGCCTTATTGAGTTTACTATGGGACTAGTTCGAGTTGTGTAAAAAACGACACCTATTATTTATTTAATATTTATTATTTATTTCAACCTAAATACATACTCCGTTTACTTGATAACTTTTAAAAGCTAATATTTGCTAAGCTTTACAGCGTCTTGTTGGCGTGATTGGTATGTACGAGGGGCGGCTGATAAGTCCTAAGCCTATGGTATTTCGAGGTCGTAAATGCGTTTATGGTAGTGGCCACTAGAAAGGCCATTTAAAAACAAATTATTAAAATCAAAATCATGTCATATTTGTTTGAATTTTTCGTGTGATATTCAACGGCAAAGTTCACCATGTCTGAAATATCAAAAAATATTACGAAAATTGAGCACCGTGCTGTAATTAAGTTCCTTACAAAAAGTGCTAAATCACCGCAATGTATTTTTGAAGAAATGGCTAGTATTTATGGTGCTAATGGACCTTCTTATGCTACGGTCAAAAAGTGGAGTCGCTTATTTAAACTGGGTAGGGAGTCGATTGAAGACGATCCCCGTTCAGGGAAGCCAATATCGGTGGTGACTGAAGAAAATGTAAGAAACTTCAAAAAATTGGTATTAGAAGACCGGAGAGTTAAGGTTTGGCAAATAGCTGATACTCGTACTGTAGGCATTAGTAAAGAACGGGTTGGGGAGATTTTACATGAACATTTGAACATGACTAAGGTCAGTGCTCGCTGGGTACCGAAAATGCTGACGGCGTTCGATAAAGAACGTCGTGTTGAAGATTTAGATCTGTGCGGAGATGGTATAGATTAAGTTTGCTCACGAATAGTAACTGTTGATGAAACATCGATCAGGCAGTATGATCCGGAGTGTAAGTCAGAATCCCTGCAGTGGATTGAAAAGGGTGAAAGACCACCGAAGAAGTTTAAAGTGCAAAAATCGGCTTCTACTCGTAAGTTTATGGCCACTGTGTTTTGGGACTGTGATGGCATTCTCTTAATAGATTATTTGGCCAAAGTAAATGCAGTTCTACAGTAAATGCACTTTATTATGCCAATCTATTGAGACAGGTGCGAAAAGCGATAGTTGAGAAAAGGAGGGGCAAATTAAGGAAACGCATTTTGTTTTTGCAAGACAATGCACCCGTTCACACTGCCCGGGTTGCGAAACAGGCTCTGAAGGAAATCGGCTTCGATGAAATCGACCACCCACCCTACAGTCCAGACCTAGCCCCTAGCGATTATTTTCTGTTCATTAATTTAAAGAGAGCGTTACGGGGAAAGCGATTTGGCAGTGATGAGGAGATGAAGGCGGCTGTACAGGAGCATTTTGAAGGCCAATCTAAATAATATTTTTTAACGGCCTAATAGCATTGTATAAAAACTGTAAAAAATGCATTGAATTAGAGGGAGATTATATTGAAAAATAAACATAAAAGCTTTGTTTTTTCTACCATAGGCTTAGAACTTATCAGCCGGCCCTCGTATGTATACCACGTGTACCAAATTACAGCTTACTAGTAGTACGATTACTTAGCTAAGCCGCGCACAGACGTACGGACGTACATTCCGGATCTTGATTGATTTTGATATTATGGCGTTTTTTTAAACCTGTAGTATTAGTGGTACTTTATAGTTAGTATGATATAGAATTAATATTATATAATTGATTATATAGAATACATAGCATACATTTTTGACATGTAATGTTAATATTATGAATACATGAATATGAATATGCGGTGTCTCATCAGTTTAATATTTTTTCGTAATTTCACATCATATTTCTATAGCGGTTCATAGCGTACACCTTCCTACCAAATTTCATTATTGTAGTACTCATAGTCTCCGAGTGAATCGGCTATGACATACGGATGGACGGACGGACAGACGTAACGAATCTATAAGGGTTCCGTTTTCTCCATTTTGGCTACGTAACCCTAACTAGCCTCTTACACATGCTATCACGCTACACCACGTATTATGGTATAACTGTATTTAATGATGACGTCGCTATTAATCCATGTGACCATAGGATACAATACAAATGTAATCTAAATATATAAAAGAAGAAACTGACTGACTGACTGACTGACTGACTGACTGACGGACTGACTGACTGACTGACTGACTGACTGACTGACTGACTGACATATCAACGCACAGCCCAAACCGCTGGTCCTAGAGATTCCAAATTTGGCACGTAGGTTCCTTATAAGGTCTAGGGGTGCATTAAGAAAGGATTTTTCAAAATTCAACCCCTAAGGGGGTGAAATGGGGGTCCGAAGTTTGTATGGGGAAACAAGATTAGTTGGACTATTTTATTCGAAACTTCACAGGAGTATTTCTAACGATAAATGAGTAAATACGTGTTTCAGGTTTTTTGAGAAATCAACCCCTAAAAGGGGGAAATCTGGTGACAAAATCGACATTAGTATTGTTTTTATGATATACCGGGTCGCTGATAACGAAAACAACAATAATTTTATAATCTCACGCGGAGGACGTGAAATACCATCCCCTCTGTTGGGGTGCGAGGGGGATGAAATGTCTAAATATTAATATGGGTGTCGTTTTTATGGTTTTTTGGGACGTTAATTACAAAAATGGCATCGGTTTTGTAATTTAATATTGTGGACATGAAAAATTTTGAAAAATTGTACCAAATTTCAAGAAATAACTGACTGACTGAGTGATTGACATATCACCGCACAGCGCAAACTGGTGGTTCTAGAGATTCCATATTAAGTCAAAGTCAAAGTCAAAATATTCTTTATTCAAATAGGCCTAGCAACAAGCACTTTCGAATCGTCAGTTATAACATGTATTAACATATATATTAATTAATTATTTAGAGCAATTTATTGATGCTATTATTATTCTTCAAAATAAATATTGTTGTTGTAGACATGTCAAAGTAAGAAATTATTTTGTAGTAAAATTCACAATAGGATCGTCAAAAAATAAATAATAATAATAATAGAAAAATATATAAAAAATAGAAATCTAGACAGTTTCTAGAATAAAATCAAAATATCAAAAAAAAAGATCATATTAATATCTAACGCCATAATGATTAATTCATTAATATTTCAGTCACAATTAATCCCACGGTGTTTTATCATTCATGTAGTCATGTGTGCTATAATATGCTTTCGATATGAGTTGACGCTTTACATAATTTTTAAATTTATTAATAGATAATTCAGTTACATTTCTTGGAAGCTTATTATAAAACTTCACACCATTACCCATGAATGATTTTCTAATTTTCTGTAGGCGAGTGGTGGGCACCGCGAGTTTGTGTTTATTTCGAGTATTAATATTATGTATGTCACAGTTCTTCCTGAAATTTACAATGTTTTTATGTACATACACAATATTATCATAGATGTATTGACAATGCAATGTCATTACATTAATGTTCTTGAACTTATCTCTAAGTGAGTCTCTATGGTTCATTTTATATATTGCTCGAATAGCCCTCTTCTGCAGAACAAAAATGGTATTAATATCTGAAGCACTGCCCCATAGTAAAATACCATACGACATAATACTGTGGAAGTAACTAAAATATACTAATCGAGCTGTCTTCACGTCTGTCAGTTGGCGGATCTTGCTCACGGCAAAAGCTGCAGAACTCAGTCTATTCGAGAGATTAGCAATATGGGGACCCCATTGGAGTTTGGAATCTAATGTTAATCCAAGAAAAACTGTACTATCCACTAGTTCCAATTCCTCATCTTTCACAATGACACTTGTTTGATTGTGCTTAACGTTAGTCGTGACAAACTTGATACATTTGGTCTTTTTCTCATTTAACAATAAATTGTTGACATTGAACCAATTAACTACTTTAGAAATAGCATTGTTTACATCTATATTAGCTTGTTGCTGTCGTTTGACTTTGAATATAAGAGAGGTATCGTCTGCAAACAATACTATATCATGGTGGGTCTTTACGAGGTATGGCAAGTCATTTATGTAGATAAGGAATAGGAAAGGTCCCAATATTGATCCCTGCGGTACACCCATCGAGACCACTGATCCTGGAGATCGCTGTCCATTCACATCGACCCTTTGTATTCTACCATATAGATAAGATTTTAGCAAATTCAGTGCCGATCCTCTAACTCCATAGTAGTGCAGTTTCCTGATTAATGTTTCATGACATACGCAGTCGAAGGCCTTGGACAAATCGCAAAAAATACCTAAGGCATCCTGTGACTCTTCCCAGGCATCGAATATATGTTTAGTTAGCTCAACAGCCGCGTCGGTTGTCGAGCGACCCCGCGTAAAACCAAATTGCTTATTATGCATTAAATTGTTTGCATTAAAATGTCTTATTAATTGGGACAAAACTAATTTTTCAAAAATTTTACTAAATGTTGGCAGCACAGATATTGGTCTAAAATTAGTGGGGTCAGAAGTGCTACCTGATTTAAATAAAGGAGTTATTTTACTATGTTTCATTAGATCAGGAAACTCACCGCAGTCAATACTGTTATTAAATACAACTACCAAGTCAGGCGCTATGACTTCTATTAGAGATTTGACAGCATGGACAGAGACTCCCCAGAGATCACCAGTTTTTTTGACATTAATTGATTTAAACGCCTTTATTACATCTGGGGTACTAACATACTCAAAATGAAGATTTCCACTACATTCTGTTATCTTTTAACAATGTAACGGCAGACGAAGGTGAAGAATTTAATGTCTTTGTTGTGGATACTGGTATCTCAGTGAAAAATTTTTCAAATTCTGTTGCTACTTCTAAACTTGAATCTATAATTATGCCATCAATTTTTAGTTTAAGATCATTCATTTTGTGCTTTGATCTACCAGTTTCCACATTAATTAATTTCCATGTTGTTTTGATAATGTCCGAACTATTTGTAATTTTCTGGCTTATAAAATTACGTTTAGCTATATGACAATCTATTTTAAATTTCTTAGAATATTGTTTGACATGTTCCTTAAATTCATCACTCATATTAAACCGGCGTTCCTCATATAAAGCATACAGTGCTTGTCTACGTTTATGTAAGTCCTCAGTAGCCCACTCACTAAAAACTGATGTCCCACCAACCACGACCGATTTGGATGTAAAAATCGCATTATAATGTTTCATAAAAGTGTGAAAAAATGAATTGTACATTTCGTTTGGACTCATATCGGAAGACAGAAAGGGTAGCGCCTGGACTAGACTTTGCTTCATTCGTTCCATACGGCCCGTGGTTACTGGTACAATAGTTATTTGTTTCCTCAGGGTATTTCTTCTTAATGTCTCAAATACCATTA
Source organism: Notocelia uddmanniana (assembly GCA_905163555.1). NCBI lineage: Eukaryota > Metazoa > Arthropoda > Insecta > Lepidoptera > Tortricidae > Notocelia > Notocelia uddmanniana. Next base: position 60,672,539 of record LR991052.1, read on the forward strand.
ATTGACCTAAGTGATCTGATTCTAATTTACTGATTACACTTTTAGTGATTGGAACAATATTAGTGAAAATGTTATCTATACAGGTGGCGCTTGTAGCAGTGACTCTAGTAGGCTCCGTAAATATATGACTCAAATTACAAGATTTGAAAAGATTCAACAATCTGATACTTGTTGTTGATATTTCTAAAATGTTTACATTGAAGTCTCCGCATATAAGTAATTTCTTACTAGAGAGTGATATTTTAAGTAGCACGGATTCCATTATGCTTTCAAAAAGGTCAAAATTACTTAATGGCGGCCTATACACACAGACAACAATAAATTGCTCTAATTCTACTGCACTTATTTCTATGGTCCGTTCAACAGACAAGGATACAATGTCCTTACGTTCCTTAAATTTTAATTTATTATGTAATATTATTAATGACCCACCATGTATGGAACTAAGTCTGGTGAACGAACTTCCCACCTGGTGGTTATTAAATTGAGGCATTAATTCATTATTTTTTAACCAATGTTCAGTTACACACAATATTTCAATATTATAATCATTCAAAAAGAGTTCAATCTGTAAGTCTTTTCCTCTAATAGACTGAATATTTTGGTGAACCAGGTGCATATATTTTCCATGATGGCAGTATCTTTCATTAAATTTATTAATAACTAAATTGCCAGAGTTTGAGTACTCCTTTGTCTTAAAATCTAATTTAAATGATTGGTTAAAACTGGAACCAATTCCAACTGTATATTGAACTGCTCAATAGGAGCAGAGTTATGTGCCAAATTCTTGGCAGAAATGTCAAATAAATAGGATAGTGACAAAGCTATTTGTCTTTTATAATAATTACAAAGGTAAAACTTACCTTTAGTCAATAAATTGTGTTTACCAACATATTTGTTAGTGTCAATTATGCTAAACTTACTACTATATGTACAGAGATTATGCAGAGCTATATTCAAATTATATCTAGTGTCATTTTCTGCCTTTGAAATCTGATGACAATAGGGGAATGTGAACATAATAATTTCTTTTACAGTTAATGTGTCCAATTTTTCAAAAAAATTAATTAAATTATGTTTGTTCACATTTCCTCTGTTACCCATAAGAATAAGCAGTGTTGTTTTAGAATGAATACTATTATCACTCATAATTTGATGTGACATATTATCAAGGCTACTATAAGGCAGACAATTGCTTATTGCGCTAAGCCCTGTTAAGTGATCGCTTAGATATGTGCCCATATTACTTCCAAACTCATCACAGTACATAATTACATTAGGTGTGTTCGTTTCTGAAGTGTGGAAGGAGCTATTATTATTTTGTTCTTGTGGAGGTACACTGGCACAAAGGTGTGGGTTCGATGGACCATCTGATAAATGACCACTCATTTGTTTACATAAACATGACTGGCCATTGGTCAGTGACTCAAACCGTTCCGAGTTATAATTAATTTGTGTTATTAAATCATCCATGGCTAATGAATATTCATTAATAACTTTTTTTGAATTTTCATTCATCCTATCTAAAGATTTTATTGAGTCCTCCAACTTATGAATTTTTAATTTCAATATCTGTGTGTCAGTTTCATATTTTGATCTACTATTTTTCAACTGAGCAGAATATATATCCAACTTATCCACTAAATTCACATTAATTTTGCTAAATCTCAAGTTCTTGAAAAACAATTTATTCCGTTTTGACAATGTTTGTGTTTTTTTTATGAATCTGTTCAGAAAGCACTTAGTCTGCTCATAAGTTCTGTCACTGGCCTTTAAAATTTTAATTTGGAACTCCTAAAACAAAAACCGTTGTGCATTTGAATTTCGAATCTTTTTTAAATATTTGAGTAGTATAATTTTGCAATTTTCTGTTTTCTTTAACATGGAGTGGACGCTTAAAGATAGCCGTACCGCAATAATTGCACTATATCGTTGTGGACACTCGCTGACTAAAATTTTTGAGCTACTTGAAAATTTAAAATTCTGTCTAAGATTTGTGTATCGTACCATAGAAAGATACAGTGAGGTCTCTAGTTTAAATGACAAGAAAAGAAGCGGTCGTCCGCGTACAGCTAGGACTCCAGCGGTTGTACAAGCAATTAGGGCACGCATTGCCAGAAATCCCGCTAGGAAACAAAAAGTTATGGCCCTCCAGATGGGTTTGAGCAGAAACACGGTGAAAAGAGTGCTTAATCAAGACCTGAGACTTCGTGCTTATAAACGAAAAACTGGCCATCTTCTCAATGGTCGGCTTAAAGCTTTAAGGCTTAAAAGATCTAAAGCTTTATTGAAGAAGTACGCTAAAAATAAGCATCGTTGTATACTGTTTTCGGACGAGAAAATTTTTGACATAGAAGAAAACTGTAATAAACAAAATGATAGAGTGTACGCTCGCAATAGTAAAGAAGCGTCTAATAGCATTCTCCGTATTCAAAGAGGTCATCACCCTTAATCTGTGATGGTTTGGCTGGGAGTTTCTTATGCGGGCGTCACTAGTATGCATTTTTGTGAGAAAGGAGTAAAAACTAGTGCCAAAGTGTACCAAGACACGGTGTTGACTAATATTGTGAAACCACTATCCCATACGATGTTTCTTAACCAGCATTGGGTTTTCCAGCAGGACTCTGCTCCAGCCCATAAGGCAAAGTCTACACAAGCCTGGCTCGCCTCCAATAAAATCGACTTTATACGGCATAAAGATTGGCCCTCCTCTAGCCCAGATCTTAATCCGTTAGACTATAAAATATGACAGTATTTAGAGGAAAAGGTGTGCTCAAAACCTCATGGAAATCTAGACTCGCTGAAAAAATCCCTTGCTACGGCAGTGGCCAATATCGACATGAAAGTGGTGCGTGAATCCATTGACGACTGGCCACGCAGACTTCAAGCCTGTGTAGATAATTATGGCGGTCATTTTGAATAAATGTTATACATTTAGATTCTCTAGTTTATAAGCTTTCAAACGCTGTACAAATTATACGGAATAAACTTAAACTTTTGTTTTTATTTGATACTATGTATATGACAGAACTTATGAGCCGACTAAGTATGTAGGTTCCATATAAGGTCTTGAGGTGCATTAAGAAAGGATTTTTCAAAATTCAACGCCTAAGGGGGTGAAATGGGGGTCCGAGGATTGTATGGGGAATCAAGATTAGCTGGATTATTTTATTCGAAACTTCACAGGAGTATTTCTAACGATAAATGAGTAAACACGTGTTTCAGGTTTTTTGAGAAATCAACCTCTAAAAGGGGGAAATCTGGTGACAAATTCTGAAAATCGATATGGGTGTTGTTTCCATGGTTTATTGGGTCGCTGATTACGAAAACAACAATGATTTTAAAATCCCACGTGGAGGACGTGAAATACCATCCCCTCTGTTGGAGTCCGCGGGGGATGAAATGTCTAAATATTAATATAGGTGTCGTTTTTATGGTTTTTTGGGACGTTAATTACAAAAATGGCATCGGTTTGAAATTTAATATAGTGGTCATGAAAACTTTTGAAAAATTGTGCCAAATATCAAGAAATAATTGACTGACTGAGAGACTGACAGCAGCACAGCGCAAACTGGTGGTTCGAGAGATACCAAATTTGGCATGTAAGTTCCTTATAAGGTCTAAAGGTGCATGAAGTGCCGTGAGTTCCCTATGAAGATACGACCTTTTTTGATTCTATGTATTGTAGATGGTTTTATTAATCAGTGCCGTCCGACACGATTTCGACATAAATCGATATTTGAGCGTCCGAGAGGACTCTTAATAGGAGTCCGAGGTACCTAAACTTTGAATAAAGTAACGGCCATATTAATTTTCTTCATTTCCGTCCCGATTTCGTTCAAAATCGATATCTGAGCGTCCGAGAGGTCCCTAATACGACTCCGAGGTAAAATGTGGAAAAAGTCGCAGTCATTGATTTTCTTTTTTTTTCGTCCCGATTTCGATCAGAATCGATATCTGAGCGTCCGAGAGGTCTCTTAATACGAATCCGAGGTAAAATTTGTGAAAGTGGCGGCCATATTGATTTTCTTCATTTTCGTCCCGATTTCGTTCAAATGTCCGAGAAGTCTCTTAATACGAATCTGAGGTAAAATTTGTGAAAGTGGCGGCCATATTGATTTTCTTTTTTTCGTCCCGATTATGTTCAAAATCGATATCTGAGCGTCCGAGAGGTCCCTAATACGACTCCGAGGTAAAATGTGGAAAAAGTCGCAGTCATTGAATTCTTTTTTTTTCGTCCCGATTTCGATCAAAATCGATATCTGAGCGTCCGAGAGGTCTCTTAATACGAATCCGAGGTAAAATTTGTGAAAGTGGCGGCCATATTGATTTTCTTTTTTTTCATCCCGATTTCGTTCAAAATCGATAACTGAGCGTCCGAGAGGTCCCTAATACGACTCCGAGGTAAAATGTGGAAAAAGTCGCAGTCATTGAATTCTTTTTTTTTCGTCCCGATTTCGATCAAAATCGATATCTGAGCGTCCGAGAGGTCTCGTAATACGAATCCGAGGTATAATTTAGAAAAAGTGGCGGCCATATTCATTTTTATCATTTCCGTCTAGATTTCGTTCAAAATCGATATCTGAGCGTCCGAGAGAATTCTTAATACGAATCCGGGGTAAAATTTGTGAAAGTGGCGGCTATATTGATTTTCTTTTTTTTTCGTCCCGATTTCGTTCAAAATCGATATCTGAGCATCCGAGAGGTCTCTTAATGCGAATCTGAGGTAAAATTTGGCACTCCATTCATACCTATATGCAAAAAAGTTTAATGTTACTATATAGGCGTGTGGGGTATCTATGGATTTGCTTTTAAAAACGACATAGAGGTTTCGATATTTTTTCCATTTAAATCAACCTTCAATTCTTTTTTAATTGTATGGCATTTATTTACGAACCATGAGATTTTCGAGAAGACTAGTACGGTTGCCAGTTTTTGTTGCACTTTTAGCACCACCCAGGGGTTCTGTGTATGGTAACGGTGGGTACTCCCTACGGACGCGGTGCAAACTTCGACCCCCCTTTGTCAAGTGAGTGGGCAACTTGACTGTTAGAAGTTCGCAAGCCGCTCGAAGGCCTCTAACTTGGCTTAACGATTGCAGCCGGGATCAACGGCTTAGCGTGCCTTTCAAAGCACGAGAGTCAGTTAGTAACCACTCAAAGCGGTCACCCATCCAAGAACTAACCTGCGCACACATTGCTTAACCTCGCACACCGCACGCGGTAGGCGGGTGCCGTTGGGCCACGAGCGCTCTAAATTCTTGATAGTTTGTGCCAAATTGCAATTCAATAGGTTCAGTAAAAGCAACTTGGTTGTAACAGACGGACTGACAGTAAGGAGTGCGAATGGAAGTGAGGCCAAATTTTCTTTTTGGATGCTCCAATGGTAACTGGCAAAACCTACCTAATAAATTTAATTGTAGGAAAAATAAATGTTACACATGATATTGAATTAGCCGTATTTCTGTATTTCAAAGGACCAGAGTTTATGGCCGCTGCGCGCTGTTAGGTCGTTTACAGACCTATTGGTGTTACTGTAGTACACAGATACTTTTACTAAGAGCCATTTCAGACATGCTTTTATTTCATCGGCCCTTTCCCCTTCGGCCTCTCGGAAATGTATGATAATAGTTTTAGATCGTTATTTTTGCCAAAATCAAATGAAATTCAACAGTTTGCCGGTTCTCAGAATGTATACTGACTTTTTATCTGTTTATCTGTTAATGAATCACAATCACCAAACTTCGTATAGCGAAACCCCCGGAATGTAACAACTACTTTTCTAGAGACCGCATCTAAATCGGTTCAGCCAAACCCGAGATCATCGTGGACAAACATACGAACCTGTTTTTTGTAGACGGTTAAAAATTTCGCTTAGTACGCGGGCGAAGCCGCGGGCAAATGCTAGTTAGTCTAAATATATAAAAGAAGAAACTAACTGACAAACTGCTGGTCCTAAAGATTCCAAATTTGGCACGTAGGTACCTTATAAGGTCTAGGGGTGCACCAAGAAAGGATTTTTCATAATTCAACCCCTAAGGGGGTCAAATGGGGGTCCGAAGTTTGTATGGGGAAACAAGATTAATGGACTATTTTATTCGAAACTTCACAGGAGTATTTCTAACGATAAATGAGTACCTAAACAAGTGTTTCAGGTTTTTTGAGAAATCAACCCCTAAAAGGGGGAAATGTGGTGACAAATTCTGAAAATCGAAATGCGTATTTAATTGTTTTTATGGTTTATCGGGTCGCTGATAGCGAAAACAACAATGATTTTAAAATCCCACGTGGAGGCCGTGAAATACCATCCCCCCTGTTGGGTTGCGAGGGGGATGAAATGTCTAAATATTAATATTGGTGTCATTTTTATGGTTTTTGGGACGTTAATTACAAAAATGGCATCTATTTTGAAATTTAAAATTGTGGACATGAAAACTTTTGAAATTTGTGCCAAATTGCAAGAAACAACTGGCTGACTGACCAACGCACAGCTCAAACCGCTGGTCCTAAAGATTCCAAATTTGGCACGTAGGTTCCTTATAAGGTCTAGGGGTGCACTAAGAAAGGATTTTTCAAAATTCAACCCCTAAGGGGTGAAATGGGGGTCCGAAGTTTGTATGGGGAAACAAGATTAGTTAGACTATTTTATTTGAAACTTCACAGGAGTATTTCTAACGTTAAATGAGTAAACACGTGTTTCAGGTTTTTTGAGAAATCAACCCCTAAAAGGGGGGAATGTGGTGACAAATTCTGAAAATCGTCATGTGTATTGTTTTTATGGTTTATCGGGTCGCTGATAACGTAAACAACAATGCTTTTAAAATCCCACGTGGAGGACGTGAAATACCACTCCCCCTGTTGGGGTGCGAGGGTGATGAAATGTCTAAATATTAATATGGGTGTCATTTTTATGGTTTTTTGGGACGTTAATTACGAAAATGGCATCTATTTTTAAATTTAATATTGTGGACATGAAAACTTTTGAAAGTTTGTGCCAAATTGCAAGAAACAACTGACTGGCTGAGTGAGTGACATATCAATGCACAGCCCAAACTGCTGATTCTAGAGATTCCAAATTTAGTATGTAGGTTGCATATAAGGTCTAGAGGTGCATTAAGAAAGGATTTTTTAAAATTCAACCCCTAGGGTGTGAAATGGGGGTCCGAAGTTTGTATGGGGAATCAAGATTAGTTGGACCATTTTATTCGAAACTTCACAGGAGTATTAAATATAATTTAATTATAAATTAAGCGCGAGTATTAAATCGGCGGCGAGAATCTACCCTCGTTTTCTTCACAATTGTTCAATGCCGAACTACACACAACACCGCGCCGCCGCGCCGAGCAACCGAGCGGACAGGGCACGGGCACGCAGTGCTAAGAAAACCGCCGCCGCGATAGGTGCTCATGATTAAGGACAGCGAACCGGTCTGAAACATGTCGAGCGATATTCGACCTTTAAGACATGAGTGACCCGTTACATTATATTTAATATGTCTCAAACTCACGGGAGTTTTCTATAATAAAATTCACAGGAGTATTTCTAACGATAAATGAGTAAACATGTGTTTCAGGTTTTTTTGGGAAATCAAAAAGGGGCAAAAAATGTGGTGACAAATTCTGAAAATCGATACGGGTATGGTTTCTATGGTTTATCGGGTCACTGATTACGAAAACAACAATGATTTTAAAATCCCACGTGGAGGACGTGAAATACCATCCCCTCTGCTGGGGTGCGAGGGGGTTGGAATGTCTAAATATTAATATGGGTGTCGTATTTATGGTTTTTTGGGTCGTTAATTTCGAAAATGGCATTGATTTTGAAATTTAATATTGCGGACGTGAAAACTTTTAAAAGTTTAAATTGAAATTGCAAGAAGAAACTGACTGACTGACTGAGTGACATATCAACGCACAGCCCAAACTGCTGGTTCGAAAGATACCAAATTTGGCATGTAGGTTCCTTATAAGGTCTTAAGGTGCATGTAGTGCCGTGAGTTCCCTATGAAGATACGACCTTTTTTGATTCAATGTATTTGTACGTGGTTTTATTAATCAGTGCCGTCCAATACGATTTCGATAAAAATCGATTTCTGAGCATCCGAGAGGACTCTTAATAGGAATAGGAGGAAAACTTTGAATTAAGTAGCGACCATATTGATTTTCTTCATGTCCGTCCCAATTTCGTTCAAAATCGATATCTGAGCCTCCGAGAGGTCCCCTAACATGACTCCGAAGTAAAATTTGAAAAAAGTGGCGGCCATATTGCTTTTCTTCATTTCCGTACCGATTTCTTTCAAAATCGATATCTGAGCGTCCGAGAGGTCTTAATACGACTCCGAGGTAAAATTTGGAACAAGTGACGGCCATATTGATTTTCTTCATTTCCGTCCCGATTTCGTTCCAAATAGATATCTGAGCTACCGAAATGTCTCTTAATACGAATCCGAGGTAAAATTTGGGAAAAGTCGCAGCCATATTGGTTTTCATCGTTTCCTTCCCTATTTCGTTCAAAATCGATATCTGAGCGTCCGACAGGTCTCTTAATACGAACCCGAGGTAAAATTTGGAAACGGTCGTAGCCATATTGATATTCTTCATTTCCTTCCAAATTTCGTTCAAAATCGATATCTAAGCGTCCGAGAGGCCTCGTAATACGAATCCGAGGTAAAATTTGGAAAAAGTGGTGGCCATATTGATTTTATCATTTCCGTCCCGATTTCGTCCAAAATCGATATCTTGAGTGTCCGAGAGAATTCTTAATACGAATCCTAGTTAAAATTTGGAAAACGTGGCAGCCATATTGATTTTCTTCATTTCCAACCCGATTTCGTTTAAAATCGATAGGTACCTGAGCGTCCGAGATGTCCCCTAATACGAATGCGAGGTAAAATTTGGAAAAAGTGGCGGCCATATTGGTTATCTTCATTTCCGTCCCGATTTCGTTTAAAATCGACATCTGAGCGTCCGAGAGGTGTCTAAATACGAATCCTAGGTAAAATTTGGCACTCCATACATGCCAGGGATTGTAAATAAAGTTTAATGTTACTATATAGGCGTGTGGGGTATCTATGGATTGGCTTTTAAAAATGACAGTCTTCTATATTTTTTTCCGTTTAAATCAACTGCTAGATTAGTATGACATACCAGCAGCCCGGCCCACACAAATAATTAACAAATAGTTATTCTATCATCAATAGTTTTCGCAGCGCAAGCGATGGGAAGAATATTTTAGGTATTTTTTTTACACCTAGGGTTACATTATTGGAGTTTTAGTAAGAATGCTAGCTTGGTAGTTATTAGACCTTCTATTGGTGTTACTGTAGTACACAGATACTTTTACTAAGGTCCATTTAAGACATGCTTTTATTTCATCGGCCCTTTCCCCTTCGGCCTCTCGGAAATGTATGAAAATAGTTTTCGATCCTTATTTTTCCCCAAAATCAAATGAAATTCAACAGTTTGCCGGTTCTCAGAATGTATACTGACTTTTCATATGTTCATCTGTTAACACTTTCGGTGCCGGTGACACGGAACCGTGTCATTTTTGTATGTATAATTGCCTTGTCGGCGCCGAATGTGTTAATGAATTACAATCACCAAACTTCGTATACCGAAACCCCCAGAATGTAACAACTACTATTCTGGAAACCGCATCTAAATCGGTTCAGCCAAACATACATACATACCTACATACGTACATACATACATACGGGTCAAACAGACAACCTCTTTTTTGTAGACGGTTAAAAATTACGCTTACTACGCGGACGAAGCCGCGGGAAAACGCTAGTGTGTATATATAATTATTTTTCGTTACTATAAGGAATGGTATGGGATAGGATTATGAAAAGACTTCAAATTCCATTCAAATGTTTAATCGAAGCATATAATTTATCGGCCGTTCAACCCTGCAACATGTAGAATAATGCGTTTGAATACGAAAGGGTTTTAAAAAGCATTCTCTTAGCTGAGGTACATGAAACTAACAGTATTTTTATCTTATTAAGGGCCGGATCGTTAATTATGGAAACAAATAAGGAATTATTCTATCAAAAAAATAAAAAAAAGATAAACATGCCACGTTCGTAAACGGTTACGCTAGTAAAAAAAGTGCGAAGCTAACAGTTATTTAAAAGTTGCTCAGATTACAGCTCCTGTCATGTATAACAGTCTTCAATTGCTTTAAATGACTAGTTTACATTACGAGTATTTGCTACTCAACTCTGCGACTTGTCATTTTTCGTTTTCTTGAATTTTAATTGAACTAAACGTAAAGTTTATCACTTCCTTAACTTACACACACTTATGTATAAGGATACTTTACTAGATCTTTTCCAATAACATACTCAAAGATTAATCTTTCTAGGTAAAAACCGAGAGGGTCCTTGTAGTTGGCGACATTGGCGACCCTATTAAAATGATATCAATAGGGTTACGCTTTGGTGACGACATGCTGATGTTGTGTTCCATTTCAGCTCTATTCTGAACAATAGAAAAAAGTACGAGAAGAAAACATCTGTAGTAAAATCAAGTCAGGGAAACACCCCTGAGATGTTGTTTAGGTTGAAACTGTCGTGATACTGACGTGAGTTAATGGTTCAATAAATTATCATTATTAAAAATTATTGTTATAATGTTTCTAACCGAGAGACCGACGACGGGGACTCTTTTAAACTGTAAATGCATTAGTGACGACAAATTGAGTTCCAGTTCTACATTCTGGACGATAGCACTAAAGCGCCCAGTAGCCCTATTTTGAACTATGTAAAAGAGGGAACGTCAGTAGTGGCCACTGCATTTCATTTTACCGACCCGCCGTAATGATGTGGTGCGCCGGGGGAGTTTCGGTATCGTTGGAAAATGTAGTACTATCAGTACCATCCATGTGAATGTTACTGAGAGAAATTTGGCATTCAGATAGTTTGAGACTCCGGATAGGACAAAGTTTTTAGCACGGAAAAAAATCCTAAAGGGGAGTGGATTTTTGTATGTAAGGGAGAAAGGAGCGATATTTTAAGGTACATTTGAAAAAGTATTAATTTCACTAAAGCTTTCATAACCTGTTGGTGCAACGGGTCCATGTCATGAACCGCCTTTATTGTATAGTAAGCCCATAAGTAGCGTCCTTTTCTGATATAGCTGCTGAAGACGCATTTTCAATTTCAGGAAAGCTTTTCGGTACTAAACTTATAGTAACATCTAATATGGTATGGTATGGTATCAGTATCCCGCGTTTGTCTCCTGACCAATGACTTTGGTTGCAAATGAAGTGTTATCATTAACCGGTCATTCAAAATCTTTGTCATATTGCGCAGGTTCTTTCAAATAGAACAATGCTGCAGTCATAATTGTTCGACGGTAACGGATACTAATCAGAAGTAACACAGGAAGTAGTCAATAATCTAGTGTTATTGGTGTGTTGGTAGATTTTCTAACTTTCCTACCATGAATAGCAAATTTGCTTCACCAGTGATGGGATCTGATTCTCATCGACATATACTACGTAGGTACGATACTTCAATCTGCTAATTTGACCTACTGAATCCCGTGTTCTATGTCAGACTTAGTAGTAAGTAACTTTCAACATTTTCCTTCACAAATCAAAACTTATCCAACGTGCAAAAACAGAAAAACTCTTGCAGAATATGCAATTTAAGCCTTTAATATGATAGCCCACTTGACCTAGTAACTTCTAGACTTTGATGTTTGGCGCCCTCTCATATCCGTTATTTTTCATAGAAAAGAAAAATAAATGTTAATTTTTCCTTTTCCATACATTGGATTAGCCTTGGTTATAACTGTTCCAAATTTCAAATTTTAGGACTGGTATAAATAGTGATTTTACCGCTTTCTTCCCTCTGAAATATTGTGGCTTCTTCCGCTGCAATAGTTTTTTATAATGTTCGATCATTTTGTTTTTCCACATACCACCACAATAAGAAACCAACCCCCTAGAATGATTAAATATATAAAAATGTACATTATTTAAGCATTCTATGGTAATTGAATAATTGCTACATAGGTATGGTACATGTAGGTATGGTAATTGAATAATTGCTACATTTTCAATGAATAGGTAGGTACATCAATTACAGAATTCAAAAACTAATATGAAGATTTGCTATTTAAGGGATTTTGTCAGTGCATATATGTATACATATATATCATGACGTCACATACACAATGATAATCTTTATTGGTAGCATAATGGTACAAGTCAGATACATTTTTAAAATTATTGTAACCTAATACAATATTTCACGCAAGATTTCCATATAATGTAATTTATAAAATTTAAAATGTCATTTTATTAAAGCATTACAGGCAGTTCACTAAACTCTTTTAATTTATAAAAGTTTTTTTTGGGAGCCATGCTTCTAATCTACTTTTAAAAGATTGTAGAGATGGTGGATCTCTTATACTATGTGGGAGGTGGTTGTATATCGCGGGGCCCGTGACGTACACCGACTCCTCCGATCTAGTCAGTTTGTGAAAAGGTGTAACCAGGCGATCGCGATGCGCATTGCTTCGGAGGTTGTGCGCCGTAACTATACCCTATCGTTTGAATTTATTAATGTTTGTGTGGGTAAAGCTCGCTATTTGGATGATTACTAGGCCAGGCAGGGTTAATATGCGTAGGTCTTTAAAGTGATCGCGGACAGACTCGTCACTGCGGATGCCTACGATGCTACGCACTGCGCGCTTTTGCATTCGGAAAGCGCGTTCAAAGTCCGAGGCCCGACCCCACAACTTAGTGCCATAGGACAATATCGAGTGGACGGTGGCGAAGTAGCACGATCTGACTATTTTTCTGCTTGCCGTAGAGGCTAGATGTCGCAGTGCATAGCATGCTCGGCCTAGGCGCTTGCACACATAGTCAATGTGCTCTCGCCAAGAAAGTGAGCAGTCAAGCAAAAAACCGAGAAGTTTGTTGGTCAACGGTGCTGCAGCGTGCGCCACCGTTGCGTGCGCAGCACTCGGTTTGACAAGCGTGCCGTGCACGCCACGCAGTACGCACACGCACACGCGCACGTGCTGCGCACGCATTCGGTGTGGCTCGGCTCTAAACATTACAATGCAGGCAAGGTGCCAAAATGTATCAGGAAGCACTAGCACTAATTCAATATACGAGTTAGTGCACTACTGGCCATGTTCCAGTATACGTCAGTTTCTTTAATTCGGCAATGCCATAAAGCTATTAACGCTTTGGTCCTACAAAATATTCAGTTACTGGTCTTATTCATTTTGTATCATTTTAAGTAAAATTTTACTAGCCTGTTGTTTTTAATTGTCAAAAAATATGTCAAGACTTTGATTTTCGAGTCCTCTTGATGCTCCATTTGTACAAGATAAAAACAAATAGCTTAAGAAGCTAAAATTTGGCATATTTTTTATGTGAATTTGGTGCCGATGCAATATCATGGTACTACCGAGCTGATCTGATGATAAAGACAGTGTTCGAGTATTCAACGCCATCTACCGGACACCCGCCGAAGAGGAGGAGCTTCCAATATATGCCGCGCGGGAGCGCTGCAATAACCCCGTTCACTTTACCATCCAAGAGCGGAAAGCGACGCCGCCGCGATTTGCACAAATTTTATATAAAGTCGCGCCGAATATATTTGTAAATCTTATATATCTCGACTACCATTAAACAATTCTAAAATCAAAAGGAAGTTGATCATTGAAAGGACCTGCCGCTGATCCTGAAAGGAAATAAGTCACGCCAACTCCCAAACATTGGACCTTCGCTCCGGATGCCATCAACCAGCGCCAGGATCATCACGCAACGGTCAGGTCATCCATCCTTGAGCTGCTTCCCGCAAATCGCTTTGTGCTAATACCGTGTCCATATAACCTTTTTCAGTGTCGTGCACGTGTCGCAGTGTAGCCGCCATTACGTGCCAATAACGCGTTTCAGGGATAAAACTGTAAGTGCTCTTCACTCTCACACACATCATGGTTACTCCAAAACCACAATTGTCCCCACTTGCTTTAACCATCGACTATAATGACATACGTACGTTGGCAAAAAGACGAGGCACAATCAAAAGTAAACTTACGTTGTTCGCTAAGTATATCGTTACGCTTAATGATAATTTAACGAATATCCAAAAGGTTGAGTTACAATTACGTATAGGAAATGCCAAGTGTCTTTATAAAGATTTTGATGTAGTTCAAACTCGGATCGAGGAATTAGCCGACGAAAATGAGCTTATAAATCATCTCGAGTACCGCGAAGAGTTCGAGACGCAATACTATCAGACTGTAGCGTTGGCTTCCGGTTTCGCTGATGATAGCAGCAGTGCCCCTGCTGCTGCCAGCAGCGATCCTGTAAGCTCCTGTCCAGTGAAATTGCCTACGATCTCACTTCCGTCCTTCGACGGCTCGTATGAACAATGGTTAGGGTTTAGGGACACGTATACTTCTCTCATACACAGTTCTAAGGACATTGGTGCCATCCAGAAGTTTCATTACCTACGCGCAGCCTTAACTGGTAACGCATTGCAGGTTATCAAGTCCTTGGAGTTCTCAGCAGAGAATTATATGACGGCATGGGAGCTTCTCGAAAACCGTTATAATAATAATAGGTTACTTACACACAATTACGTAAAGTCGCTATTTAACACGCAATCTATCAATAAAGAATCGGCCACACAAATTAGAAAGCTGATTGACTCTGTACTGCGTTCCCTTCGGGCCCTGAAGACGCTGGGGGAACCCACGGACTCTTGGGGTACGTTAGTAATTTATTTAATTGTCACAAAATTAGATGCGTCCACAGAGCGCGAATGGGAGCAGCACAAGGGTTCAATCAACTTAAATCAGCATGATTCATCACTTAAAATAAAGCTAACTGATTTGATAACGTTTCTACAAAACCGGGCAGATATGTTAGAATCTATCGCAGCTAATCATTCAAAAAACACACACTCGTATTCTCACGAAACGAAAAGGTTATCAAATCAGTCACAATCACACGCAAGTCATAGCTACGTTTCTAGCTCCACTGTTACACACACAAACAAATCCAGCTCCAAACGTACATCTCCTCGCATTTGTCAAATGTGCAGCGCTAATCATCCGCTTTATTCGTGCAATAGCTTTCTCAATTTAACTGTCACAGACAGGATAAAGTTGCTCGACGATAAGAAGCTTTGCCACAATTGCTTGCGCTCTGGCCACACAGTTGACAATTGCTTTTACGGTCCGTGCAGGATCTGCCAGAAAAAACATAATAGTTTAATTCATAGTCTGAGCAGTGACAGCGACGGCGGCGTATTGACTTCGGCTAACGTAAACAACAAGCCAGCGGCAAGCGCCGTCCCCGCCACCTCGACTAACTATCACACACTTACAAGTCTTAATTCGCACACAGACTCATCGTCATTGCAACCGGTTTTGTTATCTACAGCGCTAGTAGACATTTCCGATAGCAACAACATATTTCATAGGGCTAGGCTGATTTTAGACAATGGCAGTCAGCATAGTTACGTCACACAGTCATTCGTAAATAAACTACACGCACCTACTATACAGTCCACTTACCAAATCACAGGCGTAGGTAAATCAGTCACGCAAAGCACACACTCGTGTAATCTTAACCTACAGTCTGTCACAAGTAATTACCACACACGCATCACTTGTATGGTACTTCCTTGCATAACGGATCAGCTGCCGTCAGCTGTTATAAATGCACATTCCATTCGCATTCCAGACAATATTCAACTCGCTGACCCTAATTATTTTAAACCGTCACAAATCGATTTATTGTTAGGCGCGGATATTTTCTGGGATTTGTTAAATGAAGGTCGTATTCGTCTCGCAGAAGGGCCTTATTTACAAAACACAAAACTTGGATGGGTAATTTCAGGACCTATCCATGGCAAGTACATGCCATTAAATAAAACCAATTGTCATTTCACACAGACATTAGACGCACAACTTAAACGTTTTTGGGAGCTCGAGGAGGTTCCTAAGATAGGGGACGGACTGACTGACGACGAACGCGCCTGTGAACAACTGTTCACGGCGACTACAACACGCAATGAAGAAGGTCGCTTTTCCGTGCGCATACCTTTGAAGGAATCAGTTGATTCGCTCGGCGATACATATGATATAGCTAAAGGTAGGTTTTTATCGCTAGAACGGAAATTCGAGCGCCTCCCAGAATTTAAAAGGATGTATTGTGATTTTATGCGCGAGTACCTCGAGTTAGGACATATGTCGCTTATACACACATATACAAAGCCTTATTGTTTTCTTGCACATCATGGAATTTTTCGAGAACATAGCTTGACAACACGCCTACGTGTCGTCTTTGATTGTAGCATGCGAACGACTACAGGCAAATCTCTCAATTGTTTGCAATTAGTTGGACCGACACTACAAAATGATGTATTTTCTATATTATTGCGCTTTCGCGAAAACAAATATGTCGCATGCGCAGATGTGGCAAAAATGTATAGGCAAGTTCTAATACAGCCAGACCAACGGAACCTCCAGCTAATTTTGTGGCGAGAGAAGACTTCAGATCCACTAAATGTATACCAGCTCAATACCATAACTTTCGGGACTTGCTCAGGGCCGTTTTTAGCCGTCCGTTGCTTGAATCAGCTGGCAAAGGAATGCTCAGACAAAGAGGTCTCTCGCACAATTTTAGAGGACTGTTACGTCGATGACCTAATTACAGGAAATAATGATAAACACGCTTTAATGAACATATGTGAAAAGGTAACCGACGTACTTCAGTCGGGCTGTTTCCCACTCCGAAAGTGGGTGTTTAACTTTGACGTGTCAGAGTTTTCCACATCTAAAATAACGTCACGCGAGTTATGTTTGGGTGACAACTGTCAAAGTAAAACACTCGGTTTAGGGTGGACAAATAACACAGACGAGTTTTATTACACAGCTAACATACAGCATGACACGACACCTGTTACAAAACGCAAGATATTGTCTGTCATTTCACAAATGTACGACCCACTCGGTTTACTTCAGCCAGCAATAATTATTGCTAAAATTGTACTTCAAAAATTATGGCTGTGCCGATTAGATTGGGATTCAGAAGTACCTGATGACGTCGCATCAACCTGGCGTCGATACATAAATACCCATACACAACACATACATACCCTCCGCATTCCTCGTTATGTAATGGGTGCGTATGCGAAGTGCACACAGTTGCATTTTTTTTCGGACGCTAGCCAGGCCGCTTATGGAACATGCGCCTACGTTCGCACACATTCGGGAGATAGCCAATCAATATCAGTGCAGTTGTTGTGCGCAAAGAGTAAGGTCGCGCCGCTTAAATCCGTCACTATTGCGAAACTCGAGTTGTTAGGATCGTTGTTAGCTGCTCGGTTGTACTCGAAGGTAATTAAATCGCTTAAGGTGAAGTTCGATTCTGTGACGTTCTGGACTGACTCCACTATTGTTTTGGGCTGGCTACGAATGGCACCTCACACACTTAAAACATTTGTTCAAAACAGAGTGGCGGAAATAAACGAATTAACTGGGAGCGCGCAGTGGCTACATGTACGTAGTAAACAAAATCCTGCCGATCTTGTAAGTCGCGGCCTTGAACTTGACGCGCTTATCAATAATGAATTATGGTTTAAGGGGCCATCATTTTTACATGAACCTGAATCGAACTGGTTGCCTAATATCACACTACACACTTCTAAAATAACATGTACTGATTTACCTGAAGTAAAATCACACACAATTAACATGACGTGCCAAGTGGACACCGATGTATTCCCTTTTGACAGGTTCTCGTCTTTTAACCGCTTACGGCGTACGGGCGCTTACGTTTTAAGATTTATAAACAACACACGAATTAAAAATAAAATTAATCGTAAAACTGGCCCTTTAACTGTTGACGAGTTGGAGACATCGGCGCAGCATTTGGCGCGTCTGTCGCAAATGAAATCATTTCCGCCTGAATATGATAACTTGGTTAAAACACTACCTATTAAACACACACGTGGGATAGCTAAACTAGACGTATTTATAGATAAACACAAATTAATAAGGGTCGGAGGTCGTATTAGCAACTCACCTTGTTTCTCATACGATAAAAAACATCCGATCTTGCTTTGTTCGAAACACCGTTTCACACAACTCTTGTTTCAGAGTGAGCATAGAAGATTACTGCATGCACCACCCCAGCTTCTGCTTTCTTCCATCAAGGATTGCTGGTGGCCGCTCGGCGGTACGAACTTAGCGAAACGGGTCGTGCGCAGCTGTGTAACCTGCATCCGTATGAGGGGGAAAACGTTCACGCCTATTATGGGTAACTTACCTTCACAACGTTTGGAACCTGGGGTGGTGTACGCTCGCTGCGCGGTGGACTATGCCGGGCCGGTGTACGTACTTAACCGTAGGGGCAGGGGTGCTAAACCCGAAAAGGCCTACATTTGTTTGATAGTTTGCTTGACGACGCGCGCTGTTTACCTCGATCTTGTCACGAGTCTTAGTACCGAAGGATACATGCTCGTGTTAAAACGCTTCATTTCTCGACGTGGTAAGCCAGACGCTATCTTTTCGGACAACGGCCGAAACTTTGTAGGTGCGATGAAAGAACTTTCATCGTTCCTACAAAGTCGCGCAGATAATATCATTGATTGTGCCGCTAACGATAATATAAAATTACATTTTAACCCTCCTTATGCTCCCCATATGTCAGGATTGTGTGAGAGAGCTGTACAGTCCTGCAAATATCATTTGAAGCGCGTTGTAGGCAACGCGCATTTAACTTTCGAGGAGTTCAGCACGGTATTAGCACAAATCGAAGCCGTCCTGAACTCCCGACCCATGCATCCTATGTCCACAGACCCAAACGATCTGTCTGCCCTTAGTCCAGCATTTTTCCTCATAGGCCGACCGTTGACAGCACCGCCCTGCAAGGACCTCACAGCGGTGACAGGCCGCTTACCTCGCTACGAGATGATAGAGCAAATGAGGCAGCACTTCTGGCAGCGATGGTCGAAGGAGTATATCTCTCAGTTACAGACCAGAACGAAGTGGCAGACACGCGGCCAGGACATACTTCTCAACTCCTTAGTTCTGGTCAAAGAAGATAATCTACCACCCCTCAAATGGCGTTTGGGTCGGGTGGTAGCTGTGTTCACAGGAAAGGATGGCGTGTCTCGGGTGGCTGACGTCAAAACAGCGAGCGGCCTCATACGCAGGGCATTCACCAAACTCTGCCCACTCTTGCCGCAGCCTGAGAGTGACGTTGAACCAACCACCCTCTCGTCATCACAACCACATTGAAAGCGGGTGCTTTCAAGGCCGGGGGCATGTTCGAGTATTCAACGCCATCTACCGGACACCCGCCGAAGAGGAGGAGCTTCCAATATATGCCGCGCGGGAGCGCTGCAATAACCCCGTTCACTTTACCATCCAAGAGCGGAAAGCGACGCCGCCGCGATTTGCACAAATTTTATATAAAGTCGCGCCGAATATATTTGTAAATCTTATATATCTCGACTACCATTAAACAATTCTAAAATCAAAAGGAAGTTGATCATTGAAAGGACCTGCCGCTGATCCTGAAAGGAAATAAGTCACGCCAACTCCCAAACAGACAGAAGGTTCCGATAGCAACTCCCACACAAGATACTCCTACACAAGATAAACCCGTCGTGTCTGGTCTTATCCAAATCGTATCAACAAGTAATTGACGAATGATGACTGTGGAAGAAACAAAAGTACAGTCAAGGGCATTAATATAGAAGTTAGTATACCTTGTAATCTGTTTTTTTTTCTAACAGTAAATTATAGATTTATTTAAATGAAAAGGTGGGTACAAAAAATATATATGGACACTATGAACAATAATAAAAAGTAAATTCAATCGATGTGTCGCTGGGCAGCACCGTCATCGAAACACAACCATTTTGCCACGGGTTTAAATTTGTGGCGAGTTCCACGTATACACATGCTGGTGGCACGTATGATGGCAACGCTTATTCGAGTTCTGAGCCATCCCAGTACGGTACTCAAGGATCGATTCCAACGGTCTGCTATGGCTTCTCGCATGTGTTTGATGAAAGATGACATTTGGGGTGCAAAGACGCCATCCACGTGACGTTACTAATGGGGTGAAGGGAGCGTGTCAAATTTCACAGGCATTTGCATATTTTCTGTGCTTTTCATCTTCGGCAGATTTTTAGGACAGATGTTACGGGTCGCGAGATGTAAAAAGGAGCGTCGGTGTCAACGACAACGCCTCCCTCTGAGCGTCCCATACACCGCGGCAGGATAAGTCTGCTCGTAGTCCGCAGTCATTTTCAGAAATGATTGGTTCTTTTGTGACATTGCCCCAAGCTTGTTGACAAAGTTCGCAGAAGAGGTCTCTAATTTCATTGTGACGTCTCGTGATTAGGCCGCCTGTTTTACAACAAAGTGCATGATCGATGTTGAAATTCTCATTCCCACAGCCGTCGCATGATTGTGGCATGGAGATTGGTATGCGGTGGTAGCGTGTTGCTAGCGCATCTCGGAATTCTAATGGGGATAGGTCAAAGTGATCTTTCCTTGTAGGAATTACGGACAACCAGTTGGAGGACTTTGTTTTCATTTTCACTGCAATGGATCTTTCAATTGTTCTTCTCTTGTTAGGGGTGAATTTTGACAGAGTGGTTTCTAAAAGTTTCTCATCAAGGGCTTCTTTCTCTTTGCGACCTTCTTTCCGTGCGTCTTTCAGGTATATATTGTGTTGAGATAGGTTAATTTCTGTTTTCTCTGTTAGAGCGATAGTTAGAGCTGTACAGCCTTTTTTTACAATTTTCGTAGGTTAAGTTAGTGGAGCTTGATGGATTAGATATTGCCAGTCCACCTTTATGCACAGGTAAAGAAAATAGGTCGGCTTCTATGGACGATACGTCGCATCCGAACAGTGTTGGTAAAAAGATAGTACGTAATGCATGGGTTAGCGGTCCAAAGTATTCATTTGAATTTTTCAAAACGCGTAGTAAAAATGACCATTGAAATTGAACTGCTTTGGTGAGGGCAGTGTAGGCAGCTTGAGGTGAGTCTTTGCAGATTTGTGATATTTTTTCTATAGTAGATATAAATTTGGAAACATTGCTCTTTATGAAGTCTTCTTTTCCTTCACCAATATAGCTTCCCAGGTATCGGGAACCGGTTACAATTACCAGGGAATTAATATATGTACGTTCCCAGAGCTTCAAATATATATATACTATTAATTAGCCAAAAATTTCCCTACAACAATTCGATCCAAATATATGCACAATTACCGAGTCATTGAAATGTGTACTAATACCGTTCATTAATATCAGTATAATGACTGACAAAAATATGAAGGCAAACAAGCAGCCACAAATATCTAGACACTTGTTTCTCAAATACATGTGAACAAAGCAGGCGTCGAAAATATCTGCTCTTAACTTTTTCCATATATATCTTGGCGACTACAAGCACATTCATATCTACATATGAAATGGGAAAATATATGTAAACATGCAAAGCTCACAAATATCCGCACGAAAATATCTCAACATTCCGCAAGAATGAACTATATTCGGTTTGACATACTATCGTAATTTGAACAAACTGTTTGACGCTTCTTAAAAAGAGTATTAACCTGTCATTGGATATCGCCATCTCACGTTTTATATTGTGCATTTGACAGAATTAATAGTAAGTCAAAATTGCTAGATGGGCCGTTTAATAAATAATAACGTTGCGTTTCTAAGCCTTATATTCATAAAGCGCCATTTAATTGATTGACAGCTAATTGCTAATGTAATTTGACCCCTAGAATTGTAGCGCATATATGGATTATATGGATATTCGGTGGCGCAATTTATACTGGTCTATCAAGAAATGCAGCGAGTAGTCTGAGAGCCTTATGGTTTCCTTCTCTGCACTACCAATTACAAAATGGTTCAACTCGCCGAAATTCGTAAAACTATACTAAGTATACGATTTTTTTAATTTAATTAATTTCTATCGAAAAAATCAAGATTTATGGCCAATAAACCGATCTTGAAGTTGATTAGGTAAGCTGTGTTTACAAAAATTTTTCTAAACATAAAATAGATAAAATTCGCATTTAAAGTCACTATTCTGAATTACCATAGGTACTATACTTACACTAGAATAGATTTAGATTTATTTCTTTCTTTCAAGATAAAATTTGCATACTTACATTCCAAAATTATCAGAATGCTTAATCACGATCGTCAACAATAAGAAAAATAAAATATTCAAAATCTCATTCCCGCGCTCTTTTCGATAAACGTTAATTTTTAAATTTGTATATAGGTTTGTTTGTGCGGATATTTGTGAGCTTTGCATGGCATACATATATTTTCCCATTTCATGTGTAAACAATTTAATAGAAGAACAGGTTCAAGAAATGTTGAAGAATAAGGTAATTTAACGGTCACAATGCCCTTATTCCTCACCAGTTGTGATTGTGGAAAAAGCTGATGAGAAGCCACGCTTTTGCATGGATTTTAGAGCGCTAAACAAGAAAATTAAACCAGACGCATATCCAATACCAAGGGTTGAAGACTTATTGGCATGTCTAGAAGGAGCACGATATTTTGCTGAACTGGACTTGAATTCCGGATATTGGCAATTACGGCTTGGAAAAGGAAAGCAAAAGACCAGTTTCGTCATACATCTGTTTATTGTTCGAAAACTTTAATGCCTATATTTGTTTAATGTTCTTCCATTCGGGCTCCGAACTTCACAGGCTGTCTCTCAGCAATGGATACGGTTCTAGCCGAATTAAAGTACAAGAATGTCCTAGTCTATGTTGACAACGTGGGTTTGGGTTCATTTAGACGAAATTGCATAATACCCTATTAACTAATTTGACTAAATTTCAAATGGCCACGGTCCCATAATGCCTAAATATCAAATTGACGCATTTTTAAAATTTACACTAGTCATAATGACTTTGACCGAAAACATCCAATTCTCGAAACAATCAAATATTGATATGTACATTTCCTTTAACACCAGAAAGGCAAAATGAGTCATTCCCAAAATACCTATTTTTTTACATGCTTTTATGGGTTAGTCTCAGACGGTCCTGATAGCAATCTATCTAAATCTATCCTGATTTGTGTTGAAAAGGAGTGTATTTTAGACATTCGCTGTGTAGAGAATAGGGACAGTCGAATGACAATTAAAGCTGATAAAATATGTAAGTATCAGGTTTTTGTTGCAAATTGTACAATTCGTATGATATATTTTTATTTAGGTATATATATATATATATATATATTTTATGTCAAAGGCAGCAAACGAGCAAACAGATCGCCTGATGGAAAGCGATTACCGCCGCCCATAGACACTCGCAACACCAAGGTGTCATAAATGCGTTGATAGCCTAATGGTTGATAGAGCGGTATTACCCCCTAAGATGGAAATAAGGGGGATAGGACCTCCGGTACCCTCACTCACAAGACCAAACGCAAAATATTGCTTCACGCCATCTTTTCTGTGAGGCTGTGGTATCACTCCGGTCGAGCCGGCCCATTCGAGCCGAAGCATGGCTCTCCCGCAGACAGAATGATACCATTCACTGTGGTATGACTGGTATGAGGCACTGGTCCCACCGAGAGCTAGTCAGCTATGATTTCATACATTTTCACTCGCTCGGCTAGTGGGCTCGCGATGGGACCAGTGCCTAATACTGGATACTCGTATCAAATAAAAATACAGAGATATATTTTATTAAATTTTACTTAATGTATCTAACATATAGGAAATAACACCTACATCTTCAACAAAACATATTTTTTCCTATCCAGTAACAAACATAAAAACTGCATATTACAACATACAAACAAAAACTAATCGGTTAAGTATTATAGGAAATAACACCTACATCTTCAACAAAACATATTTTTTCCTATCCAGTAACAAACATAAAAACTGCATATTACAACATACAAACAAAAAACTAATCGGTTAAGTATTATAGGAAACAACACCTACATCTTCAACAAAACATATTTTTTCCTATCCAGTAACAAACATAAAAACTGCATATTACAACATACAAACAAAAAACTAATCGGTTAAGTATTATAGGAAATAACACCTACATCTTCAACAAAACATATTTTTTCCTATCCAGTAACAAACATAAAAACTGCATATTACAACATACAAACAAAAAACTAATCGGTTAAGTATTATTTACAGTACAGCAACATAGGTTTAGTTTAGTCGCCTCTTTAATGTGCAAACATTTTTCAAAAACTCAGTAGCCGATACGACTCCCTCACTGAGTGCTCTCTTTTGTATTTGGTATTGGTTATCAAAGTAAATTTCTCTCCGTCTTCTACTGCTCGCTGTAAACATAGAATTTTTTATTCGGTAATCCTGCCATTTTGCTTCGCTTTTTAATTTGTACAGAAAGCGAATCAAGCTGGGCTTGTGGGGCATTCGAGTATTTAGCCGCCTATGCCAGCCCTCGATTGGATTATTCGTCCTATGCCTCTCTTCTGCACAGCTGATCAGGGAACCACCCAATCGAATCCAAAACCGCTCCATATACGATTTAAAAATTAGCATGGTGTTGGTAGTCGGAGCTATTTCGAGTATATTCGACCAGCAATTGTTAATTTCGTCTTCTGGTACAAGAGGTAAATTGGAGCATAACTCAACAATTTGACGGCCTTCTGTCGTGGTATCGAGCTTGATGGCACTTGCTTTTTTGTTCACAGCACGTGAAAAGTGGTAATGGCATCCACTTACTTGAACACCAGGGAATACAGTTTTGCAAGCATTTATTACCGCGATCTCGTAGTCACATTTAAATTTTTTGATCGTCATGTTCAGTGTCTGATGCAGAAATAAGAATAATCGGTAGTATGTTTCTTGATTTTTATTGGGTAGCAGGGCAAAAACCACCGGTACAACGTTAGTGGACTTACTGTCCAAACTTGTGTCTATATGTATACTGTAAATTTGGCGGAATGGTTTTGGACACCTTTTAAATGTGCCGTCGCCAAAAAACTGTTTCACTTGCCCTGCTATACTTTCTAAGTATCGTCTACTTGTCGGCGTGGATAAAATCAAAATTTTGTTATGAGTGCCATCATTAATTACCAAAAAATTATCTGATATCAAATTTGGAATTTCCACTTCTTCTAGACGTGTATATTCGGTTTTTTGCTGTCCTAAATATTTATGTCTATGCCTGTATAATGAACTCTTTTTCTCGTCATATGAGTGACTGCTTTTTCAAACACCAAACGAACTGGCTCCATTTCTTCACATACTGCTTTCTTGCAGGTATCCATCACCATGTCTCGTACATTTTGGTCGTAGTGAGACCGACACACATGTTCACTTTCTCGAACAACGGCATCTTCTGTTGTATTTATTGTTATTGATGCGTTACATTGATCGGCTCGATTAACACATCGCCACATGGTGTATTTTGTTTTTTTATTTTTATACCCATAGTTATATTTATGCCCATTATACAGAACTGCACGGCCACCTTTTTGATTCGTTATAAATACAATCATACTTTAGAATTATATTCATTAGATAGTAATGCAATTTATAATTACGATGACAAAACAATGATGTTTGCCTGATGACATTTTATTATCTTTATAATACTTAGTACTTCATTTTCAAGTGGCCAGTGATAAACAAGAAAATTATGCATGAAGGTATAAACCTTTCAATATTTAGGTATTATGGGATTTGGTGGTTTTGCTATAAAGGTGTTGTGATGTTTAGTTGTTATGAGAAAAAGGTGTTTTAAAATTCAGTCTTATTAAAAATCCGGTGTTTTGAGAAAAAAATATAGGTATTTTGGGAATTCGTCTTTTTGACACCAAGTTATTTTGAGATCTAGGTTTGTTGGTAATAGGGTGTAATGAAATCAAGGAGATATGTTACCTAACCACAACGTGATCGTCTACGGCAAGACATATAATAGTACATTACTACAGAGGCCGTGACGAAAGGGGTTGCCGGCCGAAGACATATAGACGGCCGAGCGGAGCGAGGCTGGATAGGTCTGAGGCGGACAACCCCATATTTCCCGCCGAGGTATGTAAAGTGCTTTTCTCAAACATGCAATGAAATAAAAAACAAAAAAATCAAAGTTTTATTTTTAATACGCATAGTGGTAGAATGCCTACTAAGCGTATGTAAAACGTCTTATCACGATGCGAAATTCGAAATCACATACGACCTTTTGGTTTGAATTGACCGCCTCGATGCTACTCGACACCAGATGGCTGGTCTAGTGGCAGATCTGGCGTCAAGTAGCCGAACTAACACGTCTTCTAGAACACAAGCAGCAAAGAATCACATGAACGTGAGAAATATTTACTTTGCACACTAATTTAGACCGTAAATAGTACTCTTTGGAGTTGTTTTTCTTTATGAAATTTAGTACCGCTAACAACATATTGCCACGGTACGTTTTAATCAATGAAAAGAGTTCTTTTATAGTGTGTGAATGTTGAGATTTGAGTATGATTGTTTGCGTGTGGCGACAGCCGTTCTCTAGTACAATCGCTAGGACGACACTTCTTCTGGTTTTTATATTCCGTGGAAAATTCGAATGGACACCGGAGTTCTTCAAAACAACAGCAAGCATTTCAAGAATGTAGATATGAATGTGCTTGTAGCCGCCAAGATATATATGGAAAATATTTAGTGCAGATATTTTCGACGCCTGCTTTGTTCACATTTTTTTGAGAAACAAGTGCTAGATATTTGTGGCTGATTGTTTGCCTTCATATTTTTGTCAGTCATTGTACTGATATTAATGCACGGTATTAGTACACATTTCTATGTCTCGATAATTGTGCATATATTTTGGATCGAATTGTTGTAGGGAAATTTTTGGCTAAGAGATAGTACATATATATTTGAAGCTCTGGGAACGTACATATATTAATGCCCTTGACTGTACCTACAGTCGTAATTTTAGGCAAACATAAACATGAACTTTGACTAGAGCTAAAAAATTGTGAACCTCCATTAGCTTTAACGAATTTAAACAGCTACAATTTATAGGATGCTGACTGACTAGAAAGAATTCTGACACTTAACAGGCAATGCCTTCTTACTCGTAGTAGAACATAGTATTCTACAGTGAGTAAGATCAATATAAAAAAAAAACTATGGCGGCAAGACTTGTTTGAAAATTGTTGTGGTATTTAATTAATTCAGCTTGTTTTCTTAAACTTTTCTTCTTTGTTTTTTGTTCAAATTAGTCAGTATTTATTGCCGCAGTGTTTTTATATTCATATGAAGCGGTCCCGACTATCGCGGTCGAGATCTGAACGTAGACAATGTCTCATACTAGCGGTGGGGGCGGCGACGACGGCGCCGACAACCAAAACTCTGAGGTAGATGATTATGATCGTAGATCTGCGCGCAGTGATGTATCTAATTACCACGCAGCGGATATGGAGGTAAACGAATTATCGAATAAACGAAAAGGTGGCGAGAATTCTCCGGAGAATGAATGGCATTCAGTAAACCGGCATCGTAAAGTACGTAGATATGGTCAACAAACTGATATTGGAGTTACTGCTATGGTATCTGTCATGTGTTCGAAGCCTTTGCCTAAGCAATTTGAATCAGCCCGCCTGCTTAAGGATAATAATGTGAAAGGGGTAAGTCGAGTAAAGTACAGTCATCAACATAAAATACTTGTTACATTCGAAAGTGAGTTGGACGCGGATTTCTTTCTTCAATGTAAAGCGTTCCGTGACTTGGGCTGGCAGTGTCAAAAGACTTCGGAAGTAGGTATGTCTTACGGCGTTATTAATAACATCGAGATGCACCTTACGGATAAGGATATATTAGATAACCTGCGCTGTGATGGTGATGTGAAATTGGTGTCGGCAAAGAGGTTGAATAAGAGAGCTGGCGAAGATGACGAATCTACTACAGGTTGGGTCAAGAGCGAATGCATTCGTCTTGGATTTGAAGGTTCGTTCTTACCATCTTACGTATACATTGACTATATGAGAGTCAAAGTGGAGCGTTTTATTTTTCCGGTGACCCAATGCTCTCGCTGCTGGAAATTTGGGCATGTTCGTTTAGTATGTCCATCCAAGAAATCAGTTGGCCCTAAATGTACTAAAAATCACGAGATCTGTGACACTTTGTCATTCCGTTGTGCCAACTGTACTGGAAATCATTTAGCCTTACAAAAAGTATGCCCAATCTATATAAAAGAGAGGAAAATAAGGGAGTTGATGGCCGAGTTCAACTGTACATATAGGAGAGCTCTCACTTTTTACGTTCCGCCTTCGCCTGTGCCTGCTAGAGATGTATCGCCGGCCCCGGGGCTTAATAGTGTAAGCAAGGCTCCTATTGCAAAACCTGTCGAATGCCCCATACCTGCAGAGCCTACCATAAATAGCCTGCCCCCTAAAAGTACACCTAACCCAAACCTGTGGTCTCAGTTATTTACCTCTAGCTCAAAAGATCCAAAAACGCCGGCTCAGCAGCCTAGAAAGCGTAAATCGCGTCGTGAAGGGTCTCGATCTCGACCGCTATCATCAACCAAGTCCAATGCTGAGTTTGACTGGTACGACGAGGCCGCGGCGGCGGCGCAATCGGAAGCTAGATCGAAGGACTTGGGGTTTGTTCGTCTTTTGATAAGACTTAAAAATATTTTGATGAGTGAGGTGTCTTTTGAGGTTAAAATTCAGCAAGCAGTGTCTATTTGTGCGGAGTGGTTAGTGTCTAAAGTAGTTAGCAGCTTTTCTATAGACTCGTTTTTAAATAATTTCGTAAATGGATAGTAATAGTACAAATGTAGATGTTAATATTTTTCAATGGAATTACCAGAGCTTACGGCCTAAAAGCGTAACTTTGGAGGCATTGTTATCACAAGAAAAGATTCATTTTGCAGTTCTATGTGAAACTTGGCTTGAACCGGAGAGTTATTTTCGAATGTATAGTTACAATTCCTTTCGATTGGACAGGGCAGATGCTTATGGTGGAGTTTGTATATTAGTGCATAGTTCAATTAAGGCAGTTGCGTGTCCTATAAGTTGTCCAAATGAGGGTATTGAATTATTACATGTTAAAGTTCTAAATTGTCGGCATAGAAAATTATTTCTATATATTGTCCTCCCACAGTTTCTACGACTCAGAACGATTGGGATTACGTGTTTTCTCTTGTTGGATCAAAATCGTTAATTTTAGGTGATTTTAATGCCCATCACACTAATTGGTCATATAAGACTGATCGTAGAGACGCTTTAATCTTTGATAGTATGTTAGATAATAATTTAATTTATTTAAACAATGGGGAACCCACTAGAGTTCGGCTTGTGAATGGCACGATGCAACAGTCCGCTCCCGATATTTCGTTTGTATCGTCCGATTTAGCTACCCTTTTTTCTTGGAATGTTACTAACGAAACACTCTGTAGTGACCACCGTATTATCAAGTTATCTATAACAATAAACATTCAGTGTGTGTTCATAAGAAATCGAAACTTCAAAAAAGGGGATTGGCAGTCTTACGCATCATTTATTGAAAACCATGTTACCGACTTTATTATTCCTACAGACCCTCAAGAATTTTATGACGTGTTTGAATTTACTTTACAGTTAGCTGCCAATAAATTTATACCTTATACTAAAGTTCCTCAACATGTGTGTGATAAATTTAGTCCTAAACCATATTGGACAGCTGAATTGTCTAAAGCTGTAGCTGAGCGTCGACTTGCTTTGGCGAATTTAAGACGGTGTCCGTCTCCTGTTAATTTAGATATTTTATAGGAGAAGACACGTTATGCTCAAAGTGCTATACGGCAGGCTCGAACTAAGTCTTGGCAAGACTTTTGTTCGTCAATAGACGATACCACTTCGTCGTCGGATATGTGGCGTAAAATGAGGTGGATAAAAGGGCATCGTACGAATTTGACTAATCGTTATATTGACAAGGACAAGGCTGAGAGCTTCTGAATAGTTTAACGCCAGATTTTGCTTATCCTCCTCCACCTACCTTTCATTCATTTAATGTTAAGTTGGAATCTGAAATAACTTTACAAGAATTGTTAAATTCAATAAAAAAAAGTGATACAGCTCCTGGTCGTGACGCTATTTTTTTTCTATCATTAAACATCTTCCGTTACCTGGTAAACATCTATTAGTTAAGTTGTATAATGTTTGTTTGTTTTCTGGCTTTGTACCGTCTCAATGGCGTGACGTCAAAATAATTCCGATACCAAAACCGGGTAGAGATCCTAATTCTTCATCTGCTCTTCGTCCTATAGCCCTTATATCGTGCATTTGTAAAATTTTTCATACAATTCTTAACAAGAGGTTGGAGTGGTATCTCGAAAAACATTTATTGTTCTCAGACAAGATGGTGGGGTTTCGAAAATCTAAATCTTGTTATGATAACCTCGTTCGGTTAGTGAGTCAAATACAAATGGGTTTCTCTAAAAATTTAGTTACAGTAGCATGTTTCATTGATATCGATAACGCTTACAATAATGTGGATATAACTTGCTTGTTACACATATTAGATCAGCTAGGAGTGGGGTCTGTACTTTGTACGTATCTTTGGTCTTACTTAAAGCATAGACAGCTCAATATATCATTTTCGGGTTACAGTGGGACGAGAATTACATGCCGAGGGTTAGCTCAGGGTGATCCTTTATCACCTCTCCTTTTTAATGTCGCTACTATCGATATTTGTAAAAATATACTCAATGTATTCAACGACGGGTTTGTGGAAGCTGTCCATAGCATTGGGTCTAAGTTATTTAAGGCCCAACGAACTCCAAGAGCCAAAAGGCTTTCTATCTCCACTCAGAGGCTCATCGAGGAAAGGAATGAGATGATTCTGCAGTCTTCAGCCGATGCGAAATTATACAGGCAGCTCAATAAACAGATCTCTAAGTCCCTTACCCGCGATCTGCGCCAATTCAATACAAATCGGATTGAAGAGGCCATCGAGCAGAATAAGGGCTCTAAAGTTTTCTCAAGAGATCTGTCTATTGGGCAGAGCCAGCTCGCCAGATTAAAAACGGAGGATGGTAGAATCGTTTCGTCCAAACCTGAGCTTCTGAGTGAGATAGAGTGCTTTTATGGACAGCTATACACGTCAACTAGCAGACCCGAAGTTGGTCTGGCGGAAGACCCTAGAGCTAGATTAACCCGGCACTATACCGAAGATATCCCGGACATCAGTCTGTACGAGATTAGAATGGCTCTTAAGCAGCTGAGGAACAACAGGGCACCCGGTGAAGACGGAATTACAGCGGAACTCCTGAAGGCGGGTGGAAAACCGGTCCTTAGGGCCCTTCAGAAGTTGTTCGACTCCGTCTTACTGGAAGGGAAAACTCCAAAGGCATGGAACAGAGGTGTGGTGGTGCTGTTCTTCAAAAAGGGTGACAACTCCTTACTGAAGAACTACCGACCCATCTCACTTCTGAGCCATATCTATAAGCTGTTTTCAAGAGTCATTACGAACCGTCTCGCACGCAGGCTAGATGACTTCCAGCCTCCCGAACAAGCCGGTTTCCGAAGAGGCTTTAGCACCGTAGACCACATCCATACGCTCCGTCAGGTTATACAGAAGACTGAAGAGTATAACCTGCGCCTCTGTTTAGCGTTCGTGGACTACGAGAAAGCCTTTGATTCGATTGAAACGTGGGCTGTACTACAATCTCTCCAACGGTGCCAAGTGGACTACCGCTATATCGAAGTGCTGAAGTGTTTGTACGAGAATGCCACTATGTCAGTCCGACTCCAGGACCAGAACTCAAAACCTATTCCGTTGCAGCGGGGAGTCAGGCAAGGAGATGTTATTTCTCCTAAATTGTTCTCCGCTGCACTGGAGGATGTTTTCAAGACTCTGGACTGGAGAAGGATGGGCATCAACATAAACGGCGACTACCTCACTCACCTTCGGTTTGCTGACGATATAGTTGTCTTGGCTGAGACCATGGAGGATTTAAGTACAATGCTCAATGACCTCAGTAAAGCCTCCGAGCGAGTTGGTCTAAGGATGAACATGGACAAGACGAAGATCATGTCAAATGTCCATGTCGCACCAACTCCTTTAACAATCGGACACTTTACGCTCGAAGTTGTAGACGATTACATATACCTAGGACAGACTGTCCAGTTGGGTAGGTCCAACTTCGAGAAAGAGGTTAATCGTCGAATCCGACTCGGCTGGGGCGCGTTCGGGAAGCTACGGCACATCTTTTTGTCCAATATTCCGCAGTGTCTCAAGACAAAAGTTTTTGACCAGTGTGTGTTGCCAGTGATGACATATGGCACTGAAACGTGGTCGCTTACTATGGGCCTCATAAGAAGGCTCAAAGTCACCCAAAGGGCAATGGAGAGAGCTATGTTGGGAGTTTCTCTGCGTGATCGCATCAGGAATGAGGCCATCCGCAGCAGAACCAAAGTGACCGATATAGCCCTCTGAATCGCTAAACTTAAGTGGCAGTGGGCGGGGCACATAGCACGTAGAACCGATGGCCGTTGGGGCGGAAAGGTTCTCGAGTGGCGGCCACGTACCGGAAGGCGTAGCGTGGGCAGGCCCCCCACACGGTGGACTGATGACCTAGTGAAGGTCGCGGGTGTCCGCTGGATGCGGGTGGCGCAGGATCGGTCATTGTGGAAGTCTTTAGGGGAGGCCTATGTCCAGAAGTGGACGTCTTTCGGCTGACATGATGATGATGATGATGACTCAATGTAGAGATTTCTCAATATGCCGATGATTTTGTTTTATATTTATCAAAAGACAGTACTATGGCTGCCGTATTTGAACTTGAACTTGCTTGTGATACTTTGAGTTGTTTATTGAATAAGTTAGGATTCGTTATTTGTCCAAATAAAAGTAAGATTTGTGTGTTTAAAAAAGGCAGTTTCAGGAGTTTAATAAATTTGAGGATTTGTAATATGTCTATCCCAATGGTTAACTAAGTTAAATATTTGGGATTGTGGCTGGATAGTTCTTTAAGATGAGGAAAACATATAAATGAGACAGTTCTTAAGGTGGCTAAATATGTAAATCTTTTAAAAGTGCTAGCAGGTCCAGGGTGGGGTGTCCATCAAAAGCATCTACGACGATTGTACATCTCTATCATTCGTAGTAGAATTGATTATGCTAGTTTTCTTTATGACAGTTGTAAATCAAATTTGTGATAATTAGTTAGATTTCAAAACCAGGCTTTGCGTGTCATTGGTGGTTACATTCGATCTACGCCGATTCACGTAATGGAGTGTGAGTTATCTCTTCCTCCTCTCAGTTTTCGTAGGAAGTATTTGGCTGGTAAATTCTGTTTAAAATCTAAATCTTTTTTATATAATAACACCAATGATATATTGCATGATCTGTTACTGACAAACAATTCACGATTTTGAACTAACAAAAATATACCTTTACTTATTTCTATTCATAAAGATTTGAACTCCTTGCCAATACATAGAAGCCCTCAGCTTGAAATGTATTCATTAGAAATTTGGGTTAGTAATATTAATTTGCAGGATGTAATTTTCGATTCGATCCCCTATATTGATCGTGCCAAACGATTATATCCCTGTAGTGAACTTAAATCTATTTGTACCATCTTTATAGAACAGGAATACGGATCTTGGTACAAAATCTTTACTGATGGTTCGAAAGATAAACAACAGGGAGGTGCAGCCTTCTTTGATCCATATGCTAATTGTTTCACTAAGCTTAAAATTGACTCTGATATATCTCTTATGCACATAGAATTAATTGCCATAGAAGAAGCTTTGTCATACGTGACCTCCTTAAATGCTGATATTGTAGTTATTCTGACTGACTCCAAAAGCGCTATGCAACACCTAGTTCGTTCTACCTCATATGTAAGGAGTTCACCGGTAGCATATCGCATATTGGAGTCAATCTTAAAACTTCAATCTTTTAATAAGCATATAAAATTGCAATGGATTCCCGGCCATGTCCAGTGAAAAGGAAATGAAGATGTTGATGCCCTAGGCCGACAGGCTGTCGTGGACGGGGTTCCTTTGTCAGTTA
Source organism: Notocelia uddmanniana (assembly GCA_905163555.1). Taxonomy (NCBI): domain Eukaryota; kingdom Metazoa; phylum Arthropoda; class Insecta; order Lepidoptera; family Tortricidae; genus Notocelia; species Notocelia uddmanniana. Next base: position 60,706,572 of record LR991052.1, read on the forward strand.
TACCCTTGCACACTGATTACGTTAAAATGGTAAAAAAGCATTGTTTAGTAGGATGGCAAGAGTATTTTGATTTACGTTCTAGAGAGAAAGGTATTTGGTTCAGAACTATTCAGCCTCAAGTTTCGTATTATCCTTGGATCGACCAGGCACCATATAATAGAACTAAATTAAAAACTGCACTCAGGTTACGTTCCGGTCACATTCCATTAAACAAGTTTGCGTTTTTGATGGGAAAGGTCCCCTCCCCAAATTGCAATGAGTGTGGATCTGTTAAAGACGTAATACATATACTGATGGAGTGTGTTCGGACCGAGCCTTTGAGAGCTGCCTGGTTCGAGAGGAATCAGTTGGATACGGGATTCCTAAATAGTATTCTGTCTGTTCCTATATCGGATGAAGCCGAGATTTTGTACAAATTAATAGAGGTAGCTTTAAGATCTAGAGTTTAAGTTTTTCTTTGATGTAATATTTTCTTTTTATGCCTTATGGGGCGGTATGTTCGCCTGGCGACAAGCCCTTTTTTATCAATAAAAAAAAAGATCAATATTCGTACAAGATAAACGTCAAAAATACCTATAGGTACAGTCGGCCTCATAAGTAGCTGGACACTTTGGGACTTAGTCGCTGTCACCTGTTAGACATTTAGTATGACAGTTTTAACATGACGTTCAAGCGACAAGTACAAACGTGTTCAGCCCCTTGTGAGGCCGACCGTACAAAATTATTTTCTCGACTATAGGTGTACTTGGCTTTTATGTAAGTATATTTGTTTTATTTTTTGTTGCTGATTATTTATTGGTGTTAAATTTAAACTTTTGGTTATAGCTGTCATACCTGTTTATTGCTTAATCGTTTCTGTAATTTAAGATAAGATATCATTTATTGTCAAAACTGTGAACTTAAATAAAGCTATAAAATTACCTTATCTGTTTATATAGTATGAGTACAATCGAACCCATTACAAAATAATACCTTAAGCATCACACGGGTCTGGTTCAGTTTCTGTAAATTAATAATTACTATTTACATCATGTCCAAGAAGTAGAATGTTGCTACTTTATGTTCGAGGGGTGATCCAAAAGTAATGATAAATAAATACTTTTTGTATCGGTTTACAATAATGACATATTGTGTTACTGGCACTAAAGACTCCTCAGTAAAATTTGAAACAAATGTATCTGTCATAGAGTTGCTACTGTTTTTTTCACGAGCGGTCGGAACAATAACGCAAAAATGGAGAAAACTGAGGTGAGAGCCGTTATTATCTTTAGTACAAACTAAAGATATATACGCTGAGTTAGTGGGAACATTAGGAGATTCTGCTCTCACTATTTATAGGCACGCTTGTCGAAGGAGTTTAAGTTAGGGAGAACGTCTACTCAAGATGAACATCGCGAAGGCCGCCCATCTACCGCCCTTACTGAAGATAATGTAAAAAAATATCAATCAAGTCGTGTTAACAGATATGTCGACTGGACAGAAACCAAATTTTTGCATGCTTCTCTTTTGCAATCGGCGAGCAAAATATTTACTTCATTTCGTATGTACGTGAGCAGGCTCACAGAGATGAGTTTTCATACGCAGTATGTTTTCATTAGAAGAATCCAACTTAACTGTCGCAATGCATACTTCTCTATTACTGCATCTCCATAAACTCGTGTCATCGTCATTAGTAACATTAGTAGCAACTAAGTTGTATTTTAATCCATCATGTAATAAAACGGGCTTTTCTCTTTTACTCGTTACAAATTTTAAGTCCATATTAATCATCAACTTTACGTAAATAAATAAGTGACCATGTTTTTCTTGTACAATAAACTGATTGTCAGTGAATAATGTAATGACAGCGTATATGTCAGAGGTACATTCAAAGGACAATTTTTAAGTGGCCTGTTATGATACCTGTGCAAATAGTTTGTATGATAAGTATTTGTTGAGGACGGCTCACGGGTACCTGTGTGATTGTATAATACTCGTATAAGTTATATTATATATCACACAAGTAATATGATAATATTAGGGCTTGGCAAATTTCATTATCGTTGGCGAATGGACTAATGGTAGTCACCACTCAGACTAAACGAACAAGGTATTGGACGAACAAGGCAATAGTCAAAGTGGGAAATGGGCGAATAGAGCAATTGACAAACAGGGAATTGGACGAACTAGGCAATAGTCAGAAATGGGCGAATACAGCGTTTGACGAACAGGGAAACGGACGAAGGGAGACCATCTAGACGAACGGGGAAAACGACGGACCGTGCATATGTAATTGAATAAAACTAGGTAATAAAAAATTAAAGGCTAAGCTAACAAGAGTGGCCCCCGCAAGGGATTTGGTTGTTATTTGAGGTGCAGTAGTGGCAGGACCTAAGAACACTATGCGTAATATAAGCCTTCGATCTTCTTTTGTTTCAGACTTATTCCCGAAAATGTCAAAAAATCAAGGTAATTTTTAAACTGTTATTTTAGCTAAGCTAATTATGAACCTCATTTCATGCTCCTTAATTCTGAATTTATTTGGTTACTCTCGCTTGCTTGGTTTAGCTAAAATAACAGTTTAAAAAATACCTTGATTTTTTGACATTTTCGCGAATAAGTCTGAAACAAAAGAAGATCGAAGGCTTATATTACGCATACAGTGTTCTTAGGTCCTGCCACTACTGCACCTCAAATTACAACCAAATCCCTTGCGGGGGCCACTCTTGTTAGCTTAGCCTGCTAGACCCTTTGACTTTGTATATAACGGGTACATTATAGTGTCTATATTTTTATTACTGATTTTCTGATGTATTTTGAAACTCTATTAAATAAGATTAATAAGAAGTGTCAATATTACGTTCGTGATTGTACTACTGGTGATTACGAAATCCCAGCTTTTTCGGAATAATGTCTAGTTTTTTTTAACCGACTTCAATAGAAGGTTCTCAGTTGGCCTGCATGTTTGCTTTTTTATGAATATATTTTCCCAAGATTTTCCCCGATAACTCTTGACCACGTTGGCCGATTTTGATAATTATTTTTTGATTCAAAGCAGGCACCCCCAAGTTTGTCCCATATAAATCTGGTGAAGGTCTGATGATGGGATCTAGGAGGAATCGAGGGAACTCCTCGAATTTAATAGGCACGCATGTGCCGATTTCGGTATATCTGTAAGTAACCAAGCATTGGCTCACGGAAAACACAAATTGTGGCATAGCGAAGTGAAGTACATAATTGGAGTCGGTTTTTTTTTGTATAAATTAATTTAGTTTGGATGCGGGTGGCGCAGGACCGGTCATTGTGGAAGTCTTTGGGGGAGGCCTATGTCCAGCAGTGGACGTCATTCAGCTGAATGATGATGATGATGATGATGGATTTAGTTTTATTAGTTTTCACTTCATAAAAACGGGTGGAACTACATGAACCTAGGTACATTGTGGCTTGAATTATTTTGTATTGTTATATTTTTACTGTAATGTTCAACTTATGTTAGCTAATTATACACGTACTCCTCCGATCCTATACATATTGACCACGATTTAAAGATTAGCTCGTATTAAATATACAGACTATATTAACACACACCTTGAGCATCACACGGGTCTGCTTCAGTTTCTGTAAAAGTACATCATGTCCAAAAAACAGAATAATTACTCACTGCAAAGCAAATTTAATAATAAAAAGTAACTACTTTACTTCAATTTACTGTTCAAATGACTTACGTCATATTCAATAGTCCGAAGCAATTTTCAAGTTTTTTACTCGAACGTACTTATTAAGATAATATTTAGCATTTTATAGTATTTTAAGCAATTGTTTCAGGTAAATGTACCTAAGTAGGGACTGAAAAAGCGAATGGCTTGGGTTGCGGTTTTATTGCTACCTAAAAAGTATAATGCTTATCAGCTTCAATGTTTTCGCTTTCAATTGGAGTTCGGTGATAATGAGAAATATCCTCCTGTTTTCCATTTCCTTTTATGATTGAGTTTGTAATTCATCCAAATCGAACTGAATACGAATTCAGATCGAATCCAAGCAGTTTCTTTAATTTATTTTTATGAATATTACCAAAAAATAAAACTCTTAAAATAACACAAAAAAGATGATGGCGGTATTTAATTCAATTAGTAAATATACAAATGTATGATTTTAAAATAAACACTTGTGTTTTGTTATAAAAAGACTAGTCTTTTTCGCTCCTAGGACTGAAGCTTTTCTGTAAAAAACCGGCCAAGTGCGTGTCGGACCACGCACAAAGAAGGGTTCCGTACCGACACCTCCCAAACTATATTTAAAACCACTACACAATACATTGAATCATAAAATGTCGTTATCAGCGCGAGAAAGCTGCCTACGCGAGGCTCGCCCGTTGCTTCCCACAGCCGTTTGCCAAGCACCTTGTGGAGCATATATGCGCCCGTGCCCCACTAACCAAGTGTCTCGACGCCATACGTCATACAAGGAAGGAGGTTATCAGTTCGTCTGCATGTTTGCTTTTTTTAATTTATGTTCCCCGATAACTCTTGACCACGTTGTCCGATTTTGATACTTCTTTTTTTGTTTCAAAGGCATGCTGCTAGTCGATGGGAGGTAGGACGCCGCTAGCGTGTCAGCGCACGTGGCGTCCCACACCAATGCACGCCCCATTTTCCTGACAAACGACATCCCTTCAGGGCGCTTGCCATCGTTCCGCACTACTACATCCTTTGGTTTGGAAAACCTCATAAGTTCTCCCAATCCATAAAACCGGACCTAAGTCTGATGTCTCTAAGTATAGGCCTATAGCAGCACTGTCAGTTTTTGCGAAGATTTTCGAATCGATAATATACACTAGACTTTATAACCAGCTTTCGGGATGGTTTTGTGATGAGCAACATGGGTTTCTCCCAAAACGGTCAACAACATCGAACCTTCTTAATATTGTCACGCTAATAAATAATAAACTAGACGAAAAAAAGCAAGTTGACGTTGCTTACTTCGACTTTCGAAAAGCATTTGACAGAGTGGACTGCGATGTTTTACTTAGAAAACTATCCATGGCCGGGTTCTCCATTAGCATGCTCGAATTCTTAGCCAGCTACCTTTCAAATCGGTATCAGTTTGTGCAGTACGAAACAGCTAAGTCGCGCCCATTCATGGTCACTTCTGGGATTGGACAGGGTAGTAATCTTGGACTTCTGTTATTTTTGATCCTCATCAACGACCTCCCAGCGGTTGTAAAATGCTCGACCTGCCTCTTATTTGCAGACGACTTAAAGTTAGCACTTCCTATTAGTGGCCCGTCTGACGTGATCTCCCTGCAACATGACATCCATGCTGTTTGTACGTGGGCTCTAAATAATAGTCTCTCCCTTAATGAGGATAAGTATTCGTTCGTGACCTATACGCGCGCTCGTCAACCTATCGTCTCTGCATACTCAGTCGAAGGCAGGCCGTTGAAGCGGGTTACCGAAGTCAAGGATCTGGGGACTTGGTTTGATCATCACCTAACATTTAACCAACACATAATCAGGGTTTGTAATGAGGCTAGAAAGTCTCTTGGATTTGTTATCCGCCAGGCTAAGTTATTCACCAGTCAACACGCAATTAGCATACGTGCGCAGCAAATTGGAACATAATGCTTTAATTTGGAATCCCCATGAGCAACATTACAAACTCCTTCTGAAGAGAGTGCAGAAGTCGTTCCTACGCTTCTTGTACAAGAAGACTTACGGTTACTATCCCTTCCGTTATCCGTCTCTCTTCCTGCTAGGTATGGTCCGTTAGAGGTCACTTGAGGCTCGGAGAAATATCTATTTAAATAAATATTTTCTCCAACTCCTTCGAGGCCAGATAACCAATCCCCGGTTTTTGGCTTGGGTCCCAATACGGGTCCCTCGCCTCTCTGCCAAGCAGCTACGCCCCCGCCGGCTCAACTTTTTTGCAGTTCCACCTACCAGGACGCGTGCGCTTGCTTGTTCCCCTCAACACCAAGCATTAAGGCTTATGAACGACATCTTGGCCAGTGATACCGGCCTGGATATCTTTTTCACCCCTGAGGCAACCTTCATGACAGCATCAAGTCGCTTTCTTGAAGCCATTGTGGTTCAAAGCTCCATTGACTGAGAGTTTTTACAAGTAATTTTTGTACCATATAATCTTGTATTCCTGACATTCTTATTATTTTAGAACTTAAGTGACATATTCTTCTGAGATTAATAATTAGCATTGTTTCTTATTTATAAATAATCTGTGTTTATTATTTTCTGTGTTTAATAAGTGTTAACATTTAACCGGACACGTAAATGCATTATGTTTAATAGTTTATCAATTGGCACGTAAGGTTTGATTAACTGTTAGTGCTAATTAGTTTATTAATATTTTAAATAAATAAATAAACTATCTGGGGTCCCAAGACAGCGGGAACGCTGGCACTGACGAGCGTCCTTCTCAGGATGTCGATAAGAGCGGCATGACGAGACAGGCGGCCGGCGCCCGAAGAGCAGGCGAGCCCGTGGTGGCCGAGGCGGTCTACAGTGGATCCACAAGAAGCACAGCTGTGGTCGCCACAGTGATCAACCCACACCGACGGCTATGCGGAGTGTCTCAGGGTCGATAAAGGTGTTATGCGTGAAGCCAGTGAGCTGACTCTGGTCTAGCTGAAGCCAGAAGCCTATCTCGAGCCCTGCCTGTCGCGGAGTCTATAGTAACTTTATTGTTGAAGCTGATGCTATGGCCCCCAGGCCCTTCGTATCTTTGGTCGGGACGGAAAAATTTGATTCGGGCCAGCTAGTCAGGTATTTGAGGCATTGAATTTTTTTTTATTATAGTGATAAACAGTGCTTTTATACCCTCCTAATATCGGTGTCATTGTATATAAGTTAGCAACTATGTAAATGATACATAACACTACAGGAGTAGAAAAAAATAAAATTTACCTGCAGTGCTTTCACATTATTTGTCGCCTGTTAAACATTTTAATATTAATCTGCTATTATGATAGCTTTTCACAGTATAAGTATCAAGAGATATAACGATTTGAGATTAGGACGTTAACTATCGTCTATTTTATGAAATAGTAGGCAAACGGGCTGACGAATCGACTGATGGTAAGCGTTTAACTCTTACAATGAGAACGCTCTTTTCTTGAAGGTCGTAGCGGTCCGGAAAAGCTAAACGTAAAACTAACGTAATTAACGTTCAAACGTAACTGTATACAGATACATGTATTGTGAACGTCCATTGCACTTATAGTATTTTATGAAACTGTTGTATACCATGGATCTTAAACCATGCGAGCCTAAGCGAACATCGCTAGTAAAGAAGTCACGAGCGTTTTTAGGCAACTTATACGCCGTTGCATACAATATACTATTTCTATGACTGATTTCAAATCAATAGTATTTTTATACTTTTCACGCGTATTGTGTTTTTTTAGTTAGGTATTGTACAATTTACGCAATTTCTTCGGAAGTGCAGTTATCTCTTTCGTTCATTTTTAAAAGAATCGACGTGCTATTTTTTCTTCACTTAACAAATAAAATCCTTCTTATATGAGTAATTTGAAATCATACTTTATCAGCTTGAATACTTTTGCCTTTGATCGAAATTTTGGTGGGAAATCATAAATATGACATTTCTTTTTACTTTGCGGTACTTGGCATCCGAACAAAACTGAATACAAATCCGGGTTGAATTTCATTATTATAAATATTACTAAGATACATAAATCTTTGTTACTAACCCAAAACAGATAATGAATGTATTTTGTTTATATTAGTAAATAATGTTATATACAAATGTTTGAATTGAAAACCAAGAATTATTTTGTTTGTTATTGGTAACACTGTAAGTATTGTAAAATAATTTAGTCCGAAGACTTACTTTAAAAAAGTTACGAGAGCTTGAATGAAACATGTATGAACCATAAAAACACGCTAAACAGTTCTTTATGGATCAGACAGCATATCGCCGACTTATGGATTACGAGTACTCAGGATAAAGCTTGAGATTGTTGACAATGAAACGTGGCGTCAATCACAAATGTTTATTTATCTGCACACGACACTCGAATACTACATTCAGGAATAGAAGCGGAAAATGATATGAGTATTTAATAAAGGTAATGATGTTGCTCTAACAGTTCTAATATTCAATTCAAACGAATATACATTGAAAATCAAAATACATACCTATTCCTGACGTGTATATCTTGACAGGCGGTACACTTACTTATCTTTTACTGTCATGATATATGAGTCAGCGATTATGTATATGACAGATAGAGTAGCAAAATAAACTGCTAATGAAGAAATAATGAAAAACATTTATTTAACGTAACACATTCTAAAAAATACAAATAGATATAATAAAATAAGAAGACGTTAAAAAGGATCCCCACTCCGCATGAAGCCACGGCAAGACTGAACAAACTGAGGCGCTGATTTTCGGTGAAGGTCCAAACCTACTTAAAAACTAAGATAAGAGGCGACACAGACGGCAACGATAAAATTAACTATATAAATAAAGTAATTATAATAAACATTAAAAACATAAGCTATGGCCGGATGGCAACGGTTTTCTACAAATAAAAAAAAACTGAAAATGAAAGTAAAACATTAAACTAATTATATTTTAAAATTAAATAACCTATTTACCTTCAATTTAGACCTTAAGTCCTGGAAACAGTAACTTTTATTAATATTAACATTTTAAATGTAACTATTAATGAAATCACAAAATGATTATTTTTCAAGTGAGGCGAATTTTATGTTAAATAGAATCGCCTGTACGTACTGAAGTCTTATCTTCGGCTGCCTGTGAACATATTATAATTTATAATAATGGTTATGATTGGTCACTATTTTTGCCTCATTCTCACCTCATTCACACTAAAATGCAAAAAATAAAGCATATGTGTATTTACAATAATTTACAGTTTTAATTTGATCAAAAAGCATTGAAAGTGCATGTTACGTACTGGCATCATTCATTAGACACTGGCTAAGTTCAAATGAACATTTAGACCTATGAAATGAACACACTTCACTTCAACCGCGCGCGCGTGTCAAGCAAGATCTGCGTGTGGTGCATGGCGGTACGCGCGGTCATGCAATAACATTACTTTTCACATCTCCTTTCGGCCGCCATCGCAACTGTGTTTCACAACTAGTTGTCTATTAGGATTTTTTAATCTTTAATGGCAACCAGCTGTGATAGAAGAAGATTTATTTCTCTTACACAACCAGTTGTCAAAGAAGAAAAAAGTCGCCGCCATCGCAACTGTGTTTCACAACCAGTTGTCTATGAGGATTTTAAAATATTTTATGGCAACCAGTTGTGACAGAAGAACATTTATTTCTGTTACTCAACCAGGATTCCGGCTGTGATAAATATTGTTATGAGGGACATATACACTAGTTAGTTAGACGACCAAAATATATCACGATATTTGATAAATGTCACTAAATCACAGTGTATATTGTACATTAAAGTACTGTTACACAATATACATGCTCTTAAGTAAGCATGCTTATAATTCGCATGGTTATTAACACATACGTTAGTAGGTGCCAAAGCTTTCATGCTAGTAACTAGCATGTTTAACAGTACCTTTATTTTAAATAATAATTATTAATTAAAACCTCCACCTAGAACTAGAAATAAATTTGTCACAATGATTGACATTGGCATTTCATTATTTTCTTTGTATTTGAATTCTAATTATTTGCTTATAGCACAGTATATAGACAGTAGGTAAACATCGAACATAGGTGTACATCGCGCGGTTTGTTTGTGTGCGTGCCGTGCACTTACGCGCCCGGCCCGCGTCACATGGAAACGGCGCGGCCTGATATTGCGTGAATCAGTCCGGGCTGCGCCGACGCCGTGTTCGGAGCGTTGTCGCTCGAAACGACAAAAATGACATCTGTGTGAATGAGATCGAGCTTACATTACCCTGTTCTTGTTTTCCTAAACAATATTTTTTATTAAATTATATATAAGGATGCGGATCTATTTTACGCTAAAGAATAATAACCAGAAGTTCCGTACATCAAGAAATAGACGGAAATATTTTAGTGTAGCTAATTTGTAAGTGTTGTGTAAAATGTTTTGTCCATAAATATATTATTTTCAATTACATATATATCATTTTTTTTTATCATACAACTATATACCCGTATACAAGTTTATCGTATAAATGTATAGAATAGATAACACAATTTGTACAAAGTCGTTATAATGTTAGTGTGCTCCTGGTCTATATGGAGTTCTTAGTAAAGTGCCGCGCCGCAGACAGTCAAAAGATGCCGCCTCGTGTAAGGTAGAGCGAGTGTCCTGCCGCGTGGTAAGAGATACCTTACACTCCAATTTACGTGGCACGTATAGTTCCGTTCAGGGTCAGTTGTATTGCACACAGTGCGACCGAACATTTAGATTAAAGTTCGGTTTTGCGAGCCATGTACGTGCTCATCAGAGGAAGCTGTAAGGGTCGCCGTCGTTGGATACGACGAGGAGGACTATATATATAGTTCCGTATAGCAAAAATTTAAATAATCGTATCGTATTTAAATGTATACTCAATTCAATGAAGTAGGTACGTTAAGTATAATAATTTGTCTGTGTACTGACTGATGTTGTACTTATCGACTATTACTAGCATGTTACTTAATATCAACTACATATTGTATAATAACACATGACATTCAAAATTAGTATAAGTAATTGTTACCCAACAATGTGCGACAACCCTGTGCGCTCAGGGAAAGTATAAGTAGGCAACGCGCGCTCCTGAAGTGCCTTAGATGGTTACTGCTAATATTATACTGTGCTTATAGGCATCGTATAAATAAATATTAGGTATTGATTATATAATATAAATACCAGTAGGTCAAAGATTATCGTTTCAATGCAATTAATGAGTATTCATCAAGCAACGTCTACCTCAAATATCTTCCCGAGTACGTCAAAACTAGAATTTATAACTTCAAGAAGAGGAGGAGTCACTCTTCTGTATGATGGTTATCAATATCATCGCAAAAAAATATATATGAATGGAGATTCGTTTTTTAAATATTGCGTTAGTTCCGGCTGTAAAGGTAATTTGAGAGTGAACACGCGGAATGAGATAACAAAAATATCTAAAGCACATAACACTGACTGTAAACCTGACGTTGAAAAAAATGTGATATTGAAGAAGTTGGACTGTTTGAAGCAGAAGAGTAGTTGCAATTTTGTGTCCATTAAGAAGCAATACGAAGAAACTGTTCGGGAACTTAAAGATGTTGGAATTGCTTACTAAGATACCGAGATATGAAAATATAAAAAACGGCTTGTATAATGAAAGAAATAAAGTATTGGGTGTTGCTAAGACAAGGTTCAATAACGATCATGACGTTAATATACCTAATAAATATAAAGATTTCCTTTTTCCCGAGTACTGTGACGACGATAATCGAAGGGGAATAGCGATTAATAAATACCATCACTTTTTCGCTGACGGTACTTTTAAATCTTGTCCCAAAGGATTTGCACAACTATATACAATACACGCTTATAATAAAAACAAATGCACTATACTTCCTTTGATATTCGCGTTACTGCCGGACAAAAAACTGACACCTATAAAATATTGTTTAATATGATCAAGTCGCTTATAAGTTGGAATCCATAAAAAATAACTCTAGATTTTGAAGTTGCAGCTATAAATGCCATACAAAGTGTTTTTCCGAAAATCATATTTAAAGGTTGCTACTACCATTACAACCGTTGCCTATGGAAAAACCCAATGTGGGTTGACATGAAGCTTTTTTTCAGGAGTCCGTATCCCCACTGTGGGTCCACAGGTTGTTCACGGCTACGAACTACAACTGTCACTTGGACTTGTGACATTGAAGGATAATTTTGTATGGGGATAGGGAACGTGTTAAAAGTGAAACTACAGACAAAACGAAGACACGAACGAAGCACGCTGCGTATAGGCGCATAAAATTAGCAAAACCTGGACATAATTCGTAAACTCGTTGTTTTTATTATTTTATCGGATATTAATATTAAGTATCAAATATTAATTAGATATATACAGTAAAAAATCCGGGGTCGTCACCGTATCTTATAAAAATCATAAGATAATGTACACTACCTAACTTTTTCCTGAAAGCAAAATAGATAACCAAATACCTTGTTAGTATAATTTTGTGGTGCATTCAAATGCGATCACTTGATAGTGAAATTAAACTGAAACCAAATTCGCATGTACGTTTTTTTTTACAGGATTCATCTGATATAAATATCTAAATAACTCAAAATGGTAACTATGATATTTACTTTTGTTTAAGCTATATTGTGTCTTTTTAGACATTTAAGACAAAAATTAAACATTTATTGTTAACGCTTTCATAATAATGTATTTCTCAGTAATTAAAAATTACAACCGTGATTTTTTTGTTTTAAATAAGCTTTGTGTGTATAGGTACTATAATCATGTTTTCATCAAAATTATACATGTCAATGTCACGCTTCAGAAATCCAAAATTTAATTGTAAATAATGCGCTAATTTGTCGTGGAGTGGGATGTATGCGGTGAATGGAGCGGGGAGAGAGCGGGGCGCCAGCGGCGAGCGTGCGGCGAACCTGTCGTAACGAGTTTATTTCAATTATTTTTAATATGGAATATCCTCATTGTTAGGATATGTAAATGTGCGTTGGGCTTTGATGTGGTGGGTGACTCCTAGCTCGATGAAAAATTAAGAGATACTTTTCATTTGTTCATGACAATGTTGCCAACTGTCAATATCTCAAAAAACATTCGTTATATATAATGTACTACAGCCTATCGATCCTAATCGATATTAAAAACTTTCCTCAGCTTTTTTCTATTCCTGTGGATTTGCGCCCACGATAGCGACAGGGTAAACGAGTAGGGAAAGTGCGGCCGTTAGGAGCAGTGTGACATCATCGGTAATAAGTAGTTGTTCCGACGCAGGGCTGTACAAAACGTCTTTCTTTGTTTTTACATAACTTTAAATTACTTTGTTTTTACATAACATTATTCGGTTATAGAAGAGATATAAAAATGCGTGACTAAATAATTTAATGAAAAAAACTGGCTCGTGCACCAAGGGTTTCGTACAGCTAAAAAACAAATGTGATTGGTACGTAATAATACATATTATATGAAACACATATTAACAAAACCATAGAGTTAATCATTAAATGGCTAAATAAAAACAATTTATCGATAAATTTAAGCAAAACGAAAATAATGAATTTCAAACAAAGAAAAGACCTGGTATCTATAGGTAATTTAAAAGTAATTTATAAAGGTCAAATTGTCGATGAAACTGAGGTATAGACTTTTCTAGGACTGAACCTAGATAATAAATTAACGCGGCACAATAACTAAGATGCAGTGTGCAAAAAAGTAAATACATATTTATATGCTTTATATAACTTACGAAAAATTGTAAGTCAATCAGCTGTTCTGACTACCTATCATGGTTATGTAACATCCACGCTCAGATACGGGGTTATATTCTGGGGTAATTTAACTGAAAGAGAATTAATATTTAGAGCTCAAAAGAAATGCTTGCGATCAGTGTGCGGTACGCAAAATTTTCATTCATGTAAGCCTCAATTTATCAAATTGCAGATTTTAACCTTACCATGTCTCTATAAATACGAGGTCACGTTGTATGTAAAGCAAAATATAGGGAAATTTTCTGATTTTAATAACTCTCGCCAAAAATATAAAATAAACTATACATCACTTAAAACAGCGTTACTGTCGAAAAGCATTTTTAGGGTTCCGTAGCCAAAATGGCAAAAACGGCCGTCCGTATGTCACAGCCGATTTACTCGGAGAATATGAGCACTACAATTATGAAATTTGGTAGGAAGATGCATGCTATGTACCGATAGCAAATGTACTGATGTGAAATTACGAAATAAAAATTAAACACTCATCCCTATACATGTAACAGGAAAGTCAATTTTTTTTAAATGCACACAGCCGTGGTATCTATGATTAGGCCTTCAAAAATAACATCGAGATTTCTAAAGAACTTTTCCATTTAAGTCAACCGTTGGCGAGATATTAGCTGTCAAAGTTGTAAAAAGAAAGAAAATTAAATGAAATGAAATCGCATGAATATTTAATTGCCACAGCATATTATTCTGTAAATGATTTTTTATCGTAATCCTTTTAACCTTGAAATTTTAAATCTAATAAGTTATTTATTTTTATAATATTGACGATGTTAAGTTATTTTCGTTTTTAATATATTTTAAATTAATTTTGACCTAATTTATTTCAGTTTTAATTTATTTGAATTGTAATTTCTTTTAATCGTTAGGAATGTTTTATTTAATTTATTTTGGATTTTAATTTATTCATTTTAATTTTTATATTTTTGTTAATGTAAATTATTTTTCTCTAATATTGTATTTTATTTTTTATGAGTACAAGTAGGTAACATAGCTTCTTGTGGTGCATGCTGCATGCTAATTTGTAGCTATTTGTGTACCATGTGGCGAAACATAGAGACTCCTTTGTAAGATAGGAATAATACCTACATAATACCTACGTTTGAAAAATAAATAATTTGAGTTTGAGTTTGAAATTTTAAGTTCAGAGGTATATGGGAAATTAAAAAAATCTTTTCGGAACATAAAGTGTAACAGAGGACAGATGGACACGCGAGTGACAACAATAGGACTCCATTCGGACCCTTCGGGTACGAAACCCTAAGCACCATGTAAACTTATAATTATTTGAATTGGCCGAGTTGTATGAAATTGGTCCGTTAATAAAGCAAGTTTTCTGTCCAAGCATGGAGACTCAAGATTAAATGAGTTTTTTTTTATAAAAACGTATTTTTGCCATGTTGTCAAAAAATAGTGATAGAATAAAAATAGATCTTCGTAAAAAGGTCGCGGCCCTTATGTTCGTTTGTCTGAGCAGGCTATTGATAAAATTGCAAGTTTGTATTTCTAAAAGTCTGAGTTGGCTGCGGATAAACGGACGGACATGAATAAGCTACGACTTACTTACTTCGACTACGTAACCCTACAAATATCCTTAGGTATATCTTTAGGCTTACATAGTAGTCTGATACATATGTACATTAAAATAGTTAAGTAAAAAATATTTGTGTTGACGTATGACAAATGCGATGAAATTTATTATTCAAATCAACTTTTTAGGTACATTGTCTTCTTACTTGATCTGTTCCTATGTGATTCATAGCTAATATTGCGCATATTACAAGCTATAAAACGTGCAATTTACTGAACCTTCTTTATAAATGATAGTTCCCATTGATTACAATACAATACAATACAATACAATTATTCTTTATTGTTCACCAAAAACAAAAACAGTTAAACAGTAATTAAATAATTAAATAACGGTAGGCAATTGGCGGTCTTATTGCTAAAGAGCAATCTCTTCCAGACAACCTTTGGGAAGTGGAATTGACGCAAAAAAATATTAAGTAGGCAAACATTAATTAGTATAATTTTGATTTCTTTAACGGGAATGCAAGCGTCATATCGTAATACAAGTACTTCTACAAAGTTATGTATTATGGCGTACTTACGAAATTAAAATGTGTTAAAAATTAGTTTTTGTTTTTTTGACATTGACGCGGAACCCTAAAATGTTTAATTTTTTTTATTTTATCTGTAACTAACTATACTTTAAATAATAGAAAAAGAAAATTACAGTTATCGAATTATGTCCGGGTTTTGCTAATTTTATGCGCCTAGTAGTGCTTGCACGACTGCCAGCTCAATCAAAAAAAAAAAAAAATACAAAAAGCTCAGCTCAAGCTCCTCGCCGAGTTTCTTACGCCGGTTCTTCTCATGGCAGAGGTATATTTTTCCGAACCGGTGGTAGTTTATTGACGTTCATAGGTGCATGTAATATGCCTAATTTGAAGAACAAAATACTTTTACTTTTTTTTTACTAATATATAGAAGAGGGTTATTTATACACAATGCAGAAAATTCCTTCCAATTCTAGAGAAGGCCTTAAAAAAATTAACAAATACTTTCAAAAGCAATGGTTAAAGAAAGATCAAATGATGGAATCATGTTCTTGTGCGAAAGAAACTATAAGAACAAACAATAACATTGAAGGTTGGCATGCTAAGATAAACCGTTATATAGGACGGAAATATCCCTCACTGGCACAATTGTTAGAAGTTTTACTAACGGAAACCGAATCATATCATTTGCAATTAAGTAGCAAAAATAAATTAGAGTACAAACTAATCGACGACGAAATTGATGCGGCTACACGACAATTACAAAGAAAAGAAATTACGGTTGGACATTGTTTAGAACAATTTTTAAATCCATGTTTGTGTTTTATGTTATTCAGAATAAAGTTATTTAAGTTAAATAAGTATTTTTTCGTTTTCATTCCTTTTCTTCGTTCATATGTATGACATAGCATTTGATATACCAGTGCAGCTTGGTAGATCGATTTAGTAAGGAGGTATGGTTTTATGCGGCAGAAAGCACGAATCTCAGGTTAAGAAGCAGGACTATACCATGAGTATAATATTCAGTTAAGGAAAACATCGTGAGGAAACCTGCATATTTATATAAGTAGACATACTAGCATTTGCCCGCGTACTAAGCGAAATTTTTAACCGTCTACAAAAAACAGGTTCGTATGTTTGTCTACGATTATCTCGCGTTTGGCTGAACCGATTTAGATGCGGTCTCCAGAAAAGTAGTTGTTACATTCTGGGGTTTCGCTATACGAAGTTTGGTGATGGTGATTCATTAACAGATGAATAGATGAAAAGTCAGTATACATTCTGAGAACCGGCAAACTGTTGAATTTCATTTGATTTTGGCAAAAATAAGGATCGAAAACTATTATCATATATTTCCGAGAGGCCGAAGGGAAAAGGGACGATGAAATAAAAGCATGTCTTAAATGGCCCTTAGTAAAAGTATCTGTGTACTACAGTAACACCAATAGGTCTGTAAACGACCAAGCAGCGCGCAGTGGCCATAAACTCATTTCACTCGAACGACCATAATTATCGAACGGCCACATCCCTGAACGACCACTTTTCTGTAACGAGCACATTGTCTGTCTGTCCGTCTGTCACCAGGCTGTACCTATCGCATGAACCATTGTAAGGGGATATTATGTAGGCAATGCAATGTCAGCAAACGCGGGTATGCATTGCATACCGCCAGTCCCGCACCGCAACCCACAAGTATCACTCGTGTTAACTCGTTACTGTATTCTGGTATTGTGCATAACGTGTCTTTGAGGAATACAACCGGGAGAACTTACAACCTTGGTATCATTCCGTCGCATCTCATCTTCATCAAAAAGGAAATGGACGAACCAGGAAGTGGACCAACAAGGAAATGGACAAACCTGGAAGTGGACCAAATAGGAAATGGACCAACAAGGAAAAGGACGAACCAGGAAGTGGACCAACAAGGAAAAGAACGAACCAGGAAGTGGACCAACAAGGAATTCGGACAGTGGCCTTACTGGGAAGTGACCCTAAATGACCGGAACCTATTATCATACATTTCCGAGAGGCCGAAGGGGAAAGGGCCGATGAAATAAAAGCATGTCTTAAATGGCCCTTAGTAAAAGTATACACTACAGTAACACCAATAGGTCTGATAACGACCAAGCAGCGCGCAGCGGTCATAAACTCTGATTCTTTGAAGTACAAAAATACGGCTAATTCAATATCATGTGTATCATTTATTTTTCCTACAATTAAATTTATTAGGTAGGTTTTGCCAGTTACCATTGGAGTATCCAAAAAGAAAATTTGAAACTAGAAACTATCAAGAATTTAGAGCGCTCGTGGCCCAACGGCACCCGCCTACCGCGTGCGGTGTGCGAGGTTAAGCAATGTGGGCGCAGGTCAGTTCTTGGATGGGTGACCGCTTTGAGTGGTTACTAACTGACTTTCGTGCTTTGAAAGGCACGCTAAGCCGTTGATCCCGTCTGCAATCGTTAAGCCAAGTTAGAGGCCTTCGAGCGGCTTGCGAACTTCTAACAGTCAAGTTGCCCACTCACTTGACAAAGGGGGTTCGAAGTCGAAGCACCGCGTCCGTAGGGAGTACCCACCGTTACTTTACACAGAACCCCTGGGTGGTGCTAAAAGTGCAACAAAAACTGGCAACCGTACTAGTCTTCTCGAAAATCTCACGGTTCGTAAATAAATGCCCTACGATTAAAAAAAAATAGAAGGTTGATTTAAATGGAAAAAATATCGAAACCTCTATGTCGTTTTTAAAAGCAAATCTTTTGGAAAAAAATATCGAAACCTCTATGTCGTTTTTAAAACCACTTTCACAAATTTTACCTCGAATTCGTATTAAAAGACCTCTCGGACACTCAGATATCGATTTTGAACGAAATCGGGACGAAAATGAAGAAAATCAATATGGCCGCCACTTTTTTCAAATTTTACCTTAAATTCGTATTAGGGGACCTCTCGGACGCTCAGATATCGATTTTGAACGAAATCGGGTTGGAAATGAAGAAAATCAATATGGCTGCCACTTTTCCCAAATTTTACTTCAGATTCGTATTAAGAGACCTCTCGGACGCTCAGATATCGATTTTGAACGAAATCGGGACGGAAATGAAGAAAATCAATATGCCGCCATTTTTTCCAAATTTTACCTCGGATTCGTATTAAGAATTCTCTTGGACGCTCAGATATCGATTTTGAAAGAAATCGGGACGGACATGATAAAAATGAATATGGCCGCCACTTTTTCTAAATTATACCTCGGATTCGTATTACGAGACCTCTCGGACGCTCAGATATCGATTTTGAACGAAATCGAGACGAAAAAAAAGAAAATCAATATGGCCGCCACTTTCACAAATTTTACCTCGGATTCGTATTAAGAGACCTCTCGGACACTCAGATATCGATTTTGAACGAAATCGGGACGAAAAAGAAGAAAATTAATATGGCCGCCACTTTCACAAATTTTACCTCGGATTCGTATTACGAGACCTCTCGGACGCTCAGATATCGATTTTGAAGGAAATCGGGTTGGAAATGAAGAAAATCAATATGGCTGCCACTTTTTCCAATTTTTACCTCGGATTCATATTAAGAGACCTCTCGGACGATCAGATATCGATTTTGAACGAAATCGGGTTGAAATGAAGAAAATCAATATGGCTGCCACTTTTTCCAAATTTTAGCTGGTATTCGTATTAAGAATTCTCTCGGACGCTCAGATATCGATTTTGAACGAAATCTGGTCGAAAAAAAAAAGAAAATCAATATGAATGCGACTTTATCCAAATTTTAACTCGGAGTCGTATTAGGGGAGCTCTCGGACGCTCAGATATCGATTTTGAACGAAATCGGGACGGAAATGAAGAAAAACAATATGGCCGCCACTTTTTCCAAATTTTACCACGGAGTCGTATTAGGGACCTCTCGGACGCTCAGATATCGATTTTGAACGAAATCGGGACGGAAATGAAGAAAATCAATATGGCCGTTACTTTATTTAAAGTTTAGGTACCTCGGATTCCTATTAAGAGTCCTCTCGGGCGCTCATATATCGATTTATGTCGAAATCGTATCGGACGGCACTGATTAATAAAACCATTTACAATACATTGAATTAAAAAAGATCGTATCTTTATAGGGAACTCATACTCGTATTCATATTCTTTTATTTGTTGCAACCATGGTATTACAGATCTTAAAGTGGAGTGAGTACAATCATGGACCCTACTAGGGCGTAACAACATTTACATAGTCTTATAAAATAAATGTATAAACAATAATTACAAATAGAATAATAGGTAAGTAATTAAAATCAATATTTACAGTATTACAATAATTAAAATCAAGTATTTTCTATCTAGTTATTTTAATATATCACTATAACATTTACTCACGGCACTTCATGCACCTTTAGACCTTATAAGGAACTTACAGTAAGTTTGCGCTGTGCGGTGATATGTCAGTCTCTCAGTCAGTCAGTTATTTTTTGATATTTGGCACAATTTTTCAAAAGTTTTCATGTCCACATTATTAAATTTCATAATAGATGCTATTTTCGTAATTAAAGTCCCAAAAAACCATATTAATATTTAGACATTTCATCCCCCTCGGACCCCAGCAGAGGGGATGGTATTTCACGTCCTCCACGTGGGATTTTAAAATCATTGTTGTTTTCGTAATCAGCGACCCAATAAACCATGGGAACAACACCCATATCGATTTTCAGAATTTGTCACCAGATTTCCCCCTTTTAGGGGTTGATTTCTCAAAAAACCTGAAACACATGTTTATTCATTTATCGTTAGAAATACTCCTGTGAAGTTTCGAATAAAATAATCCAACTAATCTTGATTCCCCATACAAACTTCGCACCCCCATTTCACCCCCTTAGGGGTTGAATTTTGAAAAATCCTTACTTAATGCACCTCAAGACCTTATATGGAACCTACATACTAAATTTGGAATCTCTAGAACCACCAGTTTGCGCTGTGCGGTGATATGTCAGTCTCTCAGTCAGTCAGTTACTTCTTGAAATTTGGCACAATTTTTCAAAAGTTTTCATGTCCACAATATTAAATTACAAAACCGATGCCATTTTCGTAATTAACGTCCCAAAAAACCATAAAAACGACACCCATATTAATATTTAGATATTTCATCCCACTCGCACCCCAACAGGGGGGATGGTATTTCACGTCGTCCACGTGAGATTTTAAAATCATTGTTGTTTTCGTTATTAGCGACCCGGTATATCATAAAAACAATACCAATGTCGATTTTCAGAATTTGTCACCACCTTTCCCCCTTTTAGGGAAAACTATTTCAATAGTTGCTTCACTGCATCCACCAAAGATGCGGGCATTGCGGTCTTCTGGTGTTCTTAACAAACGCGGAGAATAATCGAAATTAGCCATTTTTTTCGAAGTGAAATTTCTATTTCAAAGTTTATTTGACATTCAATATATGACATGATGTTGAACTGACACGATGGATTCCCATAGAAGCCATAGACAAAGGCAACTCTAACTGTAAGCCAGAGGCACAAAAGCGGTTGGTGCTCTGTAATAAGCAGATATTTTTATATATTATATTAGCAATTTGTTAATTTGTTTTTGGAAACCGAAGTTTGGGCGAAGGCCGAAGCCGAAAAAATTACTAAGCATAAAAATTTCTTCTATGGTTGTGAACAAGGAAAATTGAATCTTCTGTAACAACTAGCCTTTTTGAGATTTTCCTTATTCACAACTGGGTGTGTAACAGGAATAAATCTTCTTCTATCACAACTGGTTGCCATGAAAGATTAAAAAATCCTCATAGACAACTGGTTGTGAAACACAGTTGCGATGGCGGCCGAAAATCCACATCTGCTATTCAGAAAAGAGTCTTTTTACTTCTCATGCTCTAAAAGTTCGTCTTTACGCTCTGCATAGGCGACATAAAGTCGCATTTTATGCTCTAGAGCATAAAGTAAAACCCGCCCTCGGCGCGCCGGCGCGCGTGCAGACGTGCGCGCGCCATCCCGGCGCCGCCGCCCGCGGTCGACGAGCACAGAAGTATAAATCTGATGAAATAACTTTAGTTATATTAATTGTTTGTTTATTTTTCTCGCAATCGAAGTGAAAAGCATAGTGTATAACTCGTGTATAAAACCCATTTTATCCTCTACTGTATATCGACCCTCGCCTGCGGCTCGGGATCGATAAATTGTCTCAGATAAAATGGCTTGTTTTATGCACTTGTTGTACAATCTTTTTTTTTTTATATTGGGGGACAATCTTACACAAATCGACCTAGTCCCAAACTAAGCAAAGCTTGTACTATGGGTACTAGGCGACGATGTACATACTTATATAGATAAATATATACTTAAAATACATAGAGAACATCCAAGACCCAAGAACAAAATCCGTGCTAAATGCACAAATAATGCTCTGGCCGTGATTCGAACCCGGGACCTCTAGCTTCGGAGGCAGTGTC
Organism: Notocelia uddmanniana; assembly: GCA_905163555.1. Lineage (NCBI taxonomy): Eukaryota > Metazoa > Arthropoda > Insecta > Lepidoptera > Tortricidae > Notocelia > Notocelia uddmanniana. Next base: position 60,728,546 of record LR991052.1, read on the forward strand.
ACTACCAACTAGGCTAAACAGGTCGTCTATTGTTGCCCTCAATCTACTATTGTTGCCCTCGAATAAGGGATCAAAGTCGTACTTTCCTTCCTTCATTTGAGAGCAACAATGACTCTTTATCATAGGCGGTGTGAAAAGCAGTATGCGTCACACGATACCAAAATTATTTCTGTCTTTGGTGTAAACACTTGAGTCGCTCACTACGCTCAGGATTCTGATGTAGAATGTTTTGCTCCACTCCGGGTTAATATACCGCCCTCGCCGTAAATGTATCATTTAGCTCCCTTGACACACTATCAACAATTGACAACTTTTTTTTTTAAGTAGGTAGTATGAAATCTTAACTCATTTCGTTAATTTATAAATAAATTTGTTAACACAAGAAACCACAAAATATTTTAATTTTATTTTTATAGCTATTAGTTTTTTTAAATATTTACGGAAATGTGAAGGAAGCCTTCGTCGTAATCATCGTAATCACGTCATTAGTATGAATTGTGACAGTCACAGTCCACAAAAAGAACAGCAGTCCACTTTCTTTAGTAAATCTGTCATGTCATCAAACAGGCTTCTGTATCATTTGTTACGCTGTGACGCCTTGCTTGTCACTTACTCTCTTTTAGAATGAGGAAGTTTTGAAATTGATCTATTGATATGAAAATAGAAAATTTTGGAGAATTTAAAAATGTGGTTTTACTAAAATAATTATCCTCTATTCGATTTCATTAAAAAAAAGCCTGCTGAAAAATGAAATGTTGACAATTGTATTTTGCAGCGCGCGCCGAACTAACCGCGCGTTACCTTACCACGTGTTCATGAGGCTTATATCCATATGTTTTACATACTTGAGAAATAACAATATTAGCATTTTATCAACCGAAGTGACATCGATTATTAAAATAAGTTACTGTCATAAATTTCATTATTGGTATAAGCTTTTATTGTTGTTGAAATGAGCTCATACACAACGTGTGTATCTTGTGTAGTTTAGGAGTTGCTATGGCTATCCTCTGTCTTCATCATGAGATCAGCTTGCTGGTTCCATAATATTGCATTGTCACGGAACTTATTTAAGTATACCAAATTTCAACTTAATCGGATACCGTTAAGTCGCTGAAAAAGGATTGCAATTTTTTATAACAACTTACATATTTACATACTTTTATCTACATACGAACAGTGCAAGTTAAAAAAAAGCTTGCAATAATGTTCAATCATCATTCGCGTGCCCTTTTCCCATTTACTTGGGGTCGGCGCAGCATGTTTTTTTCTTCCATAACTCTCTATCGCCCGTCATCTCGCTACTCACACCCTTCCTCTTCATATCGTCTCTCACGCAATCCATCCACCTTTTCCTTGGTCTACCCCTTCTCTTACATACCTCCACATTCATGCCTAATACCTTTCTTGTCACATGACTTTCATTCCTCCGCATAACATGCCCATACCACCGTAGACGATTGGCTCTCAACTTATCATCTATGGGTGCCACTTTCAGGCTTCCTCTTATACACTCATTCTTTATGTGGTCCATTCTTGTTACGCCACTCATCCATCTCAACATTCTCATCTCCGTAACATGCAATCTCTTTGCATCCGTCACCTTTGCGGCCCAACATTCCGATCCATAACATGACGACAGGTCTTACAATGGTCTTGTAGATTTTCGATTCGGTTTTTGATGTCACGGTCAATATCGCCTTGACACTGCATGAGGGACCCGAGGTATCGGAAATCAGAGCAGACCGGTAGCGTTACGCCATCAAGCTCTATTGGCATAAAATCGGAGAGACCGCCGAAATCGCAGAACAGGTGTTCAGTTTTAGAACGACTGATTTTCAAGCCCACGTTCTCCAATTTTTGCCGCCACTTCTCTAATCTGCTCTGAACCTCGGGCCCCTCTTCACCGACAACGACAATATCGTCGGCAAATAGCATCCACCACCACCATACCACCATATCAGCCGGAGAACGTCCACTGCTGGACATAGGCCTCCCCCGAGCTTGGGGGGTAAATGCCATAATCGCCACGCTTGGCATGCGGGTTGGCGATCGCAGTGTCTCCATCGCACTCCAGGGATGCTGCTGCCCATCCCCCGGTGGTCTTGGTCGTAGTTTTAGGACATACCCGGGTCCTAAAAACTACATGCAAATAGCATACACCAATGTAAATATCCGAAACTAATTCAGTCTCTAATTATCGATATTAGAGCTCCAGTAATCGACACCCTAATAATCAACGCACAAGAAAAGTAATAATTTTTAAGAAAAAAAAACCGACTTCAATGGGGGAGTCCGGTGAAAGATTATTAATCTTAGCTGGTGCACTCTTAGATTCCATACAATAAAATACAAAAATGGCTATAAGTATGTTTATAATGGTAGAAGACTAAGTACCCTCAATTCCTCATGAAATCAAGGAAAAACCTTGCTTGCTTGACAAACAAAACGAAGAGAACAAATCGCCAAACATGAACTACGCGTCGTTGAAGAGTTCCTTTCTGATCATCATCAGCAGTTCCACTTCATCAAATGTCACTTTTATGAATGAAAATGCTTGATTAGTTCATGAAAATACTAAAATCACTATTTGTGTCCCTTTCACATTTGAGGAGTTTCCTCGATTCCTAATGGATCCCATCATCAGAACTCGAGCATGACAAAAATCAATCGTGAAAATAGAACTTGCTTAATAAACACCGCTAGAAGGACAAATCGCCAAACGTGAACTTTTCGTCGTTGAAGAGTTCTGTTCTGATCATCATCAGCAGTTCCACTTCATCAAATGTCACATTTTTGTATGATAATGCTCGATTTGTTGATAAAAACACAAAAATCACTATATGTTTGCCTTTAAGATTTGAGGAGTTCCCTCAACTCCTCATGGATCCCATCATCAGAACTCGAGCATGACAAAAATTAATCGTGAAAATAGAACTTGCTTAACAAACACAGCTAGGAGGACAAATCGCCAAACGTGAACTTTTCGTCGTTGAAGAGTTCTGTTCTGATCATCATCAGCAGTTCCACTTTATCAAATGTCACATTTTTGTATGATAATGCTCGATTTGTTGATAAAAACACAAAAATCACTATGTTTGCCTTAAAGATTTGAGGAGTTCCCTCAATTCCTCATGGATCCCATCATCAGAACTGCGTTTTGACAAAAACGGGACCAACTTGGATATATATACATACAATCAAAAAAAAAATTTTTCAAATCAGTTAAAAAATGACGGAGTTATGGAGTAACAAACATTAAAAAAAAAAGAAACACAAAAAAAAAAAACATTCAACCGAATTGATAACCTCCTCTTTTGAAATTTTGAAGTCGGTTAAAAAAGTAAAAGTAATTTATTCTTCAAATTAGGCAAAATTACATGCACCATGCACCTATGAATGTCAATAAACTACCACCTAACCAGAATAATAGACATTAGGATAGTACAAAGATTGGGATTACTAGGCATTGTTTGTATTAATTTATTTTGAGACGCAGAATCTGAAGTTAGCGTCTGTTAAAATATAACAAATACATTTAAAAAGGAACTCTTTTACCTGTATTTACTAGTATTATGTATCAAATCGTTTGTCCTGGCTGACTGACTCAACTAATGAAGCTAGAGGTAGTAGACCAATATGTAACTGGTTACGAGCCACATGCTCTATGCACATAATTTTTCAATATTTACCTTAAATTTGAAATTTAGTTACGAACCATTTAGTCACGATGGTGACAGATTACGCATGAAAGATAACTGCATAGTCATTTAGAGAAAAAGAAAATTCCATAACAAAATTTATAAAAGTATAGTTGGGCATACATATAATATCTATTCGGTACAGTTGCATAAATAGCCTGATCTGTTTTTAATATAGACAGTTTTCAGTGAGCAAGAAGCGAATACAATTGCGCCTAGTAAAAGTATCTGAGCAGAAGTTACATTGTTAAATAATTTGTTGCTATTGGAAGAATATTAGGAACCAGAATTGTCACCTTTTAAAATAGAAACTTGTTGCTATTTTTTTCCCATAGTGACTTTGCTTTATATTAGCAGATAGCTTCAATTAATTCTTACTACTGCAAAATGGCTAACGAGGCTAATGCAAAGAATTAATAAGGAAGTGCGCTTCAATTTAAGCGAAGCTTACACAGTTTACTCTCTATGTAGCTACGGCACAAACTTGTGAACGCCGGTGGGTGCTTGTCTCGTAGGCGTTAGTAGCGTAGCGCTATGAATTTGTTGGCAGTCGCAATTAGTGGCATTAGATATGCGCATCACAAAGCTTGTTGAATCTTATGAAGTGTTTGAGAGTATAAAAGCGAATTGGAGGTCCTAGCTGACGACCCGACCGAGTAGTACTCTTAACGCGAGCAGTTCGAGCGGTCTTACTGCCATGAAATTACCCCCGCTCGGGCACTCGCAGACAGATATCGCAGTCAACTCGTCAAGGAGGTTCAATCTGAGGTAGGCTCCAGTGAATACTCAACAATGGTGTCTTTCAAGCACAACAATGTTAGATTACCTAAAATAAATTCACCACACTTTAGCGGCGGCAACCAGAATTGGTAGGAGATGAAAGACATTTATATTTCCCTATTTTTTCTGAGACAAGTATTGATAATTTCAATAAATTCCGAGATTCACGGAAGTGCAGCATTGGTAATTAGGAGTTTAGATTTTAAAAGCGAATGGCGGTTCATTTGCGAAAGGTATGACAATAAGCAGTTGCTTGTCAATAATCATGTCCAAGCGTTATTTAACACAGAACAGGTTCATAAGGAGACTTAAAGCAGATACATTGTACAATAAATCAAAAAGCCTTCTAGTATCTTCAACTAACAATGAGAAGCCAAAGGCTTATACAACAAGTCGTGTTCCATATGTCAAAAAGCTCGCTACGCCTTCAGTTGTGAGAGTTTTAGGTCTTTCCCATTAGAGCAACGCATACTCAAAGCAAAAGAGTTTAAGGTGCGCTTAAATTGCCTACGTCCAGGTCATAATGAAAGCAAATGCAAATTCAGTCTCTGAAAGTACGAGTATTGCAAAATTAAGCACAACACTCTTCTTCATGTTCATGCAGAGCCTAATAAGACGTCAGAGCACGTAGCATTTTCGGCAAGTACTAGCTCTGTTCGCAATATGTCCCAACACGTCTTACTTTCAACAGTTGACAGTTGCATAGCGCTAGGATCTTGCTAGATAACGGAAGTATGGCTAATTACATAACCCAGGACCTATCTTGTAAGACTGCTCTCTTAAAATACAGTCTTATGAGGGAAGTTATAGTACCGAAATCGTCTGTTTTATATTGCCGAAAATATCGTCAACAATACCGAGCTCCTACTTAGATATACAAGACATACCCATACCTTCGGGAATTTGCCTAGCAAAACCAGTTTCGTACAAAGATCTTTTTTTTTCTCTGTTATCAGTTAAGACGGGACGGTTTCGTAAACAGCTGAGATTATTTGGTCAACTCCGCCCACACCTCACTCAGCCCCTTTTTTGTCAACTTAAATAGCCCGCGGGCCGTAACGATCAATATCGGTCTTTAGACAAATAAACCCAGACCTCATAGCCCACGGGCCGAAATGCCCACTATAAATATGTTTCTATTTTCACAGTTAACTCAGGCCGTGGACCTAAACGGCCATTACGATAAATGTTTCTTTTGTGCATAAAACCTTCTTTGAAATCAAAGCCCAACCGCCCGAAGCCCTCTAACTTGGCTTAACGACTGCTATCATAGATATCCAGGATCAGAAGCTTTGCGTGCCTTCCACGAGCACGGGAGCGTTCAGTTAGTACCACACAAAGTGGTCACCCATCCAAGGACTGTACCCGCCCGACATTGTTTAGCTTCTCGTACCGCTGGGCAACGAACACTCACGTTCAAATACTTCTATATTAACTTAATTAATTTCTGGAATAAAAAAAAGCAAGTGTTGTGTTCCTGGTGGCGAGTAACGTCGCCAGAACTCCCGAGGATACGTTATGTTGAGAGTGAGGGACCTGCATCTCTAGCTATCAACATAACGAATCCTCAAGTCAATAAAGGAGCAGATTTATTTCATATAGGAGAAGTGAAAAAACATTTAATTAGTGCTACGAAAGAAATAATTAAAATACACACTGCTTATTTTTAACCAAGTTACAACTTTCTATTATCGCACTGCTTGCCGTCGGCAGCGCATTCATCCTGACACCTTAGAACCTAAATGGTCGCGTACGGTACGGTTCCAGAGGAACTCCCTCCCTCGGACGCTCCGGTTGTGGAATGAGCTCCCTGCCGAGGTTTTCCCGAGGATTCTTCAAGAAAGGAGTGTACATATTTTTAAAGGGTCGGCAACGCGCATGTGACTACCCTGGAGTTGCAGAGAATAAAGATCGTTATAAGCAATGTCAGTAGTATGATTATATACAGTTAAATGAATGACAATTGCACCTTCAGAGTTAGTTTTCACAACAGCATAGCTAGAATCACTCTTTATACTTTATATATACATCTCCACAATATTGACCCTCACGGTTATTTCTTTCAAAACGATAACGTGATCTCTGGAGAATGCGACCGCCTCGTTGCGATGTTATAAACTCAAAATCTGCAGGTAATTATGAAAGTCTATCTCCACTACAGTCAGCATCAAAAATAGTTACTTACGCATATGAAGGGGTCAAAAGGTCTTATTCCTTTATAATAAAGACTTTTGGACTTTTCAAATACAAACTTTTTTGTACAAAAATTATGAAAAACGTAGACACGTTTTTCTGTTTTATGATGACAGTTCTTATGACTAAATGAAATTACTGATCCAGCCAGTACAAATAAATAATAATAGTAGGTATATTAATTAGTATAGTATAAGTTAGCATTGCACATTAAGGCACGCGGGCTGAGTTGACTATAAAAAAAAAATCATAAACATATTTTAATGTGGTCGTTTAGCCCGAGGGCTGAGTTACGTTCGGGCTAATTTAATATTTTCATAGTGGTCGTTACGCAGCATGCGGGCTAAATTGACTATAAACAAATATATTTTTTTTTTATTGAGTGAGGTGTGGGCCGAGTTGATCAAAGAATCGCAGCTTAAGGGGCGCAATATTAAAAAAATAGTTGGCAGGCTAAGGTCAACAAGTTTTCAATTGTTATAGATAAAGTGTCGATTACTGTTTCATGTCAATTATTGGTAAAATAATGTTTCTATAGGCATTTAAGGCCGAGCCACACCAAATGCGTGCGCAGCACTTGCGCGTGCGCGTGTGCGTGCGTTCATACGATACAACGCGCACGCCACGCACACGCGCACGCGCACGTGCTGCGCATGCATTCGGTGTGTCTCGGCTTTTAGCCTGCTATTTTATTGACGGTACCTTAATGTTCGTCTCCAGGTCCTGCGAATATTTTTTTTATAGTTAGTGTTAATTTTACTGTTATATTTCAATAACTTATATGTTTTTTTTTTATTTTAATATCGGTTCTATCAATATTTTAAAATCAAACATTACTATATTCAGAATTATGAATAAGTAGGTAAAGTAACGTTCAACTAAAAAATGCAATGAATTAATAGTAAAATAAAGAATTACCGCGGCTATTTGATCCAACTCCTGTGAAATGTTTTTTAATGGTGAACAATTACAATTTAATACCCAGGTTAATCAGTCGATTAGAAAAATATCTTGTAGGCTTACGCTAAATGAAAGACTCTTTTGTTTCCCGTAGTCGCGAATTTGAATGAACAATGGTGAATAAGGTCCTAATGTCGAAGGAATGAAATAAGATTCTCTTAACTTTGAAATTTGTAGTCCTGCAGCATGGGGAACACATTATTTGATTTCTTTAATATAAATAAAAAGCTGTAAAGGGTTGCTTACCGCGTTTTTATTACTTATAGTCTGTGGAAGTTTTGGTTAATTAAAAGTAAGTACATTGCTTCAGAGGCCCGGAAAATTGGGATTCCCAGGCTAGGGATACTAGGCTAATCCCTTTTCACGCTGACCAGGTTTCTGTATCGTGCATTTATCAAACATGCAATGAAATAACTTCTAGACCGTTTGACGGCAATTATGTTTTCTCAAACATGCAATTAAATATTGATGTTATGTTCCTTATAATAGGCTGCGAAGTATGACGTTTCAGGTGCGGCTAGGACAAGAGGTCGTTAATGCAATTTCATACAAATGTTGCAGGCCTAGGCCGGCAAAGTCCTCTTTTTTAATTTCCATTCCACATAAATTTGTGACACAGGCATCATGACATTCTGCCACTATGCGTATTAAAAATAAAACTTTGATTTTTTTGTTGTTTCTTTCATTGCATGTTTGAGAAAAGCACTATACATACCTCGGCGGGAAATATGGGGTTGCCCGCCTGAGACCTATCCGACCTCGCTTCGCTCGGCCGTCTATATGTCTTCGGCCGGCAACCCCTTTCGTCCCGGCCTCTGTAGTAATGTACTATTTATCGTCGGCACACAATATGACATTCTATCCTACTTACCGTTTTGTTACCGTTTTTTTTTTCTAGAATAAAATTCCAGCATTCCAAAAACATTATAAAATATTTACGGAATAAAACGATAAGCGATGATATTTTTTGCCAGTAAGTTCTTAATGACATTTGTTTTAGCACGCCTTACCTATCTGGTTTCGTTTTCGCAGGCCGTTGGCCAAATTTATGATTTGCTGTGGTAGTTCAAATGTCAGATTTTTTCCTGTAGTAGCATAGATATATATTGTCTTAGCATGGCATGATGTTGTGTCACAAATATTTAAATAAAAGAAGGTGTCTTTGCCGGCCTAGGCCGTCAGTTTAGTATGAAATTCCATTATGAACCTTTCGTCTCACCGCACTCAAAACGGGGCACTTCACAGAGGGGTGCGTGGTGAAACCCGATAGTTGATTTTTGAAGTAAAAACTCAACATCCTTTACGCAGAGTTCTATTTTCAAAAAACTTTTTACGTGACTTATCGGGTTTGACCACGCACCCCTCGTAATATTTTATTTTAACACGAATATAACGTCAATATTTCATTGCATGTTTGAGAAACAATACATTATTGGCACAGTAGATATATAGCCTAGAACAGTAAAACAAATCCATACAAATGTCCGATTTGACGCACCCACACAGACACACGTCATTACAGTAAACTTAAGGAGATCTCGGGGTGTTTCGATCACGTGTGCCACTCACATATCGCGTAGAATATGTTGAAGAAGTTTTTATATATACGAGTATAATAAACTATCGCGTGCTGGCCACTATTTTGATTTGACGTGACATAATGTGAAGAAATTATTTGATGAAAATGCGATTAAATATTACAAATACAATTGAGGCATACTTATGTAATATTGTGTGGTTTATGTTTTATGAATTACTAGTTTCTCCCGCGACTTCGCCCGCGTGGAACTCATTTAATCGCTATATCGCTCTCCCGTACAAACTTCCACTCTTCTTTTCACTTCCTTTAAGGATCATTTCCGGGATCGCCTCAAATTATCTCCATGCGAAATATTTCCTCAATCGGTTTGGCGGTTGAAGCGTAAATTGTGGCCTTAGACTTAGAGAATACAAAATGTATTGAAGGTAATGCATAAATGTTAATATAAATAAGAATACTTAATTTAATGTTGTCTGTTGCGCTGCTCCGCCCGTGTAATACAGAGAACGTAAGCAAAGCCACGGCATATAAACAACTTAGAAAAGTCGATAAACCCCCGCCATTTACATTTAAAATATCAATATCTCAAAAACGGCTTAACTGATTCTGACGAAATATATTTAAGAACCGGTTTCGTTTTCGGTTTACCCGTTAGGGAGCTACGATGCAACATACAAATACACAGTACCCAGGTTAAACTTCTAACACCCCTCTTTTTCGTTGCGTCGGGGATTAAAAATATTTTAAGTTGTTTCGGAGATTACGTCCCCTACACACACACACTATTAGTATACCTAGATTACCCGCTACATATCATTTGAGTGTCTACGGAGTAGAATACAAATCAATCTTATTCAAATTTACATAAATTGAATGGTGCAACCCTATCGCTCTAACAAAGCCCAGACCCAAAAAGGTCTTAAGCGACTTATTTGAGTTACTGCCTTAAACTATATGTACTGTATTATTGGCGAGGCTTGAAAAGGCAAAGGATAGAGATGGTTGGAGAAACTTGGAGGAGGCCTTTACTCGCTAAGAGGTCCTTAAGACTAATCCCGTACCTAAGTAGTTTTATTCATTTATGTTTTAAATTTAGCGTGTTTTGTAAAAATTGAGTTTTATTATTGATGAATTTTAGCTAATTTTTTAATGATGCATGTCATATATATTTTTTAATTCAATTGTTAATTAATATTATGTTTATTATATTATTAAATTGTTAGGACATAATAAATTATTTAACCTTATTGAAAGGAGGAAAGAAAAAAAAATAAAAAAAAAATGAAAGGAAGCAAACTTATAACTAAATTTGGTCTGAAACCTATTGGTTGGTATTCCAGAACACATGTATAGCAATGCCGATGGGACATATCACAGCGGTGAGCAATTTTATTACCTAAATACAACTTGTGTCCAATCTGCAAGTTTCTTGGTTTAGCTGATGCTCAAACAGGTACTTTTTAAGGTTTATTTTAAAACTGTGAACATTTTCCAGGTCTCTAATTGGCGGAGGAATAATATTCCAGCACTTGGTCGCTACATAACGGAAACTTCCTCGAAAAGCCGCCGATGCGTGACGAGGTGTCAACAGTTGTAACGCGCACTGCCGGGCACCACGAGACCGGTTGCTAGACAGCTTTTCAAAAAGATACCTGGGGGACTTGTACTTGAGTACACCAAAGAGCAAACATGCCAAGTGGAGCTTTCGCCGATGTTGCATCTTAAGGATGTTGTGTTTGTTCAAGTATGGTGTGACGTGGGCCCTTGGCGGAGTGCTAAAGCAGAAGCGAGCTCAAGCATTTTGGACACGTTGAATGAGCCTTTTGGGTTTGGCAAGAAGACACGGTCCAAACACTAAGTCCATATAATTCAATTTGGATAGAACCAGTGACTCCACCAGATTAATGCGCAAATTTTCATTGACATATGGCCGAATTTTGTATAGGACCTTAAGTTTGTAAAAGCAACTCCTAACAGCATTTATCACATACTTCTCATAACGAAGCCCACAATCTACCAGAAGCCCCAAGTTGCGAGCCTCATATACACGCTCGACAGGTTCATTCATCAAGGTGACATCTAGCGTGGGCCGGATACTGGTTAGATGCTGTTTACTGCCAAATATTAGATACTTTGTTTTGCTAGGGTTTAGCAGCAAGCAATTACTAGTAGCCCAGGAAGTTATTCTAGTAAGATCGGAATTTAGTTTTTTAATTGCATTATCAATGTCAGAAGGCTTACATGAAATATACACCTGAACATCATCTGCATAAATATGGAACTTACAATGTGTGATGCGTGACCCAATGTCAGCGGAATATAAAATAAACAAGATTGGCCCGATCACAGACCCCTGTGGTACTCCTCTAGTGAGGCCGATCCTGTCGGATGTTAGTGTGCAACCATCATTAAGAGTCAGTTTTACATATTGAAACCGATTAGTAAGGTAACTATCAAACCACCTCAGTGTACTAATATCAAATCCATAGTAACTTAGCTTAGACAGTAATATATTAATATCCAGGCAGTCAAAAGCTCTAGAAAAAACTAGAAGAACCAGTAGTGTGCACATTCCCCTATCCTGAGCACACAAAATGTTGTCGGTAACATCAAGTAAGGCAGTCACCGTGCTACGCCCTTTTCTGAAACCCGACTGTACATCAGGTAAAATATTGTTGATCTCAATATAGTCAGTTAATTGTTTGCAGACTGTCTTTTCAAGTATCTTGGAAAGGCACGGTAATATACTTATTGGCCTAAGATCTTTTAGCTCGGATGGATTTGAGTTCTTAGGGAGCGGGCGTACAATTGCCAATTTCCACAGATCTGGAAATGTAGATGTAATAATAGAGGTATTTATTAGTTTTGTAATTATGTCTATAGTATGTGGGAATGGCAACCCTTGCCATGAAAACACTGCTTACTATTTGCTCGCGCTATTTTAATTCGTAAAATAAATAAAAAGCTGCTATTTGAAACCAGTGATACTGAAAACATAGTGCTACGTACAAACCATGGGATAACCTACACAAGAACACCCAAAAAAACACACATCGGATGGAAACTCACGGAAAACTTGGTGGTAAGGAAGACTATTTTACTTGCCGTTATTGAAAACTGAATTTAAAAACGTAAACAACTGAAAAATAACGGGACATCACGCACATTCAACACAGCCGATACGACGATACACAGTGACAGTGACAGGAGTGACAGCGACATTAATGAAACAGTGTTGCCAGTACAGCGAACTCACAAAACAACCTATAGCCAAATCAAGCTTTTAAAACCCTGCGCCAATCCTACTTTGTCTACAAACTGCAAATTACAAATTCTATAGAAAACCAATACCTTAGTAAAGATGAATTGCCTCGCATGTATGGAATTAATTACTGATCGCCTAGAAATATTAAAATGTGTATCATGCAAAGGCTCTTATCACTATCGATGTCTTAACATGACAACAGCATATTATAGGGAAAAAAAACCAGAACTAGAGCGCGGGTGGCGTTGTCCATCGTGCGTAAATATAACAATAAGGCGCAAAAATGATGACACACCTGTGAGACATCACTCTAACACAATTTCACTTGATGACACAAACATGTCAGTAGATGACCTCACTCATCATGAACCACACAAAAATCGGGACCCTGGTGATTATCCCCAACTATCTTTACAACAAAATCAAGTGGTTACCATTGAGCAGATCGCGTCACTGCTAGACTCAAAACTAAGGGAAAATAACAACACAATTATAAATGACATGAAAAAATTAATACAATCGGAAATAACTACAGCCATTGAGAACCTTAAGTATGATTTCATAAAAAAGAATAATGCAATATTATCGCAACACCAAGGTCTGGAAAAGCAGCTTCAGAGTACAAACGCATTAATTAAACAGTTGCAAGCCGAAAATGAGAGTATCAAAATGGAATTAAAAGAACTGAAGGTACAATATAACAAGATCCAAAGTGTAAACATTTCACCAAACCAGAAGCAATTCGTAATTTACGGCTTAGACGAGTACTACGGGGAAACCGAAACAGACCTATTTCCACGTATTGACAACATGTTTAGGGACCTATTAGGTGTCAATATTAATGGCTTTATTGAATCTGCAAAACGTTTAGGAAAAAGAGGCAGTCATCGTCCAATCGTCGTAGAACTAATTAGTCAAAGAATGAATAAGTACGTTTTACAAAACGCATTCTGTTTTAATAATACGGGATACGCTATATCTGAATTCTTAGACCAGACAGCACTAAGGAGCAGGAGGCATATAAGAGAATGCCTGATAAATGCTCGCAAAAATGGGAAATATGCAGTAGTGCGTAACAATAAATTATACATTAACGGTGAAGAATACGTTCCTAATATACAACCAAAACAGAGCCTTTCGACGAATCTCACAGACACAAACTTGCAGCCAGTAATACCTGAAGAGGACACCGTGCTGAATCCCCCAACGCAGCCATCTCCATCCACATCTCCATCTACGTCTACAGCTACTCCCTTATCGGCGCCAGGACCAATACCAGTGGCATCACCTAAAACTCTTTTTCGTGAATCCAAATAGTAATCATAGCCACAATCAGTTCATTTGTATATTGCATCAAAATATAGCTGGAATACTGTCAAAAAGAGATGAACTTGAAATAGCGCTTGATGAACTTAAACATAAAAACTACTGTCCATTAGCCCTATGCTTTAGTGAGACGTTTCTATTATCTGGTACTGAGACTAATTTGTATCTTAATAACTATGAACTTGCTGCGTTTTTCTCTCGCAAAACCAAAAAAAGGGGAGGAGTAGCTATACTTATTAAGAAACACACAAATTTTAGCGAACTCACAATCTTAAGAAAATTTGCCAAAGAAAAAGAACTTGAATGCTGCGGAATAGAAATCAAAGACAGTAATCTTATTATTGTGTGTTTATACAGAACTCCTGATGCAGATATAACACAATTTTGGGATAGATTTGACAACCTCTTAAGATTCCTCTGCTCGAAACGTAGTAAAAGGATTGTTATATGTGGAGATTTAAACATAAATATCCTTACAGACAACAAAACTAGTAGAGAATACTTAAACTTAATGTATAACTATAATATGTACAGTCACATTAATATGCCTACGCGTCAGAATAACTGTATCGACCACATTTTTAGCAATATTAAGGAAGCAAAAGGAGAAACTCATGCACTTGGCTTATCAGATCATGATACCGCTCAGACAGTCATGTTCAAGTGTAAAATGCAAACCCCAACAATAGGCTGGTACGTTGCAAAACGGGATTATTGTAATGAAAACGTTAAAAAGTTTAAAGAATGCATTGGTAGACTGTCTTTTTCCGAAATATATGAGAGTAGGTCTATAAATAACTCATTTGTAGCATTTCACGATTTATTAACATTATTTCATGATCTATGTTTTCCGGAAATTAAAGTAAAGGTATCAACTAGATTCAGAAAAAGTAAATGGTTAACTAATTCTTTGAAAAAATGCTGCACGGTCAAAAGAAAACTTTACTATAAATATCACAAAGAAAATCACACAATTAACAAGACAAATTTCACAACTTATTCTCGAATTTTAAGGAAATGTATATTGCAATCCCAAAAAAATTGCAACACAACATTTATAAATAGTTCTAAGAACAAATGCCGGGCAGCCTGGACAGTTGTGAAAAAAACCTTTAACCAATCAACAGTCAAGGAAATTAGTTGCATAAAGAGTAAACAGGAAAGGTTGCTACACGATCCACAAGACATAGCCGAAGAATTTAATAACCATTTTATAGATTTAAATAGTAATAAAAAAGACCCTATAAAGGTGTATAAGGCCCTAAAAGGCCCGGATAATTTAATAAATTCTATATTTTTATCACCGACTATGCCCCAAGAAGTTTACAAATTAATACTTTCTCTCAAAAATACTCAAGCTACCGGTCCCGATAAATTACCAACTAAAATAATAAAAGAAATAGCCTTCCCCCTCTCCATTCATTTATCGCACCTAATCAACGAGTCATTCGAAAGGGGAACTTTCCCGGAAAGGTTAAAAAAATCGATCGTCAAGCCTATATTTAAAAAAGGAGAAAAAGACAAACTTACCAACTATAGACCAATTACACTCGTTCCTATCTTATCGAAATTATATGAAAAAGCAATTCACAATAGATTAGACATATTCTTAATAAAGAACAATATACTTAAAACAGAACAAAACGGCTTCAGGAAAAATAAATCCACAACGTTAGCCTGCTTTAAACTAAATAATATTATAACAGAATGCATCAATAATGGAACTCCAGTAGGCGTTCTGTTTCTCGATATGTCCAAAGCATTTGACACAGTATGTCACAAACGCCTTCTGGACAAAATAGATAAATATGGGATACGTGGACCAGCTTACTCCTGGATTGAGAGCTACCTGTATAACAGAGAGCAAACTACGCAAATCGATAGGATCATAAATAACCGACTCTCCAAGTTCAATTCGACCTATAAAGTAAATAGATATGGAGTACCACAAGGAAGCATCCTGGGGCCCCTTTTGTTTCTACTTTACATAAACGATTTGCCCAACTCAACGAAACATGAATGTATTTTATTTGCTGACGATACGACAATAATAGTTAAAGGTAGAGATATAGACAACTTTCAAGATGATATCAACACGGCTTTGAGAGATGTTATTAACTGGCTTGATATTAACAATCTTCGAATAAACCTAGAAAAAACCAAATTTATGTTATTTAAATCGTATAAGTCTAAGATTATCCAAGTAAAAATCAGCCATGAAAACGATAATATTGAAGAAGTGAATAGCATTGTCTTTCTCGGTGTAACCTTTGATACATACTGTAATTGGAAGATACATATAGACACCGTTTGTAAGAAAATAAATAAATTTATTTTTGCACTCTGGCGTCTGAAGCAGACGGTATCATTCAATACTGCTTTGATGACATACCATGGTTATATTATGTCTATCCTTAGGTACGGTATAATCATGTGGGGTAACTCTGTTGATGCTGGCCGTGCATTTATCGTTCAAAAGAAATGCATCAGAACTCTTTGCGGAATACGTAGACGGGAATCGTGTAAAACTTTCTTTATAAAATTAAATCTCTTAACTCTGCCGTGCCTTTATATTTATGAAACAGCAATGTTCGTAAAACTCAATTTAGAACTTTTTACTTCTGTGGATAAAGAAACCACAAGGTCACAGAGACGACATCGTCTAGCCTTGCCTTCTACAAAATTGGTAATCAGAAATAAAAGCGCGCATAACATGTGTATAAAAATATTTAACAAACTGCCAGCAACACTTAAATCATTACCGAATGGACAATTTAAATCGAATCTGCACAAACTGTTAATTGATAAATGTTTTTATAGCATAGATGAATTTTTGATGAACAAATTTTAATTATTATCGGTTAAGTATATAATGTATTGACTTGATTTTGCTTATTTATTATTATGAATTGATGTAAATATGACTTTAATTAGGTCTTATGACATTATTTATTTTTTGCTTTGACTTGATAATATTATTTGATTTGATTTAGTATATCAAAGTAATGAATTGGTTTTAATTTATATCATTTCATAATAATGTCAATTTTTATTTTTATGTGCACTTTGTTCATTTTGTATTATTTATTACGTTTTAAAGGACATTTTATTTATACTTTAATTATAATTTTGTTTTATATAAGTACTTTCACATGCCATTGTCGGCTGAATATATAATGGGACTCATATGTACCTACATCTTAAATAACCATATATTCTTTGTGAAATAAAGATTCATTCATTCAATGTCAATAAGATCATATTCAAATTAATACCATCACACCCTTCGGCATTCGATTTTAGTCCCCTAATAATTTTAATAATTTCATTTGAGTTGGTTAGTTCCAAGTGAAAAACAGACTCAGTATACCTATGGAACTCAAAGTATGACAAGTATGATATGGGCACTTCTGAAGTACCTGGCAAGGTTAAAAAATGTTTGTTTATGATAGTAGGGTCATTAAACAAAGTGGGTAGATCTATGTTTTTTTTAGGTAATATAGTTGATTGGAGGTTTTTCCATAAGGACTTAGGGTCATGTAACTTGTTATTAATGTTTTGTTTAAAGTAGGCAGATTTTTCGTGATATATAGCCTTGTTTACTGTAGATTTCAGGTCTTTATAATAAAGTTTTTTACTATCACTCTGACATTTATGGAAGTCAGCCGCAGCATTGTCTCGCAATCGCATCATTAGCTTTACAGTGTCTGTAATCCAAGGGTAAGAATGTCCCTTAACTATGATTGTCTTTATAGGCGCATGGAGGTCGAATAACAGAGTCATATGTTAGGTAAAACTAAAATATGTAAATAGATTCCATCAAAGCTACCACTGTGTTGCCATTAGAATAAAACGTTCAATAAATAGAAAAAAAAATTTAGCGAAATAATGGACGTATATCCAACATTTATTGGTAATTTTAATTATTGTGTTTAAATACTCAGTTTAAATAACCAGACTTCATAAAAAAGCTGTCGCACAAATTAATATTTAATAAAAACTATTTTGTGGTACAAATGTTTGTTTAGGAATGGTAAAACTCAGGTGTAAACCACCTTTGGTAATCAATTTTAATATAATTACCATTATTGTCTTAACATTGAGTGCATATCTTTTCACCTCAAAAAGGAAATTCATATATGGGGTTGTTTATGTGTTGTGTAGTACGCCCTTTATGGGGAACGTATGGCGGCCATGACACTTGTCACTTCATTCGGCATCTGACGTCTGTCTTGAGCGCTCGAATGTTTTCTTTCCTCGTTGTGGTATTTTTCATTGTTGAGTTTTTGTTTACTGTTAAGTTTGTTTTGTGTATTTACGTTGACTCTTTGTTAAGTTTGTACCGTGAACGTGAGTTTTCGTTTTACGTAAGTAAAATGGAACCCGTGGCAGGTCCCTCCCAGGACATGAAAGAGAATATTTCTCTTTCCCCACCAAGGAAAAGACCGGCATCTCATATGAGTGTTTCCGAAAAATGTATGGTGATGAACTGCTACAAATATACGTACAATACGTGGCCCCAGGACAAGTATTGGACACAAGTTGAATGTGCTAAAAAAGTGGCGGAAATATTGGGAATATCCGAAAGAACCGTCAGAAATATACTAAAAGAACATAATACGACCAACGAATTCGCTTCGCCCAAGAAACCTGGCCCGAAATTGGCAGTAATTGACAAGTTGGACGAGTTTACGTTTGCAGCCATTAGACGGATAGTGCATCAATTTTTCCATCGCAATGAGCCGCCTACTATTCAAAAGGTATTTTTTTAATTGTAATCATGACCATTTATTACTGTTATAATGTAATGCTGTATGATGGCAATATTACCATCTTTTAAAAAGCAGAAAATGTTCTAATTAATGATAACAACCTCCGTAGCCTAGTTGGTAGTGACCCTGCCTACGAAGCCAGAGGCCCCGGGTTTGCATAGGGATTTATTTGTGTTTATCACGAATATTTGTTTCTCAGTCTTGGATGTTTTCTATGTATACAAGCATGTATTTAAAAAAAAAACACAAAGCATGAATACTTACTTGACAATGTACTAAAATTTGTATTATGTTCTTAGGTGTTGCAGGTTGTTAATGATGACCCGGACCTACCAAATTTGTCTGCATTTACCTTGCGACTGGTACTTAAGCACCTAAATTTCAAATATGCAAGTCGGAAACGCCATAGCTGCCTCATTGACCGGGCTGATATAATATTGTGGAGAAAACGATATTTGGTAAAAATAAAACAATATCGCAGAGAGGGAAGACCAATATATTACCAAGATGAGACTTGGGTTAATGAAGGTATATATATTATAATTTACATAATTTGTTTGGGCTCATTAGAATTGTCTTAATAAGTAATTGAAAAAAATTCTGGAAAAATAGTTGCAATAAAACATTGTACAATTGACATTAAAAATATGTTTACACTTTTGATCCTTACTCCTGTAAAAAATTGTAAAAGTGTAACAACTAAATATCTTTGATGTTGCCTGTACCAAAAGTATTCATTAAGTGATTGTAAACATTTATTCATCACTATGTTACGAGATTTACGAGTAATTGTAGTAATTTTTATTTTAATCTGATTCTTTCTTGTTAAAGGGCACACGGTAAACAAAGTGTGGCAAGACCCAAAAGTTTTGTCATCTCGACAAGCATTTTTAGAGGGTCTTACAACCGGACTGAAGGCTCCATCAGGAAAAGGAAGGCGGCTCATTATAAGCCACATTGGCAGCGATGAAGGAGTTTTAGAAAATGGACTACTATTATTTGAATCGAAGAAAAATACTGATGACTACCATAAAGAAATGAATGCTCAGCATTTCGAAGAGTGGCTGACTGGTATATTGCCAAGGCTTAAGCCCAATTCTGTACTAGTCATAGACAATGCTCCATACCATTCTAGAAAAATGGAATGTGGCCCTGTAAAGAGGTGGAACAAGGGCCAAATTATTCAATGGCTGCATGAAAGGAATATACCCTGTGACATGTCCATGATAAAAACGGAGTTATGGGCTCTGGTAGAAAGCCAACCCAAGATCAGCAAAATGGCAGTTGATGAATTAGCGGCTGCTCACAATGTAACCATTTTAAGACTCCCCCCATACCATTGTGAACTAAACCCTATTGAATTAGTGTGGGCACAGGTAAAAGGACATGTCGCCAAAAATAATAAAAGTTTTAAAATGGCCGAGGTCAAAACATTATTCCAGGAAGGTTTGGAGCTTGTTACACCAGAACGCTGGAGATCGTGCATAGATCATGTTATTAAAGTAGAGGATGAAATGTGTCAATTAGATCATTTAATTGATGATGTTGTAGAGCCATTTATTATAAACACAGGTGAAGATGAATTGAGTGGATCGGAACTTGAAGAATAAATAAACTTATTAAAAATATTGTTGTTTTCATTTGACACAACAATACACTGTTAGGCCACCCTTTTTAGGCCAGCTGTTAAAAAATAGGGATAATTTTCTACCATGGCAAGTCTTTAATTTTATTACAGATTTGGACTTTCATAGACACATAAAAATTACATAAATTATATGATTTGACAGTCTTTAACAGACAGATCAACCTCACTTAATGCCAAGCTGAGCAAGTTATGTACGTAGTGCCTAGTGACGATATCTTTAATAGTAAGTATACTACACCACTAGGGAGATAAAACAGAAAGCCCGAGATCGCAGATGTTTGCGGCCCCAGCTGCAAGCGAGGGCCTCAAATATGCGATCAAGGGCTTTTTCTTTATCTCCCGTGTTGTGTACATCATTTCATGCCTACACGTTTTCGTACGCGTAGCGAGCGTAAAAAGCTACTTTATGGCCAGGTGTGACATAAAATATTTTTCTTTGTATCTTCTACACATAGTATAGAGAAGTCCAGAAAGTTTGTTTGGGCCGCTACTAAAAACATATTTGTTTCATAATGTGTAGGTAGTAGGAGTAGGTATCGCATTATGTAGGCAATTGCAGCATTTCATTAAAGGTATGTATAATAAATTACGTATTTTGATGCAGCAAGTAACTTCCGTATTCCATACATAGACAGGGATTTCAATATATTATTCACCTAGTTAGATAATTGTATTTTTTATTATTAAGAAAGGGTTGGCGACATCTGGTCCCACATATTGAAGTTGACAGATGTCATTGTGACAATGACATTTCTTGGTAGATTTGATGGAATCTAATTACATATTAGAGTTTAAAGTCAGTGACAATGTCATTAACATTGTCTAACCTCGACATTGAGTCCCACCCCACACACTGCAAGTCCATATCTACTTAAGTAAATTGTCATGGTGAATATTACTGAGAGGCCTATAGGTTATGCAGTAGGGCTTAGGTTTGTCAACTTTAAAATTAAATTCGCAAACTACGAGGCAGTGTCCGTAAAGCGAGCCCACATGTTCAACGGTCACATTCTTTGCCCGCAGGTCCGTGCACACTAGGTCGATTAAAGTCTGAGTGCTATCTGTGAAATGCGTAGGCTGAGTTACTAGCTGAGTTAACCCAAAACATGTTAAAAAATTACTTATTTTTGTAACCTTCATGTCAGTATTTGTTAATAAATTTATATTAAAATCACCTAAAACTATCAAATTGTCATAATCAGGAATAGAACTAATGGTATCATAAATTGCATCAAAGAAAAGTCCGATATCCATCCACGGTGGTCGATACGCTGTACCTATTATCAACTTTTTCCCGTTCAGGGTCAAAGTGACCCACATTTGCTCAACTGATCTGTGTAGAGGATCGACCGGGTGAGGCCAGGTACGAGCATTGACACCACGTTTTATATAAAAGCCTACGCCTCCCCCACGCGTTCGTGTACCCATTGGTCTAGGTATATGACGTAGCTTCCAGCCCGGAAGTACTGGCGCCTTTCCTTCTTCTCCGTCCTTAAGCCACGTTTCATTGACCGCCAACACATCAACATCCTGCCGAGTAGTTGCCGCTATGAAGCTGTCATGGTTTGTGCCAAGAGAACCTGCATTATACAAACCTATTCTAAGCATTTTATTAACCATACCTCAATACGAAGAAAAAATACAAATGGTGAAAGAAAAAACGATAGGTATAAACAAATATAACAAAGCCTGCAAATATGATTAGACACAAGTGGCATTCATTGGTATCAAAAGGGTCTAGCAGGCTAAGCTAACAAGATTGGCCCCCGCAAGCGATTTGGTTGTAATTTGAGGTGCAGTAGTGGCAGGTCCTAAGAACACTGTATGCATAATATCAGCCTTCGATCTTCTTTTGTTTTAGACTTATTTACGAAAATGTCAAAAAATCATGGTAATTTTTAAACTGTGATATTAGCTAAACCAAGTAAGCGAGAGTAACCAAATAAATTCAGAATTAAAGAGCATGAAATGGGGTTCATAATGCATATTTTTAAAGACATTCGTATCCTTCAACTTGGATGAAAAAAAAATAGTTTTTTTTTTCGCTTATATTTTTTGCCACTTCTCGCGGAGGCACAACTACCAAAAAAATTACTTAATAAGCCACAACTGGCAACTACGTATACATTTAAAAAGGTTTTGAAAAATCATGGTGCGTCATGTCAAAAAAAACATTTACGAACGTATGTTTACTATAAAATATCATATCAATAGAGTAGTAGCGGCAAATGAGTCTTTAGTAGGTTTATCCTCTTTCGTTCATTATGAAATAATTAAATGACATTGATCAATGATGTATGTCATATATTTACAACTAAGTACACATTTTCTTATGTAGTTTCTTGTAATAATGTCTGGAAGCAGGTGTAAATGGTGTAATATAAGTTTACGTAAAAGAAAAGGAACTAAAAAAGTGATAGACAACGCTGACGAAGCCTCGTTTTTTTTCTAGTGCCACAAATAAAAATATTTTGATTGGCGATATTTTGTGCGGTAAATGCAGGGTAAAAGTTTACAAAATATCGACATTTTCACGGGTATCCGAGGAGTTAGAAGAAGAATCCAGTAATGAAACAAGTAATTGTAGTACAGATATTGACGATGAGCATTGGCGACCTCTTGATGCCGCTAATGAGAACGAAGTACGCTTTGAAGTCTCAATGCAGCGAGTAGTTTCCACTCACAAATATTGTTGTATTTGTAAGTCTGGCTCAGACCTTCATCTGGTGCCCTTGGAGGTTCGCTGCAATGTTTATAAAAGGACCAATATTTATATTCCGCAAGGAAACAGATGTTGTAGATCACATTTGATAGGCAGCGATTTGTATGAAGAAGATTTATCAGCATTGCGTGTTATTTCATCAACAAGTCACGTCACTGATAATAAACTTGGTACATTCATGAGAGCTCTTTCTGATAAAATCGACACGTTTGTTTGATGCTATAAACAATTCAAGCATAAATGACAAACAGCTGCAAGTATTGACGGGATTAACGTGGGATCAGATTAATGAGTTAAAAAATTTGCTGACGTCCATGAGAAACAGTTCTGCTAGAAGTATTCAACAAGCATATTGGTTATATTCCTTTTTAAACTCAGGACTGGAAATTCTAACAAGGTGATAGCCAGTGTTTTTGGGATAAAACACGAACAGCAGGTATCAAATATGTGGTTAGAGGTTTTACGAAGCTTCAAACATGATATTACATTCGGTTACACATCAACGACTCGTGAGGAACTTCTTTGCAACACAACGCATACTGCTCGTCGATTACTTGGTCTTCGGGATAATCAATTGGCGTTAATTTTTGACGGAACTTACATTCGTCATGAAAAAAGTGAAAATAACGAATACCAACGAAAGGCTTATTCAGGCCAAAAAAAGGCACCATTGTGTAAACCTTTTACGATCTGCACTACAAATGGTTTTCTTGTTAATTTCGCTGGACCATTTTATGGGACACAAAATGATGCTTGTATTATGAGACAGGTGATGGAAGAATCTGATTTTCAATCTTTACTGCGACCGGATGATATTTTTATTGTTGATCGTGGCTTTCGCGATGTTATTACGTACCTCCGCGAAAAGGGTTATAATGTAAAAATGCCTGGTTTGATGGGTAAACGAAAGCAACTCCCCACAGATGAAGCCAATGAGTCTAGGCGAGTAACGAAGTTACGTTGGGTTGTAGAGGCCGTTCATGGTGCTATTAGTCAAAATTACCGACTATTACATCACACCCTAGACAATAAAATACTAACCAAGGTGAAAACACTCTGCAAAGTAGTGGGATATTTGCACAACAGGTATGGGAAAAGGCTTGACGTTCGAAGCGATATGGAAAACGAAATAATTGATCGTATAGAAAAAAGAATGCGTGTGTCAAATACATTAAACATTGAAGTGGAAACCAAGAGATGGAGTCGACGCAAAACAACTTTAAAAAATCTAATGGCTTCAGAAGTTATAGATTTTCCACGTTTGACAGTAAACCAACTAAAATTATTCTTTACTGGCACGTATCAACTATCACAAGCTGTATCATACCTGTCAGAATTGCTGGATGATGAAAATAACGTATGCATTCAATACATAAAAGAAACGCCAAACATAATAAAATGCGATGTCAGGTCTCGCCACAGAAACGCTAAAACATATCGAATTTACATTGACTACGCATCAAATAGTAACGAAATTGAAGGCATACGAAGATATTGCTGTGACTGTCCAAACGGGCTCAGGACAGTTGGATGTTGCTCGCATGTTGCGAGTATTGTTTGAAATGAAATGAAATGAAATGAAAGTTTATTCACGAGAACATATGGTACAGTAGATGTTATAAAATATACATTTTTGACCTTTAATACATTCGGCCTTATTGAGGCATGTGAAAATAATTTTGACTATGTCATGTCACGCATGTCAAAAAAACATTGATAATTGTTTTCATCGCATGCTTCATCAGCTACAATAAGTTAGATTGGTTTATATAATAACATAACATTGAAAAAATAATAATATCTCATTAAATTAATTAATAATAATAACAAACGATTATATTATTCAGTCACATACTTCGTCAAATTTATAACTTAAGAATTCTTGAATACTATAGAAGCATTTTTCAGCTAACATTTTGTGCAACTTTGTTTTAATTTCATGAACAGGCAGTATTCTAATTGCGGCAGGTAGTTTATTAACACACACACATACACACATTTACACACATATTATGAGCGCTTTTTTTCCTCAGTACCAGCTTGTTGCTAGTTGGTAATGCGAGCATGTGCCGTTTACTATTTAAGTCATGCCAGGTTTCTTGCTAAAATACTAAGACCTTCTGAATTACTATCGAAAATCTGTTCTACAGATGAGACAGTGGTCGTGATTAATCAAAACAGTGATGATGATGACTAAGTAAGTACCAATTATTTGTAGGAGTTTTAATAGGTTTAGTCAATGTGAAATGCTGGCTGATATGCTATTTTTTTCTTATTGTTGCGTTTTGTTTTGTAATGAATGACATGTGTCTTTATGTTTTACCTTAAAGTGTGAATGTATAGAGAATTAATAATAAAACACCACGTATTTATTTCATTAAAAGAGAAATAATGTCCTATTTTAAATTTAAAAGACAGCCGTTAAGTTTATACAATAGTGCACTTAAAAAACTAAGCGGTTATTTGAATGGATATATAATGTACTATTTAGAAGAGGAATCAGAGTTGACTATGATTGCAAAAGTATGTTGTTGTGTGTCTTTATAATTCAAAAACATAAATAAAATTGTAAAAAAACTTAACTTAGATGCATTATATTGTTTCAGATGAAGATTATAAAGTCAAAAATATTTGGGCTCAACATACCAGTACAAATGTGCAAGGAGCTTTTTGTAAAATCCTTGCCTAACATTGAGATTTCCCTTTAGGATGAAAATATTGCCCTTAAAAAAAATGTGAATATTGTGGAATCGAATATAGTCATACTTGGGACGATGAAGAATATAATTTTGTAAATATGGAAGAGTTGTATTGTTCTGATTGCTCTACTGAGTTATTTGTTGAAATTGAATGGTAATAAAAAATGATTTATCAATGATTGTCGTATTCTTGTACATATAGTACGAATAAGCTAAGTCTGTATACGTCAACCTCTATCTAATGTGTCCATCAACCCTCTTTCCGTGGTGTGACAACTAGATTTACCTTTAGAAGGCCTCTACTCATTGTCACTACAATATAGTAAAGATACATTCGTAAATGTCTTTTTTTGACATGACGCACCATGATTTTTCAAAATCTTTTTAAATGTATACGTAGTTGCCAGTTGTGGCTTATTAAGTATTTTTTTTGGTAGTTGTGCCTCCGCGAGAAGTGGCAAAAAATATAAGCGAAAAAAAAAACTATTTTTTTTTCATCCAAGTTGAAGGATATGAATGTCTTTAAAAATATGCATTATGAACCCCATTTCATGCTCTTTAATTCTGAATTTATTTGGTTACTCTCGCTTACTTGGTTTAGCTAATATCACAGTTTAAAAATTACCATGATTTTTTGACATTTTCGTAAATAAGTCTAAAACAAAAGAAGATCGAAGGCTGATATTATGCATACAGTGTTCTTAGGACCTGCCACTACTGCACCTCAAATTACAACCAAGTCTTTAAAAATATGCATTATGAACCCCATTTCATGCTCTTTAATTCTGAATTTATTTGGTTACTCTCGCTTACTTGGTTTAGCTAATATCACAGTTTAAAAATTACCATGATTTTTTGACATTTTCGTAAATAAGTCTAAAACAAAAGAAGATCGAAGGCTGATATTATGCATACAGTGTTCTTAGGACCTGCCACTACTGCACCTCAAATTACAACCAAATCGCTTGCGGGGGCCAATCTTGTTAGCTTAGCCTGCTAGACCCTTTACTTGAGAAATATGCTGGAATGTAACACTAAAAACTAAAACAATGCTATTAGAAAAATATAATAGATATAGAATGACCTCAAACAGGGCCATCCCCAAAAACACGCTGCAGATCCTCCTCGGACCGGAGGCAGTATGCCTGCAAGCCATCAGCC
Source organism: Notocelia uddmanniana (assembly GCA_905163555.1). Taxonomy (NCBI): domain Eukaryota; kingdom Metazoa; phylum Arthropoda; class Insecta; order Lepidoptera; family Tortricidae; genus Notocelia; species Notocelia uddmanniana. The sequence goes on from LR991052.1 coordinate 60,755,313, forward strand.
TGCCTGGCGTAGACTCGGCCCCGCTTGGTCCACGAGTACCTCCACTGTCGCTTGCGCAGCTCGTCGACCTCCGCGCCGCCCGGCGCCGGCACCGGCTCCGCCGCCGCCCTCTGCTCCACGGCCGCCAGTCGGCGCTCCATGTCGTCCATCCGCGCGCCCATATTGTTTATAGCGGCCCGAATCTCAGAGCGGAACTCCCTCTGCTCGGCTATGTACCTCCTCAGCTCGAGCGGCATCACCCAGGGCGCTGTGACCTCGGGCACCACCTCGACCGAGGCCTCCGCTGGAGGCGCCGAGGTTGCCACACGCGGCTCTCACTGGAGTGCTGCTGTTGTCGGTTCGCCTCTGTTTTTTTTTACACTCGGGGCACGACCAGTCCTTGGCAATAACTGCATCGTCCGGTATCGCTAGGCAGGCTCTATGGTATACGCAGGGACAATGGGCACACTGGACAGCCACAGCAGACGCGAGAAACTTCGCACAGGCAGTGCATTTTAATGAAGGGGCCATTTTCTGCTACCTGACACTAGATGGCACTGAGTCTACACAAATATTTTTATATATTGTGATAATTATTGTAGTAGGTATATAAGTTTAGTTCAAATTTCAAATAATAAAACGCCTTTTACGTTTACACAATACATATATGTAATAACAGTAAACTCGGTGTTTATTTTCGTTGAACTTTATCTAGTCCTACGAGTACCCACCTAGCGATAATTATGTCACTGTAACTTTCTGCACACAAATCCACTATAAACTCCCTATCGCCGGCGCACAGCTGATAACAAACGCTCACACGAGTCAGTCGGACCCCGTGACGCACAATGAAAGCACGGTCGGCGCGATTAATTAACAGTAGCTATTATTTTTCGAACGACACGACGCGAACGCAAGTGTACGTGTTACCGTCCGTGACGTCACGGCTTTAGGCTATATAACATCACGCTGCGACTAATAGGAGACGCGGACGAAGTCGCGTGTAACAGCTAGTAATTTATAAAATGTCAATTTTTGTTAGAGTTCGGTGTCTCCCTCAAACCCCCCCCCCCCCCCTCCCCTTATCTTCTCCACAAGCAAGAGAATATGTGGAAAAAACATGGTAGTAGTATAGGTATACAATGAAAACTAAAAACTATCACTGGGCCATGAACGCTCTATTCATGTGAATTAACATGTACTTCATTAATTTCGGTTCACTGTACTTAAGCGACATCTGGTGAGGTAGAACATGTTTTGCCTCATTGAAGTATTTTTGGCGTGACAACCCTAGGGCTACACGTGCCGCGCGTGAATGAATACAAGTTATGGGATAGACAGAGATGCAGAGAGTAGGCACGTTTCTTATGCCTAAACGCCGTTTTTGTTAGGAAGTGAAATTTCTGTACTTGTACTATTCCTTATTCTGTGCTAAGGGCCTGATCAGTATACTTTAAAGATAATTTTTCTATAGTTATTTCTTGATTTAGATGTTTTCTTTGTAGTTTACGTTCTGTTGCCATATCCATTTCTTTCAAGGATGCGAATATCAACAGTCTTTGACTCTTCTTTCAGCATTGAAATCATATGAAATAAACTTCCTTTACCTCGCACTAGTTTATTCATTTTAGTATGCCATCCCTCTGCCAAGTTGTTTGTACATGTACGGTGGCTTCGGTCATGACAAGAAACATGTATTCGTTGAACAAATCAATATTTTTTATAGAAGGTACTTTTTCCAATACGTTAAATCACGCTTCAATTATCTTGGTTTTCGGCATACGGGCGACTGGAACACATTTTGCAACAAAGTTGCAGCCGTCACGGCTGCTGGAAATATTCCAATGAAATTCGGGTCACATCCCATACCATGGGTCAAACTAGATGCCATGGCCCAAACGAGCATCCGTCCGGTCTTTGGCCATCTGCCGCGGACAGACCTACTGGCACCAGTGTCAATGGGTTGGCTGCAGAACCGAGAGCCTGGTGGATGAGGTCGTTGAACGGTGCGTGCTTAAATCAGCGACCAGTGCCACGACTCCGGCTCGAACACTGCCAGTAGTCGAGGGGTCGCTGCGGATAGAGCTCTGTTCTAAAAAATGGTTGTAGATTGATACGACTTTTATAAATGATCCCAGGCAGCTTGGCTAGATTTTTCAGCATTTGGGCTCTCGCCAGGGTTTTCGGCTCCCCAAGTTGACTCCGCGTCAGCCAAGCCCGTCACCCATCAGCGGGATTGGAAACATTGAGAATTCCTGGAGCGACTGCGCTGTGTAGAGATGAGAAGAGCCAGGCCACCTGTACAGCGCATGCCCAATCCGCCATATTTATGTAGAAATTTACTGATTGATTTTTTTAATGTATTATCAATTAATGATGTTCAACAAGAGCATTAAAATGTGAATTATTTATTTTTACATAGCAAATTATGAAAATTATGATTTTTTGTAATTTGGAATGGTTTGCCGGGGGATAGCATCTTCGTATATATATTGGGTTTGTTATAGCAACTCTCGAATTTTAAGACCTTTTATTATGTAACTGCTGCATAAACTACTATTTCCTATGATCCATATTTATATACTCGTACTACCCATATTACGTCGTATGTTCATAAGTTTAGAGACGAACAAAAACATTTTTTTCTCGGAAAGTATTTAATGTATTTTAACAAAATTTACACAACTGACCAAACATTAAATTTAATACATTAAAAATAAAAACTATTCAAAATGGCCGCCATTGCTAGGAATACAGGCCTTCAAACGTGTGGGCCAATCATCAATAGCGGCACGAATCTTTTCTAGCGGAATACGCTTCGCCTCTCTACACAGGGCTCGCTTTAGGGACTCAAGATTTGGATGAGACTTTCGGCAGGCTCTCAGCTCCAATTCAGTCCAAAGTGAGTAGTCCAGCGGGTTCAAGTCTGGACTTGATGATGGCCACTCTTCTGTGCTGATGAACCCTGGTAAATTGTCCTTTAACCACTTCTGAGTTGACTTCGCCTTGTGTGCCGGAGCTGAATCTTGTTGAAAAATCCAGTCTTTATTTTTAAAAAGAGTATTTGATAGTGGTTTCACTACGCCTTCTAAGATCTCAGTCTGGTAATTTTGTGCCTTCATTTTAACTCCTTGTTGGCAAAAATGCAGCTCCGTTGCACCTTCGTACGAAACACCCCACCACACCATAACACTAGCGGGGTGATGCGTTCGCTGGACATTTCGCACAGAAGGCGGGACATCTTTTGAGCATTTGGCATAAACTTTGTCGTTTTGTCGATTAATCTTTTCTTCGACGTTGAAGATTTTTTCGTCGGTAAACAAAATATTTTTATGATCGTGTCTCTTTAGCAACTGCCGCCATCGAGCGAGCCTTAATTTTCTTAGACGATCATTTAAGTAGTGAACTTTCTTCGACTGTATGCCCTTACTTTGAGATCGTATTTCAATATCCGGTTCACCGATATTCTGGAAATATTGGTCTGTAGAGCCATCTTCTTTTGTGTCCGCCACGGATTTCGGCGAAGCCGTTCCCTGATCAACTTAATGTTAGCTGCCGTCCTAGCCGAGCGAGGACGGACGCTTCTCGGACGGTCATCAAGAGAACTTGTCACCCTGTACCGCTTTAATGTGTAGTAAACAAAATTACGACTGGCTTTAAGACATTTCACTTGCCTAAAATTCTCCATAGGTTTTTTTCCAGCTTTATGCAGAGAAATCACTGTTGCACGCAAACCTTTCTTTCCCTCCATTTCAGCGAAGAATGAAAAAATACATTCAAATTTATATTTTTCTAATTGACAACATTGTAATTATGAAATTGAAGAAGGTTTTTATTAGCTGCCAGTTGCAATTTATTTTATTCCACTAACCAAACTCGTCTCAAGACTTATGAACATACGAGGTACATGTACTTCACTAACATGTACCTAAATATAAGTAAACAAAACGCAACTTTTTTAAATTTTATATAACCTATATCGGTTACACATGTTGAGTGAATTAAAAACAGTGGTATGTATTACATTCATTTTAAAGCAAATTTTAGAATAATAATACACATTAAAACACAAAATTTACAAATTGGGAATACCAAAAAAACAATTAAAAATTTAGACTAAATCTAGCAGATCCCCGGAACACATTTGCACCTGCAACCTGCCGGTGCAAATTTGCCCAATGGATGGCGGCATTGCCCCGCTGCACTGGTTTAAAAAGGTACGAGACGGACCTGGGATCGCAACCACTTTTACACACGAGGAGCCACTCGTCTCTACCGCAAATTTTAGATCTCATTTTCTAAAATTACATTAAAATTGTGACTTTTATGATTGACAAAAATATATACATATTTACCTGAATTTTCGCCTCGCAATCCTGTGGAAGAACGTTCATTTAATGTATTACTAATAATCTGGACAAAATTAAAGTATTGTTTGTTGTTAAGTGCCATACGTGTGTACGTACATAAGTGTACGATGTCAGATCAATAACAAAACTCATTTGGACTGCTTACTAAAATATAATGCTGCTTAATAAAAGTTGTCGAAAAATAGTCGACACTCTAAATCCTTAATTAAGTAATTTCAATTAATTAAGACGCTCCTTAAAATGTATGGATTCCTTCAATCAGATTGCTAAAGTGCATAAATTGGGCAGTGGGTAATACCTACTAATCAAGTAAACCCTTTTCCCCACTGCTCAACTTGATTGCTCAACCGCATAAAGTTGAGCAGTGGGTAATACCCAATAATAATTTGGCATTTTCGGATATTTTTTACCCCCATGCTCGATACCATGCTCCATATTTTATTTCCATTCTTGTATATTTTCTCTAGGTGGTATCTGCGACCATCATGGAAAAGTAGTTGTCCTCTTTGCGTTGATATATATGTAATGGAATTAAGTACTGTGTATTTGCACAAATTCACGATCAAACATTATTGAGATAATAAACCGTCGTACTGCCAAGTACTTAATCGTTGGAAATAATTTGCTGTAGATAACCCCAGCAAACATTTCATCACGTCACGGGGCGCAAAGTATACAATCGTCTCCCAGGCCAAATAGTTGCCGCTCAAAGTGCTTAGCAACGACAAAACTTAAATAATAAAAATCGGCCAACAGCATGTCGGGCCACGCTCAGTGTTGGATTCCGTAGTTGCCCACTAATAGGAAGCAGGGGTCCTAGCATCATCTCGAGTAGTCTTTGTATTTTCTGCATTTTTGTAATTGCACTAGTGAATGAACAGTCACTTTCTGTAATGCCGCAGAATGGTGGGGAAAAAGTTGGGTTTGCCTCCCCATACCATCATACTGTGGCTAGACAAAATGGTGATAGTGCTAATGATAAGCTACGGAGCATGGTGGCCTCGTAACTCGCCAAATCACATTACACGATATTTAGTTATTGTCGACGGCCCGTTTAGCCTAGTTGGTAGTGACACTGCCTCCGAAGGTCCCGGGTTTGAATCCCGGCCAGGGCATTATTTGTGCATTTAACACGGATATTTGTTCTTGGGTCTTGGATGTTTTCTATGTATTTAAGTATGTATCTATCTATATAAGTATGTGTATCGTCGTCTAGTACCCATAGTACAAGCTTTGCTTAGTTTGGGACTAGGTCGATTTGTGTAAGATCGTCCCTAATATTTGTTATTATTTATTTATTGTCAATTAATTTTCAAGGGATATCTCAATAATATAACCTGGTTCGGTCAATGACAATGGGAATATTATCTATCTCATTTTACCGCAGTACCTCAGTCTTATATTAGTAGCGACATTATCTTCACACAGTAACAGAGTTAAAAGTAAAAACGTTGAATGTATGTAGGCCAGCTTGCTTACTCATACGAGCTGCCAGCATAGAAGTATCCACTTCAAAACCAAAATCTCCTCATATCTCATGTGTGCAGCCGCAGTGTTAAATTGGTTTACCATTGTTTTGCCTAGTGTCGGTTAGCCTAATTTTAGTTATACTAAAATTATTTGGCATAATTGCTCACTTAACTGACTTTTATTGAAGTGAAAATCGTTTTGAATATTATATCTTATAAAACATAATTATATTTCTTCTACATAATTCCAATCAACCAAATTTTTAGTTCGTATAGGTATAATCTTATTTCGTATAGGTACTGTTTGACTGACATAATTAAATTTCGTATGACACACATGTCGCATAATTTTATTTACAATGCATGTGCTCGAAACTTGCGTTTTCTAAGCAACCAAACTAACTAGTGCTTTTTACTTTTAATTTTTTTACTCCGTTGTCAGCCCGACGCATCAATTAACATAAATCGTCTCCCGGTCACACAGTAAGTTTTATGAATAAGAGAGTTAGTCAATCAGTAATCACATTAACAAAGTACTTTACCGAAAGAGTATCCTCTATTTCCTGTAAGAAAAATATAAAGTGTTTCATCGTACAAACCCGCAAAAATCGCGTTCCCTGTAAAGGGCGTTTTTAGAGATATGTTTTTTTTATAAATTGGCAACACTGCCTCTAGTGATTGTCAATTTGAGTAGTTGTCAGTACGTTTTGTCATTTCACAATGAATAGACCTAAGCTTGCAAATTATGCAAATGTATTTTGAATATCATGGTTTAGTTCGCCAAACATAGCGTGCGCTACGTCCATTTTACGATCGTCATAATCGTCCATCCGAGCAAACTATTCGATCGTTTTCCTAACACGCACACGACGCATACTTTAGTTGATAATACGCATCCACAAAGACTCCATCCAGTGCACACTGAAGAAGATATTGTTGCTGTGGAGCGTAGTGTTGAAGAGGGCTCCAATGAGTCGATTCGCCATCGTGCACAGCAATTGGATGAGCGCCAGTGAACGAAAAAAGCATAGAACGCGAAATTCCTACAAAATTCCACTTTAAAACGGGACATTTATTCTAAATACGCACACGCGCGGTGTGGTTCCAATCAGAACTGGCTAAAATATTAGATGATTTTCTCTTACCCAAAATGAATAAACGTGATTGATAAATTTCAAAATGACTGGCTGTGATTGGCATCCTAGCGCTGACGTTTTACACGAACCATACCTGGCAAAGCTATTTTTTCCTTGACTCGACAGTTAAATGATTTCACTCAATTTTGTTGTTTGGTTAAATTAATGCATCTTACCTTTAATTGCTTATCTTTATCCTGTAAACGTAATCGACAAACGTTAATATAAATAAAATAAGTAAACGTTAATATAAAGACAGCAGCACGGTCCCTTTCCCTCATACAAAGGGCAAAATCTGTTGCTTAAGTCAACTCACTAAAAAAAAAAAAATTTTATGGCGTTGTAGTCAATAATTACTCGTAGTTCTGTAGATATTCGTTTAGTTAATGTAGGATCCCTCCCTTCTTCTGTGGATTCCGGCTCCATTTTTACAGCCAAGTGATCTAATTTGCCTCCTTGTGCCTCTTAGCCTTATGGAGACTGCTCTTATAACAGATATTTGCACTTTATCTCTCAGCCAGTAAATGATCTGAGAGTAGGCTTTTCCCGATTTCTCTTTTAGTTTAGATGCGGTTTCTTTAAGAAACTGTTATGAGTATATTCAGTGCTTAGAGCTCCGTCGCAAGAGATAATTAATGATGTTCATTATATTTCTTTTCTCTACAGTTTGTTATTGGGGTCATTATTATTTTTAGCAATTCAAATACGTTTTTCAGGGAAAACTGAATTGTTCTCTAGAATTCGGTAATCAAGTATCCTCTTGGATACATGGACTCGAATAGGGAACGTGTGAATCAAAGTTAGCCCAGGCGTCTGTTGCTAAGAGCTCCCCCACGTTCGCTGAGCGTTCTACAATTACAACAACACAATAAAACAAGGCTTTATGGCTAATTATATCGTAATTTACCTCTAACTGCTTCTTACAATCCTGTTTCAAACAAAATAGAGAGTCGTTATAAAATAGCCTTATTCAGTACCTGATTTACGCATTTTCATATAATTTTATAGTGTTAAGTCGTAATAGTAACCTACAGTTACCCAAAGCTGGGCAAAATTTCACCGAATTGAAAGTTTCTTTCTGAACTACTTTATGAATTCGATTACATATTTTAAGACACCTTAGAGTTTAATGGTTGAAATTAAAAACTAATCGCACAAAACACATCACATATATTGCAATATATCATTTACATATGGGATTAGCTGACATTTTAGTTGTAAAGTTAAAACGACCGACAACACCTCATATACTTTACACAGCGTCTCTGCGTGACGCCATTACTAGACTGCCCCGCCCTTCCCCCGCGTCCCGCAGACAGGACACGTTGATTACGCTCTCTGGTGGGCGTTTACTTGTTGCAGCTTAGGAAAAGTACATAATAAGCTGTAGTTTCATACCGGGCGATCAATCCAAATGGGTCAGTAGAAACCATGGTGTCGATTTTAGTGACATGAAAAACTGTATATTTTTTTTCTCACTAATTATCTACACGATCAAATAGTATGTGTTTTCTCGAACCTCTCACTCTTATCGAGACAGCTCTTATAATTGAGATTTGAACTTTTACTTTCAGCCAACACATTACTTGTGAATACGCGTTTCATATTTAATTTTCATGCGGTTTTTTTAAGTTGTTATATTCAGTCCCTAGGGCTCCATCGCATGAGATGATAAGTGGAGTAAAGGATGCTCTTAATCCTCTGCTGCTCGGTCGTATTTAGAGTGTTTCTCTCGCCTATGTCTCTGTGCTGTTTGTTGCCATGTGAGGTTGCTGTAAGAAGAAACGTCGGCATTTAATATGCGAACATCGAAAAACGGTTTCCTTGCAGGTTCCCACACATTGTTTAGTAATAGGTTCCCTATGAGGGCTGGTTGAGAGCTATTCACGTCACGCATTATGGGTTCTGTTGTGCCTGTTCCCCAAGCTGGTACAGCCCATTGTTTACAGTCATCTCTGTGTTGATCATGACCTTGTTTTATCAGGCCACATTTTTGCAATTTAGTGAGTGGTTGAAGTCAAAGTTACTCTCTCCGCAACCGTCACAGGTCTGAGGAAGGTTAGCAGGTTCATGAGCATATCGAATAGCCAAGGCATCATAAAACTGAGTAGCTGTGAGATCGGTATTATTGGCGGTAGTAGGGATGATTGTCAGCCACTGTGACGAGTTCGTTTTCCACGACTCTTTGGACACATCTTTTCATTTTGTTTGGTAGTTTAGATATAACCTCTTTGCTCGTTTCGATGTCTCTTAACTGTCTTGTTAGTTTTTCTTTTTTCATAGTATCTGTTTCGATGTCTCTTAACTGTCTTGTTAGTTTTTCTTTTTTCATAGTATCTGTAGCATGAATTTGATGTGCCAGCAGATCTAGGCAGCATTTTTGATTGCATGAATTAGTATCCTGTTTGATGCTAAGGATGTCTTGTAGCATTCCTTGTTTTTTGTTGGGTCATTTATGCTGAGGCCGCCGAGTTTCACTGGTAGGAAGAGCAGTTCATGTTCAAGTAACGTTATCTCTCTGTTTAATATAGACGGAGTTAGTGTTGTCATGATGGTTCGTTTGAAGGAATCGAATTCTTCATCGGTTTTATCCATTACTGTTTTTATTTTTGGAGTGATTTTGTAAAGGCTGTATGTACGAGTTGTGGGTGCTTTTTGCTGGCTTTTGATAAATGTTTAATACAATTTGTCCACTCATAAACTGTTTCTTTTATATATTCCTTTTGCCCACCCTCATCGTCAATGACACCGCCTAGAAATCGGTGAGAAAGTACCACCTTCCCGCCTAGGTTTCCAAATAGTCTCTCAGCCTCATCGATTGATTTATCTTTAACTATAATATAGCTTTTTGAAGGTTCTGGGAAGTAACCATATTTTGGCCCTTGTTCCATCAGTTTATCTAACCAGTCTTTATATTAGTGAGTTTACCAAAACAAGCGGAGTTATCGGCGTACCAATTTTGTACATATTTGCCAGGATCTTTGCAATTGAATTAGTGGTACAATCCCAACTGCATACATTAACATCGCCAATGGGTCACCTTGTGTGGTTCCTTCCTTGCTTAAAATAAAATCATTCGAACCCGATAAGCAAATAACTGCATAACCTCTGTAGGTGTTGAAGAGGATTATTGCGCAACGTAGCCAGTCGATCCTTGCATTCCAAAGAGCGATAGGACGATTCAAAGCATTGAAGGCGTTTGCTGCATCTATTAAAAGGAGACCTTCATCATCTTCACCATCGTTGAAACATTTGGTCATGGCATGGATTCTAGTTGCTTTAAGTAAACTTCAGGGGTTTTAATAAGAACTGTGATATTTTTAAATAATATGTTCTAAAAAAAATTTATACAAACCAACACAGCGTTGTAACCAATAAGATTTAAAATAAAATATACTTTTCTTCTAAGCGTATAATTCATTTTGGCTATCACTATCGGTATTCGCTTAAAAAGTTGATCGTTATGGCGATTACAATTTGTAAGAGGATTTTATTGCCACATGTTTGCCTTCTTAATGAATTGTTTTTTAAGATAAAGTTTAAGACGCGCTATTAACCATATTAAGACTTTGAAAACAAGGGGTCTTTTACCTGGAGTTCATCTCGTTGATCCTGTAAATGACAACCAATGTATATATTAATTAATATTATCAATGTCGAACTTTCGATCGTCACTTTGTTTCGGATTTCACGAACAATATTTCAACTCTAGCATCAAATACATTGATGCAGGTCCATATCCTGAGAGACTTTTGGCGTTCGGCGCCCGGGAAGCTGGTTACTGGGCAAATGCCTGTTCCTCGCCAAATACCGGTACTTCCCTGGAGCCGACATGCCCCTTAGGACTGGCGACTGGGGTCACCTGGGAGTCGGGGTCGCGGTGTGTCTCCCACATCCATACTCTTGTGGCACAGACGTGGATGGACCGACTAGGACACCCTGTATTGTGTTGTCAAAAGTGCAGGCCATTTCTCAAGACATGCAACGCTTAATGACACAACCCGCCGATCTCTTGCCACCGTCAATGTGCCTGCTTTTCTTAAGCGGACCGGCATAATCAAAGACTTACGACGGATGTTTGTGTGGGATGCTACCTGTATACACACTGGCAACGGACTACAGTAAAAGCAGGACCAGCAGCGGAAAACACCGAAATTGTAAAGCGTAAGAAATATTTCTTCGCCAGAGACTACAATTTTGTACCTATTTCCTACTGTGCGTACAAGTTAAATATTTAGTGAATTTGTGAATCTTCCCGTACGTACTTAACTGGTAACCGGAAGGCTGGCGACTTCCTCAGAAAACCTATCAGCATTGCGATACAGCGAGGAAATTCCGCCAGCATCCTCGGTATAATGCCTTTAGCAAAGTATTCTCTTGGTACTTTAAAAAGCATTCTAATTAACAATCATCAATACCTAAGTTCAAATTTTGTAGATGTATCTCAAAACTTTTATGAACTTAAATACCTGAATAGTCTTGTCTTGTTCCTGCAAACCAAAACGGAATTTTTTAGAGACCGGGCAAGACAGTTTTTCAGCAATAACTCAAAAACCGTTCGACCGTTCTTGTTCAAACCAAAAATCATTGAAAGAGTATATTATTGTACACCATCTTGAAATTTTTCAGAATTTTAAACTTCACAGTATGGAAATTAGAGATCTCCCTCTGGCACACTTTTTACGACTTGACAGCTAATATCTCACCAACAGTTGACTTAAATGGAACAGATTTTTAGATACCTCGATGTCATTTTTGAAGGTCTATCCATTGATCCCCCAAGCCTATGTGCTCCCCCAGTTATATATTTTTTTCGTATATTCACATAATATTTCTATAGCGGTTTATAGCACACACCTTCCTACCAAATTTCATAATTGTAGTGCTCTTAGTCTTCGAGTAAATCGGCTGTGACATACGGACGGACGGACGGACACATGACGAATCTATAAGGGTTCCGTTTTGCTATTTTGGCTAAGGAACCCTAAAAAGTGGTCTACTATTTGCAATTAAAATTTAACAACCGTATTTCTGTAATTTTGCGTAACCCTCGAAGTTATTCAGTAATGTCGCCCTCTGCCTAGGACACATATACAAGTCACAAGCACATAAAGTTAACATTATACAAGATATTAGGTAGCATCCAAAGTTACTAAATATTGCTAACAATTCACACACGTCCTAAAGTAATAAAGATATGTTACGTTAAATATATTTAACATGATTGGCTGCTACTAACTATGATGCTAACCGTACGTCTAAATGTATAATAATAAATATAATAATACAATTAATATCCTTATTAGTATTATATAGTTAGTAGCAGCCAATGTTCCAATCCAGGTATCCATACATAAACATAAAAGGTGAGTATACATCACTCACTTTTGGTTTACTGGCGATATAGTACGTAGTCTTGGCTGAGACCATGAAGGATTTAATTACTGTGCTCGATGACCTCTAAGGCCTCCGAGCGAGTTGGTATAAGGTTGAACATGGACAAGACGAAGATCATGCCATGAAATGGAGAGGGCTATGCTGGGAGTATCTCTGCGTGATCTCATCAGGAATACGGCCATCCGCAGCCGAAATAAAGTGACCGTTATAACCCTCCGAATCGCTAAACTTAAGGGGAAGTGGGCGGGGCATATAGCACGTAGAACCGATGGCCGTTGGGCCGGAAAGGTTTTTGAGTGGTGACCACTTTCTAGATGGCATAGCGTGGGCAGGCCTCCCGCACGGTGGACTGATGACCTGAAAAGGTTCGTGGATGTCCGCTGGATGCGGGTGGCGCAGGACCGTGCATTGTGTAAGTCTTTGGGGGAGGCCTTTGTCTAGCAGTGGACGTCCTTCGGCATGATGCTATATTCATACAACCGCAACGCAGCCGAAGAACGTCCACTGTTAAACATAGGCCTCCTCCAATTTTATGGAGGGTAAATGCCATAATCGCCACCCATCCCCCCGTGGTCTTGGTCGTAGTTTTAGGACTTACCCGGGGTCCGGGGTATTCATACAGCGGCAATTATAAAATAAGAAATGCGGCAACTCGCATTTTGAATTAGATTGGATAAGAATACATCGAATTATCTTTCTAAAATATTATAGAAATAGAAACAAACTATGAAACATAACAAGCATATTAAAAAAAATGTATTTGGACGTCAACGTTTTACCGTATTAAGCTTTTCAATGTTATATATATATATATGCTAGTAGCTCTACAAGTACATACCTTTTTCTCGTTGGCACATTTCTGTGAACATAGTAAAAATAATATGTTCAATATTTAAATCGACAACTTTTTCAGTCTGAAGTTTACACACTTAATGACATTGACATAAGATATAGAAATAGACACACAATGCCGAACATAAATAACTAAAAATGTGGCGCCAGATGACACTGACAGTTACATTTCAATAGCTGATAATAACGCTTCTTTATAGTCCGAGTCAAGATAAAAACTTCAAACAAAAAAGAACTTACAGACATTAGCGTCAAGTGTCAAATTTGCAAATATAAGAACCAACATGGTAAAAACTTTTTAGTAAAATGCAACTGTCGTATACTGGCTACCAATATTTACTTTATAAATGTCAAAAGTGAACAGTGAAAGTAATGAAGTCGCTTTGGTTATTTAAATTATTATTATATTAATAATATTTTTGAAAAAAAAATGAATAAAACATTCCATTTCAACATTCACACACATTCTGTGATTGTTCTTTTTCTGTGTTAGATATTAAGATGTTTACCTTCATGAAACTCTTGAGCAAGACTATAGGTTGTTATTTCAAAAGTACTGACTTCTGCCATTGGAGCAGCATTTGTTTGTAGTTTTACAACTTTCTCTTTGCAAGTCATCGTCATCTATCTCTGACATCTATAAAACAAAGATACCGACTATGAACTTGAAAGATAAATTACATTTTTTTTTTTAATTAAAAATGGGATTGCTCTTGGCCAGCATCTAGCCAGGGGGCAAAGATGAGGCCGACGATGAAGCGAGCTCACCCAGAAGATGCCTATTCACTCGTGCCTTAAAAAGGTTCAGGTTATATGAACTCGGAAATACAGACGCCGGCAGAGAATTCCAAACCTTAGAAGTGCGCATTATAAAAGAAGATGCAAAGCGCTTGGTTCGAATTAGAGGAATTTCGACCAGGTAAGGATGGTAGCCAGCCGTACGTCTGGATGTCCGATGGAAGAAGGGGGAAGGCAGTATGAGCTCATGGAGCTCCTGAGCACACTCACCGAAGTACAGTTTGTAGAAGACGCACAGACATGCTACTTTGCGTCGATGTGCTAAGCTCTGCAGCTTATTTCCCACTACCGTACTGCCGCCAATATATTAACGTTAAATTGATTTTTATTACATCAATTCATATAAGTATATGAAAATGTTTTCCTCTGCATGATTTTTACGCTAAAATTATATGTTCAAACAGATTTTGAATAATGTAGTTTGAGTCGGGAACGAACGGACTTACGTTCAAGACAGGTTTAGCAGTTGCAGTTAGTCGATTTAAGCCTTTCTTGGTCCTGTATATGTCGGAAATAGGGAAATAGGCCAAACACACAACACTCGTGTGGCTTGGTTTATAGAGTGCGTCACGTTTATTTTGCGCTAAAATAGCGGTCCATTCTGAACATCGCTGAGGATGTTGTGGAAATCTTGAATTAAAACATTAATTTATTCCTTACTTATTTCATGTAAAAAATATTGACCTAATAGCGACTCCTTACATTTTGTTTCTTGATAACCTTTCATTTGAACTAACAAAATTATTTACTCAAAACCATGAAATTACCAGGACTTTACATAAATTTTGAAAAGTTATCAAAGCAACTAACCTAAAGAAGTATATTCCGTCTTTTTCCTTGTTTTTTGTAGCTATTAAAGCATTTTTCACAGCAGATTTCGTCATTGTTGGACAACTGTCACTGTCTGCGGTCCAAACACGACTAAACAGGAAAGTACCGCCCGAGTCGTCCGGGCGATACTTTCACGGGGGCCATTTTTTGTGGGCTGATTGTGAGTCTAGTTCTATAATAGTACATCAATGCTTAATGACACCAAATTGTATACATTTTTTTGTTTTTTTCTATTGCAGTAAGATTCAAGCTTTTATATGTATGTATGTATTTAGAATCATCGAAGAGTTTACTTACCGTATTAGACTTTTCAAGTTCCTGTAATTAAAATAATTTTATGTTATGCAACGGTTGAATAAGTAAGGTCAAAAGACGTGAGTGGCCTTATTCATCATCATCCTAGCATTATCCCAGGACAGTTGCATCCTAAAGGATGCCCGGAGTCCGCGACCTAATCTCAAGAATTGGCGTAGGTACTGTTTTTACGGAAGCGACTGCCATCTGACCTCCCAACCCAGGGGGAAATGAGACCTTATTGTGATTAGGCTTGTCAAGAGCGTGGGCAACTTGACGGTTAGTAGTTCTCAAGCCGCCCGAAGGCCTGTAACTTGGCTTAACCACTCAAAGCGGTCACCACCTACACACGAGGTGACGTGCGGGCGTATGATGGTTACCATTTTATCAGTTATCACTTATCGTTGTGGACGTACGTCACATTCTGACCAGTATGCGAGTGCGAAAGTGACGGGCGTCTTATCCACGACGATACGAGTAAATGATAAAATGGCAACCATCATACGCCCGCTGGGTCGAGATTGCTTAACGCTAGTGGTCTTATTCACGTTAGTAAATACAATACAATACAAATCCTCTTTATTGCACACCTCACACAAATGAATTAGTTACAAACAGAAGAAAAAAAAGAACAGCAACATGTAAGTAGGTAGAGGTAGACAACAGGCGGTCTTATCGCTAACGAGCGATAAATACTTTTTCTTTTTATACGTTAACCATAAAATGTAATTTGGGATAAGTACAATTATGTCTATATAATCTACCTTTACTTTTACTTTAATTATAATTCGCGTCTACTTTCTAATAGAAGAGTGCAAATCGCAAAATAATGAATAAGAACAAATAGGACATTACACAACTAGGATGGTATAGCAAAGAAAGCTGACATCGCAGATTTTGCAGTCCGAGCTGTAGGCGAGGGACATAGTGTAACGCCCCCCCGCTCCCCTTGTGTATTTTTAATTAAATGTATATTTTTGACGATGTGATTTTATTAAACTAACTACAACTTAAACTAGAAATGGCCAACGTGAATCGTCTAGGGTAGAACCCAATAATGTTATGAACCGTAAAACCCAAATTCTTTTATGTGAATACTTGTCAGGTTCTGGACTTGTCTTCCTAATAATTGAATACCAATTATATATGATCCTTAAGAGATTTGCCATCCCTACAAGCTCTATGTACCTAGCTTCTGAATAGCTCATGTCCTGTTATGTATTGCTTATTTACAGATTCGTATAAAAATAATCAATTTTATTGATTGGTGTAAGGTAGGGCTCCTCCAGCCGCCCTAGGGATTGCTATCCCCCTCCGGTACTAACCAGAGACCCGTGGCTCTCGACCTTAGACATGGACAAGCCCCCGCCAATCTTTTATTTCACTATGCGGAGTGTAAGACAATTTCGTCCAAATGACCTAAGTTACTTTAACAGGAGTACTCTGCTAGGCTTATCCGATCAATTCGTTCGGATGGCCTTTAGGAGCGCTCGGGATAAAATCAGTTTGTAAAAGAGACTAAACCATAAGAATATGGTTCTACCTAACAAATGCATCTACTAGCGCTTCGGAAGACGCGCCGTATGATGAGGAGAATCGCCGCAAGGCCTCATCATCGGAAGCGGGCGAAATCCTGGCGATTTCTCGCCAGAATCTGGCCCTGACCCTGAACAACCTACTCTCCCTACTCCTCGTTCTCTGATACCTATGAACTACTCTGCCAGACCTTTAAATAAACTAAAAGAAGTGAACAGCTCGTCTCATTGGAAAGCTAAATTCAATGATCTGCTCAGCTTGTCACTAAATAACTTTATCTCAGCTAAGTATTCCCAAAACCCCAAAATTAACTAAAACAATTATTAAGCCCTACTTCCCAAATAAATGTGTGTGAAGCTACCCTACTGTTCCCCAGTAAACTCGTTAAAGTGAAAGAGCATAAATCCCTTACCAAATTCAGCTCTTTTGACTGCGAATCCCTAACCTATGCAACGAAAGTTCAGTGGGCTAAACTGAGAATGGCAAAGCTATGGCCCGTGTTGGATGTCTCCCCCCACTGCGCCCGCAGGCTAGGTTACAGTGAGTAAGACGCCCTATTGTGTATATAAGATTTATATATAAATATATTTAACAAGACCGTTCCTCAAATACTGAACAATTTCGACAAGCGAGGTATACACCTCTGTGCTGAGACCCCATATTGGCAGCCATGTCTACGTTGTCAGCTGGGCATTGATGGAACGTAAGGGATTTGATTCGTCTCCATGTAGGTAAAAGGTAGACGCCAGACCACCCTTAGATCTGGTAACTAAAGACTCTGAACCCTGCTCGTTGACACCGTTAGGCGAGCAAGACTCCTCAGGCAAACTGAAGCCTGGACAAGATTCTGGTCTTTTGGAATACTTAAAATAGCACAAACCCCCATAAAATATAAGATAAATTTGTCTAAGAATGATTTCTCATCATGAGGAGTAACTCCTCATAACGATAAACCACCCCTAGGACAGCAATTTCACCCACCAAATATTTACTATTACGTAGACCAGAGATCTTGACAGTCTGAGTGATGAATTCTAAGTGATTTTAATACAAATTCGAGCCCCTTTTATACCCAAAATTGACAGAGACTCTTACGTCCTTTCGTCTACTCCAGCTATGGTAGAACTTCGAAATTTGAATTGGAATAATTGGAGTTCTAAATTTAAACTACAGCAGGTAGAATCGTCATTATGACCTCTTTTTGATTACGTTAAAGGCTTTTCCAACCATTGAAGTACTAGGGTCCCATAGCTCTCAGCTAGTGGAGTTCGAAATTTAAACTAGAACGGTTCTGTCTTGACCTATTTTCATCTTATTGAAGACTTTCCAACCATTGCAGTACTAGGGTTCCATAACTCTCAGCTAGTATGATTCGAAATTTAAACTTAAAATATTTCTGTCTCGACCTATTTGGTTATATCGAAGACATTTCCAACCATAGAAGTACTAGGATTACATAAGTCTCAACTAGTGTAATTCGAAATTAAAACTAGGTTATTTTTAACAAGTAGTTTGAACCATCGACAAGATCTCCAGGGACTTTTCTAACCGTTAAAGTACTAGGATTACATAACTCTTCTACTGGTAGAATTCAAGTTTTGATATTAATCCAAAGTTTGTTAAACCTTTCGTGAATTCTGTGCTCCTTGGAAAAATGTCTACGATTTTATTTAATTCTTACGTTTGACATTCGTACTAACTTTCAAAACTACTTTATTTTCACGAAGTTTAAAATAACTAATAACTTATTTTACGTTCCGTTATGCGTATAGTCTAATTGCGTTCCGTTACAATAGGTATATATATATATATATATATATATATATGTGATCGAGGGTTTTATTTATTACCTCCCGTGTTGTGTACATGATTTTATTACTACACTTGGCCAGAAAGCTGCTTTTTCCCTACGCGTAGCGTGCAGTAAAAGCCACATTTTGGCCAGGTGTGGCATAAATTAATTTACAGTACATATGGTGCTACATTACCGCACTAGTGCGGTAATCAGCAGATTACGTGCATATGTCGAAACTTTAAAGAGCCATATGTACTGTAAAACGTTGTACGATACACGTGCGAACATGTAATTCGCAACTCGTGTCGATTTAAAACACTCCCTTCGGTCGTGTTTCAATTTATCACCACTCGTTGCGAATTTCCTGTTTTCTGCACTTGTATCGTAATGTACTATTACAAAACTGTTGTTTTTTTTAATAATACCACAACCTAGACATGGGTAACTCCGGAGTGATAGATAAAAAAGATATATATCGCTCTATTTCCACGAATCACTCTTTATATCCCTCCGAATCGGAGAATATCTGTATATCCGTACAACTCCCTCGCTCCCGGCATCGTTTGCAATCGCGTTACTCACTCACTGTCTCAGTCTACTCTACGGATCTGTTGCGGCTTCAAGGCTAAGCAAACCGAATGCGCGGTAGCGGCCTTCGGGCAAGTTCGGGCGAGCGCAATGGGCGCAAGCGAGAAATATGCCATCTCGCTCGCACTCACGTGGTTCTCTTCCCTATACCGAACATTCTACCTTGCTCTCGCAGGTATAGTACGTAAGTGCGAATGACCATTTTAATTAGATATGCGTTCACATTGAATGATAAATTGAAAACTCTATTACAGGGTCTTAAAGTTTAAAATAGTTGCATTTAGTATTGTAGTACATTGGTATTTCAGTAATAAAACTGGTCGATGGTCGATTCACGAACTAAATATTCAAACAATTTTCGGTCATGTTGTAATGATTTTAAGGATTTATAAAAAATAGAAATTTAAAATTGCACCTTGAGATTTTAAAATTCATCGAAATGCTTATTTAGCTAGCTGAGTAACACCTTGACCTTCGCTTCGTGCGTTCGGGAGTAATTTTACTAATTTTAGAAATTCGATAGTTACAGCGGAACAAATTATAATTGTTGAAAGTTTTGTACAGCTATTTAGTTTAATTTAGTTAGGTATTGTATAGTTAGTGTTTATAAATAAATAGAGCTCTTATTGGTGGGCGTAAGTGTATAAAAAACTGTAAATATATAAAAACTGTAAATAAAAAAAAAAAAAGTGTAGAAAGTCTTTTGGAGTTAAGTTAAACAGAGTTCATAATGTCATCCATTTCAAGAAAACGAAGTGCCTTATGGAATCACTTCGATGAAGTGGAACCAAAAAAGGCAAAATGCAACTATTGTGCGAATATTTTGACGTTGCCCAGTGGAAATGTTGGTAACCTAGACAGGCATTTAAAAAATAAACACCCCACCGGACCCGCTTAATACTGAGAGGCAGCCAATGCAGCCATCTGAGTCACTGCAGCAAGAAGTGCAAGCACATATCTCAGAAACCTTGCAAGAGACACGGGAGGTATCGATGGGTCACGACGGCGCTCCCAATGCTGATCCAGCTCCAGCTCGAATTCCAGCTCCAGTTCGAGTTCCAGCTCCAGTACCTCTTCAGCCTTCCATAAAGGATTATACGCACACGAAGTCCGTGCCACCTCGTCGCGCAGAACTAATAGACGAGCAGCTAGTGCGCATGATTGCTCATGGATATTATCCGTTTAGCATGGTGGAAGATGAGGAGTTTAAAAAAATTGTATATATGTTGTGTCCCGGCTACAAGCTTCCAACAAGAAAAACGTTATCACAATCACTCATCCCGAAAATGTGCAAGAAAGAAGAGGAAAAAGTGAGGGCGAAAATTGCTACCGCAAGTGCGGTCTGCCTAACAACTGACGGCTGGACGTCAGATAATAATGACAGTTATCTGGCAGTCACAGCCCATTACCTTCAAACAACACCCACGGAAACCAAATTGCAATCAAATTTACTGGGCTGTGTCGAATACAATGAGAGGCACACAGCAGAAAATCTGACGCAGTTTTTGAAGGAAATGGCAGACAACTGGAATATCGAAAACAAAATAACAGCCATCGCCAGTGACAACGCCGCAAACATCACGGCGGCCATTCGGGACGGACGTTTTCGTCAAATTCCGTGTTTTGCGCACACGCTCAATCTGTGCGTGCAAACGGCATTGCAGCAATTAGGTCCTATTCTGACGAAAGTTAAAAGCGTTGTCGAATTTTTCAAGCGCAGCTCACAAGCCTGTCATAAATTGACTACAATGCAGGCAAGGTTAAACTTGCCGGCATTAAAACTAAAGCAGGATGTCGCCACTAGGTGGAACTCCACGTACGATATGCTGCACCGATTTTGCGGGGCGAAAGAGGCTATTATAGCCACACTGGCATTGACAAAACCGGAACTCGCCATGACTGAATACGAGTGGTCCGTCATCCAATCGGCAGTTCCGGTATTAAAAATGTTTTACGACGTCACAGTCGAAATAAGTTCTGAAAAAGCCATCTCGTTGGCTAAAGTAATACCGATGTGCAGAATAATGCTCACCCACGTCCGGGGAAGGCTCAACAGCGAAATTCAACAAGTTCTTCCAGAAATAAAGATGCTCATTGAAGCTTTATATAGAGAGTTGAGTCACAGGTTCGGCCACGCTGAAACAAACTGCTTGAACGCGGAGGCAACCATCTTGGACCCACGCTTTAAGCACAAAGGATTTCAAGACATGCGGATGTACGACCGAGCAATGAAGGAACTAAGACGTAAGATTGGTGGATCTACTGGACCTGCACGTGAACGACCAACGACACCCCCAGCGACAGTACCAGCAGCGCCAGCGCTAACAGAACCACAACCTGGCCCCAGCAACACGTCGACATTTTGGGCGGCCTTCGACGAAGAATGGGCAAAACAAACGCCTGAAAACAGCATAGCAGCGGGCATTGTCGAATTCGACAAATATATTCAAGAGCCCATAATCAGGCGTACCGATGACCCACTGAAGTGGTGGCATGCGCGGAAGGTCATATACCCGTTACTATATAATTATGTTACCAAAAGACTCAATATCGTGGCCACGTCCGTGCCATGTGAGCGGATATTTTCAAAAGCGGGTTACACCTTGCATGAACGCAGAAGACGCCTCACTACCAAGAAGGTCTCGCAGCTTCTTTTCATAAGTTGCAACTCAGAATGAGACAGTACAAATATTATGTATATAATGTAAATAACATATATGTAAATTGTAAATACAAATCAAAAATCATTGTATATAGCCACCGATTTCTAAATACGCCAACCTATAAATGAAAACATCTGCATTTTAATTCACTAATTTGTTTATTTTGTCTATGTAAAATAGTTTTTGCTACAGTTTTTATTTCATAAATTTTACATTAATCAGAACAGTCCTAAGCCTGTAAAGTATGAAGGGAAATTGAATGGCTAACCGAAGTAGATAAGTACGAGTATAAAACGGAATTCAGCTCAGCTCAGCCAAATATTAGACCCAGTACATTGTACAAGTTATTTGAATTTGACTAGGTACTAATTACTTATTACATAATATTTAAATATTCACATTGAACTCGACCATACCTACTTACATTACCCGCAAGATAAATCGATGTACCTATCTTTCTTAGTGACCTATCTACACCTACAGTATCTACTTGAAAATCGAGTATTTGATTTAATCCGAGGGATTGAATCAATCCGCGACGTTAAGTTCAGCTCAGCCATCTTGTAGTAAGAGCATGTCGCGCTGAGAAACGGGAGCTACTAGACGACGGATATATACGGATATAAAGATATAGAAGAGTGATTCATATCCCAAGGATCGAAAGATATATATCAATCTTTTCTTTAAAGTGACACATTTTGCCCATGTCTACCACAACCCAAACCTTATTGAGCTTACTATGGGACTAGTTCTATTTGTGTAAAAAATATGTCCAATATTTAATATTTTCATTAGTTTGCGAAATTATATATGGAATATGATAATTACATAAAAAAATAACTTGCGACGAAATACCATTTTTTTTAACTTAAGGTGGTTCGACTAGTTTACCCGAAGCTTTTTTGTGGAATGGTCTTGGTATTCGTCGCTTTACAGTAACGTACGATTCGCGCAAACTTTAAATTAATATTGAATTATTAAAACAAACATTGAACACTTCATTGTAGTACAAAAACCACCTCCTAATGTCGACAGAATGTGTAGCGTCAAGCGCTATTTCCAACTATTAATCACACATACAAACGGTTTTTCTGTCATCCTTGTAGTAGGCAATTTCACGCAGTCTGAATGCTTCTATGGCATTGCGGTATGTACGTGGAAATACATGTGAGAAGATTGTGATGCGTGATCGTTTACATGTTGACCAATAAATAGTGCTTTCTTCTATGGCTTTGATTTCATCAGCAGTTTTGTTGAATTCAGGCAACTAATCAGCACATATTTTCTTTAGGTCATCAAGATTTCTGCTGTGTCTGGAGCTTCAGGACCATATATTTTTCGGACTGAGGTGGCTTGGCATGAAAAAGTCGTCTGCGCATGTAAAGTTTCCTCCGCGCTTTAGTATTTTCATTCAGGCCAATTTATTTCCTAAAAGTTTCGCCTGGGAAACTGTTAGTACATTTCTGCCACGCAGGGCCATGTCAACTTTGGCCAGTTATTTGTGAGAGGCCTGTAAAAGCATACATAAATATATGAAATTGAGCCTTCTGCATGACTGTGTAGTCACTAAACTATTTTTATTTTCTATCTCAAGGCACCATGCGAAACTTGTAGTAATTACTACCTACCTGCAACGATCACTCTACGCTGATAAGATCCACCTGTGTGTAGATTGAGCCGCATACCGCAGTTGAATTTACTTTGTTTGTATCATTTGACAACCGATTTGTTTTAGCCATGACAATTTCATTTGCAGCACAAATAAGTACCCAAACGGCAGGGTCCTGTTTCTTCATACTATCCACATAATTTTCATCCTGCCAGTTACAGTATATTTGCAAAAATAATCATTGCATTTCTCATGTTCACCAAACACATGTGAAGGGCCATGCTGCAGGACATTTCTCATGGCTAATCCATTGTCAGCATGATACAAGATATTTTTTCTAGAAATTACAATCAGTTTTGATAACCGGGCTTTCAACATTTTTCGACCTTACAAAGGTAATTTTGTATTAGCCAGTATCTGAAATAATATTAGTAGGGAGTATGTATTTCATTATTATATATGGTACAATATATGTAGGAATTATTATTGATAATAATTCCTACATATATTGTATAAGAAAAATACGATATACAGGCTGATTTTATTGATTTCCGTTCCTTCTAGCATATAGCCGTGTATAGCCATAAAAACGATATGCTATATTTAGTTTTTCAAAATTAAAGGAAAAATTTATTTTTTCTTTTTCATACGAAATAATTAATTATGTCACTAAGGTTGAATGAAAACCGGCCTTAAAAGAGTTAACGTGGAATTAAGAATATAATTACTATACATATACATGTTTACTTAAAACAACACAAAGGTGGTATATTATTGGCCGGTAACTTACAGTAAGTTAGTGAAATGTGAAAAATAATGAGACAGGTAGGCAATAAATGTAGGTAAACCTTTTTTTGCTAAATAATCGATTGATAACAATTTCATGAAAATTAATCAGGACTGAGTCTCATGTATGTTTTACATTTAAAAAAGTTGACTGGTACGCACTATTTAAATAAACACAAATTTTGTCTGGGGCACCAAACACTTAAAGTTTTACCATATTATAGTTGGGAGTTTTTAGTGGGCAGTAGACTGTCTACTGGTCATTGAAAGAGTATACTTGGTATAAACTTTCACGTGCTAAATAATGATTGTATATACACCGTGGGCCTTTCTAACCCGAAAGATTTACATCCCGACGATTCTAGAGCCTAATTAGAGTATACAATGTGGTATAACCATAATTTAAGAGCCATTAATTATTTGAAACAAAAAGGCGTGACGTAGTCACCTACTACTTTTTGACTTGAACATATTTGCAAGTCACGTAAAGATTTGTTCCCAAAGAAGCGGTCAATTAGTTTGATTTATTTTGTACTGAAATAGTAGTTTAATTAAATAAATAATTGGACCTATGTTGATATTACATTATTTACTCGTAGATGTCGTCAAAAATACATCGTAAAAATCGTTCCGGTTATTAGGGCCCGGTTTTTGATTGCTAAGGTTCCGAAATAACAAAGTAGAACAATCTGACAAATACAAATACCTACATGTACTGTATTAGGTATCCTGTTAGAGATATATATCTATTACAAAGCTATAAAATAAATAAATAGGTAAGTGACATGTTTACCTTATTTTTATCATCTAGAGTCTGGAAAAAAACACGTGTAGTAAGTAGGTGTGAATCCCATGTTAGTTATAAGCCATGATAAAGTTTGGTCATGATGGAATTGAGCTGGGCCAACCTTTCTTTACAAAAAATAGATATATATGGTGGCTACTTTATTTTTTATACCGTGTTATTTTTATTATGCGGGGTCATCCATAAGTTTTGATAATCGGTATAAATCACCCTGTTAATGGTATTCTTTTAATGTGGACTATACCATGGTACTATTCAATATAAAATATATAAATATTATTCTTTTGTTTTTCTATAATTGCCGAACAAAACATCTGAATGAAAATAATAACAGGTTGGCAAAAATAAGAGTTGGTTTTGTATTATTTGAAGCGGTGTGTAAAAAGTCCTGATGCACTAATAAAGAATAAGTATTGTGATTGAAAATAAAACCAAAATCTTAGTGGTGGTTTCTGTGAGCCAATGCTTGGTTACCTACAGAAAATACCGAAATCGGCAAATGCGTGCCTATAAAATTCGAGGAGTTCCCATCATCAGACCTTCACCAAATGTAGATGCGACCAATTTGGAGGTATCTGCTTTGAAACAAAAAAATAATAATTATGCAAATCGGTCAACGTGGTCAAGAGTTATCGAGGAACATACATAAAAAAGCAAATATGCGGACGAACCGAACTGAGAACCTCCTTCCTTCTATTGAACTCGATTAAAAACAGCTACATGAAAATCACGAGCTCATGATGAGTGAAGGTATAAAATTTTGACCTTAAAAAGTATGATTATTTTAAGGGTAAAATAAAACAAATGAATGACGATAATAAGAATTTGAAATTAATAAATAGGTGCATATTGTAATTAATAAAATATAACGATTTACATATCTCCCATATTTAATACCGATTATCAAAACTTATGAATCACCTCTGCCCACTCCATACATCAGTTTTTACGGGTTATTTCGTAGTCGACATCTAGCGTCAAATAGCGGAATTATCAGCACTGCTATAAAGATAGATACACAACGAAATATGTCACGTATGTCGCTACTGACGAAAAGTGTATTGCTCAACAATTTACTACTAATATTTAAAGCAGAATGAGTTCAAAACAGAGTTCCGGTTAATCCGGTTATAATATTAGCTAAAAATGGTTGAGCATTCGATTGTTGATTCGTCACGGTGTCTAGTGTCGAGTAGCAGTACCGATAATTCCGCTATTTGACGCTAGATGCCGACTACAAAATAACCAGTAGTTTTGATAACAAAACTGATTTATCTATCTTAATCACTCTATCTTAATTATTTCTCTATGCTGATAATGACTTTTCATATGGTGTTTCTTGCTAGAAGGCCTGTTAGTGATAGGGCTTAGCAAAATGAAACTGCATCTTATCAAGTCGTTTTATCTAGTAATACGACAAATACGTATGAATGATTTCATCCGATGAAATGAAAATGTCATTCTCTAGAATTCACAAAAACATTTCTAAAGTGGCGGCTGTATTTAAAAAAAACATGCGTAGACACAAAACAGCCTAGCGTTGGCTTGCCAGCAATGCTCGGAAGACGCCGC
Source organism: Notocelia uddmanniana (assembly GCA_905163555.1). Classification (NCBI taxonomy): domain Eukaryota; kingdom Metazoa; phylum Arthropoda; class Insecta; order Lepidoptera; family Tortricidae; genus Notocelia; species Notocelia uddmanniana. The sequence continues at coordinate 60,781,793 of LR991052.1, forward strand.
AGTCCAGATAGCCATTGCCTCAATTAAAAACTCAGCCAAGTGGGTGTCGGGCCACGCGTAATGAAGTGTTCCGTAGCTGTCCGTATACCCGTGACATTATCCGGATTTAAAACATCGAAATCTTTATATCGCATATTTTATTTCACTACTTTCGTTTGACGTGGGCCTGGATGAAACAAAAAAGCTTAAAGTTACCAAGATTAGGGAGTGTTTTATAAATCAATAAGGCTGGTTGCAAACCTCCCTCTGCTCCATAGCAGCTTATAATTCGGAAAAAATGACAATCAATTTAAAAATGATCGCCGATGAATAACTACATGAAGGTATGTTAAGTATTTTAACAGGGAATGGCTTTCGATATGAAACTGAAAGAAACTGCCTATATTTCTATTTTTTATACATTATTATTATTATTTATTTTTTGATGATCCTATTGTGAATTTTACTACATAATAATTTCTTGAATAATATCATATAAATAAATCAATTTCAAAAGTTCCTCATTCTAAAAGAGAGTAAGTGACGTAAGGCGTCACAGCGTAACAAATCATACAGAAGCACTGTTACTAAGACAAATTTACTAAAGAAAGTGAGCTGCTGTTCTTTTTGTCCGCTGTGACTGTCACAATTTCATAGTAATGACGTCATTACTACGATATGGGCTTTCTTCACATTTTCGTAAATATTGAGAAAACTAATGGCTATAAAAATATAAAAAAATATATTGGGGTTTCTTGTTCCCTAATTAACGAAATGAGATAAGATTTCATACTACTTAAAAATTTGAAATGTTGTCAATTGCTAAAAGAGGCACTGAAATTAATTTTCGTCTGCTCTTCCTACCCCGTGTGAGACTATGGGCGTGAGTTTATGTATTTATGTATGTATGTATATTAGGGTGGCTCGATATTGTATGAAATATTTTATGAAAAGCATTAAAAACACTCCCGACCCGTGGTACAACTGCGATGTCCAACTGGTTGTACTACGGGGAAGTAAAGTTACCCTTAGTTCAACTCTTTTTTTAAATATTTATGATTATGACCCGTGGTACAACGGTGAAATCATGTCCAACTGGTTGGACCACGGGGATAAGATGATCGCGTAAAACAAATGAACGTCTACAAAACAAAATACCTATGTGAAATAATATACATTTATTTATTGAAAATATTTTTTGAGAAATCTACAGCGTGTGTATTTTATACGGGCGTATAATGGATCCAGTTATAGTACCTGATCATACAAATCATATAAGTTAATAATTTTCTTAAATAGTGTTATAAATTAGGTGTTATTATTATTAATTCTACCGAGCAGCAATGTACGGCGTGTTAATGAATACTGACGTGATAAACGTTGTTTCGTATGAAAATTAGCTAGGTACGTTAATTGACGTCAACGCAATATATTGCGTGCTCAATTATTATGTATGAAAAAAAACTTATCTTCTAAAAAAAACAATGCAGTTTAGCTCCTTAGGTTCTACACTAATCGTTATTAAAATATACCCCGTTATGAAATACACACGCTGTATAAAGAGAAAAGATTTGCAGACAAATTGGCCTAACGCAATTTGTCAATTGCATGCCCAATAGTTATGTGTCCATCCAGTAACTGCAGTTGTACATGTCTTACATAATCATCGTTCATTATATATTGTGCCCTTCTTTTATTACCGACAACACGCTTCTTCCGCATAGGTCCCTTGGATAAGTTACCTTTTTCACGAAGTGCATTTAACAATCTGAGTAAATTCACATTATTCTTGTTAACTCCCTTGTTTAAGTCGTTATGGAAGGACTCGGCCACATTATTCGTCCTATGACGTTCTCCGAAGACAGTTATGTACGTTTTGATTTTCTTATTTAACCAAACGCGACTTATGTACTTCAAGAATTTACCCATTTTCAGAAATGACAATGTTTTTACTTCGTTCTTTATGTATGTCCATGCCTCATTGATTATCCCGGCTGGTATTAAGGGTAATATAGAACACATTCCAACTACTCTTTTCTCAGGTTTAGACTTTATATGTCCCAATACCTTTGCTTTCTTCCAAATATTTTTAGAAAAATGCATGTAACAGCCTTTTATCTCTACGCGTGGGAATATTTCCAACATTGCGTTGATTGCTGCAGTTTCATAGTCGCAGTGGTACTTTTTTGGCTCCCATTTTGGCAATTGCGATTTGATTATACGTAGCATTGTGACGTATGTCTCTGTTTTTTTGTCCAAGAGTAGGGCATAAATTAGTGGAACAACATTAGTAATTTTGTTATCACTTCCAATATCACCGTGCAAAGTAAACAGTTGTACGTATGGGTGCGGGCTACATTTGAAAGTGCCATCTCCAAAAAATTCGTTAACATTTTCAATAATTTCTCTTGCTTGGGGGGTAGAGAATATAAGTATTCTTTTTTCTGTGTCGCAACCCAGCATAAAATCAAGAAACTGGTCAGGTATTTCAACTTCGTCCACAGATGAAAAAGTTGTTCTCGATACTCCCGCTGATTTGTGCCTCGCGTTATAAAGGGAGTGCTTTAGATTATCGAAACTCGGTATACTGTCTATTAAATCGTAACCTCTGTCTTTCAAGTTGGCCTCGTGTCTCTTGTATAATTGTGGCATCGGGACATCTGTGCTTGCTGCCTCATTTTTTAAACTTACAATTGTTTCGGCTATGTCGTTTTTGCCGTAGTCAGGTTGGCAAGAGTGTTCTTTTTCGTTAATTATTTGCATGTCCTGTTAAAAAGTAATATAAGCAATGATTAAAAATATTAAAAAATAAATAAATCGAAATTATTACTGAAAGTCTTGCGAGACTATATAGCACCCAATAACACCCCGTATATTCTCACTGAACACCAATATGCAAGTCGCACCTTAACTGTAACAGATCCACAACATTTGAGTTTTTTGTACATAGAGCACCGCCAATATGCACCACGCGACTCATTTTTAAAATCTTTCACTTTGTAAAATTGTCGACCTTTTGATAATAAAACATTACCGCCTTTTCTCTCAATTATTTTTATATCTTCACAATTTTCCGACATTTTTCTTTGGTATCGTGTGAAAACGAGAAATGTCACGCGTCAATATCAACGTTTATTAATCATCAATAGACAACTAATCAAAAGAGGTAGTAATTGCATTGCACTTTAGCATTGATAGATAACCTTTTTCTGTTTATTAGCAGTAGTTGTTCATAGATACATTTCCCAGTAGTACAACTAGTTGGACCAAGGAAAGAACAACTCACTCGAATTGAACCATTGGTAAAGATATTTCCCCATAGAACAACCAGTTGAACTAAGTTGAACTAAGGGTAACTTTACTTCCCCGTAGTACAACCAGTTGGACATCGTAGTTGTACCACGGGTCGGGTGTGATTAAAAATAGTATTTTTACAAAATCGACCCACCCTAATGTATATATGCATACACTAGTTTAATCTATATCCGTATTACATCCTCTTTCATGTGTTTCATATGCAACCATTGAACCGGCCGAAGCATGTGAACGTCGTACGCCGGAACGCGCGCGGCCTGTAGGCCAATTCTCGGGCCGTTAGAGATGATGTCTAATAGACATATCTCGATAAAAAATGGCAGATGTCGATCGAAAACCCATTTGCGTATTCTCAAAATCTCATACTCGAGATATGTCTACTCCCAGCGTTCCAGATGCAACGAGTGATCGGTAGCGATCGAGATGGTTTTATCACAATTTTTGACATTTGATCTGTCAGTGGTGGTGCTAAATATTGACAACTTAAGTAGTTGATCGACTGTTTACAGCAGTACAAAATGAACATATTTGCGAAAGATATTTCTATTCATTTAAATTATTTAATGGCTAAAGACTTAAATATTTTTGATACGTTCAGTGGTGGAATGGCAATTGACGGCAAATATTGACATCACTCAAATATTGAAAGTTGTCTTTGACTCAAAACTGTCAAGTCAAAATAGTTTTTATGCGTTCCATTTCACGTAAGTACATAAACGAGCATATAGTCGTAAATATGTTTGAGGTGTTAAATCACCATAATTATCTATTAGATTTTTGTAAATTAATAACTCTTTTGTTTTTGACATAAGAGATATTTAATTAAGTGGGAAAAAATATAAATTGATTCATTATCATACACTCGATTGTAAACTAACAGAATCGAAAAAAACGGAACGCGTATTACAATAGACATTGAGATCGTCGTTCGACATAATCTCGATCGTGCCCTAGAATAAGAAATTTCGCCCTGTTCGACATTTTGGTGAGATTTTTCAATAGGCATTGCGTCAATCGAGAATCGTCATTTTGAATGGACATCATCTCGAACGGCCCGAAAATTGGCCTTCTGAACCTGTACTGTAAAAACATACGTGATCTCATAACTACTGATATATCATTAAGTTAAGGCACGTAGGCCCGTGCGCGGGCGAAGGGCGGGCGTTCAGGGGGCGTTGTATTTAGTAAAGGTGGTGTTTACAGATGGTTTTTGTGCAATATATTATAGCTTGTTTATGAAATAAACTATTTGTATTTATTTAATAACTATATCTGTCTTAACTAATGAGTCGTTATCAACGGAAAGCATATTTTGTACATTTAATGTTTATATCAATTTTTTTCCTTGTTGGTAGATGGGATATTAGATACAATGCTATAGATTCACTAGAAAGCCACAAGCGTTATAAAATTATGGCGTACTTCAGTAAGTCATAATTTTTGTGTATCGTTGGCATAATGTTTTTGTTAATTTTTTCAGCATTTTTTTTAATACCACGTCGGTGGCAAACAAGCGTACGGGCCCGCCTGATGGTAAGCGGTTACCGCAGCCTATCGACGCTTGCAACTCCAGGGATGTTACATGCGCGTTGCAGACCCTTAAAAATTATATGAATCGTTATAAAACGCAAATCATGTTTGGTAGGCCTAATTTCCGTAAAAAAGATCCGAAAATAAACAAACGAACGGTTATAAAACCCGACCTTAGTCAATCTCAATCACATGAAAGGCTTTACCGCAAGAGTGTTCTCTATTTCCTGCAAAATAAATTTCGTCGTATTATAAATAGGCAGTAGCAGTGCCAAGCTACTAAATCAGGCGATAGAATACAGAGAAAACAAGTGCATCCAGTAAAAACTGAATAGCTTAGTTGGTGCAGAGCAATATACGGATTGCAGATGTTTGGGTTCAAATTCCTCCCTGATGGATAATTTTTCACTTTGATTGGAATTCATAATTTTAATAGCCGACGCCGACGCTTTCGCTTGGCAAATATTTAGTTATTCGCTAGCGGATTGTTACTAACAATTTGCTCAATGTAATTTGGTCCTTTGGTGCCAATTAGTTTTAATAACTTGGCGGTAGATTTATTTATTTATTTATTGAATCTAAAGTAATGTAACATTACAGTTTAACCCAAAGCGTTACAAAGATTCCAAACTAAAAACACCACCTATAAAACTAACTTAAAACTACGGAATACCTGAATACCTATCTTGCTTCATCTCAAGCACTCTCTTCCATACTGTCATCAATCTCGCTATACCTGTCGCAAACAAATCGCATTCAGAAGCTGCTGCAAGCAAGGAGTTGATGAGCGCAGTCGCGCGCAGGACGGGGGAGTGCAAGCGAAGGCGCGTCCGCGCGTGCTCAGCAGCCAGCAGGGGCGGCCGCCTCCGCCTGCTGCAGTACGCGTCAGGTACCGAGAGCCTAACAAATCTTTCCAGAAGGCCGACACTATCCACCCTACACCTCAAAATGTTAACTACAAAGTTAATTAGGGCCAGGTTTCGACGCAGCTCCAACGAGTCATAACCTAGATGTCCCTGTAAGAACCGCGTTGGCTACATAAAAGGGTAGTGGATATATATCTTTTTGTACATACTTCGAAGGAATTTCTTCTGCACTTGCTCGAGCATGAGTATGTATTTTTTCTCATGCGGGCTCCATACCACTGCATTTGTTTCGAGAATACTCCGTACAAGTGTCGCATATAGAGCACGCGTTGCTGGAACCGAGAGCGAAACAGCGTTACGCAGCACGAAACCCAACCTTTGAAACGCGACGCGTGTTACGTTTTTTACGTGTGCCCGGAACGTGAGCCGCGAATCAAATATTACTCCGAGGTCTCGGACTTCATCGACGCGTGTAATTGTCTTCCCTGCCATATAGTACTCATAACAGAGAGACACAGAAGAAAGGGAAAAAGTTGTTACCTCACATTTATTAATGTTAAATAACAACCGGTTTTCCAGGCTCCACCCGTACACTGCGCTAATGTCATTTGGGAGCATTTCACGGTCCACATTAGATCTGACCGGCATGACCAGCTTCACATCTTCAGCAAACAGCAGCACAGTCGATGCTTCTATTACCTCAGGGAGGTCGTTTATTAAAATAACAAACAGCAATGGCCCCAAACAGGATCCCTGACTTACACCAGAGCGCGTATGATAAGGTTCGGAGAGATAAGGGCCATATTTTACAAATTGTTTCCTGTCCCCTAGGTAACTCGAGAAAAGTTGCAGTAAGCGAGGAGTGAAACCCATTTTACCCAGCTTATGCAATAATATGTCGTTATCCAATCTGTCGAACGCTTTTTGGAAGTCGAGGTAGACAATATCAACCTGACAGTGATTGTCCATCTCGCTAGTTAGAATGTCTACCAGTTCCACCAAGTTAGTGGCCACAGACCTCCCAGGCAAAAAAGCATGCTGTTGGCTGACGATATGAGGCATGCATTGGGGTAGAAGGTAGTCATGTAAGACCATTTCGAAGACCTTGGCCAGGGCGGACAGTATGGCAATAGGTCGGTAATTCTCCACCATCAGCTTGGACCCTTTCTTCGGAATTGGAGTGACACGAGATAGCTTCCACGCGTCTGGATACTCTCCACTGTTCAAGATGAGATTGAATATGAACGCGATCGGGATAATTAGGCAGTCAATGCAACCCTTGATGATGTAGGCAGGGATTGCATCGGGTCCCGCAGACGTCGCTCCTTTTAGTCGCTTAACTGCGTGCTTAATCGAAGCATCATCGATTGTACGAATATCCACTAGCCGTGCGCTGGCCAAGGTCTTCGAACTGGCTGACCTTGGGTCGAGGGTCGGGGCATCAGGTAGGAAAACAGACTGGAAGTGTGTTGCGAAGGCATCAGCAGCTTCCGCTCCACGATATTCTAAACCTTCTCGTGTTACTACTGGTGCAATTCCGCCGCGACTACGCAACGTGTTTATATATTGCCAGAACTGCGATGGGTTACTGCAGAGGGCACGAGATACATTGGTGGTATAAGTATTGTGAGCTATCTTAACATCCTTTTTGATTTTTGACCGTAATACTTTAAATTGGTTTAGAGCATCTGCATTTTTAGTTTGCTTCCATTTACGATGAAGGCGACCTTTGAGTTCGATGTCAGAAATAATATTTCTTGTATAGTATACAGGATAGGCACGACTAGGCTTTACATACCGCATTTTTTTTGGGACACATTGGGCGAATATCCTGTGCAAAACATTATTGAATGAGGACACCGCTAGGCTGGAATTGCTACTTTCAAGCACATCGTTCCAGGATGTATCTCGGACTCTACAGTAAAGCTGATAGAAGTCGGCCTTCTGGAAATTCCAATCCTTCAAATTATCTATATTTGAGGGATCCAACAAGGTAGGCTTTATAGAAAAATCGTACTGAACAACTCGTAGATGTCGCAAGGAGCCTCCCCAAGGTGTAGAAGAGTGATTCGTCACCACGAGGTATCCCCTGGATAACCCAGTTGGTTGAAAGCAATGCACGGAAAAGAGAAGTGGTAGGTGAAAATCCCAATATAGTAACGAATATTTTTCATTTTGATGGGAAATTGTTTGTAATCATATTTTTAAAATATTATTTTTTTATTACTGCTAAAACATGTTGTGAAAATAGGTACACTGTCAAATTAGTAATTAGCGTAATTTTAACGTTATTGTAATTTTACCTTTAACTGCTTTTCTTTATCCTGTAAATTTAAACGTCAGATGATAACGTAAAAATAATATGCATAAAGCAAAACCTATCTAATTAAAATAAAAAAACTGCCATGTGTGTGTCGGGTCACGTGCAATGTAGGGTTCCGTAGCAGTTCTCCACCCGTTAAATTTTTAGGGCTTATTTTACAGTTCCATATCACGCAAACGGATTCCTGAATCAAAAAATGGTTAAAGAAGACCCACGTTACTTTTATACACCATGGCTTTAGCAAGAAAAATAAATTCCTCCCCCATTTACGTGTAGGGGAGGTAGTACCTTAAAAATATATTTTTTAATTTATTATTGGTAGTCGTTTCGGCGTGACTGATATAATATACCTACCTTATACTAACTTACATATTGCTACTAGTAACGACAATTGATCTAAGCCGCGGACACATACGGACGGAGGGACGGACATATCGAAACTATAAAGACGTTTTGCTCACTACGGAACCCTAAAAATGACGTGGCTTTTAATTTCACTAAGTATAAAATCTGGGTAAGTTACTCAAATTACCTCAAGCTGTGTCTTCATATCCTGTTCCAAACAAAATTATTATTATTTTTTAAATTGCCTTCCATAATTATGTTTTTTTTTTCAAGTTGGCTATAGTATAAACTACCTGTGGCAATGATAAACAGTTGTGTGATTCCGAAATAGCCCATATTTAATTTCAAATTATATTTAGTGTGTTCACTTACAAATATATTCGTTATACTTAAATGATAAAAAGTGCATTAAATGCGCGGGACATTCAATTCATGTATCTAAACGCGACGACATTGGCTAAATATGACTTTGACGTACATTTAGGTATCTTACGCTATCCTCTAGTCAAATAAATAGAATAAGACTTTGAATTAAGTTGGCAGTGGCTGATAGAAGACGGATCTTAAGTGTTTTAATACTGCCATTGACCGTGCTCGACAGTTCTAAACGGAGATACGGGAGGTTTGAGGCAATGGTGCGATGGCGGACTAGCTAATTAGTATTTAGTAGGAGAAAGGCTGCAAACAGAGGGATATGTTTTGCTCAGCGTTGAGAATGTAATCACTGGTTTTACCTCGATTTTGTCTTCTTGCTCCTGTAAATATCGAGCCATCTGTATAATGTAGTTGAAATTTATGCGCTAGTACGTGCTCAGATCACACTGATCATATATGATCAATTGATTAGGTAAGACCTTGCAGGAGACTAATTAGTTTCGTAGCAACAAGTAATTAAATTCAGAGCTAGATGCAACAAAACGTTGCATCTAGCGCGGAATCGTATAGACATTTGTAGTGTCATGATAACTCCTGAGGGCCTACTCCGAACTTCGAAAATCGAACTACGTGTCGTGCCGTCCCTTTCACTCTCGTGTCATTCACTATATGACGGAAAGGGACGGCACGATACGAAGTTCGATTTTCGAAGTACGGAGTAGGTCCTCAGGCGAGGGTTCTACTTCCTTACGGTGTCTCGCATGTTCATGGCTAAGAGCGTACCGCTACGAAATTAATGGCAGTGAATCGTTTGAGGGTTTATTTCTTATATTTATTAATATCGGGATAACAATAACCGTAGATATAACTATGATGTATTGATAATTACATAAAAGAAGAATGTTCGGTTTAGTATTTAATATATACCGTGCCGGAAACTATATTCAAAATAATAAATGCATTTGTGCATGTTTTAATTTAAGCAAGGGCATTTTTACCCTTTCATGTATGTTCACGATAATTACACGTTTCTTAAAAGCATTTTGTCCTTACCTTATTAGTCTTGTCCAGTTTCTGTCGAGTGAAACAGTAAATTAATATAAAAATTATCCATTAAGGCCTGAGTCGTAACGGATCTATAATAACATTGAAAATAAGTAACACTACATTTTACATTTATAGTTGAATACCTGTTTTTCGTTAGTGCAGTCCTGCGAAGGAAAACAAGATTTTGTATTATTTATTTGACGGGTCAATACCTTAATAGTAAAAAAAAAGAATTAATAGTTTATTTACCGTATTTGACTTTTCAAGGTCCTGTAAACATTATAAACCTCTTATAGTATTTTCCTTCGCAAACCAGTTGGTTATATCTCTCATAAATATGTAATTATATACATAACAAAACATTTAACCTCATTTTTCTGCTGTAGATCCTGTGTAAAAAATCACATTAATTAGGTATCTGTCCTACTATTAGGCAAAAAAGATTCTGATATTAACATTTGGTTATTTTATTGTCAATACCAGAATACCCACCTGCTGCATAATCTATTTTCTTATACCGCCACCCAAAGGTTGTCTACCTCTCCCTCTCTCTTCCTCTTTAGCGCTTGTTGTCTACCTCTAACCTATATGTTGCTGTTTTGTTTTTCTTTGTAACTACGAGTATTCATTTGTGCAATAATGATTATTGTCGTTGCCACAGGAAAGGCGTATATACTGTTAAAATACAGAATTTAAATACCTTCATCGTGTCTTCGTCTTGCTGCAATCAATTTAATCATTTTATAAACTAAATTCATAAACCAAAAATGACATATATGACTGCATATACATATAATAATGTTACTTAAGGAGAAAAACACGCGCATACATTTTTCTTCTTCGTAAACGGAAATGACGATAAAAAAAATGTACATATAGTTCTGGTATTGTTACATTTATTTTACAATAATTTACCTTCAGCTTGGTTTCTGCCTCCTGCAATCATGATTATATTGTTTGGTACTGAATAATCAAATTAATAGAAAGCATTGGACGCGTGTTCCTCAAGTGAAAAGTCTGTACTATTAACGGCTGAGTAGCTAGGAAAGTCTTAGCAAGAGTCCATGAGTCATACTTTTTAAGAACATGATGTCAATTCTAAATGTAATGGGAGTTTTGAGTAAATAATCAAAGAGATATTTTGATAAATAACTCCAGAGATATTTTAATAAAAACCGAACTTCGATTTACATTCAGATTCAAACATTTATTCGCAACAGGCACAATAATAAAAATAAACAAAAACAAAGACAACAAACAAAGGGTACAAAAAAGAACCTACTCAGCATATGCAGGCTTTACAGCCGGCGCTGATCTTCCGTAGGGGTGGCCCGTATTGCATTAGATTGTTTTAGGGGTATTTAAATGTTCGGTCGCACTGTGTATATTTGACCCGACTATTAAAAGTGTACTTATATAGGAAGGCTGGGGTCGAGTCTTTCGCAAATGGGGCTAATGGGCCAGGAGTTCAAGTCGTGCTTCTTCAAGAGAAGCTATACACCGTTTCCGACTCTGTTACGCCTTTCCGGTCTCACCAATTTAAGAAAAAATAGCAAAAATCCTAGTTTCATAGTTCATAGTAAATTGACGGTTTTAAGGAATGATTCTTCATCCTTCAGATTTCCTTATACCGTTAACTATAACTAAACTAAAGACAGCTTTATATTCTCGATATCTCGGTCTCGATCAATATTCTGTGCCAAACATCGACATCTGTCAACTTTAACTGTTAAGAAGAATGATAGACTCATAGACAATTAGGTCAGCCACAGACATTCTAAGTGAAACATTGGTAGTATTTTTGAGTATCAAGTCTCGTTTTGGCAGTACTATGGTTTCGTGACCGCCCTCAACATTAATTTTATAAAATTTGTGCCTGCAAAAGTAACGTGGCCAACCATTCGTTAAAGACTTAATTTTACTTTCGTTAATTTGGTCTAAGTTGTATAAAACCGGGCTTGAATATCAATTTCAAATTTATATAATTAATTATTGTTTCTTAAAATTAAAAATTAAAATACCTGACTGCGTAAATAATGTATTTAGTGACATTTGGACAATTGAGACGAATCGATTGACACATTATTGCGTCGCGCAGTCGTAGTCGGGTAAATAGTACAATGTCTTTTTAATCAAAAAATCTAAAACTGCCGTAATTTAAGTTAAACCGTAACGAAGTCGTCGGGACTTTTCTGTATTAACGTTTTACTGAAAATATACTTACGAATCGTTATATAACGCAAATCATGTTCGTTAGACTAAACATACTATTATAAAACCCAATATACAAAAGAACTATTACAAAACTGAGCCTTAGTTAATAGCAGTAACTTTACCGTAAGAGTGTTTTCTATTTCCTGTAATAAGAAAAATTAAAAGTAAGTTCCGAGCCAAGTGCTAAAGAGGACAAGTATACGAATAATAGTAATAAATGTATCTTACCGTCAATTGCTTATCTTTGTCCTGTAAAATTAAATCGGTAATCGTTAATATTAAGCTAAGAGGTTTTAGTTTGTTAGGTTTTTGGTATATAGTTTTTATGATAAATTAAAAATTTAATAAATCTTAATAGCTAACAGTCATCACATTAAAAGTTTTAACTATAGCATTTTATAACAATGCATGTGTGGTTTTGATAATACGACCACGAAGACCACTTTGGCTTAGTTGGTATTAGTGACCCTGCCTACGAAGCCGTAGGTCCGGGGTTCGAATCCCGGTCAAAGCATTATTTTTGTATATTTAGCACGAATATTTGTGCTTGACACTTGAGTATGTATTTATCTCTATGAGTGTGTATATCGCCGTCTAGTACTCCTAGTATTAGCTTTGCTTAGTTAGGGACTAGGCCGATTTGTGTAAGATTGTCCCCCAATATTTATTTATTTAAGTTTTTTATTTAATATTCTCCATGACTTCTGATGCATTCACAGCGAGAATGGTGGTCAAGTTATAATTCGGTGTCAAAAATCATCTTAACACGCGTACACGTTTTACTATGCACAGCACGAAGAGAAAAAAAATGCAATTGAAAAGTCAATTTAAATACACAGTTTAAAGTTTTTAGCTTGCTCGATACGTACTTATTATGTGCCCTTATTTAACAACTTTTTGACATATATCGCTATCAATTTGGATGCAAATAATTTTCAGTTACAGTCGTGAGTATTCAGGTTTTTATTTCGATTTGACCGGCTAGGGGCTGTTGTTGGCTTTTTGTGCTTCTTCAATAACATTTAAGGGGTTCAATGAACATTTTAAATGAATTTATTACTGAAGTATTTATTTATAACACAACAAAAAAGATCAATTTAATCGATATTTTTAACGAAAATATACAGAATGACTTGGAACAGAGTCCGTATTAACATATTTTGAATACTTTACTAAATCTACTTACCTACTACTGCTGCGCAATGTGAAATAGGCTAACGCGGTAAGGCGTAGGTAAAATCTGGATGCAGCCAAGCATGTTAAATTTTTATAACCGAAAGTAAAGAATAACACCATAATAGCTAAGCTCGCAGCTAAGTCCGTACGTTAATTTGTAATACGTTATTTTTATTATGTATAGAGGGTAAGTGGAGATTAATCTCCTTATAATTGGCATGAGGCCCGTGCTTAACTCGCAGTTAAACACGTCGCAATTGACTCGCAGTCAATCCCGACTAAAGTACTGTTAAAATTGTAGGGCATTAGCTCGCAGCTAAGTCCGTACGTTAATTTGTAATACCTTCTTTTTATAGAGGGTAAGTGGAGATTAATCACCTTATATTTGGCACGAGGCCCGTGCTTAACTCGCAGTTAATCGCGTTATCGCAATTGACTCGCAGTCAATTCCACTAAAGTAATGTTAAAAATTTTGGGCATTAGCTCGAAGCAAAATCCGTACGTTAATTTGTAATACGTTATTTTTATTATGAATAGAGGGTAAGTGGAGATTAATCTCCTTATATTTGGCACGAGGCCCGTGCTTAACTCGCAGTTAAACATGTCACAATTGACTCGCAGCCAATCCCGACTAAAGTACTGTTAAAAATTTAGCCCGCTTAGTTTTATTATGAAAAATGTTTAAACGTTTTGATGGGAAAAGTTAAAGATGATTTTATTTACATACCTTGGTCATTGTCCTCTTCGGACGAGGAATATACGATTCGTATTCGTTTATAAGGCAACCGCCTTATAAATTATATAATTTATTCACTATTTATTTTTTACCACCTTATATATTCACTATTTATTTCGTCATTAGAAAGTATAGGTATGATTTTTGCGCGTGTGCTCGTTGCCGTGCACGAAAAAGGAATGACGACCACGGCATCCCCCACCACAAGGTGGCGACCGCCGGAAGTACTAAGACCTATTTTGAATCAAATTAAATACTCTAAAAAGCGTGCAAGTTGCCTGTAGGTTTAAGGGACTACCTGTTAAACATTATATCGAGAATGAAGCGATGAAATATAATAAGAACGAAAATGAATAATTGGGACATTTGTTAAACTTTTCTAAAAAAATGTATTAAAAACCGCTAGTGCGGCATTGTAGTACTTAGCAGTTTTCATTATAAATAAATTTACCTCAATTTGCCTCTTCATATCCTGTTCAAAACAAAATTATTTTGTAAAAAGATCGTTCTGACCTACACTTAAGAAAAATACATGAAAAATCGCAGAATACACAGTTTCTGATAAAATAAGTTTTTATACACAGGTAAAAGACTAAATATTTGATCCAAATAACATTTGGATTGGATTTTCAAACAGCTACACTTGCTAATCTGACTACAGTGTTTTTTTTATATGATATGAATAATGACTATAACAAATTCGATTTTTTATTATTTCATTTTTTACAGCGATGTGCTTGCCGTTGAAAACCTTTTTTAGGGTTCTGTAGTCAACTAGGGACATTTATAGTTTCGCCATGTCCGTTTGTCTGTCTGTCTGTTCGTCTGTTTGTCCGAGGCTTTGCTCTGTGATTGTTAGTTCAAGAAAGCTGCAATTTGGCATGGATATATGTATAAATCATTAAAGACGACAAAGTGGTGACATAAAATCTAAAAATTTTTTTTGCTTCAACCCTATGTTATATATTAACCCAACTATATAGTGTGGGGTGTTGTTGGATAGGTCTTTCAAAATTAATTAAACATTTTAAGATAAACTAAATATTTTCGCAAAAAAACATTTCAAAAGAAAAACTTACTAAAGACTGTTAACGAAAACAGTCTTGTTAAGCTGTTTTTGAGTTATCGTAAAAAGTCTTCCCTTCTTAGTAAAAGACGTATAAAAAGCTGCGAAGGTATTCCCTTTTGCTTGTTTTTTTTTATTAAGTTCATTGGGCAACTACGGAAGCCTACACTGAGCATGGCCCGACATGCTCTTGTACGATTTTTTTTATGATAGACTGACCAGCGATTAGCCTTAGTCTCGCCTGATGGATAGCGATGATATGGCCTAAGCTGACGCTCACTAGTGATTCTTTGTTTGATTATGACCCATTGATTTAGTTAGTTCTTCATGGTCAGCTAACTTCACGATGGTTTAATACTAAGACTTTTTACTGACTCTACTTCTGTACACACACAATGAGTGATCGTTGATTATGACCCATTGATTTAGTTAGTTCTTCATGGTCAGCTAACTTTACGATGGTTTAATACTAAGACTTTTTACTGACTCTACTTCTGTACACACACAATGAGTGATCGAAGACAGCTTTGAAATTGTTCTTTCATAGTACAATTTCAAAGCTGTCTTCCAAGCGATATACATTGTTATAATTAAAATACACATGTTTTTACGTAAATAAATCTTCAGGTACGTACAATATTTTCCTCCGAACATTTCTGCGAATTCACAAACATTATTTTTTGTTGATGTAGTAAAAAATATGTCTGATGTCAGCACATATTGTACTCTTTTAGTAATCGCATTGTGAACTGTAAACTATGTGAACATAATTATAGTTTTAAATACCTGCTTTTCCTCAGAACATTCCTACGAAAATAATTTAATTGATATATATATTTATATTTAAAACCTTTCTAGTAATTCTACTTTTTTAATGTTTACTTTCAGTATTCGATTTTTCCAGTTCCTACAAATATGAACAATTACTTGAGTGTATTTTGCTTATTTTTTGTGCCATCTTTCTACTTAATTAAGTTGGAGCGTTCGTGGCCCAGCGGCGCCCGCGTACCGCCTGCGGTATGCGAGGTTAAGCAACGTGAGTGCAGGTCGGGTGACCGTTTTCAGTGGTTACTAACTGAGCGCTCCCGTGCTTTGGAAGGCACTTTAAGCCGTTGATCCCGGCTGCTGTCTAGGACAGCAGTCGTTAAGCCAAGTTAGAGGCCTTCGGGCGGCTTGAGAACTTCTAACAGTCAAGTTGCCCACTCGCTTGACAAGGGGGGTCGAAGTTGTACCACGTTAGTAGAGAGTACCCACAGTTACCCTACACGTAACCTCTGGGTGGTGCTAAAAGTGCAACAAACTGGCAACCGTACTTGTCTTCTCTAAGATCTCACGGTTCGAAAATAAATTCCATACGATTATTTATTACTAAATTAAGTATTAGTTCTGTGAAGTGCGTCGTCCATACCATAATGCTATATGAACTTTCATCTTGATCCACTCCTTCAGCATAAATTTCGAAGGAGAAGTACGAGCCGAAAACAAATACGTAGTGTCTAAAATTAATATTAGGGATAAGTCCCCGATATTAAATTTAGACACTATTTGTTAATGTATACTGGTAAAAAACGTATGCGGACAAAACTGGTTGAGAGAAATGAATCACGGGGAAACATTCGTCCAGTGACTAAAATGAATAGAATCTAAAGCGGGTGAAGAAATAATTTGCTGGTAAAAAAAGAAATAGCGGAAAAAATATTGGAGAAAATGGTCATTGGGTCTAATAATCTATATTCTAATTTAGTTTTACACTAGAGAATAAGGTAATTTTACACTAGAGAAAACATTGAATTAACAGACTTAAACCCTCTAAAATTAAGTATATAATAAATATTTTTACCTCGTTCTTACGCTCTGCGTCCTGTTATCATAGTGATATCGTTTTTAATCAAGTAACTTTATACTATAAAATAACTATTAAAATTAAATGGAGGTGCACTGAGGTTATTCGTAGAGTATTTTTAAATAATATAAATACATATCAAAATGTAAAACTTTTTATTTTTTGCTTTAAATAAGATTATAAAATGCAGATCTACGAATATCACGAAATCACCAAAGCAAGGGAATGAGGATTGCAAGAAAATCACTATTATATTTAACACAGATAGAAAATCATAACCGCCGTGGAATGGAATTGAACTGTACTCTTAGAAAAGAACCGGTCAAGTGAGAGTCCCACTTGCGCACCGAGGTTTCCGTACTACGGTCGTGTACCCTTCAACACCCCATTAATTCAGCAAAAATCTTAACAGCGCAATTTAGAAATTAAACTCCACGGGTAACGACAGTGTATGATTAATACCAAATAAATTAATATGAATATGGTACAGCGCCATCTATTGGCGCATTTCGTTACTAATTTGCATGACTGAATAACGTAAGTGGTATGTATGTTGTTTTTTTAAGTACCTATACTGCTTAACCAAGTGAACCAGTTTAAATATTATATTGTAACTAGCTGTTGCCTGCGACTTCGTCCGCGTTTTCGCTCCTATTGGTCGCAGAGTGATGTTATATAGCCTAAAGCCTTCCTCGATAAATGGACTATCCAACACAAAAAGAATTTTTCAATTCAAACCTTAGTAGTTCTTGAGATTAGCGCATTCAAACAAACAGACTCTTCAGCTTTATAATATTTCAATATAGATTTAAAAAAAAAACATGCTGATTCTATCTGAGTTAGTCTTGTTATTCTAATACTATTCAAAATTCGATAGTATAATTGGTTTTTAATATATTAAGCGATGTAACAGACAGACAGAGTGGTACCATAAGGGTTCCATTTACCTTTTAACGCATAAGCAAGTTCAAGTTGGTTTGTAAGAGTTACCCTCAACTTATGCTTTGAAATAAGTAATCTATCGAGAAAAATCGGAAGTCAATAGTTTTTTCTATATTGAACGCAAAGATATACCTTTTTATCAAAAACGAGGCTAGGCTATATAACTGAATTACTTATCGTGTTGCAATTTTTTTACATAAGGTTGTGTGTTTGATGGCAATACTTATATTTACGTTCAAATTAATGAGTAGATTGAGTAAATCTTACTATTGGCTTCTAGGCGGAAATTTCCAGAAATTGTATTCTATACATGTACTTATTAAAAAATAAAATCTTTCGTTGTTTTTTGCCTTGTAATTTGTGAATACATGAAGATAGATCTTATGATATCATCTTTGAATTTATAATAGAATTATGGAATGGAGAATGGCATACAAATATGTCACCAAAAGTGTGCATACTCGATTTAAAAATACCCAAGAACACAAATTTCCATTCTGCACAGATAATTTACAGATGATAAATTGATAAAATAGCTATTTAATAAGATGTATTTATTACGTAACTGGTATTAAACGTTATTTGCTAAACCAGGCCTATTGTATAGGTACATTCAACGATTTCTTAAATGACAAAAATGCTTTTAAGCCAGTGATAGTTTTATGCTTCACTTACCCTATGCTTCACTTAGCCTATTTCCTTGTATAGCTCTTTCGTTGCGTTTTATGAAACGTGATGTTGTTTCTTGCCGAACAGTTGTTTTAATCTTTGATATTATTTATTAATGTTCGGCAGCCTGAATATGTCATGCTCGCTTAAAAGGCTTTGCTTACGGTGGCGTCGTTGATCGGGTCGCCACCTTCCCTAACAAATGGTCGAGGGAGGCAATGGCTGAGATACGCGTCATACTCGTGATCGGGTGCTGTTTGTGGAGTCCGGTCTGTTCATGCTTGCAAGGGCATAGTAAATACCTAGTTATTTTATTGGGGATTGACGAGAGACATCACCTTATTCTGGATTAGTTTTATTGTTATTGACGCTTAGAGACCTTATACATCTCTAACAATATTAAATTACTTAGTGCTATTTTCATTCTAAGCGTCTAAATTAAAATAAGTAGTTATTTTAATTTAGACGCTCAGAGACCATATACATCTCAAATGTATATGGTCTCTGAATGTAAAATTCTACCTATACAAGAAAGGACGCATTATTTGATAAGTGTAGATAATTATTTTAACGAGGAGTTTAAGGTGCTGAAGCAAAGTAAATATAAAACAAGAAATATTAGACTACGGAAATATGTGAAAAATTATGTTAATAATTATTATGGTAGAAGAACAAATGAGTTCATGATCCCGACCATTTGTAACGGTATCAGCTGGTTAAGAAATGAGGAAAAAATTAGTTTAAATTTACTAAAAAATAAGCTAAAAAAGATATTTTTGGAAAGATTACCTTAATTGTCAAAATTTCGAGTAGTAATTTATACTGTTATTATATATTTTAAGTAACTTAGGTGCACGATAGATCTCTAGAAATGAGCGCGGTCTCGCCAACAAACTGTTTCGTCAGTTTGGCGAGTAAATTTAAAAAGGATAATGTGATATACCTTCATTAAAAAAAAAAAAAGACTCAGTAGTAATGGACGCTCAGAGACCATATACATGTCATAGATATTAAATTCATTGTATATACTTTTGTGTATTCGGACAGAGACCGTATATATACTTACTTACTTACTGCTGTGGCGCAACGACCCGAAGTGGATCTTAGACCGTATATATACGTCACTAATTTTTTTTATATATAATGAATTGGAAGTTTAGTTTAATTGAATATTGTTTGTTAATCAGTATAGTTTTGAATTTTGAAATCATTGTTATTATTGTCTATTTTTTTTAGTTGTACAATTCATGTCTTGAAATCATAATTATTATTATTGTCAATTTATTTAATTGTATAATTCATGCGTTGACTTGTAAAAATGCCCTTGTGGCCTATTTGCAAAATATTTTTTTGGATTTTGATTTTGGCAACCGTTATTTTTTATATTGGCATGTGGTGTGGTGTGGCAATTTTACTAAACTGGTTCAACTTGGAAACTACAAAACAATGACCCAAAACTCATGTTTTGGAACGACAAATATGTTAAAAAAAAACTCATGCCAGTGTGCAATACTATTCTTTTTGGTGCAATAAAATTGTTTATGATGAAAAAAATATGTGGTGACAGATATTCTGGCACCGCGAGAATTCTCTTAACATTATGGTGAAGGTGGCTGAGGTGAATATGGAATTAATTATTCAACAGGTTGGTGGCAGTGGCCTTATTAAAAATGAAAGGCATGCATACATATACTCACGCCAGTCACGCCCGTATCCGATTGGGGTAGGCAAATACCAGATAATGCCAAAACCTACGGTACTTACATACTTCTTTCGCTTCAAAAACATCCATACATCTCCTCATACATACTCGTCAGTTGCGGGAACTTCTGACTTCCCGCAATCAACGAGAAACTTTGACTTTTTTTTGAAAGGCATAACTAATGCACAAAAATATGATTACAATAATAATAAACAATTATTCCCTCATAACTTATTTGTTTGACTTTCGGAAGAGTCATGGGACATTTACGTTACCTTTCAAAAGAACAACGGACAAGGTTTAGACAAGACACAGAAAGCACGAATACAATGTCACACTTTAATTTTTTTACCTCTAACTTTTGATCCGCGTCCTGCAGGTATAAATCAAAGAATGATATTTAATTTGGACAAGCATGTTAAAACGACTTCAGTTGACTAAATTGAACTATTCGTTACCTAGACGAATTTAATCTACAAATAATAATACTCCGAGTAACGTAACGGGGTAGCAGGCCATATTTAGAAAAAAAAACTTATGCATTCCATATCCACATGTAACATTTAAATGTATAAATAGCTATGTTAATGTTAGTTATACATTTAAATGTTACAAGGAACATGCACTGTTTCCATTAATTGTACATTACAAACCCTTGACACAATATTGTACTCTCACTTATCTCAGAACATACCATAAAAATATCTGACTCACTTTTGTCGTCAGTGAAAAATAAACATGTGTTTCGAATAGGTCATCATATAATAAACCTGCCCCCCGTAATGATACCGGCATAGGTGACCCAGAACGATTATTATTACAATTTATATTTTATTTAAATTTCCTTTATTTATTGTGATAAGTTGATGATTTACTTCCATACAGTGACATCCATAGGTATATAGGTAGAACATGTTAAAACACGTGAGTTATATACCGGATTGCTTTGATGATTTGTCAAAAACAGAAAGCATAATTACTTTTTTCGAGTTCTGGCATTCCTGTGAAACCATAAAAATTAAGTGATAATGATAACGTTTTAAGGACAATTTGCTACAAGTAAATTAGGAAATCTTCCAAAATGCTTTTTAAAACATGAATACACTTGTTTTCACTCCTCGCTATCCTAAAACATGTACATTAGTTATTTGTTCAACAATAGAGCAAAGTAGATTTTTGCTGCGAGTGTTGATGTTGAGTCCTGAGCAAGGGAAAGATTCTATAATTGAATCACGAGCCTAGAGAGCTTTGCTCTCGTGTGATACATACAACTTTTCACCTCAGCGGCGAGAACATATAACGCAAAGGAATAGTGATAGAGAGAATGAAGTTACTTAAACTAACCTACGATATGAAAAATTAAAAAGTAAGTTTTTTTCACGATCGCAGCAAAATTGCTTTTTGCTCACTGGTTTCAAGTAGCGATTGCAATCCGGATAATCCGAAGTCCGAAAATCCGGATTTCGGTGCCATTTTACGAGCGGATTCTAATCCGGATTTTATAAGTAAAAAATCCTGATATTCGGATTTGTTTGTTATGAAATTAAAATCTAAATTACATGTTCTTGCAGCAATCCTGACTAATGCAAATAAGCTATTAAGTCATATTTACATAATACCCACCTTATTTAATCTAAACTAAAACCCTATTTTATCAGAGAAGACTGATATAATTCATTATAATAATAATAATGATTTATTGAAAAAATCCTTATAGCTATTGTTACATTGTGCTTGAACCTACTTACAAGTTACAAATGGTTACATGCGCCTAAACTAGGGTTATATCCCTGTATCTTAGGCAAAGACAAAAGTAATCTAATAGTGAAACAAATCAAATTAAAATCATAAATACATAAATATTACATTATTCTGTTTCATCGAATAAGATGATGATTATAAGAAGAGGACATTATAATAATAATCTTAGATGACAATTTTATGGAAGCAATAAAGAGTTGAAATACTTCTATTTGATTTTTTGACACCTATTGTTTAGCATCGTTAGAGTGGTATGAGCCTTAAATGATCATTCAGGAGACGTGCCACTCTTCTATACTTAACTTACTCAAAAAAAAGCGATTTTATGGCGCTTTTACTGATTTTCAAGGTCATTTGTCAAAATCCGGATTTTATCCGAAATCCGGATTTTTTCTGAAAAATAATCCGAAAATCCGGATTTCTAAAAAGTTAACGGATTTGCAATCTCTAGTTTCAAGCAGGTAAAGTCGTTTTCACGCTCGCAGCAAAATTGCATTTTGCACACTGGTTTCAAGCAGCAAAACCGCCATTTTCGAGCCGCTGAGGTGAAAAATAATTATGTAATTCATTTACACATTACTTTTTTATAGAATCTGGATTTATATCTCAGTAGTTATCATTGATAAACACCACCAACTTAAATTGAACTAGGTACCATTGTAGGTACTCGTAGTAATTAGTTGCTATTGCCTTTTTATTAGTGGTAATAACTGCGTCACTGACATCTTTTATTATATCGTGGAAACTGCTTACACCCGATACCATAAAATATTTACGGAACTTTAACCATCTACGGAAAAAATAAAAAGGTTCTTACGTCCAAATCAGTTTTTAGTTGCTATAAAATGTAATTGTAATAAGATATGGGTATAAACAATGTGTTCTGCTGAAACACGCCACAGAAACAGCAATAAAGAGAACATTAAAATCAAACAAGAGTTTTATATTAAAATATATTTAAAATTTCAGTTATTTTAAAAGATACTTCTGTCAAAATCAAGAATCGTACCATTGAAACTGGTTAAGGTCAAAGTGTAAATATTTTGTTCAAAATAGAATCTAATAATTCGAAGTCAAAAATTACATTTATAGAATAATATTAATCATGAAGTGGAATTGTTACATCAATTTGGAATATGATTCTTAAGGTTTCTTAAAAAATATGTTATTATTTATTATACTTAATAAGTGTTAGCTAACACTGTACGTGTAACATATGTCCAAATATACTCGTATTCGGGAAACATCATCTCATTTATGGATTCTGCTACTCAAAGCATATAAGTATGACAAAGTTCTTCCCACTTCTTCTTTTGTGTCGAGGTTCCTTAAATAAGAGTCACGTCTCTCAGGTCGTATTCCGAGCAGATGTGTGGGCATACGGAGCCCACCAGCAGGCAGATGTGCCATGGTTTTCGGCACTGTATCACAGACACATTGGGTAGGGAGGCCCCGGTGCAGCCCCCATTTGATTTGACCATGTGAAAGTATAAGGTAGTTTGTAATAAATATGTAAGTTGTCATCAACATTTGCAGTCTTTTTTCAGCCACTTGCCGGTAGTCGCTTGAGCTGAAATACAATATTATACCACCACCACCTACCACCAACCTAATCTGTTGATGGACATATGTCGGAAGGTGGCCATAGCAACTCTTAAACTACAGAAGATAAATCCGTCGTGATTGGTCTTATTCGAACCGTCTCTACAAGTAGTTTATGACTTGCAAAAAAAGCACAGTCTGAAATAAAAACTTGTACCAAAAATTATTATTTTACAGAAACTCATTTATAAGTTGTCTTACCTCTATTTGTGTATCCGAGTCCTGCGATACAAGAATATCATTCAATTTGACAAAGTTAGAGTCTGAAGAACTACGAATCATTTCAAACAATTGCGAGTTTGAAAAAAAGCCAATTCTTTTGTTTTCTCAGAATGTGAACTTTTTAGGCTCATTCGACTCAGGATTAATAACGTTATCGATTCTAGAAGAAGAGAAAAAGTATACCCGCATCAGTTTTGTTATTTTGCATACATTAACGAAATTTACTATGAAAAATTGGAGACACTTTTTTTCTTCTTCTTCTTTTCTTCGTTTAGAATCGATTTTTTTGTACATAGAACCATACCTCTTTAGTTAATATTTAAAATAAATTCACGGCGAGCCGTATAAGTCCTAGTTGCCTGGTCATATTCACCCCGCTCTCTCCTTCACAGGACAAATCTGACTTCCCTTGACGTCTGAAAATAATCACTGCGGAACACTCTATCTATAATTTCATACATGTTAACCCTTGCGCATACTTAAGATCGAAATCTGCAGCTTTGGAACTAACTACACTATTACTGATAAAAACTAAGTGAAAATACTAACTTTTTTTGAGTCATCGCATTCCTAAAATAAATAATCGTCATTAAATATTTTAGCCACGATCTCTTCACCGTTATAAAAAACCAGGCACATAAATATTATTTGCATTTTATAAACATGGACCTACATATATTTTTAGGTACAGGCACTTACTTTTTTCGACTTCAGGCAATCCTAAAATCATAATAAGTATTAAAATAAATGAAAATAATAATTTTCTATGCTAGCAGTTGTTTTTCTGCGGCATGGTATATTTTTAAGAGGCAGACTGATGACTCCTATTCTCAAATAGGCGCTGCTTGAAGAGAAACTTAGATACAAATATTAAACTGAATGGCCAAACATTAGAATTTGTTACGTCAACTGTATTCTTAGGTATTACATTGGACTCAAAATTGCAGTGGGGTTCCCATATAACAGCGATAGGAAGTAGGTTGAGCTCTGCTGCATTTGCAGTCAGGAGAATAAGGCAGCTTACCAATGTGGCAACGGCACGGTTAGTTTACTTTGCTTATTTTAATAGTACTAGTTACCCTCGCGGCTCCGCCGCGTCGACGTACTACGAAGAATGCAAGAGGAGTCGCGGGATAGAATATAGCCTATCTATATTCTATCCCGTGGCTTCGCTCTCGATTACAAAGATGATTTAAAAACATTTG
Source organism: Notocelia uddmanniana (assembly GCA_905163555.1). NCBI lineage: Eukaryota > Metazoa > Arthropoda > Insecta > Lepidoptera > Tortricidae > Notocelia > Notocelia uddmanniana. The sequence goes on from LR991052.1 coordinate 60,806,711, forward strand.
TGTCACAGTCAATCATAAACAAACATATTTGCACCCCGATCCACCGCATAACTGGGCCTTGTACGTGGGCCATGATGGGCTAATGAGATATCAACCTACATGCATTTCTGTAGGGTTCAACTTTGTAGGGTTTGACATCCTCAGACAAACATTGAAAAAAAAAATAGAAAATTAACCTTTTGAACGCCATACTTCATGAACCACAGTGACACTTACACGCCAACTCATTTTTCATAAGAGATAGAATATAAACCATAGTATCACAGAATAAGTAAATAGTACATAGTATAAAGTACGAAATTTTCATATATCATAACACCTATGTTCTCGGAAATTAAAGGTTGTAATTATATTTTTAACCTTTTAAGCGCATTATCTATAGAAATGCATGTAGGTTAATATCGCATTGGATGCCGTCGCCATGACGGATATATTTGTCGTTGTATTGAATCGATGGTACGCAAATACTTCAAATGCGTTGTTGGCGTCGTAAAGGTTAATTAGTGCAACATTGTTTTCTCGTTCGTTTGATCTAAATCCACCAATAAGTAACGTCTACTCCAATGAGAACTTCTTTGCTTATGATCTCTTGATCACCCTACTGGTATGGCAATAGGTGGAAGAGAGACACACTTAGACATAGCGAATCTCTTCTCTTTCAAAATGTTTTGCAGCTTATCTATGATTAACTCAGAAACAGTTCTGTAACTCACAAAGTAAAGTTTAATTTGGTTTGTCATTGTTTTGGCAGGTATCAATATCAGTCAAGATATACGGAACGTATATTTGAAGCGTCATTGGTTTGTATACCAACTTCTTTGTGTAAACCATGACAATATAATATTGACATAATAGAGCACAATAAAAAAAGTGACACAATACGTATGTCATTTATGTAAACATTACATTCATTTTCTGCTTTATTCGACAGAACTGAACAGGCCCTGTTCACATTATCCGATCCGATATCGGCGTTAGAGCCGACACGGTTATGTATGTATGTATGTATGGCTTTATTGTAGATAAAACACGGCAAAATGACAAACAGACAAAAAGTGGAAGTAAAAAGGCTAGCTTATCCCTATATGTATAGAAAACTGCCACAGATATCAAATCCGCTCATTTAAGTTGAACAATTTCTGAACATCTGATCTCTTCTCTCTAATGCACAAATCAGTAAGTTTGAGAAAGACAGATAAGTGATATCTGACAGGTGTTCACCTGTCAGTGCATCTGCTTTCAAATATATTTGTTTATATGCAAATTGTACTGAACTGACGTTTGTGACGTTTTGCATTATATGGGATTTGAAATTTTGGTGTGCTTTTAAGTGGAGACAATTCGTTAGCAGCCGAAAATGATCGTTCTATCTGTCCCGGTCTAATTCATCTTGCTTAACCATAAGGATCCAAAGAGACAACTATAAGAAAAATCGTCTTGCTTAACACTGCGGATCTGTTAGTATTATTAATTACGAAAACTGGTCACTGCTCACATTGCACGACACGATATTGGTCACATTTCCATACATTTGTCAGAGCCGAAACCTTCATCAAATCGAATAATGTGAACAGGGTCTTAAGTTGGGAAATGAATGGTGCCCTTTACACGATTAATATAATGACAAAACTGAGATGTCAATATTATCGCGTTTTTCCAAATAGTTCGTGTTTTGGTTCAATATGCATCAATATTCACGTAAATCGTATGGTGATATGAGTGTGTCACGGGATAATAATCACCGTGTAAAATGCCCCATGAAATTAACCGATCACTAAAATTTGTATTGTCTTTATAGACCGCAATAATATTGACACCTCAGTATTGTGAAAATAAAAATCGTGTAAAGGGCCACAATAAAAAATAAGTTAAATGTTGACACAAAACGTCTGGCATTCATGTAAACTGTAAATACTTAGACCGAATACACCGAATATTATGTATTGTCTTGTAAACAAATTAGTAATTTTACTTTCGTTTATAGTTAATAATATTGAGTATTTCTCGAGTCAAAAGATTTTATTTTGTAATGCTGTACCAGATATTTCTTACAGGAACATTTTAATTCATATTTGATTTTATGTCATCCGGAATCATACAATAGCCAGTTCCCAAGTCACGTGTTAACCAAGCTAAATTTTGACACCTCGTACAATTCTACCAAGGTAAGCTGACCCGTCGCTTGTATGCGGCGTCATCGAACACGATTTTGAGGCTTATATTTGTCGGGGCATCCAGGATTTTTCGTAATTATCAATTTAAAAAAAATTCCAGGATAAAAATCAAAAAACTAAGACCTTATTGCAAATCTGCAGCATGGGACGAATCCTATGGTATATAATTTATCAAAATCGGTCCATAACTGTAGATCTGATGGGCGTTGTAAAGATCGGCTTCGCGTAATATATATCTTCGCGTAATATATATATAGATAGATAGATAATTACTTAAGGTCTTATCTTGTGGGGATCAGCTGCAGATATTGAAACTGTTTTTATTTTGCAAAAAAGGCCTATCCGGGCAATTTATAACTTGGGGTCTCGTGACTCATTAAGAGAATTTTTCAAAGAAATAGATATTCTAACCCTGCCGTCCCTATACGTATTTGAAATAATAATGTATGTTAGGAAAAATTTGTGCAATTTCCCAACGAACGCTGATAAACCAATAGCCACCAGAAATACTGGGAAACTGAAAATAATCTTCTATAGACTAGTAAAGGCGAAAAAGTCGTTCTTGGGAAATTGTATTAAATTCTACAACAAAATTCCAAAACACATTACTGAACTTAGCAATTCTAAATTCAAATCTGTAGTAAAACAAACACTTATTTCAAAATCATATTATAAGGTAAACGATTACATCATGGACAGGGATGTTTGGCAGTGAGTGTCCTGCACGGCTAATCTATCGCGAAAATAGGCTTTCTACTGTAGCTTGTTATTTTTATAGTAACTGAGACTGTAATTTTATATTTAACTATACAATATATATAAGTACTTAGTATTGTTTTGAAAAAATGACACCTCGCCGAGTTTCTTACGCCGGTTCTTCTCGTGGCAGATGTTTATTTTTCCGAACCGGTGGTAGTTTATTGACGTTCATAGGTGCATGTAATATGCCTAATTTGAAGAATAAACTACTTTTACTTTTTACTTTTACTTGAGTTTAGCATAACCCGTGCGAGAAAACAGATGGACTCGCGTCATCGCATTTAGAATTGTTGCTATTTATATTCAGAGATATGATAAATAATAATCTGATAGAGATATGATAAAAGCTAAAAATTAAGAAATAAATAAATAATAAAACTAAAAGGACGACAATATAAGGACGAGTTTCTATAAAAAATATCACATTTTCTCCATCTATAAACCTAAAATTGGCACTGAAAGTAATTTTCGTGTGATCTGCCTACCCCTTTTAGGAATATAGACGTGAGTGTATGTGGGTGGGACTCCAATTGTTACATGTTGTCCGAAACCTGTCGCAAATAGTGACATTACTCGTACAAGTGAATTTCGACCGTATTTTTTTTAAGTGTTAATTAATGTCTCACGTTAGTATTCATTTATTTGTAAAAATACTATATTTTGAAGGAATATCATCAAAACTAAGATTTGATCAAATCCCCTATCATTGTTCTTCGACATTGTACAGCTGGACGTGTATATCGCGCAGATATACTGATACCGTGCGCGATTTTGCAAATCGTTTTTATTACAAATATAAATATACAATTTTATTAACAGAGTAAATTAATCTACCATAAGTACAACATAAAAAAAGTAATAATAAATATGAATAATACAAACTTTTATATAACTTTTATACTTATACATACATGAATTATGTCCGGCTCCGGTCCAAAGGTGCCCAAAAAGCTGGCAGCGTTGCCACGCTGTATGGCGACAAATATTTGTTGGACAAGGTAAGAGCCGGAACGTGGGTCACAACCCCTGTCCGTCAAGCGTCGACCCAAGTTTTGAAATCCTTGCCTCCGAACCCCAAGGGTCAGCCGTTTCGATGGTGACCGGAACTTAATCGTAGGCTGGTTTTATATTGGCATATTTGCTGTGGTTCGCTTTAGCAGCATTTTCGGCGGCCGCACCTGCTAATCTCTTTTGTGTGAGGTAAGGTGAGAAGGTGCAAAAGTACTCACGCAAGTTGCATCCCATAGCAGGCTGCGGCCTTTTGTCCAAGAAACCAACGTAAGACCGTCCGGTCTCTTGCCATCTGTACGGCTTAGTCCTTGGAGTTCTAGAATGCAAGGAACATTACGCCCTGAACACCACAGACACTTTAGGCCATGGCGCCCGTTCGCTTCGACCACTGTTCCACATATGCAGCAATGGGGCTCGCACACCTTACCTCCGAGTCTTAAAGCTACGCCAATCCTCAATGTGTCGTTGCCAAGCAAGGTTCCCACGTTAGATGAAGGCAAGGCGTGCAGTGCAGCCACGCACCAGACTCAGTAACCTAACCATTATTATCATTGGTTAGTTGTGGGCCATTTTTATGCCGCTTCGGCTACTAATTGATCTATTGTGGCAGCCCTTATAAGTAGTCCATTGCTTATACCCACTATATATGCACTGCCAGATTTTCCAGACTCTTTAGGCTGCAATTTGTGGTATCTCCTCCGGTTGTATGATGTGCCTCCCTACTTCTTTTGCGCATAAGTGGTCCACACGAGAAGATGATTTGAATTGTTAGCTGTTTCCTCTCACTCTTGGCAAAACTTGCATGCTGTGGTTTGTTTTATACCTTTTTTAATTCGGTGTTTGTATCGTTTGCAGTGACCAGTGAGTAATCACGTTGATGCGCAGGGTTTGTGTCTTTTGAGTTGTAGTAGCTCTTTGGACAGCTTGACATTGTAACCTTCTATTAAAGCTTTCGATTGTACCAGTCCTTTTGTGAATTTCTACAACTCGATGGTTCATTTAGCTTTATTATACCTTCCGTATGGTTATATCGCAGGACGGTTCTGGGTGGATCAGGAGTATGTCTGCACCACTTCTGGCAACTTTATCTGATTCTTTATTTCCGTCACTATCGGTGTGTACCGGTACCCATCTATAAGTGTTACATTGTTGGATTTGGCGAGGACAGTGCTTTTCACAGCGAAACCGTATCCTTACCAGTTTTATGAGCGTCCAACATAAACATTTGAGGTATTTTCTCTGTCGTTGTCAGCAAATAATACGTATCGATTTTTACATATATGATTGTTGACTATATCATTCGTTTACATGTTTATATAATTTTTTTTTGTATAAAATAAGTAAATAACGACATATTTAAGTGACTCAATAAAGTTAAACTCTCATAAGAGTAAAGATGAATGAAACTTCTCAGTAAGATATCAAAAAACATTACCAAGTGTTGCATATCGTTTTGTCGTGCGCGGAAGACATAAGCGTGTCTCTTTCATAGGGGCTGTGACTGCGGCTTACAGAATCAAGGCACACCTTTTGCATTATATGATCTAGTATCATGATCGTGCCTCTTTACTCTAATTTAAATTTTGAATCAACTACCTCAACTCAACGACGGTTTTGCTTAGACAGGTAAGAAAGGCTTTTAAAAACATAAATTGACGTCAAGCCAGTATCTAGAAAAATAATATAAAATGTATTAATAGTCTTCAGTGGAATAAGTGGAGCACTTATTTCTACACCAAAAACTTGGACTTAAAAATAAACGAAAGCATGCCAATGTTTTATAATTGTAACGACAAAGTCTTGAAAAACGTTAATAACAAGTTTAACTAATTCACGAAATATTGTATATTCCTTTGACATGCCGAAGGAAAATGATAAGAACTGAGATTTTATCAAATACTCCCAGCATAGCCCTCTCTCTTCATTGCTTTTTGGGTGAGTTTGAGCCGTTTTATGAGGCCCATAGTAAGATCAAGGAGGCCTTTAATTTACATAATAATTAACATTTTTACCTATATATATATTCTTAAAGAAAACTACCTAGTTGTTAGGAAGATTACGCAACCGTGTCATTTCTGTTTAAGCTTTCTCATGTGGTATCATGTGGTGTGGTCAATTTAAAAGCTTATATTTGCATCCAAATTAGATAATGCAATGCCTTCTAAGGTTTTAATGCGTTTGAGGGCTACATAAATCTGTGCTTTTGCAGAATTCTTCATTCCTAAATCGATCACTACTTTAACAGGGGTTGTACTTTGAAGTTTGTGGACAGTAACATTCTGCTTTCGACATCTCCATATCGTCTTTGCTTCACAGCTGTTATCATTTTTCAGTTTTATCACGAAAAGATACATGACATACTAATAAGCTGCAGTAATAATAGGCTTCTTTCTCGCTTTTGAAAGTAAAATATAATATTTATGCGTCCACGTGGTATCTCTTAGTCGTATAAAATAGAAAGTGCTCGTCGGCGTTACATGTTCTCCCCTTCATGCTTCATCACCATTGTTTTCGTTCCATGTAGTGTACGTACAGTTACAAAGCGCACAGCAAATTCAGCGAGACTCAGTGTTCTAGTTCGTATGGTCATCTTCCGAATCACTTACAAAGCATAAGAAATAGAATGGCATGATGAGGGAAGATGAGACTGCAAATAACTGGTTCTATACAGGACCACCTTGCCTCTCGGCCGGATTCCCGTACAACAACACCTGTATCTTGGAGCTGTTACGCTACCGCACGGCTATGTTTCCTTTCCTTGGCCTCAATGGAGTAGAATTGTAATTAGTCACCATACTTGCATCTGGAGTTCGGTTAAAACAAAAAAAAACGTCCATTGTTTGATATTAATTCACCTGAGCCTAAGAAAATAGTAGCCTTGGGAGATCGAAACGACTAATTATCGCTGCGGTGTTTGTAGCACGTGGCCGTGTGTTTGTGTATTTGCAGGTCTTCTATTAATTTCTGCAATACAGGATCATTGGGCGCTAAGGAGCACGAAACAACTCTTTCAATAACTTCGATACCCTCACGGGTTGAGAAATCTGGGACATTGTCAACCCAAACTAACATATGAATGTGTCAACTTCCGCTATTTTGAAATTCTATTCTATACAGAAAACTAAAAGTTCACAAGAGATCTCTCTAAGGTTGGTGGTGATATTTGCTGAGGAGTGTTGGTATTTTCTAGTATAGTATAAGTAGTAGTCTCCGACTGGTTCTGTGACGTTCTCTTAATCCTGAACTGAGTATGCTTGAAATATTTGTTGAAGAGTGTCTTTGTGTTCTGATTCAGAAAATGTATTTTAAGGACTCTCTGACTGAACTGCTACTGAGTATTTAAACCTCGATGTCCCAGCAATTCACGGCACACTTCTGCCTGGTTTGTTCTCCGGTGCAATAATCAAAGGAGTTTGTCAGAACACAATCTTTTGAATGAAAGTATGTAGCTACTTTACGCTATCAACTAGAATAAAACAACTGTTATACTACCAGATTATTTAAATAAATAGAAAACATCAAAGTTTCAGGAACCATATAAACAAGAAGAGATATAGGAGGAAGGGGGGAGGAGGGGAGGTATAGGGGTTTTTTGCTCACTACATTTACAAATGCCCTTACCGTTAATCGAATCCAGGACCTCTAGCTTCAAGGGCAGTCACTACCAACTAGGCTAAACAGGCCGACTAATATATTTAATTATTTACGCAAAATATAATTCTGTATACAGGGACCCGGGTATGTCCTAAAACTACGACCAAGACCACCGGGGAATGGGCAGCAGCATTCCTAGAGTGCGGTGGAGATACTGCGATCGCCAACCCGCATGCCAAGCGTGGCGATTATGGCATTTACCCCCCATGAAATTGGGGGAGGCCCAAGTCCAGCAGTGGACGTCCTAGGGCTGATATGGTGGTGGATGGATACAGGGTATGGCCTGTAATAGGAGCAATAAATTTAAAAGACGCTTCCTTAGAGCATCTGCAGTAACCTTTTGTGTCCAAAAAAATATATCTTCTTTCAATTGGGAGAAATTTTGATCTATAGTTATGACCTCCAAGTAATGGATCTTGGCGCCCAGAGATTATATAGCGGCAGTCAATGCTGATTTTGAGGTTGTATCTAGTTATGACTTATAATCGCTGTCGCATTTTTGGTTTAACAGGATATTTTTGGGGTTTATTGTTTTATTTTATTTTTTGTTTTTTTTTAAATAAATAGTTATTAATATCACTCCAGTAGAGTAAAAAAGTACACGTAAGCATATGTTTGCATAAAAAAGAAAAAAAACTTTTATTTTCAATTAAAACCACTTGGAAATAATTGCTGGAGAGCTCAATAGTGTACCGTTTAATTAATTGCTCCTATTACAGGCCACATCCTGTATATAAAACAAAGTCGTGTTAGTTACACTATTTATAATTCGAGAACAGCTGAGCCAGCTGAGCCGATCTTAATGATATTTGATTTTTTGGTTTTGTCTTGGCTCCGATTAGCAGAATAGCTATTAAAATATCGGTAATATATAGAAAATACAAAACATTTTCTCATACATTTTGTACAAAACGAATAGGGGGCGGAACACTGACCACTTAACCCTATGGTCTGTGGGCCGGAACAAATTTCGACGGGAGAGCTAGTTACTACATATAGGTAAGTGTAAATTGCATACCTCCAAGTCGTTCTTCAGTTGCTGTAAATATTATTGATGGAAAATGTTCATAATCAAATGAATTTAATAACGTTAATCCTTCGACGCTAAGTGATAGCTATTATTGCAGTTTGAAAGTTATTTTGTAAAGTTAAGTACGAAACCAAAATGTGTTACCAGTTAAGCCTCTCTCCTTCCTCCCTCTTCGGACAGCTTGAGAACTTCTAACAGTCAAGTTGCCCTTGCCAAGCCTAATCCCAATAAGGTCTAGTTTCCCCCTAGGGTTGGGAGGTCAGATGGCAGTCGCTTCCATAAAAATTAGTGCCTACGCCAATTCGTGGGATTAGGTAGCAGACCCCGGGCATCCTTCAGGATGCAACTGTACTGGGATAACGGTAGGGTGATATAATGATATAATAAAAATATAATTCCGTACCTTATTGTCTTTTCGTAGTTTCTGTTTAACAAAAAAAAATTATTATAAACATTATGTCCCTTTATTTTTTTGAATGTCCAATCATTTATTTTAGAGCTCATATCAAGACAACGATTGGGAATATAAAAGTCATAAGTAGAGAATTAGCTTTCACTGTGTAGTACAACAACATTACCTATGTCGCATCGTTTTCGAGATGGAAACAAAAAAAAAACAATAAAAGGATCCTTATTTGTGCGCCCCCCTTCCCCCCCCCCCCATCCTTCCCTAGAAGCTCACCTCCGAGTAGTAGGGATTTTTAGTTTGATTGTCTCTTAACTAAGGTACCTGAAGGCAAACTTTCTGCTTCCGACGACGAATCACCCATTAACACCCATTTACCAAGCTATATATTCGTATCAAAACTTGTTTCCTTCTTTCAAACCATCATCACTTTGGAAGGTATAAACCACTACGGATTTTTTTATACCTCTCTCTTACCTGAGTTTCTTGTAAGTAACCCTGTAATAGCGTGATGGTTATCGTTAGATATTGTATGATTACTATATTACATATAAATGTATATTACTTTATGTGTCAAATTCTATATTATGTATACAGGTTGTAGTAGTTATGTTTACATGCGACTATTCCGTAAAAATAAAAGATATAAAAAAATTACATCGAATGTTCGCTAACCAATGCCTACACAAAGAAATTTAAAAAAAAAAGGAAGGTAAGGATCGTATTTCTCATCAGAAATTTTATATCGAATACTTTTGCGGCATCAGTTTTTGGAAATTTTGAAATTCGAAAAAACATAACATTAAGAACTTTTTAAAATTAAAACTATAAATATCGAAAATATTAAGTTTAAACGCCACCGTACATACATTTAGTGCAAAGTTCGTTAAGTGGTTTATTTGTCTACAGTAAGAGATAGAAATATGATTAATTGTTTACATCATTAATCTGTTATAATAATAAAGGAATAAAACTATTATTATTAAATAAAAAATAGATTTATTTATAAGGAATTAATTATTATTTTTTGTTTACTGTTGCTCGAAGTGCGCCCTTCTTGTGTGATATATTAAAGGGTCGTCTTGATAATTTATGAAAATTCTTTTCTTCTTTAAATTTGCAGCATAAACAAGCCAAGGGCGATTCAAGCGAAGGGGTATAAGCGATTCTTTAGCCCTTCTAGGTTGTGCAGTTTTTCAGCGTTTACTACGACCTATATGTATGAATCCCAGAGATCACAGGGAGTGAGATCCAGGGATCTTGCCAAGGGGTTATGCTATTATTGGCTTCTAACTTAGAAGCTTCTAACTAACTTCTAAGTCATTAACATGGTGTCGTAAGCAATCCATTATTACAATACGTGTATTGTGTGGTGAGACTGGCGAGGTCCCATCTTGTTGAAATATTATAATTCTTCGTTATTCGTCTGGAACTTAAGGAGAAGCTGAAAATCGTTTTGTTTAGAGGCAAAATATCTGTCCAGTTAAGTTGCCACCATAAAAATTATAGACAATAATCTGATTACCAAGAATACCACACGATACATTTGTTGAATCTTACTTGAGTTATAACTTCAGTACCTAGTTTCACGGAAATTATCAACCGAACTAAAAAATTAAATCAGACAATAAAATTATGTTGTTAATTTCGTAGTTTGAATTATTTAATGCTTGGAATTAATGTTTCTGTAATAAAATGTGATCATAATTATAGGACACCTGGAATATGCTATCTGAGTTTTAACATAAATTTCCTTTTTGGTCGAATAGGCAACTCAGCTAATGCTCCCCTTTCAGACAGCTAATTGTATTTTCTTTCTTCGAGCTGTTAAGTAGGTGCGGACTGAATATCAGTGCTGCATGTACAGCCGACCAAGCTCGTAGCAAACGCTGAGCCCGAGCCTGTCGCACCTATTTTGCTTTGGTTATGTGTTTTTAATTCTCTGCTTGTGTATAAGCATTATTTTCGCAACAATAAATATTTTATTATAATTTAGTATTTATTGATATGGATCATGTTCACCTTGAAATCGCGGTAAGTGTTTAAAGTACTGGGGCTTGTGAACCAAAGAATCAACGCACGTCGTGTTAAATCTATGGGAGCGTTTAAAATTAATATTTTGAACAGTTCTAGTTTTATAAAAGTTATTGATGGGATTTACTCATTGGAATGGACTAATGGACTTTCGATATTAATTTATCATTTTTGATATCTTTTTATTTACAGAATAATCACATAATACTTCTTCACGTTTACACCCTTTTAATTGAGTACATACCACATTCCTTGCTTTACAAGACTGTACAAACAAAGATAAAATAAAAAATATTAACTAGGTACAACCAAACAACAGGCAAATAATGCTTGAAAATATTTTTAAAAATAAACAAAATACGCAGCACTTGGTTTGGGCAGGAACAATTAAAACCGGTTAGTTTGTAAGGAACTTCGATACAAAGTGTACCCATTATATTTAATACTGACCATAATTTGGAACCGAGAGCAAATTGACATTAGCAAACAGCCTATTTTAAAAATGGTTTCTGACATAATAAGTTTGAAATATATGTATAAAAGCATAAAATTATTTTACGCCACACCTTGCCAAAAAGCGCGTTTTTTCGCACGCTGCGCGTCTGGAAAAACCCACTTTTTGGCCAAGTGGTGACGTAAAATTGTGTACAAAACACGGGTCGTAAAACAGAAAGCCCTCTCTCGCATATTTATGACCCTCGCCTGCGGCTCGGGCCTCAAACATCTGCGATATCGGCCTTTCTTTGTTTTACAACCCTTGTATCGTAATGTACTATTTTAATACAGTTGCTCAAAAAGTGCTACTTTACGTAGCTGTTTAGCGTGCGGAAAGTTGGTTTTCGCGCACTAGTGCTTTTCACTTTTCCAATTTTTTTAAATTTATGCTTGTTCCAATGCATGACTCCTTATTGCTGGGTGTTAAATATTAGTTTCCTTTAAACGTCGTAATCAACATAAAAACCTAGTGTTGATATCAGAATACGAAAAATATACACATTTCATATTTTATTACTTACCTCTTCATCATTATAACACGTTTATTTTTTAATATTGAATATTGAAAAACCGTTCTTAATAAGTTGTCTGAGTGGAACGGAATAGCTGCCGAAACGCCTGTCAAAGAAGAGGCGTTTTTACTTACTGCAAGCATGTTTTAAGTTTCTAAAGGCAACATTCGATATTGTTTTTATAAATATTACTTGTTGTTTTTCTTATTTTTTCGCAACTGTATTAAAAAACGTCGTTCAATACACGTGCGGAAATGTCATTCTTCACTCGTCCCGAGTGTTGCCACTCGCCTGCGGCTCGTGGCATCCCTCGGTACTCGTGAAAAAATGACATACTTTCCGCACTAGCATCGAAATGTACTATTAAAAAACTATATTTAAAAAATATACAGTGTATTAACATAAAATATTTTTTGGATAGTAATTTTAATATCCTTATATCTCAGAAATCGCGTTTTTACGAGACTGTGCGGTGGATAAGTGTTTATAGAATTCGAAGTTTTGGTTTACACACGAACATCTCGTAATAAGGTAATTTTCATAGATTAGATAACAATTTGTGTTTTACCGATAGCATCGCCTCCAGTTCCTACAGAAGTAATGAGATAACCTTTGTATAACTTTATTTATTTAGCGGTTTAGTAGGTAAGCTATTGTATAGTATAAGTTCAATGGCAACGTTAAGTATACTCATGAAAAAACCAATTGATTCAAGCAAGTTGGGCTTATAATACATATTCATTTTTAGATGGAATCCAATTTTTCAACAAATAAAATAAATATATTTTTATCATCATAAAAATTCGAAGAATACCAAAGGGAACTAGTGAAGGGTTGTGTGCCGGAGCTTGATTGTTCCGGTAGCTCAGTTTGGCTAGAGCGATTGGCCGCGTATGCGAGAATATCACAAGTTCAAATCCCGCTCGGAACACAATATTTTTAAATTTTTCTCTTTTTTTAATTTAGTTTTAGGATTTATGGGTTATCTATTAAGGCAAAAAGATACGCCTATTCATGTGCAGAAAAAAAAGAACCATTGTTGTGTTTTTCGTAACACGCGGGCGGAGTTAAGCGGAAAGTTAGCCTTTAAAAAATCGTTTTTTTTTACCTTGACTTTCTTCTGCAACTCCTTTAAACGAGATTAAATTAGGTTGAATACATATTTCGTGTGGAGCACATGTTTGTGTTACAAGGAGGGGTGAAGAAAAAATAGCAATAAGCTTATTCTATTTCTGGGAAATGGAAACTAAAATTATAAATGCGAGAGTAACTCATTCTTAAACTGTTAGATGAAATTTGGTGCGTATATATTTTAAGAGTACGGGTAGAACATAGGCTAATTGTTTACCGGAGATCATTAACCCTCTTTAAAAGAGGGTAGAATTACTTATTTATGGGAGAACGATGGACCCGGGTATGTCCTAAAACTACGACCAAGACCACCGGAGGATGGGCAGCAGCATCCCTGGAGTGCGGTGGAGATACTGCGATCGCCAACCCGCATGCCAAGCGTGGCGATTATGGCAATTACCCCTCATGACATACACAAACAGGCCACGGCCCCGAGGTTCCGGCGACCCCCGGTACCCTGGTTCTGGTAGCGGCCAGGGTACTAGCGGGGTCAGAGGTGCGAAGAATCTCCGGTTAAGATCCGGCTACCACCACCGACGACTTCTGGCCCTGGCAACATACAACACACGAACACTGCGGACCGACGAAAAGATAGCGGAACTGGAGGAAGGATTGAGCAAGTTGCGTTGGGATATCGTAGGGTTATCTGAAGTCCGAAGAGAGGGGGAGGACACGGTAACCCTGAAGTCCGGCAACTTGCTCTATTTCCGGGAGGGCGACCAACAGTCCCAGGGAGGTGTCGGGTTTATCGTCCACAAATCCCTCGTGAACAACGTGGTGAAGATCGAGAGTGTGTCGGCTAGGGTGGCGTACCTTATACTCAGAGTATCCGAGAGAGCACACTCCGACGACGAGGTGGAGGCTATGTATGAGGATATATCAAAGGTCATGCATAGTTCCAAAACCTACTTCACCGTTGTTATGGGGGATTTCAACGCAAAACTGGGCAAGAGAGACGGCGAAGAGCCGAGAGTGGGGCAATTTGGAGTTGGAAGTCGGAACCACCGGGGCCAACTACTCGCTGGTTTCTTGGAGAAGGAGGGACTCTACATGATGAACTCCTTCTTCAAGAAACGCGAGCACAGGAAGTGGACCTGGATGAGTCCCGACGGTGCAACAAAAAACGAGATTGACTTCATCATGTCGACGAAGAGGCATATATTCAATGATGTCTCTGTGATCAATGCGGTTAAAACCGGAAGTGATCATCGTTTGGTAAGAGGCATTTTGAATATATGCGTCAAGCTAGAGCGCTCTCGACTGATGAAGTCCACGCTCCGTCCAGCAGCAGTCCAAATCCAAAACCCCGAGAGCTTTCAGCTGGAACTCCAAAACCGTTTCGATTGTCTAGGCGGCGATGTGGACGAATTCAACGACGGGTTTGTGGAAGCTGCCCATAGCATTGGGTCTAAGTTCTTTAAGGCCCAACGAACTCAAAGAGCCAAAAGGCTCTCTATCTCCACTCAGAGGCTCATCGAGGAAAGGAATGAGATGATTCTGCAGTCTTCAGCCGATGCGAAATTATACAGGCAGCTCAATAAACAGATCTCTAAGTCCCTTACCCGCGATCTGCGCCAATTCAATACAAATCGGATTGAAGAGGCCATCGAGCAGAATAAGGGCTCTAAAGTTTTCTCAAGAGATCTGTCTATTGGGCAGATCCAGCTCGCCAGATTAAAAACTGAGGATGGTAGAATCGTTTCGTCCAAACCTGAGCTTCCGAGTGAGATAGAGTGCTTTTATGAACAGCTATACACTTCAACTAGCAGACCCGAAGTTGGTCTGGCGGAAGACCCTAGAGCTAGATTAACCCGGCACTATACCGAAGATATCCCGGACATCAGCCTGTACGAGATTAGAATGGCTCTTAAGCAGCTGAAGAACAACAGGGCACCCGGTGAAGACGGAATTACAGCTGAACTCCTGAAGGCGGGTGGAAAACCGGTCCTTAGGGCCCTTCAGAAGTTGTTCGACTCCGTCTTATTGGAAGGGAAAACTCCAAAGGCATGGAACAGAGGTGTGGTGGTGCTGTTCTTCAAAAAGGGTGACAACTCCTTACTGAAGAACTACCGACCCATCTCACTTCTGAGCCATGTCTATAAGCTGTTTTCAAGAGTCATTACGAACCGTCTCGCACGCAGGCTAGATGACTTCCAGCCTCCCGAACAAGCCGGTTTCCGAAGAGGCTTTAGCACCGTAGACCACATCCATACGCTCCGTCAGGTTATACAGAAGACTGAGGAGTATAACCTGCCCCTCTGTTTAGCGTTCGTGGACTACGAGAAAGCCTTCGATTCGATCGAAACCTGGGCTGTACTACAATCCTCCAGCGGTGCCAAGTGGACTACCGGTATATCGAAGTGCTGAAAAGTTTGTACAAGAACGCCACTATGTCATTCCGACTCCAGGACCAGAACTCAAAGCCTATTCCGTTGCAGCGGGGAGTCAGGCAAGGAGATGTTATTTCTCCTAAACTGTTCTCCGCTGCACTGGAGGATGTTTTCAAGACTCTGGACTGGAGAAGGCTAGGCATCAACATAAACGGCGACTACCTCACTCACCTTCGGTTTGCTGACGATATAGTAGTCTTGGCTGAGACCATGGAGGATTTAAGTACAATGCTCAATAACCTCAGTAAAGCCTCCGAGCGAGTTGGTCTAAGGATGAACATGGACAAGACGAAGATCATGTCAAATGTCCATGTCGCACCAACTCCCTTAACAATCGGACACTTCACGCTCGAAGTTGTAGACGATTACGTATACCTAGGACAGACTGTCCAGTTAGGTAGGTCCAACTTCCAGAAAGAGGTTAATCGTCGAATCCGACTCGGCTGGGCAGCGTTCGGGAAGCTACGGCACATCTTTTCGTCCAATATTCCGCAGTGTCTCAAGACAAAAGTCTTTGACCAGTGTGTGTTGCCAGTGATGACATATGGCACTGAAACGTGGTCGCTTACTATGGGCCTCATAAGAAGGCTCAAAGTCACCCAAAGGGCAATGGAGAGAGCTATGTTGGGAGTTTCTCTGCGTGATCGCATCAGGAATGAGGCCATCCGCAGCAGAACCAAAGTGACCGATATAGCCCTCCGAATCGCTAAACTTAAGTGGCAGTGGGCGGGGCACATAGCACGTAGAACCGATGGCCGTTGGGGCGGAAAGGTTCTCGAGTGGCGACCACGTACCGGAAGGCGTAGCGTGGGCAGGCCCCCCACACGGTGGACTGATGACCTGGTGAAGGTCGCGGGTGTCCGCTGGATGCGGGTGGCGCAGGACCGGTCATTGTGGAAGTTTTTGGGGGAGGCCTATGTCCAGCAGTGGACGTCTTTCGGCTGACATGATGATGATGATGATGGGAGAACGATAATTAACACTGCTGCAGAAAATATTTATAAGCAGTTATTTCGCTACGGCTTTCGCTACTTACGAGTATATAATATAGTGAGCATAGCAATATGCATATTTGTCTTTACTATTTTTTTAACTATAAGTGAACCGTAGAGTTTGGTTGACACATATGCAACTAAAAACATAGTTCCCGAAACCAAATTCTGGTTTCGGTTACTAGTTTTTTTTCCGTGTACTGTTAACACCTGGCACCTTTTCAGATATATATCACTTTTGGCGGAACATGGGAACTTGGCTTATTTTTTACCTTTATGTTTCATTAGGGTCATATTTTATTAGTAGTAGCTTATGCAACTGATACCTACATAATGAGAGGAATTAAACTTAGCTTTACTATCCGCGGGGTATAGGTCGATTCACAAGAGCTGGCGCGGAATGTCTATGAAATTAATGACAGTTACATACATTTTCCGCGCCAGCTCTTGTGAATCGACCTATACGAAACTAATTTACTCCCTACGCAGCTTATGTGGTCGAAGCGAGCTTTCTGAAGGACCTTTTTCACACTTCCTTGATAAAACCAGGACGTCCATCAATGTTATCATACTACTTTGTTATTGTAAGTGGGCGAGGTAATGACGTTCTGAAAGTTTTCTCACATATATCGGTATGCATTTGGTGAATAATAATTGAGTGTCAATGCAAAACACCTTAATTCAGGGGAAAATTCTCTCGACTTAACTTTTCCGTTGCGCTATTCTTCAACTGTCTTTTTAATAATTCTGCACTTGCATACGTCAATGTTATGTTAAATATTATTTTGCTCTTTACCAAAGTTTTTTAATAATTTTTAAGAGGTCTTCTAATGAAGAAACTTTTGTTTTCAGATGTCGTGATTTTGCTTGCGGACATTTAATGATTATTGCTTGTGCGTCTACCCTTTCGATTTATTTCTTTTCTTAAAGTCAGTTATAATGTTGGGTTTCAAATAGGTGATTGAGTACTTGTACTTGGAAATGGCTCTGTGTTGGGCAGCATTACGTCACAGTCAATTTCTACTTTATTCACTTGAGTGAGTGGTTCGCCTAAGCTACTCGTAATGTTTTTCTAGAAGTAAAAAGTGTACGATATTCTTATCTGCCAAACTGTATGACAGTTTGCAGGCAGAAAATTAGGGACCTAAAAGTTGAGAGTAATAAATTCTGCTTTCTAATTGGTCGGTAAAATTGAGGTGTAGCTGTAAACTGGTTAGTAGATAAAAAGTTTTTTTAGGTGAATCGACCTGAGGTGAGATAACGAACGTCTCAAATTGGCTACTAATTAATTTAAAATTCAAAGTAAACATACCTCAACAATTCCTTCATGTTCCTGGAGATAATTCAATGTTGATTATAAAAGGCTACTTCCCTCGTTCTAAATTCGTCTGACGTTAAAAAAAAAACAAACTGCCGTACAGTTTGGCGAAGATTCAAATAAAGAAAATGTGTACCCTTATCGTTTTATTCGATTTTAAAAATGGCGTGCTTTGTAAAACCATCGATGTTAAACTGGTATTTTCTACCACCGATACAAATATGACTTACCGATTGGTCCATGCAGCTTTCCTGAAAGATATTTAAGTTGCTAGCGCATCTGTGCAAAATATAATATAATTGTACTACTTTACGTATGCATCTTGCTCTAGTGAATACATAAAAGATTTTCCTCATACTTTCGAGAATATTGTTTCGCTCTTGGATTACGCGCCGTTTTTGCAATGAGAGAACTAATATTTAACCAACTATTATACAAACTCTCGAGGTTTCAAATAGTTTTTTTTTTTAATCTTTATTTATTTAACGAGGGTTTTACAAATGCCACCCTCATAGTGGCTCTCTTACACTAAACATTCCTTAGTATTAATATAGACTTAACTAAATTATATAATAACTCCGCCTCTTCTGAGGTCGGACAAGTTAAAATGCTATTTATCCTACCGAGATCGTACTTATTTATATTAAGCAGACGTCGCTGGGTATCGCCACGCCCACATTCCATTGTAACGTGGTAGACATCTTCCACAACCCCACATATGGTGCAATTGGGAGAATCAACTTTCCGCATCATGTATGCATAGCTATTTAATGGAATGTGGCCGGAGCGAAGTCTAAGGGCGCATGTGTCATAAAATTGTAAGTTTTAAAATAAAAGATCAAATAAAAAAAAACTAAACACGAAACTATACATATATATGTACATAAATGCTATTTCTAACGCTTAAGAGGAAACGCTAAGGGTAAGATAATTGAAAAATATGTGTTTATAAAATCTATTGCCGTCGCGCTATACCCGCAACAAATGCCCATAGAGATCGGTAGGGACAACTGCAGCTGGGACCTAAATTACCTACTAAAAGTAAATAAAATCAACGTTTCGTAGTACACTGTTTCCTTCTCCAAAACTGGGCCGATTTCATTACATTTTCATTAATAATTAGAGGAAGGTTTTTGCTATGTTCCTATAATTTTCTTTTCTTATATAATCTCTTCAAATTTGTTTGCTGGATGTCTGAACACTGCGAAAATTCTGGCCCTTGTTTTGGGTTTTGAACGTATATATCTCTTTTAATAATCAATTTATGAAAAAAAGGAAATGATTGCTCTAGTGGCATTACATTAGACAGGGGACCACGTTTGTATGGAAAAACGGCCGTAGTGTTTCCTCCATCTGCTGATCTTTGTCGCCAATTCCCTGTTCGCTACCCCTTGTTTGACGCCTACTCTCTTTTGCCGCGCATACGCTGTCTGAGTTACAAAAGCGGTAAGACTGCAATATCTATAATACTGTATTTGCATTTAAAAATACACTATTTGTATTTAGCTTGTATAGTTTGTTATTTTAAAAAGGAACGAATAAGAAAAAAACACAAAAGAGAAGATATAAATTGCTAATACGAGTATTGGCTATGTAGCTAGGCGATCGTAGCGCACACCATGGCAGAAATGTGTACTTACCGGGGACCACTGTCAAATTTACTTTCACGTTTTCTATTGGTTTCTTAACGGTTTCCTACGATTCGTTTCGTTTGTATGTATTTATTTATTCTCTTATTTATTTTAGTAAATTTTCCAATACGGGGTCTTTCTCGCTTACTAAAGTAAATAAAATATTCATGTGTCATTATTTGACATATCTGAGTTTTGACATTGTCTCAGGACCTTTGACGTTTGACGTTTCAGACGTGCACATAGCCAATAACCATTTATCAGCAAACATGATGGAACATTAATGTAGCGAAAAAGTGTGCATTATTTTAAAGTTTTGAAGTGAATAAGTCAGACTCTTAATTCCATTAAATAAAAGTTATTTGACTACGAGAACCGAAGGCGATGGAAAATTATTAATGTGGCGGAAAAATATAAACCTAAGCAAAAACAGTTCTAAGACGAATATTGAAATAACTATATTCCATTTCAATAATATATAAACTATTTAAGTTTCAAGGTGTTTGGTTTCACCACATTTGTAAGTAGGTTAACATTTCATCCTACCTTTGCCGATATTACCCTGGGATTCTCAATATCCTGAAATTGTTAAATTGTTTGGATAATTATATAGGATTTAAATTATTTGAAAAATGACGATTATAATTGCAGAATTAAATGATTGATGATTAAAGATTGATAATTACTATAACACCAATTGAAATAATCCTAAATACAATTTTACGTCATCGGCACTAAAAGTTCGAGCCCTGGTAATAAACGTTTAAAATGTAGGTAAGTATATGGTACAGGGCTTTCAAATGTCTGAGAAAATAAAACTTGAGTTAAACTAAAATATAATATGTAATTTGAATTTAAGTGGTTCTGTCAGGATTTAATTTCACGAAAAGAAAGAAACAAAACATTTGATGACGACCTGTTTAGCCTAGTTGGTAGTGACTCTGTCTCCGAAGCTAGAGGTCCCGGGTTCGAATCCCGGCCAGGGCATTTATTTGTGCATTTTTCACGTATGTTTGTTCTTGGGTCTTGGATGTTTTCCATGTATTTAAGTATGTATTTATCTGTATAAGTATGTATATCGTCGTCTAGTACCCATAGTACACGCTTTGCTTAGTTTGGGACTAGGTCGATTTGTGTAAGATTGTCCCCCAATATTATTATTAAAATATTATTATTTATTCGTAGCACAGCACAATAAATGTATACATATGGAGTAATATTAAATACATCATATTCATCAATTTTTATGTCAATTAATAACTGGTTTTGTCTATCATGCCTTTTCAAATTGCCTGATGTTTTGCGTATGTAAATTATTGCTATCGTAGTAGTTTCAGGCGCTATATGAAACATTTGATTTCCAAATCAGATGTAAATATTTAATAGTGTGGTAACCAGTGATTAAATTAATATTATTATGTTATTTTTAAATTCATTAATTCCTCCATACTTGAAAAAAAAATACATATATAGAATTATTGCCGTTAGAATATTACAAATTTGTAAAAAAAGACTTTTTTTTATTATCCGGTCATTATGGAAATCTTTGGGGGAGGCCTATGTGCAGCAGTGGGCGTCCTTCCGCTGACATGATGATAATTATTATTATTATTATCATATTTGTATGGCGTTCTATGCGTCACCGATGGTACTGACGTTGGATTATATTCTATTCTACTGGCACACTATGTGATTTGTGACTATGTGTTTCTTCTGTTGTACTTTTTGACATATATACGTACGAGTGTCTTCTGTGAATAAATGTTTCCTTTTTCGTAGCAAAATAGGGCGTACACAATGAAAATTGAATTTTAATAAGGTCGTTAAATGGTCCGTTTTACCACATTTACCTTACGTAGTTAGTTTTACCTGGAAAAATATGTCCTGCAAAACATAAAATGTACTAATAATACATCAAAGTAACTGTACCTGATTCGTTTATATGCGCATCGGCTTTTTAAATATTGCCCCTATACTACATCTCCCCTACATACTCGGATCTACATAGTTTTTTCATTTGCAACCCGTCATTACTCCCCAATGCTTTATAAGTCAGATTACACTCACCTTGTTCAAGCCACCCGGATGTCCCCGGACTTCTATAATAGACATCAGACAGAGGAACAGCGCGACTTGCATGGCGGACTAATCGAAGTAACTGTATGCGTACGTTGTCTATTCGATTAATCTTACGGTATCCTGAGAGACAATCAATTACTTGAAATTAAATTTTAATTGCATCTGGAGTTGATAATAATCAATCTACATCAGTTTTACGCTAGGTTAATCGGAATGCGTTTAGTAAAGGAATCATAAAACGAAAAGTTTTTATATTCGTCGCAGTTTTTATTGTTTTCGTTAATTTCGGAATTTCTTGTCCGCTTCCAAATTTATTTAAGTGGCAATTTTAATTTCATTTATTAAATACACATCACATTTACAAGGCTGATGTAATCCTGGTGAAACCTTTTAATTTTGATCAAGCGGCGATTACGCCATTTACCCCCACATAAATGTGTTTCTTTGTGACAAAAGTGGTACTTGGTCAGTAGCAATCACGGAATATATAAAAAGATGGAAGCGGCGCGACAGCTATCTACTTAGAGAACCACCGTAGCCGTTCTAGCACAATCATAACTATAAGTAAATACATACACGCCAACACTAACGCAAAACGCTTTTGAATGGATAACTCTTATAATTTCATTAAGATTTTAACGGTTGTCATTTTTAGAAAGAATATGACCTCAAACTAGATCTATTTAGGGCCTAAATTCCAATGCCTAAAAAATGACAGGTACTTAAGTCTTTGCTTTGTCAATATAGGGACTAAAAATCGGAAGGCATTTAAGGCATAAAAATTATAGTCTATTAGTATTGATATATGCTTTCCCTCTTGCATTATTACATAGCCAAGCGTGTGTGAGCGAGATGCACTTTGGACAGAAATTGTTATGGAATCCTTGTTTGCAAAATGGAGACCGCGGTCAAATACTCTTGACATTTGATTGCGTTCGAAGCCAAAGGTCTTATGTTACTATGAAAGTCTGTGGTGGCACAACTATTTGGAAGTGAGAGTTAGAATTTGGAAAGAAATAGGGGTGAGGGTATAATCGTTAATTATCGATATAAATACGTTGAGTAGAACCTGTCGTACATGGTGGCCGTATAAAGAAGTGGCCGTAGGTGACCGGATTCGTCGAAAACGGAAAGCGCGTCCAATATCTGTACAGTCTCCCCGTCGTGACACATGAGCTATTGCACAAAACAATACAATCGATGTTTAAAACGCGCACAACCGTGGATGCATATGATATGTCGCTAGATATCATCTTATGTATTTGGCCGGTCTTTTCTGACATATTGATTGTGTTGTTAAACAATGTGTTTGAGGCCTATTTTGTACTTTGCTTGGTTCTGCTGGACACCGGCGCCTTTTCTGGGACACCAGAGACGGCCGCCGGAACAGACGCTGAAGACGCGGAGGCCGGCGCAGGCTTCCCTCTAGAACTACTAGCAGTTGACTGGATAGGGGCGTGCTGAGAAGTCAGGAGTGCAAGCTGCTTAGATGTTGTGACACGCTCCTTCTTACCGCCAGGCAATTTAATGTGGATGTTACCATCTAGGCTCCAAACATTGCGCATCCCAAAGTGCTTGCGAGCCGCGACGAAAAGTGCCTGCCTCTGCCTTGTCAGGAACTCCGACAACACTATGGATGAGCCCTTCAGAGCAGTCTTTTTCACCCAGACTGTATTTCTAACTTGGCTATCGCAGAATCTGACTAAGACAGGTCGAGGCCGATCAGTCTTGCTGCCAGTTCTGTGACAAACTAGAATTGAGCCACGTGTCACTTCTCACAGTGATAAGTTTTGATGGCAGACGGAAACAATCACCTCTCCAACACTTTCATTGTCAACCTCCGGAACTCCACCAAACAGCAAATACTTCCTACGGTGCCGCATCTCTTTGGAGTCAACAGTATTACTGACAGCCTCAATCTGTTGTCGGAGGAGCAGCAACATTCCATTCATATGCTCCTTGAAACTGCTGACATCTTCGCTCAAACTTTTAATTGTGGTGTGAGAACGGGGTGAAACAGACCTCAGTGCTGTGTCCAATACTGCAAATCGCTGTGCAAATGTGGCCTCCAGTGTCTTTTGTGTTTCCAAAATTGCCTCAGTGAAGACATGGTGTCCAATGACATCAAATTTGAGCCGGGGTGAAGTGTTAACTTGGAGTCCAAAGGTCAACCGGCAGGTGTGTGCCAGTAAATAATTTAAAAGTGCATGGGATCAAGTGCACTACACAGTATGTATAGTAACTTCCCAAAACTATATTATTTTACAACAATATGTTGATAATCTTTTATTTACATTAAATAAAATAAATACTGAACTTAAGTGACTTGTGTTGTTTTTCACATCTACCCTCTATCTCCTAATATTGTTATTATTTTGTGTTCACTGTTATTGTATTGTGTTATTATTATTATGTGCAATTGTTAACATGTTTAATCTTAGTTGCATGATGCAACATAATTTTTAAAATAAATACGTATATATAAATAAATAAATTCGGCTGTGGCATCCTTCCACATTATTTGTGGTTCGTAGTTGCTCTTTGCTGCAACGGCAAGTTTTGTTGAAGTTAGTTTTCTGTAGCCATTTGCGGCTTTGAAATATGCGTTAATTATTTTAAATATCTGTACCAGACGGGCTCCTACCCATTACGTATACTTGATACCACTCACTGTGAGTTTCAATGGCAAACGTGCAATTCCAGAACATCGTGACACGTGCCGTTACTGTTGTTGAAATTGACAGGTGTTGAAATTTTTAATTATTTGGCCTTTCGAAATAGGCATCTATAAGTATTGTAATGAAAATAGCTTTGACGTCGATGCCATTATATACTTTGGCCACTGCTTTCATTGCAGCCGTTTCGTAGTCCATTGTTACTTTCAATGGCTTCCAGTCAGGAAAGACTGATTTAATGAGTCGAAGTAGGATCTCATATGATTTCTGGCTTTTATTAGGTAGTAAACAAAAAGCTATCGGAGTCACAGATTCACTATTTTGTTATAAGCCTGGATTGAATGTAACTGCCAAAACATTTAGGCACTATTCTTTTTCCATCGCTTTCACTATTGTAGTCAGCTAGCAAGAAATCCTGAAACTTTTTTGGGACTGTTACTTCAGTATAAGTAGATGACGAAAAACGTATGTTGGGCATGTGCCCATTAATAATAACCGAAACAAAGTAATGGATGTCCATTACTTTGTTTTGGTTATTATTAATTATTAAGAAGACCTGTTTTTTTATTTACAAATATGGTATTTCCGCCAGCAAATGCACGCCCTCAGTTTTTAGATTGTATACCATCTCATTGTATTGTTTTTGTATAAAATCGAAATTTGAGCCAGTTTTATCTTTGAGCTTGTCAAGTTCATTGAATAATTTATTTGGGGTTGGTTAGGTATACAGTATCCCATCAAAAACATAAGTATGAAAATATGAGCCAAGTTCAATATTCAGAATATGCGATGCTTGGTTGTTGTCTTCACCGACAAAAGAATTGAGATCTAAATTGAGACCTAAACGAGTTCTGGACTTATCAAAAATCCTTTTGTGTGTTGAGAACGCCCTTTCCACGTCCACTGAAGTTAAAGTTGTATTCTCCAGAAACTTTTCCGATTCGTCATACTTATTTGTGGTGCGTAGTGCTAAAATTCCGTATAGTATCGTAGTCGGGATTCCGATCTAACATTTTTTCTAGTTTATCTAGAACGGTATCGGTAGCACACCATTGTAAAAGAGTTGTCATTTTTCCAGTCTGTTTCTGGTGATTTTGGCTATTAACGTTCCTTATAATTATCGACTTTTTTAGTTTCAAGTTAACATCACACGCGGAGCAATAAATGTGGGATTTATGTCACTTACTGTTACGTTCATTGTAAGGCTATATCCAATCTAACAGCAAGCTATTTTTACCACTGTTATTTTGATAGGATAAACTTTTAACATGATTATTATTATAAACATTTTTTTCTGCTTTGAAATAAACATCACATAAAGTATAAAACACAGAGGACTTTTCTACATCATATTTTAACTCGCTATAAGGCTCTACGAGCACTCAACATCACAAGTCGTAAATGTATTAATTTTAAATATACCAGAAATTGCTTAAACCGCTCTTAATCAAAAATGACAAACTCAAGTGTTTTTCTTTTACTTTTTATTTATAAAATAGTTGTCCGTATTCTGTCACATTCACAACAAAAGTATCAAAGAGGATGCACAATTAAGTAAATCATTTTTTTTTTTTTTTTTTTTTATTTATTATGAGAAACAAACGGTCATATACAAAAATGTGTACAGAAATTGTTGTTATTAACATAAGACCTACA
Source organism: Notocelia uddmanniana (assembly GCA_905163555.1). NCBI lineage: Eukaryota > Metazoa > Arthropoda > Insecta > Lepidoptera > Tortricidae > Notocelia > Notocelia uddmanniana. Next base: position 60,832,658 of record LR991052.1, read on the forward strand.
GTTTCCTTAAATTGTAAATGTGCTAAATACAATATGTTGTAAACTAAGTACGAGTATCTAGGTATAGCTACAGTTATAAGCTTAGAAACAATGGTGTATTGCATTACCAATCATTGGAACAATTTCTTCAAAGATATTATACTACTATTAAATATATCAAAATTAGTTAATTTTAAGCATTCATTAAAAAGTCTGCAAGCACGTCTGATAAACATATTACGGGCGTAACATGTTCTACTAGAAGGGATAGAAAACAATTCCTTTTTGCGACATTGACGAATACGGGCACGAGGGACCTTGAGATAAACCATATGAAGTAAGAAAGGGATTTCTAATTTTGAATTTAGTATTTTATAGAGTAAAACAGAGTCTACGCAGTCACGCCGATCACTCAGTGACTGCATTTTATGGCGTTGTAAAGAGTCGGCGTAACTAACATAATTATGACAAGTTCTAAAATCAAGTGACTTCATAAATTTCTTTTGGAGCCTTTCAATTCTATCGATATGGATAGAATGGAAAGGCTTCCAAACGGCACAAGCGAATTCGAGACGACTACGGACATAGCTGTTGTATAATATTTTCTAAGTTGATGCATTTTTGAAGGGTTTTGCGACACGTAAAATAAAACCCAACTGCTTAAAAGACTTTTTTAGCATATTTTCTATATGAGGGATAAATGAAAGTTTTGAGTCCATTGTTACACCAAGATCTCTGATTTCAGATACTCTGTTTAAATTTACATCGCCAAGAGTCATCATCATATAATTATATGCATATCGCGTCGCCTGTGAACTGGGACTTGTGTGGTAGAGTTATGATAAAATTAATTGCAGTCATAATAACGTGTTTATTACTGATATATCTACATAAATCATGACATCCAATGTAATGTTCTATTTTTACACTTTGACTTTGACTTCGAAAAAAATATTTTAACATAATGGCGACTCCTTGATTCTAAAACCACGGCGAGCATCCAAAAGTCCTAACCCTACTGATAACTATGGGACCACCCCTGAAATATACCGTTTCAAACTAAAGAATAATTTTTCAAATCGGTTAATAAATAACGGAGTTCTGAGGTAACTAGCATAAATAATAATAATAATAATAAAACTAATTAAAAAATCACCGTTTTCATTTTTTTTCTGGTTCACACAATTACCAAGCTGCATGCCAAATTTCAGCTTTCTAGGTCACCTGGAAGTGGGTTAGGTTTTTGATTACTAGTCAGTCAGTCAGTCAGTTTAATATCTCAATAACTATTAAGCATATATTTATGAAATTTGGGGTTCTAGTTGTTCTAAAGGATCTTAGGTGAACTTGGCTGGACACACTACGGCGTGTCTAGATACAGTCCGTATTATGTGTTTTGGTTTTACCATGGACCACTTCGTTCTTCTCGTGTAAATTAATACTCCTTTTGCACCCATAAGTGTAATTGGAACATAGGAATATTGTATCGCCTTCTGTGTATTTCGTTTTGCGATTATATTTGGGACCTTCAAATTAAAGGGCAATTCCTCCTCTTCGCGTTGAAATAAATTCAACATCGTTTAAAAACATTTTAATAATGAGTGTAAGCAGACAGCACTCGTATTATTTATAAGCAACAGAAATAAACACTAGTAAGAATTAACGTGCATTCATTGACCTATTGCACTTTATATCAATATTATAGTTTTAGTAGCACGCCGCACTGCACATCAGGTGAATCACCGGCAAAACGAATGTTCGGTCGAGATGTACGCACGAGGTTGCATCTAATATTACCGAAATCGAAACGCAATAATTGAAACCTGCGACATCGGCAATAATTAAGTGTCGGATTTTTGAGCTCGGTGAAGACGTTTGGGTGCGCTGTTACCTCTCCCAACAAAAACCGTCTTGGCTATTGGGGAAGATTTTGTGGATAATCAAGACTTATGTAGAAGGCATATTGTTTAATTAAGACGTTACTATAAACCGGTGGATACTAGCCATCATTGTTCTCACAAGCACACGACAACGCAACCACGGTTTTTAGAAAACATATACAATTATGAAATCCCTCGTTCGCTCGTCGTGTTGTACGCTACCCATTTCCGTAGAGGCAGAGAAACGGCAATAACTACTTCCACAGAAAGAAATGAACAACATAATTGGTATTGGTATTGGTGGCTAGTTGGTAGTATTATATTCTTATAGGTTTTTAAGTTGTGACTTTGAAAACTATCTGGTAATTTGTTATACATTTTGATACAACATGTTAAAAGAATTTTTTGAGGTAAGTGCTAAAATAGCAGCGGGCTTATATGTATAGTTAATAATTGTATTGCGTTCGTACTTTACGAGTGCGCAGCTGCTGTACCTCTAAAATTGAGCTTTGTACTTATACACAAATACCAGAACCTCCAAAATATATAGACAGGGGACAACGGCACAGTACCATCAAATAATTACATGGCGATGTGTGAGTCTGGCGCACGCCGCATGAACTTGCGCCCTAGAGATAAGGCCACTAATTATAAGGTTTAGTAAGTAAGTCGTTATCCCTGTTTAATAGCTGTTGCATAATTTAATTGTTGTCAGGTTCCAAGCGTGGGAGGAGTGTCATGTATGACATGACATATGTGTCAGTAATAAACCAGTTCTCATAAGAAGCGCGTCGTTCGTCGTATCGTTATTTCCCCGCATATATATTAACACCTTACTAATGTTTAAACACCGGTAAAAGAAACTATACAAAAAAAAAACAGAATAGAAGCTTCTCACGGAGTCTATTAAATCAAGTATTAAAACTGGTCAAAACCAAGACAAAAATACGTTTACATATGCTGTGAATAACCAGAAGGTAAAAAATATAAATTGAAAACCTGCCTTACAAAGAGTCTTGGTCTCAAACACAGTTTAAAAAGACACAAAGATACAAAAATAAAAACTCATGATCTAATAGAGACAATAAGGAGATTTTACGAAAGAGACGACGTGAACCGTGCAAGTTCAAGTAACAAGGAATGCCGAACTTACAAAAAATGTAAAATGCAAGTACGTTATCTACTAGACAACATAGAAACCTTACATAAAAAAAACGTTTCTGAAGTTGGTTTAACTGAAAAATATCAACCGTTTTACGTTATTTCTCCAGATTTAAAAGATTAAGAAACGTGTGGTTGCTTGTAGCATAGCAATATGCAGTTTATAGTAAGTTCTTTAAAATCGGCAGGCATCCTTTAGTCCAATGATGTCTACACAATTTTGGCCAATCCCGTCTGCGATTCTGATTTAGACAATGCATGTGCATCGGATGCAGTGTTTGCACTGATAAAATATTTAAGTTAACAACCAGGAAAACATTGAAGTAAAATGGTTTTCATGGAGCGTCAAAGAACATGGATACGATGAAAAAGGAGAGAGAAGACGACTTCAGAATGGCAAAAACTAAAAATAAAGGAATACTAAAACATGTGGCCAATTTGTTTAGCAAAGAACTAAATAAAACTTGAGTCACATGTTTACAACGAGCACCATCAATACCAACAGTACAAGCTCCGTAAGAAACCTACTTTACCGAATCTGCATTACACAGATTTTTCAGAAAACTGGCTTTGTAAACATCATGAGAAAGTACAATCTATGCATTTCGGTGCTTCGAAAAGACAAATCACCCTTCATACGGGCGTATTTTACATTAAAGAGGAAAAACCACTATCGTTTTGTTTTTGTACAATTTCTGCTGAAAAATATACATATCCGTTTTCGCCATTTTGGCTATGGGACCCTAAAAAACTTGCCTACACTGAGTGAAATGCTAATAGTAGTATATTGGAATAGAACCCTAAAAAGCATTCGAATTATTAAAAAAACTTAAGTTCACTTGGTTTGATAATTATTCGGACACCGCTATTTGAGTCTTAGAGCATAAAACCAACCGGAGACGAAGCGAGAACTAATTTTGAGGCAAAAATTTGCCTGCCGTTTTCTGCGCGGGGGGCGAGGCAACGCACACAATAAGTTTTAACACTACTGCATTCTGCGATGACGTCGCTGCGCACGCACACTACAAAATTGATCAACCATACGCACACAAGTAACATTCACGCACAGAGACAACCAGTCAGTACACAAAATGACGTCAACTTCAAAAAAATTAAGATATGTAGTGCGATGATTCGATAAAAGATATCGTTATGATATTATACTATCTATGAGTTCTGACATCTATGACAATAGTTAAATATTTAGTATTTTGTAATTTCGTACCCCATGGGTGCCCAATGGAACCCTATTCCTCAATTTCAAACTATTACAGTACCAGTGGCTGCTTGAATGTTATAAAGTAGATGACGATGTGTATGCTCCGGTATATTTGAAGACGCTGGATAGCCTGAACCACAGTATATTATATAGCTTAAGGCAGTAACTCAAATAGAGTCGCTTAAGACTTTTTGGACCTGTGCTTCGTTAGAGCGATAGGGTTGCACCCACAGACCATATAGACGCCGCAAACGCGCTCATTAGTATGGAAACCGATCGTGTAAATTTTTACGTGCCTACTATCAGGGCTTGTAACCGGTTAATTTCTCCGTACAAAAAACCGGTTAGGAATTTCGTTCTTTCGTTTACTATTTCATGTTTATTCAAGCAATCTAAAAATACACAGTCATAACCTAAATACATTACACATACCTAGATAAACAGCATAAACTAATTCAAATTATTTGGCTATTTCGGGGTTTTTGAGATTAACCGGTTACAACCCCTGCCTACTATGACGTCACGTAAGCAATTTAGTGATGTCCAACACTACCGCAGCCCGCCCGCTTTAGTTTACGTTCTGCATTTTACTTCAAAATTCAAGTAATTAACCTATGAATTTACGTTAATATGTCTGTTTTAAGCATACAAAATGCTCCGTAATAATAAATCGGTATTTCTATCGATCATACTTCGAGTTTATAGACGGACAATGAGAAAGTGATTCAAAGATTACTAGTGGCTCTGTGAGTCGTAGACATCGCATTTTTTTTTATTTTAAAATTTCTAAAACCTGACACCATAAAGAAATTCTGCTCACAAAATATCACGAGAATCGGTTGAGAAATGCGAACGGAGACGCTTCGCTCGCTCGGTCAACAAGTCAGAGATTTTTTGACACGATTTCCCCAAAGGTTTGTTATGTTTTTATAACAACAACCTTTCATCGATGCAAAACTATAGTTCATTTCAGAGAGGAATAGTCATAATGAAAATAGATATTTTATAGTGCATTTTTTTGGATAGCATTCAATACGTGAAATAGTGTAATAAAAAAGTGCTTGGTGGTTATTAAATAAATGCAATTAAGTAAATAATTGCATATTCTTCTTCGCTTAATGCCCTGATACCTACGTATAGTCAACAATCAAATAAATATTCTACTAAGCACTTTATGAAAGAAGATGCCTGCTTCTTTGACGCTTAAGAATCTAATACTAAAAATATTATTAAATTAAAACTGTTAAATATTTTTAATGTAAAAGAATAACATTATTGTATAGTAACTAGCCTTAATTATCATTGTCTGTCACAAAAATCGATTATAAATCGAATTGCACAGTGAGATTGCATGAAACATCGCAGTGTACAGCACTACTCACTTTAAATCGACAGATAATGAGAAAATCCCTACTACCCTGCACCGTGAAGATTTACGAAATAATCGTTTGCTTCACTGTCCATTGCGGCCTACAAATAACAGTCCTTAAGTATAGTTTAAAGTAGAAGCCGCAATGGATGGCGTACTTCGAAAATATACTATGTGTGTAAATATTTTGATAGAAACGACACGACATCACTCCAAGTTGTAAATAATTAAATATAAATTAAATAAGGCGAAATTTCTTACAAAAATACGTACTTATGAAAGGAAACGTCACGTCACCGTTTACTCGACTAACCACTCTTGAATTTGAACAGTCAATTACGGCGCAGTGTGGCATTTTCTAGTGCAGCAACAAACGTCTGACAGTTAGAACGACAGGAGCGCGATTGAGCGGCAAGTGGTGCACCGCACCATTTAGATACACGTGAAGTACATACATTGGGGGATCTTGGTTTAACTAGGTCTGTGGTTGCACCTCTCAATTTATGTAAATTTGAATAAGATAATATATTTACTAAAACAGTATTCTAGTCCGTAGATACTCAAATGGCATGTAGCGGGTAATCTAGTTATACTAATAGTGTTTGTGTGTGTAGGGGACGTAATCTCCGAACGTAATTAAATTAGGCTATATTTTTAATCCCCGACGCAATGAAAAAGAGCGGTGTTAGAAGTTTAACGTGGGTATCTGTGTATTTGTCTGTTGCATCGTAGCTCCCTGAATGTTAAACCGAAAATAAAACCGGTTCTTAAATATATTTCGTCAAAATTGGTTAAGACGTTTTTGAGATATTGAACTTGGAAATGAAAATGTCGGGGGTTTATAAACTTTTCAAAGTTGGTTATATCCCGCGGCATTGCTTACATTCTTCGTAATACACGGGCGGAGCAGCGCAACAGACAACATTAAATTAAGTATTCTTATTTATATTAACATTTATACATTAGCTTCGACACATTTTGTATTATCAGACGATAGTACTTATAGGCCACAATTTACGCTTAAACTGCCAAACCGATTAAGGAAAAATTTCGCATGGAGATAGTTTGAGGTGATCCCGGAAATGATACTTTAAGGAAATAAAAAGAATGGTGGAAGTTTGTACGGGAGAGCGATAATCAATCAAACGCCTGAAATAATTAAAAAGCAGTAATCCTCTATATGGTAATGAAATGAGTTCCACGCGGGTGAAGTAGCGGGAAAAACTAGTAATTCATAAAACTAATTATGCCTCATTTTTAGGGTTCCGTAGCCAAAATGGCAAAACGGAACCCTTATAGATTCGTCATGTCTGTCCGTCCGTCCGTATGTCACAGCCGATTTACTCAGAGACTATGAGCACTACAATCATCAAATTTGGTAGGAAGGTGTATGCTATGAATCGCTATAGAAATACGATGTCAAATTACTAAAAAATATTTAACCGAGGCAAATTATGAAAAAAATATTTTTATTATTTTATTTCAATGCACATAGGCGGGTGGGGTATCAGTGGATAAGCCTTCAAAAATGACGTAGAGATGATGTATAAATCATTTCAACGATTTTTGATTCGAATAAGAACGGTAAGTGCCGTGAGTTTCTTATGAAGATATGACCCTTTTTTGATTCAATGTATTGTATAGTGGTTTTAAATGTGGATTGTGAGGTGTCGGTACGGAACCCTTCTTTGTGCGTGGTTCGACACGCACTTGGCCGGTTATTTCAAATATTTAATCGCATTTTCATCATCAAATCATTTGTTCACGTTATGTCACGGCTAATCAAAATAGTGGCCAGCACGCGCTAGTTTATTTAAAACTTCTTTAACTATTCTACGCGAAATGTGCGCGGCACACGTGATCGAAACCCCCCGAGACCTCCTTAAGTTTACTGTAATAACGTGTGTCTGTGTGCGTCAAATCGGACTAGGCTGACGATGTGTTTAGAGCACTGTCAAAGTAACACTTTATGTCACGGTGACAAAGTTCAAAATATAGACATGACGTCTGTGAGACGTATACCACGTCAATTAAAGGTTAAATGTTCTGTGCCTAAACCATTTGATTGCTTTGGCCGAGTCAATGCTAATGAGCATTTTGAATGTTTCCAAGTACTTGGTGATCTTGACTGATGCGTACTATACATAGTATACATATGACGCTGACTATACATAAGTAAAATACTCTGCTTTCACCTTCGGCAATTTCAATGTTGGCACGGCACACTGTTTTAATCTCCTTTTGTTATTACATCGCATTATAAAACACGACGTTTCAAAATGCTGTGAGCAAATTGTGCTAGTACGTTTAGGAGCCTACGAAACGTAATTTGCACACACTCGAATCCAAACATCCCTAATCATTACATCTTTCGGAAACCTGATAATAGAATTCCCAGAATAACATACAAGTAAAATCAGCACAAACACAAATATTGATATGATATTTGTGCTGTCCCAACACTAACTTTTGTGAAGTGTGGCCATGTATTAAATTAAAAATGCCTTTATTCGGAATAAGTGACGAACGTTAATGTCTTGCAATAAAGAAGTACACCACTCCAATATATACAATTACATAAAAAAAAAAAAAAAGTTGCCAAAACAAAGGAACTTTTTTCTACTTTTTATTGCCAGAGTTAGAGTATAAATAACCTATGAAATCTGAAATTCCTGACATTAACAATCAAAATATTCAGCCATTTTAGCGAAGGCAGAGTTTTAATGTCGTTAACATAGGTGATACGAAGTCCACCGGGTCATCTAGTATGAAACACAAAATGTTTTTATAAAAGAGTGTATTGTGATTGTTGGATTTAATATAGCGAATTGTTATGATTTGTGTGTTAAAATATCTTGTAAATCAAAAGTATGTATACATATGTTCCCTAGGGGTTAAATGTACTACTTTAGCTCCGCTTGATTTCGAGCATGAGAAATGAAAAAGCCATTTTATTCAGCCTTCATTTGACATACATAACAACTTTACGAGCAAGTGAAAAGAGTATTTATATTGTATTGGTTATAATGGACTGTCATTTGGACTGATTTTGCTGTGAACTAAAGCGGAAGTAATGCATTAATTACCTAAGATCTGTAGATAAATGATCCATAGAGTTTTTCAACTTATACAAAAATCTCCACTACCTATGGCTCAATTTTTTTGGTTATTTCAAGATCGTTTTATTTTCGTCTTCCATATTCTCTAAGTTCGACGAAGATTGCCGATACGCTTTTGCTTCGTACCTATTCGTTGCTCTTCGCAAGGCCGCTTGCGAAACCAAGATGTGGAGCGATTTATTTATACCCAGATCGTTGTGGGCGCTAACTTCAGCTTCCTCGCTACCTGTTTCACCTGTCTGCTATAACTAACTATACGCCAAATGTTTACAAGTTTCCCATGCTAATGTTCATCGCTCGCTTCAATCGCTTTATAATATCTTTGGATTCATAAACTGCGTATAATTAAATAGGGAATAGATAAAAGATTATTTAACACGTTCCCTGTGCATGCATCATGTGTATAGCATTTTAGGATATATACTCGTATGTATGATACGTGCATGCATCACGGATGATGCACGACCCCTTGTAAAATTAAAGCATTGGCAAAATTGGCACGTGTGAGCTAGATGTTTTTTATTTACGTGCACATACTGGCTACGGAAATTTTAACAAAAAACACGGACGCACGACATTTCTACAAACATGACATTTCTATATTGTTGCCTGCTTATGGCTGTCACAAATAAAACACAGTAAATTTTTATCTACCCATACTACATACCTATATTTCGTTTTTAAGCAAAAGGGTACCGTTCGCGGAGTCGATAAGGCACCTTATCTCGCGTTTGGCTTAACCGATTTAGATGAGGTTTCCAGAAGAGTAGTTGTTACATTCTGGGGGTTTCGTATACATGTAATAAAGCTGAAGAGGCTCAAAATTCTGTACATAGAAGATATTCCAAAAAAAATTGGCTGGGGATACTTAGAATCGATAATAGAAGACGTTCCAACAGTTTTTAGAATTTTTGTCTGTTTATCTGTTTACTTGACCGCGCATCACGTGAAAACGGCTGAACGGATTCTTAATTGCCTAATCACGTGTATGAATGATATGTGATACACTTATCTTCTTGAAAGCTCATACGTGTAAGACGAGAACGAGTTCTATGCGGATTAAGTCGCGGGCAAAAGCTAGCGAAATAATAAAACAATATGATATACTTGCATCTATGACGCATGATAATTAAAACGAAATATTATTCAAATAAATTTGTAAAAACGAATCAAATATTGCTGGAATTTTTCTTTAATGTCAAGCATTGTAGCATCGAAGATACAATGATTTTTTACAAACCGAACACTCAGTGTCTATTGGCTTTGCCTAATTTGCCTTTTTGCGAGCGTCTGTAGGTGTGTAATCTTGTTCAGTCGATAACTAATAGCATCCAAGGCATCGTTTTCTAATAATTTTATTGTTACGGCGTGGAATTTTAGTCAGTTCGTGGTGGTGGGATAAAGTAGATTGAATCGATGGTCCAGCCGAAGGTTTGGCATCTTTAATGCCAAGAAGATGGCTGATAATTATTTTGTGGCCTGTTAAGAGAGGTATCTTTTTATTGGCATTCATGTCCTTGCAAAAGCATGTCTTGCGAACAGTGACGTAACTGAAATTTAGTATACAAACTTTTGTTAAACTTTTTCTGCCTTTATATGGCATAGACTAACGTAGACCACAGATATAAGACCAAGAGAAACGTCAAATTGCCTAATCACGTGTATGAATGATATGTGATACACTTATCTTCTTGAAAGCTCATACGTGTAAGACGGGAGCCCGGGAGGGGGATGAGCTACGTCTGCTGTTGCCTCCGTAGTTGAAGATGGACATGGAGTTGAGGGTCTTGAGGCAGGAGATAGGTCTACAGGTGGAGGTACAAGATCCACTAGTACTTCCTCTTGGTTTGGATCATGATTTAAAAGCTCAGCGGAACTGGAGTCTCCATTTGTATTAGCGTCTGGCAAAGGGATGGTGCCCCTAGGGGCAAGGTGACGATTAGAGACAATCAGCCCATTCGATAACCTGACGGAACTATATTGAGGATTGGCTTCCAGTAGGTTCACCTCCTCGACTAGGGGGTCAGACTTGCTAGTACGCACAAATTTCTTGAGGAGAATCTTCCTTGGTTGCAACCAAGATGGCATAGACTGCCTCCAAGAGGATCGTCGAGGGTGGTTGAACATTCTTTCATGTGGTGTCTTATTAGTGGCGGTACAAAGCAAGGAGCGTATGCTGTGCAACGCCTGTGTCATGACAGTCTCCCACATGGTTATAGGCAGGTTCTTGGTTGTCAAAGCCAGACGAATGGTTTGCCACAGGGTCGAATTTAGGCATTCAACTTGACCATTTCCTACCGGGTTATATGGTGAAGATCGGCTTGTTGATATACCCTTGGAGTGCAAGAAATCTTTCATTTTAGTGGACATAAAAGAAGTTCTTTGATCCGTGTGAATAGTCGCAGGGTATCCAAACATGGAAAACAATTCACGAAGATGCTTAGTGACTGTTTCCGTACTCATACCTGTACAAGCGTACGCAAACGGTAATCTAGAATATTCATCAATAATGGTCAAAATGTACTTGTTTCGCGTTGTTGATGTGACTTCTCCTTTGAAATCCATAGATAGTCTCTCAAAAGGAGCAGAAGCTTTTATCAGGATTCCGATTGAATTATTAAATCTACGTTTCATTTCTGAGCATGTCGGGCATGTCGAAACAACTCTCTTAACATCATCGCAGCTAAATGGCAAATTCTTAGATCTGATCCAGTGTTAGTCTAACCACTCCAGGGTGACAAAGCGACTGATGCAATTCCTTGAGGCGATTTTCGAATGATGCACAGCATACTTGCCTGAACAAGGCATCAGCCACTGCATTCTGACTTCCTGAACGGTATTTGATGTCAAAGGTATAATTCGAAAGCTCTATTCGTTATCTTTGGATTTTGTCATTTTTAATTTTGCTAGCATGCCCTTGTAATATGTAAGCTACTGACTTTTGGTAGATTTTAAGGAAGGCATATGTCCACCGAACCCAACTTCAACAGAACAGTGCTGTTGCAGTACATCATGTCCCAATATGACGTTACAGCAAAGGTTCTTCAAAATCCGGAATAGTACTCCTGCAACAATTTGTTTGTTTAGGACTAGGGTTCCCGAGTAAACTTGGGTAATGTTCGATGTATGTGAAGAGGACGCTATTGACACGCTTTGGCTCTAAAGCCGAGTGAGGCCGTATTGAATAATTACTTATTCATCTATGAAGCTAGCTGTACTACCCGTATCGATCAGAGCTTGAAGGCTTATTCCGTTCACTTCAATATACGTAGTGCACTTCTTGATCCCACATGCCGCCGGTGTTAAACATGAGGATACATCTTCTGGTTCTTCATCACTGCAAATTTCCATAGCTGCGTTTTGTGATGCACTACTTCTGCATACTTTGGCAAAATGGCCCTGCTTCCCGCACTTGAGGCAGGTAGCTTGATAGGCGGGGCATAATCGACGAGCATGTCTAGGATTAGCGCAAAAGTAGCATTTGTCATCGTTTTGTGGTCTTGGAAAACTGGCAGATGCGCTTTGCGAGATGCACCTGTAGCCGCAGCGGTACACGTAGGTTGTGCAAGGGTTGGCGTAGTTTGCGCGATAGCAGCAGTTTGTTGTGGACTGAAGCTCTGTGATTGTATTTGGGCTGACTCTAGGGAGCGGGCTTGGTTGTGAGATTCATCTAGTGTAAGAGTCATATTTTCGAATCGCCTATGTCGAATTATGGATGACGCTAAGCCCGCAATTAATGAATCCCTAGTGAAATCTTTTTCGTATTGATCAGCGGTAATGGCTTTGAAGCTGAATGAAGTCTTTGGATAGCAGTTTCAATGCTTGTAGGTATTGGTCTGCTGTTTCGCCGTTTAGTTGACGTCTGGAGGCCAAAGTATGACGTGCGAAAATTTCGCTTTTAGGCTTTACGAATAAGTTTTCTAGCGTAGTCATGGCGTTAATATAGTCGTTCGATTGTGCAATATGCTCGTATATATTCGGTGCTATAAGATTAATGAGTAATTTATATTTTACCGCATCTGTATCTGCTTTATATTCTTCAACAAAATTTTCAAATGTAAAGGACACAATTTCCAGTGGAGCCATTTTGATTGATTTTGGTTATCCATCGGATTCGCTTTGAATCTCTCAGGTCTAAGATACTTTTCCATGTTTACTGATGCAGTTTTATATACGCATCTGAGATATTTTAGCATAATAAATTGACATGATATTAATAAAAGATTAAACCTGAATCTTAGGCTTTATTATGCTAAAAACTGACAAGAGTGACAATCAAATACATGACAGTGGGGCACTCGGAAAAATGGAGAAAATCCGGAAACGGTCCTCAGGAATGGTGTTTTTATGCAAAAATATAATAACATATACTATATAAAATGTTTTTACAAAAGAAAAGAAATGCACGCGAGTCGATTTTTGGTTCCCAGTTACACAGGGAACGTGTTAATTCATACAAAATATTATATAAAAACTTGACTTAAACCAAACCCTTAAACCAACTAATCGAATAACCCACCCCGCGTCATTCGCGGTGCAAAGGTACCCAAAATGCTTGTCGAGTTACCGCGTTGGACTGCAATATACAACCTTTCCAACAAGAATGACCCGGAGCCCCGGGTCAAAACAAGTCCCGCATACGTCTCCCAACCTCGTATATAAAGGTTTTGGCCTCCGAGTACCAACAGGCGGTCGTTTCCACCGCCAAAAGAACGAACAAGTAGCTCCTCAGGCTTGAATACTTGTTTTAAGCCGCCAGCTCAGCCGCTGCTCAGCCGCCCGGGTGGTACGACTGATGTGATGCAGCAAAAGTGCTGACGTATGTAGTGTCCCAAAGAAGGCAATTTCCATTTTTACAGGGGACTAAGGTTAAACCATCCGGCCTCTTACCATCCGAGCGGCTTAGGCCAGGGGGCTCCAACATACCACGGTCACCCGCAACGAGTCGTCGTCGAGGAAGGTACCCAAATGCAGAGAAGGCGGGGCTTATAGGCACACTCGGGTTGAGAGTCGACCATGCCATGGTATGGTTACCTTATCACCATCTAAAGACAACATTTTAGTAATTAAATTAGAAGTCAAGGGCTTAAAGAATCATCTAAATATTTGCTCAGCGAAGTAAATTTAGCGATGTGATAAAAACTTGAACACATTATTAATGACTATTAAAAGTATAAGTTATTTATTCTTGAATTTAGGCATATTAAATGCGCCTATTTAATTTAGGCATAGTAATGTCAATAAACAACCGCCGGTTCGGAAAAATAAATCTCTGCCACTTTAGTTTAATAAAGAATTACAGAGTCAGGTACTACAAAATTACTATTAGGCAATAAAGAATTACAGTGTCAGGTACTATTACAAAATTACTCCCCAGGTTTATGATGTTCTGCATAGATGTTTGATGATGAAACAGCAGCTGGGTGGTGTTGACTTGCTGGCACTCTGCTTCCTGTTGGAATCGACGGACCACCTTGTGGGCAAATCTTCAATTAACTTAGTTTTATACTGACAGGTCGCAAGTCAAGAACTTCCGGTACTACGTAAGATTGTTAGGAGAGTAGAGTACTATCTCGCACAGCTCATGAAAGATCTTTATTTCAAGGGTACGATCAGACATCTTTTTGGTTTCTTTAGAATGATGAGTTTTAAAGAACTTATATCTCACCGCTTGGACAGTTTCCGCGACCGTGTTATTATATTCGTCCACGTCGATGCACTCATCTAAAGTGATTCTGCAAATCGAGTTGAAAGCTTCGAGTTCAAGGTGTTGGACGGCTTGAAGATATCGTAAGTCGAGAGAGTGTTCGATTAGTTAGAGTCTGATATTAAGGTTCAATGTGCCTCTCATCATCCGGTGATCGTAATACCATTTATCATTGGTACATTATTTAGACCACACATTCTTTAAAAGCGAAGAGGTGCCTGGTTTTTTTTTTAAGTATTAGGCCTATGTCTTGCTAATATTTCAAGGATTTTACCACGGCGTCGACCTGGGCAGAGTGAATCAATGAACCTTTATATGATAGTCGTCTAAAACAGATTCAGCGGAATATAGTTATGTAGCCTGCAATCCATACAGGTATACATTACATGAACAGAGATTATAATCACATCTACGATAGCCTCAACGTAAGTGACATCAACATATTATTGATTATCAAAATTATAACACCCGAGGGCTTTATAAAATCAGAACTTGTACGGTATTTCTTCAAAAAGTTTATAAAAATAATAAGTTAAATTGAAATTACGACCTTTTGCTTGCTTAATAGTAAAGTTTGATATATATTGTCAAAATCGATTTATGAAGCATCGTATTCTTCAATACTAATACTTACTCGTAAACGAATCATCAATACTTTTGTCAAAATGTAAGTTCAAACATTTTAAAATTTCTAAGGCGGTTTTGTCACAGATAGCAGCATAGAACAACGGCTCAGTTAGTAACCAAAGCGATCACCCATACGAGAGTTGACCTCGGCCGACGTTGCTTAACCTTGCATACTGCACGCGGTACGCGGACGCTGCTGTGCCATGAACGTTCCAAACACAAGCAAACATATAAAATACACTTATTTAAATGTAACATACCTACGTCTCTGCCTAGTTACCTACCTACCTATAGACAGACACTGGGCTAGAAATTAATACTGTCTGTCATTTCTCATCTTCTAAATCATTGTCGATGGGTAGTGTGCCCAGAAGGCTGGCCGTATCGCTATGCTGTATTGGCTATGTGCACGTCTGAAACGTCAAACGTCAAAGGTCCCGAGTCAATGTCAAAACTCAGAGATGTCAAATAATGACACATGAATATTTTATTTACTTTAGTAAACGGGAAAGACCCTGTATTGGAAATTTTACTGAAATAAATAAGAGAATAAATAAATACATACAAACGAAACGAATCGTAGGAAACCGTTAAGAAACCAATAGAAAACGTGAAAGTAAATTTGACAGTGGTCCCCGGTAAGTACACATTTCTGCCATGGTGTGCGCTACGATCGCCTAGCTTACCCCCACCACCTACTTCGCACATAGCCAATAGAGACGCTAATACGTTGTGCAAAGTATTGAGGTCTTCTGTCGTGGATGCGGCATTGCCAGCATTTTGGCTAGTACCTGGAAGATGAGACGGTGCGAGGGTGTCTACACATATAGCATCCCAGACCAAGGGCCATCCCATCTGTCTATCTGCTTGTTACATTTTGATGCATGAATCACTAATGTAGATCATAAAATTTATTTATTTATTCGCATAAGATAGAGTAGATACAAAAGATGTTATTAAGACATGTTATACTTATATAGAAACATCTATCTCGTCACGCAGTGACATGCAAATTTAAGATATATATATTTTTAATTTACAATGTCATTATATGTGTGATAAATAAAAAGAAATTAAAAATACTATAAGCACTGTTTTGACATTGTCATCATAGTCACATCAATAATTTAAATAATAACAAAAAAATAATAACTTAAAACCTTAAAAAATAAAACAAACTACCTATACATATGTCAATCCTTAAGGCGCAGGGTAGGGCAAGCCATTCTCCATACAAAGATTGTGCAAGTTTTTTGCGTTAGTTTTGGCATTACAGCATTTAATTTTATTTTTTGTTGGTACATATTGGATATACGCAGAACTTGATGTAGAAATTTTGCATTATTTCAAAAAAAATAAAAATAAAAAATTTACAAAAAATAATTAAAATTAAAAAAGAAAAACATCAAGACATAGCTAACAAAAAAATAAGCATATGGACCAAAAATAGTAACTGGAGTGCAAACACAAACGAAGAAAAACTTGGACAAAGTTTGTATGGAAAGAGCTTGCCCACCCCTTCGCCTTAACTTAAAAATAAATAAATACGAGTATCATATAAAATCTCAATAAAAATCACATAATTAATGTCACATTTCATTCATTTATTATAATCATATTCAAAAAATTATTGGATAGAGTAAAAACAATTTTTAACTAACCATTTATACAATTCATTGGTAAAACTTTTATATGGTAACTTTTCGATTGATTTCGGTATACTATTGTAAATTCAACTAAGCATATAAAAAGAGTTTTTCTTATACATTGTCAGTTTTGTTACTGGTAAGCATAAAAGATTGCTGTATGTACTATAATATTAGTCCTAAACCATCAATATCTATTTAACCATTGCCTTGTCTTTAATTATCTTGAAATAAAATCAATTTATTAAAAAGTTGTCTTTTGGACCTGCATTTCAAATGTGAAGTTTCTTATTTTGCCATGTAATTATCCTTTAGTCCCATCTCGTAGCCGGATTTGGTAGCTAGCTACAAAATGGGAAAAATAATCCCAATTCGGAGCTAGCTACGAAACGGGAATCTGGAATTCCCATCTCGTAGCTAGGTTTTGAAGCTGGCTTCCAAATGGGAAAAATAATCCCAATTCGGAGCTAGCTATGGAACGGGAATCTGGAATTCCCATCTCGTAGCTAGGTTTTGAAGCTGGCTTCCAAATGGGAAAAATAATCCCAATTCGGAGCTAGCTACGAAACGGGAAGCTGGAATTCCCATCTCGTAGCCAGATTTGGTAGCTAGCTACGAAATGAGAAAAGTGTTTTCCCATTTTGTAACTAGCTAGTAGCTAGCTACGAAATTGTCCATAGCATTGGGTCTAAGTTCTTTAAGGCCCAACGAACTCACAGAGCCAAAAGGATCTCTATCTCCACTCAGAGGCTCATCGAGGAAAGGAATGAGATGATTCTGCAGTCTTCAGCCGATGCGACATTATACAGGCAACTCAATAAACAGATCTCCAAGTCCCTTACCCGCGATCTGCGCCAATTCAATACAAATCGTATTGAGGAGGCCATCGAGCAGAATAAGGGCTCTAAAGTTTTTTCAAGAGATCTGTCTATTGGGCAGAGCCAGCTCGCCAGATTAAAAACTGAAGATGGTAGAATCGTTTCGTCCAAATCTGAGCTTCTGAGTGAGATAGAGTGCTTTTATGGACAGCTATACACGTCAACTAGCAGACCCGAAGTTGATCTGGCGGAAGACCGAAGAGCTAGATTAACCCGGCACTATACCGAAGATATCCCGGACATCAGCCTGTACGAGATTAGAATGGCTCTTAAACAGCTTAAGAACAATAAGGCACCCGGTGAAGACGGAATTACAGCGGAACTCCTGAAGGCGGGTGGAAAACCGGTTCTTAGGGCACTTCAGAAGTTGTTCAATTCCGTCTTACTGGAAGGGAAAACTCCAAAGGCATGGAACAGAGGTGTGGTGGTCCTGTTATTCAAAAAGGGTGCTAACTCCTTACTGAAGAACTACCGACCCATCTCACTTCTGAGCCATGTCTATAAGCTGTTTTCAAGAGTCATTACGAACCGTCTCGTACGCAGGCTAGATGACTTCCAGCCTCCCGAACAAGCCGGTTTCCGAAGAGGCTTTAGCACCGTAGACCACATCCATACGCTCCGTCAGGTTATACAGAAGACTGAGGAGTATAACCTGCCCCTCTGTTTAGCGTTCGTGGACTACGAGAAAGCCTTCGATTCGATCGAAACCTGGGCTGTACTACAATCTCTCCAGCGGTGCCAAGTGGACTACCGCTATATCGAAGGGCTGAAGTGTTTGTACGAGAACGCCACCATGTCAGTCCAACTTCAGGACCAGAGCTCGAAGCCTATCCCATTGGAGCGGGGAGTCAGGCAAGGAGATGTTATTTCTCCTAAACTGTTCTCCGCTGCACTGGAGGATGTTTTCAAGACTCTGGACTGGAGAAGGTTATGCATCAACATAAATGGCGAGTACCTCACTCACCTTCGGTTTGCTGACGATATAGTAGTCTTGGCTGAGACCATGGAAGATTAAGTACAATGCTCAATAACCTCAGTAAAGCCCCCGAGAGAGTTGGTCTTAGGATGAACATGGACAAGACGAAGATCATGTCAAATGCCCATGTCGCACCAACTCCCGTAACAATCGGACACTTTACGCTCGAAGTTGTAGACGATTACATATACCTAGGACAGACTGTCCAGTTAGGTAGGTCCAACTTCGAGAAAGAGGTTAATCGTCGAATCCGACTCGGCTGGGCAGCGTTCGGGAAGCTACGGCACATCTTATCGTCCAATATTCCGCAGTGTCTCAAGACGAAAGTCTTTGATCAGTGTGTGTTGCCAGTGATGACATATGGTACTGAAACGTGGTCGCTTAGTATGGGCCTCATAAGAAGGCTCAAAGTCACCCAAAGAGTAATGGAGAGAGCTATGTTGGGAGTTTCTCTGCGTGATCGCATCAGGAATGCGGCCATCCGCAGTAGAACCAAAGTGACCGATATAGCCCTCCGAATCGCTAAACTTAAGTGGCAGTGGGCGGGGCACATAGCACGTAGAACCGATGGCCGTTGGGGCGGAAAGGTTCTCGAGTGGCGACCACGTACCGGAAGGCGTAGCGTGGGCAGGCCCCCCACACGGTGGACCGATGACCTGGTGAAGGTCGCGGGTGTCCGCTGGATGCGGGTGGCGCAGGACCAGTCATTGTGGAAGTCTTTGGGGGAGGCCTATGTCCAGCAGTGGACGGCTTTCGGCTGACATGATGCTGATGAGTAGCTATACTAGCTAACTAGCTAGTTATATGCTAACTAGCTATATGCATATATATATATATGCATATATATATATATATATACTTAACTTCTATCTACTTACACTCAACAGATGAATAATATTTTTTAGCCATTACAATCAAGTAATAAATAAAATAATATACACATAAACCAGCTGAACTCGCTTTTAATAAAATAAAATAACACACTTTGCTTAAAGATATTTAACATTTTTTGCTTATTGCATCATTCTTTCAATTAAACTACTATACTTAAGTAAGTTTTACTTCAACATTAAACTGAAAAAGGTGCAATTATTTCGATGCAGTGACCGACGCTGATTTGATTATTTCTTAATTGTTCAATAGAATCTTCAATTTCATGATCAATTTCAATATAGTTCTTATTCTTTTTGGTGTCATGAAAATTCCTGTTTATGGCTGCATTTGAGATACTGTAAAACGTTGATTCCTTTTGCAAAACTTGAAGCAATTCGGGCAAAGTTGGATTTTTACGTGACGTAAAACGATTGATCCTAGCATGCCAGCCTTCAAGCTTATTATTTGTCCGGATTGGTTCATCTCCGCACCACCATATTTTTATCATGTCACGTCTTAACCATTGCTTTGAAAAATACGAGTTGAATTTTGAAATATCTTCACTATCCTTCGACTTCCTTACGACATACCGATAACCAGCTGGTACAGATTCCAACGGAAGTAAAGCAAGAGCTGCATAGCGTGCAACGTGCCTCCGTCCCACTCTGCTTTTAATTGTTAGTACCCGAGCCTTCTTCCATAGGCTGTTGCAATAGTGATAGAAACAACCTTTGATTGTTATTCCTGGGAAAATGTTTTGGAATGCCTTTATAGCAGAAGATTCAAAATCTAACGTTATTTTTTCAGGGTTCCATTCATTAACCTGTGATTTAATTAATGAAAACAGAATCTCATAAGTTTTCACATCTTTATTATGTATGAATGCGTAAAATAACGGTAATATGCAATTTGTTGTAGTGTCGAGAGCATGGATACTGTATAACTGCAAGAAGGGTCGTGGGCATGATTTAAACGTGCCGTCTGCAAAAAAGTGCCTATATTTGCCCATGTCAGTAATATTGCCTTTATCAGCGAATACCAGTATACGTGTATGAAGGTCCTGATAATCAGCGAGCAAAAAATCTAAAAATTGTTTTGGCACTGACATGTCTCAGGTAATTTACAACTTTTTGAACACCCATAACTTTATTTCGCTGGCGATAAGCCGCTGATTTGACATTTGAAAATTTGGGTATTATTTCGTACAAATTGACTTTTTACTTTGTCAATTCGCAGACCATATCATTATACTGCTTTTGTATAGGTTGTACGTTCTTTGCAGCTCCATACTTAAATTCTGCTATATTTTTCAACAATATATGCCTCGCAGGGTTAGGGAGACAACTGCTGATGTGCATTTTTTCCTTTCGAATCTTATTGTCTGATGATAATGTGACATTACCATCACAATTAGGTTTTTCACATATCCACAACGTAGCTTTATTTTCGGTGTAAGTCTTCCGCTTATAATATTTTAATCCATTCAATAGCAACGCTGTTCCTCCTCGGCTAGTGGGAATAAAGTCTATTCCACTGTTTTTTTCCGACGACGATGATCCGGGCAAGGGATCACAATAGAGTGAAGAGAAATGCATAGTTACTTATTTCATTAAGATCATCTGTATTACTGAATGACTTCGCAAATTAATTATTATAATTATAATTTTCAAATAAGATAAAGACGATGGCAAGCATTTGACAAACGTCAATTTTTTCCTTATAATGAACATGTCATAGAATAAGTCGCTAAGTACACATGAAGTTTGAATATAATTCTCTGTAATACTAAAATCCCCCCGCCAAGTGCTCGGACTCGTGAACGAAGGGTTCCGTACCACCATCTCTATATATTTTTAGTGTTTGTTATTACAGTAGCAAACAGAAATGCATTACTATCTGAGAATATGGTTCGTTTTCTAGCTGGCACACAGATGACATAGCTGAGTCTTAGTAGGGATACAGTGGAAGAGTGGAACATGTGACATGTGATTGTGTATCACGTATCACCTCCTATTTTCAAGCCAGTCAAAGAGAAACTATAAGGTAGAGATTGAATTTAGGAATTCTAGTTTCGTTGCCAGCTCTAAACCGATATTATTTTTTCCATTAGGAAGCCAGCTTCAAAACCTAGCTACGAGATGGGAATTCCAGATTCCTATTTGGTAGCTGGCTACAAGATGGGAAAACACGATTCCCATTTCGTAGCCAGCTACTAAATCTGGCTACGAGATGGGAATATCGTTCCCATTTGGTAGCTGGCTACAAGATGGGAAAACACGATTCCCATTTCGTAGCCAGCTACTAAATATGGCTACGAGATGGGAATATCGTTCCCATTTGGTAGCTGGCTACAAGATGGGAAAACACGATTCCCATTTCGTAGCCAGCTACTAAATCTGGCTACAAGATGGGACTAATGGGTAATTATATCGTATAGTTAAATAACTATCGGTTCTTGATTCTATGATTATTGCTATTACCTGTGACAGCAGTGTTGAAAATTTCGGTTTGTAGGAATGACTTTATTTTCGATCTAACGACCACAGGATTAGATTCTTGCTATTGCATCCTCGTGTTTTGCCTAATTAATACTTCAGTCTTATGACATAGGTACACTAAAAACGTCCTTAGATGCATGCAACAGCCCTCCCAGTCTTTCATACCGATCAGTTTATGAAATAAGTGCCTTTTTTTGCCAAAAGAAGAGTTATCCATATTTCACATTCGATTTTTTGTAATAATTTACGTACGACAAATCCAGCTATCAAACCCACAATAGGATAGTAAGATTCCATGTATTGTTTATAAGGGTAGCTTTATTTAAAAAAAAAAATGATACGGTATGCTGTGAATCGGTAATGTTTCAAATGTTTCGAGAATCGTTTTAATCTTCAAGGCCGTGAGTAAAGGTACGTTTTGAAACGATATACCTTGCAATACCCTTATGAAGTACCGTTAAAACCGAATTGCTTCTTATACCACACGCAGTCCCTGTGTAGAAGCGTAGAAAAAGAACGATTTCATGACGATTACAAAGTGAAATTATATTCCACGCGGTCGACTGCAGTCTTTGTAGTTCAATTTCCAGAACTCTATTACCAATACATTTACATTATAAAAACAGTCACTTCAGTCTGCATTTTCAATTTTTCACTGTGTTTATAAATAACGCCTCGTATATTTCTTCTCACGTTTCCGAAATTTAGCGGAGCTGACGTAGAAGTGATTCATTCATTCGGATATACAAATACGTGGTGAGTCAACCAGGTGGCGCGCCGCAGGCGGCTGTGGGACAGTTACAAATAAATAATTATACTGAATATCGTTCGATACGTAATTATTATCGTACTATGATTAAATAACACATGTCAACAGAAACCTACTTCACCCGTAACGCACGTATAAAGAAACGTAATTATTCAGATTTCCATTCACATTTGGCCAAGATCACGATTGGTAAACACTAATTTCTTCAGAAACGCACTTTACCTGCAACGCACCCGTACTGAAAAATAAAAGGATCCATTTCACCAAGAACTCATGTCATGTTGAAACAAACACAATAACATCTATCGCAGTTGGTAAGAAAGCTAAAACAATAGCGCTAAATAAATTTGTACGAACTTTTATTCAATTATATACATACTCGTATCACGCTGGTGCATTTATTTCGATTATAGTATACTAGCTTTTGCCCGCGGCTTCGCCCGCGTACTAAGCGTAATTTTTAACCGTCTACAAAAAAGGAGGTTCTCTATTTGACCCGTATGTTTGTATTAACGTATGTTTGTCCACGATTATCTCGCGTTTGGCTGAACTGATTTAGATGCGGTTTTCGGAAAAGTATTTTTTATATTCTGGGGGTTTCGGTATACGACGTTTGTTGATTGTGATTCATTAACAGATGAACAGATGAAAAGTCAGTATACATTCTGAGAACCGGCAAACTGTCGAATTTCATTTCATTTTGGCAAAAATAAGGATCGAAAACTATTATCATACTTTTCCGATAGGCCCAAGGGAAAGGGCCGATGAAATAAAAACAAAGTAACACTGATAACGACCAAGCAGCGGTCATAAACTCTGGTCCTTTTAAGTACAGACATACGGTGGTAAATACTGACAATGCAGTAGGTAAACCATCCAATAGAGTTCTTATACACTTTGAACATAACGTACCCGGTCTTCCATAACACAAACTTTCCACGTTTGGATACGTTTGTCATGTTGCTACCTACCTAAAATCAAACTTTGTTGTGAATTTGTCATTGCTAGTCGATACATCTACATCATTGTACCGCGTATTCCGTTCACTTCCAAGTTTGCTATTTATGAAGTAAATATATCGCAGGGGCAAAATAACTGGGTAAAGATTGATAAATAACACACACACACACATACGCACGCACGCACCCACGCACCCACGCACGCACGCACGCACGCACGCACGCACGCACGCACGCACGCACGCACGCACACAGGCGGTATGGTAAACTCTTCCATTTCCGATTCGTCGCTTCCCTACTGTTTCATTTTGCATTTACAAGGGAACAATTTTACAAGGGAGCACGCCACATAACTAATTGTGGGACAAACAGTCCTATCGTAGATCTACTCTGGGGAATTTGAGAGTTTGCCCCTACGACTTATTTGTGGTCATGGCGAAACAGGAATTCAAGGGAAACTGGAGCCTTTTGAAATATAAGGGAAGATCATCTGTATTAAAGGAATACACGGAATAAACACTGGTTCTCCCTAAGCAGGTCTGGTCAAAATAGTGGCCTCGACTACATTCCGGTGCAAAGCCTTGACTTGCAACCTAGTGTCGTTACAAAGTTTGGCTGGCTTTAAATTTCTGAGTAACATAACAGGTTTACCCACACGCGCACGTACTAAAAGCAGATCCGGTGGGTTCAAAGTGTTCAAGAACTCTACTGGATAATTAACGGCAGCGTCAGTGTTTACCAAAGTACCTATTGAGTTATAAACAATCTGTTGTCCTTTATGGCATTTACCACCCATGAAATTGGGGGAGGCCTATGTCCAGCAGTGGACGTCCTAGGGCTGATATGGTGCTGTTGGTGTTGTCCTTTAAAGGAGTTCAGTAATATGTCATTAATGACTGCTGCTAGGTCGTTCTTTGGGGTTAGTGTTCAGTTTATCTCTTTCGCATAACCACTCTGTTAATTTTTTGTGTTCCCATTAGAGCATCCAAAAAGAAAATTTCCATTTGCACTTCTCACTATTTGCTCGTATAGTCGCCACGAGCCGCCCGCGAGCTAACACGAATATGTTCGCGTTTCAAACGACCATCCATTTAAGAGAAAACCGGAATGCGAACAGTGATCGAGAACAAGTTTTTTTCGTCACCACTCATTGTAACAACTATACTAACCACACTATACCTGACGCACCATATAACCAAATTAAAGATAAATTTATGATCGTACATCAAAATATATGCGGACTGTTAAATAAACTCGATCGTTAAAATATGTTAATAATGAATGTAAACATATTTGCATGCTGTTTGTAACAGCTGGGAAAGTTGAAACACTTATGTTTATATATTTACACTAACACATGTTTTATTTATTTATTTGAGCCTTTATTTTACAAACTTTACAAACAAGTGTGTTTCTAACAAAATAAAATACACTGGTTCCGTACAAGACAAAAGTTATAATAATCAAATCAAAACATGACATATAAAGCGAATAAAAATCAAAGACAATAAAAAGGTATAAAAAGGTAAATATCTATAAAAAGTTGTGCAATCTTGCACATTCTCCCCTTTTTTAAGAGACGGAAACTTTGGCCAGCTTTTTTAGAGGCCTGCGAAGGATTCCGGCAGCGGTAGTGACATCTGCCACTCTAACTACTCCATCACGCCCTGGGTATAGCCGAGTAACACGTCCTTTAGGCCACGAACCGCGTGGCAGGTTGGAGTCGCAAATTATCACGACGTCACCTTCAGCGAGAGTTGGGGTAGTACCACCCCCTGTTCTAAGTGATAATGAGGGAAGATACTCCAGTACCCAGCGCTTCCAAAAATGGTCCGCTAGTCTGAGCGCCCTACGCCATCTGCTCCTACTGATGAGATCCGAATCATTAAGTGTGGCTGGAATAGGGCGACCGGATGAGGACCCCAGAAGAAAATGTGCCGGCGTCAGCGCTTCTTCCGCGTCCAAATCTAGCGAAACATGTGTTAAAGGTCGCGAGTTTACCAAAGCTTCAGCCTCCACCAAAAGTGTAAACAAAACCTCGTCCGAGGGAGCCCGTTCTCTCAGTGTGACTTTTAACGTGTCCTTAACGCTGCGCACGAGACGCTCCCATGCTCCACCCATAAATGGTGCCGCAGGGGGGATAAAACGCCAATTTACTGACTCGTTGGCCGCATAATCTTCCATAGACTTGCCATAGAGGGCTTGTAATTCCCGGCTGGCCCCCACAAAAGCAGTTCCGTTGTCGGACCAGATTTCCTTTGGAGTCCCTCGACGAGCAATAAAGCGGCGAAGGCTCATTATCGCCGCGTCGGTAGTTAAGCTGTGGACTACTTCGAGATGTATGGCGCGAACAACTAGGCAAGTGTAAAGGGCCACGTAGCGCTTCTCTTGTCGCCGACCAACGGTGACATGAACTGGGCCGAAGTAATCAATACCGACGAAGGAGAACGGCCTCTGATGATGAGCTAAACGAGCTTCGGGCAGGTTTCCCATTGGTGGCTGAAAAGTTCTGGAGCGTCGCAGTTTGCACAATTGGCAGCCATGGGCCACAAACCTAACAGCATTTCTAAGGCCAATAATCCAGAATCTTTGGTGCAACTCGTTCAAAACTAGTGCGTTGTTTGCATGCGCAGCCTTTTGGTGGTATCTGGCTATCAAGAGGCGAACAGCTGGATGTTTTCCGTCCAATATCAGTGGTCGCTTAACTTCATCAGTGATGGCCGTCACTGCGACTATGCGACTAGACATCCGAAGCTGATCGTTATCATCAATGTAGGGCGAAAACTTGAGAAGGCGGCTGTTTCGGGGTAACGGTTCTTGGTTCTTGATGCGAAGGTAGTCCTCTTTGAAGGAGTCGAGCTGACTCTGTCGTAAGATGTGGGCCTCAGCTAAGAGTAAATCACTCGCAGATATTCTTTCCGTTGTATTGGGAATATAAGGGATACTAGGAGAGGATGTGCAAGCAGGTTGGAAGGTACACAAGCTTCCTTCAACACGAGGTAGAGAGAAATTAGGATCTCGTCGTCGCAAGCTACGTATACGCAATAATGAAATGAATTGATGCGCTTTTGCTGTTGCTCGCACCATTCTCAACCATGAGCTAAAGCGGTTTGGATTCGCAGAGATTGGTGTGGGCAGATTCGTTTCTGTGATGAGATGAATATGAGTGGTATGTTTGTATTCTTCACGGCCTAGTCCGCTGATGTCGATCTGAGGCTCAGCGGGCCAGTCCGATGAAAGAAGAAAGTCGGGTCCTGAAATCCAGCGAGATTCTGGAGACAGCACAGAACGCTTCAAACGAGTAGCGTCATCAGCTACGTTTAAATTACTCGGGATCCAATGCCACTCACTAGCATTTGTCAACTCCAGAATCTCACCCACTCGGTGAGACACAAAGGGTTTGAGAGTGCGAGCATCACTGCGAAGCCAACCCAGAGCAGTCATTGAGTCGCACCAGAATACGCGTCGTGAGGGTTTCATGCGGTGGGCTTCGCATATAGACTTCGCAAGACGTGCAGCCATCAGAGCACCTTGAAGCTCTAAGCGAGGAATGGACACAGGTTTAAGTGGCGATACTCTAACTTTGCTACAAATAAGAGAGAGCCTGACGATACCGTTCTCGTATAGGAAACGCCAGTAACCAACAGCAGCAAAGGCAGACTCGCTCGCGTCACAAAACAAATGCAGCTCGTAATCTACTACCTTAATATCGCTCAAGTTATAGCGCCGAGGAATACGCAAGGTGGAGATTGAGATTAAGTCCTGATACCACAACTTCCACAAAGCGCAGTCACTTTGAGAGAGCTCTTGATCCCAGTCGACACCCTTGCGCCAAGCATCTTGAAACATAATGCGACCGCGAACAACGATTGGCGCGAGAATTCCGAGTGGATCATAAATACGCATCACGAGCACTAGCACCTCTCGTTTGGTAAGCCTATCTGGCAACACAGTCTCTTTCTTAACTCCTGTGTTAAAACCGATCAAATCGTGAGCGGGTTGCCAAATAAGGCCTAATGTGCGAACGGGCGTAGCTAGGCGACCTAAATCTATATCAATATTATTCAGAGCTGGAACTTCAAGTAAGGTAGCCTTTGGCAACAGTGAGAGTGCTAAAGGATTGTTAGATATCCATCCTCGCATTTCAAAACCAGCGTGAGAATGAACGGTGTAAATATCAGACGCCAACTTGGTGGCTTCGGTGACGCTGTCTAAGCTAGTTATACAGTCGTCCATGTAATGGTCTGCGATGATTACCTGAGCTGCGTCCGGGTAAGTCTCCTGCCATTCCAAGGCATTTTTATTTTTAATGTGAATGGCAGAAAACGGGCTAGAGGCAGCACCGAAAATCATGGACGACATTCGGTATGTTCTGATCGGTTCGGTTGGGGTGTCGCGCCATAAAAATCTTTGCGCGTCCCTATCCTGTTCAATAATTTTTATTTGAGGAAACATTTCACGAATGTCAGCGTTCAAGGCGACTTTTCCCTCTCGGAACCGCATCAGAATACCTAACAAAGGTTGTAGAAGATCAGGGCCTGTCAATAACAAAGAGTTTAAAGATACGCCGTGAGACCTGGCTGCAGCGTCGTGTACCGTGCGTAATTTATTGGGCTTATTAGGATTCGTTACGCCAAAATGAGGCAAGTACCAAAGAGGACACCTCGAATCAGGACGTGGTGAACAGGGTTCGGCATATCCCTTTGACAGCATATCATGTATATTACGACGATAACGTTCGGCATAACAGGGGTCCTTCAGCATTTTTTTTTCTAAACTGAGAAATCTAGATAAGGCCAACTTATAGCTATCGGGAATATCCAAGTTGTCAGCCTTCCACAACAAGCCTACCTCAAAGCGGCCTCCTTCCAAACGATGCGCCGTGCGCTCGACAACATGTATGGCGCGCTCGTCGTCGGCAGACCGGACTTCATTCTTCGATATTCCTAATGAATCTATTTTAAATTGCTCCCTTATAAGCTGTTCTAAGATAAACCGATCATTTTCTACGTCAGGTTCGTTTATTGTGGTGTGGTTGACAACGTCAACCTGTCTAGTTTTACTGCAACCGAAACCAAACAAAACCCATCCCAATGCTGTTAAGATAGCTACAGGTTGTGTCTTGGTTCCTTTGCGCGTGGCTCTAGAAAGCGACAAATGCCAGTTGTCAATCCCTATAATTACCATAGGCTTAACGTCTTCGTAACAAAATTGGTGAGCAATGTCTGCTAGGTACGGATACTTGCGCACGCTATCATGATGCGCTGACTGGCGCGCGGCACCTAAACCACTGATTGACCTAGCTTTTTTGATACAGTGAGTTTCAGCGGAGTGTCGGCCCTGTATGAAGAAACTGACGTATTGTACGTTAACGTCCTTGCCTAGACCACCTACACAATCTAAATGAATTTGTTTTTTGGGTCCCGTAGCACCAATTTGAGCTGAAATCTCAGAGTCTAAAAATGTCCCTGTCGCTCCGTCATCAAGCAACGCATAAGTGTCGACACTACCAGCAGGTCCCGACACGGTCACGGCAACTATTTTAAGCAACGGACGAGCAACAGGCTCTTTGAGTGAGGATGAAGTTGCATGCGTCAATACTTCGTGTTCAGAGTCGTCAGATGGCGGCTCATCCACATCTGCTGCGGAAGCCACGGGCGCGCTGCTCGCCGCGGGCGCGGCCACGCCAGACGTCGAAGCCACGGGATCATCGTCGTCTTCCACATCGATGTGCGCGGTGACAGCTCGCTCAAGTTGTGACCCGTGCAACAAAGGATGATGACGCATGCCACAACCTTCTACGCTACACACTTTTTTCATGCAAGAAGTTTTATTTTTATGAAAACCTATTTTTAGGCATCTGTGACAGACTTTATTCTTTTTGATAAATTGCCACCTATCATTTACTGACATATTGACAAATTTGTCACATCGAAATAATTCGTGACTTTGTTTACACAAGGAACAAATATTATTCGAATTGTTATGCGAATTGATTGGAGTTGGGATGTTAAATGTATGTTCATTTTCAGCGACAATGTTTACTCTTTCCTTGTATGCACTCGGTCGTGTTGTAGTGGGCGACGTGTAATCAATTGCGCCTCCAAACCTACATTGCAAATCGACTTCGCGCGAAAGGAAATCAGCAAACATTTCTATTTTAGAAGCACAACCATCGCATGAATGGGCGTAATCCAACCATCGTGGACGCAACAGCGGAGGCAGCTTGCTCCACAATGCTTGAAAAAGCTCGGGGGAACGTAGATGGTCCGGTTGATTTAACAAGCGGATCACTTCTACGCAGTTGCGTACCCGGTTTGCGAAAATGACTAGGTCCCTGCCATCGTAACTTACCTTAGGTAGCGCGCGCACCGCCGCCACTTCGTGCATGACAACGAGCTCGGGGCGGCCGAAGCGCGCGTCGAGCGCGGCCAGCACCGCGCCGGGCGCGCGCGCCGCCGCCAGCAGCCCCGCCACGGCCTCGCGCGCCACTCCGCGTAACGCGCACGACAGCCTCGCTAAATTATCCGTAGCCGAGAAACTGTCTGCTGTATTTTCGTATACTCGTTTCAAAGCTAACCAATCTAAATATGATTTGCCATCGAACGTTGGCAATTCCATCTTCGTGACGTGTGGATGAGGATTAACTTTATTTAAAAGCTTCTCCAACGAATTAATTAAGCGCGTCACTCCTCCGTCTTCAGGACAATTCTGCCCGGCAGCGCGCCTATTCGCCACGGCTCCTATGCCGTGCGGCGCTCCCGGGCCCGGTGCCTCACACTGGGCCGCATTGTTGTCGCATCTGAAAGGTGGGTTGGCACTTAATAAATGTTGTTCATTAGCATTAGGAATCACATTATTTACCCATTCCTGTACACTCGCGCGACTGCGCGTGCCGCGGCTGTGGCCGCGCTGGCTTGCGCCCGCCTCGATGGCCGCGAGTTCAGCTTTCAGTTGAAGTTCGGCAACGTGCCGCTCTCGCTCCACAGTTTGGCGGTTTAGCTCCGCCGCTCGCTCTGCTGTTTGGCGCTCTAGCTCGGCAGCGCGCTCCGCAGCTTGTCGCTCTAGGTCAGCAAGACGGCGCGCATGTTGCGCTTGTGCCTCCAGCTGGCGCGCCACGATGGTGGCGGACGAGCGCGAAGTAGCGGCGCTGCTCGCGCGGGAAGGTGTCGACTGCTCGGCGTGATGGGGTGAGTCCGCGCTCGCCGGCACGGACTGGGCAAACTCCCTTGCCCCAGCTGTCACACCGTCTCCCATTTCAGGCGCACTTATTTTCGCACTTTTGGAACGAGTTATCATTATGATTTGCCGGTAGAAGGACCACTATGTTTCTAACAAAATAAAATACACTGGTTCCGTACAAGACAAAAGTTATAATAATCAAATCAAAACATGACATATAAAGCGAATAAAAATCAAAGACAATAAAAAGGTATAAAAAGGTAAATATCTATAAAAAGTTGTGCAATCTTGCACAAAGTGTTTGACATATTTGTGATCACTTTGTTATACACTAAGTAATGTTTGTAGGGTCTTTTGACCTAGGCCTCTTCCGGATCGCCATTTTTTTAAGTACTTGTTTTCCATGTTCTTCCATGTCTGTCTGTCCATTGCTACTTCTCTCCAGTCTTTTCCTATTTTTTCTATTAGGTCCTTTTCCCACCTTGTATTTGGCTTACCCACTTTCCCTTTCCCTACTCTTGGTTACCAATTTGTTATTGTTTGTGTCCATTTCTTATTTGACATTCTTACTATGTGACCTGCCCACTTAAACTTAAGTTTAATTATGTGTTTTGCTGCATCTATAAATTTTGTTATTTTTCTTATCTCGGTGTTTCGTACCCTGTCTGATAGTTTTATATTGAGGACGCTTCTTTCTATGGACCTTTGACATACTTGTATTTTTTTGATAATTTCTTTTGCGAGTGCCCATGTTTGACAGCCATATGTAAGGCATGGCAAAATACATGTATCAAAAGCAAGCTTTTTAAGTTTAATCGGTATCTTCCCCTTAAATATGTTTTTCATTGCCCAGAATTTTTTTAAAAAGTTTTGTTAAAGGTAATGCTATTGATTGTTTCAGGATCTTTAAACTTTCATTTTAGATGTTGTCTGGCCCAGGGCTTTTATTTTTTTTTAGCTTCTCTATTGACTTCATTACATCTTTAACATTAAAATATTCTATATTTTGGCTTTCTTCTTCCGTTAGATCTATTGCGGAACTGTCGGTTTTTTGTTGTGAATACAGGTCTTCATAAAAAATTGTGGCAATCTCGTTGATGTCCTATTTGTTGGTCTTTTCTTCTCCTTTTTTGTTACTCAGTTTTGGCATGATTGCTTTTCCGAAATTTATAATTTTTTGCGCCTTTTTATTGCACCAGATTGTTCTAGACTTTCTCTAATAATATTTAATTTGTACATTTTAATATCAAATTTTATAAATTTTTTTATTACCTTGTTCAGACTAGATAGTTCTTTCTTTTGTGATTTAGTCTTCTGCTTTATGTTTCTTAACAATTGGCGTTGTTTTATTAAGTCTGTTGTTTCTTTGGAGAACATGTTTTCTTCTTGCTTTTTGGTGCTATTTTTTTCTACTAAATTCTTAACTATTGTAGTCTCTAATTCATTGTAGATGGCTTGCACTGTGTAAGTATCTTCCTTTGCGAATATATTTTCTAGTTTTTGTTGTACATTGTTCTGAAGCTCATCTAGATTATCAGGTGGTGTTGTTAGTAGATGTTTTCTAAAGTTCCTTCTGGATTTCCGGTGTGTTTCTATATTTAAAGTTGCCCTTAACATTCTATGGTCACTGTTATGTTGTAAGTTGCTTATCACTTCACAGTTTTTGAATTTGTTCTGAAAATTTGTTGTAATGTAATCAATCGCATTCTTGACATTACCTCCAGGTGACAGCCATGTCCAACGTCTACTATTCTTCTTTTTGTAAAAGGTGTTCAGGATTTTCAGTTGATTTTCCATTACATAGTTGACGAGTAACTCTCCCCTTTGGCTTCGTTTTCCAAATCCAAATTTGCCTAATGCCGAGCTTTCTTCTGGTTTTGTCTGCCCTACTTGTGCATTGAAGTCACCCTGGAGAATAATATTTTGTAACTCTTACTTATAGCTTCTAATATGTTTTCATAAAATGTGTTAATTTCATTATTGTTAGCCTTTTCCATAGGTGCATATACCTGAATAATAGAGAATTTAAATTTATTAATATTTAGATCTAGATAGCATACTCTTTCTGATGTGTATCTAAAATTTTCTACATAGTGATTCATGTGTTTCTGGACCATAAAGCCTACTCCTCTCTGACCTTTAGTCTCTCCATAGCTGTATAGTGTATAATCTCTTTTCTCTACTATATTGTACCCTGTTCTTCTAATTTCAGCTAAGCCCACTATGTCCCATTTTATGTGTTTTAGGGCAGTTTCTAATTCTATTAGTTGTTCTTCTTTTGACAGTGATCTAGCATTGTAGGTGCTAATATAAATATCTTCAGATTTTTCTTTAAATTTTTTGTGCGATATCTAAAGGTTGTGGTCATTTTCCCCCACGGGGACCAGCCGGCTTGGGGGAGGGTTTGTTTAATGTTTATTTAAATATGTATGATTCTGTGTGTTCCGGTTGGTTTTTAATTGCTATTGTTTACTTGCACTTAATTGTTCGGCTGTCATGGATAACGAGTTGGTCCTGTTTCTCATAACATCGAAGGCGTTGGCCCTATTTGCTTTTCCATCTTTCGTGGCTTGTTGTTTCCTTAACACATGTAACTTACCCTTTTTCTGCAAATAAATTATTATTATTATATTTGTTCTTGGATGTTTTCTATGTATTTATCTATATACGTATATATATCGTCGTCTAGTACCCATAGTACAAGCTTTGCTTATTTTGGGACTAGGTCGATTTGTGTAAGATTGTCCCCCAATATTATTATATTATATTATTATTATTTATTTCTTTTTCTTAGGTTAGATTTTTACAATATAATTTATACAAGTAAAATATAAAAATATACATACAAATTATAAAAACATTATAAAAAAACCTAACCTAGGGTGCCGCCGGCAGCGAGGCGAGCCTAAGCTACCGGTGGTTAGGGCGACAGAGAGAGGAACCTCCGTACTATCCGCGCCGTGTCCAGGAGTACCGCCTTCTGTATTTGACCCTTCACCCAGCCATCTAACGAGAGTCTCTTGAGATGTTGGTCGAGACTCTTCGCTATTAGACCGTTCACAGAGACGACTATCGGGACAATAATCGTTGAATCAACATCCCACATGGCGGTTACCTCATGTGCCAAGTCTAGGTACTTGCTGACTTTGTCCTTCTCAGCTTTCACGAGGTTCTCGTCATGGGGGATGGTGATGTCAACGAGCACTGCCTGGCGCTTCAATCGATCTGTCAGCACGATATCAGACTTGTTGGCTACAATAGTCCTGTCCGTGATGACAGATCGATCCCAATAGAGCGTTGCACGACCATTTTCGAGAACTGGCGCAGGTGTGTACTTATAATACGGCACTTCGAAGTCCACAAGGCCGTATAAAAGAGCAAGCTGCTGGTGAATAATCCTGGCCACCAAGTTATGTCTGTGCAAGTACTCGCCGTTAGCAAGATGACTGCAACCAGAAATAATATGCCTGAGTGATTCTCCGGGACGGCAGCATGCTCGACAAATGTCGACCGTACCGTCCTTCAGGATATATTTCCGGTAGTTGTTCGTCATGATAACCTCGTCCGCAATTGCACAGACAAAACCTTCAGTTTCCCCAAAAATATCCCCAAAACGTAGCCAGTTCACCGATGCGAGCAGGTCTACGTCGATCCACGTAAGGGCCTTGTAGAACCGCCCATGTAGCTCCTTACTCTTTCATACCGCCCTGCGGTCCTCGGTGCTTAGTACTTTAAATCTGCGCCAGTTCTCGTTTGCCATGGAGAGCGGGATGAACGATGCATCCCACACTCACTGTTTAGAAAGTAATCCCTGAGACTGCACACCTCGAGGTTGTGAAGGTCTTTGGCATTTAAGAAGCCGCGACCTCCAAGCTTCCGCGGGATGTACAGTCTCATAACAGAAGCTCGTGGGTGTAGCATACGGTGCGCAATGAGCAGTACACGCACCCTTCGATCCAGGAAATCGAGCTCAGTCTGAGTCCACCTTAATATGCCAAAGGAGTATTTGAGCAAGGGCATCACCCAGGCGTTGAAGGCGCGAACCTTATTGCCGCCCGACAAAAAACTATTGAGTACTTTTTTGTCAGGCGACAGAAGAAGCGCTCCCTCAGCGCCCGTTTGATGTCTCCACCCTCGATACCCAAAGACTGTGACATACCAAGATACTTATAGGTTTCTGCTTCGGAGAGAGATCTGAGAGCCATTGTCTCAGAAATATGTAAATTTGTGGAATTTACAACTTTCCCCCGCTGTACATGCATGACCGCACACTTATCGACACCAAATTCCATTTTGGCGGCATTACTGAAGACCTCTGTAGTTTTTAGTAGCTCCAACAGGTCATGTTTATTTGGTGCAAATAAATAGTTTAAGGTCGTTCATGTAGAGCAGATGAGAAATGACCTCACCCTCTCTCCGTAGCTGGCAACCTAGTCCTGAATCCTTCAGCAGGGTACTGAGCGGATTCAGCGCTAGGCAAAACCACAAGGGACTCAGACTATCACCCTGAAAAATACCTCGCTCAATCCTAATGGAATCCTGCGGGCCAGAGGGGCCCTCTCCTCCCCAGGGTTGACGAAGGACTGTGGTCCACTGCCCCATACAAGCAACTAAGAAGGATCTCAAAACTACATCAACTTTATACAGTTCTAAGATCCTCCTCAGCCATGAATGAGGCACCGAATCATAGGCCTTCTTATAGTCAATTTCTCTGTTTCGCCGGACTCGTTGGCAAATGGTCATGTCTATGAGGGGGAGCTTATTATTATTATTATTAAAATTCGACCAGGGAAAAATGTGAAGCGCTAACTCAACGGACTGGAGTCGAAACATTCTACTCTCCTCTTTCTAATTTGCACAGTGTGAGTGAGACAGTTGCGAGTGATTGCGCTCTTAGAACAGCAAGTTACGCTAAACGTATGAATGTTATTATACCTACCTACTGTTTAAATTGGGATGTTGACAACAGTAAAAATAAATTAGTCTTGCCTTATCATTTATCAATAAGCAAATACTCTATAATTGCGATTCCTGACAGTGATAGTGTTTGCTTGCCGTGTAATAAATGGATATTTTTAGTAAATTCTGTGTTGATTTATTTCAGGAAATAATATCAAAATACTTCGGTATCGTAAACTTTAATCAATTTAAACAATAACAAAATGCTCGTAACAAAATTTCGTTAGCAAAAACACTTCGAACTTCCATGTCCAATTTTTAGCAAAAACTTAAAGCCATCGCTATTATCATCAAAAGGAATATGCATGCATTTTAATGAACAAATACTTATTACATACTTTAATTTTAGTTTGTTGAATTTATCTATTCGTTTATTTAACGTTTAGTTATTTTATTTATCAAGATCTTACAAAAAATACTGTTCTAGGCGTTGATTTAACGTAAAAGAATGATCATACTTTAGATGTTGCTATTGAACTTTTAGATTCTACTTATTAATTTATTATTATGAGCTTTTGGGAAAAAAGTACACTAACGGTTGACACTTAAACAATGATAGTGACAGAGGAACGAAATTAATTTATGCAGTCTACATCAGTCAGATGATGTGTCGGTCTTGCAACGTCGATATCATAAAGGTGCATTATACTGGAATATTAAAAAAAAAACATCAATTACTCGAAAACTATGCCGAATCCAGCTTACTTTATACGACTTTTTAGTTTGTAAATATGGGCAGGAATACGCTGGCTAAATTATTTGAGTTCCTCACGAGCACCGTGTATATACAACTTACAATACCTTTATCATAGCAGTGGTGCAAATCTGTAACTAAATTAAGACATGTTTATTCGATTATTATATTTTTTTAGCGTATTTACATGCACTAAAGTCTTTGAAATTCTGCCTTTAGGAGAAACACGCTTAATTATATAGTTCACATTGCCAACTTTGCGTTCCACTATAAAAGGGCCTTTAAACATTCTACACAACTTAATACTTCTGCTCGTAATCCTTTTGGGAACATATAACATTACTAAATCACCTTCTGAAAATTCAAGAAGTTTAGCTTTTTTATCATAGTAATTCTTTTGCTTCGCTTGAGCGCTTTTAATTTTTGATAATACTGATTTAGTTATCGGGGCTATAGAGTGGATTCGTTCTGGCAATGTCTGTGGTGGATTCAACTGCATGTTATTTCATGTTAAATCACATTTAAGTCTCGGCTCACGACCATGTAACACAAAATAGGGTGACTCACGTGTTGTTGCTTGTGCACTACAATTGAGTTGAAAAAGTTGTCGGTAAGACGTACGTACACCAATCTCCCTGATCTTCGGAGACGTATTTTGAGATTGCCGCTGACAATGATCTGAACTGCCTTTCAATCAAAGAATTCTCAGTTGCGTGCATCGGCGAACTGTGCGTCAGTTTTATTCCCAACTCTTCAACTGCACGTCGCACTTTTCTGGCGGTGAAGATTGTAGCTCTGTCCGTGATGAGATGCTGTACTCCTCCAAATCTATAAACAATGTGTTTCATAATAAATTGCACTACTACTTCTGAGGTAAGTCTCGGGACTGGTTATGTTATAAGATATTTACTGGTGTATTCCACTGCTGCGAAAACGTACGTGTTTTCATTGTTTGATTTCCTGAAGGGTCCTAGGGCATCAATTCCTACTTTTTCAAATAAAACATTTACTAGTGGTGCAATATTTAATTTACCCCGCACCTCCAACAAATGTAAAGCCTCGCTTGTACTGCTGAGGTACTGTTAGGGGATCTTAGGGGTTGTAGCTGTAATGAAATACTTTACGACTTTATAACTCACTATTGTATTTCAAAATACAATTACAATGATCAAGTTAAATAACACGTGTGACTCCAATCGAGTCCAGATGAGGAATCTATCAGAAAAACCAACTGTTTTTCAAGAAATGCTGCTTGACAGGCATTCCAGAACATATTCAAAATATGTAGAATTGTATACATTATGGTACTAGTTCCACATGGCCAGTCTCATAATGTATCAACCTCTACAGTACGAAGCCTGGTCGGATTTAGCGAGCCTATTCGAATGCGACGATCGCCGAATTACGGAAGAAACTGAACTCAATATTCGCTTCACACAGGAGAGAGAAGGCAAAGGTGCGACTGGGAGGGAGGTCGACATGGTTTCTTTATCATGACAGCGTTGTTGAGACCTCAACTCATGAAGAGGCAGACGAGCCGGACCAGCAATCCTCAGAAGAAGACAACAACGCCAACGAAGAACAAGAAGATATAATCCATGAAGAAGTCATCATCAAGTCAGAGCCAGTACAAGTTGTGTACGCCAAGCCGCGGAAACGATTCCGATACGCCCACGCCACGCACAAACCAAGACTGACCAAGTTCCTAAGGAAAGTTGTGAAAGAAAGCAATTCTAATCTTTATAATCAAGTTTTAGAAAAACTAAGTCTACTCAGGCCATCAGATTTCACAAGAAAGAAGGATGAAAATGATAGTTTTGGAGAATACATAGCTATATCGTTAAGGAAGCATGATGAGAGGACGCAATCGATGATAAAGCAGTCAATTAATAACATATTGTTTGAACAGCAGATGAAAAATAATAGTGTTTGGCAGTACGTTGCGGTTATTTTTGGGGTTGATGAGAATCCTTTGATTTTAGGTGATGATAAATAATATACAGTCAATTAGTATTAATCTTTACGTTATATATTTGATTCACAGAATGCATGCATGTAATTTTTTAATGAACTACTGAAAAAAAGTGTTTTGAGCGGTAGGTAACGTAACGAGATATCATTCTTTGTATTGAATAATAAAATTTAGTTCGTGGCCCAGCGGCGTCCGCGTACCGCGTGCGGTATGCGAGATAAAGAAATGTCGGGCGAAGTCAGTCCTCGGATGGGTGACCGCTTTGAGTGGTTACTAACTGAGCACTCCCGTGCTTTGGAAGGTACGCTAAGCCGTTGATCCCGGTTGCTGTCTATGAAATGAGAACTTCTAACAGTCAAGTTGCCCACTCACTTGACAAGCCTAATCCCAATAAGGTCTAGTTTCCCCCTCGGGTTGGGAGGTCAGATGGCAGTCGCTTCGGTAAAAACTAGTGCCTACGCCAATTCTCGGAATTAGGTAGCGGACCCCAGGCATCCTCCAGGATGCAACTGTCCTGGGAATAACGCTAGGAGGATGGTAACTATTTGCTCGTATACTGACTTTTGTTCATCTGTTAATGAATCATAGTTATTCCTGACTAACCCCTCTAAAGCTATCACATCATACCTAAAATCTATTACGATACGCGGGGCTCGTCCCATACTTCAAAAGCAAAAATTGAAACCTCATAGGATCACGTATGGCTGTCTGTCAGTCCGTCAATTCGTGAAAGTTTGTTCCAAATAGTAATTTGGAACAAACTTTCACGAATTTTCATGTCCACAATATTAAATTTCTAAATCGATGTCATTTTCGTAGTTAACGTCCGAAAATTATAATAATCTTATACAAATTTACATAAATTGAGAGGTGCAACCCTATCGCTCTAACGAAGCGCAGGTCCAAAAAGTCTTAAGCGACTCTATTTGAGTTACTGCCTTAAGCTATAAATATACTGTGCTATAACACTGTTTATCGAGTTTCCAAAATAAAATAGACAAGTGTCATCCGCATATAGAGTAATGTGTCATTTAAGGTAGTTCTAGTTCATTAATATCATTTACGTAAATAAGAAATAATAAGGGTCCTAAAATTGAACCCTGTGGGACACCGCGGACATGGTTCTAGGATCACATTGGAAGCTACCTATTCTCACAAATTGAGAGCAATTTGTAAGATATGATTGAAAGATGTTAAAAGCTACCCTAGTTATACCTGCGTCTTTCAGTTTTTGAAAAAGAAAGATGTGACTGACGGTGTCGAAAGCTTTTTGTAAATCTATGAAGATTGATTAGTTTTTTTCCCTATATTTGTTTTCATTTCCGTCACAAAGTCAATTGTTGCTGTGAGTGTGTTAAATTTAGGCCTGAAGACGTATTTTTTATCGTATAAGTACTTTATTAAATTTCGGTGTTCCTGAAGCCGGTTATCAATAACTTTTTCATTTTTTTTTGATATTACTGGAAGGACCGATACTCGTACTGGGCGATAATTTTTAGGATCACATTTTTCCCCGCTTTGTAAATAAGGAGATACTTTCGCGAATTTAAGACTATCTGGATAATATCCTATTTCCAAGCATTTGTTAATTACAATTCGTTAATTCTCTTACTATTAGCCATTGTATACACTTCAAAGACTTTGTTGTTATACCGTCTCACAGTGGATGGAAATGACCAAAAATGGACATTCGTATTTATTATTGAAAACCCTATTTAAAAAAAGCTTTTCGATTGAAAATGATGTCAGGAATAAAAAATGTTATATAATTGTTTTCAAAATAAGACTTATTTAAAGCAGAAAAAATTTAAATAGCATTTTATTGTATGAAACTGAAAAATAGGTATCTTATTATAAGAAAACTGTTACCGATCCCGCTTTCTAACCTTTAGAATATTATTCTCCCACTTAAAAACAGTAGAAAATAGTAAACAGCTTATTTCGGTAGGTGCCCGTTTTTTTATAGTCCAGTCAAAAGTCAGTAAAAAACAACATTTTTCTTAGTGTTTTATTTTTTTATTTTCAATAGTTTAACGGTATATTACTGATAATTTAGTTTAAATTCGATACATTTTTGACATTTTAACACAGTTAAAAACTATTTTGTTCAAGAAAATTCCTAAAAATTACATTTGAATACAAACATGTATATAAAGTTGAATTAAGAAATATATTTTATACTTGTTAACAAACGATTTATTGCGGTGTTCTTAATAACCATGTTAGTAACAAAAAAAACCCTAAGCATTAAAAATATAATCGAGAAATCAACAATAACATAAGTTGACAAATAAAATGCCTTATAAAAATGTATTTAGTTAATATTTTATAGACTACCTTCTTGTACGCTTTCAAACCATTCCGCTCACGCGCATTCCGCTCACGCGCAGCGAACCGTAAGCACACATACGTTGTTGTACTAAAATTCTTACATATCTACTCTCATAATGAATAAGTGTACAGTTTGCAAAAAAACAGTGACAAAAAAGACTCCAGCTTTAACATGCAGCCGGTGTGAGGCAATTGTCCATGAAAAGGCGGATTGCAGCGGGCTGACCAACAAGCAACGCACCGCACTCCATGCCGCGGAAACGCTGGAGTGGGTGTGCAAAGATTGCCATCTCTCATCTTCTAGAAGTACGTCTTTCCTGTCAGCTGATGACTACGATGATGATGATGCAGAAGTGGCTTCTGACGCCACAAGACCAGCAATTGATTTAAAAAAACTTCTTAATAACATCTCTCAAGAGGTCCATAAGATTGTGATGCGTGAGCTGGAAGCATTAACAAAGGCTGCTCAACACGCTAGCGACAAGATTGATGAGTTTGAGGAGACTGCCCAAGCCACTAAAGAGAAAATAAAAATGCTGGAGAGACAAAACACCGCCCTCAAAAATCATAATACCCACCTAGGAACTAGAATCGCCGCGCTCGAGCAGCGGCTTGATGCTACCGAACAAGCAGCTATGGATGACTACATTGAGTTAGTGGATGTGCCTTTGAAAAATAATGAGGATACATTGCAACTGGCCCGGAAGGTAGGAACATCGTTAAAAGTCTTAGACGAAAACAGCATGCATAATGTACGCTCAGCGCGTCGGCTGGCACCCCGAGACGGTAGGACAGGGCCGATTCTCGTGCAGCTAAGCAACCCTGATACCAAGTTGCAATGGGTCTCTGCTGGACGCAACACAGAGCTCCTGGCCTCCACCATCCTCCCGGAAATGTCTGGTGAGGAGGCGGCTGCCTCGAAAAAAATTTTTCTGAGGGAAGCATTAACCGGCCGGACTAAGTACCTTCTATTTCAAGCCAAAACTAAACTAAAGGATACCCATAAATTCAAGTATATCTGGTGCAAACACGGTAAAGTTCTTGCTCGGAAAGGCGATAAGGATAAGATCTTCTGGATACGCACTGAAAAGGATATCGAAACTCTAGAGTAGTATTAGTTAACTTTGTTGTCATTGTATTTATCATTTGTTTTTTCTTCGTCCTAAAATATGGCTGATATAAGCGAAAGTGTAACAGAATTAACTGAATGTATCGATTTAAACCACTTCTTAAGTCAACTACCTGCTATAAAATATAATAAATTTCTATGTGTACATATTAACTTGAAATCACTCTTAAAGTATTTTAGTAACCTACAACAAATTATTTATTCGTGTAAAGTTTCCGTCATTGATATAATAATAGTAACGGAGGCAAATATATCCATTACTGTCAGTAATTTGTTTAACTTGGCGGACTATACAATGCACACACAGTTAAGGAAGAATAGGAAGGGTGGGGGCATCATTGTGTATGTACACAAAAAACACAAATTTGTCCATCGAAAATGCAATAATAGTAGCTTTGAATGTCTTGCCGGTAGCCTGGTAACCCCGTCAATGTACAACTTGGCTCTGTGTGCAGTGTACAGACCTCCAAATAAAAGCAAACACTTATTTGTAACTGAGCTTGAACGTACTTTACACTTTGCACAGGGATCTGATTTAATTGTTGTGGGAGACATGAATATTAACCTCGCGGCAAATAATAGTGACACTGTAACAGAATCATACAAGAACATGATGTGCAGTCACGGTCTTGTAAGCGGGATCGCGAGTTACACAAGAGTAGAAACCCGAGTAAATGAAGTGACAAGAACGTGTATCGATCATATATTTGTCCGATCCCGCTTGCAAGATGTGTACTGCGGAGCGCTTTGCACTAAACTGGCCGACCACAAAATGACCGCGGCCGCGCTGCTAGGAGGACCCCGTGTACAGGCTGCTCCAAATTATGTAACAAAAATTAACCAGCAACGTTTGCACAAAGAACTTGCGTGCGTCAACTGGGCGTCACATGAAGAGTTAAATCATCCCCAAACTATTTACAATTTCATTCAAAATAATCTGTCAAAGTGTTACGATAACTCAAAATATAGTCTGAAAATAAATAATTCAAAACGGAATAAAGAACCGTGGGTCTTTGGTAGGGTACAAGTAGAATGCAAAAAACGTGATGCGCTGTATTTAAAATGGATTAAAGATACTAGTAATATGGTAAACCGTCTTGAATATAACAAACAAAGAAACAAAACTAATAAACTAGTAGAAAATCAGCGGAATTTACATTACAAGCAAAAAATAAATACAAGCAAGGGAGATATTAGAAAACTATGGCAAATTTTGAATGAAATGTCTGGCAAAATATCGTCATCAATAAATGATACTTTAGAAAGGGCCTTCCAATCATTAAACTCTGAGAAACTTGTGGCTGACTTATTTGCAGATAGTTTTAAACAAACAGTACAAAACATAATACCAAATTGCAGTGTACCGCTACTCAATCCGGGAATCTATGGAAAACCAATGGATAGATCAATGTTAATGAAAAAGGCCACCCCGAAGGATATATTTAAAATAATTATGAAGTGTCATAGTAATAAAGCTCCAGGAATGGACGGGGTCCGAGCCGTAGACATTAAAGTCATAGCTGATAAAATTTCATCAGCGGTAGCGCACCTTATAAACAGCAGTTTAACCCATGGATATTTTCCTGACGAGCTTAAGGTAGGATTAGTCCGGCCGGTGCACAAGGGTGGTGATACAAAGTCTTGCACAAACTATAGGCCTATAACAATGCTACCGATTTGAGATAAAATCATGGAAAAATATATTAGTACTCAAATACATACATTTTATAGCACCCATAACGTTCTTTCCGCGAGCCAGTTCGGATTTCAGCCGAATAAAAGCACTACCATGTTGCTATCCAGGTTTACAGACGAAATAAATCAGCACCTTAATGATCAAAAACATGTACTCATTATTTTTATAGACTACAGTAAAGCGTTTGACACTTTGCGTCACGATTTACTGATACAAAGGCTAGAGGCTACCGGGGTACGTGGGAAACTGTTAGAATGGTGTACGAGCTACTTAAAGAATAGATCGTTCCATGTTAAAAATAGGGGACGCTCTTAGCGACAAAGTGCAGGTTACGGAGGGTACAGCACAGGGCTCTGTGCTTGGGCCCCTCCACTATTTAACATACGTCAATGACATGGACAGCTGTGTACAAAACTGTAGTATCTACCAATTTGCGGATGATACATGCCTCGTCTCTGCAGTAAAGACATAAGGCTGGCTGAAAGAAATCTGCAAAGCGACTTCGACAAAATCTGCATGTGGTCCCATGACGCAGGTCTGGTCCTAAACGCTACCAAGACGAAACTTCTACACGTGCACTCTAGTAATTCAAGAACAGTACGACCGGTCTGTATTGTAGGGCACGATCACCAGTGCTTGCACTCTAGACGGAGTCGTTCTAACACTTGTGAATGTCGCCTGTTAGAACAGGTTTGTAAAATAAAATATTTAGGTCTTATAATTGACAAACATTTCAATTGGGATGTTCACATTGACTCGGTGTGTGCCAAATTAAGGGCTGTTATGGCAAAAATGTACATCTTACGTAATAGAATACCGTATAATATAAGGCTCGACGTTTACAATGCGTTGGTAGAAAGCATAGTTTCCTACGGGTTGAGTAGTTATGGTCGCACTTTTAAGTCGCATCTTGATAGAATATACAACCTACAGGTTCGTCTACTTAAGCTTGTAGTACCTTCTAACGTCAAGGAGAGTGTGAAGTGTGCTAGGGAACTCTTTAGTATGTGCAACGTATTACCTATACATACTAAATTCGGGCTCCAGTTTCTAAAGGAACAATATTTTAGAAGTGAGATCCAACACGTGGTGTCACACCCAAAGACCACTAGACA
The DNA here is from genome assembly GCA_905163555.1 of Notocelia uddmanniana. NCBI lineage: Eukaryota > Metazoa > Arthropoda > Insecta > Lepidoptera > Tortricidae > Notocelia > Notocelia uddmanniana. Next base: position 60,877,396 of record LR991052.1, read on the forward strand.
AGTTTTAAATCGCGTGCTAAAGAAACCTCCTTTTCGAAATTTTTATGGCCGAAGAACATCTGAATATATTTTGCCAGATTTGATAAACAAGCTCCCTAAAGAATGGAAAGACAAAATTACACCAACCAATATTGCGAAGTTTCTTAAAAAAGAAATGTTAAATAAATTAAAAAGCGGTATTTAGGCGCGTGGTTAGTACCTTGTACGTAAAACGGGTAGCAAAATTCGTTCATTATTGCTGACATTATTGGATCATCCTGTACCGAGCGGACGCAAACCGGTTCGCTTAGCGCGGCCGGCGGTTGAGAGATAGCTATAAGACTCAGAGCAATGTTTCACTTATTAGATGTAACGCTGGATGTTATTGGATGAAATGTTATATTATATTATACGATTCATAGTGCAAATAGATATGTAACGATTCACAATATTAATACCTATAGTTAAGTATAAAACTGTTATTGTACTAGTTTTTTTAAGCTGTTGTGGAATGGTGCATCGAGACAAACCAAACTTTGGTTTAACGGTGCAGTTTTAACTAATTGTAAATGTGTTTTTTAACTACTTTAATAATAAAATAAATAAAAAAAAACATTTCTATATTTTCAGCGTCATCAGTGCTTATGTTTTCTATGATTAACAAATCCAAAGCTTTAGTAGAGAGGGTCTTTTTAGTCGCTCTACTTAGCGGTGGCCTTAAAAAGGACAATTTTGGGTCAGATGACACAAAAAATAGTGCAAGATAGCTTCGTTTGTTTTGATTCGGCTACATTTTCTAGAATGATGCTCCCTCACATTGCAAAAATCTTTGTTTCTTGCTTCTGATGCTTCTTCTGACATCTTTCTGATGGGCAGCATACCGAAATGTTCAATTATGTCAGCCCCGTGTTTCAGTAGCTAGGCATATAATACCACTCATATAATTCCGTACTCGTACACAAGGTTGCGGTTTCATTACAAAATTCGCGAAATTTGCTGATGTTTGCACGCTGTCCAGACGCAATCACTTGCAAAATGGTGTGAAAACGTTCAATTATATTAATATACCGTTAAGCAATTGAAAATAAAAAAATAAAACACTAAGAAAAATGTTGTTTTTTACCGACTATTGACTGGACTATAAAAAAACGGGCACCTACCGAGATAAGCTGTTTACTATTTTCTACTGTTTTTAAGTAGGAGAATAATGCTCTAAAAGTTAGAAAGCGGGATCGATAACGGTTTGCTTATAATAAGATACCTATTTTTAAGTTTCATACAAATATAACCGCTTTTATTTTTTTCTGCTTTAAATAAGCCTTATTTAAATATATATAACATTTTTTATTCCTTCCATCACTTTCAATCGAAAAAGATTTTTTTTATTTTTATTTATTTATTTAATTTATTCGTGTAAACAATTTCAAAACACATTACACTAAACAAACGTGTAAACTTTTTAACTGGGTTTTTAACAAAAACCATTTTTTGGTCATTTCGATCCACTGTGCTTCTATCTATACCCTACGTTATTTACAGCTGAGCTATAACGGTCTGTAGGCCTACCCTCTTTGTAAAATTGTTTACGGCAATCAAACAGCTTACTCATGGGTAAGGAGTAACACAAAAAAATATACCTTCATTGACCAATTTGACCATGCCATCAGAACCAATTATGTAACTGCTAAAACCGGCTATAGAGACAAGTTGGTGGTGATTCATTCATACACTTATATTTGACCTTTATACTTGTTATTTCTTAATGTGTCCATTTCCGGAACAGAAAAAACGCCCCGTTTATTAATTGGGTTTGAAAATATATTTTTCGTTAGGTATTACTTTCTCTTTGTGTTTGTGAATTTTATATAACATACAATCTCTTCGTCTTGGTAACCCACAATATCGTCGTTATTGGACCAATTTCAATTACGGTACCTAGCAACGGTCAAACACGGTCCGGTAAAAATCTCTACTGAAAAAACTTTATTTTCAAGGATCATCATGTCGACTGTTCAGAAGAACTTTGCCTAGACACTTTTCTCTTGCAAAAGACAACGCTCATCAAAACCTCCGTGCGGGAACCGCAGCCCGAACACACCAAATGCGCCCCTGCTCGAGTTGACCGTCTTGACAGCTGGCTGTCAATTAAAAAATATTTACAAACAAGAATTTTTACATTAAAACAGTGAAAATACAGTCCTTAAATCGTGTTACTTTTGTGGATTTAAGTGCTAATACAACGCGTGTAACAGTACTCTGCTGTTGTCGGCGTCTTTCGAGGTTATTGGAATAAAACAACGTTATACGAACACTCCACACTTCTATATTAGCGAACAAATCAATTAATTATCACCCAGACAAGCTACTGCTAACAAGTCCACCGTTCAACTGCCTCGTTCGACATCGGCACGGCCTACCCCCTTCCACTTATATTGCCAACTACCCTCAGACTAATCATTACTGATAATATTGATAATCATACCACCCTCAAAGTAATGAAGGTTACAGTCGGCCATCCGATTACGAACGAGTCCCTTCGTTCGAGAAGCAATAGAAAGTAGTTTAGTAGTACTACTACGTAATACATAACTGTATACAATACTACATTCTAGGAGCTACACTTCTTTTACAGGTAACAATCTAATCAAATAGTTGTTTAAGTGACAGCCTTTTATATAAATATATATATATATATTTATTATTGGATATTTAATCGTACTCCAAGGATCTTATTTTTTTTTTTATAATTGAAAATTAGTTCTAGCCTTAACTAAGATGTTAAAGATCCTTCTTTAACATTCAGACAAGACTCAATGAGTCATGGTCAGTCATGATTATTATAACCATGCTCCAGACGAGTACGGGTATTGATTCAACATCTGTTTAGCCCATATTTATTCCGAGCTTTGGCAAGATTATTGATTATCCTGTCCAAATTGCCTACGTCTACCTAATTTAATCAACTTTACTCTTCTGAAGAGTCACTATCACTAGAGGATTTGCTAGTAGGGTCATTATCATAACTCGTCCACGGAAACAATTTATCGAGTGACACTATACCTTCATAACGTCTACCTCTCCTTGTCAATGGTGTGTCCTCAATCACGAAACGATCATGCGGCAAAATCTTTTTTATTCTGTAAGGTCCCTGTAACTTTGACTCAAGTTTCTTTGATTGTCCTGTACTAACTAAAGCCCTGACTACTCTAACAAGATCTCCTTCTTTATAGTGAGTGCCCTTTTTCCTACGCTTATCGAATCTTTCTTTGTTTTTCTCTTGATTTTTATTTATTAAGTCTTTAGCCTGATCTCTGATTTCATCCAAATGTGGTTCTGGTATTTCGTCACCTATCTCATTTATAACCTCATTCAAAATACCCTGGGAGGGGTTAGTAACTTTCAAACCGAAGAGCAATTCGGTTGGGGACTTCTTCGTTACCTCATGTACTGTAGAGTTAATCCCAATTTGCACGTCTTGTACATAATCTTCCCATTTATCAGGGCTTTGACTGTGACACATCGTGCCAAGGGCGGACAAGATCGTGCGATTATATCGCTCTACTTGTCCGTTAGCGCGTGGTGTCGCAACTGAGTTAAGTATGTGTTTAACTCCGAGCTTTTGTATGAACGTTTTAAATTTCTTGCTCGTAAAGCTAGTGCCCCTGTCGGTCACTAATCGAGTCGGAGGCTTAAAATAGCTAAAGTAATTTTTGAAGGCTTTAATACTTTCTTTCGACATGGTACTACGAACCGGAGTGAGATTGACATATTTGGTGAACGCGTCCACGATCACCAGTAGATAGGAATTCCTGCGCTTACTACGTACGAATGGTCCCAAATGGTCGGCATGTATTGTATGGAAAGGCACCTCAACTTTTGGGATAGGATGAAGTTCTCCTTCCTTTGTCCCGGACGGCATTTTGTGATGTGCGCATTCCAAACAAGCCGACACGTACTTCTTTGTGAAACGGCGCATCTTTGGGAACCAATAAAATGACCGTAGTCGTTGTAGGGTCTTTTCGAAGCCATAATGACCGACGTCATCATGGTTGGCTTTCAGTATTTGCCAACGGACCCCTCGAGGGACAACCCAACGCATGGTGTTCTCATCAATGATACGGAATACACGACCATTCTTTAGCTTATATTCTTTGTGTATGCCGGCGATTTTGGCAGTTGCAGCGTCTTCTAAAACCTCTTTTATAAGCTTTATTTCAGAATCACCAGACTGAACTGTTGTGATCCAGTCATCAAGGTTCACCGAGAGGATATCAATGATATGTGGTTTATCCACTTTTTCATCGACGGGGCTCCGACTCAGCGCATCAACGTGGGCCATTTTCTCCCCTGGACGATATTCAATTATACAGTCGTACTCGTACTCTAAAAACTGAATCCACCATCGGGAGATACGTGGAATAAGATCCCTTTTAGTGAAGGTGGACCGTAAAGCGTTACAGTCTGTAATAATCGTGAACTGAACTCCGAGTAGGTACACTCTAAACTTCGCTAACGAACTCACAACTGCTAACGTTTCGAGCTCGAAAGAGTGCAGTTTCTGTTCATCTATGGTCGTCTGTCGACTATAATATGCTACAGGGCGCCAGGGATCAGAGCGTGAACGCTGTAGCAAGATGCCTGCCAAGCCCAGTTTACTTGCATCTGTATGAAGCTGTGTCTCAGACGTGTGATCGTACAGAGCAAGCACAGGCCTTTCGACCAGGCAACTTTTCAATCTTTCGAACGAGTCTTGCTCATCTGACGTCCATTTCCAGACGGTATCCTTCCTCAACAGATTCGTCAAAGGTCTGGCTATTAAGGCAAAATCCTTGACGAACCGTCTGAAAAAACTCGCCAGACCTAGGAATCTGCGGACTTCATGTTGATTCCGCGGCACTGAGAATTTAGAGACCGCCTGAACCTTTTGCGAACCTGGTTTAATTCCTTGTTCACTGATTTCAAACCCAAGGAATTCAATGGTTTGCTGAAAGAAATTGCATTTCTGCTTTTTAAGGGTAAGACCACTTTTGTGTAATGCGTTCAATACTTCTTCTAGCCGAGTTAACCCTTCATCAACTGTAGATGCCGGTATCAGAATGTCATCCATGTAGATGACAACATATTTGAGCTCGGCTAGAACCTTGTGCATAACTCTTTGAAACACCGCTGGTGCGTTTGCCAAACCGAATGGCATCCGAGTATACTCATACTGCCCATCCGGTGTGACAAACGCAGTCTTTTCTATGGACTCCTCTGCTATGGGTGTCTGGTGGTACCCCGACGCAAGATCAAGAGTCGTGAATACCGTTTGCCCAGACAATTGATCCAGCAAATCTTCAATTCTAGGCAGAGGATAGTGATCACGTTTAGTTTTATTGTTGAGCGCGCGATAGTCCACGCAGAGTCGTTTTTCACCTGATTTCTTGTTTACCAAGACAATCGGACTGGCATAAGGTGATTTTGACTCCCGTACTATCCCGCACTCAATCATGTCATCTATCATGCCCCGCACCAGTTGGCGCTCCGAATGAGCCATCCTATAAGGTCTGTACACAATAGGTTCAGAATCCTTAAGTCGGATGAGCATCTCGGCTTCTGTTGTATAGCCTAAATCATGCAACTCAGTCGAGAAACAGGTTGAATATTTGTCCAGTAAATCGTCCAACTTCTGTTTCTCAGTTGAAGACAATTCTGCTCCGCACCTAATACCTGATGTATCCTGCAGATCTTCCTGCTCATTTGTAACCGTTACACTGTGAACGTGCTTCACTGCGTCTAGATATCTAGCTCGAGTGACTAGGGACCCCTTTGCAATGGTTAGAGGCGTTGTTCCTAAATTTTGTACTAACAGCAGACATTTCCCAAGATTAACTTCATATTCGCCTGGTAGAAGGAAATACTCATTACCAAGACAGCCCCTCACAGAACCACCAACGTACATATTCCCGCTCAACTTTTCATCTGCAATGACGGGAATAGCTTTCATCGTGCCTTCCGTAACGGTGGTGTCGTCTTCGGATTTTAAAACTAACTTCGTCTCGCCACACTGATCAGCCTTATCGAATTCCAAATCTGATGACGTTTTTGTGATGCGTACGTTAGGTCGTTCGGTGAAAGTATGTCCCAAAAGAACAGGATTATTTATCAGATGGTCATCAATTATGAAAACCTCCACTCCTTTTTCAATGACGCCCTGAACCTTGATAGTCACATGAGTACGCCCTAAGGGAATGTACGATATATTACCTAGGCCCCGCAGTAATGGTCCGCCTACAGTTGACCAGGATAGTCCTAACATTTTTGCATCTGATTTTCGAATAAGAGTAGCCTCGCTTCCCAGATCAACTTGACATGCTATAGGTTTTCCATTGATTTCGATTACCATTCTGTATTTGCTGCTGGAATTAACATCTGAAGTGTCACGCAAAGGGTCTTTGTCATTGATCCGTGTAAGATTGGAATCTTTTAAATGTCCGTTCACGAGGACTCTCATTACGCTCTTGTCTTTAGGTTCAGGTTTGTTGACCTTTTTGGGACAATCACCGATTGCGTGACCAATCAGACGACAATATGAGCATTTAATAATAGGTTTAGGGCATTTAGAGCATGGGTGCCCCTTTTCCTTGCAATTGAAGCACACTACACTATCAGAGTTTTGCCGTGAGGTATTAACAGATTTCGTCGCGCTACTATTGGGGGCTCTCCTATCTCTCTTCGAGTCTAAGCTATTTTCTTTCGTTTGAACCCTTACAGATTTAAAGAATTGCAAAACCTGTTCCGTCTTCTCAAAATTAGCCGCTTGAGCTCCTACCCTAACTCCGCGATCATCTACGCCATGAACAATGCAATCGATGGCTTCCTTGCCGAAAATTTTGCAGCGATTTAATAAGTTCAATTTCGTGAAATAGTACATTTCCAATGATTCACCGAAACGAGCCCTTTTAGCCAGCATTTCTGTTAATAATTCTGCATAATTTTCGGTTGCCGGAAATGATTCTGCTAAAAGTACCTTCCATTCGGACCAAGTTCGTTTCAAGGACGGTAACCCCTGGTACCATAATTTAGCGTGCCCACTTAGCTTTGGCAGAGCATAGTGGATGGTTTGTCTATCATTCCAATTATATATAGCCGAAAGGCACATTCATCGGCTTTACTCAGCCAAATAGTAATGGGTTGCTCTTTGCTTAGGGGGTCAAAGTCCGGAACGACATTGTTCAGAACAGGAAAACTATTATGATCGTTATTCTGTTTCTTGAACACATTCAAAAATTCTTCAAAGAAATGAGATGTTGAATCAAACCTGAGCTCGTTGTCCCTTCCCGGGCTCGGTCTCCGATTTCGGAGCTCAGTGAACCTCACGGTTCCCTCATGATCCCTCTCGGGTATCCGTCTCCGATTTTGGAGCTCCATGGACCGCCTGGTCTCTCCCACGTCCCTCCCGGGACTTGGTCTCCAATTACGGTGTCTCCCGAACCTCTCGGTATTTTCACTTCCGCTAACGGCACTCGGTCTCCTAATAACGAGCTCTGTCGCTCCCTCACCTCTTCCGGAGCTCCGTCTACGTCTGCGTAGCTCTAACTCCCTCAGTCGCGCACGTTCCTGGATCTCCTGGCGCTCACGCTCATTCTTCAGCTGGCTTTCTAAAACGCGTAATCGCTGCCTCTCTAGCTCTAACTCCTCCTGCAACCTCTCGTTGCGCAAATAACTTCGGCTGCGAGTGTGGCTTCGTGTGTATACGCTTCTCCGACTGTTAGAGTAATTCCGTTCGCGACTACGCCTGCGGCTGCGACTACGACTTTGCCTATCAATTGATGAAGCAGCACCAGCACTTCGCTGTCGACTGCGACTTCGTGCGGTAGCACTGTTGCCAGCACGGCTCCGACTGCGACTTCGCCTAGGAGTAGATAAGGTTCTTTCTGACCTGACGTGTCTTCGCTTACTGGTGGATGCTGTTAGATGCTGTTCAGCGGCAGCAATCTTTGGCCCTGGTAGCACTGGACTCCTCGGAGATGCCTGCTCCCCTGGTGCATGGTCATCGTCGTCCTCCATAGTAGGTAATTTCCAGTCTGAAACTTGAAGAAATAGGCATGTACATGTTGTCGCAATCGTCATTGACGGAAGGAGCAATCAGATGCTGCCTAATAGACATGGTCGACCCGTTCGTGCGTTAACTCAGAAAATCTAACCTGACAATAATTATACTTAGACCATTTAATACGTACAGTACGGTCCAGCTTGATCCGGCCCGACCCGACCAGCACTAATCTGATCCGGTCGGTTCCGGTCCGACGCCGTCCGGTTCGGCCCGGTCCATCCGGTTTACATCCGGTCCGGTCCGGTCCAGTTTGCATCCGGTTTCGTCCGGCCCAACCCGATCAGTACCTTTTCGATCCGGTCGGTTCCGGTCCGACACGGTCCGGTTCGGTCCGGTGTCCTTCCGGCTTCGTCCGGCCCGACTTGGACCGATCCGGTCCGGTCCGGTCCGGTCCGGCACGGACCGATCCGGTTAGATTCGGTTTACACAAACTTTTATTGTCTAAAGAAATTACCGAAGTTTCACTTATAAGACAACTTAAAAAAAAGATTTACGCAATATTCAATCAAAAATTCAATCAATATTGATTCATGTACCCAGAAAATAGATATAAGATAATAATTTAAATTCACGTTAAAAAAAGTATTACAACGTAAAATATGTATGGATATCAATTTAAAGAGCTCGCCCGCACAATTAATTTCTGTGGAAATTATAAATTTGCGTAAACATAGATACATAATGCGTTAAATTAACGTTCAACTATTGCTCGTAGCTCAAGTTAATACCAATCCTCGTAAGTTATAATATAGTTATGATTATGACGCCGCCGAGATATCTTTATAATTTTTGACTAAATTAGATCATACCAGTACCTCAACGGATTAGCTACTTTTTGATATGCATCCAGTTTAGAGCGGTGATATAATAAAATGTATATTAAATATATAAAATATGTATAACCAAGGAGGAAACAGAACGTACCAAGAATCCCCTGATTTCAATTGTTTCCTAATAATTACAACTGATATTGAACTCAAGTCACAATCAGATTGTCGCAAGTTATCGATTTTAAGTTAAGAGAAAAAAAACAACCAATTTAACGGTTACATACCTTCGTGTGGGCCCGTGATTTTATCCCCGCTTCTGAAGTTGTAACAGCACTCTGCTGTTGTCGGCGTCTTTCGAGGTTATTGGAATAAAACAACGTTATACGAACACTCCACACTTCTATATTAGCGAACAAATCAATTAATTATCACCCAGACAAGCTACTGCTAACAAGTCCACCGTTCAACTGCCTCGTTCGACATCGGCACGGCCTACCCCCTTCCACTTATATTGCCAACTACCCTCAGACTAATCATTACTGATAATATTGATAATCATACCACCCTCAAAGTAATGAAGGTTACACGCGTAAGCGAATAATTTGCCTCCTCGCTCGGCCGAAACCCCAAAACGGATACAGCTTCGCTACTGTAGATGGCTTCGAGTAGGAGGCTCGGCTGCAAGGTTTCCTGCAGCACACATTGATACCGCAAATCCTACTGCCAATATCGTGCGCGGTAAGCGAGCGAGCTGGACGCGTCCGAAGTGCAGCTATTGAGTTAAAATATTAATAATTATCTCTTCAAAGGAAAACGGACTTAAAAAGTATCAGCAAAAGTGTTCATATCTCTGTGAGTGTGACAAGGACTTACGACCATACGTTGCCGTGTTGTTTACTTCTAAACTCGCTAGTCGATAACAACGTGGTGTTTCGTGGTTACTTACCGGAGCAATAGTGCATTGAGTTCTAACTGCATATAAATATGGACTAAAATATAAATTAAGTGCAATGGTGAGTATTTTACGATCACCTAAAAATCTTGGCAGTGAATCCCAGCCTGACTTGACAAAACTAAGAGATGAAGATACTATAAGTAAATCTCAAATGACGTGCAGAAAACGTAAAGAGCCAGATCCGGACTTATCCTTACGAGATGACATTAAATGTCTTAGGAATGATATGAACTCGTTTCTGGAAAAAAATTCCACCACGCAAAACGAAATAATGATTAGAATGCAACAAGATATCACAGAAATAAAAGACCAACTGGGTGACATTAGGGTGTCCACAAACAAAGTGATTGAAGAACAAAAAGAACCGAAAAACGGAACTGAACCAGGTTAAAATTCAGTGTGCTCAGAACGAAAGTAGCATTAACTGTCTTCGAAGTCAAATAGATATCGTAAAAAACTTACAGCCATGCTCATCACAGTCGCATACCAAGGCAGGCTCCACAGGCTACGAAGAAGTTCTTACGAAGGCAGAAAAATATCATTATTGTTGGCGTTCCGGAGCTGATCGTGGAGAATAAAACTGATAAAATAAATTACGACACAAACGAAGTACTGAAAATTATCATATATAAAGTACAAAATGACATTGTAAGCTCTTGAATTGCATCTTTGAATCTTCATTAAGTTATAAAAATGCTTTCTAAGAAGGACGCCATTAAGAAAGTCTTCTCGAAAAATCCAAAATCATTGTACCACATCACAATGGAGAAAGTTATTGGTGTTATATGAGAGACATACGATTTTTTCGAAGATTATTCTCCATTTTTGGATCAAGTAAAGTTATTATAGTGTTATTGTAGCGTTTCTGTGTCAGCGTGATTATTTACATTCGGATAAAAAAAAAATTTTATTTATTTTAGATAGAAAATATGCTGTCTACATTTTATTGTTTGAAACTTCCTCATACAATTGACGTCTACATGTTCTTCAAAGAACTTCGTCGTGCGGCTATATCTCTTAAAGATGAAGGGATGAAAGCAACTGGATATTGTGAAGATTGTTGCCGTCACTATTGGTATCCTGGAAATGATGCCCATGAATGTGAATTACGACATTTATACTGCCCGTTAAGTGTAAACGTACTGTTTTGTAGACGCACCGAAGAATAACGCATAAGTTTAAATTATTCCAAAATATTGTAGCACAATATTAAGAATAAACAGTTTTAATATCTATGGAATGTTATTTTAATGCCCTATGAACCGGAGGAACCACTATTCGGTGTCCGCGCAGTGGCATATTCCGAAAAGTTAACGGGCACTAATATTCCCAAATCAACGAGACGCTCGAGTTCCTCGTCTACTTTGCGCTCTCAAGTTTTCAAACGTTTGTAAAAAAGAACTTAATTCAGAACCAGCGAGTCGATATCGTCGTTTGACATATTGTAGCAAAGGGTTCAAATCAGGAGTTAATAGCCCGGAGGTCGTTAAGTGTATAAGACAACAGCGGGCTGATGCAGGGATATAAATGTTTTCAAACCACATGCTCGACAATGCCGAATTATAGGTCATGTAAACCCTACCGAAAGCAAGACATTAAATCCCTTGGTATTAGCCGGGTTATAATGTTGTACTGAATTTCATTATAACCCGCTGGTTAATAATATGATTTCACTTTTCATAATTCTTATTACTATATGCATAAAGTTTAATTTTGCTAAACACAATTTGTCCTAGGCCATGGCCTACTTGATTTGACAAAATAAATGAAGTTTGCCTCCGTGTGAACCCCGGTCCGGAGGAGCGCGGTGTTCGAAATTCGAATTTCGAATCTAGGACCACGGCTTGTGCTTTCGAATTTGGAACGTCGCGCGCCTTCATTTGTTCACGCGTGACGAACAAATCGAGTTCTTGTAGGTGCCTATAGAAGATTTAATTTCAAAAATAATATTGAAAATGTCGAGTGATGAAAGTGTTTTGACTCCTGAGTTTATCAAATTAGATGCCATAGGCATTGTCAACAATCTGCTGCCAGAGAAGTCAAAGGAAAAATACCTAAAAGCCTACAACGATTTTGACAAATGGAAAGCTGTAAAAGGCGTAAAGTCTGTGTCTGAATCAGTGCTTCTGGTCTATTTTGAATATTTGTCAGCTACAAAGAAGCCAAGTAGCCTGTTTTTTTGTCTCGCATAAGGTGTGAAAAGTAGAGTATACACCTCGGGGATAAGACTGTTTTAGTCTTGGGCGGTTGAACCCCTCACTGCACTCAGGACTCAGTCTTAATTCCCTCGCTTCGCTCAGGAATTAACTTATAACTCCCTCGCTACGCTCAGGAGTTAAATTATGAGTCCTTCGTTACGTTCGGGATTCAATTCGCTCCCGTGACATAAAACAGTGCTTTATCCCCTTAGTGTATAATCTACTATTAGTTCAATGAAAACAATTGCTCGTGCATTGAGGTTCAGGCGAGGGTGGTTTTCTATAGAGTGACAAATCATGCACGTGTTGCTAGAATTTTGCCGCAATACGTTCATAACTACGCAACCAGAATCGTGGTGCATCTCGTCCAATTCACGATTAAGCAACCGATCACAATTTAGGCATACACGGGAATCATTCGTAAAATCTGCCGGAATATTGTTCATATTTTCCCTAGACACGATTGCGATTTGAATTTTTTCTTCATTGTCTTGCGGTATCCGTCGCAGAGCACGAGCAGCAAATAATCCATTGCAAACAAAACAATGGTCCCTACCTAATTGTAATGCCATTGCATTTTATTTCTTGCCACATTTATTCGGTATTTGTGTGGTATAAGTGCATTTTGCTTTGACATTGACATCAGACATGCAATAGATAACGTCTTCATATCATCACAAAAGAGGTTAAGGATTAACACAACACAATGCCGGGAAAATAAATAAAATCTGCCTGTTGATATAAAATCGATCGTATCTCGGGAACGGATTCGGAAACCGTGGTAGCACCCGAAGGCACTTTTGATCAGGGCACGTAAGTCTACAACATATCTAAATTTCATGAGAATTGACTGAAACCACATTTTCCTAACAAATTTTTCGGGGTCCTTTACATAAGTTTTGTAGCAATGAGTTAAAACTATTTAAACAGAGTCTAATAAAATGCAACTTATTTAGGTATTCTTTTACTTTTGACAATGTAACTGTCCGTTTAAGCCTACAACTGGATATACATATAAAAACCGATAAATAAAGCTTAATTAGAAATAGTGATGATCTGATGATTATGAGAAAAAGAGAGATTTTGTTTCATAAGTTGAAATGGCGACAACTGACATAAGTATATTTTCGAGTTACTATTTATGTAAATGTCAAAAAATGTTTTTATTTTTAATTATTTACAAAGAAGATTTATTTTTAAGTTATTTGGCGGTGTTAGAATGGTTCAAGCGCAAAATGTAACAAAATCCAAACAACATTATTTTTTCATTTGGACACTGTTGCTTTTCGATTTTAGCTGTCAAACTAATATGACTGACAGATCATTAAATAAGGTTTTTTTAGGAATACCACGTAGAGTGGTCATGCCTTCAGAAATAAAATAAAAATATTTTTGAAATTTTCACTTACGTGTTTTTTACAGAAATGTTTAAGATGGAGACTCATGTTTTTTTTAAGAAAATACAGGGTGATTTCGGGGTCGTGGATCAAGAACCACTTTTCAGACTTTGTATCTGATAGCCATTTCAAAAAAATTGTAGTGACACGAAACAACCTCATTTCATTTTTAAATTATTTTATTGAAAAAAAAAACAAAAATTACAAAAAAACATGGTTACCCTACTGTCTTTGGCGGATGGCATGGAGAGTTGACAGTGGGGTAGGGTGACCAAGTTGTATGAAAAAGTATTATTTCCCATTAACATTTGTAAAAAAAAGAAAATTATTTCAGTTATGAACCTTCATACCGAGTGTGATGTTGTCTACTTTTAATTTTTGACCATGTACAATTATTTCGGATCACGACCCCAAAATCACCCTGTATATACTTTTAAGTTTACTAAAATGAAATAAAGATAGTATGATAAAGTTAAATACTTTTAGAGAAATATCATATTTCATAAATTCGGATTTTATTTTTTTCCAGCTGAAACACTTGATTTTTTTAACAGAACTTTGCACAATTGTACTACTAGATGTAAGTAACCATAGAAAAAAAACAGCTCTTAATCATGAAGGGCATTTTTTCTTCCCTTATCCTGCTACGGCCTTTAAAAGAACATTTCTAAACTTTTATGGGCAATTTATAACAAAATAAATAAAATACTAAATAAAACTTTCCGGTGTCCAAAACTGCTTGTTTAGAAACTGTCGCTACATGGTGTGCTATTGCATTGTAACATGTAATCACACACGCGCGAACACACACATACACGCTTTAGATAATAGATATAGTCATTTGTATAAGTACCTTTTGAATATTTCTCTTTTTTGAGTATAATCATAAACATCAAACACTTTAGGGGGAGAGCACTGCTTATCTTATAGCACATGTTTCAACCTATTTAGGAAGTAGTGTTCTAGCGTTAAGGCAAATCTGTAAAAGATGTTTTCGGATATAAATAAAAATTCTCAGGTAGTAAAGGCAATCGCATATATGGTATAGGTATAGCTAAGCCTGGGTAACCATCTGGTTGAACTTCCAACTTCACAACTTCGGGGTGTAACAGAACGCCATTGCGCTCCGTCACTTCCACATTGAAATATTTTCCAAGAGACAGTCAGATAAATTCATGGTTTCCCCGTTGAAAGCATTATTAAGAAAATAGTCGAAAATAGGAGTCTTGGCGAAAGCACAACCATGTCATATATGTAAATGCTAAGTAGTTCCGTATGCTTTAATGAGTTTCCTAAATAAGCTTGAGCTTGCCATTGAACAAGCACTATAAAACAAAAGAAAATACTTAAAGTAGACATACGGGGGAGTTTTGTCGAAAGCTGAAACGGAGACGCTTCGCCCGCTTCGCTTGCTCGGTCGAAAAGTAAATATTTAATAGAAAGAATAGGCGGGTGTTAATTATATTACTAATTAGAATTCTCGACTTGGCATTCAATCATACAAACTAAGAACGTAAGATACAAACAATGCATAGAAAATAAGCAGACCTATATAATGAGTCTAAAATCATAACAATCTGTCGGGCGGTTGACGAGTTTCAATTTTATTAGCAAATATGTAGGGTACTTCCTTCCTCACAACACGAGAACATGAATTTTTAGTTGAGGCAGCGCCACTGTTACTTGAACCCTGGCACGCATCGATATCGCTAAGGTTGAGGGCTCTCTCTATTCTGGACGGCAAAACGTTCGGTTCAGATGGGATGGGAAAAAGTGTGGAACAGCGGTGACGTCACGTCGGGCGAAACGACGGAAGGTATAGCGTGGTTGCTTACGGTCGATTGGTAGGAGTGGGGGGCACTGGTGGGAAAGAGTAGGCTGTATCGGATGTTCGTTTTGACGCGAATGACTTGTCAATGGCTATAAAAGCAAGCGGCGGACTGCAGTTGGGGCTTTTTGTGATTCGGCGGTGGGCTGTTAACATACCTCTGGCTTGTAGCACAAATCTATCGGTGGGTTTCGAGTAATTAGGGTAGGGAATTCTCTGTTATGCTGCGGCGCGCTGCATGATACGGGGATTTTCTATCTTAATATTATAGTTTGTTTAATTTTGTGGGATTTAGTGTTGTAGTATTTTTTAGTTGAAATCCTATCGTTATACCAAGGACTTTGGAGTAACGAAAGGATGTGTTTGATATTTTTACTTAAGTTTCTTTGTGTTAATAATAGTACATTGTTTATTTCGTTGTAAAAGCCAGAACGTTAACCAGATTACAGTTAATCTGACGGGGTACATACAACCTAACGGCTGTCAAGCGTGTTTACCCCGGAGCTCCGTAAATTACCAGATTGGGGTGTCCGTCTGGCATCACCTCTTTACCAACATAGGTGATGCGTCTAGGCCCCCCTGTACTCTCGGTGTCCAGCTGACGATCTGAAGCATGGCTGGCACGATTGAAGGCTCAGCACAGGAGGTTACTCCGCTTGCGGATGACGTCAGTATCCGAGGTGCAGTCTTGTTAAATATATTTATATATCCAATTTATATACACAATAGGGTGTTCTACTGACACCGCCGAGCTCTCGAGCGTGTCGGGGGGAACGCACAACACACAGGTGTGTCAGGTTTCTAAATCCTAGCTTCGCCGGCTAGACTTTACAGCTTAAAGTAGGGACTTCACGGCCTTATTCGGAACTAAAACCAGATTCCTGGAATTAGTTGCGAATAATGCAGAGTAGGGATGGGAAGGGGTAGTGTTAGGTTAAATTCATACACAGGGATAATATTAGGCATTTAGGATGGGTAATATTTCTGTAAGTGAAGTGTTTTATTTCCAGGATCACAGTAGGGATTCTTTTAGTGTTTGAAGTGTTTCAGTCGCGGAATAGTTATAGCTCCGATGGCAGAGAAAGAAGTGTCTTCAGTATACGTGTAAAAGTGTTAAGTGAATAGTGAGATAAGTGGATTCTTAAGCAGCTAGTTTTAGGGATTTAGCATAGGCCTGATAGGGACCTAGTTACGGTGAGGCTGAGAATGCCGATCCTAGTGTGGTATATTTAAAGTGATCAGTGTACGTTGTGAATAGGAGGTGGGCATATACCCAGAGTATTGGGACATGTCTACTAGGGACTGATGTCTAGCAGAGCCGTACATCAGACGTTTTCCACGATGGGTAGCTGAACGCTCATGACGTGGTTAACTCGTTTTCTAATAAGGGGAATTCGGTGGGCTACGTGTTACGGTTCGGCATTTTTGGCTTCAACGGGAGCTAGGCATGCTAGTGATAGGGCTTAGAGCCGCTAGGAGTGATAGGGTTAATAAGGCATCAGCGCCTTCAGTGGTAGTGTAGACTAGAGATGCCCGCGAGCATCTGAGTGGCCTAGCAAAACAGCTTACCCTGTTTTGCGAAGCTAGAATATGTAGAAAGCTGTAAGGGTAGCGCGTCATTCCTCATCCTCCTACTCTTGCTGGCAGCGTCAGTAGCTAAAAATAGCACGTCGCAACATATACAACCAAGGATAACTTTCGCAAGATTAGGGTAGTCAAAGTGTAGCGCTTAGACTAGCAGGTATCCTTGGTTTAGGAATTTCAAAGTGCTGTGGTGGGAGACTTGCCCTCCTTCGACGACACGCCCCCGTCAGCAAGAGGCAGAGAGAGACGCTTACAGGTGTGGTCGGGGATAAATTATCTATACAAATATAAAACCTTATTTCCAAGCGCTAGGGATTATAGGAGCAGCCAGGTGAGAAGTCGGTTAGTTGAGCTACGTAACGCTCTAAGTTTTACATTAATAGGACCATTACAACGACTAGTACGGGCAGAGTAATCTCTAGGCTCCTCTCAAATAGGCTAGTCCTAAGTAAAACCCTATTAGAATTAGTTTCAAGCGTGTATTTTAATGATACAAGCTGCCAGCGCAGCCCAATCTTAGTTAGGTAGCGTTTAGGTCAACTGAGTAGTGATGTGTGTAAGGATAGATTAGGTCGCGAATATTAGTAGAGATGAAGAGTCCAACGATCCTACCAGCTTCACATTAAAGTTCAGGGGTTACTTACGGTTCACAACACTAATAGGGTTCTACCATAGACGATCACAAGGCCAAATCATTTTCATAAAGCTCGTTTTTCTCAAAGCGTCTTCAGTAAAGTTTAGTAAGTTTTCGCGGGGGGGTAGCTTAGTGGGGCTATTAGCAGAGGGGGTTAATATAATAATAATATTGAGAGGGGCGTACGTGACAGGGGTTATATAAACAGTCAGTGTTGCAGTCTAAGTGAACTCTTCTTAATTTTTCCTCGTTTGTTTCATTTGCATTTAGTGTTTTCTCGTAGATAATGCTTCTAAACATTCATCATTTTTTTTTGCAGAAATAAAACAAACCCTGATTTTTTGGATCTCCTAACCAGATGTCTTCGCACATTCGGAAGTCTTCGAGTTTACTTTCTAGAATACTCATTTCGACTTCTACTAATAAAGTAGCTATTGTTTTTGTCCTTTGTAGGTAACTACGCTGGCGATATTTTTGTCATTTTGTCAGTTGTCTCCACTGGTGTAATAAATTTACGATAGTCAATATTATTTGGGCCAAGAAGATACAAACCGCAGGTTCTGAAACCATTTATTATTGTGTCATTTGATGAGTCATTTTTTATGCACAGGTCCAAAGCTTTTGCGAAATCCTCACTTTTTAACTTTGTAGTTTGATTATCTGTTTGTTTTTACTGTTTTCAATGGTGTGTGTAGACTTTCGCAGGAGAGCGATCTAGATATTTTTTCTCTCTGCCTCTGGTAACTGGGAAAAGAATGTAATTTTTAATCAGCCAGGGTTAGAATATCTTTGTGATTTGTTCATAAAAAGTTTCTGCAGTCATCCATCTCGAGTCAGATCGACCTATACACCAATTTCGTAGCATGTTTAATATTATGCTACCAGCTAGTATTTAGCGTTCACTTGTATGGAACCATGACTAAAGGTAGTTGCATATTTCCGTCAGCTGACACAGTCACCCAAAACGGTTAAGCACTCTTTTTCATCATTAGCCGCTCTACTGTAAACTCTATTGCTGTCCTTTTTTACAATAACAGTGTCTTTAGGACTCAAGTAGAATGTTGTAAATTTTTATTGTTAGCTCCACAGTTTAGTTTAAATAACCTATAATACAAGTAATGTATAACTTGAATTAATATTTCAAAAGATCTCTGAGTAGTTGAGCTATTCAGACTGTTGAGAATAAGCACCCAAATATCAATATTCAGTTTTTTATTGCATTATTAACGTCTGTTGATGTTCATCTATCTATCTTTTATATATATATTACGCGAAGCCGATCTTTATAATGCCCATCAGATCTACAGTTATGGACCGACTTTGATAAATTATATACCATAGGATTCGTCCCATCCTGCAGATGTGAAATACGGTCTTAGTTTTTATTATTTTTGTCTTGGGAACTGGCTATGGTATGATTCCGGATGACATAAAATTAAATACGAACTAAAATGTTCCTGTAAGAAATATCTGGTACAGCATTACAATATAAAACTTTTGAGTCGAGAAATACTCAATATCATTAACAATAAACGAAAGTATAATTACTAATTTGTTAACAATACAATACATAATATTCGGTCTAAGTATTTACAGTTTATATAAATGACATATGTATTGTGTCAACTTTTTTTTTATTGTGCTCTAATTATCTCAATATTAAATTGTCATGGTTTATACTTCAAAGAAGTTGATATACAAGCCAATGACGTTTCAAATATACGTTCCGTATATCTTGACTGATATTGATATCTGCCAAAACAATGACAAACCAAATTAAACTTTACGTTGTGAGTTACAGAACTGTTTCTGAGTTAATCATAGATAAGCTGCAAAACATTTTGAAAGAGAAGAGGCTAGCTTTGTCTAAGTGTGTGTCTCTTCCACCTATTGCCATGCCAGTAGGGTGATCATAAGCAAAGAAGTTCAATCAGTAGACGTTACTTATTGGTGGATTCAGATCAAACCGAAGAGAAAACAATGTTGCACTAATAAACGTTTACGACGCCAATAACGTATTCGACGTATATGCCATTGATTCGACAAAACGACGAATATACCCGTTATGGTGACGGCGTCCAATGCGATATCAACCTACATGCATTTCTATTGATAGTGCGCTTAAAAGGTAAAATACTTTAACAAAATTAAGACGTCAGAAAAATAATTAAACCCTTTAATTGTCGACAACATGGGAGTTATAACGTACGTTGTCAAAATCACCTTCGTTCTTTAGTTGATGTGTAAGTGTCACTGCTGTTCATAAAGTATAGCGTTCAAGGGGTTAATTTGCTATTCATCAATGTTTGTCTGAGGATGTCAAACGCAAAGTTGAACCCTATAGAAATGCATGTAGGTTGATATCTCATTAGAGGCCATGACGGGTATATACGTCGTTGGCTTCGGACCGTTGGTGCGCAATATAGGTACGTTGTTAGCGTCGAAAAGGTTAATAATACTCGAAAAGTTAGAGGACATGTATATTTCTCTTTGTTACGTTTCAGTAAACATGTCCAAAATAAGGGGGTTAATGGTCACGTTAAACTGCCACGTTCTAAAAGGGCGTAGGTACATTGAAAGGATGAATAAGATTACCACTATTGGTAACATGTTCAATTAAAAGTTAAAATTATACTGTATCAGTGTCACCTGCAACAGTGACAGTGCCGGTTTACAGGGGGTCTACCCGAAACACCCGAAGATCGAAGTTCATTATATTTCCTTCTCGATCACACCAATAAGCAAGTGTTATAGAGATAGATATAACGAAAGATTTTAACCCAGTTACTTCACTTGACAAAATAGACCTCACAACTGTCATGCCAAAACCACACGATGGACCATGATGGGCCACGTACAAGACGCAGTTATGCGGTGGAACGAGATGCAAATATGTTTTTTTTATGATTGACTGACTGGCGATTGGCCTTAGTCTCACCTGATGGAAAGCGATGGCCTTTAATGCATAACTGCGACCTATACGTTGGCCCATAATGGCCCATTGCGTGGTTCCGGCATCAAATGTTAATACCAATGTTGCCAATGTCGCATGCATCGTTTTTTTCTAGATTAGATAGAATAGGTAATGAGGATACTAAGAGTATTTCTAAAGAGATCCTATACGAGTACGAGTTCCACCAAGGGGGACGGAAAAGCTGTTACCCACCTAAATTGAGAATTTGTCTTAAACAGCTGGCGCCTTATCATAAACAACCTCTTTAATTTGGGCGGGTATGACGTGGACATGATAATGAGCCAAATAAAAAAGTGGAACTATGACAAAGACTACAAATGATGTATCTCTCTCTGTCGCTCTTATTCCATTTAGTACATGACCTCGGTAGTGGTATTATTATTTGAAAATTTCTCAGGGGTACTCTAAGGGAGGGTAGGATAGGAGTCATATCACAGAACATTCTTAATTGCGGAACTATGACAAAGACAACAAATGATATATCCCTCACAGTCGCTCTTATTCAATTTAGTAAGTATATGATATGATCATATCGCTCGCTAACGGTATTATTATTAGACGTCTTCTCTGGGGTACTCTGAGTTTGCGTACCTTATTAGAGCCTTATTTAGACAAGAGAAGCCATCAGCGCACATTACCGAACAAAATATTTTATAAATTGGGGGAGGTAACACACACATAAAAAACCACACATACAAAATATTTTCCTATTACTACGCACCATTACACTGAAACAATCAACGCACACACATTCAAAACACTAAAATTATCTAATTATTATCAGATGGCCAAATTGACTGAAGTTGCTAAGATGCATATTTTTTCATAGTTAGTAGGTATATCTTATTTCTTGAAATAAGGCTGACATTTACTGTAAATTTGACGACTAGCCGCGTGATGATCAAGCACGAATGTTTTTAAATCGACTTTGTAATTGACCTTCCGAATACGCATATTCTATCCCGTGGCTTCGCTTGCATTCTTCGTAGTACGTCGACGCGGCGAAGCCGCGCGGGTAACTAGTTAATTTTATACGACGTCCACTTTAGTTTTAGTCTAGTTAGGAGTGATTGTGTGACTGGTGGCTCCGGTTTCGAATCCCAGTCAGGGCATTTATCAGTGTGACGGTTTAGCATGAATAATTGTTCCCGAGAATCCCGAGTAAATGGTGATGGAGGCTTTTCTATATATTTGATTATATATCTATCTATCTATATAAGTGTTAGGAGTGATTGTGTGACTGGTGGCTCCGGTTTCGAATCCCAGTCAGGGCATTTATCAGTGTGACGGTTGAGCATGAATAATTGTTCCCGAGAATCCCGAGTAAATGGTGATGGAGGCTTTTCTATATATTTGATTATATACATATCTATCTATCTATATAAGTATTTATATCGTCGCATAGTCCCAAACTAAGCAAAACATGTACTATGGGGTACAATGCTTAGTTTGGGACCAGGTCGATTTGTATTAGATTCTCCACAAATATTTTATTTTTATTTTGTATCGCCTATCTCATCTATACATATTATAAAGCTGAACAGAGTCGAAAGTCTGTACATGGAAGATATTCGAAAAAAAGTTTAACGATAACAACACGCTCCAACGGTTTTTAGAATTTTAGTCTGTTTACTTGAATAAATTTAATTGAATAATTGAAATAAAACGACAATAAATTAATTGCCACACATTGCACAGTGCCATCTTTTGAGAACAAGTAAACATTAAGTCAAGGGGCTTGCAATGGGTGGAGCGCGCCGCGTTAATAACCTAACGCTCGAAAACCCCGACGCTAGCTGTCAGTCGCGGGCCGTCGCCGTCCGAGCATGTACGTGCGCGTCGTTTTGTGATCCGCTGCCGCGCGCCGCCGACTTGATCGCGACGAACCGCGCGTTAGTACGTAATTTTTGTGTGATTTAAAAAACCCACGATGAAACCGATAACCGGCCACACATGTTCTGTGTATATGGTTGTTTGAATACCCGAAAGAACGTCGGTGTATCTTTTTTTCTGTTGCCTACAAATTTTGAACGGTAAGTTTTTTTATTTTAGTTTGGTATATGTAATAATAAGTACTTATTTAGTGTTGGTTGGTGTTTAAAATTATTGGTTGGTGTTTAAAATTATCAAGTTGTAAGTTACAATACAAATAAATACGATACGAACCACCTGGCTACTTGTTAGGTACTTATAGCTTAAACTCACCATTTGCGACGATTTAATTATTAAGTAACTAACTGCAATTTTATTCAAAATGAAACACGCGTTATTAGATTTATTTTATTTATTTTTATTTTACTTGATTAGCTGCATAATAGTTGTCCTATTTAGGTAGTTGTCCTTTATTGTGGCCATAGCATTTGAAACACGGACAAAGTGTAGGTATTTGTAGCTGAAAAACATAAGAAGATGACCTGTCCTGTTGTATGCAGTTGTGACGTGTTTGTTGTTGATTTGTATGTCCGACAAAACCTGTTGGTTGATGATTTGATATGTATTTATTTTTATTTTAAACCCAGTAGTTTCAGAGATGAAGGGAAGAATGGTAATTTTCTGGCTATTATCTTAAATAATTTCTAAAATAATTATTATAAAAATACAAAAAAAATATTTGAAATGCACACAATGAGCTCTTTCATTTTAAATGTAACACGATATATGTAGTTTGAAGGTACTTCCCCTACACGTACAATGGGGATGCATTTTTTATGCAAAACCCACCATGTAGGGTATCGTTAGATGTTTCGTTAAAAAAATATGAGATTTATTATTCTTGTGACGTAACATGTACTTAATTAATATCGGTTCACTGTACTTAAGCGACATCTGGTGAGGTAGAACATTTTTTGCATCATTGAAGTATTTTTGGCGTGAGAACCCTAGGGCTACACGTGCCGCGCGTGAATGAATACAAGTTATGCGATAGACAGAGGTGCAGAGAGTAGGCACGTTTCTTACGCCTAAACGCCGTTTTTGTTAGGTAGTGAAATTTCTGTACTTGTACTATTCCTCATTCAGTGATTAAGTCATCAAATAAACTAAAATGAGTTACGTAGTTGTAGAATCAACACACATATATCAAATCAACACGCGTATAATTGCATAAGAATAATTTATTAGACTAGTTACCCGCGCACCTCCTCCGCGTCGACGTACTACGAAGAATGCAAGCGAAACCGCGGGATAGAATATAGCCTATCTATTCGGAAGGTCGATTACAAAGTCGATTTAAAAACATGAATAAGATAACACATCATTCTTTTTTGAAAGAAGAAATAAAAATTAAATTTGGAACTGAGGTTCTATTGCAGAGGTGCTACCGCGAAATGAAAAGGAACGAAGTTCGTGTATCTCCCTCTCTGTCACTTGAATAAGTAAGTGCGGAAGAGAGGGAGAATAAACGAACTTCGATAGTTTTCGTTTCGCGGCAGAAGCTCACAATTCCATAATCTAACGTCATAATCTAAAGCCGGGTCCACAGCGCCATGTTTTTCGTGTTTGCAAAGATCAAACATGTTTTTCGAACACAAAATAGGCGTGGCCTCAATGTTAAGGCCGGTCCACTGCACCAAAAATCCAACAAAACATGTTTGTAAAACATGTTTGATGTTTGCAAACACGAAAAACATCGCGCTGTGGACCCGGCTTAACGCCTTTTACACGGTGATTATCATCACAGTACTGGGATTTCAATATTATCACAGATTTCAAAATTGTTTGGATTTTGCTTCAATATTTTTAAATATGCATGTGATACATATCGTTATATGAGTGTATTAAAGAATCCGAAGAATTCCGTAGATCGCTGCTTAAAAAATCCAATCCATCCATCCAGTTCTACAGATTTTTGTGTTTTTATTGCTTTATTGTACATAACGCTTTATTGTTGCTTTATTGTACACGGCAAAATGACAAACAAACAAAAAGGTGGGAGTAAAAAGGCTAGCTTATCCCTATATGTATGTAAAACTGCCACAGATATCAGATCCACTGATTTAAGTTGCACAATTTCAGAACATCTGATCTATTCTCTCTAATGCACAAATCAGTAAGTTTGAGAGAGACAAATAAGTGATATCTGACAGGTGTTCGCCTGTCAGTGCCTCCGCTTTCAAATATGCAAATTGTACTGAACTGACGTTTGTGACGTTTTGGATTACTTATACGGGATTAGAAATTTTGCTGTGCTTTTAAGTGGAGACATTTCGTTAGCAGCCGAAAATGATCGTACTAACTGTCCCGGTCTAACTCATCTTGCTTAACCATAAGGATTCAAAGAGACAACACTACGGATCTGTTGGTATTGTTAATTAAGAAAACTGGTCACTGTTCACATTGCACGACACGATATCGGTCACATTTCGATACATTTGTCGGAGCCGACACCGTTATCAAATCGGATAATGTGAACAGGGTCTTAAGTTAGGAAATGAATGGGACCCTTCACACGATTAATATAAGCCAAAACTGGGATGTCAATATTATCGCTATTTTCCAAATAATTCGTGTTTTGATTCAATATGCATCAATATTCACGTAAATCGTATGGTGATATGAGTGTATCACAGGATAATAATCACCGTGTAAAACGTCCCCATGAAATTAACGAATCACTAAGATCACTAAAATTAGTACTGCCTAGACCACAATAATATTGACACCTCAGTATTGTGATAATATTAATCGTGTAAAGGGCCACAATAAAAAATAAGTTAAATATTGACACAATACGTCTGGCATTCATGTCAACTGTAAATATTAAGTATTGTCTTGTAAACAAATTAATAATTTTACTTTCGATAATATTGAGTATTTCTCGACACAAAAGTTTTATTTTGTAATGCTGTACCAGATATTTCTTACAGGAACATTTTAATTCATATTGAATTTTATGTCATCCGGAATCATACCATAGCCAGTTTCCAAGTCACGTGTTAACCAAGCTAAATTTTGACACCTCGTACAATTCTACCAAGGTAAGCTGACCCCTCGCTTGTATGCGGCGTCATCGAACACAATTTTGGGGCTTATATTTGTCGTGGCATCCAGGATTTTTCGTAAATATCATTTTATTAATTTTCCAGGATAAAAATCAAAAAACTAAGACCTTATTGCACATCTGCAGCATGGGACGAATCCTATGGTATATAATTTATCAAAATCGCTCTATAACTGTAGATCTGATGGGCATTACAAAGATCGGCTTCGCGTAATATATATATATATATATATAGATAGATAGATAGATAGATAGATAGATAATAGAAAATTATTATTTTATTCCGTCATGACATGAATTATACGTAATTGTAATTATATCGCATCCATATTCACACGTATCGCCTCCTTTAAGTACTTAATAATAGCCACAAAGGAGAATATTTTCTTAAAAAAAAATATCTTTTTTTTCTGTCGTTTGCGGAGTAAATGTCAAACGTTTTGAGAGTCGCATTTTATACGTGTTTCCATGTCTTCCCGGAAAAATAAACGAATCTTTCGCGAAAGGCTCGATCGCGAGTGGCGGTTAGCTACAGACCGTGAACGCGACAGTCTTTCTCGCGGATCTTAAACCGACTCAGAACGGGCACTTCGGGTGGGTACAGTCAGTTCTGGAAAGATACAACGAAGCCCGCTTAGACGCGATGGCTCACAGTTCACAAGAGCGTGAACGTATTGGCGATTTACGGTCAGCGCAATTCGCGGAACGCACAGCTCGAGGCAGACCGCGAGCTCCATGCTGTTTTCTGGCTGTAGGGGATGACCGACGGTTATGTAGTATACGAGCCTGAAGAAGTTCCATGGGATCCGAAAAAAGGTTCTGCGTGGGACGTACAATCCACTTATTAAATACGCGCTGACATTAAACATCGGTCGGATGTCGGAAATATGCCGCTTTTGCAACGCTTTAAAATGGAATGGCTAGGCCAATGGACTGTGTTGTTTTGCCGGCAAAATTAGATTAGATCCGATTTTGGAACCACCGAAGCCATTAAAAGCGCTATTAACCGGGGAACACTCTCTGTCCAAACATTTTTTAGATTCCATCCAAGCCTATAATAGCTCATTCCAAATGACGTCTTTCGGTTCGAAATTAGTCCCCGGGTACATGCCCAGTTTAAAGTTGAGGGACAGGTTTACCACCGCATTGATGCATTGCTGCCCACAGATGTCCCAAAATTCCTGCAAATATACTTCGTGGCAGATTACTTGGAGCAGACCAATATTCGTGGACAACATATTCCAAACTCAAATCCGGGAATCTGGACTACATAATATGCTGCACAACGTAAATTGCTACATAAATAGTTTTAAAGCCGCATTATAATCTGTGCGTGACGGCCGCGAGAACTACAAGTGCGTCATCGGCGCCGACCGTCGCCCCGCCGCGGGCCACGCGGACCGCTACAACGCCCCAACCACGAACGAAGTTGCCGTCCTCTTGGTGGACCTGGAGTGGACCGCAAGGACGACGTAGTGCGCACGCGTGACGACCGCCTGCAGAGAATCAGCGAGAAGCACCGCGCGTACGACTCTCTTCAGTACCCGTTGATGTGCTTCCGAGGAGAAGACGGGTATAATTTTTCCATTCATCACGTCGATCCTCAAACTGCAGCTCTTAACTATACCAAATAAACATCAGCTTTGCAGTTTAATAGATACCGATTGCAGTTGCACCGTTTCAAAGGATTATATAGCCAATATATAGTCGATCTCTACGCCAAGATAGAGACTAAAAGGTTGTTATACATTCGCACGCATCAGAGACAACTAGGAGTGGAAAACTAAGTAGAGTTGCGCGATGCTTTGCAGCGCGACACGGATGCAGAAAATCTGGGCCGCAGGGTCATACTTCCCTCATCGTTCGTTGGCAGCGATCCATATATGGCCGAGCGCACGCATGACGCGTTATGTTATGCGCGGAAATACGGTCGCGCGTGGCGCCGACCTGTTTATAACGTTTACCTGCAATCCAAAGTGGCCTGATATCATGAACGAGCTCCTCGCCAGTCAGCCACCAACTGACAGGTACGTAGATCACTGAAGTCACAAAAGTTTTGAGATGCTCGAAAATTTAAAAATGCGACGCCACTGTTATTAAATTTTATTAATATACTTAATTTATACCTATAAACACTGACTTTAATTTTGTAATTCGCTATGCCAAAATCTTGGTTTCCGTGAGCCAATGCTTGGTTACCTACAGAAAATACCGAAATCGGCATATGCGTGCCTATCAAATTCGAGGAGTTCACTCGATTCCTCCTAGATCTCACCATCAGACCTTCACCAAATTTATATGGGACCAACTTGGGGGTACCTGCCGGCCAACGTGGTCAAGAGTTATCGAGGAACATATATACAAAAAAAGCAAATATGCAGACGAACTGAGAACCTCCTTCCTTCTATTGAAGTCGGTTAAAAAGCAAATTTATTTAAAAATAGAGCACAAGTAGTTTGGTAAAAGGGCTGTTTACGATGCGTACAGAAATTAAAGTTCTTAAAATGATCTATAAATATCACCATTTTTTTTTTATAGATGAACCGTCCGGTCTCAAGTGCGAGTTGAAAATTGGCTTATTCAGCGGTTTTATTTTATTGATAAGAAATGCAAATGATATGATTGATATCTATCTATGTTAAGGGACAAACTTTATGATGCAAACATTGATTCAAAGCTGTGGAGGATGCTGATATCCTAATTATCACAACAGCTCTTAAGATGGCCCCGTCAAATGAATATGTGACAGTGGTGGGGGAAGATATTGACCTTTTGTTATTTTGATTGGCTTCTGTAGCCCTGATATTTTTTTTTTTCTGAAACCAGGTAAAGGAAAGTTTTTACTAAGCCTATACAACCCTCATCCGACTGCTGACAAAATCCTATTGGACCATATATTGTTACTGCATGCGATGAGTGGTTGTGTTAGATGTGACAGCTTGTTGTGTAAAGGCGCTAAGCTATACCTTTTTGCTCTTTAAGCTTAAAGAGCCGAACGTTACATTACCAATTGATGTAAAGGTTTAATTCACCATTTTATTGAGCTATTATGGGCAGCTACTGTAGTAAGCTGTGATATGACCAGTACAGAGCCATATTACTTTATAGGACTGACACCAAATGGAGTTTACTAAACGTTCTGCGGATCTTCATACAACTAGTTTTCGCTGGTTGGGATGCCAATTTTTTAACTCGCACTTGAGACTGAATGGTTCCTCTAAAAAAAACTAAATGTAGAGAATTTTAAGAATTTTAATATCTACGAACAAGCCATTTATTTAAAACAGAAACAAAACAAACACAAAAGTTAATAGTTTCCGAGTTGCAAGCAAAAATCTAAAAATAAACAGAATTTTTTGTCTTTTTTGCGATTTAGTCAATGTTGCGTCACGAAATTGTGTTGGCAAACCTCAGATTCGAATTCAATTCAACACCCAAAAATACATATAACGGGTGATAACAAAAAAATGAGAATACATTGTGGAGGTATTTAAAATAAACTCTTATGATGTTAGTAAAAAAAAGTTATATTGTAGAATATATAGAAGAGTAATATTTACAAAAACGTTAGTGTACATTTGAATAAGGCCCGTGATCAGCTGTTCGTCGAAGTCTGGACATGATGTTGGAACAAGACCGTTGGACGGTTTTTTTCCATTTTTGGAACACATGTCTTGATTTTTTTATTAGTTGGACACAATTGACGGCTCTCGAATTATTTTTATAAACAAAACTGCTCAAATGACGGAAAAAAATCTTCAATCGGACGATATTGTGGAAGATTTGTGGGGTTACGTTTTTTGGCACAAATGGAATGTTATTTGCCTCTAGGAACTGTATCGTTTTTTTGACAGTGCGAAGATGCTTTGTCAGGCCAAAAAACATATTGTCAATTTGAATGATATTTACGAATAAAAGGCATCAATATTTTTTTCAAACACTCTTTTTCGTACACTTTTTGTTAGACTGTTAAACCACTTAGCTTGAACCACAGTTTCGATGTACCTTGTCAGAAATAGCCACATACGTGTATAGCTTCACATTTTGCTCAAACTTGTGCTTGTACTTGTGTTTTATGTCCTCTGGTGTAGTAGAAATATCGCTGGTATAGTATCGATCATTTCCAGGAATATGGGTTTTACTTAAAGGAAAATAATTTTCATCCTCCAAAATAAAAGATTTTTCTTTGTAATTGCGGGTCATCCAGCGACATTGTGACATAACCATCGATTTTTGCTCATCAGTGTATTCGGTGTTTCTGGGTGCCAAGCGTGGCGATTATGGCATATACCCCCCGTGAATTTGGGGGAGGCCTATGTCCAGCAGTGGATGTCCTTTGGCTGATATGGTGGTGGTGGTGGTGTATTCTGGTGCCCTTATCTTCTTTCTGCATTCCAAACCTATGTTTTTTAACGAGCTACAGGTGTATGGTTGAGTACATTTAATTTTTTTGGCGGCAACTCGTTGGCTTATGGAATCGTTATCGTTAAAAGTACTATGGAGCAGATCCAGCCTTCTCTTAGTCATTATCTTCGCTGGTCGACCGCTGCCACTTTTACGAGCTACCGTCAAGGATGCTAGGATTCTGTAAATAGTAGAAATTGGCACATTCTCCTTGTTAAAATGGTCCACTGTGTACTTTTTACCCAAGCTTATGTTGAAATTATAAAAAAAAAATACAAATGAGGTCTACGATTCTCAAAAGAGGTAGCAACAACTTCTTGAACAACTTTTTTTTTCTGGGTTGACAGTATTAATTTTATAGTTGCCCAAAGTTATTCTCATTTTTTTGTTATCACCGTTAGAATGGAAGAAATCAGAACTGTATCAAAGACCCACGAATAACATACGAGGGATGTTCCGAAAGTTTTTAGCTGCTCTCACTCTATTAATGCCATATATGTTTTAATGATACCATTATGCGGGTAAGTTCGATACATATGTGTTGGGGTGAAACTGTTTATGAAAGTCGCTTGGGTTTTTTTTAATTGTGTTTTAAGTACGACGTGTCAACAGCCCTATCTAATATGCGATGAACGGGTCACAATACCAATTTTGTGTTGCGGGCCACATAACAACAGCACCAGTGTTGTGGTGGGCTTACGTACACTAGGATTCAACTTTAAGCCCCTTTGTTTCTGACCGTGTGAAAATACTTTACGCTTACCCCTAACCCGGGAAGGTCATTATGGGATTATGTGGGACTCTCCACCCGACGAGAGATGGTGAAAGGAGGAGCATACCCACTATAAAATACACCGGCATCACCCGTTCTGCGTTAAGGGGGCGCAATGGGATCGCGAGCATTTCATCACGACGCCCCCGGGCAGGCATTAAGGCGTACCTTTTAGTGCTTATAATGGACGCACTGATATCAGACATTCAGGAGGAAGCACTATGGTGTATGCTCTCAAAAATGTTGTCCTTGTCGGTGAAGTACGCCCAAAGAGCTCGATGGCGTAACGCTACCGGTCTGCTCTGATTTCCGATACCTGGGGTCACTCATGTAATGACGATATTGACCGTGACATTAAAAACCAAATCAGCGCAGGATAGATGAAATGACGACAGGTCTCGGGAATCATATGCGATGCCCGAATGCCCTTTTGATTGAAGGGCAAAATTTACTAGACCATTGTAAGACTTCGATGGTTCGGATTGTTGGACCGCAAAGGCGACGGATGAAAAGAGGATGCATGTTACGGAGATGAGAGAATTTTGACATGGATTGGTGCCGTATCAAGAATCTGATCAGATAAGGAACGAGTATAAAAGAGGAAGACTGAAAGTAGCACCCATATATAATAAGTTGAGAGCTAATCGTCTACGGTGGTATGGGCATGTTACGCG
The DNA here is from genome assembly GCA_905163555.1 of Notocelia uddmanniana. NCBI lineage: Eukaryota > Metazoa > Arthropoda > Insecta > Lepidoptera > Tortricidae > Notocelia > Notocelia uddmanniana. The sequence goes on from LR991052.1 coordinate 60,908,659, forward strand.
AAAAGATGAAATGAAAGTCATGTGACAAGTACTCGAGAGTCAGGGCGATAAGGTCCTCCCAGCCGTATTCGCAACTGAGATTCGCAACCAATTGCGAATTAAAAATGTTTATTTTTTGTTTACAACCAGTAGCAAATCAAGAAAGCTGTTTCTTTAACAGCAACTAGGGATCCTCATGATTAAGTTTCGTAACCAGCTGCAGCAAAATATTCACATCTGTCGTTATCTGTTTGTTGACACTCTATTTAGTCAAACTGCATACATACTTTTTACACGAAGATATTACTAGATTATACTTTACAAGAAGATATTAGCCACTAGAATAATATCCATCGACAATTTGATAACGCACTCATCAATCATTATGACGTGCTCACGTCAAAAGTAACATCACAGCAGTTATTTTATATTCAATAGTGTTCTGAAAGCCTGTTATTAAAATAAAAAAGCTGCAAGTATGTCTACTTCTAACGTGTTCCCCACTTCATCAGACATGCAATTTATATCTACTAAGCGGGGAGGTTCCAAAATGCTACATGAAGGCTACCAGTACCATCGTAAGAAAATATACACTAAAGGTTTAACACATTTTGGAAATGCTGTAATGAGAAAGTGTGTAAAGGAAATTTAACGCTGAATACGCGGAATCAAATAATTATTATTGGTAAACGTGGTCAGCTCGTGACCACGGATGTTGCGATACATTCGAAACGTCGGGCACACCTCAGGTGATTAATTTTTGTACGCGATTAAGTCCCGTTTACCAATAATAATGTGTAAAAATCGTGCAAGTTTAAATGAATCAAATAATAATTTATAAAGCACACCACACGCACTCTAAAGCCAACATCGCCTGTAATCGCTGTAAAGCAAACAAGATCGTTAAAGTTCATTAAGAAGTATTGTTTAAGATTGAGTTGTACTATTACTTATTCTGTGATTGAGCTGCCTGTATGGACGCCGAAAAAATTTAGTATGGAATCCGAATTAGCTGCAATGAAGAAAGTGTTGCCAGAAATCATATTTCGAGGGCGTTAGTACCATTTTAACCGGTGCCCTTGGAAAAAAGCTAAGGCTCTAGAAATAAAAACAAGACCAAAGAAAAGACACGTTGCAAGGTGTGTTGGGCTTGCTCGGCTACCTAAAGATTTTATTAATGCTGGATACCAATATTTGATGGCCTAAATGCCAGTCGGTAAAAAATACAAAAAGGCTATAGTCGGACTTTCATACGTTTGCGACCTTTGATTGTAGAGAATGGATTTTTTGTGGTAAGCAATGGCGCCTATTATTTTGCCCAAGTTTCAGCTTCTTAAGTTTGACAGTTTCTGACTTATGGCACTTATACGATTTTCAAAAAATAATGATTTTCTCATAAACTACCCACACAATTTTTTTGGAATTATTAGTCCATATTCTATTAACTAAGACCCATCTTTACAGAAAATATTAATATCACTTGTTTAAAAAAAAGAGGGAAATAAAAGTTAGTAAGTTAAATGTGTTTTTGAACGACAAACTATGGCCGGAAGGAATAGAATTCCGTAAATATGTTTACTTCAAGAGCAGTAACCCGAATAGCCGGGAGACTACTCGCGATAGTAAAGTGACAAGAAGTTCCAGCCCAACTCATGCCTAGTACACTACAGGACGATAACATATGTAGACTTTTGTCCTTCAATTGTAAGTCCATAAAGAGATCTGTCGACTTTGTTAAGGCGTGTTGTGAGACATGTGATATCATCGCTTTGCAAGAGACGTGGCTCCTACCCCACGACCTACCCTACCTGGGTAGCATACATGAAGGTTTTGGGCATGCTGGCACGTCGGCGGTGGACACGGCAACGGGGATCCTACGCGGACGACCCCACGGTGGTGTCGCTCTCTTGTGGCGGAAGGATATTTGTCAATCAGTGTCGATAATCGAATGTAATAGCCCCCGGTTAGTCGGTATTAAAGTGACAGTGAGTGATCGACAGCTGTTGATTATGTAGTAAAGGGGGGGCCGTTATCAGTAACGATTTGGGTAGGGTTTCCAAACCTACTAAACAGCTCACTAAGCTTATAAATCGTATAACTGGCTGCCGTGCTTGGGACCTCCAGCCACTTGGACGTCGCATCTACCAGATACGTCTTCCCGGCTATAGGGCCCATGAAGTCCAAGTGAAGCCTGGACCAGGCTTGCAAGGGCCATCCCCAAGCACGTGGTTCAGCGCGGGGCGGCGCTTCCGCGTGTACGGCACACACCGCGCACGACAGGCACTCGCGCTCCACCGCCTCGTCGATGCCGGGCCACGGCACGTAACTCCGCGCTAAAGCTTTCGACTTCACAACCCCCATGTGTGGTTCGTGGATTAGTTCCAAAACTCGTTTTCTACAACCCTCCGGCACGACTATTCTGTGGCCCCACATGACACATCCTAGCTCCTAATACAACTCGGACTTCCTATTGAAGTATGGTTTCATTGCTTGAATGTCACATGTCTCCGGCCAACCATCGCGAATGAAAGAAAGCAACTGCTGTAAGATATTATCTTCTCCAGTAAGCCGCTTTAACTCTTTGTGGTCCAATAATAGCGCGTCCTGTGCAAAATGTAAATACGTTTGCTCAGGAACTGTTTCCGCCGTACTCGCACGCACATTCACACCGGGCGGTAATCTAGACAAGCCGTCAGCACAATTTTCATTCGTTTTGATGTACTCTATTTCGTAGTCGTAAGCTGACAAAATCACCGCCCATCGCTGCATCCTGCTCTGTCATAGCAGGAATACCGGCATTAGGACCAAAAATTGACACGAGCGGTTTATGATCCGTGCGCAATACAAATTTCCTACCGTAAAGATACTGATGAAATTTCTTCATGCAGTATATTATTGCCAAAGCCTCTCGGTGGATCTGCGAGTAATAAACATCAGCCGCTGTGAGTGAACGTGATGCGTACGCGATGGGGCGCTCTCCGGTCGACCCACTGTGTGCCAGCACACCACCTATGCCGCGTGCACTGGCGTCACAGGTCACGATCAGAGGTTTCTTTGGGTCATAATGAGCCAGAACATCAGTGCCGGTCAGCGCACGCTTCACCTCCAAAAATGAACGCTCACAGTCAGCGTTCCAGGACCATTCGACACCTTTGCGCAATAAATTATTTAGCGGAACTAACAATGAACTAAAATTGTTTATGAATTTAGCAAAGAAATTGACCATTCCTAAAAATGACCGCAAGTCGCTTACGTTTCCCGGTCTTGTAATTTTCATTATCGCCTCTATTTTAGCCATATCAGCCTTTATTCCGGCTCTAGAGACAATATAACCTAAATACTTAACTTCATCGGCTAGGAAAACGCATTTACTTTTTTTAAGCTTCAGTCCATACTCAGTTAAACGTTGGAAAAAGGCGTTGAGCGCGAGCAAGTGTTCCGACTTATTCTTCCCGCCAATGATAACGTCGTCTAAGAAAACTTGTACATTAGGTATCCCACAAAATAAGTTTGTCATTATACGCTGGAAAATACCTACACTCGAGGAAAGGCCAAATACTAGACGGTTATACCTAAATAGACCTCTGTGTGTGTTAATCACAGTGTATTTTTTTGTCTCGTCTAGTTCGATTTGGTTATACGCCTGAGAGAGGTCTATTTTGGAAAAATATTGAGCACCGTTTAACCCGACAAGCACATCCTCAACCCTAGGAAGTGGATAGCGATCCACCAACAATACTGGATTAAGGGTTGCCTTGTAATCCGCACAGATTCTAAGCGTACCGTCAGCCTTGTTTACCGGCACCAGCGGCGACGCCCACTCGGAGCAGTCGACGGGCTCGATGATCTTATCGCGCAGCATGGCGTCAAGCTCTGCGTCGACTCGCTCCCGCATCGCGTAGGGCATGGGCCGCGCGCGACGGAACACCGGCGTCGCATCCTCGCGCACGCGCAGCGTCGCCTTGCCACCCAAGTACCGCCCCAGTTCACCGCTAAACACTTCACTGTACCTGTCGATTAAGTAACAAATCTCCTTATCCATCTGAACCGTAGCATTGTACAAACTAAGGCTGTTAGAAAAATTGGGCACATTAATATGTAGTTCCGCTAGCCATTGTCTACCTAATAAGGACGTAGTGCCATTTTCGATAATAAATAGTTCAAGTTCTTTCTCCTGATCTAAATATCGTACCCTAGGTTTCACGATTCCGATAGGTTTTAATTTTGAACCGTCATAGAAACGTAACACTGTGCTATCGTTCTGGATTGGAAAATGTGACAGCTCCTTATCATAAGTGGCCCTGCTAATACAAGATATGGCCGTGCCAGTGTCAATTTCCATCATAAAAGTCCTACCATCAATTGAAATAGGCAAACTTACAGGTTTATACTTGTTCAGACAAAGGAGATTCAAATTCTCTTTCATATCCTCCTCTTCCCCGCTGTTACCGCCGTCGACGACGCCGAAATTTAAGCCTCTCTTCTTTTGGTCTCTCACTCGATTGTAGTCTGTGCCGCTTGCTATCATGCCGGGTGTACCAAACTCTGGACACACTCGCCGCAGATGTCCGATGCGCTGACACTTACTGCACATGAACTTCCGAAAACGACATCTCGTGCAGTCGTGGCTACGCGCCCCGCAGGCTTTGCAGTGCATTCCCGCTCCGCGCTGCGCGCTGCTTGTCCGCGCGCCCTCCGCTGCCGTGCCGGCGCGGGCCCGCCCGCCCGCGCGCGCCTGCTGCCTGCGTCCCGCGGCTTGATCCAGCGCGTGCACCGCGCTTGCTGCCGCTGCCGTCGCCGATTCATCCACTGCCGCCGCGTCTCGCTCCGCCGCTTCCAACGAACACGCCAGTTTCACCGCATCCGCGAACGTGATATTGTCATTTTCCGCAAACAGACGTTGCTTGATGACGTCATTTCGTAGGCCGCATACAAATTGATCACGTAAATTCTCACTGAGAATCCCTCCAAATTTGCAGTATCGAAATAACTTTTTCAATTCCGCTACATATGAAGCGATGTCCTCGACGGCACCTTGGCGTCTTTGGCGGAAACGGTACCTTTCAGCTAACGCAGATGGCCTCGGTTAGAGATGCTGCCGCATAAGCTCGACCGCCTGTGAGTAAGACAGCGCCGAAGGTTTCACTGGGCTAGCTAAATTCGCAAGCAGCTCGTATGCTTCATCTCCGATCGTAGTTATTAAGGTAGGAATGCGTCGATCTTCGGCAATATCATTGACAAGGAAAAACATTTCCATCCTTTCAAGAAAAGAAGCCCATTGCCCGTTTTTGACATCGAACTCAGTTAATTTACCGACTGACATTGTTGGGGCCAGATTTTTACGCGTGCTTAGTAATACGGGATTTACACTGTACATTATTTTATTTACTCGTCGCCAATGTAAGATTTAGGGCTTACGGGAACCGGAGACCAGGGAAACGGCTATTCGGGATGAATCCATTTATTTGACGACTTATCACATTGACAGGCGCGCAACCGCGTACCAAATAGTTCGCTGGCCAGAGGCTGCATACACCACAATATGAAAAGCACAAGTAGAGTCATACTAGACAAAACCGGCACTGAAATCCGTGTATGTAGAGGAGTTCGTCAAGGCGATCCCCTCTCTCCCAGAGTTTTTATTACCGTCCTACAAAACATCATGAAGACATTAAAGTGGAAAAACAAAGGTATAAACGTCAATGGTCAAATTCTAAGTAATCTAAGATTCTCCGATGACATCATACTCTTTGCAGAAAGTTCATTGCAATTAGAGTCAATGATAAATGAAATTAATTATGTCAGTAATGAAATTGGCCTAGAACTAAATACAACGAAAACAAAAATTATGACAAACAGCAAAAAGTCACCAATACACATTAATAGTGTCTTACTAGAATATGTCCAAGAGTACACATATCTTGGCAAACAAGTGTCATTTAAAAAATCTAGTCATCACGAGGAGCTAATGAGACGTGTAAACATGGCCTGGAGTAAATATTGGACCTTCAAGGAAATTTTAAAATCAAATACCTCAATGAAATTGAAGAAAATGATATTAGACTCTTGCATCTTACCCTCCCTTACGTATGCATCCCAAACATGGATTTTCAATAAAGAAACCAGAAATAAAATATTAACAACCCAAAGAGCCATGGAACAGAGCATCCTGAATCTAAAATTGAGACAAAAAGAGAAGCACTGATATAAGAAAAACAACAAAGTTGATCGATGCTCTAGAGCATAGCAAAAGATTAAAGTGGAAGTGGGCCGGTCATATTGCACGTATGAACGAGGACAGGTGGGCCAAAAAAATAACTTCATGGAAGGGACCTGTAGGCAAGAGAACCAGGGGTAGACCGGCGGAGAGATGGCTCGATGAGATTCAAAAAGCAGCAGGAAAAAATTGGATGGAAAAAGCGAATGACAGAACTATGTGGAGAAAAATGGAGGAGGCCTTTACTCTATGAAGAGGTCCTTGATAACAATTTATTTAATTAAATTGTATCCATCAAAAATTTATCAATTTGTAAATGCATGCTATCTAATTCACTTTATTATTGTAAATTTAATGCTATTAAGGAAATAAAAAAGGCTTATTATTATTATTATAGTATACTCCGTTGTTATTTACTGCGCTCGTTGGCTGGCCAGACCATACATATAAGATTCATTTATTATACATACTAGCATTTGCCCGCGGCTTCGCCCGCGTACTAAGCGAAATTTTTAACCGTCTACAAAAAACAGGTTCGTATGTTTGTCCACGATTATCTCGCGTTTGGCTGAACCGATTTAGATGCGGTCTCCAGAAAAGTAGTTGTTACATTCTGGGAGTTTCGGTATACGAAGTTTGGTGATTGTGATTCATTAACAGATGAACAGATGAAAAGTCAGTATACATTCTGAGAACCGGCAAACTGTTAAATTTAATTTTATTTTGGCAAAAATAAGGAAAACTATTATTATACATTTCCGACAAGCCGAAGGGGAAAGGGCCGATGAAATAAAAGCATGTCTTAAATGGCCCTTAGTAAAAGTATGTGTGTACTACAGTAACACCAATAGGTCTGATAACGACCAACGCTGGTCCTTTGAAGTACAGAAATACGGCTAATTCAATATCACGTGTAACATTTATTTTTCCTAAAATTAAATTTATTAGGTAGGTTTTGCCAGTTCCCATTGGAGCATCCAAAAAGAAAATTTGATCTCACTTCCATTCGCACTCCTTACTGTCAGTCCGTCTGTTACAACTAAGTTGCTTTTACTGGACCGATTGAATTGTAATTTGGCATAAACTATCAAGAATTTAGAGCGCTCGTGGCCCAGCGGCACCCACCTACCGCGTGCGGTGTGCGAGGTTAAGCAATGTGGGCGCAGGTCAGTTCTTGGATAAGTGACCGCTTTGAGTGGTTACTAACTGACTCTCGTGCTTTGGAAGGCACGCTAAGCCGTTGATCCCGGCTGCAATTGTCAAGCCAAGTTAGAGGCCTTCGAGCGGCTTGCGAACTTCTAACAGGCAAGTTGCCCACTCCCTTGACAAAGGGGGGTCGAAGTTGCACCACATCCGTAGGGAGTACCCACTGTTACCCTACACGTGACCCCTGGGTGGTGCTAAACGTGCAACAAAAACTGGCAACCGTACTTGTCTTCCCGAAAATCTCACGGTTCGCAAATAAATGCCATACGATTAAAAAAAATCTAAAGGTTGATTTAAATGGAAAAAAATGTCTAAACCTCTATGTCGTTTTTAAAAGCAAATCCATAGATACCCCACACGCCTATATAGTAACATTAAACTTTTTTGCATACAGGCATGCATGGAGTGCCAAATTTACCTCAGATTCGTATTAAGAGACCGGACGCTCAGATATCGATTTTGAACGAAATCGGGACGAAAAATAAAAAAATTAATATGGCCGCCACTTTCACAAATTTTACCTCGGATTCGTATTAAGAGACCTCTCGGGCACTCAGATATCGATTTTGAACGAAATCGGGACGAAAATGAAGAAAATCAATATGGCCGCCACTTTTTTCAAATTTTACCTCAAATTCGTATTAGGGGACCTCTCGGAAGCTCGGATATCGATTTTGAACGAAATCGGGTTGAAATGAAGAAAATCAATATGGCTGCCACTTTTTCCAAATTTTACCTCGGATTCATATTAAGAATTCTCTCGGACGCTTAGATATCGATTTTGAATGAAATCGGGACGGAAATGATAAAAATGAATATGGCCGCCTCTTATTCTAAATTTTACCTCGGATTCGTATTACGAGACCTCTCGGACGCTCAGATATCGATTTTGAACGAAATCGGGACGAAAAAAAAAGAAAATCAATATGACTGCGACTTTTTCCAAATTTTACCTCTGAGTCGTATTAGGGGACCTCTCGGTCGCTCAGATATCGATTTTGAACGAAATCGGGACGGAAATGAAGAAAAGCAATATGGCCGCCACTTTTTCCAAATTTTACCTCGGAGTCGTATTAGGGGACCTCTCGGTCGCTCAGATATCGATTTTGAACGAAATCGGGAGGGAAATGAAGAAAATCAATATGGCCGTTACTTTATTCAAAGTTTAGGTACCTCGGATTCCTATTAAGAGTCCTCTTGGACGCTCAAATATAGATTTATGTCGAAATCGTATCAGACGGCACTGATTAATAAAACCACTTACAATACATTGAATCAAAAAAGGTCGTATCTTCAAAGGGAACTCACGGCACTTCATGCACCTTTAGACCTTATAAAGAACCTACATGCCAAATTTGTCACTCTCGAACCAGTAGTTTGGGCTGTGCGTTGATATGTCACTCACTCAGTCAGTCAGTTTCTTCTTGCAATTTGGCACAAACTTTTAAGTTTTCATGTCCGCAATATTAAATTTCAAAATCAATGCTAATTTCGAAATAAGCGCCCCAAAAAACTATAAAAACGACACCCATAATAATATTTAGACATTCCAACCCCCTCGCACCCCAACATAGGGGATGGTGTTTCACGTCCTCCACGTGGGATTTTAAAATCATTGTTGTTTTCGTAATCAGTGACCCGATAAACCATAGAAATAATACCCATATCGATTTTCAGAATTTGTCACCACATTTCTCCCTTATAGGGGTTGATTTCTCAAAAAACCTGAAACACATGTTTACTCATTTATCGTTAGAAATATTTCTGTGAAGTTTCGAATAAAATAGTCCAACTAATCTTGATTCCCCACACACATTTCAAAACCCCATTTTACCCCCTTAGGGGTTGAATTTTGAAAAATCCTTTCTTAATGCACCTCTAGATCTTATATGGAACCTACATACTAAATTTAGAATCTCTAGAACCGGAAATTTGGGCTGTGCGATGATATATCACTCACTCAGTTATATCTTGCAATTTGGCACAAACTTTCAAAAGTTTTCATGTCCACAACATTAAATTTCAAAATCGATGCCATTTTCGTAATTAACGTCCCAAAAAACCATAAAAACGACACCCATATTAATATTTAGACATTTCATCCCCCTCGCACCCCAACAGAGGGGATGGTATTTCACGTCCTCCACGTGAGATTTTAAAATCATTGTTGTTTTCGTTATCAGCGACCCGATAAACCATAAAAACAACACCCATGTCAATTTTCATAATTTGTCACCATATTTCCCCCTTTTAGGGGTTGATTTTTCAAAAAACTTTGTTAGAAATACTCCTGGGAAGTTTCGAATAAAATAGTCCAACTAATCTTGTTTCCCCATACAAACTTCGGACCCCCATTTCACCCCCTTAGGGGTTGAATTTTGAAAAATCCTTTCTTAGTGCACCCCTAGACCTTATAAGGAACCTACGTGCCAAATTTGGAATCTCTAGGACCAGCGGTTTGGGCTGTGCGTTGATATGTCAGTCAGTCAGTCAGTCAGTCAGTCAGTCAGTCAGTCAGTCAGTTTCTTCTTTTATATATTTAGATTTATAATTTTATTGCATCGTTATGTTTCTGAACATGCTTTTACGAAAAAAATTAAATAAAAAATCAAGATTAAAAAACAAACAAATGATTTTTATTACTCAACAACATTGAAGACCATTGTCGACACCGCACCATGTATCATGTCTAGAGAGAAACGCAGCAAATCAGCAATGTTCCGTGCATGGCGGGCGTCAAAATCCGATCGGTTGTTGTGGGACACAAATACTTCAGTCCAAGCATCTTCCCCTACTCAGCTATGTACACTGCAAACACGCGTCCCAGGTGATATTAGGAAGTTCAATCTGCACAGAAAATTTATTTTTACTGTGTTTGGTACGTCGGTAAAGTCTGTTTGGGTGCAGCCGGGAAATGTACATATGCCTTCAATCTCGGGTGTCCGCAACAGTTGTTTGGATGTTGCGAAGGTCAACATTTTGTGTTTTCAGCTATAATTACTAGGTACAATCAGTCAACTCAATTTCGTGTAGTAGTGACGAGCAGCAGTCATAAGCAAATTATAAACGTCATTCATTATATTGTTTTCTTAATTATGTCATAAGTAATCATAAATGCTAATGATTTTGGAAAAAGGAAGAAGGCCAGCAGTAATTTTATCTATATACAACTAAGGTGAAGGATTGATAAGAAAACTAATTTTGAAATTGGATGTTTGTGTGCGTTATTAAATGTCTTGTTAGAATGTACAGTATGCCTATATATACACAGATATTGTAGTGTTTAGGTATGAAGTACCAAATGCAAAAAGTTGAAACTTACGCAAGTAGTAGACAAGAAAATCAACCACTCTATGAACAAAAACTGTAGGTGTCCCTAGCTAGTAACACATAAAAAAAATTGAACTGTTAGATTCCTTTTATTTCCTTCTTTTTTTTAAACAAGTGATATTAATATTTTCTGTAAAGATGGGTCTTAGTTAATAGAATATAGACTAATAATTCAAAGAAAATTGTGTGGGTAGTTTATGAGAAAGTCATTATTTTCTGAAAATCGTATAAGTGACATAAGTCAGAAACTGTCAAACATGAGAAGCTGAAACTTGGGCAAAATAATAGACGCCATTAGGGGTGCTTACCACAAAAAAAGGTATCAGCTTAATTCGTCCCATTCGTTTTTCGTTCATTTCTTATATCCGTCTCATTCTGTGTTCGTCACTCATTCTTTATTCGTCTCGATTACTATATGTCCCTATCGTCTTAAGTAAAATTATGTAACCTGTCTCTTTCTTAACAAATCTTTTTCGTTTTTCGTCACGGTCTTCCTAGGACTATGTCTTTGTTTGTGTCTCTCTTTTTTGGTATCATTCGCATTCTATCTTTAGTCACTTTCGTTATTCGTCTCACTCTTTTTTTGTCTTTAATCCATGTCATATTCATTGCGGCGTCGATTTTATTTCTCCTGAAATCGGGAAAACATGTATGTTGACGTTCTCGTATAATTGTTTCCGTATCCGAAGACACAGTAATTGACCCACTGCACATATATCTGCTCGTGCATCTCCATTTTGTGGAGTCTTTATTTTTAAGAGCAAAAGTGTATTGAAACCCATCTTTTAGCAGTTTTTTACGGCCTCGCTTAGTTTCAATAAATTTTAAATTCTCACAATCGCTGTTCGAACTTGTATCTGAGTCCACATCCATAATGGAAAGATATATTTATTATTTTAATATCAGTAATTATTCCATGGAATAGACTACGTTGAAGTTTCTAAACATCTTGACAAATGCCAATTCTAACAACTTGAATTCGAGCGAAATTATCATTAAGTGGCCAGTAATATTAAGTACGCAGATTGTATAAATAGAGTCATACCTCCTTAGCATTTCCAAGGAAATGAACTGTCAGAATTCAAAGTGTTATTTTAAGTGTCAGACTACTACGAAATTACATGAAATTATGACGATCACTCGGTCAATAATATATAATTAAAAAAATAATAAGATTGACGGAAAAAGATAGTTACAAATAGTGACCGAGACGCAAAACGAATGTAAAGAACTTAGAATTAGACTGAAAATGAATGAGACTAATGACGAATGTGACTAATAACGAATGCATGAAAAAAAATTAACGAATAAGTGAATGAGACAAAAATCGAAAGGGAATAAGAAAGAATAAGTCCTAGGAAGACCGTGACGAAAAACGAAAAAGACTTGTTAAGAAAAAGACAGGTTACATAATAGACTTAAGACGATAGGGACTTATAGCGATCGAGACGAATAAAGAATGAGTGACGAACACAGAATGAGACGGACATAAGAAATGAACGAAAAACGAATGGGACGAATTACGCAGATACCCAAAAAAATCCATTCTCTACAATCAAAGGTCGCAAACGTATGAAAGTCAGACTATAGCCTTTAACCGATAATTTGATGAGCAATGGGTTAACTTACTTGATGTTGTACCCTTTCGGCCGCCATCGCAACTGTGTTTCACAACCAGTTGTCTATGAGGATTTTTTAATCTTTCATGGCAACCAGTTGTGATAGAAGGAGATTTATTCCTGTTACACACCCAGTTGTGAATAAGGAAAATCTCAAAAAGGCTAGTTGTTACAGAAGATTCAATTTTCCTTGTACACAACCATAGAAGTAATTTTTATGCTTTGTAATTTTTTCGGCTTCGGCCTTCGGTTCCCAAAAACAAATTAATAAATTGCTAATATAATATATAAAAATATCTGCTTATTACAGAGCACCAACCGCTTTTGTGTCTCTGGCTTACAGTTAGAGTTGCCTTTGTCTATGGCTTCTATGGGAATCCACCGTGTCAGTTCAACATCTTATTGAACAATAAACAAAATTATATCATATATTGAATGTCAAATAAACGTTGAAATGGTAATTTCACTTGGGATAACATGGCTAATTTTGAGTATTCTCCGCGTTTGTTAAGAACACCAGAAGATCGAAGTGCCTGCATCTTTGGTGGATGCAGTGAAACAGCTATTGAAATAGTTTCAGATGGATTGAGAAGCAAATTGCTAATTAAAATGAATTTAAATGTTTCCCTGGGGACACGGGCTTGTCGATATCATCTTAGTCCTGATCAAAGTTGGGAAGAAGTCGTGGAAGCAGACGATAATTTGACTGATTTTAATAGAGAGCATTGTGAGGACATCATCAAGCTCATGAAAATTGGAATCCTACTGCCCGTCATTAACGTTCTGCGGGATATATTTTGATATACACAAATTACAAATTAATTTCATTTTTTTTTAAATAAAACTGCCTGCCTGCCTCCAATGTTTTTTTATTTGTTGTCCGACACCTTGGGACTATTGTGTCCCGTGTACCGTAGTGCATTGTATCACCAGATAATCTCAATAATAGAATCTCACCGCTGGCACAGATTATGACCGACAGTGAATGGTCCCCACATTGCCTTAGTGTCTTCATGCCTTGGGGACTTCACAGTCACCTTTTTAATTTTGGCTTAAATATGTCTATAAATATGCAGGTTTCCCCACGATGTTTTCCATAACTGAATATTATACTCACGGTATAGTCCTACTTCTTAACCTGAGATTCATGCTTTCTGCCGCATAAAACCATACCTAATACTAAATCGATCTACCAAGCTGCACTGGTATATCAAATGCTATGTCGTACATATGAACGAATAAATGGAATGAAAACGAAAAAATACTTATTTAACTTAAATAACTTTATTCTGCATAACATTAAACACAAACATGGATTTAAAAATTGTTTGCTCCTTAAGTATTAAACCGCCACTGCTTTATAAAAGAAAACTTAAACATATTCTGTCACTTTTCACGGGCTTATTATTTCTAAACAATGTCCAACCGTAATTTCTTTTCTTTGTAATTGTTGTGTAGCCGCATCAATTTCGTCGTCGATTAGTTTGTACTCTAATTTTTTTGCTACTCAATTTCAAATGATATGATTCGGTTTCCGTTAGTAAAACTTCTAACAATCGTGCCAGTGAGGGATATTTCCGTCCTATATAACGGTTTATCTTAGTATGCCAACCTTCAATGTTATTGTTTGTTCTTATAGTTTCTTTCGCACAAGAACATGATTCCATCATTTGATCTTTCTTTAACCATTGCTTTGGAAGGCATTTTCTGCATCGTGTATAAATAACCCTCTTCTATATATTGAGCTGGCAGTCGTGCAAGCCCTACGCAGCGTGCTACGTGTCTTCGTTCTGTCCGTAGTTTCACTTTTAAGAGTTTTGCTTTTTTCCACAGGCAACGGTTGTAATGGTAGTAGCAACCTTTAAATATGATTTCGGAAAAACACTTTGTATGGCATTTATAGCTGCAACTTCAAAATCTAGAGTTATTTTTTGTGGATTCCAACTGATAAGCGACTTGATCATATTAAACAATATTTTATAGGTTTTTTGTCCGGCAGTAACGCGAATATCAAAGGAAGTATAGTGCGTTTGTTTTTATTATAAGCGTGTATTGTATATAGTTGTGCAAATCCTTTGGGACAAGATTAAAAGTGCCGTCAGCAAAAAAGGGATGGTATTTATTAATCGCTATTTCCGTTCGATCATTTTTAATTTCTTTTGATGCGAAAACAATAATTCATTTATCGTCGTCACAGTACTTAGAAAACAGGCAATCTTTATATTAATTAGGTATAATAACGTCATGAGCGTTATTGAACCTTGTCTTAGCAACACCCAATACTTTATTTCTTTCATTATACACGCCGGTTTTTATATTTTCGTATCTCGGTATCTTAGTAAGTAATTCATAACCAACATCTTTAAGTTCCCGAACAGTATCTTCGTATTGCTTCTTAATGGACACAAAATTGCAACTACTCTTCTGCTTTAAACAGTCCAACTTCTTCAATATCACATTTTTTTCAACGTCAGGTTTACAGTCAGTGTTATGTGCTTTAGATATTTTTGTTATCTCATTCCGCGTGTTCACTGACAAATTTCCTTTACAGCCGGAACTAACGCAACATTTAAAAAACGAATTTCCATTCGTATATATTTTTTTGCGATGATATCGATAACCATCATACAGAAGAGTGACTCCTCCTCTTCTTGAAGTTATAAATTCCAGTTTTGACGTACTCGGAAAGATATTTGTGGCAGACATCGCTTGATGAATACTTATTCAATGCATCGACTTTAAATAACAATCTCTAATTGCATTGAAACGATAATCTTTGACCTAATGTTATTTATATTATATAATCAATACCTATTTATTTATGCGATGCCTATAAGCAAATAATTAGAATTCAAATACAAAGAAAATAATGAAATGCCAATGTCAATCATTATGACAGATTTATTTCTAGTTCGAGGTGGAGGTTTTAATAAATAATTATTATTTAAAATAAAGGTACTGTTAAACATGCTAGTTACTAGCATGAAAGCTTGCCACCTACTAACGTATGTGTTAATAACCATGCGAATAATAAGCATGCTTACTTAAGAGCATGTATATTCTGTAACAGTTCTTTAATGTACAATATACACTGTGATTTAGTGACATTTATCAAATATCGTGATATATTTTGGTCGTCTAACTAGTGTATATGTCCCTCATAACAATATTTATCACAGCCGGAATCCTGGTTGAGTAACAGGAATAAATGTTCTTCTGTCACAACTGGTTGCCATGAAATATTTTAAAATCCTCATAGACAACTGGTTGTGTAACAGGAATAAATCTTCTTCTATCACAACTGGTTGTCATTAAAGATTAAAAATCCTAATAGACAACTGGTTGTGAAACACAATTGCGATGGCGGCCGAAAGGTGTTGTACAGAGTCTACTTGCTTTGATTTAAGGAAAGTCTTCTACAAAAAGAAGAAAGAATACGAAGAAATAGACAAATAGATGGATTTGGCGATAAACGACCTGAAAGCTTGAATACAAATTCAATGGTTGTAGGGAATTGCATAGAAATTATCTGCCCATATTTAATTTCCCAAGAACGACTTTTTGGCCTTTACTAGTCTATTCAATTCATTTATTTACAATACAGAGGTACTTATAATTAATTACACGATTTCTTACATTTAGATCGTAACCTACCGCTGTATATGATTATATTTTTATTAACAAATTTGTAATTTTCCTGTGTCCCCTGCATATGTTGAAAAGGTTCTTTGAAAATACATTTCAGTTTATTTAATTTTGTAGTTGAATGAAAAGAATAAGTAGCTTTGTTAAATGTTTTTTTGAGTAAAGCACTTTTTTCCACGTGATTTTTCATGTGACTTTCTGATGTGTCTCTAAATAAAAACCAACTTTTATAATGTACCCGTATTTGTTTTATTTAAAACGCAAACACTATTTTTTATACACTTTCATGACTTTGGGCGCACGTCTTGGCACAAATCCTTCTCCCCGTCCCTTCTTGCATATCTTGTCATCCTTCTGGCACACTACATTTATCACAATTTATATTTATTAATTTATATACAGTAGGTATGGGGATAATCAGAATGTTGGAATCCTTGAGTCGCCGAAACTACGCGGCAGAAATTACGCTCGCGGGGCTTCACCCTAATAATACATAAAAACTATTTTGTTATTAGGTTTGAAATCCATATTCACATAACTGTTGACGTTGTCATTTAGATATTCTGTTTGTCACCATTGTGAATTTACAATCTGTCACTAATAAAATATGTGAAAGTTGGAAATTTTAAGAAAAACGGTAAAGAAGAAGAAGGCGCCAAAAATGGAAGCATATCCTTTAAGACGAGCGGTTGCACATAAGAATAATTGCTTTTTAATTTGTATTTACCGCCGAATACGAGACTGTGTACCAAGCACATTGACACAGAAGAGTAAGCTGATGTTAGCACTACCGAAGAAATCCCGGATGATGATTTTGATAAAGAAGATTCGTCTGATACTGTACGAGTATTCCATATGGTCATCGTTTAGTTTAGAGCTGGTTTAATATAAAAATTTGCAAAATCCATGTTACTGAATTGTTTTCAAGTGCACGCATAAATCGTTGCGAATTAAAAAATGCTTTTCTCCATTTGCGTAAGCTTCCCATTGTGTCTATAGTACCATTGATTTGTTCCATCAATGATATAAGTGATACCATTATGTGCTCTTAGTACCATTGAAAAAGATACTAGTTTATTCTGTGTATCTACGTGTGAAAAATAAAACTAATTAAAAATAATAATTTTGTCTTAATTAAGATAGTATTTATATTGTGTATTTACTTGTGAAAATAAAAATATGATATAAAAACTTTTTTAAGGACGCATTTTTTCTAAAAACAATGCGACTGTAATTTCGCATTGAATTAATTGCGTTCGCACATGTTGAATGTAATTGTTGCGGTCGATCAACGATTTTGATCTTGAATTTTGTGGCTCTATTGTCAAAACATTTACGAAATGGTATGCAGCATCTCCTTTTAGAACTTTTAGAAATTGGCATGTTGTGGTAGGTTTTCTCATAAGACGCTTGTTAAATTGACCGATCCATGCTTTGCAACAATTCGTTGTTCGATGTCTCTCGCCAAAACTGCACCACTGTGCTTTTTTCGGCATCCAAAAATGTGTTACCTATATACTTAAAAAAATCTTTAACTTCTTTTGTACTATCTGCTATCAAAATTAAGTATTACACGAGGGTGGAAATTTATGGATTTATAACTAAATTGGAACAGCGGAAGGCGCGGGAAATGATCTTTAATAGCTTGAAATTTAATCAGGCTCTTCACCAGACTGGGTGGCCTCTTGTGGTTAATTGCAGTATTTACTTTAAGATCGTACAGTCGATGGATTAGAGGATGGTAGGAGAGTTGAAATGCATGAAATAAATAACAATCAGCCAAGAATAGCCTACGTAGCTTGAGTGCAGCGTCAATACACTCCACCTGCGGGGCGTTGGTATATAGGGCTGGATCTCATTGCTGCTAGGACAATCCTCAGCGCCTTGTATTGAATGAGGTCTAGCCTACGCAATCCCTGCGCGTTCCCCGGCTCCAAAAGGAAAGAACCATAATCCAGAGTGCTTCTCACAGTAGCATTATACAGAAGTCTAAGGGAGGTAGGGTGGGCTCCCAACCAAACCCCGGAAAGGATTCTAAGAGTATTGAGACCCCGCTCGCATTATTTAACTAAAAAATCAAAATGCTCCGTACCGTCTAACTTAGAGCCTAGTATTATTCCCAAAAAATTATAGGAAGAACTAACAGGTACAGCCAAATCATTGATAGTAATACTAACAGGAGGCAGAACTGTTTTTCGAGAAAAAACGACGGCGCAGCTTTTAGTAGGAGATTTTAAAAAAAGCCACGAATTTAGCGACTGTAATGAAGAGTTAACCATTTCACAAACTAAGTCAATAGACTTATCTCTAGCATACATAGAGTCTGGCTAGCCAAAATTTGTTGACAGATTTTTTCTTGTGGTATCACCAATTGTCTATGATTTTTAAAAAAATTGTAGTTTGGTGCTCTATGAATATTTTGATACTTTATGAACTAGTTCTAACATTTGCCTATAACTTTGATTAGTTACGTGAATTTATTAATAGCTGAATCTCATAAACTGAACTATTGTGTGAAGAAACGGATAAACTAGAAGTTCTGGAAAATATCAATAAAATCAAAACATTGGAGCGTAAGGAGCTACTTACTGAAAACCAATATTTAGAGGAAATCTGTGGAGAGACTGATCTGTAGTAATTTGATATAAAAATATAAAATATTGTCTACTTATCCCATCGCGCCGGTGCAACATTACTCTAACCTAACCCATGTTTATACATACTTAACCTAACCACAGTCCTAAACTCAAGTAACGTAACCCAATGGTCACATAAACAGACGTTTGAAACTCACGGAATGTCAAATACCACCATTGATTGGCCAATTTTGTAATTCTAGCATTATTTATTTATTAGGTTTATCACTTATTGTTACACTGACAGTATGCCTAGTATGGAAATCACTATAAACTAGATCTTAGTGTAATAAAAGGGCCCCTTTACAAAGTTAATAATTACAATACTAGGATGTCAATATTATCACGAGACTCAAAATTTTATGGGTTGTGCTTCAATATTAATCAATATTGACGTGATACGGATCGTGATATGAGTATATCGCATGATAACAATTACCGTGGAAATGGCCCCATACAACAACAACCATTATTACTTTTAAATTGTATTGTATTGAAGTATCGCGGCTTCCGATTTAGTTGTAATTTGGCATAGTACAGCCAACAGCATAAGTTGAAGATCACTTTAGAGTTTGCCCAGCGAAAGGCTGCACAAAAAAAAGCGGCAAATTCAAAAAATCTTTAACTGGTAACACGAAGCATAGTGCAAAAAAAGTAATTTGATACTTGGTAATTCATACGTAATTAATTTTTGTTTTGATTAGTGACAGACTGAAGTCTGCAACGTAGCAGTCTGTAAATTTAATACAGTAAACAGACTGAGGATATCGTTGCAATGCAATTATAACCCCTGGCCTCTAATTTAGCCCACTTAAAAATTAAAAATATGATTGAATAGTTATCATTATTATCAGAGATACTAAAAAACGAAGGAACGAATTGTTAGTAGACTAATCAGTCAATCATTACAAAAATATGTAGTAAACATAAATATCTTTGACTTCAACTGTACAAAAAGTAAGTTATTATATTATCCTAAGATTCCTAAGTTATAGAAAATGATACTTTGTTGTTACAAATAAATTTCAGGACTGACCATTAAACGGCACCCTTTAGATCTCATTTCTTTGGTCGTTGAAGTCAACAACCAAGGCATATGTCATAATATTGAACTTGGTTCTCATATGACATTTATATTTTTGATAGGATAAAAAATTACTTCATTTGTGTTTTATTTTGAAGTTTTGAACTCGGGTTAATTACAGGCGATTATTTATTAAGCATAAATATTTCCCTTGTGCTATTAAAGTAAACCTTCACAAGGGAAATATTTATGCTCCCCGTTGTACTTATAAAGTTAGTAATAATAAAAAAGTGACATATTGTATAATGGAGCTGAACTAAAGGTAGTAAGGTGAAAGAAAACACAATCTAGTTTCAATCTAGTTTTAATATTGTTAGTTTATAAAGAAGGTGCCTATTTATTTAAGAATCATAATCAAAATCGGATTCAAGAAATTCAATGCCTGACAGAGAACTATCACTGTCATTGTCACTTTCCCGAACTTCTATTATGAATGGAGCTAGTTCAGTGTCTGTAATGTTGTCCTTAGACTTGTATTTTCGTTCCACATTTATTACATGGTCTGTAATTTTTTTCCAATCTTCCGGGGTAATCATTGCAAAACATTCTCGGATCAAGTTTTCCGTATCTGAACCCGGTAGCCCCACATTTCTGCCGGCTATTTTTTCGCTTTGTGAGGCTCCATATCAACTCAATAGCGTTTAGATCGCAATGGTATGGAGGCAATTTAAGGACCTCATGCCCATGCTGCTTCAATAACTCCTCTGCTGCATATATGGGACCAATTTTATTGTCCTCGACAAGGCACATCAATTCCTCCTTTTTGAAACACTCTTCATATGGGATATTATTTTCCCTTAGCCATTTTTGAATGTCAGCCTTTAAGCTGTGCATGGTTGGAGGCTTATTTATTTGTGTTACATGGTAACTGGCATTGTCCATAACAATTACACTGGGCTCAGTCAAATTTGGGATTAACATTTCTAAACTTTAAAAAATTTGAACTGTTCATGTCATCATGATAGTCAGCTGTTTTGGATTTTGTGCTAAAAACAAGCAAAGCATTGGGCACAAATCCTTGCTCTGATCCAGCATGCACTATAATATGCCGCTTACCCGAGGAAATTTTTTCAACTAAACCGGAAGTAAAAGGCCCTTGCCATGACTTCTTCGGTCTGTAATTTTGATGGTCATATGTCTCATCAAGATACACAATTTTTTTTCCTTCTTGCCGTTTTTTATGTATAGCTCTAAGAAACCTTTGCCTCCACCCAGATATTTCAAACTTTTCCATGAGGATGGAGCGCTCTTCTTTATTTTTTTAAACTCAAATCCGTTCTCGTGTAGTATTTTCCTCAGTGTTTCACAACATCCTGAGAATCCTATAGATTCTTTCAAATCCGCATGTAAGGCTCTTAGAGTAGGTACCTGCTTTTTGACGCAATAAAACTCGTTAATTTTATTACGGATGGCTGACACATCAAAATTGTCTAAATTTGACACAGTTGGTGGCCGGGGTCGTTTTTTCCCTGGCGTATTCAATTGGCCTTGGTTAATAGAGCCCTCTTTTTTAATTGTGCGTAGTGTACGAATGCTTACACCTGAAAAAAAAACAGTTTTAACAATAGGAATTTTAACAAAAGAACACTAAAATATTAATAAACCTAGATGTGAAAATATAGATTATTTATATTAGCTGTCATAGTAGACACTTTCTCTAAATAACTTGATTCTGATGCGTTATTATCAATAACATTCTTCAGTTCTCTTGCTAGCTTTTCAATAGTTTCTCTAACATTTTCATCATCTACGCCCGCTGTAATATAAATAAATCATAAGTTTAGTAATACAAACAAATGTTCCTATCTCGTAAATTAAAATTTGCTACAAGAAGAATCAACATTGTTTGATAATGACTTACCGGTCGCCTGAATGATTTCGTCCAATATTCGCTTCTTTTCTAGTAATCTCTCATTTTCGTCGAGTCGAACTTGATTATAGTTACAGATTATCGTAAATAACATGCTCCTCACACTGCTTCTAATCGGTTTAGCCATTATAATACGATATAAACTTCCGTAACGAATGAACTAACATGAGAATCTAGGTTATGTGTAAACTCGTTTGACAATATTTTTGACACTTTTGACAGCTAAAATTATTGCCATATATAGAATTCTCTAAAAACGCTTGTGCAGCGACTCGCTGGTCAAACTCTAGTACATTGTCATTTTGACGCATACTACTTTGACGCATCCCAACTGTCGCAGTATTGTTACGCTAGCGCGACAAAGTACTAGAATGATCATCTATATTTGCTGTTGACTGTACTTATGTAATTTTTTGGTGATGGATTAATATTATGGTATTATCGATCTAGGTCTTATTTACACTTCATATCATTTTTCGCTTTCTTACAATGGCATATGGTGAGAAAGTGTAAACATACCTGTGTGTTTTTCGTTGACTATATTGTACGCAGTGGTAGACATTATGTGGGCCGATTTTGAGTGCACGTCGACGTATATTTAACTTATTTCCTTAGGTAGGTAAAATCAAAAATATTTTCTAGTATCCAAACTATAGTTCCTACTACACAAAGTGTGACCAGCCCAAAATTTTATGAATTTACCGCCAAATATATGGGTAATATTTCAGTAGCCAGACTCTAGATCAATATATCATCCGCATATTGTAAAACCTGACAGCCAGAAACCGAGAGTTCTAGATCATGACTGTAAATATTATAGAACAGCGGACTAAGCACTGATCCCTGTGGCAGACCTCTCCATATTAGTCTTGATGGGCACACTTTACAGTCCTTTCCGCGAAACGTGATCTAAAGTTTCGAAAGCAAATTGCCAACGAAAGTTGCTATTCTCAGAGGCACATTTAGCTTGCGAAATTTTTGTCTAAGGATTGGGTGTCTGAAGTGAAAATTGCTAGGCTGTCAATAGTGCGTTTTCCTTTTCGAAAACCAAACTGGGAGGCACCAAGTATGTCACGACTTTCTAAAAACCGTTCTAGTCTATATTTAATAAGGTGCTCCAGGATCTTAGTTAGTACGGAGGATAAGGCGATGGGACGATAGGATCTGGGATCATTAGGATCCTTTGTTGGCTTTAGGATTGGCATAATCAGTTGACGTTTCCAAGAAGCAAGAGGGTGCCCCATGAGTAGAATACAGTTATATAGATCCAGTAAGTACCTCAGGAAAGGTCCACTAACTTTGGAAAATAAAGAATACATAATTCCATCATGGCCTGGTGGAGAATCCTTGACTGACCCAAGAACATTCAACAGCTCCTGGAGGGTGAAGGTCTGGTCTAAGGGATCAGATGAGATATTGTTAAGGAGCCCTATAGGCGAATCCAGAACATCCGGAGCGAAAGGGGGAGCTAAGTTAGACAAGAAGGACTCCGTCCAGGAGAGGGAAGGGGGATAAGAACAACAGCGCCGAATTAACGATCTTGTTACTATGGGTACTAAACGACGATATACATACTTATATAGATAAATAAATACTTAAAT
The DNA here is from genome assembly GCA_905163555.1 of Notocelia uddmanniana. Lineage (NCBI taxonomy): Eukaryota > Metazoa > Arthropoda > Insecta > Lepidoptera > Tortricidae > Notocelia > Notocelia uddmanniana. The sequence continues at coordinate 60,931,846 of LR991052.1, forward strand.
ACATAGAAAACCAATATCCATGACTCAGGAAGAAATAAATGCCCATACCGGGATTCAAACCCAGAACCTCCAGCTTCGTAGGCAGGGTAGTGGCTTTAGCCTAGTTGGTAGTGACCAACAAGGCTAAAGCCGTCGTCAAACAAGTAAGTACTTAAATGAATTCAGAATTTGTAGTTATTACATAAATACATTATAATGAACGATACAGTTCTACTAAGTTACCTGACATTGTATTTAAATAAATATACATACAAATATTAAGAAACGAAAAAGTCAGATAAAACGATTAAAGTATCAAAACTACTCTACGCCGATCTAGCCGCCTCGCTCGATCCCCACTACAACACCTGCGCTGGCGCGCTTGGAGACGGGTAATAATACCTAGAATAGAACTTTTTCCGGGCCGATACGGACTCTTAAAATCTGAGTTGATTTTGAGCCAATCTCTGAAATGGCCATGAAGAAACGATTAAATTGTTTGATCAGATATATAAGATCTGCCTTTTTATTTGAAATACTACGGCAGTCCCACTGTAGGATTACATTGGCCATAGTTAGCATTAAATAAAAGAGAAGAAAAAAGCGGAGCACCGTGGGGCATCTAGAGGGTTGGTAGGTGAGAATACCCTTAATACCAGGGAAATGCTCCCTGATGATATTCTCATTGCATGGGGGAATGTCCCTGTATACGGGCCCAGACTGGACCACGGGGTCTTTTATAAAGGCATTATGGGCCTTCTGATCATATCCTTTAGACAGGGAAGGTGGGCCACAGGGATTTCGGAAAACGGTTTTCTTGGATGATGTTGATGGTATTTCAGGTCCGAAATGTTGGGGGGAGGAGCTATGCTACATTGGCATAAGATTTCTTGTAAGTTTTTGCATGGATGTTGGATGCCTCATCATAGGAGATATTTTTATCTGCCATCGTACTCTTGATGGCAGACTGTCTAGAACTCGGGGCACGATTTGGTGTTGGCAAAGTGACCTGCTCCAAGGCCATGGAGGCATTGGAGGCAATTGCAGCAGGTCGCCCTGTCGGAATCACTCTCTACGTTACATGACTCTCCTAAGTGTGCCCCGCGCAATCGATAACATCTAGGGAGTGATCTACACTTTTCCTTGGTGTGGCCAAAGCGGAAGCATTGGAAACGCTGGATAGTGGGCAGCTGGTATTGCTCCACAGACAGGGAGTTAAAGCATACAAATATTGTCTTAAGATCTGACCATCAAAAGTAACTACAACTGACTCCGAGGGAAGCCAGTAGTAGCTTTCGTCTGGGCGTTTTTTTTAAATTGAGACGTCTAATTTTTATAGCGCGGGTGACACCGCAATTGCTGGGAATTTTAAGGTTCTCTAGAATTTCTTCCGGGGTCCAATCTGCGGCACACCACGGACCAGGCTTTCCTCATGGACCAACTTCATATGTACAACTGGTTGTGCCATAAGGAATATCTTTTCGAAATCCTTCCCATAGACACAATTGGTTTATCAAGGATTTTATTTAGTTCCCAATTACACAACTACCTGGCTTGACAACGCGGCCTCTCGTCGCAAAGTCAAAACCATACGGGGACATTTTTTTCGTGAATATGTACTGTAACGGAAATATTGCTCTGTGGTCGTGCCATATAGTATCACGCATATAACTTCTATAAATATTCCCAGCAGTAGAGCTAGACAGCGGAAGAGTTGTAAAAACAGGAACTCGATCATATCTCACTCTTCTTTAACAAATTGTAACTCCCGCTTTCTTTACCTTACAAGCAAAAGATATAAATATATAATATTAATAATTCCGTGCAGGAGTACGGTAGACCCGAACGAGACCTGTCTCAAATGGAAGAACGTACAAAAATAACGATTTCGAGTTGAACATGTGTATCCGGAAAATTCGGATTGTCGCGTATTTTGCATTTAAAAGTGTTAATTTTATGACAAAAGGTCGGCCATATTTAATTCGTTGGTTGACAGCCTCGGGTCGGGTACGTTCGGAAATTGTAAACTATAGGTCCGGTGTGTTGGCCAGGTTGCTGGGCTGCGTTCTGGGTGATGGGCCATCATCGCCCATTGTGTGGATTCGGCTAGCTGCGTCTGCAGCGTTTTGTTTTTGTAGTTTTCAAGCGTTCTATACACCTATCAGCCTAGCTAGCACGATAACTTATACCGTCACGTTATACGGCCGAAATGTATTAAAACGTCACATAAAACGTAACGGTATAAGCTATCGTGCTAGCTAGGCTGATTGTCACAACAACCGCCTTCAAAGCGAATGTATGGGGCCTGTTACATGGTTATTATTATCACGTGATACATTCATATCACGATAAGTGTCACGTGAATATTGAAGCAGAATCCATACAAATTTGAAAACTGCGATAATATTGACACCCCAGTATTGAGATAATATTAATCGTGTAAAGGACACCACTTGAATGTTTGCTGAGTCTGTCCGCCATCTTAAAGCTGCGTCTCTATTTTGTTGTGACAAACTACTATGGTACTACTATACTGACTTATGGGTTTTAAACGTCTAGCAAAATTCTATCCCTATCTCGCTCTATCTTATAACTTAGTGGTACTGGGGGTCTACTCCGAAATTCGAAATCTGAACATCGTATGGTGCCGTCCCTTTCACTCATATAGTATATGAAAGGGACGGCACCATACGAAGTTAGGATTTTGAATTTCGGAGTAGACCTCCAGCTCATGCCGTTCGCCGCGCTCGGACGTAAGAGGCGCTACCGCGAACCAAAACCGAAGTATCTGCCTCTCTCTCGCACATGTATATTCGAACGACAGAGAGGAAGATAGTTCGTTTTTCGTTCGCGGTAGGCCTTCAGGCGTCAACTTTAAAACGAATAGGGTATTTTACTATATGAGAAATAAAATTCAAAATGTAAGAAAAACCTGCCTAGTGCGTCGGACTCGCGCACTGAGGGCTCCGTACAACTAAAAAACAAATGCGATTTATCAATATATTGATATTTTTGGTAAAATATACTTCATAATAAACATTATCACCTAATTTCAAGTTCATAGGTCGATGGGAAGTTAAGAAATTATATGTGTGACAGTGGCCGTTATCACTGTCAATATCTAAAGAGGATATTAATGTGAAAGCTATCTATTTCCTCTTTTGATTGTAGATGTGTTGTAAGGAATGGTTAGAGAGGGTTGTGCTTAGAAGTTGGTCCAAGAGGAAAGCCTGAGTTGTGCCTTAGTTGTGCCACTTGTGCGTAGTTGTGCCATTAGGAATACATATTTTTAATGGCACAACTAGTTGTGCATACGAAGTTGGTCCAAGAGGAAAGCCTGCCACGGACTAGACCTAGCCTTGTGATAATGAAGGATGGGATAAAAGCACGGAACACGGATTGACATACTTTGCCGAATGGAAACTGAGGGCAATCCGGTTCCTTCTTATTCTTTTGATACTGCCCTCTACACCATTAGGGAATTTCCTTATACGTTTTTGAAGAAACAAGCCAAAGGAAACAGGGTGTAACACCGTACCGGAATTAGGGGCTGATTCTACCCTTTGAATATAAGTAACAAATGGGTCTTGATCACTGCAGTTATATCTTTCCCGTCCGACAGGAGTCAGCAGGGTGACCGGGGTCTGTGTATCGGGCACAGGGGCACCAGGAGTATATTGTTGGAGTGAGTCGATGCTTGTCCTAGCGGAAGTTGGGTGTCCATGGACACTTGAGCCTGGGGCACAGCCTCCACCACGGAACAACTGACCATTCTGGGGATGTTGGTGACCTAGACTGCGATCTATCGATGGTTTTTACAGGTTGAGCTCGTTCACGGGCCCTACGCTCTTTTCTATCTCTGACGGGTCCCGGGGACTCCATTAGGGATTTTTCAAATGATTCATGTTGGGTTAAACTAATATTTCTATAGAAAGGGCGGAAAACATCCCCCCTGGATCATCTGGGCCAGCATCCTCACTCATGAGGATGCTGGCGGAGACTGCTAACCACTATATATACAAAAAAGTACAATCTAATATTATTTAAAAGTACTACGATGGTAATAGCAACTAAAATTACTGTTAAATTTACAGATAACAGCAAGAAAAATAAATAAAAACATTAAATTTTTAAAATTACGACTGTCCGACATCGACACTCAACTGACATCCTCGTGAATACATTTACTTGTAATGTCAATGTAATCGTTTGTTTACGACAAAAGATAAGATGCTTTCCAATGAGTTATTTAAAAGAAGGTTGTAATCTTTAAAGTGGCCGGGATTTAATTTAGCACTTGTTGAAACGTAGCGGAAATAGCCAAGGTTTTCTTCCTCAATGAGTTGTTAGAATTATTTATTACTATTAAATACCTGTTATATTATATGTATAAATTTTTGTTTGTTTTCGATGGAATGGTGCTAGTATCGGTAGTACCATTGATGGTACTAAGGACGCATAGTAGTATCATTTGTAATATTGATGGTACAAATTAATGGTACTATAGACACAAGAGGCAAGTTTAAGAGTTCTTATTACTTATTCGCAACTAAGTTCCGGTGAAAGAAAAAGTCTCTTGATTCGGTACTGCTGGTTGTGAGCAAAAAAATTACATTCTTAATTCGCAATTGGTTGCGAATACGGCCGGAAGGGATGAGGTTCGCATCGTACAAAATGGGTACGATGTCTTGATGAATGTTGCCCGAGTACATTCAATTTATTAAATTGGCAATTCAGGTGATGGATGATTTTCTCACCAGCATCGCCTACAGATCGAGACGTCAATTATTTTGAATGTTGGGGTCAAAGGCCATCAAGACCTGCAGTAGAACCGTTTTTCAAAGAATACATGGCATTTAGAACGTCTTAATTTTGGATCTGCAAGCATGAGTGGATTGCTGTTCGAGGATCGAAAAAATATGGAGTTGTTGGAGCGGGAGGATGGTTAGTCTGTAGGGCCGAAAGAGTATCTGGATTGTCTGGAGATAGCACGTCATTTCAGGAAAGCAGTCGAGCTGCACCATTGAGATCTTAATCACTTATTTTATTTTCAATAGTTTTTAATTCCTTATGTAATAAAGTTGGTTGTTTGCGCGAGGTCGGCGGGATGGAATGGTCAGTGCAATTATTAATTATTTTTTGCGTTAAAGATATATCTGAATTGTCTCGCTTCCCGTGCAAAACTAAATATGGGAAAAAAAAAGTTTTATGCCTGTCTTGCGGGAAGTTACGTTCAAGGCAGTTTTGTACGATTTGGGAAAGGTGATTGGCGACGGTGATCCTGGGCCCACGGGGGATCCTTTTCACTAGCTGGACGTTGTTTTTGAGATGACTTAGCCGGATATGAAATGGCTGATGAATGAATCGTCTAAATTTAAGGGAAAAGCATCTTGACTCAGGCAGTTACGGTGGCATTTGGCCTTATGATTGTTTAGGCCTTTAACAGTTTTAAAAGATTTTGCACACAAATGACAGGGATGATTTGTAGTCGCCGGACTATCAGAAGACTGGGTCGCGGTCAGCATTAAACTAGGCTAAGAATATAAATATAGATAGAGTAAAATATATAATATAAATAAATAAATAAATATTGGGGGACAATCTTACACAAATCGACCTAGGCCCAAACTAAGCAAAGCTTGTACTATGGGTACTAGACGACGATATACATACTTATATAGATAAATACATACTTAAATACATAGAAAGCATCCAAGACCCAAGAACAAAGATCCGTGCTAAATGCACAAATAATGCCCTGGCCGGGATTCGAACCCGGGACCTCTAGCTTCGGAGGCAATGTCACTACCAACTAGGCTAAACAGGCCGTCAATATAACAACACTGAAAATAAACAAGTTGGTCACTCTACTTTGTATATACAGAGCTGTGAATGTTGTAATGTAAATGTGTTTATAAAGTAACGGCTCAGGTATCAGTAAGAATACAAAATAAAGATTAACAGAAAGCACCAGGCAGTAATGGAATAGCTAAAATTCACAATCACACATAAACATATTCACAGCATTCATTGTGTTTTTTGATATAATGTTTTAGCAGCCATACGTCAAGCCAGCCGTCCGGGCGTAGGGGGCGCAAATATTCGGGCTGCAGTCTCCGCAGAGAGGCTTCGTTTGCTGCGTGTTGTCTATTTCCGCGTGCACTTTGGTTGCAGTAAAAGATTCGGCAAATAATAGACTTGATGTATCCTTGATGTCACCTTGGTGACGTACCTAGCATATAAGAATTTTACCACCTTATGTAACCATGGTTTTGCAATAAATATGTATGAGTATGAGTAAATTTTGATAAAATCAAGATGATATACATTAATAAATCCATTAAACAATTTTTGATTTGAACAAGATGATAGGTCTAACGGTTTTTGAGTTATTGCTGAAAAATTGTCTTGCCCAAACAAAAAGGCGTAAGTGTACTATGAAGATACGACCTTTTTCAATTCAATGTATTGTAATCTGATTTTAAATTAATTGTAATAGATAGATAAAAGATGGAGATACTGCGATCGCCAACCCGCATGCCAAGCGTGGCGATTATGGCATATACCCCCCGTTAATATGGGGGAGGCCTATGTCCAGCAGTGGACGTTCTTTGGCTGATATGGTGGTGGTGGTGATGTAATAGATTAGGAGGTGTCGGTTCGGAACCCTTCATTGTGCGTGGTCCGACACCCACTTGGGCGGTTTTTGGAATGTCATCCAAAATTTATAATAAATTACCTAGTAATCGATTACATGAAACGATTTGAGTCAGTTTAATAAGAAATTGCTTGAATATTTAATTGACAAAGCATTTGTTTATTTTATTCTGTAAATGAAATTTAATCGCAAAAGTTATTTCTATATTAATAATTTCGTGCAGGGGTACGGTAGACCCGAACGAGACCTGTCTCAAATTGAAGAACGTATAAATATAACGATTTCGAGTTGAACATATGTATCCGCAAAATTCGGATTGTCGCGTATTTTGCATTCAAAAGTGTTAATTTTATAACGAAAGGGCGGCCATATTAAATTCGTTGGTTGACAGCTTCGGGTAGGGTACGTTCGAAAATTGTAAACTGTGTTTGCGTCCGGTGTGTTGGCCAGGTAGCTGGGCTGCGCACAGAGCTGCGTTCTGGGTGATGGGCCATCATCGCCCATTGTGTGGATTCGGCAAGCCGCGTCTGCAGCGTTTTGTTTTAATAGTTTTCAAGCGTTCTATACACCTATCAGCCTGGCTAGAACGATAACTTATACCGTCACGTTATATGGCCGAAATGTATTAAAACGTCACATAAAACGTAAAGCTATCGTGCTGGCTAGGCTGACTGTCACAACAACCGCCTTCAAAGCGAATGTATGGGGCCTGTTACATGGTTATTATTATCACGTGATACATTCATATCACGATAAGTATCACGTGAATATTGGAGCAGAATCTATACAAATTTGAAAACTGTGATAATATTGACACCCCAGTATTGTGATAATATTAATCGTATAAAGGACACCTCTGTTTGCTAAGTCTGTCCGCCATCTTAAAGCTGCGACTCTATTTTGTTGCGACAAACTACTAGGTGACTTATGGCTTTTAAACGTCTAGCAAAATTCTATCCCTATCTCGCTCTATCTCATAACTTAGTGGCACTGGGGGTCTACTCCGAAATCCGAACTTCGTACGGTGCCGTCCCTTTCACTCATATAGTGTATGACAGGAGAGTGAAAGGGACGGCACCATACGAAGTTAGGATTTTGAATTTCGGAGTAGACCCCCCGCTCATGCCGGTCGCCGCGCACGGACGTTAGAGGCTCTACCGCGAACCAAAAACGAAATATCTGCCTCTCTCTCGCACATGTAGTTTCGAACGACAGAGAGGAAGATAGTTCGTTTTTGGGTCACGGTAGGCCCTCAGGCGTCAACTTTAAAACGAATAAGGTATTTTACTATGTGAGAAATAAACTTCAAGAAAAACTGGCTAAGGCGTCGGACTCGCGCACTGAGGGTTCCGTACAACTAAAAAACAAATGCGATTTATCAATATATTGATATTTTTGGTAAAATATACGTCATAATAAACATTATGACCTAATTTTAATGTTCACACGTCCATGGGAAGTTAAAAAATTATATGTGTGCGGACGACACATGGAATGTTCTTCGACTTTCTTCGACCGTCCGCCGCGCTCGGACTGAAGTGCTACCGGGGACCGAAAACAAAATATATATGCCTCTCTGTCGCACTTGCACATTCGAGCGCGGAGAGGGAAATACTTCGTTTTCAGATCGCGGTAGGCCCTCTGGTCTGACGGCTCCTATTCTTGGATAGTGCGCGTATCGGAATGCGAAATACCTTAGCCAAAACGGAAAAAGTTGTTAAATAGCTTCCATTAATTGGAGAACATATTACCAACTGTTATTATTATCCTCCAGTGCAGCGGAGAACAGTTTAGGAGAAATAACATCTCCTTGCCTGACTCCCCGCTGCAACGGAATAGGCTTTGAGTTCTGGTCCTGGAGTCGGACTGACATAGTGGCGTTCTTGTACAAACTTTTCAGCACTTCGATATACCGGTAGTCTACTTGGCACCGCTGGAGAGATTGTAGTACAGCCCAGGTTTCGATCGAATCGAAGGCTTTCTCGTAGTCCACGAACGCTAAACAGAGGGGCAGGTTATACTCCTCAGTCTTCTGTATAACCTGACGGAGCGTATGGATGTGGTCTACGGTGCTAAAGCCTCTTCGGAAACCGGCTTGTTCGGGAGGCTGGAAGTCATCTAGCCTGCGCGCGAGACGGTTCGTAATGACTCTTGAAAACAGCTTATAGACATGGCTCAGAAGTGAGATGGGTCGGTAGTTCTTCAGTAAGGAGTTGTCACCCTTTTTGAAGAACAGCACCACCACACCTCTGTTCCATGCCTTTGGAGTTTTCCCTTCCAGTAAGACGGAGTCGAACAACTTCTGAAGGGCCCTAAGGACCGGTTTTCCAGCCGCCTTCAGGAGTTCAGCTGTAATTCCGTCTTCACCGGGTGCCCTGTTGTTCTTCAGCTGCTTAAGAGCCATTCTAATCTCGTACAGGCTGATGTCCGGGATATCTTCGGTATAGTGCCGGGTTAATCTAGCTCTAGGGTCTTCCGCCAGACCAACTTCGGGTCTGCTAGTTGACGTGTATAGCTGTCCATAAAAGCACTCTATCTCACTCAGAAGCTCAGGTTTGGACGAAACGATTCTACCATCCTCAGTTTTTAATCTGGCGAGCTGGCTCTGCCCAATAGACAGATTTCTTGAGAAAACTTTAGAGCCCTTATTCTGCTCGATGGCCTCTTCAATCCGATTTGTATTGAATTGGCGCAGATCGCGGGTAAGGGACTTAGAGATCTGTTTATTGAGCTGCCTGTATAATTTCGCATCGGCTGAAGACTGCAGAATCATCTCATTCCTTTCCTCGATGAGCCTCTGAGTGGAGATAGAGAGCCTTTTGGCTCTTTCAGTTCGTTGGGCCTTAAAGAACTTAGACCCAATGCTATGGACAGCTTCCACAAACCCGTCGTTGAATTCGTCCACATCGCCGCCTAGACAATCGAAACGGTTTTGGAGTTCCAGCTGAAAGCTCTCGGGGTTTTGGATTTGGACTGCTGCTGGACGGAGCGTGGACTTCATCAGTCGAAAGCGCTCTAGCTTGACGCATATATTCAATGTGCCCCTTACCAAACGATGATCACTTCCGGTTTTAACCGCATTGATCACAGAGACATCATTGAATATATGCCTCTTCGTCGACATGATGAAGTCAATCTCGTTTTTTGTTGCACCGTCGGGACTCATCCAGGTCCACTTCCTGTGCTCGCGTTTCTTCAAGAAGGAGTTCATCATGTAGAGTCCCTCCTTCTCCAAGAAACCAGCCAGTAGTTGGCCCCGGTGGTTCCGACTTCCAACTCCAAATTGCCCCACTCTCGGCTCTTCGCCGTCTCTCTTGCCCAGTTTTGCGTTGAAATCCCCCATAACAACGGTGAAGTAGGTTTTGGAACTATGCATGACCTTTGATATATCCTCATACATAGCCTCCACCTCGTCGTCGGAGTGTGCCGAGGTCGGCGCGTACACCTGTATGACCGTCAACGAGTACCTCTCGGATACTCTGAGTATAAGGTACGCCACCCTAGCCGACACACTCTCGATCTTCACCACGTTGTTCACGAGGGATTTGTGGACGATAAACCCGACACCTCCCTGGGACTGTTGGTCGCCCTCCCGGAAATAGAGCAAGTTGCCGGACTTCAGGGTTATCGTGTCTTCCCCCTCTCTTCGGACTTCAGATAACCCTACGATATCCCAACGCAACTCGCTCAATCCTTCCTCCAGTTCCGCTATCTTTTCGTCGGTCCGCAGTGTTCGTGTGTTGTATGTTGCCAGGGCCAGAAGTCGTCGGTGGTGGTAGCCGGATCTTAACCGGAGATTCTTCGCACCCCTGACCCCGCTAGTACCCTGGCCGCTACCAGAACCAGGGTACCGGTAATTGCCATAATCGCCACGCTTGGCATGCGGGTTGGCGATCGCAGTATCTCCACCGCACTCCAGGGATGCTGCTGCCCATCCTCCGATGGTCTTGGTCGTAGTTTTAGGACATACCCGGGTCCATCATTAGGAATGTTTAATTGATATTATTTAGGATTTTTATTTATTTATTTTCAATTTTATATTATTGTTAATGTAAATTATTTTTTTCTAATATTGTATTTTATTTCTATGAGTACAAGTAGTTAACATAGCTTCTTGTGTTTTTTTTATTCAGAACAACAACAGCCGTAAATATACATTTTACATCAGAATGGTTACATAGCAGAAGGCCAATAGCAGTTATCCATTGTATTACAAAATTACATACTTGTTTATAATAAGTGAAAGTGAACAGTAGTAAATTGCAAGCTACGCATTATACGAAATGAGACGTAATCCAGAACAGACAGCGATCACTTGGAACTTATTATTTATTTTAATTTATTTACACAGCATTACAGTTGTAACTTAACCAATGCACAGGTAAACATAGGTACATAAAGGAAACTAAAATTATATTGGAACACTAGATTGCCTGCTATCCATCGTCTCGCAAAACTTTAAACATGCACAACAAACTGCCGGCCATTGCCATGCGAAAAAGTCGCATTCAGGTACTGACACCAGAAGCGTATTGAGACACTTCATCGCCCGAATAAATGGCGAGTTTCTGTGCGACAATGTGCGGGCCACTGGTACTGCCAATAAAAGACGCGCACGTGGTCTAAGGGTTATTCGAGGAACGTCAGGTACAAACAGTCGCACCAATTTCTCAACCAAGTCCGGACTATCAACTTCGCCACGTAAAACCCTACAAGTCAATCTAAGAAGATAGAAGTTGCGCCTTACTTCCAACGAATTGTATCCAAGTGTCCCAAGTAAAAACTTCGTTGGATACAAGTAGGGGTACTACCCATAGGTCTTCTTGTACAGCATTCTTAAGAAAGTTTTTTGGACCTTCTCGAGAAGCAAAGCGTATGTCGATACTCATAAGGATTCCATATAATCGCCGAAGCCTCTAATTTGCTTCTAACCAGAGCGTTATATAGAGTCTTTATAGCACCCGGGTTATGGAAATCCTTAGTGCTGCGAATAACAAAACCTAATCTACGGTAGCAAGCAGTAGCAAGGTCTTTAATATGATTGCGGAAGGTTAAACGCGAGTCAAATGTAACCCCTAGATCTTTTACTGTATAGACTATTAATTGACTCAGTTCCTAGCAGGTATTGGAAATGAATAGGAACGGAAGCACGGCTAAAAGTACAGACATAGCACTTTGCGATATTAAAACAAAGCCTATTGTCTATGCTCCACCGGTTAACTTAATTTATATCCTCCTGCAACCGCACAGAGCCCACAGCACATTCCACTTCGTACACTAGCTTCAGATCGTCAGCATAAAAAAGACACTTCGCATTCTTCACAACGGATTCAAGATCGTTAATCATTATTCCGAACAGGAGAGGGCCTAAAATCGAGCCTTGGCTAACGCCAGACCGGGTATGGTAGGGTTTAGAAACAAAATGACCATGCTGCACAAATTGTTTGGGATCGCGTAGATAACTAGCAAATAAATTTGTTAACTTTGTGGAAAAACCAACTTTTGTACTGAGTTTATGTACCTATAGTAGGATGTCGTTATCTACGCGATCAAAGGCTTTCTTAAAATCGAAAGAAAGTACATCAACTTGGATACCCTTATCAAGACTACCAGAAATTATGTCTGTTAATATTAGAAGGTTTGTGTCGACGGAACGATTAGCTCGAAAACCATGCTGTGACTCGCCTAGGAATGGCTTCAACTGCTTAGATAAAGCCCGATGGAGTATGGATTCATACAATTTCGCAAGGGTTGACAAAATGGCAATTGGCCTGTATTGTTCCACTTTGCTAATATCCCCTGACTTTGGGATCGGCTTTACTCTCGTTATTTTCCACTGTTGAGGATACACGCCAGATGAGAGCGCTAAATCAAACATATAAAGAATAGGTGTTTTTAAATAATTGATGCACCCTTTAACAATGTATGCAGGAAAATTATCAGGCCCCACCGAACTGTTGGGTTTCAAGTTCTTAATTGCCGCTTCTACTTCCTGCAAGGTAATAACATTTAAGTAAATGAGGTGAGCCGAAGGCTTTTGTCTTGTGTCAGTCGCAAAGTCACCATTAAGGCGAGGAACATCAGGCAAAAAGACACTAGAAAAGAATTCAGCGAAAGCCTGAGCTGACTCAGATCCAACAAACTGTTTCCCTTGAAAGGTAACCTGTGACATAAAGCCACCCTTAGCCTTAAGACTTTCAATGTGCTACCAAAACGCTCGCGGATTATTTTTTAACTTACGTTTTATGTTTACCAAGTAGGTGTCGTAAGCGGAGGAAATTCGTTTTTTAATATTAGCTCTCAATTTTGAGAAAGTGTTATATACAGTGATGTTTTTTGTAGCTTTCCACTGTCGATGTAGTTCAGCTTTACGGCTTATGTCACTAATTATGTCACCCGTAAACCACACGGGATAGCGCCTAACTCTCTTTTTGCAACGAGATTTCTTCGGGATACAGACATCAAAAATATTAAACATGATGCTATAAAACGAGTCTACAGCCTTCTCAACATTTTGTATCTCTAGAACATCCTTCCAGTTTACTTCAGAAATTAGTTTGTATAACTGCTTATAGTTTCCTTTCCGAAAGTTCCAGTCCCGTTGCAAATTAAAATTACTTGGATCCAATTTCTCAGAAGGAGACGCCCGAATGGCTTCGACAAGTGGGACTAAAATGTCCAAGGGTGGGTGATAAGCGTCACGTCTAGGGACGATTATGTACCACTAAGCAGCATGCCATCCAATTTCATTAGAACTATCGGTACTCGGAGTGTTACGAGTGCTCACCCATAGTTACGCGATGAATATGATTAATTAATTACCAGTAGTGCGACACACACACACACACACACACACACACAAGATGAATGGATAGATTCTACAATACAGCTTACAATAAAATAGATATGGCGATTTTTACACATTATTACTGAACCGAATTAATCGCGTACAACTGAAATGCATTCGACTTTTTTTTGGGTCGGCTCGTGACCACGGATGTTGTAATACATTCGAAACGTCGGCCAAACCTTTAAAAAAAGGTGAATACATTTCAGTTTACGCGATTAAGTCCCTTTTACCAATAATAAGGTACGGCTATACTTTTTTCCTCAGAATTGATTCTGAGGGCTTATTGTACAACGCGCTTGAAATCGCCACGTGCTCGTTTTGTCAGGTTTTGTAAAGGCTGACAATTAGTATCGAAAATAGTCACACTGCACAGTCATACACAAACCCTGCTGTTTTAGACAATATTTGTGGTGATGATGAAGGAATGACTTATATTATCATCATCATTGCAGCCGGAAAACGTTCACCTACTACTATACTACAATATTTATATATTTCTAGAAAACTTTATTATGATTAAATACTTTATACTTTTTTTTCAACTGAAAGTTTGACATTTTATTAAAATACATTCATGTGTTCAATACATACGTACCAATACAATCCTTTTCTTAAATATTAATTGTACCACAACTATGTATCTTAACGCAGAATTTCACGACTGACACAGCAATATCTGGACACGCGGCAGCGTGTCCTGCCAAGTTCACCCCAGGAACTGGCGGACAGCAGCCGTGTCTAGACACGCGGCAGCGTGTCCAGCCAAGTTCACCCCGGGATCTGACGGACAGCATCCGTGTGTTATTTTACACGAACCGTTTGGAGCCACTTTTGACCCCTCAATAACTCTCAAGTCTATTTAACATAAAAGAATGAAATTTGGTACACGTATTAAGATCCTTTAGAACAACTAGAACCTCAAATTTCATAAATATAGGTGAAATAATTATTGAGATATTAAAGTCCAAAAACCTAACCCACTTTCAGGTGACCTAGAAAAGTGAAATTTGGCATCCAGCTTGGTAATTGTGTACATACACATAAAAAAATCAGAAAACTCTAATTCTTTCATTCGTTTTCTTATTATTATTAGTTGTTACCTCAGAACTCCATCATTTATGAACCGATTTCGAAAATTCTTTTTATGTTTGAATTGGTATACTTTCGGGGAGGTCCCATTGTCATCAGGTCAGAGTATAAGATTTGAGATCTAAATGGGTGCCAAGTTCCGTAGATTCACTGAAATGTTGGCAAGTCCGGCACTACATTGTTTACAGTAAAATTAATTTACTGCGGCTTAATGCATCTTGAGCTTTAACTTGGCAGTTTTCTTAAATATCCTACAGCATTCACATAAAAAAATCAGAAAACTCTAATTCTTTCATTCGTTTTCTTATTATGAATTGGTATACTTTCGGGGTGGTCCCATTGTCATCAGGTCAGAGTCTAAGATTTGAGATCTAAATGGGTGCCAAGTTCCGTAGATTCTCTGAAATGGTGGTAAGTCCGGCACTACATTGTTTACAGTAAAATTAATTGACTGCGGCTTAATGCATTTTGAGCTTTAACTTGGCAGTTTTCTTAAATATCCTACAGCTTTTATGGTATTATAACATACTGCATAGAAAACTGCCAAGTTAAGGCTCAAAATGCATTAAGCCGCAGTAAATTAATATTAATGTAAACAATGTAGTGCCGGACTTGTCACCATTTCAGAGAATCTACGGAACTTTAAATCTTTTGTCGGTGAAGAAGACAACCAAACATCGCATTTTCTTAATATTGAACTTGGCTCCCATTTTCACATTTTTTTTTGATGGGATATCATTACTTTTTGTCAATCTTCGCCAAATGGTGCTTTTTAAGAGCGAATGCACGAGTTACTTTACAAAATACCCAAATCGTTATAGGTGCACCTCAAATATTTAAAGAGCTCCCTCGATTTCTCCTGGACCGTATGATCAGATTCTTACTTGATACCTATGGGACTACCCCTGAACTATACCGTTTCAAACAAAAAAAGAATTTTCCAAATCGGTTAATAAATGACGGAGTTCTGTGGTAACTGGCATAAATAATAATAATAAAAAAAAACTAATAAAACAATCACTGTTTTCGAATTTTTTCTGGTGTACACACACAATTATCAAGCTGAATGTTAAATTTTAGCTTTCTAGGTCACCTAGAAGTGGGTTAGGTTTTTGATTACTAGCATTACTAGTCAGTCAGTCAGTCAGTCAGTGGTAAAAATGCCGTTTTTTGGAATTTAATATCTCAATAACTATTAAACCCATATTTATGAAATTTGGGTTTCTTGTTTTTCTAAAGGATCTTAATACATGTACCAAATTTTTTTTTTATGTTATATATATTTGGAGTTATTGGGGGGTCAAAAGTGGCTCCAAACGGTTCGTGTAATATAACACACGGCTGCTGTCCGCCAGTTCCTGGGGTGAACTTGGCTGGACACGC
Source organism: Notocelia uddmanniana (assembly GCA_905163555.1). Lineage (NCBI taxonomy): Eukaryota > Metazoa > Arthropoda > Insecta > Lepidoptera > Tortricidae > Notocelia > Notocelia uddmanniana. The sequence goes on from LR991052.1 coordinate 60,947,805, forward strand.
TGCCGCGTATCTAGATCGTGACTAGAGCATTCGCTCGTGAAAAGTACCATTTGGTGAAGTTTGACAAAAAGGAATGATATCCCATCAACAAGATAAATGTGAAAATGAGAGCCAAGTTCAATATTAAGAATATGCGACGCATGGTTGTCGTCTTCACCGACAAAAGAATTGAGATCTAAATGGGTGCCAAGTTTCATAGCTTATCTAAAAAGGTGCCAAGTCTGGCACTAGATTGTTAACAATAAAACTAATTTATTGCGGCTTAATGCACTTTGAGCTTAAACTTGTCAGTTTTCTTAAATACCCAACAGCTTTCATGGTATTATAACATACTGTCACGCGTCGCATATTCTTAATATTGAAATTGGCTCTCATTTTCACGTTTATGTTTTTGATGGGTACTTATTTTCCCATACAACTTGATAAGTGGCACGTGACGTCATATTGTAGGAGCCTTTTCGGAGGCCACTAGCATCGAACTAGGTTTGTCCTTTGTTTGTTGACCAACTACAATAATGACATTTGATTGTCATCAAAAACTGGTTCAAATGGCACCAAGAAAAAAAAATAGTTAACGTATTTCAATAAAAAAATCTCTATTCATTCTATGTTCTTGCTCCGCTTTTCGTTTTGATAACTACACGCGCCGCACGAGCATGGCGAACGAGTGTATCTAGCGGGTGGCGGGTTGGCGCGGGTGATGGGCGGTGCAAGCGTGGGAATTATTTTAGGTTGCCTCGTCTTAAACGTGTTGCCGCAACGGCGAGGCGTACCCGGCTGAGAACAGCGGAGACCGGCCGACACGTCAATCATTAAGCGCGTAGCGCAAGCGGCCCTGCACACATCGCCGCGTGTATGTATGCTTGAGCTGCGGATGTATCTTTTGTATTGTATGGAGTTTCCTTACTCGTTTACCCTGACAGCGACGTCCATCTCGTACAAATCACCTTGCTTTTAAGAACTATGGAAACCGGTCGGGAGTTGACTCACAAATAAATGACGACCTTATTCTGCAAGAAACAGCGTTCATATTAAAACGTACGTTAGAAAATATATCATTTAATCAATTAGCGTGGATATTTTTTGTATAATATGTTTCTTATAGTACTAATAAAATGTTGACGACATCAATTAAACACTTTGGACGTAGTTATGTATTTTGCTTGTCCAAAAATTACCCATATTTGTGACTTTTGAGATCCGCAAAGAGAAGTCGTTTAATTTTTAATAATTTATCACCGGACATAATATACTATTCAGATTAAAATGTAGAATTACAGTTATCTATAATGGCTGGTAAGATAAGCTATAAAACGTGCAATTTACTGAACCTTGTTTATTAAAGATAGTTCCCATTGATTAATTAGTTTAATTTTGATTTCTTTAACGGGAATGCAAGCGTCATATCATAATACAGGTACCTACTTCTACAAACTTATGTATTATGGCGTACTTACGAAATCAAAATGTGTTAAAAATTAGTATTTCGTTATTTTGACATTGACGCGGAGCCCTAAAATGTTTGATTTTTTTTTTATTTTATCTACAACTAACTATACTTTAAAACATAGAAAAAGAAAATTACTGTTATCGAATTATGTCCAGGTTTTGCTAATTTTATGCGCTTAAATAGATACGAAATGAAACCCGTGAAATGTAACAAAACCAAAATTAAGATCCCGTACACATTCGTCACTTTTCGACTAAGTTCCTAAAAACGCGTTTATGTATTTTTAGTGCACTTTCGTCAGCAGTGACGAATCTGTACTCAAGTTTAATTTCTGTATGTTTTTGACACTAGTGACCAAAACGAACTTACAATAAATTTGGGTACATTTTCGTGTGCAACAGACAGTCGTTTTATAAAGTGACGAATCTGTACTTAAGTTTTCATTTCTGTTTGTTTTTGACACTAACTTAGAATATATTTTCGTCTGCAAAAAAAACATTTTAGCCTTTTTGCCTTTGTGCCTTTTCTAAAAATAAACAGCGTGCCACCTACACCAAGCAACCTTTTTGGTTAGATATTTTACAATCTATTATCGTTGTTTTCTATGACAGTGACGCATCAGCTTAGGCAGAATACACGATTTTCTTACAAAAATTAATTCAGTATGAATAGGTTTAGCGGATCCCTTAGGCGTGCATATGACGATTCAAGTAGATGCGTTTTCAGTGGATGTCATGTAAACGAAAATTTAATTGAAATACCCGACATGACAAAAATGGAAATTCTTTTGGAACATCATTTTTATCTTCCCCCTAAAAGTCGGGTATGCTTTCAACATTATACAGAAGGAAATTGGATCAATTTAGTGGAGTCTGCAGATAACCTTCACGACTTTAATCAAGTGTATACAGAAGATATTCTACGCATTTTTCGAATTGTACTGCAAACTTTGAACTCTACGGTGCAATCAATCGTGAATCAGTTACAAAATTTGTAACTGATTTACCAAGCTTTGTTTATGGGACTCACAGGGACCTCAACTCAACAAGTCTACTTCCCTGCGAGAAACCAGTCACTAAAGTGCGACTTTCCTCACTCCAGGGAATAATGAAAGTCGCACTTTCGTCACTCCCTAGAGTTATTTTCTGTTTTGTGTGTTTTTCCAAATGATATTCTTGAATGTAAATAAATGTGGTTAACTTTACTTGATTTTGTTTTTTAAACTTTAATATGTTCTTACTACTGAAGTGAAAAGTTACATATTGTGATAGATGTCATATTCAACCTTACTCCACTTCACTTCACAGTCATGGCTGGAAATAGATTTATTATCTTGCTATCTAGGTACTTCTTGTTTATGATTATGATTAATGATGACATAGAATTGTCATATTTTCATTGCTCGTTTTTACAATATCGGTTACTGTTGCGAATGCAAAATAATAATTATAGTTGTAAGAAATGGATTGTACGGAAATTTTTATAACGCCTGGTAAAAGAAACAAAGATTCTGTTTTTACTAATGGATACAGATATACTTTATCAAGAAAAAATCTAGACGGTACGACAAGATGGAGATGCGAAAAGCGAAATTTGTGTAATGCATCTATTACTTTAAATACAAATCGAGATTCAATCATAAGACAGTCTGAGCATTCAAAACATTGCACCGCCAATTTTGAAAATGTTGAATTCGTAAAACAATTTGAAATCTGTAAAAAAAGAGTAATGGAAGAATTTACGCCCATACAGCAAATTTTTGAAGACTGCATGCTACCACTTCTCGACAAGGGAACACAATTTGTGCAGAATATACCGTGATTTGAAGAAAAAAAGACAGGATTATATAATTTAAGAAAACGTCATAACAAAATAAAAAAACTTAAATTTACGTCTCGGAAAGAAGTGGAAATACCGGAAAAATTTAAACCAAATCTATTAAATGAGGTTGATGACGGAATGTTGATCTTTGTGAGCCGTAATACGAGAGGAATATTTCAAAGGGCAAAAATAATTCTAGGCGATGGAACATTCAAAATTGTACGGCACCCCTTCAAACAACTTTACACATTCCACGCAGACCTGGGTAGTACTTCAGAAAAAAATGTTAAAGTGCCCCTTGTTTATGCAATCTTGCCAGACAAGAAACAAAAAACATACGAAAAATTATTGATGATTTTAAAAGAAAATTTACCTCTGTGGAACCCATCAATTTTTAAACTCGATTTTGAGATCGCGATGTCTAACGCTATAAACAAAATTTATCCAGATAGTAAATCATCCGGCTGCTTCTTTCATTTTACGAAAGCGATTAAAAAGAAAGCTAAAAAATTAAAAATTAATAAAACCAAAATGGGAAAAACATTTATAAAATGCTGTCAATCTCTATGTCACCTACCCGAGGACTTGATCGGAGAAGGATGGTTGTCCATAGTCGATATGCTGCCGAATAATATGAAAACAAACAAGTTTATGGATTATTTTCTGGATCAGTGGCTATTTAACGACTCAATAAAAACATTCAGTTGTTTTAATGAACGCCATATTACAACCAACTCAATCGAGGGTTTCCATAGCCGGCTTAATAAAAAGATCCCAAGAAAAGCAAGTTTATTAAGACTTATGCATGGCATAAATAACGAAATTAGGATAAACGATATCAAAATTATAAAAATACAATCAGGCACACTTAAGACCGAGAACCGCAGAAAAGTCGATGTAGAAACAACAAAACAAAGAAAACATTTAGTTGACTTGTTGCTGAAAGGTAAAATTAATGTAAAAACATGCTTGACACGCTTAAGTCGGGTGTGGCGTGGAGCAAAATGATTGTTATATTTGTATACTCCTTACCTACCTATAAATTTATGACAGAGTTTGAAGTAATTTAGTTTTATGAAAAGTAATGTTTATTTTTATTAATTATATAATAAGGGTTAGTTTTAAAAGTGTTTTATTGCAATAACCACATTTGCTAGTATCTACCTACCTAAAATACTTTAACCCTTTCGCCGCCAATGGCTTGATATGAAGTCACAGCATTTCGTGCCCCACACGCTACTACTTGATATCAAGTCACTAAATTCAAAATAAATTGAAGGGTTAAATAAATAAATTGTAAAAATACCTAATGAATTTTATTCTAAGTTCGTTTTGATCACTAGTGTCAAAAACAAACAGAAATGAAAACTTAAGTACAGATTCGTCACTTTATAAAACGACTGTCTGTTGCACATGAAAATGTACCCAAATTTATTGTAAGTTCGTTTTGGTCACTAGTGTCAAAAACATACAGAAATTAAACTTGAGTACAGATTCGTCACTGCTGACGAAAGTGCACTAAAAATACATAAACGCGTTTTTAGGAACTTAGTCGAAAAGTGACGAATGTGTACGGGATCAAAATTAAATACGTGTCATGACTCCTGAACCTGTGACCGCCCGAACCGAACTAACTCAAAGCAAAGTAAAAACTACACGTCGTCACGGGCCCCGAGGAGGGGTGATGCGTCTGTTCCACTCACACACCAATAAGTAAGCGGTTAAATTAAGCCAATAAAAACCTTTTCATAACCCTTTCAATACCCTTAACAACGTCTATTACTAACCGACAAACCAGCCTATCCACCTGGTTAGACGGTTAGTCTTTTTTTTTCGTAACCAACAATCTGCCCAGTTGGTTGGTTAGTAATATGGACTTTTATTACGAGCCGACCAACTAATTATAATACCTTCAAAAATCATATCAAAACCCCAACCCAAAACCCTCCGGTTGGTTAGGCTTAACTCAGTTGACAGCTTACCCCGTAGGTAAGTTAAGTCGATCAAACGGTAACCCAAACAAGCGATTAATTCTGGAAAGGCTTTCGAACGGCTTTTCCGGTCCCTGCGCTTCGGAGTCCGGTAGTATGTAGGCGAAGACAGGGCATTTTGCGTATACTTTGCCTTTGAAGACCAATTGTAACTAAAGTGCTACATAGATTAATTAATTTATTGATCTTAAGCAAAAATACGTGTAAATCTGTGAGAAATTTTCAAAAAAGTGCCAAAACCCAGGTAAACGGTTTTACGGTATTTATTTATCGTATGGCAAATATTTCGCACCGTGAGATCTCCGAGAAGATACTATGCTTACCAGTTTGTTGCACTTTTAGCACCACCTAGGGGTTACGTGTAGGGTGACAGTGGATACTCCCTACGGACGTGGTGCAACTACGACTCCGTTCATCAAATGAGTGTATGAAAATATATAAAACAGTTATGCTTAACAGACACAACATCAGTATTTAAACTCATTCATTAAAATATGCTGTCTTCATCAATGAAGTGAGATGATGATGAAGAAATAAGCGCATCATAAAGACTTGCAAGCATTATACATAGGTAAGAGCATCTTTGAAAGTTTTCCCGAAATCAAAACAGAGTGATATACATAGCGCCATCACGGAATCCCAATAGTCAAAAGTGGGTAATAGGTATCATCTTGGTTCGTCCCACACTGCTGCCTCTGTGTCATTCTTATTTTGTCCCACGACTCACATTGTATTCGTCATGTAGTCTTTATTCGTTTTAATCGCGTTTTAAACTATTTTATCGGGTTACTTCTTAAGTCTTACCTATTCTTTCTTAGTTGCGATCTTCCTTAGTCTTATTCGTTATTCCGTTTCGTGTAAGTTGCTACCGCTGCCAGCGCCATAGTCGGTAGTCGAAAGTTGGCGCAACCCGTCCTTAATCACTGTAACGCTGTGAGATAAATGAAAAATGAACATACTAAGTATTCAGCCAAATAGGATTGGGTTCGCGTGCCATCACCATGAAACAAAATGATATAACGTATAAATACTGGGTCTATGAGCTATGATAACTGCACTGCGACACTTATTAATTTCCCAAAACTGACTGTAAATAAAAATCTATATAATTATCAAACTTGCTCACAAATTTTCACTATAGCGGGAAATCCGGACATACGAAATAATTTTTGCTGAAGCTGAAATAGAGACCTACGTTCCACTCGGTCAACTATAGTCAATTTGCTGTTGATGAAAGCAGCAGTAATGGTTTCAAACCCGGTTTTGCCACGGTTATTAATATGCTGGTTGACCAAAATCTCTTATTTTATGTAAATTACACGTTTAACTTTATGTCAACCAAGATATTTAAATTTTAATTATCCGTCTCCGGAACAAAACGTCTTGCTGATTTTATCAGTTGATTATTTATATTACCAGAGTTAAGAGAACAATATGCGCGGCGATCGTCTACAGTCACCTACAAGGTGTAGCATTCCTGGCTAGAAATAGCCGAGCGTAGGCGGCCCATTACCTCTGTTATTTGGGAAACCGTAACAAACACGAAGCTGCGAAGCGTGAACGAAATTATAGTTCACGATATATATAAGTTTGGTATTTATTGTGGGTAGGTAAACTCAATGACTGTTAGTAAGTTATCTCTTGACAACAGGTTAACGTAATGCTAGTTAAGTTTAAGTTTTTGGTAAATAATAAGGAAAATTGCGTATGTATCGTTAGCGGGTAGCTGAATTTTCAAAATTAGTTTTTGGTCGCATAGTTGGCAATTCATGCATCCCTTGTACATTTTGTGCTGCCAGAGATGTGTTACCGGATTAATTACCGGATTAATAAACAATCTTATCGTGTCAGGACCGACGTAGACTCACGCCATTTAAATATTATGCCTGCCTGGTTTACTAATATGTGGCGTGTAATATTATGTATATATTACACAAAATATTAAATTCCCATGGGAACATCCTCATAGAGAACTTTCTAAGTTTCTTTAAAAGTAAAAAAAAAGTAAAAGTAGTTTATTCTTCAAATTAGGCATATTACATGCACCTATGAACGTCAATAAACTACCACCGGTTCGGAAAAATATACCTCTGCCACAAGAAGAACCGGCGTAAGAAACTCGGCGAGGTGTCATTTTTTCAAAACAATATACATTATATAGTTAAATATAAAATTACATTACTACAAAATAACTTAAATAACAATGCTACAGTAGAAAATATATTTTCGCGATAGATTACCCGTGCAGGACGCTATCACTGCCACACATCCCTATCCATGATGTAATCGTTTATCTTATAATATGCTCTTGAAATAAGTCTTTGTTTTACTACAGATTTGAATTTAGAATTGCTAAGTTCAGTAATTTGTTTAGGAATTTTATTGTAGAATTTGATACAATTTCCCAAGAACGACTTTTTCGCCTTTACTAGTCTATAGAAGGTTATTTTGAGTTTCCCAGTATTTCTCGTGGCTATTGGTTTATCAGCGTTCGTTGGAAAATTGGCCAAATTCTTCCTAACATACATTATTATTTCAAATATGTATAGGGACGGCAGGGTTAGAATATCTATTTCTTTGAAAAATTCTCTTAATGAATCACGCGACCCCAAGTTATAAATTGCTCGGATAGCCCTTTTTTGCAAAATAAAAACAGTTTCAATATCTGCAGCTGATCCCCATAAGATAAGACCATAAGTAATTATACTATTAAAATAAGCAAAGTAAACTAACCGTGCCGTTGCCACATTGGTAAGCTGCCTTATTCTCCTAACTGCAAATGCAGCAGAGCTCAACCTACTTCCTATCGCTGTTATATGGGAACCCCACTGCAATTTTGAGTCCAATGTAATACCTAAGAATACAGTAGAAGTAACAAATTCTAATGTTTGACCATTAAGTTTAATATTTGTATCTAAGTTTCTGTTTGATGAGTTCGCTAGAGAGAATTTCATACATTTCGTTTTTTTCGGGTTCAATACTAAGTTATTGGCAGCAAACCAGTCAGATATCATGGAGAGGGTATTATTTGGTTCAATGAGTTCAGTATCTCTCCTATTTACCTTGAACAGTAATGAGGTGTCGTCTGCGAACATTACAATGCCTGATCGTCGGCTTACCATATATGACAGATCATTTACATAAACAAGGAACAGAAACGGACCTAGAATAGACCCCTGAGGTACTCCCATCTCTACCACTGTCTCTGACGAAATGGCTTTATTTATCGCTACCTTTTGATTTCTCTGTGTTAAATATGACTTCATGAGATCTAATGCATGCCCTCTGATGCCATAAAACTTAAGTTTACAAATTAAAGTACCATGATCTACACAATCAAAAGCCTTGGAAAGGTCACAGAACACTCCGATGGCTTCGTGCGACTCTTCCCAAGACTGCAAAATAAATTTTAATAAACTTGCACCTGCATCAGTAGTTGACCTACCCTTCGTGAAGCCGAACTGCTGTGCGTGCAAAATATTGTGAGAATTAAAGTGAGAAACCAATTGCGTAAGCATTATTTTTTCGAATATTTTGCTAAACGCAGGTAGGATAGAAACTGGACGATAATCAGAAGGATTATCTCTATGACCTGATTTGAAAATTGGAACTACTTTACTACATTTCATTAAGTCTGGAAAAATGCCATAGTCTATACAGTTATTAAAAATGAGAGCTAGAGTTGGTGCAACGACCTCCAGAATAGATTCCAGTACCTTGACTGACACGCCCCATAAGTCCTCAGTGCTCTTTATTTTTAACATTTCAAAGGACTTCAGTACATCTAGACGAGAAACATGATGAAATTTGAAATTAGTTAGTGATTCTAATTTTACGTTGTCATTCAGAAGGGATTCAGCTTTTGTGGTAGACGGTGCTAAACTTTGAGTAGTGACTATAGGAATTTTAGAAAAGAAATTATTAAATTCATCAGCTACTTTTACTGCATCAGTTATTAAATTATCCTTTACTTTCAAAGAAATTATGGACTCTTTATTATTTCTCTTCCCAGTCTCTGTGTTTATTATTTTCCAGACTGTCTTGGCTTTATTATCTGAGGATTTAATTTTATTATTCAAGTGCATTGCTTTTGCTTTCGTGCACACTGTTTTAAACAATTTGGAATAATCCCTAACATACTGATGGAAACATTCGTCAGTGGTGCAAGATCTCCTTTCATAAAGTTGATATAAGTTATCTCTACTTTTCCGAATTCCGGTAGTTGCCCACTCATTAAATCTCATTTTATTGTTTATCTTAATACGCTTTTTACTACAAGTCTCATTAAATTCGTTACACACTGTATTCAGAAGCATTTTGAATTGATCATTCGGATCATTTGATTGTACCTGGGTGTTCGGCATGGCGACTAGTAGATTAGACTTTAGTAATTCTAGTCTACTTCTACTCAGCGGTCTTATTTCTATAACGCGATCTGGATGTTTTACTTCGCAAGGTAGCCTGACCATCTGAGCTTTATGATCCGAACGAACTCCATTCACTATGCTACTGTCTATATGAGAACTGTTTAACCAAATATTATCTATACAAGTGGCCGAGGTCGGAGTAACTCTGGTAGGTACTTCAAACAAGTAGTCAAAATTGAAAGATTTAAAAAGAGTGATGTACTTATCTTTTTCAACTGATTGTGATAAAATATGTATATTAAAGTCGCCACAGACCACTACTGACTTTTTACCACTTGTTGCTTTACTGAGTACATCCTCCATAATTTCTATAAAAGATGTTAAATCACCTGATGGTGGTTTATAAATGCAAATTATCAGATACTGATCCATCTCTGCACAAGCAATCTCGCAAACACGATCAACAGAACAGCCTGAGACGTCTCTACGTTCCTTAAAAGTCAAACCATTTTTCACTAAAATAATAGATCCACCACCCTCTGCTGTAGTTCTGTTGAACGCGCTGGCCAATACGTAATTATTTACGTTGAATTTCATCATGTGATTCTTTAACCAAGTTTCTGTTAAGCAGACTACATCTACATTAAACTCTTCCGTAAATAATTCTAAATCTAGTATTTTGCCAGTGAAGCGATTAATATTTTGGTGTAATAAAGTTACACTATTGTGCTTCTCTGTTGTCCTAACAGTCAGTTTAAAGACAAATCCGCAGTTGGAGATGTCGTCCTATCCAAGGGGGAGGGGGAGTTTTGATTTCCGAAAACGGAATTAATAAAAAATATTTTTTTTTTAATTCCGTTTCCTTTCATGTACTTTTTCGGAAATTTCCAAGAGCTCATAATGTAGTTATTTTAAAATACCTATTAGCACACAGATTGTTTTTAGCGGGTCTCACTCTTTGATTTGCACGCGCTATTGTTTTGGGATTCCACCGCGATCGCATAGATAGAACTCCTTACTTCAATTCGGCAGGCATCCTCAAAATATCATTTTAATCATTTATAACTACACTTGTCCTTTGTGGTGTTTGGAGTCTAAAAACGTCGGTACCCCCGGGTAATTGTTTAAAAAACTCACCTGACGTACTAATAGACCCACAGAGTATGGATTCAGAACGGTCAGCCATGATTTTATAGTTCCTCGTCAGCGCATATTTTTTGGACCCATAGTTCTAAAGTTAGAAAGGGGGGGAAACACATTTTTTTTATTTTGGAGTGATTATTTCCGAAAATATTCACTTTATCAAATAATGTTTGATGAAGACCTCTATTAATTTTGAAAGACCTATCAAACAATATCCTACACTATAGGGTTGAAGAAAAAAAACATCCATCCATCATCATCATTAGGTGTAGAGGAGGTACTCTTAAACATTTTTTTTAGATTTTGTTTACCGACTTTGTCAGATTTATTGTTTTATATGTCCGTAATAAATTGCAGCTTTCTAGCACTAATAATCACAGAGCAAAGCCTCGGTCAGACAGATGCACAGACAGATGGACACACGGACATGGCAAAAATATAAGGGTTCCTAGTTGACTACGGAACCCTGAAAAATGGCTATGAACTCTATGTCTCTATTTGTTAAGAATCACATTGTGTAAAAAAAGTATTATTGCCTACCGGTGTGAAGTTAGCGGCTAAAGTTAGCGGCCGCCTATAACCCGACCAGATCAAGAAGTCAATATTTTATAATAGTCGATACTTTTGAAAAAAAGGTCTAAGAACACAGCAAAACCACATAGGACATTAAAAACTTCAAGATAAAATACATAAATATTACGCTGATCGAAAATTTACACGAAATAAATTTGGCCGCTAACTTTTCAACATATCGGCCGAAATCGATTATATTAAATACCTCAATTTTTCGTTAGATAAATGGACGGTTAAGGAAATACTGAAACATGATAAGTACAGCAAGTATACAGCTTGTATGGTGCAGAAAGTTGGAAGTGGTACTCGCTGGTTTACTGGGTCAAAGGGGGTCACCAAGGAAATCCTACCTGTTTCTCAAATCACTCGCGGTTTTCATAGATTTTCGACATGAACGACGGCAAGCAAGGGATTTTGGACATCTAAATCAGTTAAGCCACAAACCAAGCTATCATTTTATACATATTCCAGAGTGATACTCGATCGTTTAGATAGATCGACTCAGACGAGAACACAAGAGAAAATAATATGAAAATAAATTGATATTTCGTTCATTGTTACTAAGTTAAACGGCAGGCAAGAAGGTTTTGATACATATTACGTACATCTTAACTGTCAAGCTGTATGTGATAGAAATTTGAAAGTGGTACTCGGTCGTTTACTGGGTCAAAAGGGGGGGGGAGACCAAGGAAATCCTACCTGATTCTCAAACCACTCGCGGTTTTCACAGATTATGGGCTTGAAAGACGGCAAGCAAGGGATTTTGGACATCTAAATGAGTTAGGCCAAAAATTAAGCTGTCATAACATATATATTCCAGAGTGATACTCGATCGTTTAGATGGGTCGACTCAGACGAGAACACACGACAAATTTTTTTTTTAAATTAATTTATATTTTCTTCATTATCACTAAGTTAAACGGCAGGAAAGAAGATTTTGAAACCTATTACGTACAGCTAAACTATCAAGCTGTATGTGGCAAAACTATAAAAGTGATACTCGGTCGTTTACTGGGTCAAAGGGGGTCAGCAACTAAATTCTGCATGTTTCTCAGGACACTCGCGGTTTTCAGAGAGTATTGACATGAAAGACGGCATGCAAGTGATTTTGGGCATCAGAATCGTTCAGATCGCAGAGAAATTTATCATATCGTATATATCCCAGAGTGATACTCGATCGTTTTGATGGATCGACTCAGACGAGAACACAAGAGAAAATAATTTTGAAAATAAATTGATATTTCGTTCATTGTTACTAAGTTAAACGGCAGGCAAGAAGATTTTGAAACCTATCACGTACAGCTTAACTATCAAGCTATATGTAACAGAAATTTGAAAGTGGTACTCGGTCGTCTACTGGGTCAAAAGGGAGGGAGACCAAGGAAATCCTACCTGATTCTCAAACCACTCGCGGTTTTCATAGATTATGGACTTGAAAGACGGCAAGCAAGGGATTTTGGACATCTAAATGAGTTAGGCCACAAATTAAGCTATCATAACATATATATTCCAGAGTAATACTCGGACGTTTAGATGGATCGACTCAGACGAGAACACACGACAAAATAATTTTTAATTTTTTTTTATATTTTCTTCATTATCACTAAGTTAAACGGCAGGGAAGAAGATTTTGAAACCTATTACGTACAGCTAAACTATCAAGCTGTATGTGGCAAAACTATAAAAGTGATACTCGATCGTTTACTGGGTCAAATGGGGTCAGCAACTAAATTCTGCATGTTTCTCAGAATACTCGCGGTTTTCATAGAGTATTGACATGAAAGACGGCAAGCAAGGGATTTTGGGCATCAGAATCGTTCAGATCGCAGAGAAATCTATCATATTATATACATTCCAGAGTGATACTCGATCGTTTAGATGAATCGCCTCAGACGAGAACACAAGGGATAAGAATTTTTAAATTAATTGATATTCCGTTCATTATCACTTAGTTAAACGGATGACAAGAAGGTTTTGATACAAATTACGTACAGCTAAACTATCAAGCTGTATGTGGCAGAAATTTGAAAGTGGTACTCGAACGTCAACTGGGTCAAAGGGGGTCACCAAGGAAATCCTACCTGTTTCTCAAATCACTCGCGGTTTTCATAGATTTTCGACATGAACGACGGCAAGCAAGGGATTTTGGACATCTAAATCGGTTAAGCCACATACTAAGCTTTCATTTTATACATATTCCAGAGTGATACTCTATCGTTTAGATAGATCGACTCAGACGAGAACACACGACAAAATAATTTTTAAAATTAATTTATATTTTCTTAATTATCACTAAGTTAAACGGCAGGGAAGAAGATTTTGAAACCTATTACGTACAGCTAAACTATCAAGCTGTATGTGGCAAAACTATAAAAGTGATACTCGGTCGTTTACTGGGTCAAATGGGGTCAGCAAGTAAATTCTGCATGTTTCTCAGGACACTCGCGGTTTTCATAGAGTATTGACATGAAAGACAGCAAGCAAGGGATTTTAGGCATCTAAATCAGTTAAGCCACAAACCAAGCTTTCATTACATACACATTCTAGAGTGATACTCGATCGTTTAGATGGATCGACTCCGACGAGAACACAAAGAAAACATTTTTTTAAAATGAATTGTTGTTTCGTTTATTATTACTAAGTAAAACGGCGGGCAAGAAGGATTTGATACGTATTACGTACAGCTTAACTGTCAACCTAGATGTGGCTTAATTTTGAAAGTGGTACTAGTTCGTTTACTGGGTCAAAAGGGGGGGAGACCAAGGAAATCCTACCTGATTCTCAAACCAATCGCGGTTTTCATAGATTCTGGACTTCAAAGACGGCAAGCAAGGGATTTTGGACATCTAAATCAATTCATCCACAAACCAAGCTATCGTAACATACATATTCCAGAGTGATACTCGATCGTTTAGATGGATCGAGTCAGACGCGAACACAAGGAAGGAAATTTTAAAAATTAGTTGATATTTCGTTTATTATCACTAAGTAAAACGGCAGGCAAGCAGGTTTTGATTCATATTACGTACAGGTTAACTGTTAACCTAGATGTGGCAGAAATATAAAAGTGGTACTAGGTCGTTTACTGGGCAAAGGGGGTCACCAAGGAATTCCTACCTGTTTTTTAAACTACTCGCAATTTTCATTGATTATCGACATGAAAGACGGCAAGCAAGGGGTTTTAGGCATCTAAGTCAGTTAAGCCACAAACCAAGCTATCATTACATACACATTCTAGAGTGATACTCGATCGTTTAGATGTATCGACTCAGACGAGAACACAAAGAAAACATTTTTTTTTAAATTAATTGTTGTTTCGTTTATTATCACTAAGTAAAACGGCAGGCAAGAAGGATTTGATACGTATTACGTACAGCTAAACTGTCAACCTAGATGTGGCTTAATTTTGAAAGTGGTACTAGGTCGTTTACTGGGTCAAAAGGGGGGGGGGGGGAGACCAAGGAAATCCTACCTGATTCTCAAACCAATCGCGGTTTTCATAGATTCTGGACTTCAAAGACGGCAAGCAAGGGATTTTGGACATCTAGATGAATTCATCCACAAACCAAGCTATCGTAACATACATATTCCAGAGTGATACTCGATAGTTTAGATGGATCGAGTCAGACGCGAACACTAGGGAAAGGAATTTTAAAATTTAGTTGATATTTCGTTTATTATCACTAAGTAAAACGGCAGGCAAGAAGGTTTTGATACGTATTACGTACAGCTTAACTGGTAAACTAGATGTGGCAGAAATATAAAAGTGGTACTCGGTCGTTTACTGGGCAAAGGGGGTCACCAAGGAATTCCTACCTGTTTTTCAAACTACTCGCAATTTTCATTGATTATCGACGAAAGACGGCAAGCAAGGGATTTTAGGCATCTAAATCAGTTAAGCCACAGACCAAGCTTTCATTACATACACATTCTAGAGTGATACTCGATCGTTTAGATGTATCGACTCAGACGCGAACACAAAGAAAAATTTTTTTTTTAATTAATTGTTGTTTCGTTTATTATCACTAAGTAAAACGGCAGGCAAGAAGGATTTGATACGTATTACGTACAGCTAAACTGTCAACCTAAATGTGGCTTAATTTTGAAAGTGGTACTAGGTCGGTTACTGGGTCAAAAGGGGGGGGGGGGGGGGGGGGAGACCAAGGAAATCCTACCTGATTCTCAAACCAATCGCGGTTTTCATAGATTCTGGACTTCAAAGACGGCAAGCAAGGGATTTTGGACATCTAAATGAGTTAGGCCACAAATTAAGCTATCATAACATATATATTCCAGTGTGATACTCGAGCGTTTAGATGGATTGACTCAGACGAGAACACACGACAAAATAATTTTTAAAATTAATTTATATATTCTTAACTATCACTAAGTTAAACGGCAGGGAAGAAGATTTTGAAACCTATTACGTACAGCTAAACTATCAAGCTGTATGTGGCAAAACTATAAAAGTGATACTCGGTCGTCTACTGGGTCAAATGGGGTCAGCAACTAAATTCTGCATGTTTCTCAGAATACTC
Organism: Notocelia uddmanniana; assembly: GCA_905163555.1. Classification (NCBI taxonomy): domain Eukaryota; kingdom Metazoa; phylum Arthropoda; class Insecta; order Lepidoptera; family Tortricidae; genus Notocelia; species Notocelia uddmanniana. The sequence continues at coordinate 60,963,688 of LR991052.1, forward strand.
GCGGTTTTCATAGAGTATTGACATGAAAGACGGCAAGCAAGGGATTTTGGGCATCAGAATCGTTCAGATCGCAGAGAAATCTACCATATTATATACATTCCAGAGTGATACTCGATCGTTTAGATGAATCGCCTCAGACAAGAACACAAGGGATAAGAATTTTTAAATTAATTGATATTCCGTTCATTATCACTTAGTTAAACGGATGAGAAGAAGGTTTTGATACAAATTGCGTACAGCTAAACTATCAAGCTGTATGTGGCAGAAATTTGAAAGTGGTACTCGAACGTCAACTGGGTCAAAGGGGGTCACCAAGGAAATCCTACCTGTTTCTCAAATCACTCGCGGTTTTCATAGATTTTCGACATGAACGACGGCAAGCAAGGGATTTTGGACATCTAAATCAGTTAAGCCACAAACCAAGCTATCATTTTATACATATTCCAGAGTGATACTCGATCGTTTAGATAGATCGACTCAGACGAGAACACAAGAGAAAATAATATGAAAATAAATTGATATTTCGTTCATTGTTACTAAGTTAAACGGCAGGCAAGAAGGTTTTGATACATATTACGTACATCTTAACTGTCAAGCTGTATGTGATAGAAATTTGAAAGTGGTACTCGGTCGTTTACTGGGTCAAAAGGGGGGGGGAGACCAAGGAAATCCTACCTGATTCTCAAACCACTCGCGGTTTTCACAGATTATGGGCTTGAAAGACGGCAAGCAAGGGATTTTGGACATCTAAATGAGTTAGGCCAAAAATTAAGCTGTCATAACATATATATTCCAGAGTGATACTCGATCGTTTAGATGGGTCGACTCAGACGAGAACACACGACAAATTTTTTTTTTAAATTAATTTATATTTTCTTCATTATCACTAAGTTAAACGGCAGGAAAGAAGATTTTGAAACCTATTACGTACAGCTAAACTATCAAGCTGTATGTGGCAAAACTATAAAAGTGATACTCGGTCGTTTACTGGGTCAAAGGGGGTCAGCAACTAAATTCTGCATGTTTCTCAGGACACTCGCGGTTTTCAGAGAGTATTGACATGAAAGACGGCATGCAAGTGATTTTGGGCATCAGAATCGTTCAGATCGCAGAGAAATTTATCATATCGTATATATCCCAGAGTGATACTCGATCGTTTTGATGGATCGACTCAGACGAGAACACAAGAGAAAATAATTTTGAAAATAAATTGATATTTCGTTCATTGTTACTAAGTTAAACGGCAGGCAAGAAGATTTTGAAACCTATCACGTACAGCTTAACTATCAAGCTATATGTAACAGAAATTTGAAAGTGGTACTCGGTCGTCTACTGGGTCAAAAGGGAGGGAGACCAAGGAAATCCTACCTGATTCTCAAACCACTCGCGGTTTTCATAGATTATGGACTTGAAAGACGGCAAGCAAGGGATTTTGGACATCTAAATGAGTTAGGCCACAAATTAAGCTATCATAACATATATATTCCAGAGTAATACTCGGACGTTTAGATGGATCGACTCAGACGAGAACACACGACAAAATAATTTTTAATTTTTTTTTATATTTTCTTCATTATCACTAAGTTAAACGGCAGGGAAGAAGATTTTGAAACCTATTACGTACAGCTAAACTATCAAGCTGTATGTGGCAAAACTATAAAAGTGATACTCGATCGTTTACTGGGTCAAATGGGGTCAGCAACTAAATTCTGCATGTTTCTCAGAATACTCGCGGTTTTCATAGAGTATTGACATGAAAGACGGCAAGCAAGGGATTTTGGGCATCAGAATCGTTCAGATCGCAGAGAAATCTATCATATTATATACATTCCAGAGTGATACTCGATCGTTTAGATGAATCGCCTCAGACGAGAACACAAGGGATAAGAATTTTTAAATTAATTGATATTCCGTTCATTATCACTTAGTTAAACGGATGACAAGAAGGTTTTGATACAAATTACGTACAGCTAAACTATCAAGCTGTATGTGGCAGAAATTTGAAAGTGGTACTCGAACGTCAACTGGGTCAAAGGGGGTCACCAAGGAAATCCTACCTGTTTCTCAAATCACTCGCGGTTTTCATAGATTTTCGACATGAACGACGGCAAGCAAGGGATTTTGGACATCTAAATCGGTTAAGCCACATACTAAGCTTTCATTTTATACATATTCCAGAGTGATACTCTATCGTTTAGATAGATCGACTCAGACGAGAACACACGACAAAATAATTTTTAAAATTAATTTATATTTTCTTAATTATCACTAAGTTAAACGGCAGGGAAGAAGATTTTGAAACCTATTACGTACAGCTAAACTATCAAGCTGTATGTGGCAAAACTATAAAAGTGATACTCGGTCGTTTACTGGGTCAAATGGGGTCAGCAAGTAAATTCTGCATGTTTCTCAGGACACTCGCGGTTTTCATAGAGTATTGACATGAAAGACAGCAAGCAAGGGATTTTAGGCATCTAAATCAGTTAAGCCACAAACCAAGCTTTCATTACATACACATTCTAGAGTGATACTCGATCGTTTAGATGGATCGACTCCGACGAGAACACAAAGAAAACATTTTTTTAAAATGAATTGTTGTTTCGTTTATTATTACTAAGTAAAACGGCGGGCAAGAAGGATTTGATACGTATTACGTACAGCTTAACTGTCAACCTAGATGTGGCTTAATTTTGAAAGTGGTACTAGTTCGTTTACTGGGTCAAAAGGGGGGGAGACCAAGGAAATCCTACCTGATTCTCAAACCAATCGCGGTTTTCATAGATTCTGGACTTCAAAGACGGCAAGCAAGGGATTTTGGACATCTAAATGAGTTAGGCCACAAATTAAGCTATCATAACATATATATTCCAGTGTGATACTCGAGCGTTTAGATGGATTGACTCAGACGAGAACACACGACTAAATAATTTTTAAAATTAATTTATATATTCTTAATTATCACTAAGTTAAACGGCAGGGTAGAAGATTTTGAAACCTATTACGTACAGCTAAACTATCAAGCTGTATGTGGCAAAACTATAAAAGTGATACTCGGTCGTTTACTGGGTCAAATGGGATCAGCAAGTAAATTCTGCATGTTTCTCAGGACACTCGCGGTTTTCATAGAGTATTGACATGAAAGACGGCAAGCAAGGGATTTCGGGCATCAGAATCGTTCAGATCGCAGAGAAATCTATCATATTATATACATTCCAGAGTGATACTCGATCGTTTAGATGAATCGACTCAGACGAGAACACAAGGGATAAGAATTTTTAAATTAATTGATATTCCGTTCATTATCACTTAGTTAAACGGATGACAAGAAGGTTTTGATACAAATTACGTACAGCTAAACTATCAAGCTGTATGTGGCAGAAATTTGAAAGTGGTACTCGAACGTCAACTGGGTCAAAGGGGGTCACCAAGGAAATCCTACCTGTTTCTCAAATCACTCGCGGTTTTCATAGATTTTCGACATGAACGACGGCAAGCAAGGGATTTTTGACATCTAAATCAGTTAAGCCACATACTAAGCTATCATTTTATACATATTCCAGAGTGATACTCGATCGTTTAGATAGATTGACTCAGACGAGAACACAAGAGAAAATAATTTTGTAAACAAATTGATATTTCGTTCATTGTTACTGAGTTAAACGGCAGGCAAGAAGGTTTTGATACGTATAACGTACATTTTAACTGTCAACCTAGATGTGGCAGAAATTTAAAAGTGGTACTCGGTCGTTTACTGGGCAAAGCGAGTCACCAAGGAATTCCTACCTGTTTTTCAAACTACTCGCAATTTTCATTGATTATCGACATGAAAGACGGCAAGCAAGGGATTTTAGGCATCTAAATTAGTTAAGCCACAAACCAAGCTTTCATTACATACACATTCTAGAGTAATACTCGATCGTTTAGATGTATCGACTCAGACGAGAACACAAAGATAACATTTTTTTTTAATTAATTGTTGTTTCGTTTATTATCACTAAGTAAAACGGCAGGAAAGAAGGTTTTGATACGTATTACGTACAGCTAAACTGTCAACCTAGATGTGGCTTAAGTTTGAAAGTGGTACTAGGTCGTTTACTGGGTCAAAAGGGGGGGAGACCAAGGAAATCCTACCTGATTCTCAAACCAAACGCGGTTTTCATAGATTCTGGACTTCAAAGACGGCAAGCAAGGGATTTTGGACATCTAGATCAATTCATCCACAAACCAAGCTATCGTAACATACATATTCCAGAGTGATACTCGATCGTTTAGATGGATCGAGTCAGACGCGAACACAAGGAAGGAAATTTTAAAAATTAGTTGATATTTCGTTTATTATCACTAAGTAAAACAGCAGGCAAGCAGGTTTTGATACATATTACGTACAGGTTAACTGTAAACCTAGATGTGGCAGAAATATAAAAGTGGTACTCGGTCGTTTACTGGGCAAAGGGGGTCACCAAGGAATTCCTACCTGTTTTTCAAACTACTCGCAATTTTCATTGATTATGGACATGAAAGACGGCAAGCAAGGGGTTTTAGGCATCTAAGTCAGTTAAGCCACAGACCAAGCTTTCATTACATACACATTCTAGAGTGATACTCGATCGTTTAGATGTATCGACTCAGACGAGAACACAAAGAAAACGTTTTTTTTTAAATTAATTGTTGTTTCGTTTATTATCACAAAGTAAAACGGCAGGCAAGAAGGATTTGATACGTATTACGTACAGCTAAACTGTCAACCTAGATGTGGCTTAAGTTTGAAAGTGGTACTAGGTCATATTAAATATAATGCAACGGGTCACTCACGTCTTAAAGGTCGAATATCGCTCGACATGTTTCAGACCGGTTCGCGGTCCTTAATCATGAGCACCTATCGCGGCGGCGGTTTTCTTAGCACTAGGTACTAGGTCGTTTACTGGGTCAAAAGGGGGGGAGACCAAGGAAATCCTACCTGATTCTCAAACCAATCGCGGTTTTCATAGATTCTGGACTTCAAAGACGGCAAGCAAGGGATTTTGGACATCTAGATCAATTCATCCACAAACCAAGCTATCGTAACATACATATTCCAGAGTGATACTCGATCGTTTAGATGGATCGAGTAAGACGCGAACACAAGGAAGGAAATTTTAAAAATTAGTTGATATTTCGTTTATTATCACTAAGTAAAACGGCAGGCAAGCAGGTTTTGATACATATTACGTACAGGTTAACTGTAAACCTAGATGTGGTAGAAATATAAAAGTGGTACTCGGTCGTTTACTGGGCAAAGGGGGTCACCAAGGAATTCCTACCTGTTTTTCAAACTACTCGCAATTTTCATTGATTATGGACATGAAAGACGGCAAGCAAGGGGTTTTAGGCATCTAAGTCAGTTAAGCCACAGACCAAGCTTTCATTACATACACATTCTAGAGTGATACTCGATCGTTTAGATGTATCGACTCAGACGAGAACACAAAGAAAACATATTTTTTAAATTAATTGTTGTTTCGTTTATTATCACTAAGTAAAACGGCAGGCAAGAAGGATTTGATACATATTACGTACAGCTAAACTGCCAACCTAGATGTGGCTTAATTTTGAAAGTGGTACTAGGTCGTTTACTGGGTCAAAAGGGGGGGAGACCAAGGAAATCCTACCTGATTCTCAAACCAATCGCGGTTTTCATAGATTCTGGACTTCAAAGACGGCAAGCAAGGGATTTTGGACATCTAGATCAATTTATCCACAAACCAATCTATCGTAACATACATATTCCAGAGTGATACTCGATCGTTTAGATGGATCGAGTCAGACGCGAACACAAGGGAAGGAAATTTTAAAAATTAGTTGATATTTCGTTTATTATCACTAAGTAAAACGGCAGGCAAGAAGGTTTTGATACGTATTACGTACAGCTTAACTGGTAAACTAGATGTGGCAGAAATATAAAAGTGGTACTCGGTCGTTTACTGGGCAAAGGGGGTCACCAAGGAATTCCTACCTGTTTTTCAAACTACTCGCAATTTTCATTGATTATCGACATGAAAGACGGCAAGCAAGGGATTTTAGGCATCTAAATCAGTTAAGCCACAGACCAAGCTTTCATTACATACACATTCTAGAGTGATACTCGATCGTTTTGATATATCGACTCAGACGAGAACACAAAGAAAATATTTTTTTTAAATTAATTGTTGTTTCGTTTATTATCACTAAGTAAAACGGCAGGCAAGAAGGATTTGATACGTATTACGTACAGCTAAACTGTCAACCTAGATGTGGCTTAATTTTGAAAGTGGTACTAGGTCGTTTACTGGGTCAAAAGGGGGGGGGGAGACCAAGGAAATCCTACCTGATTCTCAAACCAATCGCGGTTTTCATAGATTCTAGACTTCAAAGACGGCAAGCAAGGGATTTTGGACATCTAGATCAATTTATCCACAAACCAATCTATCGTAACATACATATTCCAGAGTGATACTCGATCGTTTAGATGAATCGACTCAGACGAGAACACAAGGGATAAGAATTTTTAAATTAATTGATATTCCGTTCATTATCACTTAGTTAAACGAATGACAAGAACGTTTTGATACAAATTGCGTACAGCTCAACTATCAAGCTGTATGTGGCAGAAATTTGAAAGTGGTACTCGAACGTCAACTGGGTCAAACTGGGTCACCAAGGAAATCCTACCTGTTTCTCAAATCACTCGCGGTTTTCATAGATTTTCGACATGAACGACGGCAAGCAAGGGATTTTTGACATCTAAATCAGTTAAGCCACATACTAAGCTATCATTTTATACATATTCCAGAGTGATACTCGATCGTTTAGATAGATTGACTCAGACGAGAACACAAAAGAAAATAATTTTGTAAACAAATTGATATTTCGTTCATTGTTACTGAGTTAAACGGCAGGCAAGAAGGTTTTGATACGTATAACGTACATTTTAACTGTCAACCTAGATGTGGCAGAAATTTAAAAGTGGTACTCGGTCGTTTACTGGGCAAATCGGGTCACCAAGGAATTCCTACCTGTTTTTCAAACTACTCGCAATTTTCATTGATTATCGACATGAAAGACGGCAAGCAAGGGATTTTAGGCATCTAAATTAGTTAAGCCACAAACCAAGCTTTCATTTCATACACATTCTAGAGTAATACTCGATCGTTTAGATGTATCGACTCAGACGAGAACACAAAGATAACATTTTTTTTAATTAATTGTTGTTTCGTTTATTATCACTAAGTAAAACGGCAGGAAAGAAGGTTTTGATACGTATTACGTACAGCTAAACTGTCAACCTAGATGTGGCTTAAGTTTGAAAGTGGTACTAGGTCGTTTACTGTGTCAAAAGGGGGGGAGACCAAGGAAATCCTACCTGATTCTCAAACCAATCGCGGTTTTCATAGATTCTGGACTTCAAAGACGGCAAGCAAGGGATTTTGGACATCTAGATCAATTCATCCACAAACCAAGCTATCGTAACATAAATATTCCAGAGTGATACTCGATCGTTTAGATAGATTGACTCAGACGAGAACACAAGAGAAAATAATTTTGTAAATAAATTGATATTTCGTTCATTGTTACTGAGTTAAACGGCAGGCAAGGAGGTTTTGATACGTATAACGTACATGTTAACTGTCAACCTAGATGTGGCAGAAATTTAAAAGTGGTACTCGGTCGTTTACTGGGCAAAGCGGGTCACCAAGGAATTCCTACCTGTTTTTCAAACTACTCGCAATTTTCATTGATTATCGACATGAAAGACGGCAAGCAAGGGATTTTAGGCATCTAAATCAGTTAAACCACAAACCAAGCTTTCATTACATACACATTCTAGAGTGATACTCGATCGTTCAGATGTATCGACTCAGGCGAGAACACAAAGAAAACATTTTTTTTAAATAATTGCTGTTTCGTTTATTATCACTCAGTAAAACGGCAGGCAAGAAGGATTTGATACGTATTACGTACAGCTAAACTGTCTACCTAGATGTGGCTTAATTTTGAAAGTGGTACTAGGTCGTTTACTGGGTCAAAAGGGGGGGAGACCAAGGAAATCCTACCTGATTCTCAAACCAATCGCGGTTTTTTTAGATTCTGGACTTCAAAGACGGCAAGCAAGGAATTTTGGACATCTAGATCAAATCATCCACAAACCAAGCTATCGTAATATACATATTCCAGAGTGATACTCGATCGTTTAGATGGATCGAGTCAGACGCGAACACAAGGGAAGGAAATTTTAAAAATTAGTTGATATTTCGTTTATTATCACTAAGTAAAACGGCAGGCAAGAAGGTTTTGATACAAATTACGTACAGCTAAACTGTTAACCTAGACGTGGCAGAAATATAAAAGTGGTACTCGGTCGTTTACTGGGCAAAGCGGGTCACCAAGGAATTCCTACCTGTTTTTCAAACTACTCGCAATTTTCATTGATTATCGACATGAAAGACGGCAAGCAAGGGATTTTAGGCATCTAAATCAGTTAAGCCACAAAACAAGCTTTCATTACATACACATTCTAGAGTGATACTCGATCGTTTAGATGTATCGACTCAGACGAGAACACAAAGAAAACATTTTTTTTAAATTAATTGTTGTTTCGTTTATTATCACTAAGTAAAACGGCAGGCAAGAAGGATTTGATACGTATTACGTACAGCTAAACTGTCAACCTAGATGTGGCTTAATTTTGAAAGTGGTACTAGGTCGTTTACTGGATCAAAAGGGGGGGAGACCAAGGAAATCCTACCTGATTCTCAAACCAATCGCGGTTTTCATAGATTCTGGACTTCAAAGACTGCAAGCAAGGGATTTTGGACATCTAGATCAATTCATCCACAAACCAAGCTATCGTAACATACATATTCCAGAGTGATACTCGATCGTTAAGATGGATCGAGTCAGACGCGAACACAAGGGAAGGAAATTTTAAAAATTAGTTGATATTTCGTTTATTATCACTAAGTAAAACGGCAGGCAAGAAGGTTTTGATACATATTACGTACAGCTAAACTGTTAACCTAGATGTGGCAGAAATTTAAAAGTGGTACTCGGTCGTTTACTTGGCAAAGGTGGTCACTAAGGAATTCCTACCTATTTTTCAAACTACTCGCAATTTTCATTGATTATCGACATGAAAGACGGCAAGCAAGGGATTTTAGGCATCTTAATCAGTTAAGCCACAAACCAAGCTTTCATTACATACACATTCTAGAGTGATACTCGATCGTTTAGATGTATCGGCTCAGACGAGAACACAAAGAAAATATTTTTTTTCTCCCCCCCTTTTGACCCCGTAAACGACCTAGTACCACTTTCAAAATTAAGCCACATCTAGGTTGACAGTTTAGCTGTACGTAATACGTATCAAATCCTTCTTGCCTGCCGTTTTACTTAGTGATAATAAACGAAAGAACAATTAATTAAAAAAAAAATGATTTCTTTGTGTTCTCGTTTGAGTCGATCCATCTAAACGATCGAGTATCACTCTAGAATGTGTATGTAATGAAAGCTTGGTTTGTGGTTTAACTGATTTAGATGCCTAAAATCCCTTGCTTGCCGTCTTTCATGTCGATAATCAATGAAAATTGCGAGTAGTTTGAAAAACAGGTAGGAATTCCTTAGTGACCCCCTTTGCCCAGTAAACGACCGAGTACCACTTTTAAATTTCTGCCCCATCTAGGTTAACAGTTTAGCTGTACGTAATATGTATCAAAACCTTGTTGCCTGCCGTTTTACTTAGTTATAATAAACGAAATATCAACTAAGTTTTAAAATTTCCTTCCCTTGTGTTCGCATCTGACTCGATCTATCTAAACGATCGAGTATCACTCTGGAATATGTTTGTTACGATAGCTTGGTTTGTGGATGAATTGATCTAGATGTCCAAAATCCCTTGCTTGCCGTCTTTGAAGTCCAGAATCTATGAAAACCGCGATTGGTTTGAGAATCAGGTAGGATTTCCTTGGTCTCCCCCCCTTTTGACCCAGTAAACGACCTAGTACCACTTTCAAAATTAAGCCACATCTAGGTTGACAGTTTAGCTGTACGTAATATGTATCAAATCCTTCTTGCCTGCCGTTTTACTTAGTGATAATAAACGAAACAACAATTAATTTAAAAAATATGTTTTCTTTGTGTTCTCGTCTGAGTCGATACATCTAAACGATCGAGTATCACTCTAGAATGTGTAATGAAAGCTTGGTTTGTGGCTTAACTGACTTAGTCGCCTAAAATTCCTTGCTTGCCGTCTTTCATGTCGATAATGAATGAAAATTGCGAGTAGTTTGAAAAACAGGTAGGAATTCCTTGGTGACCCGCTTTGCCCAGTAAACGACCGAGTACCACTTTTATATTTCTGCCACATCTAGGTTAACAGTTAAGCTGTACGTAATATGTGTCAAAACCTGCTTGCCTGCCGTTTTACTTAGTGATAATAAACGAAATATCAACTAATTTTTAAAATTTCTTTCCCTTGTGTTCGCGTCTGACTCGATCCATCTAAACGATCGAGTATCACTCTGGAATATATATGTTACGATAGCTTGGTTTGTGGATAAATTGATCTAGATGTCCAAAATCTCTTGCTTGCCGTCTTTGAAGTCCAGAATCTATGAAAACCGCGATTGGTTTGAGAATCAGGTAGGATTTCCTTGGTCTCCCCCCCCCTTTTGACCCAGTAAACGACCTAGTACCACTTTCAAAATTAAGCCACATCTAGGTTGACAGTTTAGCTGTACGTAATACGTATCAAATCCTTCTTGCCTGCTGTTTTACTTAGTGATAATAAACGAAACAACAATTAATTAAAATAAAATGTTATCTTTGTGTTCTCGTCTGAGTCGATACATCTAAACGATCGAGTATCACTCTAGAATGTGTATGTAATGAAAGCTTGTTTGTGGTTTAACTGATTTAGATGCCTAAAATCCCTTGCTTGCCGTCTTTCATGTCGATAATCAATGAAAATTGCGAGTAGTTTGAAAAACAGGTAGGAATTCCTTGGTGACCCCCCTTTGCCCAGTAAACGACCGAGTACCACTTTTAAATTTCTGCCACATCTAGGTTGACAGTTAAAATGTACGTTATACGTATCAAAACCTTCTTGCCTGCCGTTTAACTCAGTAACAATGAACGAAATATCAATTTATTTACAAAATTATTTTCTCTTGTGTTCTCGTCTGAGTCAATCTATCTAAACGATCGAGTATCACTCTGGAATATGTATAAAATGATAGCTTAGTATGTGGCTTAACTGATTTAGATGTCAAAAATCCCTTGCTTGCCGTCGTTCATGTCGAAAATCTATGAAAACCGCGAGTGATTTGAGAAACAGGTAGGATTTCCTTGGTGACCCCCTTTGACCCAGTTGACGTTCGAGTACCACTTTCAAATTTCTGCCACATACAGCTTGATAGTTGAGCTGTACGCAATTTGTATCAAAACCTTCTTGTCATTCGTTTAACTAAGTGATAATGAACGGAATATCAATTAATTTAAAAATTCTTATCCCTTGTGTTCTCTTTTGAGTCGATTCATCTAAACGATCGAGTATCACACTGGAATGTATATAATATGATAGATTTCTCTGCGATCTGAACGATTCTGATGCCCGAATTCCCTTGCTTGCCGTCTTTCATGTCAATACTCTATGAAAACCGCGAGTGTCCTGAGAAACATGCAGAATTTACTTGCTGACCCCATTTGACCCAGTAAACGACCGAGTATCACTTTTATAGTTTTGCCACATACAGCTTGATAGTTTAGCTGTACGTAATAGGTTTTAAAATCTTCCTCCCTGCCGTTTAACTTAGTGATAATTAAGAATACTAGTTACCCGCGCGGCTTCGCCGCGTAGACGTACTACGAAGAACGCTAGCGAAGCCACGGGATAGAATATGCGTATTCCGAAGGTCGATTACAAAGTCGATTTAAAAACATTCGTGCTTGATCATCACGGCTAGTCGTCAAGTTTACAGTAACTGTCAGCCTTATTTCAAGAAATAAGATCTACCTACTAACTATGAGAATTTCTATGAAAAATATGCATCTTAGCAACTTCAGTCAATTTGGCCATCTGATAATAATCAGATAATATTAGTGTTTTGAATGTGTGTGCGTTGATTGTTTCAGTGTAATGATGCGTAGTAATAGGAAAATATTTTGTATGTGTGGTTTTTTATGTGTGTGTTACCTCCCCCAATTTACAAAATATTTTGTTTGCGTTAGGTATTTCTTTATTGGTGGTTCACCTAAGTTGTGTCCACATAGGAGTTAGGGTAATTTGTCGAGGTCCCTCTCGGGGACCAACATGAGAAGCCAGGAGAGGAAAAAAAAGCCAAAATATTTTGTTCGGTAATGTGCGCTGATGGCGTCTCTTGTCTAAATAAGGCTCTAATAAGGTACGCAAACTCAGAGTTACCCAGAGAAGACGTCTAATAATAATACCGCTACCGAGCGAGATGATCATATCATATAATTACTAAATTGAATAAGAGTGACTGTAAGGGATATATCATTTGTTGCGTTTGTCATAGTTCCGCAATTAAGAATGTTCTGTGATATGAGAATCCTATCCTACCCGCCCTTAAAGTACCCCTGAGAAATTTTCAAATAATAATACCACTACCGAGGTCATGTACTAAATGGAATAAGAGCGACAGAGAGAGATACATAATTTGTAGTCTTTGTCATAGTTCCACTTTTTTATTTGGCTCATTATCATGTCCACGTCATACCCGCCCAAATTAAAGAGGTTGTTTATGATAAGGCGCCAGCCGTTTAAGACAAATTCTCAATTTAGGTGGGTAAGAGCTTTTCCGTCCCCCTTGGTGGAACTCGTACTCGTATAGGATCTCTTTAGAAATACTCTAAGTATCCTCATAACCTATTCTATCTAATCTAGAAAAAAACAATACATGCGACATTGGCAATATTGGTATTAACATTTGATGCCGGAACCACGCAATGGGCCATTATGGGCCAACGTATAGGTCGCAGTTATGCATTAAAGGCCATCGCTTTCCATCAGGTGAGATTAAGGTCAATCGCCAGTCAGTCAATCATAAAAAAACATATTTGCATCTCGTTCCACCGCATCACTGCGTCTTGTACGTGGCCCATCATGGCCCATCGTGTGGTTTTGGCATGACAGTTGTGAGGTCTATTTTGTCAAGTGAAGTAACTGGGTTAAAATCTTTCGTTATCTATCTCTATAACACTTGCTTATTGGTGTGATAGAGAAGGAAATATAATGAACTTCGATCTTCGGGTGTTTCGGGTAGACCCCCTGAAAACCGGCACTGTCACTGTTGCAGGTGACACTGATACAGTATAATTTTAACTTTTAATTGAACACGTGCAATAGTGGTAATCTTATTCATCCTCTCAATGTACCTACGCCCTTTTATAACGTGGCAGTTTAACGTGACCATTATCCCCCTTATTTTGGACATTTTTACTGAAACGTAACAAAGACAAATGTACATGTCCTCTAACTTTTCGAGTATTATTAACCTTTTCGACGCTAACAACGTACCTATATTGCGCACCAACGGTCCGAAGCCAACGACGTATATATCCGTCATGGCCTCTAATGAGATATCAACCTACATGCATTTCTATAGGGTTCAACTTTGCGTTTGACATCCTCAGACAAACATTGATGAATAGCAAATTAACCCCTTGAACGCTATACTTAATGAACGGCAGTGACACTTACACGTCAGCTAAAGAACGAAGGTGATTTTGACAACGTACGTTATAACTCCCATGTTGTCGACAATTAAAGGGTTTAATTATTTTTCTGACGTCTTAATTTTGTTAAAGTATTTAACCTTTTTAGCGCACTCTCAATAGAAATGCATCTAGGTTGATATCGCATTGGACGCCGTCACCATGACGGATATATTCGTCGTTTTGTCGAATCAATGGTGCGCATATACGTCGAATACGTTATTGGCGTCGTAAAGGTTAATTAGTGCAACATTGTTTTCTCGTTGGTTTGATCTGAATCCACCAATAAGTAACGTCTACTGATTGAACTTCTTTACTTATGATCACCCTACTGGTATGGCAATAGGTGGAAGAGAGACACACTTAGACAAAGCTAGCCTCTTCTCTTTCAAAATGTTTTGCAGCTTATCTATGATTAACTCAGAAACAGTTCTGTAACTCACAACGTAAAGTTTAATTTGGTTTGTCATTGTTTTGGCAGATATCAATATCAGTCAAGATATACGGAACGTATATTTGAAACGTCATTGGTTTGTATATCAACTTCTTTGAAGTATAAACCATGACAATTTAATATTGACATAATTAGAGCACAATAAAAAAAAAGTTGACACAATACGTCTGTCATTTATGTAAACTGTAAATACTTAGACCGAATATTATGTATTGTCTTGTAAACAAATTAGTAATTTTACTTTCGTTTATTGTTAATAATATTGAGTATTTCTCGACTCAAAAGTTTTATATTGTAATGCTGTACCAGATATTTCTTACAGGAACATTTTAGTTCATATTTATGTTTATGTCATCCGGAATCATACCATAGCCAGTTCCCAAGTCACGTGGAGGTCACGTGTTAACCAAGCTAAATTTTGACACCTCGTACAATTCTACCAAGGTAAGCTGACCCGTCGCTTGTATGCGGCGTCATCGAACACGATTTTGAGGTTTATATTTGTCGGGGCATCCAGGATTTTTCGTAAATATCAATTTAATAAATTTTCCAGGATAAAAATCAAAAAACTAAGACCTTATTGCAAATCTGCAGCATGGGACGAATCCTATGGTATATAATTTATCAAAATCGGTCCATAACTGTAGATCTGATGGGCGTTGTAAGGATCGGCTTCGCGTAATATATATATAGTGCAACATTGTTTTCTCGTTGGTTTGATCTGAATCCACCAATAAGTAACGTCTACTGATTGAACTTCTTTACTTATGATCACCCTACTGGTATGGCAATAGGTGGAAGAGAGACACACTTAGACAAAGCTAGCCTCTTCTCTTTCAAAATGTTTTGCAGCTTATCTATGATTAACTCAGAAACAGTTCTGTAACTCACAACGTAAAGTTTAATTTGGTTTGTCATTGTTTTGGCAGATATCAATATCAGTCAAGATATACGGAACGTATATTTGAAACGTCATTGGTTTGTATATCAACTTCTTTGAAGTATAAACCATGACAATTTAATATTGACATAATTAGAGCACAATAAAAAAAAAGTTGACACAATACGTCTGTCATTTATGTAAACTGTAAATACTTAGACCGAATATTATGTATTGTCTTGTAAACAAATTAGTAATTTTACTTTCGTTTATTGTTAATAATATTGAGTATTTCTCGACTCAAAAGTTTTATATTGTAATGCTGTACCAGATATTTCTTACAGGAACATTTTAGTTCATATTTATGTTTATGTCATCCGGAATCATACCATAGCCAGTTCCCAAGTCACGTGGAGGTCACGTGTTAACCAAGCTAAATTTTGACACCTCGTACAATTCTACCAAGGTAAGCTGACCCGTCGCTTGTATGCGGCGTCATCGAACACGATTTTGAGGTTTATATTTGTCGGGGCATCCAGGATTTTTCGTAAATATCAATTTAATAAATTTTCCAGGATAAAAATCAAAAAACTAAGACCTTATTGCAAATCTGCAGCATGGGACGAATCCTATGGTATATAATTTATCAAAATCGGTCCATAACTGTAGATCTGATGGGCGTTGTAAGGATCGGCTTCGCGTAATATATATATAGATATAAATTAATTTTAAAAATTATTTTGTCGTGTGTTCTCGTCTGAGTCAATCCATCTAAACGCTCGAGTATCACACTGGAATATATATGTTATGATAGCTTAATTTGTGGCCTAACTCATTTAGATGTCCAAAATCCCTTGCTTGCCGTCTTTGAAGTCCAGAATCTATGAAAACCGCGATTGGTTTGAGAATCAGGTAGGATTTCCTTGGTCTCCCCCCCCCCTTTTGACCCAGTAAACGACCTAGTACCACTTTCAAAATTAAGCCACATCTAGGTTGACAGTTTAGCTGTACGTAATACGTATCAAATCCTTCTTGCCTGCCGTTTTACTTAGTGATAATAAACGAAACAACAATTACTTTAAAAAAAATGTTTTCTTTGTGTTCTCGTCTGAGTCGATACATCTAAACGATCGAGTATCACTCTAGAATGTGTATGTAATGAAAGCTTGGTCTGTGGCTTAACTGATTTAGATGCCTAAAATCCCTTGCTTGCCGTCTTTCATGTCGATAATCAATGAAAATTGCGAGTAGTTTGAAAAACAGGTAGGGATTCCTTGGTGACCCCCTTTGCCCAGTAAACGACCGAGTACCACTTTTATATTTCTGCCACATCTAGTTTACCAGTTAAGCTGTACGTAATACGTATCAAAACCTTCTTGCCTGCCGTTTTACTTAGTGATAATAAACGAAATATCAACTAATTTTTAAAATTTCCTTCCCTAGTGTTCGCGTCTGACTCGATCCATCTAAACTATCGAGTATCACTCTGGAATATGTATGTTACGATAGCTTGGTTTGTGGATGAAATGATTTAGATGTCCAAAATCCCTTGCTTGCCGTCTTTGAAGTCCAGAATCTATGAAAACCGCGATTGGTTTGAGAATCAGGTAGGATTTCCTTGGTCTCCGCCCCCTTTTGACCCAGTAAACGACCTAGTACCACTTTCAAAATTAAGCCACATCTAGGTTGAAAGTTTAGCTGTACGTAATACGTATCAAAACCTTCTTTCCTGCCGTTTTACTTAGTGATAATAAACGAAACATCAATTAATTAAAAAAAAAATATTATCTTTGTGTTCTCGTCTGAGTCGATACATCTAAACGATCGAGTATCACTCTAGAATGTGTATGTAATGAAAGCTTGGTTTGTGGCTTAACTGATTTCGATGCCTAAAATCCCTTGCTTGCCGTCTTTCATGTCGATAATCAATGAAAATTGCGAGTAGTTTGAAAAACAGGTAGGATTTCCTTGGTCTCCCCCCCCCCCCCTTTTGACCCAGTAAACGACCTAGTACCACTTTCAAAATTAAGCCACATCTAGGTTGACAGTTTAGCTGTACGTAATACGTATCAAATCCTTCTTGCCTGCCGTTTTACTTAGTGATAATAAACGAAACAACAATTAATTAAATAAAAACGTTTTCTTTGTGTTCTCGTCTGAGTCGATACATCTAAACGATCGAGTATCACTCTAGAATGTGTATGTAATGAAAGCTTGGTCTGTGGCTTAACTGACTTAGATGCCTAAAACCCCTTGCTTGCCGTCTTTCATGTCCATAATCAATGAAAATTGCGAGTAGTTTGAAAAATAGGTAGGAATTCCTTAGTGACCACCTTTGCCAAGTAAACGACCGAGTACCACTTTTAAATTTCTGCCACATCTAGGTTAACAGTTTAGCTGTACGTAATATGTATCAAAACCTTCTTGCCTGCCGTTTTACTTAGTGATAATAAACGAAATATCAACTAATTTTTAAAATTTCCTTCCCTTGTGTTCGCGTCTGACTCGATCCATCTTAACGATCGAGTATCACTCTGGAATATGTATGTTACGATAGCTTGGTTTGTGGATGAATTGATCTAGATGTCCAAAATCCCTTGCTTGCAGTCTTTGAAGTCCAGAATCTATGAAAACCGCGATTGGTTTGAGAATCAGGTAGGATTTCCTTGGTCTCCCCCCCTTTTGATCCAGTAAACGACCTAGTACCACTTTCAAAATTAAGCCACATCTAGGTTGACAGTTTAGCTGTACGTAATACGTATCAAATCCTTCTTGCCTGCCGTTTTACTTAGTGATAATAAACGAAACAACAATTAATTTAAAAAAAATGTTTTCTTTGTGTTCTCGTCTGAGCCGATACATCTAAACGATCGAGTATCACTCTAGAATGTGTATGTAATGAAAGCTTGGTTTGTGGCTTAACTGATTAAGATGCCTAAAATCCCTTGCTTGCCGTCTTTCATGTCGATAATCAATGAAAATTGCGAGTAGTTTGAAAAATAGGTAGGAATTCCTTAGTGACCACCTTTGCCAAGTAAACGACCGAGTACCACTTTTAAATTTCTGCCACATCTAGGTTAACAGTTTAGCTGTACGTAATATGTATCAAAACCTTCTTGCCTGCCGTTTTACTTAGTGATAATAAACGAAATATCAACTAATTTTTAAAATTTCCTTCCCTTGTGTTCGCGTCTGACTCGATCCATCTTAACGATCGAGTATCACTCTGGAATATGTATGTTACGATAGCTTGGTTTGTGGATGAATTGATCTAGATGTCCAAAATCCCTTGCTTGCAGTCTTTGAAGTCCAGAATCTATGAAAACCGCGATTGGTTTGAGAATCAGGTAGGATTTCCTTGGTCTCCCCCCCTTTTGATCCAGTAAACGACCTAGTACCACTTTCAAAATTAAGCCACATCTAGGTTGACAGTTTAGCTGTACGTAATACGTATCAAATCCTTCTTGCCTGCCGTTTTACTTAGTGATAATAAACGAAACAACAATTAATTTAAAAAAAATGTTTTCTTTGTGTTCTCGTCTGAGTCGATACATCTAAACGATCGAGTATCACTCTAGAATGTGTATGTAATGATAGCTTGGTTTGTGGCTTAACTGACTTAGATGCCTAAAACCCCTTGCTTGCCGTCTTTCATGACGATAATCAATGAAAATTGCGAGTAGTTTGAAAAACAGGTAGGAATTCCTTGGTGACCCCCTTTGCCCAGTAAACGACCGAATACCACTTTTAAATTTCTGCCACATCTAGGTTAACAGTTAACCTGTACGTAATATGTATCAAAACCTGCTTGCCTGCCGTTTTACTTAGTGATAATAAACGAAATATCAACTAATTTTTAAAATTTCCTTCCTTGTGTTCGCGTCTGACTCGATCCATCTAAACGATCGAGTATCACTCTGGAATATGTATGTTACGATAGCTTGGTTTGTGGATGAATTGATTTAGATGTCCAAAATCCCTTGCTTGCCGTCTTTGAAGTCCAGAATCTATGAAAACCGCGATTGGTTTGAGAATCAGGTAGGATTTCCTTGGTCTCCGCCCCCTTTTGACCCGGTAAACGACCTAGTACCACTTTCAAAATTAAGCCACATCTAGGTTGAAAGTTTAGCTGTACGTAATACGTATCAAAACCTTCTTTCCTGCCGTTTTACTTAGTGATAATAAACGAAACATCAATTAATTAAAAAAAAAATATTATCTTTGTGTTCTCGTCTGAGTCGATACATCTAAACGATCGAGTATCACTCTAGAATGTGTATGTAATGAAAGCTTGGTTTGTGGCTTAACTGATTTCGATGCCTAAAATCCCTTGCTTGCCGTCTTTCATGTCGATAATCAATGAAAATTGCGAGTAGTTTGAAAAACAGGTAGGAATTCCTTGGTGACCCGCTTTGCCCAGTAAACGACCGAGTACCACTTTTAAATTTCTGCCACATCTAGGTTGACAGTTAAAATGTACGTTATACGTATCAAAACCTTCTTGCCTGCCGTTTAACTCAGTAACAATGAACGAAATATCAATTTATTTACAAAATTATTTTCTCTTGTGTTCTCGTCTGAGTCAATCTATCTAAACGATCGAGTATCACTCTGGAATATGTATAAAATGATAGCTTAGTATGTGGCTTAACTGATTTAGATGTCAAAAATCCCTTGCTTGCCGTCGTTCATGTCGAAAATCTATGAAAACCGCGAGTGATTTGAGAAACAGGTAGGATTTCCTTGGTGACCCCCTTTGACCCAGTTGACGTTCGAGTACCACTTTCAAATTTCTGCCACATACAGCTTGATAGTTGAGCTGTACGCAATTTGTATCAAAACGTTCTTGTCATTCGTTTTACTAAGTGATAATGAACGGAATATCAATTAATTTAAAAATTCTTATCCCTTGTGTTCTCGTCTGAGTCGATTCATCTAAACGATCGAGTATCACTCTGGAATGTATATAATATGATAGATTTCTCTGCGATCTGAACGATTCTGATGCCCGAAATCCCTTGCTTGCCGTCTTTCATGTCAATACTCTATGAAAACCGCGAGTGTCCTGAGAAACATGCAGAATTTACTTGCTGATCCCATTTGACCCAGTAAACGACCGAGTATCACTTTTATAGTTTTGCCACATACAGCTTGATAGTTTAGCTGTACGTAATAGGTTTCAAAATCTTCTTCCCTGCCGTTTAACTTAGTGATAATTAAGAAAATATAAATTAATTTTAAAAATTATTTTGTCGTGTGTACTCTTCTGAGTCGATCTATCTAAACGATAGAGTATCACTCTGGAATATGTATAAAATGAAAGCTTAGTATGTGGCTTAACCGATTTAGATGTCCAAAATCCCTTGCTTGCCGTCGTTCATGTCGAAAATCTATGAAAACCGCGAGTGATTTGAGAAACAGGTAGGATTTCCTTGGTGACCCCCTTTGACCCAGTTGACGTTCGAGTACCACTTTCAAATTTCTGCCACATACAGCTTGATAGTTTAGCTGTACGCAATTTGTATCAAAACCTTCTTCTCATCCGTTTAACTAAGTGATAATGAACGGAATATCAATTAATTTAAAAATTCTTATCCCTTGTGTTCTTGTCTGAGGCGATTCATCTAAACGATCGAGTATCACTCTGGAATGTATATAATATGATAGATTTCTCTGCGATCTGAACGATTCTGATGCCCAAAATCCCTTGCTTGCCGTCTTTCATGTCAATACTCTATGAAAACCGCGAGTATTCTGAGAAACATGCAGAATTTAGTTGCTGACCCCATTTGACCCAGTAGACGACCGAGTATCACTTTTATAGTTTTGCCACATACAGCTTGATAGTTTAGCTGTACGTAATAGGTTTCAAAATCTTCTTCCCTGCCGTTTAACTTAGTGATAGTTAAGAATATATAAATTAATTTTAAAAATTATTTTGTCGTGTGTTCTCGTCTGAGTCAATCCATCTAAACGCTCGAGTATCACACTGGAATATATATGTTATGATAGCTTAATTTGTGGCCTAACTCATTTAGATGTCCAAAATCCCTTGCTTGCCGTCTTTGAAGTCCAGAATCTATGAAAACCGCGATTGGTTTGAGAATCAGGTAGGATTTCCTTGGTCCCCCCCCCCCCCCCCCCACCCTTTTGACCCAGTAACCGACCTAGTACCACTTTCAAAATTAAGCCACATTTAGGTTGACAGTTTAGCTGTACGTAATACGTATCAAATCCTTCTTGCCTGCCGTTTTACTTAGTGATAATAAACGAAACAACAATTAATTAAAAAAAAAATTTTTCTTTGTGTTCGCGTCTGAGTCGATACATCTAAACGATCGAGTATCACTCTAGAATGTGTATGTAATGAAAGCTTGGTCTGTGGCTTAACTGATTTAGATGCCTAAAATCCCTTGCTTGCCGTCTTTCGTCGATAATCAATGAAAATTGCGAGTAGTTTGAAAAACAGGTAGGAATTCCTTGGTGACCCCCTTTGCCCAGTAAACGACCGAGTACCACTTTTATATTTCTGCCACATCTAGTTTACCAGTTAAGCTGTACGTAATACGTATCAAAACCTTCTTGCCTGCCGTTTTACTTAGTGATAATAAACGAAATATCAACTAAATTTTAAAATTCCTTTCCCTAGTGTTCGCGTCTGACTCGATCCATCTAAACTATCGAGTATCACTCTGGAATATGTATGTTACGATAGCTTGGTTTGTGGATGAATTCATCTAGATGTCCAAAATCCCTTGCTTGCCGTCTTTGAAGTCCAGAATCTATGAAAACCGCGATTGGTTTGAGAATCAGGTAGGATTTCCTTGGTCTCCCCCCCCCCCCCCTTTTGACCCAGTAAACGACCTAGTACCACTTTCAAAATTAAGCCACATCTAGGTTGACAGTTTAGCTGTACGTAATACGTATCAAATCCTTCTTGCCTGCCGTTTTACTTAGTGATAATAAACGAAACAACAATTAATTTAAAAAAAAATGTTTTCTTTGTGTTCTCGTCTGAGTCGATACATCTAAACGATCGAGTATCACTCTAGAATGTGTATGTAATGATAGCTTGGTTTGTGGCTTAACTGACTTAGATGCCTAAAACCCCTTGCTTGCCGTCTTTCATGTCGATAATCAATGAAAATTGCGAGTAGTTTAAAAAACAGGTAGGAATTCCTTGGTGACCCCCTTTGCCCAGTAAACGACCTAGTACCACTTTTATATTTCTGCCACATCTAGGTTAACAGTTAACCTGTACGTAATATGAATCAAAACCTGCTTGCCTGCCGTTTTACTTAGTGATAATAAACGAAATATCAACTAATTTTTAAAATTTCCTTCCTTGTGTTCGCGTCTGACTCGATCCATCTAAACGATCGAGTATCACTCTGGAATATGTATGTTACGATAGCTTGGTTTGTGGATGAATTGATTTAGATGTCCAAAATCCCTTGCTTGCCGTCTTTGAAGTCCAGAATCTATGAAAACCGCGATTGGTTTGAGAATCAGGTAGGATTTCCTTGGTCTCCGCCCCCTTTTGACCCAGTAAACGACCTAGTACCACTTTCAAAATTAAGCCACATCTAGGTTGAAAGTTTAGCTGTACGTAATACGTATCAAAACCTTCTTTCCTGCCGTTTTACTTAGTGATAATAAACGAAACATCAATTAATTAAAAAAAAAATATTATCTTTGTGTTCTCGTCTGAGTCGATACATCTAAACGATCGAGTATCACTCTAGAATGTGTATGTAATGAAAGCTTGGTTTGTGGCTTAACTGATTTCGATGCCTAAAATCCCTTGCTTGCCGTCTTTCATGTCGATAATCAATGAAAATTGCGAGTAGTTTGAAAAACAGGTAGGATTTCCTTGGTCTCTCCCCCCCCCCCCCTTTTGACCCAGTAAACGACCTAGTACCACTTTCAAAATTAAGCCACATCTAGGTTGACAGTTTAGCTGTACGTAATACGTATCAAATCCTTCTTGCCTGCCGTTTTACTTAGTGATAATAAACGAAACAACAATTAATTTAAAAAAAAATGTTTTCTTTGTGTTCTCGTCTGAGTCGATACATCTAAACGATCGAGTATCACTCTAGAATGTGTATGTAATGATAGCTTGGTTTGTGGCTTAACTGACTTAGATGCCTAAAACCCCTTGCTTGCCGTCTTTCATGACGATAATCAATGAAAATTGCGAGTAGTTTGAAAAACAGGTAGGAATTCCTTGGTGACCCCCTTTGCCCAGTAAACGACCGAGTACCACTTTTATATTTCTGCCACATCTAGGTTAACAGTTAACCTGTACGTAATATGTATCAAAACCTGCTTGCCTGCCGTTTTACTTAGTGATAATAAACGAAATATCAACTAATTTTTAAAATTTCCTTCCTTGTGTTCGCGTCTGACTCGATCCATCTAAACGATCGAGTATCACTCTGGAATATGTATGTTACGATAGCTTGGTTTGTGGATGAATTGATTTAGATGTCCAAAATCCCTTGCTTGCCGTCTTTGAAGTCCAGAATCTATGAAAACCGCGATTGGTTTGAGAATCAGGTAGGATTTCCTTGGTCTCCGCCCCCTTTTGACCCAGTAAACGACCTAGTACCACTTTCAAAATTAAGCCACATCTAGGTTGAAAGTTTAGCTGTACGTAATACGTATCAAAACCTTCTTTCCTGCCGTTTTACTTAGTGATAATAAACGAAACATCAATTAATTAAAAAAAAAATATTATCTTTGTGTTCTCGTCTGAGTCGATACATCTAAACGATCGAGTATCACTCTAGAATGTGTATGTAATGAAAGCTTGGTTTGTGGCTTAACTGATTTCGATGCCTAAAATCCCTTGCTTGCCGTCTTTCATGTCGATAATCAATGAAAATTGCGAGTAGTTTGAAAAACAGGTAGGAATTCCTTGGTGACCCGCTTTGCCCAGTAAACGACCGAGTACCACTTTTAAATTTCTGCCACATCTAGGTTGACAGTTAAAATGTACGTTATACGTATCAAAACCTTCTTGCCTGCCGTTTAACTCAGTAACAATGAACGAAATATCAATTTATTTACAAAATTATTTTCTCTTGTGTTCTCGTCTGAGTCAATCTATCTAAACGATCGAGTATCACTCTGGAATATGTATAAAATGATAGCTTAGTATGTGGCTTAACTGATTGAGATGTCAAAAATCCCTTGCTTGCCGTCGTTCATGTCGAAAATCTATGAAAACCGCGAGTGATTTGAGAAACAGGTAGGATTTCCTTGGTGACCCCCTTTGACCCAGTTGACGTTCGAGTACCACTTTCAAATTTCTGCCACATACAGCTTGATAGTTGAGCTGTACGCAATTTGTATCAAAACGTTCTTGTCATTCGTATAACTAAGTGATAATGAACGGAATATCAATTAATTTAAAAATTCTTATCCCTTGTGTTCTCGTCTGAGTCGATTCATCTAAACGATCGAGTATCACTCTGGAATGTATATAATATGATAGATTTCTCTGCGATCTGAACGATTCTGATGCCCGAAATCCCTTGCTTGCCGTCTTTCATGTCAATACTCTATGAAAACCGCGAGTGTCCTGAGAAACATGCAGAATTTACTTGCTGATCCCATTTGACCCAGTAAACGACCGAGTATCACTTTTATAGTTTTGCCACATACAGCTTGATAGTTTAGCTGTACGTAATAGGTTTCAAAATCTTCTTCCCTGCCGTTTAACTTAGTGATAATGAAGAAAATATAAATTAATTTTAAAAATTATTTTGTCGTGTGTTCTCTTCTGAGTCGATCTATCTAAACGATAGAGTATCACTCTGGAATATGTATAAAATGAAAGCTTAGTATGTGGCTTAACCGATTTAGATGTCCAAAATCCCTTGCTTGCCGTCGTTCATGTCGAAAATCTATGAAAACCGCGAGTGATTTGAGAAACAGGTAGGATTTCCTTGGTGACCCCCTTTGACCCAGTTGACGTTCGAGTACCACTTTCAAATTTCTGCCACATACAGCTTGATAGTTTAGCTGTACGCAATTTGTATCAAAACCTTCTTCTCATCCGTTTAACTAAGTGATAATGAACGGAATATCAATTAATTTAAAAATTCTTATCCCTTGTGTTCTTGTCTGAGGCGATTCATCTAAACGATCGAGTATCACTCTGGAATGTATATAATATGATAGATTTCTCTGCGATCTGAACGATTCTGATGCCCAAAATCCCTTGCTTGCCGTCTTTCATGTCAATACTCTATGAAAACCGCGAGTATTCTGAGAAACATGCAGAATTTAGTTGCTGACCCCATTTGACCCAGTAGACGACCGAGTATCACTTTTATAGTTTTGCCACATACAGCTTGATAGTTTAGCTGTACGTAATAGGTTTCAAAATCTTCTTCCCTGCCGTTTAACTTAGTGATAATGAAGAAAATATAAAAAAAAAAATATATATATTTTGTCGTGTGTTCTCGTCTGAGTCGATCCATCTAAACGTCAGAGTATCACTCTGGAATATTTATGTTATGATAGCTTAATTTGTGGCCTAACTCATTTAGATGTCCAAAATTCCTTGCTTGCCGTCTTTGAAGTCCAGAATCTATGAAAACCGCAATTGGTTTGAGAATCAGGTAGGATTTCCTTGGTCTCCCCCCCTTTTGACCCAGTAAACGAACTAGTACCACTTTCAAAATTAAGCCACATCTAGGTTGACAGTTAAGCTGTACGTAATACGTATCAAATCCTTCTTGCCCGCCGTTTTACTTAGTGATAATAAACGAAACAACAATTAATTAAAAAAAAATGTTTTCTTTGTGTTCTCGTCGGAGTCGATCCATCTAAACGATCGAGTATCACTCTAGAATGTGTATGTAATGAAAGCTTGGTTTGTGGCTTAACTGATTTAGATGCCTAAAATCCCTTGCTTGCCGTCTTTCATGTCAATACTCTATGAAAACCGCGAGTGTCCTGAGAAACATGCAGAATTTACTTGCTGACCCCATTTGACCCAGTAAACGACCGAGTATCACTTTTATAGTTTTGCCACATACAGCTTGATAGTTTAGCTGTACGTAATAGGTTTCAAAATCTTCCTCCCTGCCGTTTAACTTAGTGATAATTAAGAAAATATAAATTAATTATAAAAATTATTTTGTCATGTGTTCTCGTCTGAGTCGATCTATCTAAACGATAGAGTATCACTCTGGAATATGTATAAAATGAAAGCTTAGTATGTGGCTTAACCGATTTAGATGTCCAAAATCCCTTGCTTGCCGTCGTTCATGTCGAAAATCTATGAAAACCGCGAGTGATTTGAGAAACAGGTAGGATTTCCTTGGTGACCCCCTTTGACCCAGTTGACGTTCGAGTACCACTTTCAAATTTCTGCCACATACAGCTTGATAATTTAGCTGTACGCAATTTGTATCAAAACCTTCTTGTCATCCGTTTAACTAAGTGATAATGAACGGAATATCAATTAATTTAAAAATTCTTATCCCTTGTGTTCTTGTCTGAGGCGATTCATCTAAACGATCGAGTATCACTCTGGAATGTATATAATATGATAGATTTCTCTGCGATCTGAACGATTCTGATGCCCAAAATCCCTTGCTTGCCGTCTTTCATGTCAATACTCTATGAAAACCGCGAGTATTCTGAGAAACATGCAGAATTTAGTTGCTGACCCCATTTGACCCAGTAAACGACCGAGTATCACTTTTATAGTTTTGCCACATACAGCTTGATAGTTTAGCTGTACGTAATAGGTTTCAAAATCTTCTTCCCTGCCGTTTAACTTAGTGATAATGAAGAAAATATAAAAAAAAATTAAAAATTATTTTGTCGTGTGTTCTCGTCTGAGTCGATCCATCTAAACGTCCGAGTATCACTCTGGAATATATATGTTATGATAGCTTAATTTGTGGCCTAACTCATTTAGATGTCCAAAATCCCTTGCTTGCCGTCTTTCAAGTCCATAATCTATGAAAACCGCGAGTGGTTTGAGAATCAGGTAGGATTTCCTTGGTCTCCCTCCCTTTTGACCCAGTAGACGACCGAGTACCACTTTCAAATTTCTGTTACATATAGCTTGATAGTTAAGCTGTACGTAATAGGTTTCAAAATCTTCTTGCCTGCCGTTTAACTTAGTAACAATGAACGAAATATCAATTTATTTTCAAAATTATTATCTCTTGTGTTCTCGTCTGAGTCGATCCATCAAAACGATCGAGTATCACTCTGGGATTTATACGATATGATAAATTTCTCTGCGTTCTGAACGATTCTGATGCCCAAAATCACTTGCATGCCGTCTTTCATGTCAATACTCTCTGAAAACCGCGAGTGTCCTGAGAAACATGCAGAATTTAGTTGCTGACCCCCTTTGACTCAGTAAACGACCGAGTATCACTTTTATAGTTTTGCCACATACAGCTTGATAGTTTAGCTGTACGTAATAGGTTTCAAAATCTTCTTCCCTGCCGTTTAACTTAGTGATAATGAAGAAAATATAAATTAATTTTAAAAAATTTTTTGTCGTGTGTTCTCGTCTGAGTCGACCCATCTAAACGATCGAGTATCACTCTGGAATATATATGTTATGACAGCTTAATTTTTGGCCTAACTCATTTAGATGTCCAAAATCCCTTGCTTGCCGTCTTTCAAGTCCATAATCTGTGAAAACCGCGAGTGGTTTGAGAATCAGGTAGGATTTCCTTGGTCTCCCCCCCTTTTGACCCAGTAAACGACCGAGTACCACTTTCAAATTTCTATCACATACAGCTTGACAGTTAAGATGTACGTAATATGTATCAAAACCTTCTTGCCTGCCGTTTAACTTAGTAACAATGAACGAAATATCAATTTATTTTCATATTATTTTCTCTTGTGTTCTCGTCTGAGTCGATCTATCTAAACGATCGAGTATCACTCTGGAATATGTATAAAATGATAGCTTGGTTTGTGGCTTAACTGATTTAGATGTCCAAAATCCCTTGCTTGCCGTCGTTCATGTCGAAAATCTATGAAAACCGCGAGTGATTTGAGAAACAGGTAGGATTTCCTTGGTGACCCCCTTTGACCCAGTAAACCAGCGAGTACCACTTCCAACTTTCTGCACCATACAAGCTGTATACTTGCTGTACTTATCATGTTTCAGTATTTCCTTGACCGTCCATTTATCTAACGAAAAATTGAGGTATTTAATATAATCGATTTCGGCCGATATGTTGAAAAGTTAGCGGCCAAATTTATTTCGTGTAAATTTTCGATCAGCGTAATATTTATGTATTTTATCTTGAAGTTTTTAATGTCCTATGTGGCTTTGCTGTGTTCTTAGACCTTTTTTTCAAAAGTATCGACTATTAAAAATATTGACTTCTTGATCTGGTCGGGTTATAGGCGGCCGCTAACTTTAGCCGCTAACTTCACACCGGTTTATTGCCTACAGTGCGACACAAAAGAGTAGAAATTAATAAATGGCAACACTGTCGCGTCATCCCTTTCAAATCAATCTAGAAAATAGGGACGACACTACAATGTTGCTACTTTTTATTTTGTTTCGCACTGTAGTACGAGTAGGTAATTAGTGTAATTACTCATAAATTGATATTTGCTATCGTGTTGACTGTTAGGTACATAAATACTAAATGGTTTTAACGGCAAAGCTAGTGCCAAGTTTTGTGCAAAACAGTATTAACCTGGATTTCAGAACTACTGCCACATGCCGGTGGATACGGTACGTAAACTGTGTCTAAATGATGCGATTAAATTGATTAAATGTCTATTTCGAGGTAATTAAAGAGCTGTATGAAATAAAGATAAGATAAGTGAATTTACTTCATTGCTCCCGTTAAGACCATGCGGCAGTGCACGTGGCACGGCACTATGGCGGATTGCCTATTACAGGGGTCGAAAAAACCGCGGCTCACGAGCCACATGCGGCTCCTCGAGGTCTCCTCAAATATATAGTGAAAAACCAAAAACTGGTATTTTTGGCTCTCTCAGGTTCCCAAAAGATGTTATTTTTACCGAATTTGGCTCCTTGGTTAAAAAGTTTGCAGACCTTTGGCCTATTAGTATGTTTGAAGTTGATAGGTACCTACTCTTTATCAGCAAACTTATATTCATAGGACGTTAATTCTAAATTTAGTTTTCACAGCCTAGTTGTTTATTTATAGTATTAATAAGAATCATCATCATCCTAGCGTTATTCCCAGTACCTACAGTTGCATCCTGAAGGATGCCTTGGGTCCGCTACCTAACCCCAAGAATCGGCGTAGGCACTAGTTTTTACGGATGCGACTGCCATCTGACCTTCCAACACAAGGGGGAAACTGGAACTTATTGGGATTAGGCTTGTCAAGTGAGTGAAAGAAAATTCTTACGAAATTTTGCGGCTTCATCGTGCCTGCGAACACTGTTATATAAATAGTTTATTTATTTATTTATAATTAAACATACAATACAGGTTGGATTAGGTACGAAGTACCTAAGATCATTCATAGATACCATATTAATTTATAAACTTCTTATTACAATGACACTTCATGTAATCTTCAATGTCAATTGATCGGCAAACATTACTAATACCGTAAAGTTTTGGATGTTGTTTTCAAAATGACTTCGTCTAATCTTGGGCCAGGAATAACATTATCGGGACAGTCTCGAGCAATAATTTTTTAATATATTTATTTATTTAAAACAAAATAATAAAAACCCTAAAGGTGGTTTTCTGAACGTTGAAAAGTCATATGAAATGACTTCTGCGGCGACTGGTACATCAATACGAAGTGTTCAGCGGATCAAGAATAGTTTCTGCAAAAATGCGACAGCGGCATCGACTTCAAATGTGTTTGTAACACCCGGTAAAAAACGACCACGTTTGTCACCAAAATCAGATCGTATTTATAATTTTCACTCGGTACACAAAACGCTGCCAACTATTAGAAATATACACAAAGTTTTAAAGGAATCGATAGGTTTTCCTGGTAATGTAACTTCTTTACTTCGTCTCGTACATAAAATGGGATTTAGGTGGAAGAAGATTCAGAACAACAGGATACGGCTAATTGAGAAAGACGATATTCGTTACAAAATGTTTATGTATTTACAAAAATTACAGAAATATAAAAATGAAAACCGGCCCATTGTCAATGTATATACTGATGAGACGTACGTGCATAGCACTCACACCACACCAAACGCATGGACTGACAACAGCAATATCGGTGTTAGAGTTCCTATATCAAAAGGCCAAAGGCTGATAGCGGTTCATGCATGTACAGAAGATGGTTTCGTAAAAAATGCTTTGCTGACATTCAAATCCAACCAGAAGTCCGGAGATTACAATAGTAACATAAATGCTGCAAATTATCAGAAATGGGTGAACGAATATTTGTTACCAAACTTAAAACCCAGAAGCGTCCTTGTTGTAGATAATGCTTCTTATCACAACGTGCAACGTTCAAGTCGATCGGGCTCCAGTAGGAAACACAAATAAATAAGAAATGTTGGCCTGGTTAGGTAAAAATAATATACCATACCCAAAAACAAATACGAAAATTGTTCTGTACGTAATAATAAAAAAACATAAACACACAAGAAAAACTTTCGTATTAGATCAAATACTGCAAGAACACGGTCATTCTGTGTTACGCCTACCACCTTACCACCCGGAATTCAACCCGATTGAGATGTTGTGGGGGACAATAAAAGGTAAAGTAGGGACAAGGAACGTACCTTTTAATATGAACGACGTTCAAAGACTATACATCAATAATTCACCGAGGACGTTGATGCCGTGAAAAAAAAAACATTTGAAAATATTTGGAGAAAGGTCCGAGAAACAGAGTGTTCGTATGAAACTATGAAGATCTTACTGATGATTTTATTATTAATGTAAATGACAGCGAGGATGAAGAATCTTTAACATCCAGTTCAAGTGAAGGAGTGTCTGAATTTAAATTAGATTTAGTATTCAGGCTATGTATAATCAGGGAAATATTTTACGTACCACCGTAACCCTGAACCCTGTCGCAATTTACAGGCCGCCGTCATTTAAACTCAAGTGATGTCAGCTTATTGCGATAAGGTTCAGTAAACTGTTTCAGTATCGTGGTATAAAGAGTGTATTCATCTATTTATGTTTATAATTTATATAATATGGCGTTAACTTAAAATTAAAATATTCATAAAAATAATTAGATTTCTTCTCTAGTTGTATAAAATGTAAATTAAAACCCGTTTTTAGAATAATAAATTTGTACTTACACATAAAGATAAAATATCCACATGATTGGTGTTTTTTTAAGCTAAGACCCTGATCCAAAAACGTACACGTACCCTATAGGAATATTTTGTAGTATTCTTTATAGTGCTGAATTTGGGTGGTTATGCGTCTAGTTTGTCTACAAATACGTTTTCAATAATCACTTATTGTATCAACCTGTATGTAATCATTTTGTCCCTGTAGCCACGTAGTCCGACTAGTCGGACGACGTGGATTTATTTTTCCCGTTGGTTCGTCTATCGGACTGCATGGAATCGCAATTCCATCTCGCCCGAGTGATCGGTCCCCTTAGGTCGCGTGGTCCGATCGACTAGTCCGATCAATCGGAATACGAAGTTTTTTTTTTCCTGTTGGCTCGATTGATCGGACTATAAAGACTTAGAAAATCCTGTCAGTCCTACTATCGGTGTAATGGGATTTTAAAAGTTCGTCTAGTTCGATCGATCGAACCACGAGGACGTTTTTTTTTCCTGTTGCATCGACTGATCGGACGTAACCGTAGACTTGATATTTTTCTAAGTCCGGATGACACATAAAGGTTATCTAAACTCATTACTAGACACTGGCATTTGATAAACTTTCTTGAATTTTATTTGATGCGATGTCAGTAGGAACCTAATGTCAACATCTGATCAATATCAATTTATTAAACTGGACGGACGGAAGATGGAAGAAATAATAGATCACAACGAAATCGTTTTCTTACGCCGTAAAGGTGGTTGTGTATTACTAAATAAGGGGCATCAATATCATAAAAATAAAAAGTATAAAAAAGGGCCGTCAGTATGGACATGCTGTAATAAAAAAAAACAAAAATGCCGCGGAACGATTACCATTCATGTAAGTTTTAATCAATTTATTACAGTTTTTAGACCATAATAAAAGTGAATTATGATTTGTTAATAGTAATAAGATTTATTTATGCTAAGCTCGTCCTTTATTATTTCACACAGGGTGTGCGGATCTTACAAAAGAAGCCACACGACCGTTGCGTTCCAGATTATACAAAAAATGAACTAGATTATCAAATGGGAAAGATGCGGAATGCAGCGAGAAACTCGTTAGATCCTATTAAAAGCATATACGAACAGCACACAATACCGTTGAGAGACGCCGGTACTGATTTAATAGCTAAAATTCCTAGTTATAGCTCCGTGAAATCTGGTCTGTATAATGGTAGAAAACAAGCAGCCGGTGTAACAAAATTAACATTTCAACACCCCGCCGAGGTTGAGGTCCCGCTAAAATTTGACGACTTTAAATTGGAAGAGTATAGATGTGATGAAACTTGCATAATAACATTCTGCTCAGAAGAAGCTAAAAAAAGGATTAACACCTATAAGATATTTTATGGCGACGGTACGTTCCACAGTTGCCCATCACCTTTTCAACAGTTGTACACAATTCACGGGGATGTCGGGTCCACCACCGATAGTCTTAACATCGTTCCTTTGATTTATGTGTTCATGACGGACAGTACAACACAAAGCTACGTTACTGTTTTTAACATAATTAAACGACACTTGCCAGGATTTAATCCGTCACAGTTTATGACTGACTACGAAACTGCAGCAATGAATGCCATCTCCGAAGTATTTCCGCAAGCTACAGTAAAAGGATGCTGGTATCACTATGCCAGAGCCATACAGAGAAAGGCCAATAAGTTGCAAATTACAAAAAGGCAACATGACAAGAGAATTGTTGCTTTGACACAAGTGCTACCATTTTTACCGGTTGATTTAATACTCGAAGGATGGGAATACATCTTGGATGACCTATACGATTCGGATGATCACGAAATGTTTGAATTTAAAAAATACTTTGAGGAGCAATGGTTGAATCCTATTCAATTTAAAGAAAAGTGGTCTGTATACCGGGAGCTTGTCAGGACAAATAATTGTCTAGAAGGATGGCACAGTAAAATTAATGGTCTCGTGGGCAAAAGAAAACGACCAAGCCTACTAAAATTACTGTCCATTTTAAAAATAGATGCTGATTATTATATGATCAAGATGAAAGGTGGGCTTCGTGAGAAACGAAAGAAAAATACTATAAAACGACAAGAATTTATTGAGAAAACGTTTGTTATGCTAGAAGTTTACCGGTAATACCGGTAGGTATGAACGTTGGATTTTTCTTAGAGCGACTGGCTTGGAAAGGTTTATTTCTACGTTAATTAGGAAGACTAGTAATTTCTAATATATATAGTCGGAGATGCTAAAATGAGTTTGTTATATAATGAAGTGTTAAAAATAATATGTTATATTTTTGAACAACTCTGGTTGTCTTTGTTGTTAATGCCGCAGAATTCATTAAATTCATTAAATATGTGTCATACATAAACATTTTGTTGTTATTATTATTGTTGTAGGTATTAGATAGATAGATACTCAGTCTTGTACACTAAAACTGATAGCACGGACCTCTTTAGTAGATATACGTCAACCTCATCACAGATAGACGCATTTGGCCATGGTTTCTATAGCAATTCACCTGTCAGTAAATGTTATTGTCTGAAGGTTTCTTCATTAAGCCAAAGTATAATATTTTGCGATTCAGATACACAGTAAATGTGCCATTTAACTAACATGAGTTATTTTGAATTTAACGGTAGTAATAGTTCCGGGTCGATTTTAAAAAGGGCGATTATCAATGCCAATAAATGTGTTTTCGACCATTGCTTCGCAGTTGAAGTACTCCCGATACCATATTTGCAAAAAGCCATGATGTTATCAAAATACAACTTCTACCTGCCGCCACATTCACGAGTGTGCCGCCAACATATCGATGCTGAAAACTGGGACTGCGTCATTAACGCCAGTACTGCTGTCACAAGTTTCGACGAAACTCACGCAGCAGACATAGTACAAATATATAAAAGTGCTCTGCAGTTAGTACAAATAACTGTAGCGTCTGCCCTAGAATAAAAATTTAATAAACTATTATTTAAGAATATGCCTATTATTTTAATACCTATATAAAATTTATTAATCCTAATTCACATTGAAAACAGGCGGATATAATATCCTTGAGCGGTTTTTAGAGAATAAGGGCTCTTAAGATTATTTGTTAGATCTTTCCTTCAAAACCACTATTTCGTGGTAGTAAAATTCCGCGTCGAAAAGCTAGCCATACACGGACGGTTTTGCCCGTCGGATCAGCCCGCCAGATGTACCGCCAGCGGGCACATCCGTGCGTGTGTGTCGAGAAATATAGATACGGATCTGCCCGCCGGGCACCCGTCCGCAGGCAAATCCGTCGGTGTGTGGTGAGATATAGCCACGGATGTGCCCGATCCGACGGGCAAAACCGTTCGTGTATGGCTAATTAAAGTGAGAAAACACTTTTGAGATGTTGGTAGATTACAAAAGTAACCATGAAAGTACCGGTCGGACAAACAGGAAAAATAAAAATTGTGTGATCGGATTAAGAGGATTTTTCAAGGTCTCGTGGTTCGATCGATCGAACTAGACGAACTTTTAAAATCCCATTACACCGATAGTAGGACTGACAGGATTTTCTAAGTCTTTATAGTCCGATCAATCGAGCCAACAGGAAAAAAAAAACTTCGTATTCCGATTGATCGGACTAGTCGATCGGACCACGCAACCTAAGGGGATCGGTCTACCAGGCCTTTTTAATTCCTGTTAGATCAACTGATCGGCCTGCATGGATTCGCAATTCCGCTTAGTTCGAGTGATTGACCTGGCATTTTTTTTCCTATTAGATCGATAAATCGGACTAGAAACTCTCACCGGGATAAATCAATTAAATAAAAACAATTAAGTACATGTTTTTTTTTGTTATCTAAATATATAAAAGAAGAAACTGACTGACTGACTGACTGACATATCAACGCACAGCCCAAACCGCTGGTCCTATAGATTCCAAATTTGGCACGTAGGTTCCTTATAAGGTCTAGGGGTGCACTAAGAAAGGATTTTTCAGAATTCAACCCCTAAGGGGGTGAAATGGGGGTCCGAAGTTTGTATAGGGAAACAAGATTAGCTGGACTATTTTATTCGAAACTTCACAGGAGTATTTCTAACGATAAATGAGTAAACACGTGTTTCAGGTTTTTTGAAAAATCAACCCCTAAAAGGGGGAAATGTGGTGACAAATTCTGATAATCGACATGGGTATTGTTTTTATGATTTATTAGGTCGCTGATAACGAAAATAACAAGTATTTTAAAATCCCACGTGGAGAACGTAAAATACCATCCCCTCCTGTTGGGGTGCGAGGGGGATGAAATGTCTAAATATTAATATGGGTGTCGTTTTTATGGTTTTTTGGGACGGTAATTGCGAAAATGGCATCGGTTTTGAAATTAAATATTGTGGACATGAAAACTTTTGAAAATTTGTGCCAAATTGCAATAAATAACTGACTGACTGAGTGACCAACATATCAACGCACAGCGCAAACTGCTGGTTCTAGAGATTTCAAATTTAGTATGTAGGTGCCATATAAGGTCTTGTGGTGCATTAAGAAAGGATTTTTCAAAATTCAACCCCTAAGGGGGTGAAATGGGGGTCCGAAGTTTGTATAGGAAATCAAGATTAGTTAGATTATTTTATTCGAAACTTCACAGGAGTATTTCTAACGATAAATCAGTAAACATGTGTTTCAGGTTTTTGAGAAATCAACCCCTAAAAGGGGGAAATCTGGTGACAAATTCTGAAAATCGATATGGGTGTGGTTTCTATGGTTTATCGGGTCGCTGATTACGAAAACAACAATAATTTTAAAATCCCACGTGGAGGACGTGAAATACCATCCCCTTTGTTGGGGTGCGAGGGGGTTGGAATGTCTAAATATTAATATGGGTGTGATTTTTATGATTTATTGGGTCGTTAATTTCAAAAATGGCGTTGATTTTGAAATTTAATATTGCGGGCATGAAAACTTAAAAGTAGGTGCCAAATTGCAAGAAGAAACTGACTGACTGAGTGAGTAACATATCAACACACAGCCCAAACTGCTGGTTCGAGACTCGAGAGATACCAAATTTGGCATGTAGGTTCCTTATAAGGTCTAAAGGCGCATGAAGTGCAGTGAATTCTCTATGAAGATACGACCTTTCTTGAGTCAATGTATTGTAAGTGGTTTTATTAATTAGTGCCGCCCGATACGATTTCGACAAAAATCGATATTTGAGCGTCCGAGAGGACTCTTAATACGACTCCTAGGTAAAATTTGGCAAAAGTGGCGGCCATATTGCTTTTCTTCATTTTCGTCCCGATTTCGTTCAAAATCGATATCTGAGCGTCCGATAGGTCCCCAAGTACGACACCGAGGTAAAATTTGAAAAAAGTGGCGGCAATATTGATTTTCTTCATTTCCGTCCCGATTTCATTCAAAATAGAAAACTGAGCGTCCGAGATGTCTTTTAATAAGAATCCGAGGTAAAATTTGGAAATAGTCGCAGGCATATTGATTTTCTTCATTTTCTTCCCGATTTCGTTCAAAATCGATATCTGAGCGTCCTACAGGTCTCGTAATACGAATCCGAGGTAAAATTTGGGAAAAGTGGTGGCCATATTGATTTCCTTCATTTTCGTCCCAATTTCGTTCAAAATCGATAATCTGTGTGTCCGAGAGGTCCCCTAATACGAATCCGAGGTAAAATTTGGAAAAAGTGGGGGCCATGTTGATTTTCTTCATCTTCGTCCCGATTTCGTTCAAAATCGATATCTGTGTGTCCGAGAGGTCTCTTAATACGAATCCGAGGTAAAATTTGTGAAAGTGGCGGCCATATTGATTATCTTTTTTTCCGTCCCAATTTCGTTGTAAATCGATATCTGAGCGTCTGAGAGGTCTCTGAATACGAATCTGAGGTAAAATTTGGCACTCCATACATGCCTGTATGCAAAAAAGTTTAATGTTACTATATAGGCGTGTGGGGTATCTATGGACTTGCTTTTAAAAATAAAATAAATAAATAAATATTGGGGGACAATCTTACACAAATCGACCTAGTCCCAAACTAAGCAAAGCTTGTACTATGGGTACTAGACGACGATATACATACTTATATAGATAAATACATACTTAAATACATAGAAAACATCTAAGACCCAAGAACAAATATCCGTGAAAAATGCACAGATAAATGCCCTGGCCGGGATTCGAACCCGAGACCTCTAGACCTCTTTTAAAAACGACATAGAGGTTTCGATTTTTTTTTCATTTAAATCAACAAGTACGGTTGCCAGTTTTTGTTGCACTTTTAGCACCACCCAGGGGTCACGTGTAGGGTAACGGTGGGTACTCCCTACGGACGTGGTGCAACTTCGACCCCCTTTGTCAAGTGAGTGGGCAACTTGACTGTTAGAAGTTCGCAAGCCGCTCGAAGGCCTCTAACTTGGCTTAACGATTGCAGCCGGGATCAACGGCTTAGCGTGCCTTCCAAAGCACGAGAGTCATTTAGTAACCACTCAAAGCGATCACCCATCCAAGAACTGACCTGCGCCCACATTGCTTAACCTCGCACACCGCACGCGGTAGGCGGGTGCCGCTGGGCCACGAGCGCTCTAAATTCTTGATAGTTTGTGCCGATTTGCAATTCAATCGGTCCAGTAAAAGCAACTTGGTTGTAACAGACGGACTGAAGTAAGGAGTGCGAATGGAAGTGAGGCCAAATTTTCTTTTTGGATGCTCCAATGGGAACTGGCAAAACCTACCTAATAAATTTAATTTTAGGAAAAATTAATGTTACACGTGATATTGAATTAGCCGTATTTCTGTACTTCAAAGGACCAGAGTTTATGACCGCTGCGCGCTGCTTGGTCGTTTACAGATCTATCGGTGTTACTGTAGTACACAGATACTTTTACTAAGGGCCATTTAAGACATGCTTTTATTTCATCGGCCCTTTCCCCTTCGGCCTCTCGGAAATGTATGATAATAGTTTTCGATCCTTATTTTTGGAAAAATCAAATGAAATTCAACAGTTTGCCGGTTCTCAGAATGTATACTGACTTTTCATCTGTTCATCTGTTAATGAATCACAATCACCAAACTTCGTATACCGAAACCCCCAGAATGTAAAAACTACTTTTCTGGATACCGCATCTAAATCGGTTCAGCCAAACACGAGATAATCGTGGACAAACATACGAACCTGTTTTTTGTAGACGGTTAAAAATTTCGCTTAGTACGCGGGCGAAGCCGCGGGCAAATGCTAGTATATATCTAATTGAATAATTTAACAGTTTTAAAATAAAAGTTTCCTTAACCACACTAAAACGGTGTTACTTTATAATGGACATCAATACCATCGCAACAAGGAGTACAGGAGCGGGGCCATTATCTGGGCTTGCATTAAAAAAAGACCGAGAAATGTCGAGGAACAATAACTGTACACATAAGTTATCTACTGAATATATTTGTGGTTTTTTTATTCGCTTCAAAATGCCTACTAGTTAGTACAACATGCCTAGTGTTAGACAATTATATGCCCCTTTACTGTTTGCTGATGTATTTTCTCTGTTACAGAATTCTCGCATTGCGAATTGCGGTAAGTATCTTTGCACTCCTGATTTTGTAAAAAATTAAATTGACATAAACCTTAATATGATGAAAACGGAAGCAAGTGAGACTTTAACACCCATGAAACAGATATACGATAAACATGTGACACAATTAAAAGATGCTGGCCTAGAATTAGTAAGAAACATTCCGGTATACAATTCCGTTAAGAGTGGTTTAAATAATAACAGGAAGAAAGCTCTATAAAGTAAACCTTACGCGAAAACCCAACGGAAGTACAAGTGCCACCAAGATTTAAGGATTTCGTTTTAGAGGACTATGTAAATGAAGATACTCGCATTATAGCCTTTTGTTCGCAAGAGGCACGACCGCTCATTCCGAAGGAAAGTTTTATTTTAAAGAGATAAGTTGTTTTGTTATGTTAAATTATTCTAATTAGATATATATAATAGGGAGGTCCAAAAAATTTTTTTTTCGATTTCCAGGTTGAAAACTCCACCAACCTATTGCTAACAAATTAGTGAAAAAAAAATTTGCTCCATACATTTTATATGGAAGAAAAATTTTTTTAGGAAATCGTCGCCCCACCCCCTCATTTTTTTGTTCATATACATGCCATTACTTGTACAAATTTTGGTTGACCTAGCCCTGTAGGAAGGGTATGCTCAACAGCTTCGAAAACACCATTTTTTCGATTTTCTGCTCTACGTCTTAAAGTGGGACGATTAATTGGACGCATTTTTTGCTACTTTTAGATGCTGATGATAATATTGTAGGTTTTGTCTAGACGTATATTGACAGTTGATAACTGAAAAAGCTCCAGATTCTGAAATCCAACAGGAAGAAAGCAGGACTTTTCCGCCTCAAAGACCTCTTTTCAAAGGACTGATAGAGCATTTTTCGGTCAACTAAACGATTTTCCATCAACTGCACCCAAAAAGACACCTCACCAATTTTATTTCCATGACACAATTATCACTAAAAGACTAGTTGTTTGTGAGTAACAGAGACACCAAATCACATAGTTCTTGTATTTAACAATCTATTATCACCAAGTTCTACTACGATTAGTGAGACAATATTTAAGGACGTTAAATCACTAAGCATAAGCAACAGATTGAATGAGTTTTCAAAACAGAAAGCGAAAAAAAATTTTTTTGCACCACAATTTTGCACAAAAATTTATTTATCCCGGTGAGAGTTTCTAGTCGGATTAATCGATCTAATAGGAAAAAAAAATGCCAGGTAGACCGATCACTCGAACTAAGCGGAATTGCGAATCCATGCAGGCCGATTAGTTGATCTAACAG
This sequence comes from Notocelia uddmanniana, assembly GCA_905163555.1. Classification (NCBI taxonomy): domain Eukaryota; kingdom Metazoa; phylum Arthropoda; class Insecta; order Lepidoptera; family Tortricidae; genus Notocelia; species Notocelia uddmanniana. The sequence goes on from LR991052.1 coordinate 61,003,866, forward strand.
GAATTAAAAAGGCCAGGTAGACCGATCACTCGGGCGAGATGGAATTGCGATTCCATGCAGTCCGATAGACGAACCTACGGGAAAAATAAATCCACGTCGTCCGACTAGTCGGACTAAGCAGTCGGATTACGTGGCTACAGGGCATTTTGTAACCCACACATAAATTCACTCATTCATTCCATTCGTGCCAGCTTTAGTGAATCGACCTATAACCGTGGATACTATATATTTGTTTAAGTTGTGGGCATGCTTTAGAAGTGCCATGGAGTAAATAAACTTCAAAGTTTTGTAAAATGTTTTCAGTATCAGGATAACAGGAGACGAGAATTCTGATCTTATCATTATAATCACCTTTTAGATATTTCACGAACTTCTCGGGCATTATTACGTTTTTGGGCAGTTTATGACGAAGTTCGGGAACTTTCAATTCATTATTTCTTGCATTGTAATTGTGATAGCTCGGCAATCATATCCAAACCATCATCCTTTAGTTCGCAAATTGCTGCTTCAAATTGTTTTTGAATAGGATCAATTATAATCCTAAATATATGATCCTATATTTAGAATTATGTCGCAAATATTTCTGTTTAAGTGAATCATCTTATGAGATATTAGGTATATATATTGCTATATTTGGTACACAGTCTGGGATGTGGGGATTATGTTTTATCACGATATTTTCGGGACTTAGCGTTAAATCTCCTTTGAATTTCTTGGTATGATTGCAATGCCAAAACCTATTACCTACCCTCAACATATGTTTTTCCGAGATGGTATTCACAGCCATCAAAAAATAATTTTGTACCTCCTCGTTTAGTAGGAATAAACTCCATCGTTATTAACACAAACAAGAAAATATAATCACTTCTTCAGTATGGTTTTTTACAACAATAAACATTTGACACTTGAAACTCATATCTATCACTTATCTATGACAGTATAAACTAGTTAGTTATTCACCAAACAGTTCCTATAGGTACCTTTATATGTACCTCTCATAAAATGCGTGATATAGTTATTCATTTAAGGTTTAAAATTACATAACGTAACACAATCTAAAATTAACATGTTATAACATAAATAAACAATAAAAAATCTATCGCTCCACAATATTGGAAAGCATTAAAGACACTACACCTTCAACCATAGTCAAAAAAAATCGGAGAAGGTCGGCGACCGTTTCTACGTAGCTGGTGCCAAAATCTGCAGAGTTGTTTGGCGATTAAATAACTTCACTCCATTCTTCCTCCCCAGCTGTGCAATGATATCTGCAGACTTGCGTTCCGCGTGAAATCAATAAAAATTGCCTACACAAGAAGTTTATTTTTGTAATGTTGGAAACTTCCCCGAAGTATTTTCGAGGACATCCAGGAAATACACAGGCTCTTTCGATTTCGGGCGTCTGCAACAATCCGCCCTGGTTTAAATGAATGCTTTCCGACATCTTTTCCACTTTACGCGACTAAGTACGCATTAATATTACGCAATTACTTTAAATCAGTAAATATGCTTATAAAACACATCATCCCTTTAGTCCCATCTCGTAGCCAGATTTGGTAGCTGGCTTCCAAATGGGAAATGTGTTTTCCCGTCTAGTAGCCAGCTATGAAATGGGAATAACTTTCCCATCTTGTAGCCAGACCTTGTCTTTTTTCCCATTTGGTAGCTGGCTTCCAAATGGCAAATGTGTTTTCCCATCTTGAAGCTAGCTACTAAATGGGAAATGTTAGTTTTCTCATCTTGTAAGCAACCAAGTATTAAGAATATACCTGTTCTAAATATATTCTGCAAGACATTTCGAAGTTCTTTACCTATATTTTCCCTCTATGAGTACCTACCGTACCATTTACTAAGTTGAAAAAAAAAATTACGTGTATGAAGCCGCGGGCAAAGTATGCAGTTTTGAATATATGTTTTATAATACAGTATTAATAACTTCAGGACCGTACATTATGGCCACTATAAAAACAGACTGTTTTGTTAGAACAGATTTCTTATCTGTGAAAATGTTATTATTGCTAAATATTAACATCGATTTCGATACTATTATGACATTCGAATTTCGAACACATCTGAAAAAAAAGGACATTTGACTTGACCTCTATTCTAATATAAGTCAAGATCATTTAGGCGGGCCAGGACAGATTCGTACTAAATCAGTGGAGTATTAGGCCAAAATCTGAGTAAGTACGACTCTGAGGTTGCCATTTTCTATTGAATTCTGATTCTAAGTTGGTGAGATTATGAATAAGGCATTTCCTAAGTTATCCAGGTTCCTAAAATGTTCGATTATTAAGATATCAAATTCCTAGCACTTCAGATTCTCATAATGCTGGATTCGGAGTAGGTCAGAAAATCACATATCCAGAATCTTAGTATGTGTGATTCCGAGTACGACCGATTCGATGTTGACTGGATTCTGCTTAGGCTTTATTCTGAGAAGGACAGATAATATGCTCAGACCAAGTAAAAAATATAGACGGAGCGTCACGAACAACAAAATGAAGCCACTTTTCTGAAGATGTGTGCGTATCAGTGTTGCTACTGGAAGGAAAAAGTCCCTATAAATGGGGTAATTCGTTCAAGTTCCCTATTCGTAGAGGGTAAACCAGGATAGGCTAATAATAAAGATGATGACTACTAGTAACCGTTAGTCACTAATAATAATAACACTAAACGTCACTAAACGTAGTTACTAAACGTAATGGGATACTCAGCATCCTATTTTAAACCTCTGACCTATTTTGTACGAAATTCAAAAAATTACAAAATAAAACGTTCCGTAACAGAATTGAACTATTTACCTATTGAAACTGCATGCATGCTGTACGCATTTTTGCATTTCGCAAAAAACAATGTTTAAATTTCTATTCAATATGGCATGACTGTCAAACTTAAGCGGATCACAAATTAAAGTCTTTGACAGTACTACGTGCGAATTTAATTGTATACTTATTTTTCGAGATTAATAAAAAGAACGGCATTTATAATGACGGTGTTTCTAATTACAGGAAATAAAAAGGCCATGTAGAAATTTTAGTATACATTTTATTGAAGAACAAATTTTTTTCAACTATAGTTACATTTTAACAGACCCTAAAGAAACAGTGAGTCGTATGCATTTTATTTGAGAGTTTTTGAATGAGAATCTGTAAAAAAAAACGAGTTACTATCTTTTTAGTTCGGGTCGTCACTTCATCTAAGCTAAGTGGTCGCAAACCGGCACATCAAATTAGCTGATCGCTAACCGACCTATCGAACCTACACCTACGGTTGGGGTAACTAAAAATCATACTATGGTATCACTCGTGCTTTATGTTACGTCAATCAACGTCAACTGAATGTCGAGGTTTTGTGCTCCAAGCGAACTAAAATTTATTCTTTAAATAGTGTTTTAAAGTATTACTTCAAAACTTACAAATGAGAAGTTATATTTTTTGGATTTATTGCACGTCCTGGTGTTATTTTTGCACCCCTTAATCACGCAGGAGACCATATTTTCAGTGTTGGTTTTTGACAGTATGTGACAGCATCTCGACATGTACTGAATAGTTTTGGGCTTGGTTTTGGTTTGTGTATGTGTGAGTGAACGTGTATTAACTTAGTGGGCTTGGTTTTTATGGCTTCACTAGGTTGTTCGTGACACTCCGTCTATATTTTTTACTTGGTCTGAGATAATATGTCAATCAATTTCTGGGTACATTAGGCGAATGTACAGTCCAAAGGGAAAATAAAATATTGGGTATGTTAATAAAAACATATATTTTTTCAAATATTGTACTGGTAGGCATCTAATAAAAAAAGTTACATACCACTTGGATATGACTCACCGTAGCTTTATTACATTATTACAGCCCGGCTAGTATGATAGCTTATACCGTCATGTTATATGGCCAAAATGTACTGAAACGTCACATAAAACGTGACGGTATAAGCTATCATACTAGCCGGACAGGTGTCAGTACAATTTAAATTAAATTATATTGAGATGACATCTGTCATACGCATAAAACTACTGTGAATTTTTTGTAGTTTAGAAATACAAACTTGTTCAACTTAGCTAAAATCCTCTATAACTTATAAATAAAACGCCTCCATAAAATAATCATTCCGAATCACTTAAATAATCACTCGACGATTCACTCTCGGAACTGGTACCGCTAGACTCAGGCTCATTTTTGTTGTCGTCAAATAAATCTCTCTTTACGTTTCTTTCATAGCTTAAACTTGACGCTGTGTTGAGAAAATCTAGGAATCCGATCGATTTCTCCTTTACGTCTGTGATTAAATTTCTCACGTGCTGATCAAATTTGAGGTCAACTTTTCTGGATTTTTTTGTTTCTCGGCGAGCACAGGCTTGTTTGATGCACATGTCGTAATGTTTACCCTCCTTTTTTAGGGCAAACCAAAATTTAAATATATTCGACTGTTTACATAGCTTTTTGTTGAATCTGTTATGCCAACCTTCTAAATTATTAGTTGTTCGATATTTTTCCTGAGAACAACCAAATATTTCCGGTGTTATTATTGACAGCCAATACTTTTGAAAATATTTTATAAATCGGTCGATATTTTTCACATGAGGAAATGTTGAAACAAGAGAACACCATGCTTCAGGAATATGTTCATTCGGTAGCAATGGCAGATACGTGAGTAACTTCAAGAATTCTTTCCCGTCATCATCGCAGAGATTAATTGCCTTCGATTTTCTCCAAATAGCTTTAATATAATGCAAGTAGCATCCCGATTTAATTACTGACGGATAGACCTGAGACACAGCATTCAAGGCAGGTAACTCAAAGTCAGCCTTAAAATGCTGGACTCCTACATTCAGAATGGTTTTGATTGTTTGAAACAGTCTGACGTGTTTTCTCCTGCTTGTTAGGTAGGAGTGCATATATGACTGGCACAATGATGCGGCTACTGTCGGAATCATAATTTAACATGGCGTGTATCGTGTAAAGTTGGTAAAAGGGTTTTGGTACAACTTTAAAAGTGCCATCCCCGAGGAATCTAGAAGTCTTCTTTATAATTGTTTTTGACAAATCCGTGCCGAAAATAAACATTTTGTCATCATCATCACCTACTTCGCAAATCAAAAAATTTTCGCTTATGATTTTCGGTATTTGCACCTCTTTTGGACTGTCAAATTTTAATGCATCGGTACCCAAAGCCCGCTTCTTCCAGGCATATAAGGAGTCTTTTTTGGAGGAAAAGGTAGGCAGTAGTATCGAATTGTGCAAATCTTTGAGATCTTGCAAGGACTCCTCGAAAATAGGCTGTATGGGCTCAAATGACTCTGCTACCTTTTCTTTACAGCCGAACATCGCCCATTCAATAGAATTTCGGTCGAAATCCGGAAGACATGTGTGTTCACTTACCCGAATAACGGTGGTCAATAGTGCATTCATCGTCAAAGAAGCACTACAGGAATCTTTGTTATTGCATCTAAAGTTCAATGTAACTTTTTTGTTTTTGACATTGAAGCAATATTTATACCCATTTAATAGTATGCAGGGCCGATCTTTAGCAGTTTTAATTATTTTAATGTCTTTATGTTCCATTATAAAAACTTCCCTTGAACTGACAGCAGAATTTCTGTGACTTACAGTACAGACATAAATATGACATTGTCATTAAAAACTTCAATGATTTATCGTGTTTAATCTTCAAGTGGCCAGTATCTCAGGTATCTGTTTAAGTGTATAAAGAGTATATAAATATATGTACGTATAGTTGTAGTTCGTAGTAATTTTTTACTTGCCAATTGTACCTGGCCTTTTCGAAATAAAATATACATAGAATCTGTCCTTATAAGAAAGCGTTATTTCCAGAATTCATCATTAAAAGAATATGTTTAATTCCTTAATCGAATGTTTGCTATTCGGATGGGATAAGAAATTGCATAAGTCCGAATCCAACTTATTACTAATCCGACGTAGTACTATCATGTCAAGGTACCTTATACGAATCTGTCCTACTCAGAAATTGGCTTCTAGAGAAAATATCTCCCATATAATCAGTCGTATGTCGAAACTGTTTTATTCAGAAACCGACCTATGGCAAATCTGTCCTCAATAGAATCGTACTTACTCAGATTTTGGCCTAAACCTCAACTGATTTAGTACGAATTTGTCCTGGCCCGCCTAAATGGTCAAGATGACGTTTGGTTCGAAATGAATCTTCAATTTGCAAACAGATATGACAAATGTCGCACGTAAGTAAGATATCGAACGATATGAGAGTTTGGGCCGACTCTAGTTTGTCTATGAATTTAAAAAAAAACTATGACAACTGCCAGAAAACGTTACCGGAAAAACGCCATTACCGGCTAAAATTTAGTTTTGTTGCATAAAATTGTTCGTTTTATTGTTTGTTAAATTTGATATTTGTATAGATAACTAGTGTATGTAGCTGTACACATATAATTAGGCTTTAAACACTCGTGTGAACCTATTATGAAACTCACCTGGTTCATTTCATAAACCCACACTCGTGTTTTTAATGCCCTTTATTATGTACAGTCACATGAACTACTATTAGCTGTTACTACACTTAAATAATAAATAAAAGATTGTACTTATGACCCAAATTGAACTCGGCTTTAAATAAAAAAAAAAAAAAAACATTAAAGATATAGGTACATATTTTTGCTTATTGCAACAAATTAAACTACTATTTCGACTGAAAATTAAACTGAAAAAGGTGCAATAATTTCTATGCAGTGACCGATGCTGATTTCATTATTTCGTAATTCTTCAATACAAGCTTTAATTTCTAAATTGATTTCAATGTAGTTCTTATTCTTGTTGGCCGTATGAAAATTGCTGTTTATGGGTGCACTCGAGATACTGTAGAACGTTGATTCAATTTGCAAAAATTGAAGCAATTCGGGTAAAATTGGATTTCTACGCGATGTAAAACGATTGACCCTAGCATGCCAACTTTCAAGTTTGTTATTTGTCCGGATAGGTTCATCTCCGCATCACCATATTTTAGTCATGTTACGTCTTAGCCATTGTTTTAAAAAATATGAGTTGAATTTGAATGAAATATTTTGACCATCCTTCGACTTATTCACGACATACGGATAAGCAGCTGGTACAGATTCGATCGGAAGCAAAGCAAGATAATGCGTAGCGTGCAATGTGTTTTCGTCCCGCTCTGCTTTAAATTTTAAGAACACTTGCCCTTTTCCACAGGCTGTTGCAATAATGATAGAAACAACCTTTGATAGTGATTTCTGGGAACATGTTTTGGAATGCCTTTGTAGAAGAAGATTCAAAATCTAAAGTAAAATTTTTCGGGGTTCCACTTATGTACTTGAGGTTTTATCAACGATAACAGAATCTCGTACGTTTTCATATCTTTGTTGTGCAGGAATACGAAAAATAATGGAATTGTGCAATTTGACATACACATGTACATTTGCAGGAAGGGCTGTGGACACGACTTGAAGGTGCCATCTGCAAAAAAGTGCCTACATTTGCCCAGGTCAACAATATTGCCTTTATCAGCAAATATCAGTATACGCATATGATGGTCCTGGTAATCGGCGAGCAAAAAATCAAGAAATCGTTCTGGAACTGACTTGTCATCTGGTAATTTCACAAATTTATATCGAACTTTCTTGAACTTTTAAGAATTTGTTTCGTTGGCGATAAGTCGTTGACTTGAATATTTTGGTATTTCTTCGTACAAATGAATATTTTCCTTCCTTAATTGGCACACCATATCATTATACTGCTTTTGTATAGGTTGTACATCTTTTTGCAGTTTCATTTTTGAATTTTTCAATATTTTTCATCAATATTTGCCTCGCAGGATAAGGAATGCAATTGCTGCAATGCTTTTTTCCTTTAGAATAATCTTTTTATCAGATGATAATGTGATATTACCATCGCAATTAGGTTTTGCACAGATCCACAACATACCTTATTTTTTTGTGTATGTTTTCCGTTTATAAAATTTCAATCCATTGAATAGTAATGCTGTTTCTCCCCGGCTAGTGGGAATGAAGTCAATGGCAGACTTTTTTTACCGAAGAGTGAAGAAAAATGCATAATTATTTCATCAGCACGACGAATGGCTCCGCGATAGAATTATTGTAATTTTCAGATAAGATATAGGCGATAGGCAAGCAGTTGACAACGTCAAAGTTTCCTTATAATGAACACATCATAAATAAATAAGTCGCTAAAAATGCAGTTTGAAAAAATCACTGTCCTTTAAGATTACAAAAAGAAAACAGGGCAGAGGTTGGATTAGGACTTTAAAATTCCCGTTTCGTAGCCAGCTTCGAATCGGGACTATCTCTCCCATTTGGAAGCCAGCTACCAAACGCAGCTACGGGATGAGAGTTTAATATTCCCTTTTCGTAGCCAGCTTCGAATCGGGATTATTTCTCCCATTTGGAAGCCAGCTACCAAATCTGGCTACGAGATGGGACTTTAAAATTCCCGTCTCGTAGCCAGCTTCAAATCGGGACTATCTCTTCCATTTGGAAGCCAGCTACGGGATGGGACTTTAAAATTCTCGTTTCATTGCCAGCTTCGAATCGGGATTATTTCTCCCATCTGGAAGCCAGCTACCAAATCTGGCTACGAGATGGGACTAAAAAACAAAATCACGATAATAAAAAAAAATATACGTCAACGTCAGACGTGTATATAGTTGTTATTTATTGCTTTATATACGTGCATTTTGACCATCTTTTAGTACGATTATAGGGTATTGCTGTACTGTTCCTGTAGTCGGATACTTACTTATGTACATAATACTGACAACAATGTCAAAAAAATGCATACGAGCCAAAAGCCCATAACAGTTTTGAAATATGATCACGAGAAGCAAAGCGCGTCAAGAAGCGTCTACACAAAGCGCACGCCCACCATCTCTGACCGCCTCGTCTGACTCCTCGCCATCGTCGTCGGGTGACGAATTTGCCACCGCACCCGACACCAGCGAGTCGAGCGACGCGAGCGGACCGCCGCCGCCGCCACCACGTCCACCTGCGCGACGCGGGCGGCCACCGCTGCCGGCACGCTAGGAGCCTGCGGGACATCCTGCTCCGCCCACGGCTCCCGCTAACGGTGGTATAGTGCGCCGCATGCAGTGGTCGCAAACAATGAACGAGAACTGCATGCGTGCCTACTATGGGGCGACAGATGGAGGAACAAATTTGTCCGCGTACCGTGTTAGGCTGCTTCCTCTGTTTCAGGCGCTTGAACCAGCCATCTCCGTTTCAGCGCAACGGCTATCGGATCAGGTGCGCGTCATCCAACGGCTCAAGCGGTTGGATGACGCGACACTTGATCGGCTCTGCATGGAGGCACTCTCTGCTCGCGCAGCCTCCGCTTCGGCCCGGAACCCACCCGCCACGCTACCGGCTCCGGTGCCTGCACCCGATACGGCACCGGGGGTACCGCGGGTTGATTCCAGTGCCGACGAGGACTGTGCGAATCAGAGTGTGAGTACCCATGCCCATGAACTAATGAGGAGGGCTTTGGAAGAGGCGATTACGCAGTATCGCTCCACACCCATTCTAGGCCGCGACTACCACGCTTGCCCGTGAATATTAGACGCAATCTAGCGTTAATGGGAGCCCTGAACGATCTCCTAGACCCGTATTTACAGGCTAGTGAAGATTTGATTGACACGCACTCAATTATGTACTGCGGGGCCGTCGCGGCGTGCCGTGTTGCTCGTGTCAAGTTTCCGGACGCTGACCGTGCACCTAAGACCACCGGGAGTGTCCCTACCTGGCAAGTACGAATTGAGCGGCGTGTTGATACGTATAGGACTCTCATTGCTAAGCTGATCTGCTTCAGAGGGGGCAATAACCGCCCCCGAGTAATGCGCTTCGTGAACCAGGCCTTCGCGGGGAGTGGTGTCAGGCCCCATGACTACATGGCCTGTGTCACGGAACGCATTGACTTTCTGAAGCAGAAAGTGTATACATGGGCAAGCCGTATTCGTCGCTACAGAGAGCGTCTGGACCGATACCAGCAGAATCGCCTTTTCCAAAGCGACCAAAGGAAGGTATACCGGAAGTGGAATGGAACCGACCATCGTGTGTCTGATGGACAGCGACCGAATGCTACAGCCATGGCTAACTTTTGGCGTAGTATTTGGTCGGTGCCTGTCGAGCACAGCGAGGGCGCCTGGATGGATGTTGTCAAGCGTGAGTGTGAGTCCATTGAACCCATGGGGTCTGTTACCGTCAGCCCCGAAGACGTAAGTTGTGCCATCTGTACTGCTCCAAACTGGAAAAGTCCGGGCCCGGATGGATTGCACAACTTCTGGCTAAAATGGTTTCGATGCTCACACGCGCGTTTGGCAGCACAGTTCCAGCAAGCCCTCGAGCTCGGTTCCCTGCCGCCTCCCTTAACAACTGGTGTTACCTCCTTGCTCTACAAGTCCGGTAGTACCACGGAAGCGAAGAACTACAGACCCATCACGTGCTTGCCGACGCTATACAAGCTCCTTACATCCATTTTGAGAGCAAAAATTAACACGCACATTGTTGCGAACAACATTCTGGCCCCGCTCAAAATGGATGTAGGGTTGGGTCACGTGGTACTAAAGAGCTCCTCCTCATAGACATGACCATTTGCCAACGAGTCCGGCGAAACAGAGGGACCCTCTCGGCCGCCTGGATTGACTATAAGAAGGCCTATGATTCGGTGCCTCATTCATGGCTGAGGAGGATCTTAGAACTGTATAAAGTGGATGCAGTTTTGAGATCCTTCTTAGTTGCTTGCATGGGGCATTGGACCACAGTCCTTCGTCAACCCGGGGGAGGAGAGGGCCCCTCTGGCCCGCAGGATTCCATCAGGATTGAGCGAGGTATTTTTCAGGGTGATAGTCTGAGTCCCTTGTGGTTTTGCCTAGCGCTGAATCCGCTCAGTACCCTGCTGAAGGATTCGGGACTAGGTTGCCAGCTACGGAGAGAGGGTGAGGTCATTTCTCATCTGCTCTACATGGACGACCTTAAACTATTTGCACCAAATAAACATGACCTGTTGGAGCTACTGAAAACCACAGAGGTCTTCAGTAGTGCCATCAAAATGGAATTTGGTGTCGATAAGTGTGCGGTCATGCATGTACAGCGGGGGAAAGTTGTAAATTCCACAAATTTACATATTTCTGAGACAATGGCTCTCAGATCTCTCTCCGAAGCAGAAACCTATAAGTATCTTGGTATGTCACAGTCTTTGGGTATCGAGGGTGGGGACATCAAACGGGCGGTGAGGGAGCGCTTCTTCTGTCGCCTGACAAAAGTACTCAATAGTTTTTTGTCGGGCGGCAATAAGGTTCGCGCCTTCAACGCCTGGGTGATGCCCTTGCTCACATACTCCTTTGGCATATTAAGGTGGACTCAGACTGAGCTCGATTTCCTGGATCGAAGGGTACGTGTACTGCTCACTGCGCACCGTATGCTACACCCACGATCTTCTGTTATGAGACTGTACATCCCGCGGAAGCTTGGAGGTCGCGGCTTCTTAAATGCCAAAGACCTTCACAACCGCGAAGTGTGCAGTCTCAGGGTTTACTTTCTAAACAGTGAGTGTGGGATGCATCGTGACGTAGTGGCAGCAGACGCATCTTTCACCCCGCTCTCCATGGCAAACGAGAACTGGCGCAGATTTAAAGTACTAAGCATCGAGGACCGCAGGGCGGTATGGAAGAGTAAGGAGCTACATGGGCGGTTCTACAAGGCCCTTACGGGGCCCGACGTAGACCTGCTCGCATCGGTGAACTGGCTACGTTTTGGGGATCTTTTTGGGGAAACTGAAGGTTTTTTCTGTGCAATTGCGGACGAGGTTATCATGACGAACAACTACCGGAAATATATCCTGAAGGACAGTACGGTCGACATTTGTCGGGCATGCCGCCGTCCCGGAGAGTCACTCAGGCATATTATTTCTGGTTGTAGTCATCTTGCTAACGGCGAGTACTTGCACAGACATAACTTGGTGGCCAGGATTATTCACCAGCAGCTTGCTCTTTTATACGGTCTTGTGGACTTCGAAGTGCCGTATTATAAGTACACACCTGCGCCAGTTCTCGAAAATGGTCGTGCAACGCTCTATTGGGATCGATCTGTCATCACGGACAGGACTATTGTAGCCAACAAGCCTGATATCGTGCTGACAGATCGATTGAAGCGCCAGGCAGTGCTCGTTGACATCACCATCCCCCATGACGAGAACCTCGTGAAAGCTGAGAAGGACAAAGTCAGCAAGTACCTAGACTTGGCACATGAGGTAACCGCCATGTGGGATGTTGATTCAACGATTATTGTCCCGATAGTCGTCTCTGTGAACGGTCTAATAGCGAAGAGTCTCGACCAACATCTCAAGAGACTCTCGTTAGATGGCTGGGTCAAGGGTCAAATACAGAAGGCGGTACTCCTGGACACGGCGCGGATAGTCCGGAGGTTCCTCTCTCTGTCGCCCTAACCACCGGTAGCTTAGGCCCGCCTCGCTGCCGGCGGCACTCTAGGTTAGGTTTTTTATAATGCTTTTATACTTTGTACGTGTATTTTTATATTTACATTTGATAAATTTATTGTAAAAAATCTAACCTAGGAAAAAGAAATAAATAAGGTGAATAAATTTATTGAATAACTTTTGTACAAATGTTATAGCTATAGACTAAAATTTACAGTTAGTTATTTATAAAAAGGAGCCTGAGCTAGGGATTCCCTGTGTTTCAGGCAAAGAGGTACAGATATATGTCTATTAATATTCATCTAAATATAACAAATACATTATTCTTGGTAACTAGTACAAGTAAAATTAAAAGACTAAAAAACAGTAATAAATAATAACTATGTAACATCAATTTAATACAGCCAACAGCTTCTCTGTATCATCAAACGTCATTTTTAATAGGGCATCTCGAAGCCTTTTATTATTACAATTGTGTGCAAACAGTTTTTGATTATCTGGCGGTAAAGGACCCCGAAACTTTTGTTAGAAAAATGTGGTTTCAGTCAATTCTCATGAAATTTAGATATGTTGTAGACTTACGTGCCCTGATCAAAAGTGCCTTCGGGTGCTACCACGGTTTCCGAATCCGTTCCCGAGATACGATCGAATTTATATCAACAGGCAGATCTATGTATTTTCCCGGCATTGTGTTGTGTTAATCCTTAACCTCTTTTGTGATGATATGAAGACGTTATCTATTGCATGTCTGATGTCAATGTCAAAGCAAAATGCACTTATACCACACAAATACCGAATAAATGTGGCACGAAATAAAATGAAATGGCATTACAATTAGGTAGGGAGCATTGTTTTGTTTGCAATGGATTATTTGCTGCTCGTGCTCTGCGACGGATACCGCAAGACAATGAAGAAAAAATTCAAATCGCAATCGTATCTAGGGAAAATATGAACAATATTCCGGCAGATTTTACGAATGATTCCCGTGTATGCCTAAATTGTGATCGGTTGCTTAATCGTGAATTGGACGAGATGCACCACGATTCTGGTTGCGTAGTTATGAACGTATTGCGGCAAAATTCTAGCAACACGTGCATGATTTGTCACTCTATAGAAAACCACCCTCGCCTGAACCTCAATGCACGAGCAAGTGTTTTCATTGAACTAAACATTTATATCCCTGCATCGGCCCGCTGTTGTCTTATACACTTAACGACCTCCGGGCTATTAAATCCTGATTTGAACCCTTTGCTACAATATGTCAAACGACGATATCGACTCGCTGGTTCTGAATTAAGTTCTTTTTTACAAACGTTACGAAAACAACCAAAAAGGGATACTTTTGACGTAGGTAATTTTTCTGAAGAAGATTTTAACATCTTGAGTCCAGTAAATAAGCAGCAATTCCAAGAACTATTACAGCATTGTGACGGTCAAAACCGTCATGTGTCAGAAAAAAAGTTGTTGGTGTTTTTATTAAAAATGCGACAAGGACTATCTGATGATTTTATCAAAGTTCTTTTTAAATACCACAGTAGGCAACACGTAGGTTATGATATTAAATTGGTCCGGGAATCATAAATGGTCAGATTTGTGCCAGAGTCTATTGGTTACAATCCCATCACACGAGACGATTTCATTACTGCACATGTGACACCATTCGCTAATGAATTATATAATCCTAATACCAATAACCGACAAGCGATAGTTATTGTTGATGCATCCTACACGTATATTGGAAAATGTAGTAACTTCGAATCTTTGAGAAAATCTTTTTCTTTGCATAAAAAACGGCACTTAGTAAAACCATGTCTTGTAGCCCCTGATGGTTACATTTTAGATATTCACGGGCCTTACTTTTCCGATTCGAGAAACAATGATGCAAGTATTCTGGAAGTTGAATTCGAATCTGATACAACCGGTATAAGCCAATGGTTTCAAGCTGGTGATGTATTTTTGATGGATCGAGGATAAGTATCGAGACTCTGTGCCATATCTCGAAAATAAAGGAATCCACTGCAAAATGCCAGCAGTACTTGAACATGGCCAGCGTCAACTCCCAACACTACAAGCAAATGAATCAAGAATCATTACCAAGTCCAGATGGGTAGTAGAAGCCCGCAACGGCCATTTAAAATCGATTTTCAAGTTTTTCGATGGCTTAGTTCCTATGGCACACATTCTTCACCTAAATGATTTTCTGAAAATAGCTGGTGCAATAATTAACCGTTACCATGTAAATATCCTCATGGAAGATGCTACTGTACCCTTGGCTCAAGACTTACTAAACAGAGTTTACGACGTTAACGTAATGCAAGCTCGAGTGGAAGCGGACAATCATCTTTCGAGACGTAACGGTGCATGGAATCTTTTAAATCAAAATCACTTTCCGCATTTCCCTAGACTTGACCTTGAATATTTAAAACGTTTGACGGTTGGTGTTTATCAAATTAATTTAAGTCCTGCTTATATACAGGATAAAATGCTCATGGACGGTAACGATGTGTTTGAGTTTGACGAATTGAATGAGCACCACGTAATACGCATAAGAATACGTTCGCGTTTCCGAAGAGCAATCAAACACCAATTGTGGATAGCGTTCCAAAACGAAAGAAACGAAGAAGAACCCATCCTGGGGTACTATTGCAAGTGCAAGACTGGGGCCAGAACAATTGGTTGTTGTGCACATGTTGCCAGCGTCATATGGTACCTAGGTTATGCACGACATCAGGAAAATGTCAAATATCCAAGCACGGCATTATTGAATTATGTACTTGATTGTGCCAATAGAAATGACCGATAAAAATAGAAGTACATGTTTATGTAAGTGTGTATAGTAGCTAGTGTAAATAAAAACAATAATGTAAATAAATAATGTAAGTAAATAAAACGTTAAATGTCGTGATTAAGAATAATGTAACTAGCGTAATCATTTGTGTGACTAAAATCAGGGATAAAAAAAATAGTCTCAAATGTGATATATTTCTGGCCGATACTGTATGTTCGTTTGCCGGACCATATAAGTGACAGATAAAAGTACCGGAGTAGAGTAGTAGAGGATCAGTCACGGGACAGTAGTGTCCCGGACCTTTGGAAGGCGTTAGCTTCGTTATTATTATGCTTTGTAATTTTTCATTCATGCCGCCTAAAATAAACCAATAAACTATATAGGCAAATAGTGAGTGGGGCGAATATCGAAAGAGATAAACAGAGAATGTGTTCAACAAAGAAATATATAAATTACTAAAGAGGCGAAATAAGAAAAACACGAACTTAGAATAGTCCCAAAAACGACAAGACAAATAAAGAGTGAGTCTAAAAACAACATAGACTAACATTGAACAAGCCGAAAGATGATGTTGACGAATACCGAACTAAGCCGGAATAAGAAATAGCCAAATATCGACAGTGACGAATGAAGAATGGGTTACGAAAGCAGAAACGGACGAATTTAAGAACGTGACAAAAAACGACTGAGACGAGCCAAGAGTATACCTTTAACAATACAAAATCATAATTCCGAAAAAATACCAGGGGACCATACATGCATTGGAGGTTCCGGTTATGAAAATGGAACGAAAGTCTTGTTTGATAACTAGTTATAAAACATTGAAAAAAATGCATATTCATAACCAGTTATGAAATCTTAGTTATTAACGTGGACGAAGGGCATATTTTTATCAGATCCCTTTACAATCAAGGTTGTATAATCAGCAAAAATATACACTTTTGCGATGTTGCTTGGGGAAGGTCATGAACGTATAGCAAAAACAACAACGGACCTAAATTGCTTCCCTGTGGAACCCCTGAGCCAATGATACGATAATGTGACCTGTACTTTTTCCTTTGCAAAACAGGTGCCTGATGCCTGAAACACGAAGACATATCAAGGTTTCGAACATAGACTGAATGATCTGTCCGACCGTTTCCGGCCATGGCGACCACTCCGACTCCTACCCAGCGTTTTGACACGACGTCATATAACAACATAGACTAAATAATATCTAAAAAAAGACTGATCTCTTGTTATGCCTTAATATATTTAACCACGTAAATACTTAATTAGTATAAGATAGTCATGCTCCTCAGATATAAATGAGCTTTTTTTTTTCTTTTAGTGTTTCAGGAATAGTACGTGTTACTCTATTGCTTAGAGTTAATTTAATGCAATAGTTTTACTATTTCCTATTACATAATTTTGTTATGGCTGTGCTTCAATTAGATATAGGTTTTGCTTGTCAAAGAATGTGATTTAGAAGATTGTTTTGTTATTATGGTTTATGGCTGTGCTATGAGTTAAGTTACTCGTATTATAGTAGTTAGTTACTCGTATATAGTAGACAACATAATGTAGGTAATAGATATTTAAGCTAAATGGATAAAACTTTTATAGTACCTCATTTGACTTAAACGTGTAACTTTGGTTATTGGTTAATAGTATCTCATTTGGATATGGTTTTTTTTATGAATACTATTGAAATTGTGCGGTAAATGTAAAACTTTGTAAAATAAATGTGTCCTAACCTAACACTCTCTTTTATTTTATTGGTTTTTGATACATGTACTCGTAATTTGCAAACCAACAAACAGCGTCATGGAAATCAACTACAATGTCTCATTAATTAAAAGTGCATAAGTACGATAGTTATTGCACTTATGATTCGAAAATAAATTGTAACTAACGGACTATTACTTGCTACCCGAAAATGTAATATCTTGTTTTACTTGCGATGACTGCAATAAGTATGCTACACTAGCTTTTGCCCGCGACTCGGACCGCGTGCAACTCGTGATATCGTCGGCTAAAAGTGTAAACCTGATAACGTAATATTATGAAAGTTTACAAGAGACACAAAGAGCAAAAGAAAATAAAACGCGAAAGACGGGAAAAATAACATTGGGTTATGTTTTCCCCAATAATATATAAATATATATTGGGTGTTGTGCGAAAATATTCATCATCATCATCATATCAGCCGAAGGACATCCACTACTGGGCGTAGGCCTCCCCCAAAGAGTACCACAATACCCGGTCCTGCGCCACCTGCATCCAGCGGACTAAAGCGACTTTCACCAGGTCATCAGTCCATTTTGTGTGGGGCCTACCCACGCTGCGCCTTCCCTTCCTTAACCGTGGTACCATCAGATTGTACCATCAATGGTACTATGGCAAAGAATGTTTGCCGTGGTTCCATTAATGGTACAACCGAAGTATTTTATAGCCATGGTACCATTGATGGTAATACGGAAAAATAAATGTTTATTAGTACCATTGCGTTGCATAGGTGCCCATTGAAATTCAATTACGGAAATTATTTCAAGTACTTATTAGGTACGTAGTTTATCTCTACTTCTATATTACAAGTGTTAGTAACGTGTTGTGTAAATGATGCACTAATCGCATCACAAAATATGCTTTTCTTTGATTAAAACCTCATTTCTATATGTTACGTTGGCAGGTTGGAATTAGTTCTTTACATATTACTGTTTTTTTAGACAAATACATAGTTGATGTCATTTAAAAAACCAATGGAACAGCTATGTGCGATTCTAATGAAATTGTTATAATTCAGAGAAAAGGTGGAAAAGTGATTCTCCATGCTGGTTTTCAGTACTACAGGCATCAGACCTATAAAAAAGATAAACCTTCAATCTGGAGATGTTCAATGTTCAAAAAAGTTCCTGAGAAGTGTCCTGGGATTATCACTATTTTCTTGTTAATCTCCCTTTTTACCGGACTGCGGAGAAGGAAGGGTTATGTGTTTAACCCCAAATTGAAGGGATTTAAAAGGAGCTTATCCATTAACTTCAATTGTACTTCGTAAACAGTCATACGTGTAAATCATAAATATGCATTCGAGTCTTACTAATCAGATTAGTTAAAATAATTATAGCGATGATTCATTCGTATCTTTGTTTAACTTACAGGGCAAATCGTTATCTAAATCAAAACCGCATACTTGTAGTCCAGATTTTGTAAAAAATGAAATAGCCCTCAAAGTCGATGATATGAAAAAAGAAGCTGTAAATACCGATAAACCAATCCCCAAAACATACAACGAGAACATATCACAGATGAAAAACAATGGATATGATTTAATCACGAAGTTGCCTACCTTCCACAATATATATCACGGTTTGTATTGTAGATATGAGATGTGCTGCTCCTAGGTAGAATAATGTACAAGGAGGAATATATACAGGAAAGGGTTATCTACAAACTATATACATAATATACAATAGATAGGAGTCACAAGAAGAAACGACAATAGAGAGATCTCTCAGGGACCGAAGTCCATTGAGAGTTGGTTAGAAGTTATATATATGCAACTGATTTATGAAACTTCGATAGCGCGTTGCAGAACATGTCAGATTTGACGGATGACACGAGTGACGGCACAGTATGATGCGAGAAAAAAATCTTTAAACGTAAAAATACTGATTTCAAAAATGTGGAAGAGGTAGAGGTAGGTACCTAATAAGTTCTTCAACATTGTTTTGGCCGATTATTATGATGACAGAGAACGTATACTAATATTTTGCTCTGAACAAAGTAAAAAAATTATATGTAACATAAAAGAGTTTTTCATGGATGGAACGTTCAAGAGTTGCCCTGCGCCATTTAATCAATTATATTGTATACATGGCGAGTTCAATAGTTCAACAAGCACTACTCATGTAATACCTTTAATTTATATTCTGATGTGCAACAAAAAAGAGCAATCTTACAGCATTGTTTATCAAATTCTAAATTCGCGATTACCACAGTTTAACCCAGTCAAGGCGGCCTTAAATGCGTTACTGACAATTTTCCCAAAAGTGAATATAGTATTATGCTACTATCACTGGACCAAAAACATTTAGAAACATGCCAAATCGCATAAACATACAAACAGCAAAGCAGAAAGACGAATCGTTGCTTTGTGTGCCAGTTTACCTTTGCTGCTACCATTCAGATTGCTAGAAGGATGGGAGTATATTAAAGTGGAATGCAGACCGGTATATAAAATGGACAAATATTTGGCTTACATAGAGAAGTTTTGGTTAAATAAACATTGTGATAAAAAAAGGGTATTCGGTGAACGCCATCGTACAAATAACCCAGTAGAAGGCTGGCACGCAGGTTTGAACAGAGAAATTAACAAAAACAATGTCACATTACTTCGTCTATTGAATGTTATAGCAAACTTTGAAAATGTAAATTAGGAAATGAAAGTAAATAAGCGTAAAAAAGGGAATATTTTAAATGACGAATACATACATAACATTTGTACAAATGGAATTGATTAATGGTGAGATTGAAGTTGGTCATGCCTTAGAGAAATTGCGAGTGTAGACCTAAAACTATTGATAACTGTACTTTTTTTTCTATGCCTCGTGTTCCATGAAAAAATGCATGTAAAAAAAGTAAAAGTAAAAGTAGTTTATTCTTCAAATTAGGCATATTACATGCACCTATGAACGTCAATAAACTACCACCGGTTCGGAAAAATAAACCTCTGCCACGAGAAGAACCGGCGTAAGAAACTCGGCGAGGTGTCATTTTTTCAAAACAATATACATTGTATAGTTAAATATAAATTACAGTGTCAGCTACTACAAAATAACTGAAATAACAATGCTACAGTAGAAAACATATTTTCGCGATAGATTACCCGTGCAGGACGCTATCACTGCCAAACATCCCTATCCATGATGTAATCGTTTATCTTATAATATGCTTTTGAAATAAGTGTTTGTTTTACTACAGATTTGAATTTAGAATTACTAAGTTCAGTAATGTGTTTAGGAATTTTATTGTAGAATTTGATACAATTTCCCAAGAACGACTTTTTCGCCTTTACTAGTCTATAGAAGGTTACTTTCAGTTTCCCAGTATTTCTCGTGGCTATTGGTTTATCAGCGTTCGTTGGAAAATTGCCCAAATTCTTCCTAACATACATTATTATTTCAAATATATATAGGGACGGCAGGGTTAGAATATCTATTTCTTTGAAAAATTCTCTTAATGACTCACGTGACCCCAAGTTATAAATTGCTCGGATTGCCCTTTTTTGCAAAATAAAAACAGTTTCAATATCTGCAGCTGATCCCCATAAGATAAGACCATAAGTAATTATACTATTAAAATAAGCAAAGTAAACTAACCGTGCCGTTGCCACATTGGTAAGCTGCCTTATTCTCCTGACTGCAAATGCAGCAGAGCTCAACCTACTTCCTATCGCTGTTATATGGGAACCCCACTGCAATTTTGAGTCCAATGTAATACCTAAGAATACAGTAGAAGTAACAAATTCTAATGTTTGACCATTATGGGCCGGTTGCACCAACCTACGATCACAGACTGATCAACGTTAAATATGGCGCCGGCAGCTGTCATCCCATAGAAACTTGTCAAACTTTCCATACATTGAAATTTTAACGAACACAGCTTACGATTACAGACGGTTTGGTGCAACCCAGCCTAAGTCTAATTTTTGTATATAAGTTTCTGTTTGATGAGTTCGCAAGAGAGAATTTAATACATTTCGTTTTTTTCGGGTTCAATACTAAGTTATTGGCAGCAAACCAGTCAGATATCATGGAGAGGGTATTATTTGGTTCAATGAGTTCAGTATCTCTCCTATTTACCTTGAACAGTAATGAGGTGTCGTCTGCGAACATTACAATGCCTGATCTTCGGCTTACCATATATGGCAGATCATTTACATAAACAAGGAACAGGAACGGACCTAGAATAGACCCCTGAGGTACTCCCATCTCTACCATTGTCTCTGACGAAATGGCTTTATTTATCGCTACCTTTTGATTTCTCTGTGTTAAGTATGACTTCATGAGATCTAATGCGTGCCCTCTGATGCCATAAAACTTAAGTTTACAAATTAAAGTACCATGATCTACACAATCAAAAGCCTTGGAAAGGTCACAGAACACTCCGATGGCGTCGTGCGACTCTTCCCAAGACTGCAAAATAAATTTTAATAAACTTGCACCTGCATCAGTAGTTGACCTACCCTTCGTGAAGCCGAACTGCTGTGCGTGCAAAATATTGTGAGAATTAAAGTGAGAAACCAATTGCGTAAGCATTATTTTTTCGAATATTTTGCTAAACGCAGGTAGGATAGAAACTGGACGATAATCAGAAGGATTATCTCTATGACCTGATTTGAAAATTGGAACTACTTTACTACATTTCATTAAGTCTGGAAAAATGCCATAGTCTATACAGTTATTAAAAATGAGAGCTAGAGTTGGTGCAACGACCTCCAGAATAGATTCCAGTACCTTGACTGACACGCCCCATAAGTCCTCAGTGCTCTTTATTTTTAACATTTCAAAGGACTTCAGTACATCTAGAGGAGAAACATGATGAAATTTGAAATTAGTTAGTGATTCTAATTTTACGTTGTCATTCAGAAGGGATTCAGCTTTTGTGGTAGATGATGCTAAACTTTGAGTAGTGACTATAGGAATTTTAGAAAAGAAATTATTAAATTCATCAGCTACTTTTACTGCATCAGTTATTAAATTATCCTTTACTTTCAAAGAAATTGTGAACTCTCTATTATTTCTCTTCCCAGTCTCTGTGTTTATTATTTTCCAGACTGTCTTGGCTTTATTATCTGAGGACTTAATTTTATTATTCAAGTGCATTGCTTTTGCTTTTGTGCACACTGTTTTAAACAATTTGGAATAATCCCTAACATACTGATGGAAACATTCGTCAGTGGTGCAAGATCTCCTTTCATAAAGTTGGTATAAGTTATCTCTACTTTTCCGAATTCCGGTAGTTGCCCACTCATTAAATCTCATTTTATTATTTATCTTAATACGCTTTTTACTACAAGTCTTATTAAATTCGTTGCACACTGTATTCAGAAGCATTTTGAATTGATCATTCGGATCATTTGATTCTACCTGGGTGTTCGGCATGGCGACTAGTAGATTAGACTTTAGTAATTCTAGTCTACTTCTACTCAGCGGTCTTATTTCTATAACGCGATCTGGATGTTTTACTTCGCAAGGTAGCCTGACCATCTGAGCTTTATGATCCGAACGAACTCCATTCACTATGCTACTGTCTATATGAGAACTGTTTAACCAAATATTATCTATACAAGTGGCCGAGGTCGGAGTAACTCTGGTAGGTACTTCAAACAAGTAGTCAAAATTGAAAGATTTCAAAAGAGTAATGTACTTATCTTTTTCAGCTGATTGTGATAAAATATCGATATTAAAGTCGCCGCAGACCACTACTGACTTTTTACCACTTGTTGCTTTCCTGAGTACATCCTCCATAATTTCCATAAAAGATGTTAAATCACCTGATGGTGGTTTATAAATGCAAATTATCAGATACTGATCCATCTCTGCACAAGCAATCTCGCAAACACGATCAACAGAACAGCCTGAGACGTCTCTACGTTCCTTAAAAGGCAAACCATTTTTCACTAAAATAATAGATCCACCACCCTCTGCTGTAGTTCTGTTGAACGCGCTGGCCAATACGTAATTATTTACATTGAATTTCATCATGTGATTCTTTAACCAAGTTTCTGTTAAGCAGACTACATCTACATTAAACTTTTCCGTAAATAATTCTAAATCTAGTATTTTGCCAGTGAAGCGATTAATATTTTGGTGTAATAAAGTTACACTATTGTGCTTCTCTGTTGTCCTAACAGTCAGTTTAAAGACAAATCCGCAGTTGGAGATGTCGTCCTATCCAAGGTGGAGAGGGAGCTTTGATTTCCGAAAACGGAATTAATAAAAGATGCTAAAGATTTAGTAAGTCTGTCAGTTGTAATACGGTAATCACTAATAGCATTATTAGTGTCAAAAAATATAACGTCACTATGACGGCACGTCAGCTTATATATAAGCTTATTAAGATTACACGCATGACTGTTAGCACTGCATGGAGAAGCAGAATAGGGTAATGCGCCTATAATAACATTTTTAGCACTTAGCTTAGACAGGCAGTCAAACTCAGCCTTCATCTCAGAGTACCTAATATTTGAACCATCACCCAACATTAATACAATTGTTGTTTGTTCATCTATATGGGTATGTTTGATGTTATCTATAATTTTTATAAATGAGGCATCGGGCATACAATTATTTATAACACAGCTGTTGAGAATATTATTACATAGAATTTTGCCCAATCCTCGCCCTATCCTATCTGAGAAAACAAGGGTTCTACTCACATTATTAGAGGCTGGAGTTATAGTTTCCGGTGACACCGACAAGCTGCTGTCCGGCACTGATGAGTATACTGCATGTCCGGGCATAGGATGAGCCTGCCGGAGCCCACACTCACATTCATACGAAGACTGCTTGGTAAGCAGTGCTTCCAAACATTCCTCGTTGTGGTGGCACAGCTCCAGAAGTTCATCCGCTGCCAGAATATGTTCACTGATTTGCTTCTGGGATATTACATATTTATTAGTTAAATCTCTCAAAGAATTTTCTAATATGTTCAGTTCGGCTTGCAGTTTCTCAGTGTCAGTTTCATAAATGGTTCTACTGTAGCATAATTGCTCATTACAAGAATTTAATTATTTCAGAACACTGACATGATTTTTTCTCAATGTAGTAATTTTATGAATATTAATATGCTGTCTGTACAGTCGTTTTGATTTTCTTATAATTCTATTTAGCTTAATATACTTTTTGTATTTCCTGTGACTTAGAAAGTTAACTTGTTTACTACAAAGGGAGTCCTCTGTCAAATCAATCACACTAGAAGGTCCAAAATTGCTATGACACTCTGCATAAGTGTTTGGTGTCACAAGTTCATCAAAGAGCCGCCGGGTGGTGTTGAGTTGCTGGCACTGTGCTTCCTCTTGCAATCTACGGACCACCTTGTGGGCATCGGAAAGCTCATATTCCAGGTCATCCACACGTTGCAGTGTCCGCTCATGGATGTCACAGCACTCCTGAACACTGTTCAATTTGACCAGCAGATGGTCACGCTGTGTCACACTATCCCTATGCAAAGCATCCAGGTTGGCTAGATCACGTTTGAGTTCTGTATTTTTTTGAATAATCTTGTTAACCTCCTCTTCGCTTTCATCGCGTTCCCGCAGTAGCTGGTCACATAGAGTTTTAGACTGCTTTAGTTCTTTGAGTGTTGCATTGAGTTTATGTTCCAGTTCACGTACTGTGGCCTTGCGTGTCATAAATGAGCTAGACATGGTGAACTAGCTTGACACACAGCTCTCCACAGCACCTGAAATGAGACGGCAACGCGACTAAACACCAAGCAGAGAAAGACCAGTAAAGAGAGAGAGAGATAGCAGGAGTGAACAGTTTAGTGTGATGGTAGAATGTAAGTATGAATATGGAATGGAGAAATGAGTCGTTAAAGGATTTATAAAATGACTATTAGGCAGAGTGAAACACAACAAGTACAAAAGTTATGACTCAGCTGACCGGGTGCAATTTCATTTCCGAGTGAGGTTATGCTTGTAAATATTTATTTACTTGGGAAGTATTCAAGTAGACGTTATTTAAATGTAATAAAAGTTCCACTACTGATTTATTTATAATTATATTGAACACAATTACTCCCCAGGTTTATCGTTGAAGCTTCAAACGATGTTCCGTTACGATGACGTTTGGCAATTCTAGAGATCTTCTTTCTTCTCTTTTGCACTGTCTCTTTCGATGAATTTTATAACTAACACTATACTTGCTACTAATAAACACTTTTTAACTAGAATACTAGTTATTCATTATTAACATTTATTTTATTTAATTAATCAGCTGTGTGAAATTTGACGTCTAATGTAATCAATGTATAAATTTGTATAATGGTAGTGAATATTGTAATAGAGATAATTAAATACTTTATTAATGCAATACGACCTTTTTGTTGATTTAAAATCAGTGGCGAATGCCAGTTTTTGACTGTCAGTAATAGCGAAAAAGTTTATATCTGTCAGTGATATCTATATTAGCTAAATAGCTTCTTCATTGAAGTTTTTTCCAAATTTGTTATATGAACAGAGGCTTAGTCTGATATAAACATGAGTCTTATTCGAGCGTACGAAGATAGAGTCAGACCAGTATATCTATTCCTAGCAAATGAACTGTCAACCATTTAAAAGATACGTATGGCAATGTTTTATATTTGACGCAGATGTCAAATGTGAATGTGTCATACGAATTAAATTGAATTAATTTGTTTACAATTGTTAGCACTAATTATGGGCAAACTGTATAAAAGTGGCGAGCGAGAATTATTATTCCGAATGCTCAATAGTTATGACACCGTGAGAGAACAACAAGAGGTGGTTATCGCAGAAAAGAGGCAATGTTTACATTTTATCATGTCTTTTACCGGCGAGTTTATCAAACAATATTGGTAGTTTTTCAATGTTTGTATGAAATTCCATTAAAAACCTCTCGTCTACCAGAACCCGCAACGAGAATTATGTTGCAGCTAAGCTAACAGTTATACAGGGTGTAATCCCTTTTTTGTAAAAGTTACTAAATTTGACGATTTTTACAGTATATACAGGGTGTTTGGTAACTAGGTGCAAATACGTTCAGGGATGATAGAGGAGGTAATTTGAAATATATTAGACACAACATGCGTTAGTACAAAGTCTCATAGTTTCCAAGATATGCACCATTTTATTTTGAAAATTGTGTTTTCCATACTAAAAATCTATACATTTGGAAAATGTTTAGATTTTTTTTATGTATATGTTGAACTAACTTACTCAAAGTAAACACTAAGTATTATTTTTGTTCAAATTTCCAGTGTTTTACTGCTTGTACGTGAAGTCGTGAATTGACAGATAAGGGCTGGGTTGCACCGACATACGATCACAGACTGATCAACGTTAAATATGGCGCCGGCAGCTGTCATCCCATAGAAACTTGTCAAACTTTCCATACATTCAAATTTTAACGAACACAGCTTACGATTACAGACGGTTTGGTGCAACCCAGCCAAGGTCTCGAAGATATTAAGCAAGTACTTACTACAAAGTATCTTCACCCCCTACAGAAAAAAATCTCAATATCTTTGGTCACCGATCGACAATTTTCTTCTGGGAAAACCTGGTGTGTATAAGTAATAAAAGTAGTGGTCTGTAAGTTGAGCATAATTGTGGTAGTTTTGACATAGGGCAAACAAAACGCACAATAAAATGAAAATTATTTTTAACCAACATCAAAATTACGTGGCCTAATCAGTGAAACTGCCATAAAAAAATATCCTTTCAGTGATGCATGAGAAAAAACGTACGATTCCAGCACACGAACATGCAATTTCCGAGAATGACAGGAGGCTTGTACGAAACAGTGGGGCTTAGGTATATAGGCTGACATACATTATTTATTTATTTATACATACATACTAATACTCACTACTACTACTATTATTTTCACTTGTTTAAATATTAAAGATCATACACAAGTATCAAGACTAATTAGTGCCCTATCTTCAGTGTTATCATATACCGATTTACAGACAATAAATTAAAATTGCTGGTGCAGACTTATGCTAGTCAGACTCTACAGTTCGATGTATATATATTGGATGTTCAAATACACCATTGTTGTGCATACCCGACATGGTAAGAGTGAATATGTTAATTGACATGAACTTTTACATCCCGCAAAATACCCGTGTGTGCGGTGAACATTTAGAAGCTGGCACGTGGGAAGACCTGACGGAGGCCTCAAATGTCTGCGAGCACTTTAGCCTAGCTCATACGGAGGACATTGTCAGAGTTATGCGGAGTGCAATTCTTTTAATACATACAACAGTGCCATCCATACTAGGCATGAATAATTAAAAAATTGTATTGTGGGGTTGCATTGTTTTACTTGCTTTTTTGTTATAAATGGTCTTAAATTAACCATAACCTTCATGACTGTTAGGTAAATACCAAATTCTCAATTTTTCAGTACCACGGCTAATAAAAAATAATATTAGCCGTAGTACCATTGACATAATGGAACCACGGCAAACATTTTTTGCTATAGTACCATTGATGGTACAATCTGATGGTACCACGGTTAAGGAATGGCGCCTTCCGGTAAGTGGTCGCCACTCGAGAACCTTTCCGACCTAATGGCCATCGGTTCTACGAAGAATATGCCCCACCCTCTATCACTTAAGTTTAGCGATTAGCCTCATTTCTGATGCGATCACGTTGAGATACTCCCAGCATAGCCCTCTCCATTGCTCTTTTGGTGACTTTAATGAGGCCCATAGTAAGCGACCACGTTTCAGTGCCCATATGTCATCAC
Source organism: Notocelia uddmanniana (assembly GCA_905163555.1). Classification (NCBI taxonomy): domain Eukaryota; kingdom Metazoa; phylum Arthropoda; class Insecta; order Lepidoptera; family Tortricidae; genus Notocelia; species Notocelia uddmanniana. The sequence continues at coordinate 61,031,594 of LR991052.1, forward strand.
TGGCAACACACAGTGACCAAAGATTCTCGTTTTGAGACACTGTAACAAAATTCTTTTGAGAGCAGGAAAAATACCAGCTAAGTACGTATATCGCGATAGCGGGAATAAAAACTTCTGAACCTAACCCCAAAACAGTGATTGTATTGGATTTACAGCTCAAAAGCCACAACATATAAAAAACAATAATAGTGCATACCTTTGCGATGTTATACTTCTTTATTTACACCAAAAACACTAAACAAATTTATCTTTTGCGAGAACACACATGTAGGCGATCAAAATTCTTACGAAAATGGCGGGTATATATTGGAGTTATCCCATAAGTTTTAAACTCGTGGATTTGACTGTTAATTTACTCATCATGTAATTTAAGCAATTTGTTAAAATAACTGGCGTTAGCTGTTTTTCTCCGGCGATGCATCTTTTTTACTACATAATGGTGGGTAAAACTAAATTTCCGGAATAAAAACTATCCTATGACCTTTCCCGGGACTCAAACTATCTCTATACCAAATTTCATCTAAATTGGTTTAGCGATTTAAGCGTGGAGATGTAACAGACAGACAGACGGGTGACTGTCGCATTTATAATATTAAGTATGGAAGTATGGATTGAAACTACACGTCGTTTGTTTTTTAAGGCTAAAAATCAATAATTTAGCAATAATTACTAACTACCTAGAATAAAACTAAACTATCAAATTTATTAATTTATCTTCATTACATTTGTGTCAATGTCAATTTTCAATTGGTATATCTTTTAATGATGACAACTGCTTCTTTCATACCTATACAATATATTCAATTTTAGATACAGTTAGAAAAATGATTCATAATGACATGTCATTCGATTTACAACCATAAATTGATTAAACCACCACACCAGATTGAGTCAATAGTGATCACAAAATACAATCAAATCGCAAAAATAAATAAAATAATAAATAAATATTGGGGGACAATCTTACACACAAATCGATCTAGTCCCAAACTAAGCAAAGCTTGTACTATGGGTACTAGACAACGATATACACTTATTACTACTTATATAGATAAATACATAGAAAACATCCACGACCCAAGAACAAATAATCCTGCTAAGTGCACTCTGGCCGGGATTCGAACCCGGGACCTCTAGCTTCGGAGGCAGTGACACCACAAGTGTCACTACCAACTAGGCTAAACAGGCCGACAAATGTAAAATAGATATATCACATCGGTGGTCAACAATGAGAAGGAAAGCGTCACGTTCCCGTTTACGGCAACGGAAAAACACGCATTTGACCCTCAGACGAATACGAGTACGTACCGTAAAATGGGGTGGGTAGGGACAAAACTGACATTCAAACCTCGATAACATTTTTTTTTAAATATGCAAACTGAATGGTGTATATACACCCACAAACTGAATGGTGTACAAACGTCCGGAATACTTATTATATACATAATAAGTATTCCGGACGTTTGTATTTGAGTTTTTATTTTATTTTGGGTAGTTCTATTTCATAACTTTTACGATAAACAGGAAATCCCACCTCACCCCGTAGTCCCTCTTAATTGGCGTGAGATGGGATTTCATACAAAGGTGATTTTAGAAGATTGTTGTATCGGTTTTTTATTATGAGTGTTACTGTAGCTCCATTTTAAATTGGTATACATTATTTTTGTAGCAGTAGCCTTAAAACCCATCTCACCCCCCTTTCACTCCTCTCCCCATTCATAACCCAACTCTCCTCGCGAACCCGACTCACCCCATTTTACGGTACTTGTACATATACGAGTATGGACATGACTTGAAAATCTAGTTTAAACTTTGACATTACGTGAACTCTTATTCGGCCAAAATGAATTTGGTATCGTATTTTCACGTCACGAATATTTAGGATAGTTGGCAGCGAGCCATAAATATTCGTCACCTCTTACGAATCACGGCGCTTGAATACGAATCTAATCTTCGAATACATTTGATGAGTATGCCAGGCTTTAAGCTCCAGAATGTAATAAGTTTATTTTTGGTAGCTTTAATGTCACCTGTATCATTTTCGTTATAAAGTTTAAAATAAAGATGACTTGCAGACAGAGCTCATAGTCGTAGAAGTTTGAGTACCTACTGGGATGATCGTCGGACTACTCTTTTGAATCTATTGATGCATTGGGATGCGCGTAGGCAGTTGGAGTGCTAATCCCACCGACAGGTGAATTTGCAAACTCTGAAGAAGTAAAAAGATTCATTGCTATGATTGTTTAACACTATATATTTTTATTTTATTATAAGTTTTCTTAGATCGAGTATATTTCCTAAACGAAAACTTGCTAGACTAGGTAATAGAGGTATAAACACTTTGCATATCTAGACACGGGGCAGCGTGTCCAGCCAAGTTTACTCCAGGTACTGGCGAGCAGCAGCCATGTGTTGTTTTACACATTTACACGAAACGTTTGGAGCCACTTTTGATCCCCCAATAACTCCAAATCTACATATTTAACATAAAAAAATTAAATTTGGTACATGTAATACGAGTAAGATCCTTTAGAACAACTACGAGTAGAACCCCAAATTTCATAAATATTGGTGAAATAGTTATTGAGATATTAAAGCCCAAAAAACGTCATTATTACCACTGACTGACTGGCTAGTAATCAAAAACCTAACCAATTGAATGGTACTTGGCATCCTGCTTTGTAATTTTGTGTGTGTACACATAAAAAATCAGAAAACAGTGATTTCTTATTGGTTTTATTGTAAGTCTTTTCCGCTCACGGGACAATGGTGTTCCGGACCTTTGGAAGGCGTGCGCGGTGCCGAAGTATCATATATCCGTCTGAGCTGCCCGCTGCTTTGAAGGAATTACCGAGCCTATCACCTTCTACGACCTCAACCATCGGGCCTAAGGACCACCACTCAGGCCAGTGACTTTAGTTTGTAAATAGCTCCGCACTGACTGATCAAGCTGATCCCATTTTGTTTGTATATATTTCTTTATTTTGATTATATTTTATTGTACATACTTCAAGTTATTTTTAATTACACACCCGCCGGCTAGCCGGGTTACACAGAATGGGACTCATTTTGAGCATTTGATAAATTAAATTGATTACTTTTGTATTAAACATGTTAAAATTTATGGTCTTCCTTTTATTTCCGACACTATGTCATTAAGAAAAAAATAATCCTCATGATGAAGCCTTTCGATCGTCATGATAAAGCTTCAGGGTATTTTTTTTTCTCGTGTAGCGGGTTCGATTGCCGGTTCAACTATGTAATTATTTAAAAATCTATGAATGCAGTTTAAATTGAGTAAAATGTTCCACCTGCAATATTCAAGGTACTTTCCCTCCATGGGGCATAGCCGTGGGACGCCGTGTATACTTAGGTAAGGAGTTTGTGACTTTGTGTATACAGCCGACTATACGAGTTAATGTGGTAAATCGTAAGTAAAATGTCAGGAGAGTGTAGTCGTGCCATCATCATAATATCAGGTGAAGGGTTCATTAATCATCTTCTATTTCTGCGTCTGCACATGCGTACAAGCTAGCTCGTAAACGTTCCCAGTCGCCCTGATAAACGCGGATGTTGATTGGACGAGTTGTATTAAGGACATACGAGTAATGTTATAAGTAACAAATGGTTTTTGCTTACCACACAAACAAATGGCCTTACCGGCATTCGCGCCTGGGATTAGCGTCGTAGGCAGGGCAGGGCCACTACCAAGTAGGCTAAACAGGCCGACATCATTGGAATTAGTTAGCTGGGGGTGACGACTGAAAAACAAACCGCTGTTCTGGTTTTTGGGGTCACCACAAGTTGTATTTACAATTATAGCAAAAGCATTTAACAATAACACATTTCCCTTAAATTGTACTCTGACGCTTCTAGTGCATAATAAATATGTATTAATACTTGTGCATGCGTCTGTACCGTGTCCCCAATGCGTGAGCGCAGGTGGCAAAATATTCAGTTATATTCGTACCTGGGCGAAGTGGGCCGAGCGCTTTCCGCGTCCCGCTCCAGTGATTCAACTCTGACTCAGCCGATCTCCACCGTTCCATCGACTCACATTTTACGGCTTTCAGAAAGTCTCATGAATTCAGAACGAATTTTGCTGAATTATTATTAAACCGTTTTTGATTATCTTTAGTATCAGGTACATATTTTTCGTATTATAGTGATGGCATCTGAACTTGAAATTGCATTATGCAAAATTCTCATTGCGTTATTGTATTTATGAGCCGACTAGATTTTAATTTCACGAGTATTTGGAATAATAACTGCAGCAAAAAAGTTTAGAACATTGTGTTTATTATGTTAAACAGCATTTTTATTAATGCGATGTTTCAGACGTCCGCCCTTTGCTTGCCCACGATTTGACGGCTATAGATTACGAGAAATAAGACTGGTCTTTTGACAGCTGTCATCCCAGTACAATTAATGTCATTTTTGACATATGATGACATTATTTGTACTGGGAGGACAGCTGTCAAAAGACCAGTCTTATTTCTCGTAATCTATATAGTTTTCAGTCCTGCTACTCTTGGCAGAAAAATAAAATAAATTCATACAAGAACAATTAACCTATTTGAGTCAGATATTTCCATGTAAGTTGCTGGAATACTTTGCTTTGGCAGAAGCGCCAGACGTACGTACTTAGAGATACCATACGAATATATAATTTCGTATATACACTTCCTTCTTCAGTCTTTACTAGAAATTAAATAGTTTGGCCTTATTCCAGAGAACGTTTTGGTAGTGAAAGTACCATTAAATTATCTTAGCACCTGATTGTTAGTCATTTAATGCCACAATTCCAAAAATCACATGACTCGTATACATCTACGGCCTACGTAATTTTTGCTGGCTGTTACGAACATAACGATAAAAAATCCGAATCTCATTCCTGCAATCCCCTTCGGACCGTACACCGATGACCGTTGTGTATCCGATGATGTACTCTAGCGATATGTATTGATTTATCTTTATTAGCTTATTACCGAAATCAATGTGCCAAAATTATTTGGCATTTGTCAAAAAGTCGGCGGCGGCGGCGTGTTGTCGGCGTAAAATCAGCGTGGAAGGCTTCGTAAATATAAATGAAAATTAATCCAAATCATATATTAAGCGGATGTCCGCTGGATGCGGGTGGCGCAGGACCGGTCATTGTGGAAGTCTTTGGGGGAGGCCTATGTCCAGCAGTGAACGTCTTTCGGCTGACATGATGATGATATATTAAAATCGAGATCAATGCATTAAAGATGTAATTGGCGCCAAAAACAACTACTTATCTTATCTTATTTATGTGAGGGCCCTTGCGGATGCACTTCGACCCAATGGGATCTCTTGTGCAATTGCCCCCTCCTTTATACCTACTCCAAGCTGCTCTCCAACATTTCCACAAACAAGATGATGCAGCTCAGCGGGAGTACTCTGAATTCTTTTGGTTCTGGGTAGCCATTACCAAAGTCATTCATTCTTTGTCTGGCAAGGGCGTGACATTCACACAGCAAGTGTTCCATTGTCTCGTCAACCTCGCCACACATTCTACAATCTATGTTGTCTGATAGTCCCATCTTGGCCAAGAGACCCTTGACCCCGAAGTGACCTGTAAACACCCCAGTTATAATTCTGAGTTGCTTTCTGCTGAATTTCCGGAGCTTCTTGGTCCAGCTTGGGTCCGCTTCTTCAATGAAGAGTTTTGAGTGCCTTAAGCCCGCCTCAATCCTCCATTACTGTTGGTGTTTGGCTTTGGCGTAATCCTTTAAGGTCGATGTTATGGTTCTCTGCGAGAGTTCCACAAACGGTTCTGGACCTACAAAATGGCATGTAGATCCCATTATTGTCAGTTCATCTGCTTTTTCGTTGCCGATGAACCCCTCGTGCCCTGGTATCCATACTAGTTGCACTTTGTTATGCCTTCCAAGCTTATTCAAAGCTTGGACGCCACTGTAAACTCGTCTAGAGTCCACTCTCGGCGCTGTAAGCGCCTTGAGGGCTGCTTGACTGTCACTGAGTATACAGATAGTCTCTCCTTTGGTTCGTCTGTCTATATTCTCCTGTGCACAGGCAACTATGGCATATGTCTCCGCCTGGAAGACAGTCGCGAATTGTCCCATGCTTACACTACTTTTATAGTCTTTTGCATAGATGCCTGCTCCCGTACCGGATCCCATTTTTGATCCACCCGTGTACCAGATATTGTGTGCTCTTGAAAAAGAAAAGTCCTTGGCCACCATACCAGGCTTCCGTACAGTAAAATGGGCCTCACCATGATGGTGTAAATCCATTTCAGTACCTTTGGGTTCAAACCAGTTTTGCCTGGATTGATGGACAATTGGTGACAGTTGCACCATTTTTCCACCTTCTTTAGCATATCCTACCATCATCCGCATATCCTACCGTGCGAATAGGACCACTATTGAGTTCTTCCAGGAGTGAGTTCACCACCAGGCTCCATAGAGTCGGTGACAGTACCCCACCCTGGGGACACCCCTTTGTGGCCGTGGCTATTATCTCATCTCCTAGAAGAGAAGACTTTATTAGTCTGCCATTTAGCATATTGCCTATCCATATAGTTGGCTCTATGCCGTGTCTAGCAGCCGCTTCGCTAATAGCTTTATAAAACAACTGCTAGTAAAACGCCTTAGTCATCATAATGAACATTTATATAACAGCTGCTTTTGGAGGTGGCTGTTATGAGAACAATAATCTATATATATATAAAAAAAAACTTCCGCTTCCGCAGTAAACATGTTAAGACTGCGGCCATGGCAAAAGTCACAGATGGCATAATTGCAGAGTCTGATAAGGGAATGGGGTCTATCCTTGTACTGCTGGACTTCTCACGAGCTTCCCACATTACTGACCTCAATTTTATGAAGTATCACGTAAATGGTTCCTATCATTTCTAACTGACCATATTGCTTAATACGCTGAAATAGAGGGTTATCAAGACGAGATGACAGAGACGTGCGTAATCAGCCACGGTACACCAGAGGGGTCACCCCGTTTTTAAACGAATAAAGCAGTTGATTATTGAAAACAGAAAAAACTGAACCTAGCCTGCGCGATTCGGATATAGAAGTTTCAAAAACCACGCTACCATATTGAAAATTTTAAATGGATCACGGATCAGACCACTGAGAAAATACACTCAGCTTGTGATAGCTAAACATGAGACAGTGTTCTCCAGAGGGAGCTTTAAATTTGCTGCTGCAAAGATTATGAATGACCCGCCACCACCTCTACGAGAACCTCCTGAAGGTCTCTTGTAATAGAAAATTTGCAGATTTATTTATTTTTTGATTAATACTTACAGATAAAAAGCAGCAGACATATGTAAGATTACTTCAGCTCATCAGAGAACATTTTGGAATTGTAATACGAAGTACAAGTGCGAGGAAGAGATTGCTCAAATACAGACATTGAAAATCGCATTTCCGGAAATACTTATGACTGGCTGCTATTATCATTATTCAAAATCAGTTACAAAAGTCCGAGGACTTCGGTGTTTGAGAAACAATCACAGGCCGTGATGTAATTAATCTGTGTGCCCATTTGTCACTGTTACCACCTTAATATATTTCAGAAGCCTGGGAAACAATTAAATTAGAATGTGATGGTGTGGTCATTTGGAAAGCGAACAAATTACATGTTATATGGAAAAACAATGGATAAGTCAGAATCAAATTACACAATTAATAAGTTGTGCGAATGTAGTTCATCGTACCTACACAAAATGTGCAAGCCTGGAAGGATGGCATAAACGCCTGAACGCTAGGATGAAGGGCACTTTTACACTTGGACTAAAATGGCAAGCATTAAAACCAAAGGGTTTTACGATTGCCATTTTAGTCGAAATAAAAAATATAAATACCAGGTAAAAAATACAACTGGAAAAATTTGAAAACAAAGAAATTATAAGAGACGACGTAAGTATATGTAGAAATTAAGCCATCTTACAGCAAATATTGTGAGGGATCAGACGGCCCTTATTAGGTTGGACTCGGATGGAAAGGAAACAGGACGCCAGGGCAGAGAGTATTTATTAATATAAAAGTTAAGGTAACTGTAACAATAGAGATTGCGTTTTAGCCTAATAATCTGAATGGGGTACACTAAGGGTATGAACATAGAAACATGAAAATATATAGGAACTTACAATTATTGTGCCTTGGCTGGAAATATAAAAAAATGTGTACTGAAAACAATAACCACCATGCCTGGCCACTCGTATGGAGGCTCCGGGCCTTCGGCCCTCCGCCGGGCTCGGCCTGCGGCCTCGCAGCCTGAAGCTCGCCCTTCGGGCTCGCAAAAATTACTCGAAAATTGTTTTGCCCCTGACGGCCGCCATCATGGATTTTTTCAATTTTTTTTCCCTTTTATAGTTCTTGGGCCCCCCGAGTCCCCGCATGCCAAATCTCAGCGCGCTCGGACCATTTTGAAATTTAGGTCAAAAAAAAAAAAAGTTTTTTTTTGGCCAAAAAAATAGTGGCATGAAAAACTGCTAGCAGTTCCCTATGACAAAACAAAATCCAAGATCGAACTGAGCTGCTAGAAAATGGCTGCGCAGTATCACGTGGAATTTGGAAAAAGTTGTTCAAAATTTAAAATTAAGAATTGTGTTCTGCCAGAAAGTTTGTGTGTAACGTTCCGATACACGCATCGTTACAAATATAGCTCACATATAGCTTTATTTTGAGGTTATTGTTTTCCAGAAGTCACTAATTTTTTTGTTAGAATTAAAGATATTGTACGACTTATGTAAGTTCGATGCTTTTTATTAAAAAAGGCGGTAGTAATTTTTTAATAAATACTTATTAAGCTGGCTCGATGACCCGAAGAGAATTTCGGCCTCCGACACAAGAGAGCGCCACTCTTCCCTATTCTGCGCCACCTCGCGCCAGTTGGGTACTCCGAGGTTAGCCAGGTCCTTGAGGGCCTCGTTACTCCAGCGGTATCTGGGACGACCAACCAGACGTTTTCCATTGGGCCCCAACCCACATACGCTCTCTTCACTGACCGATCGTCTCCCATCCTCTCCAAATGGCCGAGCCAGCGGAGTCGCGCTGCTTTGAATTTTTATAAATAGTTTTTGAATATATTTACTTTGGTTTTTATTTCATATCATAATTATAATAGCAGTTAATAATCCCGATTTATTTAAATTTGATCACACATAATTTGAATTAGACCTGACGCGTTTTAGGCATAGGGATTAGGGCGTAATAGGCATCAGACATTTTAGACCTACTGTTTTTTAGTCTCAATCCTATCGTAGTCCAAATGCGTTTGAGACCTTTTTAGGGTTCCGTACCTCGAAAAGAAAAAACGGAACCCGTATAGGATCACTTTGTTGTCCGTCCATCCGTCCGTCCGTCTGTCTGTCTGTCTGTCTGTCAAGACTCTTTTTCTCAGGAACGCGTAGAGGTATCAAGCTGGTATTTATATCAAATACTCAGGTCTACTGTCCCATGGAGCTGTCAAAAAATCAAACTTCTAGGCCAACGCAAAAAGCGGCAACGGCTGTATCAAAAGATACAGCCGATTATGCCGCAAATTTTCGACACTCGCAAGGGGATCAAAACCTACAGAGTACTTCCCGTGAACTCAGAATCTTGAAATTTGGTACGAAGCAACTTCTCATAGCACAGATAAAAGAAAAATTGCGAAAAACGTAAACTTTTAGATACATCATATAATAAAAATATTTTGACGGAGCCTTCGGTGCGCGAGTCCGACTCGCACTTGGCCGGTTTTTTTGTTAGAAATGGGATTGCTCTTGGCTAGAACCTAGCCAGGGGGCAAAGGTGAAGCCGACCATGAAGCGAGCTCACCTAGACCTAAAGCTAAACAGTTTTAGTCCTAATGCGGATCGGTTAAAAAGAGATGAAGGCATAATGATAATTAGATAACCGACTTAGGCTGACATAGATAAAAAAAACGTTATAGGCACGCGGAGAACAATGGATATCGCTAAATAGGCACAACAGGAAGTAGGTCTATGGCAACATAGTCACATCGCTAAATGGGCCCTACGAGAAGTTGATCAATTGAGACTTAGTCATATCGCTAAATAGGCACAACGAGAAGTAGGGCTATTGCGGCATAGTCACATCGCTAAATAGGCACAACGAGAACTAGGTTTATTGCGGCGGCTCCGCTACTGAGTTGCGAATATTTAATCTTCGATGAACGTTAGGGTGACAGAATTTTAACGCGACAAATGTTAGTTCGAAAGCACTTATCTGCGAAAAAGAAATTAGATGCACGTTAGTGCGACAGTCGAAGTAACATTCGCAGTGAAATACTGTCACACACACGTTAATTTCAGATTAACTATCCACAATTCAATTCCTCAATCGTAAAATAAGAACGCGACTATTTGTTTACCAATAAACAAAACTTCTGTTTAAATAGAAAAAAGTTAATTTTGACCTTATAATTGATTTATTTAATATTTATTACCTTCCACAGCCGGTACTACAAAAAATACACGTGTAATTATTTACTCTGTGGTTGTTAGCCTGATAATTGAAGGTAGCTTCATATTTTGTAATTACAACGCCACCCTCATTTTTCATTTATCTAGTTCAACTAAGTAAATCGTAATAGCCATAAAAAAATCTAAGTAATTTGCATTACTTTGATGCACTGCTATAAAAATATTTTTTTAAATTAATTTGCCAGAATTAAAGGTTTTAAAATTAAAAAATGATTAAGATTTGTTGCTAGTGAACGGTTGCCTAATTAATTTGAACAAAACACGTGAGAATTATCAATACTGGTGCTGTGTGAAATGCTTCAAGTTGCACTGTGTACATTCGTACGGAAAAAAGAGATGGCTCTTACGTTATCTTAAGTAAGGAGATTAAGAAGTATACTCATGAGCCGGATCCGACTGTAAACTATTTCGTAAATTTGAGATCTTCGTTGAAAAGAAAAGCCACATGTTCGATGAATACTCCAGCGCAAATTATTCAAGATTGCATCAAGAATATTCCATCGGCATGTGCTACCAGCCTACCAACCGAGCTAGCGTTAAAAATTTACCTGACTTACCATAGTCGTCGAAGGATTTTAAAATCCCGAAAAATTTGCTGTGCTCAAGAATGAACCATTTTAATAATCGGAAAATACGTGGAAGGTGAGGATGTTGTGATTGTTTTAGCCACACCAGAAAACTTAAAACTTCTGCATAAATCAACGATGCGGCTGATGGATGGCACTTTTAAGTGCTGTCCAGATTTATTCACACAATTGTATATACTACACGGAGTCATTGGAAAAGGCTCATCTCAAATTACAGTACCGCTAGTTTATGGTTGTTTGTCACACAAGAACGAAAACTGCTACCGCGTTTTTTTAGAAATTGTGTGTAGACGAATTGGGCATTAAACTGTCTCCAAAGATTATCCTCACGGATTTTGAACAAGCCGCAATTCTCCCAAGGCCCCCAATTGCCCTAAGGTATGTTTTTCCACAAACAATGCAGAAGGCCTGCTTTTTTCATTTACAACAAAGCATATGGCGGAAGATTGATTCAACTGGACTAGCTGATGAGTATAGTACCAATACTGAGTTTGCGCTAAAACTCAGACAACTGGCCGCTTTAGCATATTTGGATCCAAGCGAAATTTAGTCAGCTTTCAAAGTGCTTTGTGACTCAGTTATTCCCAATAACGCAGAAACATTAACAGACTGGTTCAGTAAATATTACGTAAATGGGTGTTTTCGTACACTTCCACCAAAATCAAGTTTGAAATTAACTCTGAGAAAATGAATTTGTGGTCCATAGCCGATTGTTTGAAGAGTGGCTATCCTACAACCCAAAATGCAGTGGATATCTGGCATCACCGTTGGAACCGTCTGATGAGCCGTAAAAAATGGAACATTTATAAAACTTTACAAGAAATAATTAAAGAACAAAATAAAGTTGAGCTCACAATCGAAAAACGCTATGCACAGACCAAAAGCAAAAAGAAATAGCAATACCATCAGAAAGATAAGAAATTAAGAAAACTATTCTAACTAATTAACATGGTAAAATGGGCTAAAGAATATTCAGATCCATATGTGCTAAAGTGTGGGGTGAGACAGGGGGGGGCTAACCTCTCCTAGATTGTTTAATTTGTATATTAATGAACTGATTGAGGGGCTCAGCAGCATTCATGCCGGCTGTAGGATTGATAATATTTCTGTAAATAATATTAGTTATGCGGACGACATGGTGCTGCTGAGCCCTTCAGTATCAGGGCTAAAAATGCTAATCGATAGATGCGAGATGTATGCCCAACAGCACGGTTTGAAGTACAACGCTACCAAAAGTGAGTTCATGATTTTCAGAGGCAAAATTAAGTGTCCAGCCTACTCGCCCAAAATAATGTTGAACGGAGTTCCTTTAAATCGTGTTACTCATTTCAAGTACCTAGGTCATATTGTAACCGAGGACTTGAAGGACGATCTCGATATCGAGCGGGAGCGCAGGGCGTTGTCGGTCCGAGGCGGGATGCTGGCGCACAGGTTCGCACGTTGTAGTGCCCAAGTGAAGCTGACTTTATTTAGAGCTTACTGTCAAAGTTTCTATACGTGTGGCCTGTGGGCTAGTTTCAAGCTGAAGCCCTATAATACCCTGCGAATCCAATATAATAACATTTTCAGGATGCTGTTTGGGCTTCCTCGATTCTGCAGCGCCTCTGGGATGTTTGCCGATGCTAGCATAGAGGACTTTTATGCTATAATCCGGAAGAAGACGGCATCTGTGGTGATGCGGATGAGGGGGAGCACAAATAGCATCCTGAAAATGATAGCTGAGCGGTGGGATTCTGTTATTCTCCGCCGTTACACCGACCTTCATGTCCTACGACCTTGTAGTTAAGTAGTTTAAAATTAACCTTTAAATTTTATTATCCATCAATTTACTAACGTAGTCTTTATAAGTATTTTGTAACTAACAATTTATGGATCTATGTAATCTGAAAATATATAATTTTTAATTTTTTTTTCTAAAAATTTTTAAATTAAAAAATCGCAAAAATATGGATTTGCGACGTGTAGCTGACATACGAGGGCTGTTTGATAAGTATCCGAAGTATCGCCGAAAATGGTAACAAATCTGTATAAAACATAATTATTATGTTACACCATTTCATTTTAGCTGGATATAGCGAGTCTAATATTTATTAATAGCATTGGAAAAAAAAGGAGGGCTCGTTTGTAAAACCCATGAAAATACGAGGGTTGTTTGATAAGTACCCGATATGACCAGTATGTGCCTAAATTATATTATATTAAGCATCCGACTCGGCTGGGCAGCGTTCGGGAAGCTACGGCACATCTTTTAGTCCAATATTCCGCAGTGTCTCAAGACAAAAGTCTTTGCCCAGTGTGTGTTGCCAGTGACATATGGCACTGAAACGTGGTCGCTTACTATGGGCCTCATAAGAAGGCTCAAAGTCACCTAAAGGGCAATGGAGAGAGCTATGTTGGGAGTTTCTCTGCGTGATCGCATCAGGAATGAGGCCATCCGCAGCAGAACCAAAGTGACCGATATAGCCCTCCGAATCGCTAAACTTAAGTGGCAGTCAGTGGGCGGGGCACATAGCACGTAGAACCGATGGCCGTTGGGGCGGAAAGGTTCTCGAGTGGCGGCCACGTACCGGAAGGCGTAGCGTGGGCAGGCCCCCCACACGGTGGACTGATGACCTGGTGAAGGTCGCGGGTGTCCGCTGGATGGCGCAGAACCGGTCATTGTGGAAGTCTTTGGGGGAGGCCTATGTCCAGCAGTGGACGTCTTTCGGCTGACATGATGTTGATGATGATGATGCCATGTCATTTATTGACTATCTACCGCTAATTTTAATGGATAATATGTGACAATGTACATTATATAATTTTACATAAAATGGATTTTAAGTAAGACTCTTTATCATTGACGTGAAAATGGTGGAAATTATACATATCGTACCGCCACGAACCGCTAAGTATTTGATACGAAACCTGCAACTAAAGCTGAAACCCACTTGGCTATTATTTTGGTGGACTTTTATCTTGCAACAAAGAATGGTTTCACTTGGGTAATATTTCTAATAATCGATATTTTTTTTACTGTAAAGGCACCCCTATCAAAGAGTATATCTCCTATCACGTAGTTTTTTCCACTGTAAGAGTTAGCTTCATTAATAAACATACGGAAAAAATAAAATTTGATTATTTTGGTCAAGTATTTTTTAATGAAAATGATTTTGTATTTTTGTTGCCGCAGTGTCAATTGAGCTAAAAATCGAAGAATAAATTAATCATTAGCGTGTTTGAACGATTTAAAGCTTAAACTTGGAAATAATTCAGTTTAATTTCTTCTTCTAAGTATTAGTGACTCTTTAAGCGATCAGTATACACAGAAATACAAAAATGGCGTATGTGCCCATGAAGGTAGAAAATATGTAGTTTTTGGTAAATAAAGTGTCCGCTGCTATACTATGATATTATCGCAATAATATTTTAATATTTTTTGGCTTATATGGAAGAATAATAAATTTCAAATATTATAGACGAATATGATGTGTCCAGAACCTCTTACTAATGGTAAAATCACCTATAATAATGGAACAAAATATTTTCTTAAATCACACGATATCATCTGTCCGTACGAAATAAGTTATAGATGACAATTTTTTTTAAATAACAGCTGTATTTAGTAGCCAGTAGCCTTAATCGCTTGCGTTAACCTTAATGACAATAATTATGCCCAAAATTAAGAAAAGAGAGCTCAGTGGACAATAATGGCAAGCCTTAACTGGACGAATAAAGTTCGTAATAGAGTACGAGTACTATACAAAATATTAAACCTAAATAAAACTGAATTTAAAGTATAATATAAAGATAACGCTACCTACCTCATCCCGCATCCAGCCCGACCCGCATCGCTCCGGGCGGAAAGGTGCCCATTACGCTCGCTGCGTTGCCGCGTTGTATCGCAATCGACAGCCTCTGCACCAGGAACGACCCGGAGCGGGGGTCAAGGCCCCTTTCCTGTAGACGGCGTCCTAACTCCCTAAAAAAGGATTTGGCATCTGTGCACCAACACCCGGCCGTTTCTACCGCAAACGGTACGAAATAGTACATTACTGCAGAGGCCGTGAAGTATCGCTCGTTTTATCCGGCCTCGTCTACGACTCGGCCGTTTATCCCAAACTCGTCCAGCAATCCCTGTCCCGGCCGAGGATTGTATAGTACTTTTCTCAAACATGTTAGAAAAAAAAACAATAAAAAAACTACAATGTAAAAATAACTAAAAAATACAAAACGTCCAAAATTAGCAAAGCATCACGACAAATAACGGAAATTAAATAAAAACTCGAAACATGCTACAAAATACATGCACCATTTAAAAAAAACACGAAAGAACTAAAAAATACCAAGAAACACGTAAAAACTAAAAAAAATACCAAATACATGGAAAAACAAAAAAAATGTCGAGAAGTACAAAGGAATTTAGAAAAAACTTTTAAAAAATCCAAAAATATCAAAAAACAAAAAACGCTACAAAATAACACGAAAAATCTAAAAAAATACACAAAACTCGAAAAATTCGAAAAAAAAAACAAAATACAAAAATACAAGAACGATATAAAAACCGGAAATATCTAAAAAACTACCAATTTACATAACGAATTAAAAATACGAGTATATATACAAAATCATGGCGGTTGGCTCTATGTAATATTTCCTTTATCAGTTAATTTAGTAAAGAAATTTAATAAGTTAGAGCAGCGGACAATAATGTTAGTTTCATACATTCTCCATACTGCTCAGCCGCTGCTCCTTACACACGTGGCGTCCCACAACAAGCACTTCCCTTTTTCCCACGGCACCAGCGTGAAGCCATCGGGCCTATTGCCATCCGACCGACTGACACCTGGTGGCTCTACCAAAAAAAAAAAAACAATATTATATTCAAATATTCTTGGGTAACTGAACTTAAAAATACCTTATTTATTTTTATTTCTACAAAATAATTCATTAGTGCATAACCGACAGTATAACGTAACTGCGTCTATTTCATCGACGCCTTCAGGATTCCAATAGAGACGACGACAGTCTTCGCAAAAACCTGTGGCCATCATTCCCTCATCCGTAAGAGATACCGTATTATTTGGCAATACTTCAAAGAATAATTCGGTATGTATTACTTGTGGAAGTCTTAAACAATACAACGTCCAACTCATATTTTCAACCTTAAATCCAAACAACCATTTTGTGAATTTACTCGTACAATGCAATTTGAAATTCATAATAAAATGTACAATTATATAGTGATTGGAATAAAACGGTTTAAATCGCGTATATTGAAACTAAAACACTAAAACTCTCTCTTCAGACAGAGCATGTCAGGGGGTTGGTGTCATACTTTCAGCTAGGATTGCCAAGTGTGTGAATGAATTTGAATGCGTGAGTCCCAGATTAATATGGGTCAGAATGAAATTAGGACTGACTCGTATCTTTGTTGTTGGGGTATATGCCCCTGTAAACCTGGGTACGAGAACATCACAGTCGACCCAGGAAGAGAGAAAACAGTTCTGGGAGGAATTAAGGGATGTCACAAGTAGATGTAAGGATAATGAAAGGTTGATTATGTTAGGTGATTTTAATGCATGGGTAGGGGTAAAGCGAGATGGATTTGAAAAGGTTCTGGGTACTCACGGTGACGAGAGAGTGAATGAGAATGGTGAGAGTTTGTTAGATATTTGCCTCGAGAGAAATCTTTTTGTGACAAATACAATGTTTGCCCACAAATGGATTCATTTGTACACGCGTGAGGCGGAGAACGTAAGAAAGAGTATGATTGATTTTGTGATAGTGGACGAAAGATTGAGGAAGAATGTTCTGGACACTAGGGTGTATCGCGGGGCCGGAATAAATACAGACCACTTTCTGGTGATGAGCCGAATGAAAGGGCTGTTTCAAGGATGGCGGCATCGACCTCGTATATTCACTAGTGTTCTGGAGAGAATAAAAGTAGAAAATTTGCAAGAGGAAAGTGTGGCTGATGAGTATATTCATAAACTAAAGGAAAATCTTAGAGAGATAGATGATATATGCGAGATTGATCAACTATGGAATGGTTTTAAAGATAAGCTTGTAAGTACAGCCAGGGATGTATGTGGTGTGAAAGAAAGGAGCAAAGGAAAGAAGAAGAAGAATGTATGGTGGGATAAAGAGGTACAAAAGGCAGTAAGTGAGAAGAAGAAAGCGTGGCTAGATTGGTTGGCGATAAGAGCTGACCAAAGAAGTCAAAAAGCCACGCTTGAAGACGTGAGTGAAAGGAAAAGTAACTATAAAAGGTTGAATGTTCTGGTAAAGGAGGTAGTTAAAAGAAAGAAAGATGAACAGAATGATGAGATGGATCAGAGGTTATCTCAGGATTTCCGGGCAAACATAAAGTTTTTCTGGAAAGCCATTCGACTAGCCAGAGGTAAAACTCAGACCTCAGAGCTAACCTCGATTAGAGACCAGCATGGAAGTTTATTGAATGATGAGGAATGCATATTAGGGAGATGGAAGGAATATTTTGAAGGTTTGTTTGAGAGAGAAGAGGAAAATACGTCAGGAGTGAATGATAATGCACTGCCACATGAAGAGTGTAGTATTAGTATGGATGAAATTGTAAAAGCTTTGAAAGGAATGAAACCAGGAAAGGCAGCGGGGTATGATAGAATTTCAGTCGAGATGCTGAAGGCTGGGCAAGGCGTCGTAGCAAGTCAGTTGTATCGCCTTTTCAACTTATGTTTTAATACCGGCATAGTTCCAAAAGATTGGTGCAAGGCGGTCATCGTGCCACTGTACAAGGGAAAGGGCTCACAACTTGACTGCAAGAACTACAGGGGCATTAGCTTACTCAGCATCGTTGGCAAATTATATGCGAAAGTGTTGATTGAAAGGGTAATGCAAGAAACCGATGAGAAAATATGGGATGTACAAGCGGGATTTAGGAAAGGTATGGGATGTACGGATCAGGTCTTCTCTTTACGATGCATAGCCGAAAAATATTTGGCCCAAGGTCAAAAGGTCTATTGCGCGTTCGTGGATTTGGAGAAGGCCTATGACAGAGTGGTGAGGAATGAACTTTGGTCGGTACTGTCCGGATATGGAGTGAGCGACCATCTCATTCAAGCTCTGAAATCTCTCTACGAGGATTCCTCTGCTTGCGTGAGAGTAAACGGGTCCTACACTGAATGGTTTAGCATCGAAAAGGGTGTTAGACAGGGATGTGTAGCGTCACCGTGGCTGTTTAATCTATTTCTGGACAGTTGTTTGCAAGATTTGAAAGACGATGAATGTGGGTTGGAAATGAATGGGTTGCTTATCAAATGTCTACTCTACGCCGATGACCAGGTTTTATTAGCGTCATCGGCTGAGAAGCTACAGAAGATGGTAACTAGCATGCACAGATTATTTGCGAGAAAAGGAATGAAAATGAATGTAAGCAAGACGAAAGTGATGGTATTTGAAAGAGATGAGTGTATGACAGTTTGTGAAATTGCTGTAGATGGAGAGAGGTTGGAGCAAGTGGATGGGTTTGTGTATTTGGGGACTTTGTTCACGAGAGACGGTAAGCATGAAGGAGATATTGAAAGGAGAGTGATAGCTGGGAATCGAGTGAATGGGGCACTTCACGCCTTTATGAGTAGCCAGAAAGTGTCAGAAAAGGCGCGGCTGGCCGTGCATAGAGGAGTGTTGGTGCCGACACTAATGTATGGTAGTGAAAGTTGGGTGTGGCAGAAGAAACATCAGAGTCGAGTGAATGCAGTGGAAATGAGAGCGCTGAGAAGTATGTGTAGCGTTACTTTGAGAGATAGAGTGAGAAACACCGTTATAAGACGGAGGTGTGGAGTGAATGAAGATATAGTGACGAAAATTGAGAAAGGTATGCTAAGATGGTTTGGACATGTAGAGAGGATGGATGAAAGAAGATTGACAAAACGAGTGTATGAAGGAAGAGTGGATGGAAAAGTTGGAAGGGGAAGACCTCGGCGAACGTACTCCGACCAAATCGGAGACATTCTGCAGAAAGGCCAGGTCAGGAGTACCCTAAATCGGCGCGCATGCATGAAGAATGTTATGAAAGTTCATGAAGCGAAAGTTGTATGTCAGGATCGTAGCAAGTGGAAATCCGTGATCTCTGCCTACCCCTATGGGAAACAGGCGTGATTATATGTATGTATGTATGTATGTATGTAAAACTCTCTATTCCTGACATCTTTACCGATTATTTTTATTTAGTTGCCCATGATCATGGGACCTGGAAAGGGCTCGAAACGTCAGGAATTGGACACAGTTTCAATGTACGCGATTTAAACCGTTTAAATTGATTTATTCCGATGAATACTTACTAAATCGCCGAAGTATAAGAAGTTATCATAATGATAATGAATTACGAAGAACTTAGCTGACCTTCATGTTAACAATAAAATCTAGTTTTTTTACACATATACAGGGCGTCCCACGGCCATGCCACATGAAGGGGAAGTACCTTAAATACTGCAGATAAGAAAGTTTACTGAAAGAAGACATTATCTAATTTTTAGAAGTGAGTAATTTGGTATTCATAGACTTTTTTGAAAAAATCGAATTTTTCATACTTTGTCAGGAATCGAACTGAATCTTGAAACTTCAATCATAGATTTTACTATTTGCCTTTCTTTTGGGATACCATGTTACTTTAGAAAAATTATTTAGTTTTGTACATTCTTGCGATACGGATCATAAAAATACAGAATGTTTCTTTTTCACATGTGAGTCGGTTCGATTCCCGGACGAAGCAAGTAATTTTTAGAAAATCATTGAATGTAGAATTACTAACTTTTAAAAATTAGATAATGTCTTCTTTCAGTAAAATGTTCTATCTACAATATTAAAGGTACTTTCCC
Organism: Notocelia uddmanniana; assembly: GCA_905163555.1. Classification (NCBI taxonomy): domain Eukaryota; kingdom Metazoa; phylum Arthropoda; class Insecta; order Lepidoptera; family Tortricidae; genus Notocelia; species Notocelia uddmanniana. Next base: position 61,051,513 of record LR991052.1, read on the forward strand.
TCCATGTGGCATGGCCGTGGGACGCCCTGTATACATTTGTACACCCAAATGTGAACAGGGTAACAAGACTAATATCTTCCCAAGCCATAACCTCAATCAAAAAATAGAATAGAAACATTTATGGATCATTAAGTGCCTTAAGTAAGGACAACTAATTTCGCAGGAAACTTCTACAAAAATAAACATGACCAACTTGCTTGCTCGAAAAATGGAAATGTATTATCGAAAAAATCATACTGTACAGCAATGATTTCAATCGTACGTTGCATTGCAATTTTATAAAGACTATTAGGATTCTTAGAGAAGATTTTATTAATGATGTTTTTTTTATTCATTTTGTTGCGTTTTCAAAAATAACCGATCGTATAAACAAACCTAGACATTCAAAACGACATTTTCTTTTATTTCTTTGACATGTCGGACACTTGATGTGAATAAAAAAATATATTCATACCAAAAAGTTCTAATACAAATTATGCGATATTTTTCACGAGTAAGCCTTTTTCAATGTGATAGCTTTTGTAGCACGAAAGGCACAGTCCAACATAGCAATCAGGGCACAATATAGTCGTATCTTTTCTTTTTTTTATATAAATTCTGGCATCTTACGCACCTACGACGTTTTTTGACGCCTCCATCAGTGCGAACTAACTCAATGGGCATATGAGTTGCAAAGGTCGGTTCTTGGTAATCAGATAATGGCGGCGGAAGAATTTCAAACAGAACTTTTTCACGAAAAACCTGCAGAGTAATTGTTTTACCGGTCCCTCGTTTATAAAGAAAGTACGCATTTGTAAACATCATTTGCAAAATATGAATACCGATTTTCTTGAACCATCTAATACTTTTATGCTCACATGTATAATACGCTAGCATTTGATCATACCTGTCAACTCCTTTCATGAATTTATTATACTGTAAAACGATGTTGGGTTTCTCTACTTCGACACCACGCCGGTTTACTGTTACTTGAGCTTCATGTGAATGTTCAGAGCTTATGGTTAAAACGTCCCTTTTGTCTTTCCACTTTAATATACAAATCCCTTTTTTATTATAACGGTAGATTTTACCACCTCGTGATAGTTTTTTACCAGTTACGACGACCGGATTATTTTTTCTGTTTGATTGAAGAGTACCAGTGCAATATGTTTTTTTTTAATAATAGGTCTTCAGTTAAATCAATGCTATTGTAAAAATTGTCCATGTAGACGGAATGTCCGGCATTTAGGTAACCATTTAATAATTTTAAAACAACTTTATTTACATGGCCTTTGCCACCAACGTCTTTATCAGATTTACCCTTGTACATGTGTACTTTATGAACCAGGCCTTCAGGGTCAGCAAGAACGTATAGTTTAATACCATGCTTGTGCCTTTTATTTTTAATGTATTGCCGTATTCCTAATCGCCCTCTAAATAACACCATTGATTCATCAATTACAAGTTGTTTCGTTGGATAAACGATATCTTTCATAGCATTATTGAAAGTATGTATAAGTGGATCAACAGCAGAGTAAATATTACCAGCTACATCTAGAGTAGTAAAATACAGCATTCTTAGAATTAGTAGAAATCTATTTCTGCTCATGTACTGTCCTAAGAAAAATTGAACTAGGTGAGTTTTTCTCCAATAGTCATTTATTTTCTTCAACGGAACTGAACCCATAAAGAACAAGATACCTAAAAATGTTAATAGCTCCGTTTTGTTAGTATCACTCCATTTTTTCACTCTGCTTTGATCTGAATTCGTCTTACTTTAACAATATTACCATGGCAATTGATACATGATACTAAATATTTAAAAAAAATGTCATTAAAAAGTACCAAAAAATAATCCAATGGTGTTTTGTTAGTTGCATCGGTAATACGTAAAACAGGAGTAGGTGGCGTTGGCATCTGCTGTGTCTGTACTCGATGATTTGTCCACTCCTCTTCTTGTGTGGTACTTTCGATCCTTACACTATCCTCTTCTAAAGTAGTTTCAGTCTCCGAACTGGAAAAAATACAGTCAATTACCCCTTACCCGTACACGTCTCACTGCTGCTGCGTATACTTAAATGTCACTTTTTATTCATCTTTTACCCGATAATATTACCCTATAATTGCTAGAATAAAAAATCCACGCAGATCCTTTTTAAGATTGGGGAACAAAAAGAAGTCGCTTGGGGCTAAGTTCGGACTATAGGGTGGATGAGTAACAGTTTCAAACCCACATTCAACAATAGCTGCCTTGGCACTATGAGTAGTATGGACAGGGGCGTTGTCATGCAGAAGCAGAACACCTTTGGTTAACTTTCCTCGCCTCTTTTCTTTGATCGCATCTCTTAATTGACGTATAACGTTAGTGTAGTACTGCCCTGTGATATTTACAACTTTTTCTGTATAATCGATAAGCAAAACTCCTTCACAATCCCAAAATATTGTGGCCATGACCTTGCCAGCTGAAGGGATGACCTTAAACTTCTTGGGATGAGCTGAACCCTTAATGTCCCACTGCATGGACTCCTGTTTACTCTCTGGGTCATAATGATGAACCCAGGTTTCATCTCCAGTAACTATTTTTTGCAGCACCTCATCGGGATTTTCACCACACAGGTCGATAAAATCTGAACAGCAAACCACACGCATATCCTTTTGAAGCCGCGTCAGCATTCGCGGAACCCATCTTGCACTTACTTTTGACATATTAAGATGGTCATGTATAATGTCACGTACGGTACCAATAGAGAGATTGGTTACTTAAGCTATAGATTCTACCTTCACTCGACCGTCTTCCAATATAAGTTTTTCCACTTTATCAATATTTTCTTGTGAGGTAGCCACTACAGGCCGGCCAGGTCTAGGGTCATCTTCAATACTCTCCCTTCCACGCTTAAATTCGCTTGACCATTTTTGAATAGTAGATAAAGAAGGAGCAGACTCACGGTAAACACAATCCATTTCCTCTTTTATGGTTTTTTGATTTTTACCCTGTTTTGTCAAGAATTTTATGACGGATCGGTGCTCTAATTTCGTTAACATTGTTAATTCGCTCATGGTTGTTCATGTTTGTTCGGCAATTGCAGAAAAACAAAAGAACATCTCGGCTCCAATTTTACTTTTTTTTTATGTCAATGGATGAATCTTAGCGGCCAGTAACAAATATATATATAAAAAAGGTTGTAACGTATCAATACCGAGAATATTTTGAAAGCCCCTCGTAGCATTAATTTTATTTTTATGTTATGGCTTTGTTTTTTGTGTAATGTTTTTAAGTTAAATAATGTTATTTTTGTTATTTTCGATAATTTATGATTTGTTGTTTATTACACCAATTTTTTTTTAGAATTATGACGACCTAGCTTTTTGTATTTTAATATTATGCTTATCGTGTACGTACCTAAATATTTTTTTTATGATTAATATTATCAAACAAGTTATCGTTTTGTTACCATAAATTTAACAATTATTTGTTCAAATGGTAAGTTACCATAGAATAAGTACTGAAAATATTATTTATATAGCCTACTTTTTTCATAAATTTATTCAGCAAATACCTGTTTAATGAATTATTTGTTGAAGTATTTCAATTGCTGAATTTTAAAGGCATACTGATTACAGAATGTAATAAATAAATAAAATAAATCAATTATAAGTTCGAATTTTATTTGTTTCTGTTTAAACAGAAAACATAAAATTAAAATACAGAATCACTAAACAAAGAAACTGTCCACTGAAACCATAGACCTACTCGTATTAAAACAAAGAGAAAGTAATATTTAAAGCGGAAAATTAGAAAGGACATCCGAAATTATAATAACTTATAAAAGAACCGTTCATTAAAAATAGCCAAACAGGCTATATCGAAAGGGAAAGACGTGGATTACTTGTTTACGTGATGATAAAGGCGTGAAACAAGGAAACCCAGAGAAAATAACGAGCATATGTGCAAACTTTTAAGTTATACTCCGACGATAATCCATTTCTCACAGACCAATCCACTACGAGTATCAGCTACTCTTGTTCTGATTCTGTCCCACCCATTACTAGCTACGAAATTCATCTCGCTCTCGCGAAGGTGAAATATAGTAAAAGACAAGTAAAAGTACTGAAGATAGGAAAACTTTCACTGTTACCACATATCACAAATTTATTCAACTCTCTTTTAAAATCCCGAAAAATGTTGTCATTTCGATATTATACTATTACACAAAAAAGGTGCCAAATCCAACATTAATAATTACACACCTATAATCCTAGTTTCACACCTCTATAAGGCCTTCATTAAAGTCATCGAAAATCGCATTGCTGGTCAATTGGACAGGAACCAACCTCCAGAACAGGCAGGATTTCGACCTAGGCTTTCTACTACTGATCACTTACAAACTCTAAATCAATTTTTTGAGAAATACAATGAATACAACATCCCCCTTTATTTGGCCTTTGTCGATTACAGTAAAGCTTTCGACAGTATTACCCATACATCATATTTACCGCATTACAGGATCAGGGCATATCACCCACCTACATTCACCTTATCCGCAATATATATTCTTCAAGCACCGCTAGTGTTAAGTTACAGTCTCCCGGACCGTCGTTTAATATAAAAAAGGGCGTCCAGCAGGGCGATCCACTATCACCCAAATTATTCACCAGTACCTTGAACAAGTGTTCAGGAGGTTGGCGGCTGGGTAGAGAGAGAGATAAGGGCATCGACGATGGTGGAAGGCGATTGACTAATCTGCGTTTCGCCGACGACATTGTCCCTTTTCTCATCGTCAGCTACAGAGCTCAGTGTCATGCTGCAAGACTTTAGCAGAGCAAGTCTAGAGGTCGGACTAATGATGACCATGTTAAAGACCAAGCTCTTGACCAACAATGTGCAAAGGCATGTACAAGTGGATGACAGAAGAATGGAATATGTCCATGAGTACTTATACCTGGGCCAAATAGTCTCCTTCCAGGCCCAACAAGACAAAGAGGTTGCCAGACGCACTGAAAACGCCTGGAAGAGCTATTGGTCTATGAAGGAGTACATGAAGGGAAACCTTCCAATAGCTTTAAAACGAAAATTCATGGACATGTGCATTCTTCCAATCCTTACCTACGGAGCCCAAACTTGGTCTTTGACAAAAGTTCAGATATCTGCCCTCTGGGTTTGCCAGAGAGCCATGGAACGCAGTATGTTGGGCGTATTCTTAGCTGTTTTTGTGCTTTTAATTGAGGTGTAAAATAAAGGGTTTGTATTAATTATATTTACATATATTGATATATTTATTGGTAAATATTAGGTATTCACATTTATAAATCACTTACATAGAAAAAATATATTTTGTCATATCACAATGCATGACAATTTTTATGTATGTGTATACTGTAATGATCTCTACTTAAATCTGGATAGTACAACTGTTATTTAAATTTTGCTATATTTTAAGCTGTTTTTGTGCTTTTTATGGTGTAATATAAAGAGTTTTTAAGTAGTAGGCAAGCCTGGACTTAACAAATTGTGAGCTCGCTTCATCGTCGGCCTCATCTTGGCCCCCCGGCTAGATGCTGGCCAAGAGCAATCCCATTTTTAATTAAAAAATAAAGATGGTCAACGATCCATAGATTGTAAATATTTCAATTAACATTTAATGGTACAGCTCTTGTTGATTTATCAATAGTTATGCATAATAGTTTTAATTGTCGCTATGACAAGACCTTACAGAATTATACTGGGATTACTTGTGTTGACGCCTGACTATAACCCAAGCAATAAAAAACATTATTACCAACTAAACATCGGGTCTTCACTTTGAAGCCAGGACATAATAATGATCGTCAAAAAACTACTGGCGTCATAATAATAATAATTCACATGATATGTGACTTATACATTTTTTTTAAATAATAATCGAATAGCGCTCTAATAATTCAATTATAGTCATCTCAGTATGCTATAAACCCAGATTATTAACACTCGTTCAATTTAGATTTGATTAATGTTAGTAAACATAACAGGGAGACAATCAGAGAGTGCAGGAAGTTCATTGCTAAGTTCAGAAGGTTGGTGGCATTTAGTGAGTGCCAGGGATCGACGGGAATCCGGGAGCTGGACTCATTTGTTTACTCCCAGCGCCCGCGCACCAGAATCATTCCCGCGACCTTGAACAAGCAAATAGCTTTTCTTAATGTTGTTTTCCTTTCTAAATGATGTATGTAGTACAAGAGGTTCGGGAAAGACTCAGTCGGGCGGTGAACCTAAAGAAACCGATCCGGCATCGCTTCACATCGCGTAACTGGGCTGAAAAGGGTTTCGCCAAAAACTTTTTGGTCAAAACAAATAAAAATGAACTGCGGTTGGGAAGGCGGGCGTGTCTATAAAAGGCCGAGAGGGGGGGGCGCGCGGGGGTGGTAACACGATCCGCGCGCTCCAGCCGGCCGGCCGCCCTGGAGCCGGCGCGGGCGCCGCGAGGCCCGCGGGGGCGGGGGAGGGGCGAGCAGCGCTCACGAGGCGACCAGCCCGCCCGCTCTCACTAGTCGAACGGTGCCCGACCGGTAACGTAGCGCCGACTGCCGAGTGCCGACCGATCCCGACCAGCGACAATGTCCGCCGTGGCGAAGACCTCAAAGTACACCTACCGCAGCAGCGGTGGGGGCACCACCGACGTGAACATCGAGTATACCGCCGACCTGAGTGCTTTCTCCAGGCTGGAGGTACAGCCCGTCTACGAGTGCAGTGCTGTGACAGTGTTTGCGGATACTATAATGTTGTATTTTTCAGGACAAGATCCGTCTCCTCCAAGATGATCTGGAATCCGAAAGGGAGCTGCGTCAGAGGGTAAGAGCGGCCGAAATGTGATACGCGCGCGCGGAGCCAAAGCGGGCGCGCGCGCGGTGGGCGGGGCGGCTCTATTAATAAGCCGCCCTCGTTCGAAAGCTTTGCACCCTTGGAAAATCGCGCCACCCTCGGTGCCCCGCCCAGCTAACGTGTACTAACGGAGTTTGTGCTTTTGTTATTACTTAAGACTTCAAAGTGTTGCTAAGTGTCCTGTAAAGTGTTAAGTAAAATTTAAAAGTGAGTTCAATATCATCGGCACCTCGTCATCTCTCGTCATCGGATCGGTTTGCGCTATCTATTTTTGAATGCTGCAGTGGACTGCTCGCGTAACTCTTGCGCTGTGAACCGGGATAAAAATAGACTTAGCGAAAGCATTCTCACAAATCTCAACTTCTCGCTCGAGACACTTTTGAAACTGGGCCAAATGATGTTCGGAGAATTCCACAATATTGAAACGTAATAATAGACTAGCAAAAATATCTGACTTAGTCATAGCGACAGTCTTTATAGCCTCTACGAAGTGCGCTATACGTACGCAGTGTTATATAACGCTTATTAATGATCTTATCAATGGATTGGTCCTTATAATTTTTTACACATTGACTTTCTTTACTCTTTATTAACATTAAAATATGCATTGATGGACTGTGTAAAAGGTAACACTTTCAAATACTTTAATGTAAAAAATTGTATTTCCGCAAGTGATGGTTTGGAACAACCGATTATTTTTCAATGATTAGTAATCAAAGTTTTCATGTATCATAAACACATATATGTTTGTAAATTGTACAACTAATCAATACCTACCTTCTATACTAACTAAAGTTTGCACCATTTTAGAGCGCACAGAATAAGATATCATTTCATCTCTTTTCATCAAACAGATCGAGAGGGAGAAGGCAGATTTGAGCGTGCAAGTCATCCAACTGTCCGAGAGGCTGGAGGAAGCTGAAGGCGGAGCTGAGAGTCAGGTAAATAAAAACAATGTTCATTATTTATATTATATATCATGAAATGTTTGACAGCTTTGTAAATAATGGAAAAACACACGGAGGAACCGATACAGCCGGCAATTATTTAAAGATGCTCCTATACAGAAAACAAAAAAATGATAAGGAATTAAAGAATAATGAAATAAAAATTAATCATCATCTCAAACAAAGGACAATTGGATAACGTTAAAGCAAGACGAAGCCATAATCTTCCAGACATATATGAAGTTTGATTATATTGTTAAAGAGAATACAGAAGACAGGAATACCTACTCTTGGAAAATTAAGACACGGGGATCACTGCGGTGATTTATTTTCCATATATTTATTATCTATTATGATGTCTCGAAATCATTAGTATACTTACTGGTATGCTAATAATTTCGTCGAGAACGTTCTTTTTTATTGCGTTGCGATATTTTGATCTGCGATTGCGAATTTGTTGTTGCTTGGCGATGTATTTTCTTTAAACAGGTCAAAAACGTAGGAAGTTGGATTTAAAATTTAGGAATGGTGAAAAGACAAAAGGAAAAGTCATCATAATCATTTTTGGTAAATAATGATTAAACTACATGGTAATACAGGGCTTCATTGACTGCTCGGTTTAATTAAGAAGAAACTCATGGAGTTTTTATAAAAATAAAACAACATAGTGAGACTACTAAAAATGTTTGGGCATGTGTATTCCTTTACGTCTTTACACTTTTTTATATGATAATGAAATAATGACGGCATAAGATCACGTGCATACAATCCATTCATTTAAAAATGTCGAACGATTTACCTACTATGAAGACGTAGAAAGTATAAAAGGGACCAAAACTTAACAAACTCAACCAAAGAAACAACAATGACTAAAAATGATAAATAATCGATTCGATTGCGGATATCATTAGCTTTGTCAAAGTTCAAAAGTAGTTAAAAAATGTTTCGATAAATTTAAGTGACCGAATGGAATGAAGTGTATGTGCTCAGTCTTTGCTGTTTCAAAACACCCAGAAGTCAGGGGTGTATTTTGAAATGGACCTGTACGTTTTCAGTTCGAGATCAACAGAAAACGCGACACCGAGCTGACCAAGCTCCGCAAACTATTGGAAGATGTCCATCTGGAGTCTGAAGAGACGGCGCACCTCCTCAAGAGGAAGCACCAGGAGATCGTCGTCGACTTCCAGGAACAAATCGACCAGCTTACCAAAGGCAAAGCCAGGTGAGAATCCACTATTGATATAAAGGCATAACATGACAGAGAAAAGATTGTGCATTTGTTTAAGACGCTGCAGAATTACGAAATAACTCGTGATTATCTGATATGAAAACAAATGCAAAATCTTTTTTTATTCTGAATCTGATCACTGATGTCGTTATAATTCATCCCAACATCATTCTTCCATAACAGCATGGGTTGACCATTGGTTTAAGTATTGCTGTGCGAATCTGCGAGCTAAGCGATTTTATATTACATTCACCCTTACGAGTAAACACATAATACAATACTCAAATACAAGCAGTTCCATTTATTCTCGCCGTCATTGTAACGTCATGTCGACCGGCTAAGGTTTTTAAGTGAAAATTATATTTACTATACATCTCAACTGTTTAACGATATTAAACTGACATAAATTGGAAGTTGTGGACGAAGTGGCATGGTAAAATGCAGAATCCGCCCAACGTGACTATGAGGAACTTGCTTGTATTTGTACTTTATTTCCGAACGTCCCATGCATGAAACGTCTCTTTGCCTACAGAGCCGAGAAGGAGAAGTCAAAGTTCCAAGCTGAAGTATACGAGCTGTTGGCCCAAGTGGAGAACGTGAGCAAGGAGAAGATCACTATCGTGAAGCAATGCGAAAGGCTCGAGGTGTCTATCAGCGAGCTGCACATAAAGATCGAGGAGCTGAACCGTACCATCGTGGATATCACCTCCCACAAGCAGCGTCTGTCCCAGGAGAATGTTGAGCTCATCAAGGAAGTTCAGGATCTTAAGGTGTGTAAATCCTATCGAAACTTGTTGCTTTAATTTTTTTAACGCTTCCTGTGGCCAGTATACTAATGTAATTTGTGCGTTTTTAGGTGAATATCGAGAATGTGGTGTACCTGAAGAGCCAGCTGGTGAGCCAACTCGAAGACTCAAGACGCCGTCTCGAGGACGAGGACAGGAGGCGCTCGCTGCTTGAAGCCACTCTGCACCAGGTAAGATATACCAAACTTACCGTTACTTGACCCATTAAAAATTTATACTTTTTAAGAGAGTTAGGTATTTTTGTTATTTATTTTCATTCCTATTTTTAATTTTAATAATTCTGAATAGAAGTATACCTATATAGTACAGCTTACGTACTTAACCATCACTCGTAGTTTGATATTGACAAAAAAGAAAAATATGATATGATTTGGTCAAGTGTGGATAGAAAACTTCCTTTTTCCTTCTTTGTTAGATAATATCATGTATATTCAATATATAACTATATACAGCTAATATGAAATGTTCATGATTCAGGTTGAGATCGACCTGGAGTCCGTGCGCGTGCAACTGGAGGAGGAGTCCGAAGCGCGCCTGGACCTTGAGCGCCAACTGGTCAAGTCCAACGGCGAGGTCCAGCACTGGAAATCCAAGTACGAGGCCGAAGCCTCCGCTCGCGCTGAGGAGATCGAGGAGATCCGCCGCAAATACTCCATCCGCATCCAGGAGCAAGAGGAGCAGATCGAGACCCTCATCGCCAAAATCAGCAACATTGAGAAGCAGAAGTCACGCCTGCAGAGCGAGGTGAGACAAATTGGTGATAATTTACTAGTATAAAGTATACGATCTGCTAGAAGTGTGGTACTGAGGAGTAGAGATGGGACTCATATGTCATTGTTTGTTTTGTAGCGTAACATAATATAACATATTACCAATAACAAACGGTCAAAGGTCAAACGTAATCCCATTAATAATAAAATAATAATAATAATAAAGGTTTAGAAAAGTCTGCATCTCTTTCTGCATGTTCTCAATTAGTTATATCGTAAAGACATATTGGGAATATTATAATATAATTGAGTATATAATAGTATGTATATCAGGAAACGGACCCCTGGAATCCTTCAGGATGCAACTGTACTGGTAATAACGGATAGGATGGTGATGATATACTATATTAACTGTATTTAATTCGTTGGTGGTTGGTCAAGTCAACGATCCTGCCGAAGTTGCCCGTCTATGGCGTTAAATCATTTAGGATCAAATAGTTACTCCCAATATTAAATATCTGTAAATAAATAACTGCAGAAAGTATGATTAATGTTTTTTTTTACTAACACGACCTTTATATTTGTGCTGGTTAAACTGTAGATAAGTTGAAGACAAAATCACTTTCTCACGATAGCGGCCTAATAAGATCGATAAGTGGCGGCAGTCAGGTTAAAATGATCGTAGTTCTGATCCTAGGCCATACCTTAAACTTCCTCAGGTCGAGGTCCTCATCATCGACTTGGAGAAGGCCAACGGCACCGCCCGGGAGCTGCAGAAGCGCACCGAGCAGCTGGAGCGCGTCAACATCGAGATCAAGTCGCGCCTGGAGGAGACGGTGCAGCTGTACGAGGTGTCGCAGCGCGACCTGCGAAACAAGCAGACCGAGTTGCAGCGCGTGTCGCACGAGCTCGACAAGACCAGGGAGCAGAAGGACGGGCTGGCGCGCGAGAACAAGAAACTGAGCGGTGAGAACCACGTTACCAGAACACGTTCAATCTACGAGGACTCGACCCACCCTAACGTTATCGATAGTAGGCAACGAGGAGTGGGGCACTTCCTCGTGGCTTGAACGAACTATAAAGTCGAACGAACTATAAAGCTTCCGTCATTTCTATAAAATAGTCTAAGAAAACGACGGGTGCTTTATCGTTCTTACATTAATAATTTTTACACCACACCTTGCCAAAAAGCGCGTTTTTCCGCACGCTGCGCGTCCGGAAAACCTCACTTTTTGGCCAAGTGGTGACGTAAAATTGTATATAAAACACGGTTCGTAAAACAGAAAGCCCTCTCTCGCATATTTATGACCCTCGCCTGCGGCTCGGGCCTCAAACATCTGCGATATCGGCCTTTCTTTGTTTTACAACCCTTGTATCGTAATGTACTATTTTCATTACGCTACTCGTAAAGCTCGTTGCTACAGAGGCGACCGTCACAATAATAATACTAACAGCACCTAATACTCTAATCTAAATTGACTTCAGTTTATCTCTATACTAGCGGGATCTCTGTTGTGAGAGTATGACTAACTTATCGAAAGACTGAATTTGATGCTGATGCCATCTGGCGCACGTCTATCCAGAAAACTCTCAGTAAGTGCAGCAACGAAATTAGACTAGGGACTTAATTACCTTATACAACACGTTAAACATGTATAAATAATAAAATACTTATATAGATAAATACATAATTAAATACCCAGGGTATGTCCTAAAACTAAGACCAAGACCACCGGAGGATGAGCAGCAGCATCCCTGTAGTGCGATGGAGATACTGCGCTCGTTAACCCGCATGCCAAGCGTGGCGATTACGGCATTTACCCACCATGAAATTGGGGGAGGCCTATGTTCAGCAGTGGACGTCCTTCGGCTGACATGTTGTTGTTGTGTTGTATACTTAAATACATAGAAAACATCTAAGACCCAGGAACAAATATCCGTCCTAAATGCACATTTAATGCCCTGGCCGGGAATCGAAACCGTGGCAGTGTCACTACCAACTAGGCTAAACAGGCCGTGGTGTGTGTTGCAGATGAGCTGCACGACGCCCGCCTCACCGTGACTGAGTTGACCCGCCGTCTCCACGAGCTCGAAATCGAGCTGCGCCGTCTCGAGAACGAGCGTGAGGAACTCACCGCTGCCTACAAGGAAGCCGAGGCCGTGAGTATCTTGGCATTCTGGTCTCTTTTTGTTATTTATTCAAGAAAAATTAAAATTACATTGTACACTTTCAATAAAAACTCGCCGAACTGTGACGTTTGATGGCTCATTTTCTGCATGTGTTACCAACGCTTTTAGTTCTTCGAAATGTTTGGCTAATCATAGGTTTGAAAGGGTATATTCTTCGGAGTTACATAAATAGCACATGGAAATTGTGCTCATGCGCACTAGTGTAGTTACTTCACATATTGAACTTTAATTAAATGCCCATAGCTATATAAATAAAACTCATTTACCAAGGAAGTTTTTCGCAGCGAAAATCTTTATAGCATTGGCATTTCGGTTGAATCACCACTGAGGGATGGGCAGCAGCATCCTTGTAAGGCGGTGGAGATACTGCAATTGCCAATCCGCATGCCAAGCGTGGCGATTGTGGCATTTACCCCCCATAAAATTGGGGGAGGGCTATGTCCAGCAGTGGACGTCCTTCGGCTGATATGGCGGTTGTTTCACTCTGCCTATTCATGAAGTTCCTGACCATTTAAGGCGCGGTGGAATAGGAACTTCTTTCCTAGTTTTATGTAGTAACTATAGTTTCTACTGTGAGTTCCCTAAACGAAATTAAGATCTTTCATATTTTGTTTCAACACACAAAATGTTTATGGACATCTGCGTTAAGGATGATTTCCACCAAACGGCTCGCATCACATCGGATCGCAACGGATTTTACAATCTTTAAACGATATTAAATCATGTACACACAGCATTTAAAGACTTTATTAGCAAGCCGCGCATATTATTATTGTTGGTTGGTTGTGGGCCATTTTATGCCGCTTCGACCAGTATTTGATCTATTGTGATCCCTTATAGTTATTTACTTATTATTTTATACTTATTTGATCCCTTATAGTTCGTTGCTTATACCCACTGCTTCCAAGAATTTCCAGACAGAAGCCGCGCATAGCAGCATACTTGTAAAATCCGTTCGGATTCGATGCGATGCGAGCCGTTTGGTGGAAATTATCCTTTATTCTGCAAGGCAAACAGAGGCAAAGGATTCCACCGAGCTATAAATAATCAGGAACATCAGAAACAGGTGGAGTGAAAAAACAATATTAAGAAACCGTGACTCCTTAGTGGGAACCCATGCTAATAATCTCGATAAAAGAGATATATTTAAATATTTATGTTACCATTAGACATTTCTTAGAGACACAATTAACAGCTAAGTAACCGCGTCTTTGCACGACGGTTGACGATCGTTTGGCAGCTGTTCGGTCACAAATTGCTAAATCACTCGTCGCTGCCAGGTTTCCTACCTTGTTCTCTAGTTAGAAGGCTATAAGAATATCAGGATTGACATTCAATATGCAGAACCGGGGTGGTGATTCTCTGTCATTTGTTAATATTTAAATTATTTGTTTCTTTTTTAATACTATAACCAGGCAGTCTTAAGTATTTTATTGTCAGAATCATTTAAAAAGTCAAAAGATTTTTTTCCGACATTGGTGCATTCAGTGAAATGAGTTTTTCGTGATGCTCCATATACCTACTACGTGCCCATGCCTCCAATACTAATTTTAGAAAGTATTTTAAACTGTGTTTCTACCTAGCCATTTAAACTCAATATCAAATTATAAATTCGCAGGACGCATGAAAAATCGCAAAAGCATACGTTTATTCTAATATATTTGTATCGTAAATAAACTTTAAATCTTTAAAATAATTTACACGTAACAATTCAGTACTTGGCAATACATGTGGGACATGCGACATGCGCATGATAATTTTCGAAAACTCACGCAGACATGATAGATTTCTACCACAAATTCATGTAGCTTTGTAGCCAAAATTATGATTAATACGTCTTAACATTTACATGAATTAATGAATTAAATTAATGGAAGGCGGAGAAAAGGCAGAGAAAGGGATTAGGGAGGTAAACCTGGCTCGTATATATGAGCGGCGATGAAATCGCGCTGATTTTCAGTTTGGTGCTCACTCGCGACTTTTAAATCGAAGGGAGCCGTGTGCTCGACCCGACGACGCGCAGTAGAAGAGAATTGTCAAGGTTTTTATTTTCCTACCCCCCGGTCAGGTATGAAAAATTGTGAGGTTGAGAGAGGATAAAAAAGGGTAGTTTGAATTGATAGTGGTGTGATGAATCGGCATTTACCAATGTATTTGGAGTTTCAAATAACGCCTGAAGTTATGTAAATATTAAGACGGCAGCTGGACTTGCATGTATGTTACCTTAATAAATTCATGATGTCTTCATCAGGGCCGCAAAGCTGAAGAGCAGCGCGCGCAGAGGCTGGCCGCGGAGCTCGGCCAGTTCCGCCACGAAGCCGAGCGCCGCCTACAGGAGAAGGACGAGGAGATCGAGGCGATTCGGTAAGCTGATGACAGAGAGAGACAGCCTTATGTTAGTCAGAATCGTATGCAAAACTCTTCGTCTTATTATAGAATAGTAACGAATTTATTGCAAACCAAAATAACACCACATTACAATTCAATTCTTATTAAGACCGACTTAAAATAATTATTATCAAATATCTAGGCGTACCGTGTCATCTAGACAAAGAAGAGAAGAACAGTCGAATTGTTTGTCATATTTAGCGAATATTCGTGAATGGTGAATGATGAATCAAATCGATTTCAATGCCAAACCGCTGCTCTGTATCTAAATTCCGCGACAATAAGTAATTTCACGATTCATACATTTGTAATTTATTCTAGTGTTTTAATATTTTTATCGTGTCGTATTTTACTTTACTCGTAGTTCTAAATTTCATGAATTCGATACTTACGGAAACATGACCTGAGTCGAAACGAAAGGTTTAGTCACTAGTTAACGTAACGAAAGGTTTAGTTAAAAACAAAAAAGACATAGTACTTTAATGTTTTCATCATTTTATTATTGTCACGTACCGGAGGGCGCAGCGTGGGCAGGCCCCCCACACGGTGGACTGATGATCTGGTAAGGGTCGCGGGTGTCCGCTGGATGCGGTTGGCGCAGGACCGGTCATTGTGGAAGTCTTTGGGGGAGGCCTATGTCCAGCAGTGGACGTCATTCGGCTGATATGATGATGATGATTATCGTCATGAATTACTACGGAACTGTGATAGAAAAAAAGACCATTAATTTGATTGCTTCTCTCAAACGCGTATTAAATCGTTGCAGCTACTGAGTACTGACGAAGTTCTAATATCACTTGTTTCTATTTATTATTTTTACGGGTAGCGCTAGTTTAGGCGCATGTAACAATTTGTATCTTGTAAGTATGTTAAAGAACAATGCAACATTAGCTATAAGGATTTTTATTTTTCAATAAATTATTATTATTATTATTATTTACTTTATATGGTTGTTACGATGTGTCAAAGGGAAATTCTTAGAAATCACAGAATAGAATAAGTGTTTTAACAAGGACGCACAAACTTAGCTTTGAAAGGAGCTTGATCATACAAAATGGGGATTCGTAAAATAGGTATTGTTAACAACAATACGTAGCTTGATCATACAAAATGGGGATTCGTAAAATAGGTATTGTTAACAACAATACGTACCTCATAGACACGGCGGACAGACTTAATAAAAAATAAACATTTCAGGGGGTAACTTTTTGATGCAAAATAAGGTACACACACTAAGATATAAGTTGTTAGAACAACACTGGTGTCAGTTAAAATATAGTCATGCTTACGAGTATACCAGCATCAGTAGTGATAATAAACTTGTAAGAAGCAGGTAGCGTATTCTGGCGGAACACGAGCTCTCCGCATTAGACGGGAGCCAACTCGGAACTAAGGGCTTCATCTCTCAGCGCACCCCTCCCGGCGGTGACTGACGGCTGACAGCCCAGCACGCGGCCGGCGAGCCACAGCCATCATCCATGACACACTTATCATACTGGACCAAAGCCAATATCAACAAATTACACACAAATCGAAACATTGCTTCAATAACACAAACAAATTATCAGGCAATGATGCTATCGGTAAATATATCATCGCTGACAGAACCTAACATGCATTAACCGTGAATGAACGAAACGTTTCCTGTGCAAACCCAAAAGCGTCGCGGTAGATTTTGTCTTTAATTATTGGCACGAATGCCATTTATATTTAACTAGTTGTCCTATTGGTGCACTAAATAGGTGATCACATTAGTATTTTGGCACATCATTGCTAATTAATTTGTACAAAAGACGTCGCTGTGTTGCTCGCGGACCTAATTTTACGACCTCGGCCTTTGGCGACGCACGCCTCGCAATAATTCACCTTATTCGATAATCCATAATTGCCCCACGATTGCTCAACTATGCCACCAGTTAAAGTGGCCACTTATAAATGGAACCGCCCGCCCACCGCCGTCTACGAAGACAACTATGGCTACGGTATTAATTTCTACCAACCCATGATAGACTACATCTCGGACAAAGAACACGGAGTCGCGAGTAAGCCACCGCACTTGCCGTGGAACAACGAGAGAGGGTTGGAAAAATATCGGTTCGACAAACCAGTGCTGACGTACTCGAATGAAGACGTATCTAGAATCTCTAAAGACATCGCGGAGCAAGCTAAACGTGATCTCAACAAATTCGAAATATCGAAGCGTGCACCGTTCACAGTTGTGGCTACGGCCGCAGCAGCAAACGTCGCGAAGCACGTGGGTGTGGAAAGTGTTAGTGTGAAAGCGAAGAAGACCAAAGTTCATGTAGAAAAATTTAAGGCCGAGAGACAAAAGCAGAGAATGGATGAAATCGAGAAGGAATTAGAGCTATATGATAAACAAAAAAATGTTGGTGCAGAACTGAAAGGCAAAGCGCTGATGTATAGAGGCAAATCTGCAAAAGCGATTGCTCAAACTTTGTTAGACGAGAGTAGGAAGAACGTGGAAAAGGGATATGTACGCAAAATGGACACGCAAGCTAGAAAAGCTCAGATCGATCGGAACTTTGAAAGAGTATCTAAGAATATCATGGAATCAAGAGAAGTGTCAAGTACAGCTAGGAAACATGTCCGAGAATATGTAGAGACAGTGAGGTGCCGGTCGATGTCCCCACCAAAAACACATATCATGATGGTTCATCAAGAACTACCTATCATCGACGATTCGTATTTAAAACCGCTGAGTGAACTTAAAGAGACCTTGAAGCAGTTCGAACACCTGAACACTAGTATCATGATAGACACAAGGTGACTTTTTCATATGCACAGAACTCACATTTACAACAAAGATTTTTTTTTATAATTATTCATACTCATTATAGTCATTATTATGCATGGTAAATGCTCGTGCGTTTTGATCCTGGCGACAATAGATGCACACAAAAGTTTTTAATTGTAATTCAACTTTTTGCAGTTAATTGCCGCTCGAATTAGCGAAATACGTCTCTATACTGAATCAAATAATGTATACCTAGGTAAACAAAACCATACTATGTACATGACATTCATTACAAAGTCGCCTGTCCTACTTAGGTAAGTAGGACAGACGACTTTGTAATTAGTAACTTAGGTACCTTACGTTACGAAGTTATATTTAATCAAATAAATACTACTCTCTGCGCTCTATGACTTCCCTGTACACGTCAGTAGTATGATTATGATAATGCATGTAATCTACGTAAACTTTGATTTATTCAACTACTTGCATGTACTAGCTGAAGACAAACTTCATATTAATGATCTGGTGTTCCTTGCAGCAAGCAGACCAGTATCGAGATCGAGCAGCTGAACGCGCGCGTGGTGGAGGCCGAGACCAAGCTCAAGACCGAGGTGACCCGCATCAAGAAGAAGCTGCAGATCCAGATTACCGAGCTGGAGCTGTCGCTCGATGTCGCCAACAAGACCAACCTCGATCTGCAGAAGACCATCAAGAAGCAGTCGTTGCAGGTACAATTACGATAGATTTTTAGCCGCCGTGCTTCACTACGTAGACAATCTGTATTGGACTTAAGGAGATATACGATAAGCGTTAATAATAACTATTATTGTTTAGTTGACGGAGATCCAGACCCACTACGACGAAGTGCAGAGGCAGCTGCAGGTGACCCTCGACCAGTACGGCGTTGCTCAGCGCAGGATACAGTCCCTTACCGGTGAGGTTGAGGAGATCCGTGGCAATTACGAGCAGGTAAGCAACTTAATGATTATCCAATCAAATAACAAAAACAATAACAACAACTCGTACTAAAAAACATGCAGACACGAATTTAAAGAACTGTTTTTTTTTGGTCACTTAATTATTTAATTATTGAATCTTGCGGCGGCTCATCATTCGAGTCGGACGTGTCACTGTTGTGAAGTAAACGTATTAACTAAAATAATACATTTGAACTTTGATAAATAATCCTTCACGTTAAAGAAATAGTGTTCAAAATCCGTAAGTGGCGTATAGTGCAGTAAATTTTAGATTCGACTCCGTGCTTAGTAAATAATATCGAATCGAAACGCGAGCGGCATCTCTTTCTGTCGCGGTACAGTGGAGCGAGACGGAGTACTACTCTTTCATACCGGACTTCGATAGTTAATAGAAAAAACACGTCGAATCTACCTACACTGAGACATGTTAAGATCTCCACCTACTAAATGCGCATCGCTGACGGATCTTACCACAAATACTGATAACAGAAAGCGTAAATTATTGGAATACAATATGTCACACATTTCTGACGATATTTCACAGGCAATAGACTGCAAATTTTCAAGCTGGCAGGCAGAAATACAGGCCAATATAACCTCTGCAGTGAACTCCGCCGTCACGTCGGCTATAGGTAATGAATTATCTAAATTCACACTCGCCCTGGGCGAAATTAAGAATGATATGGCCAAACTGGCAGAGGACAATAGCAATATCAACCAGTCACTTAACACAGTGAATGCTCACTTAGGCGAAATGGAAAAATCGCTTGATTTCACTAGTTCACGCCAGGACACCCTCGAAGCGAAAGTAAAAGTGATGGAAAATGTTATCTCGTCCACACAATGTCAAGCCGAAAGGATCGTATCCCTTGAACGTACTATTGCATCGATGGAGCAGCAGGCTAGAACAAATAATATTGAGATCTGTAATTTACCTGAAAAACGCGGAGAAAATTTGGTACAGATATTTATGAACATATGCTCAGCCATAAAGTTCACAATCACACCTAGTGACATCATATCCATCCATAGGGTACCCCAGCCGGACTCTGCCAACAAACGCCCCAAAAACATAATAGTACGTCTTCCATCATGCATGCTGCGAGACAATATCCTAGCTGCCTTCCGGGTATCTAAGGGGCTCGACACATCTCAGATCTCATTAGAAGGACAAAAGAATAATATATACTTGAATGAGCACCTTACCTTGAAAAATAAACAGTTATTTCGACAATGCCGTGAAGCAGCCCGTAAATATGAATATAAATATGTTTGGGTCCGGCATGCGACTATACTGGTACGAAAAAACGACACATCCCCAGTGCTGGCAGTGCGCTGCAATGATGACCTTGGCAAGCTGGCACCGAAGTGATTCAGATTCTACTACAAAAGTATGGGACACTACCGAAAGAATGATCATTGCTGATGTGAGCTCAGAGCGCACAAAATTAAAGTTAGTTAAGTATTATTGTTTACGGGCAATTATAATATTAGTAAACAGTCTAGATTGTCTCAAGGGTAAATTTTATACTTCAGTCTTCATACCTCCAAAAGAAAAGAATTGTATTTCCAGTCTTTTAAATTATGAAACCTGGTTCGTATATTTTTATGTTATTATACATGTAAATGATATATATTTAGCTTCTATGCTTACTGCTGAGCGTTTTAGGAAATTAAAAGGACCTATTCAAAATATTACAAGTAGGTACTTTAATTTATTGCAGTTAAATATTGAATATGCCACAAATATATGTAAATACCTAACATATAACTCGATAATAATTAAGATGCACATTTCAAGGTATTTCTATAATGGCTAGCCACGTTTCTATATACTATCAAAATTGTCGCGGTTTGCGAACTAAACTAAATACTATTTATATGAACATCTTATGTAACTCCTATGATATCATAATATTAACAGAAACGTGGCTTTGTCCGGAAATATCTAACGGTGAATTTATTGACGATCGATATGCGGTATTTCGGAGTGACCGCGACCGAGCGGGGAGCGGGCGAGGCATGGGCGGCGGCGTGCTGGTGGCCGCGCTGCGAGGGCTGCGCGCCAGCTTGAGCGCGCCGCCGCCGCCGCGGCTCGCGCCTCATCCTGCACCGGTTATTGTAGATCATCTTGTTATTGAAATACCTTATGGACGATGCTCGAAACATATTATCAGTGCCGCCTACATCCCACCTCAACAACCAGTTTCGATATACGAGTCGCATTTTGACTACTTACAAAACATACTATTACAGGATTCCATTAAAAGCTATTGGATCGTTGGAGATTATAACTATTCTACCTTAGACTGGCAAGAATTAACCGGGTGCCCCTCACATAGTGTAATTATGAAAAGTCCACCTCATCAAAAACCTTTATTGAATTTTATGACTATATTTAACCTAAAACAAGTAAATAATATCTTAAATGAAAACCACAAAATGCTTGACTTGTTTTTAACATGTATTGACACTACTAAATGTATTTGTTCACCAGCCCCTGTCACCTTAGTTCCGGTAGATAAACACCACCCTCCTTTTCAAATTATGACTTCGTTTTCTAACTGCACATCCTTGGAGACTATTCCTAATAGATTGCAACATAAATACGATTTTAATAAAGTCAACTACACTGTTATTAACGAGGAAATTGAAAAAATCGATTGGTCCAGTCTCTTGAATAATGCCGTTGGAGAATCAGCAGTGTCTATGTTTTATGAAGAAATATACAAAATTATAAAAATACATGTACCGTATAAAAGATTTAAAACACACTCTTTTCCGGTCTGGTTTTCTTCGGCCCTTATTCATATCTTTAAAAATAAAAATCACGCTTGGATAAAATGGAAAAAATATAAAAACTTGATAGATTATGTAGAATTTTCTAAATTAAGGGAACGTTTCAAACTGGAATCTACTAAATGCTATAACAAATACATGAATAATCTTGAGGTAAGTATTAGGAACAATGTAAAGTATTTTTGGTCTTATGTATCCAAACGTAATAATTCTAATAAAATTCCGAATAATATGACTTACCAAAATAATACTGCTAGTGGTCCAGAAGAGATATGCAACTTGTTTTCAGCATTTTTCCAATCCGTATACCAACCTTCCACATTACACAGCGATTTTTATCCCCACGATATCAATTCAATCCATAACACACATATATCAGAATTGTCAGTATCAAGGTTTTTAATTGAAAAAGAACTGAGTGCACTCGATCTAACTAAGAGTAGCGGAGCAGACAATATACCTCCAATATTTTTAAAGAATACGGCTACCGCAATAAGTATACCACTATTGATTATTTTCAATAAATGCCTTAAAGAAGGTCTGTTTCCTTCCGCTTGGAAAATGGCCAATGTAGTACCTGTTCATAAATGCGGAAGTAAGAACAATGTTGAAAATTACAGGCCAATATCTATTTTGCCCACTCTGTCAAAAGTATATGAAAAAATTGTGCATGGTCTAATTTATCCTCTTCTCCATAATCATATTATTCAACAGCAGCACGGTTTTGTCCAACGCCGATCGACTACAACTAATTTACTACTATATGCTAATTACCTTTTTGAAAATATGGATAAAAATATACGAGTAGATAGCGTATACACCGACTTCCGCAAAGCTTTTGATAGAGTGGACCATAAAATATTATTGGAAAAAATAGCTTTTAATGGAATTAAAGGAAATTTGTTACGATGGTTCAAATCTTACATTATCGAGCGCACACAAAAAGTTGTCATAAACGGTTATGAGTCGAAGCCATATAGTATTAGTTCCGGGGTCCCTCAGGGATCTATATTAGGGCCACTATTGTTTACATTATTTATTAATGATGTAGATCATTGTTTCAAGTATTGCAATATCTTACTTTACGCAGACGATCTAAAAATATATCATACAATACAAAATAATTATGACTTTCAACAGTTCCAGTCTGATCTTGATCGTTTTTCTGACTATTGTAATACCAATAAGCTCCAGTTAAACTTAAATAAATGTAAAACTATCACTTTCACTAAAAAAAAACGAACCCTACCTAAAACTTATTACCTATGTAACTCAAAATTAAAAGAAGTCACATCCATAATAGACCTTGGCATTACTTTAGATTCTAAGTTACACCTAGACCTTCATATCAATAAAATCGTCAATAAAGCATATAAAATGTACGGCTTTGTTATGAGATCAAGTACTGAATTCAAACGTCCTCTTACATATTTGTACCTATTTAAAACCCTTATTCGCTCACAATTAGAATATGCAGTACCAATTTGGAATCCTCATTACACTAAGTATGGAAACGCCATTGAATCTGTACAGAAAAAGTTTTTACGTTCCATGCAATATAGATGTTATGGGAACAGGCTATCATACAATGTATTGTTAACCAAATATAAAATGTTAGACCTTAATTCCAGAAGACTGATGTTAGACGCTTTGACCCTCCATGGCATATGTAACAATAAGCACGACTGCATTGCCCTTATCAACCAAATCGGTTACAATATCCCAGCCCATGGGCAGAGGGAGACGCGCCCGCACCGGATGTTCGCTGAGAGCCGCTGCCGCACGCACGCCGGTTCGCGCGCGCCTCTCCAGAGGATTCTCAATAATTATAACAAATTATTTTGTAAAATTGACATATTTGCAAATAGAGAATCCACATTTAGACAATATGTACTAGATATACTATCTGAAAATAGCACATAACACTGTTTTAAATGTATATATATATATATATATATATATATATATATATATATATACATTTGTCTGAAATGTAGCTCACGCATACGTCTAGTTAACGATTTCTGTTACCAACTTAATAATATTAAAGTAATATTTTAGTTTACTTGCAACATTATAATGTAAATTGGTGGTTAACGGTGTGGATCGCACATATTTGTATTTATATTGTAATATCTCAACTAAGCAACCTTGTAGCGATTGTTTGTTGACCTAAATAAACGGAAAAAAAAAAAAAAAAAAAAAAACACCACAAGCACTAAAAAGGGCTATAAAAAACGAAAAACAACTATAAATAAAGATATCTTCTAAATCGGTGTCTATCAGTGCAACAGGCTGGCCGCGTTGCCACTTTGTATAGCGACACTAATACGTTGTGCAAAGTAAAGAAGGTCTGATTTGGCTAAATTTTTACACATTTCAGCAGCACGTTACTCGAAATTCTGCGTTTGCTAAAATTCCGCCAGACACCATAGCATCAATTGTACCAAAGTCAAGTTATTCCAGCTAACAACAAAAAGCGTAAATCTAAGCTCCTTCTTAGTAGAGATGTGGATTATTTACGCAACCACATTTCAGACCATAGGCATCACAGATGTTTCATATAGCGAAGTAGAACAGAGCAAACATACTCGAGACGTTTCAACAATTATTCAGTGCCAATTAAGTGTATTTGTCTGGCACTATGAACTGTGGAGAATTACCCTAAGAATTTTTGAGAGGCATGAAGTCCGCCATTTGTACATTATTTTGTGTTATGCTATAAAGTTTAAATAAATAAACACATATTATCAGGCCCTCCGCGCCAAGCGCATCGTCGAGCAGTCGTACGAGGAAGCCACCACCCGTATCAACGAGCTGACCGTGATCAACGTGAACCTGTCCAGCAGCAAGGCCAAGATCGAGCAGGAGCTGGCCGCCGTCGCCTCCGACTACGACGAGATCACGCGCGAGCTGCGCGTGGCTGACGAGAGATACCAGCGCGTCCAGGTCGGTACCAACTCCTACTAACGTAATTATTTATATTACGAGTATAATTACGTTTAACTAGATATTTTACTGACACGAACAACGCAATTTTAAGGCGTCATATCCCATCTATACAAGTAGGTTAAGAACTACTTCAATATGATAAAATTATGCTAGTCATTGTGAACACGTTTAGTAACGAGAAAGACAGACCTGCCATACTGACTCCCGGATTGTTCTTGGTGAATACAAATGTATAGCAATTATTGCATTTTACAGACCGAGCTGAAGCACACCGTTGAGATCTTGCACGAAGAACAGGAGAGGATTGTCAAGATCGAAGCCGTCAAGAAGTCCCTTGAGATCGAAGTCAAGGTATAGAATTTTCATCACCATTACACGCTACGTACAATCACAGCTTTTACTGAATTTGAGAGGCTTTTATTCTTTCGCGCCTCATAATTACTTAATAGTAATGATAGCTTGTTATTTTTACCTTGGTAATCTAATTACGCACGCATACGACCAGCGGGCCTAAGATGGGCTATTTTATCACTTATCGTAGTGGATAAGCCGCCCGTCACTCGCACTCACACACTTGTTAGAACGTGACGAATGTCTTATCCACTACGATAAGATATTCGTCACGTTATTTGAGAGTCATTTATTCTTTCGTGCCTCATAATTACTTACCATTCTCATTTATAAAATAAGGCCTACACCCAGCAGGAGGTGATAGATAAGCTGATGATGATATATACACACCAACGTATAATTTCCCTTTATAAATTTGTAGAATCTGTCTGTCCGCTTGGAAGAGGTTGAAGCAAACGCCATTGTCGGTGGCAAACGCATCATCAGCAAACTTGAGGCTCGCATCAAGGACATGGAACTGGAGATCGACGAGGAGAAGAGGAGGCACGCAGAGACCATCAAAATCCTCCGCAAGAAGGAGCGCCAGCTCAAGGAGGTCGTTATACAGTGCGAGGAGGATCAGAAGAACATCTCTCTGCTCCAGGACTCGTTGGAGAAGACCACCCAGAAGGTCAACATTTACAAGAGGCAGTTGACGGAACAGGTATGGTTTATTCGAAATTTTGAAACAAAAACAATTCTGAACTTTGTAGTTCTTTAATTTGTCGGCATAACTAATTTTGAAAGTATTATCAGAGAAAGAAATTTTAATGTTTATGTCTGGCATTTTGTAAACCATGTACATTTCTGTTCGCAGGAGGGCGTATCCCAGCAGACCGTCACGCGAGTACGACGATTCCAGCGCGAACTGGAAGCCGCTGAGGATCGTGCGGACGTCGCCGAGAGCAACCTCTCTCTCATCCGCGCCAAGCACCGCACCTTCGTCACCACCTCCACCGTCCCTGGCTCCCAGGTCTACCTGGTCCAGGAGTCTCGCGCCCTTAGCACGGAGTAACAGCATTTCTGGCCGGTCGGGTTAAGCCTAGTCGTTTAATGTCTCGTAGGGTAACAGATGGCGGTAGCAGCGGCCCGGACCGACGGGGATTGCGGCGATTGACAGCGGCTTCACGATTAAACAATGATTATGTTACTTACACCGAGCGTTATATTAATGACATCAATGTTTAATAATTTGTGATCACTCTTATTGGTCATCTAGCTGTCTTACTCTATTGCTGATGAATGAAGGCGGTTGGGAGTGAGACGGGTATAATTTTTATTAGTCCCGGTTGGTACTACCACCATCTGTCGCCGGAGGGCAGGGACGCGCGCTCGGCGCATGCGCTCGCCCTATTGTGTCTCAGCACCTACATTAGCCACACGCAGACCGCACGTCCCTGGATTTTTAAAATTTTGCTAAATAATACCAAATAAAGGAACCAAATTTCAATAAAGCTTTTTTTTTCACTATTTTTCTAATATAAGGACACTGGCGACACGCGTTTCGCGCGGTAGTTTAAAGTAAATGAATTATTTTATATTATTATTTATTAATGGTGCAATACCTGTACGTTTGTAACTGTAACTTGTAATAATTAAAAATAAATGCTATTTATGTTATAGAAACAAAAAAAGCAATAAAAGTTCAAAACGGCGTGGATTTTTATTTTTGTTTGGAGTTTTTAGTTGTTTTTATTGAAAAACAATAGAAATAAGCTCACACGGATTAAATATAACATTTATGGCAAATCGAGTTTCCTTGAGTAAATTAGGCAAAATAATGAACCAAAACGGAAACCTCCCCCCTCCCCTTCCCGAGATCCCGTGTGGGTACAATATTTACAAGTAGTAACTCGTAGAGAGTATAACGTTATTATGTATCTTGTAATATCATTGCAATATAGTACATTACGATACAAGTGCAGAGAATAGGAAATTCGCAACGAGTGGGGATAAATAAAACACGACCGAAAGGAGTGTTTTAAATCGACACGAGTTGCGAATTACCTATTTTAAAAATAAAAAATAAATAAAAATAAAAAGAAATTTATTCAATAACACAAACAAGTTACAAAAGAGATGATACATGCACAAATATAGTATGTCTGCGTATTGAAAGGGTTCGAGACTCAGCGAGACCGCTGATTTTCAGTCTCTACCCATGGCCTTACAACTAAGTCTTAAGCCTAATGATAACTAACGAAGCGAGTTCGCTGTCATGACGAGAAGATATATATGTAACTAAATTTAAACGGAAGTGCGTAGGGCTTTTTCTACATTTTATGGGGCTAAATTCGAAACAAGAGAATGTATTGTTAATTAGTTAACAAGAGTATAAAAATATTCATACATCAGCTGGTGTATGCTGACAACTGTCATGTTTTGGTTATGTTACTGGTAGCCAGTTACTCGAGGTTTTTTGCTGTGACAGAAGCCAATTTTTGCATCCTTTTTTAAACATGTATAGAGTTTTCGTTTTCTTTATAGGAGGTGGTAAATCGTTCCAGCATTTCGATGCTGCAAAACGAAAACTGCCCCTAAACGACACTAACCTATGAATGCGCGGTACGCCTATTGACCCAGTTCTACTGTCATTTGCTCGCCATAACAATTTGTCATACAGATATGTCGGACGGCCGCTGCATTTAATATTAAACATTAGCGTTGCCAACTTCAGCCTGCGTCTGTTTTTCATATTGAGTATATTATATGTGTTCAAATATGGAGTGATGTGAGACCTTCTGTTAATATTAAAACAGTAGCGAATGCATGAATTCTGCACACGCTGCACCCTTTTCTCCGTTTTTTTGTAAAGACATGGACCATAAACTATGTCGCAATAATCCAGATTAGATAAGACTAGTGATTCCGTTAACTTTACTTTGACGGGTGTGTTTACAAATGGTCGAATTTTGTACAGTGTCTTCAATGCCCCGTAACATTTTGCTGTTTTATTTTTAACATGTTCCTCAAATTTTAGTTTTCCGTCAAAGATTTTGCACGTGTATCGTTCAACGTTTTACAGTACATATGGCTCTTTATAGTTTCGACATATGCACGTAATCTGCTGATTACCGCACTCGTCGTATAGCACCATATGTACTGTAAAATAATGTATGGACCTGCATTTTTGGATGATCTCGATTGCAGTCAATCCGTAAGGGCATTGACGTCAACTTATTGTATAGCCTGACCAGTGCCTATTTGGACCTGAGATAATGTCGCTGCAAACAGCATGTTATATGGCAATAACATACATACGTCATGTATAGTCGGGACAGTGTGTATTATCATTCTTAGACATCTACTTTTTTTTAATTTTGTATTGGGTCTTTTTTTCATTAGCGGCAATGATGGTAACGTTATTACTTTATACATTATATTATATCCATTATAATTTATAACACACGTGGGTTCACTGAGATTGGGAATTAATTTCTGCAAATCCTATTTATAGTTGGCTTTTATTCCTTATCATTATACTAGGTGGCCCATTCAAATCGGTCAGTATGGGAAAGTCTGAAACTATAAGACATACGAAGATTTGTTCTTAGGAACCATGTCACCGATTTTGATAAAAAGAAAAACTGCATTCATACATTTGAAAAAAACACTGTACCCAGCTAGGGAATCGAACCCGGTTGTTTTGAAAAAATAAACTTACACTATTTCTATTCAGATATCGTTTGTGTAGGTCTTAAGCAGTAAATGTCTCTAAGAAACATAATGTCTAAAATGAATAAAATGCATTTTTTTCACATACTTTAATTTATCATAGTAGGTGTTCAAAGTGACCACCGTTACAATATTCAACAAGTTCAGGCATGTAAAATTGTCTCTATGGTTGTTTGTACCTCTCTACTTGTAAAATCGGTGACATGGTTCCTAAGAACAAATCTTCGTATGTCTTATAGTTTTAGACTTTCCCATACTGACCGATTTGAATGGGCCAACCTGTATATTAGGAGTGCATTGGGAACAAATCCCGATGGTCCACCGGCATGAACAATATGTCGTTTGCCGGCTGAAACGGATTGCGACACATCTGGTTCATTTTCGCTTTGCCTTTTGCGTGGTTAAGAGAAGTATGGATGTAAGTATCAACATCTAAATAAACAAGAGTTTGTTGTCCCTTACTTCTTATATTTCGTCTAAATTACTTTCCCGCCAAACCGCAATATCCGACCGCTCCTATATGGACCGTTAGTTTTTGCACTTTTTATATTTGAACCCCATACAGTGCAATAGTAATTGCAAGTACTTCCTACGACCGGTAAAACCAATATTTTTTTCAATTCGGTAAACAGAGTTTTGTGAGTTAGTACCAAGTTAGTACAGTCACGTCGAAACTTTAGTTTGATAGTGTTGAATGTCAAGTTTAGACATATAATGTCTTATCGAATCGACCCCTGAAATAACCTCTTTGCAAAACGCTATCACTACGGTTTTCTAATTACGAATATATGTTGTGTCAGTGTCAGTGAAGAAAACAGTTTAATTTGACATTTTCACAAAATATAATTTTGCAATTAATAAAATGCTTGCAGCTAATCGTGAGCAAATTAGACTTCAAATTATTGATTCGCACGAACAAGGAGTAGGCATTCACGAGATATCACGACAAATAAATGTGACAAGAAACACAGTTCGCCGATGGGTTCGACGTTACGGGAACGAGCAAAATCTTATTGACTGCGAAACAAACATCGCCCGCAAGTTATAACGCAAGAGCAGAGCCGCCTGATGCAAAGGCAATACACGATGGATGCCTTTACGCCGACGAGGCATTTTGCGGAAGCGTTTGAAGTCCACCCTTCAATAATTAGAAGGCGACTACACACTATGGGACTGCATCATAGGCGGCCTGCAAAAAAATTGCTTTGAAGGATGCCCATAAAGCTGCTCGACTTATTTTCGCACGTCAATATCTACAATCTTCCCAAACGGGCAGACAGCATTTGTGGCGGATTGACAGGACGCGATACACGGCAGACCACGTCATAGCTAACAATGCGTCTGGTCGCATTACAGCTAACATGTCTGGCTGGATTAGTTCAGGCGGCGTTGGAGAACTTGTAAATTTACCACCCAGGGCCACTGCTCGTATGTCGATTTATTAGACGAGAGTGTTCTTCCAACATTGCAACTATATTTACCGCAAGAAGATGTTGCTCCAATAAATTTAGTTCAAGATAACGCAACTATTCATACAGCAAGAGTCGTTAGAATTTGGTTCGACAATAATAGAGCAAATTTAAATGTTATTCCGTGGCCTGCAAAGTGTGCCGATTTAAATCCAATCGAAAATGTATGGGGCTTAATGGTCCAAAAATGGTCAAATCGAAACGAAAGAACTAAAGAAGCACTTATAGATCACTGCCAAACAGTCTGGGAAAGTTTTAGGGGTACTGACATATGTCAGAAATTGATTGGATCCATGCGTAACCGGCTCCAGGCTGTGATTGACAACGACGGTTAAAAAAAATTGTGGAGAGATGTAAATTAACCCTTTATAAGGCCGCAGTTATACAGATATGCTACGTGCAAGTTAAATAGGCTACCATGTTTGTAATGCACTGGGGAACACATCTACGGCAAAAAAAAACCGAAATCATTAATAAAAACATGTGGTCATTATATGCACTCAGCCCGTTAGTGCACTCGAGTTTTCAGATGATCTGTTTCCAATACACCTAATCAATAATCATTGACATTGACAACAAACATATGATGCTCTTTACAGACTAGTGTTTGACTACATAATGTAAATCGTAAATCGACTATTATTGTGTATCTAGTAGAGGGTAGGATTATTATACGAATATCACTGAAAAAATTATAACCTGTGGCCAGTTTCACGATACAATTTACAAACGGAAGTCTCTTTCTATCAAGGAGTTAGAAAGAGACTTCCGGTTGTAAATTGTGTTGCGTCAGGTCTCATCTCAATTTATAATAAATTAAAGTTGGTTCTCATTAGATATAGCTTATATTTTACATTTTCCAATACATGTTTTTAATATATCGATAACCTTCAATCCTCATACAATCCCGACTGTCCATTATCTTTCCCGCCTAATCTAACTTTAAAAAAAGCAATGATACCAATTTCCAATTATGTAAGAGAATGCTTCTGTCAATCCACAATATAAAATTGTAATGTTAGTAATTTCTGTAGACTGACGGAATAGTACCACAATAATAAGATCAACTATAATATTGAAATAACAATTGTAACTTGTTGCTTCGTGAAACGGACCTCATATATTTAATAAAAAATCAACATAATTAAATATACGTATGTGTTAGGGTGAGGTTAATGAAAAACCGACATCTTGGAAGTGCTTTATTGTTCTCTCGTTTTCTCTCTACCTAAGATGTTACATCTGTCCTTGTCACGAATACCAGGTTACTACATATCGTGCACTGTTATTATAATTCGATCTCGACTATCGACTTTGCCCTTACATGCCCTTTGAAATTTAAATTTAAATTAATACATTGTATTCATTTACATTTGAATTTCACATAACAATATTTCCTTACATGCCTTTATTTTTTATTTTTTTAATAGTTACTACAAAATATTTCAAAAGGGTTTGGTACTACATTTCTAAATTACATTTTATGTATTTTCTTTACTACTTGTACAAGTGGGCGGGCTTGATACTGTTTACAATTATCAAAAATCAAATGTTACTTTTACTGAATTTACTGTTATCTATTTTTATATAATTTGCAATTTCTACTACTTTTGTATGTATATTTAACATCTCATCAACAATGTCACTTCATTTAATCATCTTATCTTATCACCAATTGATTCTCACTTTCCTTTCATAGTACATTTTTTCTTAAAACTAAGCAATTTATACATATACAGCACATTTTTGTAAGTATTTTTGTTTTTCATTTGTTCAAGCAAATATGTACAGCACTAATGTAAAGTTATTCTTAAGTTTGCCATGCATTTTTATTATAAGGTTTTTAGTTGATTTTATTTACTTTTTTTTTTTAAGTTTTTTTTTATTAATGCTTATTGCCATCTTACTTTATTTTTTCTTATGACTATGTACTGCATGCTGTGTACTTACAATGTTCTTGTTTTGAATTATATCATAATTTAAATTTAATGCTTATACACTACGGTGGCTTTGTTTTTATTTCTTTTTCTTTTTATTTTATCTGTTTTTAATGTTTGGCACTAGTTATAATTTTTACTTACTTTTCTTTTTATTTTATGACTAAATTAATGGGAATTGTTTATTATTTACATGCATGCAATATATTACGGAGTTCCTAATTTCAACTTGTTTTTATTTCAACTCTTCCTTTATATTCTTGTCTTTACATTTTCGTTTCCTAATGATACTAAACCTACTGTACAAGCCTATGTACACTTAGTTCTAGGTATGTACATGTTTACAGCAAAAACTAATATATTTACACATTCTGGCGCTTCGCATAAACTCTTTCCTTTCCATACTTTTTTATTACATTCTTGAAACTGTTTTACTTTGAAATCTTTACTGTTACTTTATTTAAATACTTTGAATGCTATGAAGTTTTATATTTGTTAATTTTAATGACTGGATAAAAAAAAATATATAGGCAAAATTTGATATCTACGACCTTATTGTACATAGATTGTATACTAACGATATGGGAAAAATATGTATAATATGTGTCAAATCCGGTTAAATATCATACTTGAATGGTTTCCTTGTGATGCGTCCTCTCTTAGTCACGTATTGTCTTGTGTGCGACTCTCTGGGGTTGTCATCATCAGGGTTTTGTGTCAATTCTGTGGTCTGATCATTCTCTTCCATCTGGTCATCATCGGGGTTATCATATTGCTGTGCTGAAAAAGCTGAAAAAGAATCAAGGATTGGAGGTGGATGTAAGGGTTTCAAAAATTGTGCATGTACTACTTTCTTCTGACTTGGTTGATTCACATTTTGAATTTCATAACAAACTGATCCTATTTTTCTGATAATTTTGTATGGGCCTTTAAATTTTGGTGTTAGCTTATCATCTTGAGGTTTTGGCCATAAATATAGTACATATTCACCTTCCTTAAAGGCATGTTCTAATCGTCTTAGGTCAAATTTTATTTTACTTTTCCAATGTTGTTGCTCTACTCTTGTATTCGCTACTCGTCTGGCTTCTTCTAGTAATTCTAATTGTTGTTCTCTGTTTATGTTTTCTTGTATTGAACCAATGTGAATTTCATTGGGTGGTATTCTAGGGTGATATCCATGTAATAAATAAAAGGGTGAATAACTTGTAGTCTTCTGTCTTGATGTATTAATGG
The DNA here is from genome assembly GCA_905163555.1 of Notocelia uddmanniana. NCBI lineage: Eukaryota > Metazoa > Arthropoda > Insecta > Lepidoptera > Tortricidae > Notocelia > Notocelia uddmanniana. Next base: position 61,084,804 of record LR991052.1, read on the forward strand.
CTAACAAGGTGTTAGGTAATAATTTATCCCAATCTGTATTATTTTCTAATGCCATTTTTGTTAGGGTTGCAATAATTGTAGCATTTGCCCTTTCAATCAATCCATTGCTCATTGGCGTGTATGGTGTTGTTGGCAGGTGTTCTATTCCATATTTTGTGAAGAAACTTTGTGTCATATGACTCATAAAACATGGGGCTTTGTCCGAGATATATGTTAATGGTGGTCCATACATGTAAATAATGTCATTTTCAACTGTATCAATAACATCACTCGCTGACAATGAGCTTGTCGGTTTTGCCATTATGTATCTTGTAGCATGATCTATATGTACCAACATGTATAAATTACCTGAAGTAGTCTGTGGTAATGCTACTATATGATCTGCTGAAATGACCTGCATGGGTGTGTGTGGTATAGGTCTATTTCCCATCTGTCCATATGCTAGTGTTGTTCTTCGGTTTGTCCTTGCGCAGATTGTACATGCTTTTGTGTAGCTTTTGACATCTTTGTGTAGCGATTTCCACCAGTAGTTTTGTTTGATTCTAGCTAATGTTGTTTTTGAATCTAAATGGCCACTTTCATCATGTGCTAGTCTCAGAATAGAAGATCTTAAGCTTTGTGGTATCACTATTTTGTCTCTGTGGAAAAGCTCTTGGTCATTGACATGTAACAAAATACCATTTTCTAGTTTGTATTTCTGTCTTATTTGTTGCAAATGATGTGTTGTCGGTTCTTGTTGTAGTTTTGTACATATTAATCTGATGAAACTGTCTCTACTCTGTGCCTGTTTAATCTTGTCTTCATTACTTGACACTATAGTCATACACAACTCTTCCAATGGGTATCTTGATAAATGGTCTGCAATACAATTTTGTTTACCAGGTCTATGCAAAGGTGTGAAATCATATGGAGCTAGGTCCACTACATATCTTGCAAATTTTCTGTTCATTTTTGACTTGTTTATAACATATGCTGTTGTGTAACTGTCTGTGATGAGTGTGAACTTGGTACCTAGTAAATATATTCTAAATTTATGCACAATTGCCCAATGTACCGCTGTTACCTCCAGTTCATTGATGTGGTACCTTGTTTCTGTATCTTTCAATGATCGACTTGCGTACTCTATCACTCGTTTGTGTCCGTCTTGTATCTGTAATAAACACGCTCCAATACCACTGTAAGAACTATCTGTTTCGACAATTGTTTCTTCTGCATCATGCTGAAAATATGCTAAAATTGGGGAAGAGGTTATTAGTGACTTTATTGTTTTAAATGCGTCTTGTTGTTTATCCGTCAAAGTTATTTTTTTTTTCTTCAAGTCCTGTTTTATATCTATGGTCAAGTTTGATGTTTGTTTTAAAATGTCACTGAGTGGTTTTGCTATAGATGCGTAATTTTGTATGTACTTTCTAAACGTATTTGCAAATCCTAAAAATGATCTTATTTCTGTTAACGATTTTAATGTTTCATATTTGTTTACAGCTTTTGTTCTAGTCGGGTCTGGTTTTTCTTGGTTGTAGCCAACTATTCTTCCAAATAGTGGTAATTCTGTTGCTATAAATACGCATTTTTCCTTATTTAATTTTAATTTCTTTTGTCGTGTAGCCATGAATACCTGTTCCAAAACTGTCAATAACTGATCTATGGAATTTGCTCCTCCTGAAATATCATCGTAGTATACGCGCACTCCTTGGTCATACAGATGTCCATACGTTAAATTTATTACTTTAGACATAATAGCTGGACCGCCGACCATTCCAAACATGACTCTCATAAATTCTACATGATGATCTTGTGTAATTACAGCCGTTTTATATATATCTTCTTCTCTGATCTTGATGTTGTGATATGCATGAAATATATCAAGTTTAAATTTATAAATTAACTGTGAAATGATGTGAATTATGTCCTCCATTCTGTCTATAGGTTGTACATTGTTTTCTGTTATTGGGTTTATTGTTTTTGAATAATCTACGACTGGTCTAAAGGGTGTTGTACTGTGAAATGGTTGTTCTACCACAAACATTGGTGCCGCATAAGGTGAATCTGAATGACGACATATTTTCTGGTCAATCCATTGGTCAATTGTTTTTCTTAAAAACTCACGCTCTGGCTGTGGAAGTCTGTATGGTTTACATTTTATTGGAACATTGTGTTTCAAGTTTATTTCTAATTCTACATCCTGAAATTCTCCTATGTCATTGCTGTCACTTTTGAAAATGTCTGAATATTTATCAACTAAATTCATAACTTTGCATTCATCTTCTTTTGAAATGGATAGTGTTTGTGCATTAATATGTTTAGTTTTCATACAACATGCTACTGAATTTACTTCTTGTACAGAGTTGGTAAAACATTCTGTATGGGTAGGTGTAATTATACATACTTTTCCATCTGGCTCATGAATGATTCTGGCATATACAGCATGTTGCCAGTCTTTACCTATTATCATATCTACGGGCAAGTTTTCACAAATAGCTATCTGAGGCATAATGTAATCAATTTTTCCCACCTGTAATCTCGCTGTAATCCATCCAAAGGGTGTGATCACGTTACCTGCTGCCTTGTATGATCCTTTTTGCCAGGGATACACCATCATATCACTTGGTAGCAGCTTTTTATCCACCAAAGTTATGACTGATCCGGAATCTGGGAGAGCTGTTAAGTGTATGTTGCTGTTGAGAGTTACTGGTATTAATGTGACATTTGGTTCATTAAATTGTACACAATTGATTTGTTTTTCCTTGAGCTGGTGAGGTCTTAAGCCTGATGATGTACTGGGATTGGGTAATTTATAAAAATCTGGTTTTCCAATTTGCTTTTCCTTCGTAGACTGTACACCAGTGTGTCGTGCCTGCATGTCGCAGTTATGCGAGATATGTCCCTTCTTTTTGCAGCGAAAACATGTCATTTCATCAAGTTTGTCTATGCCAGGATTATACTTAGGTATGAATGTACTTCTAGATCTGTCACTGAAGGTTGTACTTACAGGTTCTTGGTGCTGTGTCATCTTGCGCTGTACCTTACGTATGTTGTCGATTGCTAAAGCATGTGTAATAAGTGTTTCCACATCTTTGCAGCAGTGTGTTGCTAAGGGTGTTGACCATCGCATATCCTGTATTCCCTCCATTATGAGTGACACTCGATCTGAATCTGTAATCATGCTGGGAGACTTTTCAAGCATTGCATTTTTGACATAAATATATTCTGTAATAGTTTCAGTTGAGCGAAGTGTTCGTGTACTTTGATATTGTATGAATTCAGCAAATGACATTCTTATTTTAAATCTATCAATTAATTCACTTTTCCATTCTGACCAAGTTTCAATTTTTTTACCACAAACAATATTCCAATTATGAGCTGGACCTCTCAGTCTCATAGAAGCATTTACCATTGTTAAATTATCTGACCATTTTGCTAAACCGGCAATACGTTCCACTTGTCTTATCCATTCCGTTGCATTTTCGTAACGGTTACCGCCAAAGGGTGGGATGGCATTGCTAGTGTCGCTTGTCGAAAATACTTGAAATGTTGGGGACATGTTCTGTGCAATTATTTCCTGTGTCTGAGCCAACTGACATAATACCTCTGTCAATGTAATATCATTAGACGTACCTGGGTTTGGAGTTTTCTGTGCTTGGAGTTCTCGAAGCTGTGTCTTCATTGCTTGTAACTCTATATTTTGTGACTCACGACGAATCTTCTCTTGTCTAAGCGACTCCATGGTACCGTTGTCTAGTTTAGACTTGTTATCTTCCATTAATCTACTTATTAAGTCTTGTTTGATGCCACTTGTCGGCAAATACCTGAAAGCCAACTCATCCCTTAATTGTGGGACCGTAAAACTTTGAAATTGGGCTTCATCGACTCCTTCCATTGTTTCGTATCAATAAGTTTCGTGATTTTGTACCTGAAAAACCTGTGGACAGTACCGAAACGTGGTACTCGCAACTATACGTGTCGCGTACTTTTTGCATGGAACGTATGCAACGATGTAATCCACTTTCATCTGCTTTTCTTGCTTCTTCTTCGTAAATTTTCTTTTAAATTAACGTAACTTATTGTTTACTTTGGTTGTTTTTTTCTTTATTTTGAACTTTCGTCGACTATATACTATTATTTTTCTTTATTTGCCGCAGCGCCATGTTAGGGTGAGGTTAATGAAAAACCGACATCTTGGAAGTGCTTTATTGTTCTCTCGTTTTCTCTCTACCTAAGATGTTACATCTGTCCTTGTCACGAATACCAGGTTACTACATATCGTGCACTGTTATTATAATTCGATCTCGACTATCGACTTTGCCCTTGCATATGTATTTAATAAAATAAACGACCTGCTTGAAAAAAATAAAAATAAAAAGTTTACCACTTCTGCTGGTAGGGGTACAACTATTTTCAGTTAAAGTCTGGAATTCTGGTGAATAATTCGCCGACACAAACATATTCCACAATGTAAATCGAATAAATATGGTTCATTTACTAAATGTTAGGAACTCTGCGGGTGACCATATTCCTCACATGTCTCTATTGACATCATGCCTTCCTCTTGCAGCCATATTGTTCCGTGGGGTATTGTCTCAAAAAATAAATCTAGCCATATCGTTGACGGTAGAGCCAAGCGGTAAAACATAATTTGGATATCAAGGAGATGTAATAAATACAAATTAATCAGAAATTTTGTATAAATTCAACATACGTACATTTCAGTTAATCCATGGTATAAGAACATTGGTTCTTACATTTTCCAATACAGAATTTCTACAATCCTGTAAATGTTGTTGTATGTTTGATTTCATGAAATGCAACACCTTTGATAAGGTAATTCTGTATAATTTCTTAGGCCTTTTGGAAAATGTGTTTCGTAAAATTAGAGAATAATCCATTTTATTGACAACTAGCGTTTGCCCGCGGCTTCGCCCGCGTAATAAGCGTAATTTTTAACCGTCTACAAAAAAGAGGTTCTCTGTTTGACCCGTATGTGTGTATGTACGTATGTATGTATATATGTTTGTATGTTTGATTTAGATACGGTTTCCAGAAAAGTAGTTGTTACATTCTGGGGGTTTCGGTATATGAAGTTTGGTGATTGTGATTCATTAACAGATGAACAGATGAAAAGTCAGTATAGATTCTGAGAACCGGCAAACTGTTGAATTGCATTTGATTTTGGCAAACATAAGGATCGAAAACTATTATCATACATACATTTCCGAGAGGCCGAAGGGGAAAAGGCCGATGAAATAAAAGCATGTCTTAAATGGCCCTTAGTAAAAGTATCTGTGTACTACAGTAACACCAATAAAAGGTCTGATAACGACCAAGCAGCGGTCATAAACTCTGGTCCTTTGAAGTACAGAAATACGGCTAATTCAACTGATACTGACTTTTGTTCATCTGTTAATGAATCATAGTTATGCCTAACTAACCCCTCTAAAGCTATCACATCATACCCGAAAATCTGTTGGGATACGCGGGGCTCGTTCCGTACCTCAAAAGCAAAAAGAGACCCTTATTCTCAATTCACGTGTGGCTGTCTGTCAGTCCGTCTGTTACAACCGATTTGCTTTAGAACTACTGGACCGATTGAATTGCAATTTGGCACAAACTATCAAGAATTTTCATGTCCATAATATTAAATTAAAACCGGCCAGGTATACTAATATTATAAAAAGGAAAGATTTGATTGTTTGTTCGCATTGAATAGGCTCCGAAACTACAGAACCGATTTGAATAATTCTTTCACTGTTGGGAAGCTACACTATTTTCAAAAAAGTAGATTCTTACTAAAACTCCAATAATGTAATCCAAGGCGTAAAAAAAATTTTTTTTAGGTATTTTTACATCGCGTTTGCTGCGATAACTATTGATGATAGAGTAACTATTTGTTAATTATTTGTATGGGCCGGGCTGCTAGTATGTAATACCTAATCTAAAGGTTGATTTAAATGGAAAAAAATATAGAAACCTCTATGTCGTTTTAAAAGCCAATCCATAGATACCCCACACGCCTATATAGTAACATTAAACTTTTATTTTACAATCCCGGGCATGTATGGAGTGCCAAATTTTACCTCGGATTCATATTAAGAGACCTCTCGGACGCTCAGATATCGATTTTGAACGAAATCGGGACGGGAAAAAAGAATATCAATATGGCCGCCACTTTCACATATTTTACCTCGGATTCATATTAAGAGGCCTCTGGGACGCTCACTGCTCAGATATCGATTTTGAACGAAATTGGGAAGGAAATGTAGAAAATCAATATATCATATCTGACGCGACTTTTTCAATATTTTATTTCGGTTTCATATTAAGAGACCTCTCGAACGCTCAGATATCGATTTTAAACGAAATCGGAACAGAAATGAAGAAAATCAATATGGCCTCCACTTTTTCAAATAGCCTGAAACACGTGTTTACTAATTTATCGTTAAAAATACTCCTGTGAAGTTTCGAATAAAATAATCCAGCTAATCTTATTTCCCCATAAAAACTTCGGACCCCCATTTCAGCCCCTTAGGGGTTGAATTTCGAAAAATCCTTTCTTAGTGCACCCCTAGACCTTATAAGGAACCTACGTGCCAAATTTGGAATCTCTAGGACCAGCGGTTTGGGCTGTGCGTTGATATGTCAGTCAGTCAGTGAGTCAGTCAGTCAGGCAGTTTCTTTCTTTTATATATTTAGATATAATTTACTGTGACGTTTACGAGTCTGTATTAAAATAAATACTTTTATCAATCAGCCAGTCAACTGTTAAACTGTACCTCCACTGTCAAAGGCGACGGCTGCCAAATTTTTTGCTGTTTGTATTTATTTAAGTAAAATCATGTAAAATACATATTCATTATAAATATTCTAGCACGAAAGGCGTTAACAAATCATAGTACGAAACAAAGTGTACTTGTGTTGCTCTTTTAACTAGCCGCCTCGTCCACAGGCCGAAGGCCGAGTGAAGGCTTTCACGACTTCAGTCTTAATATGCGATATAAAATTACGTGGCCTGATTGTTGCGTGCTGGGAGTAACTGGTCTGACCATCTTTGGGATAAACTCATCCTGCCTTGTCTGCTGCCGTTGGACAGATCGAATCACGAAGGCGACATTTTGACTGCTGAGGTTTCCTTTACATGGAAGTGGACGAGCTTCCAAGCACATGCAAGAGCGTCGATGCAAGAACTGTTTGTAACTGAGTTTTTAGCCTTTTTTTATCCGTTTCTTTTAACTATAATTTTCTGTATTAGTTTTTAGTTTAATTATTTCTAATAGTTTTAATTTAAAAATCATATTTTGTTAGTTTTAATTTATAAGGTTGCATGTCCCTATCTGCCATTAATTCTACCTCACCTATCACGTCGTTGGATGGTTATATTCGGTGCCCAGAATGCCCCAAAACCGCTTCTTCAAAGGCAATAGAGGATTGAAGATTCACATCGCGAAAGCGCACAAATCGTGTATTCCGTCTTCAGCTCCAGTAACAACCTCTTCTCCTATAATTCAGCAACCTCGTACCCCAGATTGTGATCCTCCTTTTTGGCAAATCATCAGTAATCTAAAAATATCTGATCCAGTCCTTAAACGCATCCCTAGAGGCGCCCGTATTTCGGTTTGTAAACTTTTAGCAGCAACCATAAGAACCATTGTCTCTGACAACTCTAAGCGCTCTTGGGAACAGTTGCTTACCTTTCCCTACAGGGTTTTACATGTTAGCCCTAATGATGACAGACGTAAATCCTTAACCAACAAAATGAAAGAAAACTGTTTCAATAATCAATCTTTACAATCCCTCCCTTTTAGTAACAAAAATAACACCTCTTAAAACAGCACCTTTAAAATTGTCGAAACTAAAGTAGGCGATGGCGATATTAGAGGAGCCGCTCGTCTGCTTTTCTCCAACGACGTGATAGCACCCAATAACCCCGCAACCCTTGGAGCTCTGCACTCAAAGCATCCACCTCCAGCAACTAACTCCCACCTCCCCGATCCACCGGAACCACACGATCCCTCGCTCCAGGCTACCGCCCAAGATGTTCTTGGGGCTGTCATGTCCTTTCAAAACGGATCTGCAGGTGGCTTAGATGGCCTTACGCCACAACACTTAAAGGACTTACTGAGCCAGAGCTGCGGCGATGCCCGCGATGAACTGCTGAAGAATTTAACGGATCTAGTTGATATGATGCTGGCCGGCAAAGTACCATCAAAAATTACCGATATCCTTTATGGCGCGAGTCTCTGCACATTGCTTAAAAAGGATGGCGGCATACGGCCCATTGCTGTCGGTACTACTCTCCGTCGTCTTGCTGCCAAAATAATCTGCCGTGCCAACTCAGAGAAACTGGGCAAGGAGTTCATTCCGATACAACTTGGTTTCGGGTCCAAAAGCGGATGTGAAGCCGCTGTGCATGCCGTCCGAGCGTTTCTTAAGGGCCAAGGAGGGGAAGTATTGCTGAAGGTTGATGTTACTAACGCATTTAATTCTGTTGACAGGGGTGCCTTTTTGACTCAAATCAAAGAAAAAATACCACTATCCTATAATTTTTTGTGGCAATGTTACAGTTCTTCTACTAAACTCCTGTACAAAACTAACCTTTTGGCTTCTTCCGTTGGCTGTCAACAGGGTGACCCCATGGGCCCAGCTATTTTCAGTCTCGCAATACATCCAATAATAAAATAATTAAATTCGAAATTAAATGTCTGGTATTTAGCCAACGGCACTTTAGGTGGCGAAGTCCATACCGTTTTGGCTGACCTACAAAAGTTAACTTCAGACCTCCAATCAATCGGCCTCTCTCTTAATTTTTCAAAGTGCGAACTTTTTATTCCTAATTCGTGCATCGATAAAGATTCCGTAGTAAACAATTTCCAAAGGATATCAAAATTATTGACGAAAAATCACTTCATCTTCTAGGCTGCCCCATTCTGGACCAATCGTTTAACCAATTCATAGACTCCAAAATTCAAAATTTTAATTCTGTTTCGGATCGCCTACTCTAAATTAATATGCACAAAGCTTATACAATCATTCGACATTGCTTATTCGTGCCTAAATTCACATACGTTCTACGTGGTAGTCATCTTTGGAAACACCCCAGTTTACTCTCAAAATTAGATATTTTAATACAACAAACACTAACCTCCATTCTTAATATCCCTTTCACTGAAAGATCATGGACGCAAGCCAGCCTTCCGATCAGATTCGGTGGCTTAGGCATTCGCAAAGTATCTAGCGTGTCACTCCCTGCGTTTTTGTCCTCGGTGCATAGCGTTCAGGGTTTGATCGGGGCGATTCTAGCCCCCTCTCTCGGAAACCCAGAGGCTTCGCATTGCTCCGAGGCCAAAAACGTATGGGCCTTAACCTGTCCTAACACAGATCTGCCCCACAATCTACGTTCGCAGAGGCAATGGGACGAGCCGCTTTGCCGACTAGTACGGAATAACCTTCTAGATACGTCAACTAGTCCGGCGGAGCGAGCTCGTCTCCTTGCGACTGCAGAATGGGAGTCTGTGGCTGCAAGCACCTCCATCACCCAATATAGGTACTTTGCTGGATGACCATACTTTCAGACTGGCTACGAGTCTGCGGCTAGGGACTGTAACCAATGTCCCACATCGCTGTCAGTGCGTTACTATGGTGGATTGTCTTAGTCACCATGGTCTCTCCTGCGGCCGGAGCGCAGGCCGCATTCCACGGCACGCGGGCATAAATGATATTATCCGACGAGCCCTAGAAAGTATCAAGGTGCCCGCTGTCCTGGAACCTGTTGGTCTGTCGAGAGACGACGGCAAGAGGCCTGACGGCATGACGCTGATGCCCTGGAAGATGGGCCGTCCCCTTGTATGGGATGCTACGTGTGTAGACACACTTGCTCCGACCCATCTTCCAGGCACCAGAATCAATGCCGGCTTTGCTGCATCCTCAGCCGAAGACCTCAAACGCCGCAAGTATGCCTCCCTGGGGAGTGGATATTTATTTGAGGCGTTTGGGGTCGAAACACTTGGACCATGGGGACCAAGTGCGCGTCGACTTTTCAAAGATTTGTCAGCGCGCTTAATAGAGACCACCGGTGACCAGAGGGCTGGCCAATATTTCGCACAAAGAATAAGCATTGCCATCCAGCGTGGCAATGCGGCCAGCCTTCTGGGCACTCTACCCGCTGATGGCGACTTGGGACAAATTATAATATAATAATAATATTGGGGGACAATCTTACACAAATCGACCTAGTCCCAAACTAAGCAAAGCTTGTACTATGGGTACTAGACGACGATATACATACTTATATAGATAAATACATACTTATATACATAGAAAACATCCAAGACCCAAGAACAAATATCCGTGAAAAATGCACAAATAAATTCCCTGGCTGGGATTCGAACCCGGAACCTCTAGCTTCGGAGGCAGAGTCACTACCAACTAGGCTAAACAGGTCGTCAAATTTTTTATCTTTAAGTTTGCTTATTTTATTTTTATTTTTATTGATTATATTGAATAAACAAATTTAATCAGCCAGTATTTTGTAAGATGGACAGCATGTAGGTTTTAATCATGTTCTTTGATGAAAAAATTCAAAGCATGGATAAATGCAAACTGGAGCACCACAATATTTACATATATAACTTGTCCGTTTCGGTGTTGTTCTTGTACTGCAAAATTTACACCTTTTTGATGTTGTAGGAAACGGCATATGCAGTCCCACATTTGCTAAACAAATTTCGTCAGGTATTCCGAAATTTCCACCTTTTTTATTACGTGGAAAAGATGGTGCCTTCCTTTTGCGGCAATTAAAATCATTTATTAAGGCTAGACCAAGTCGTAAACGAAACTCGCGATGGCTATAAATATTATGTCTTTGTTGCAGTATGTACGAATTGATGACTGCAGCCTCAAATATATACCAAAATATTCTGTGCCAATTCTTACGAGATCTTCGTCCAATTGTATACGTGGACTTAAGATGATCAAATCTATCGACACCTCCCATTACTTTGGTGTATTGAGAAATAGCCCTCGGACAAAACATTTCTTTCTTGGTTCCATTTTTTTGAGTTCTGTGAATAATTTCGACTTTCCTTGGATCAAAAGCATTAGTCATGATAAGGACATCTTTGGAATCGTGTCATCTTATAACGGATAACGGCGGATCGCATTCATACATGAATTCTACAGGCTTTAGTTGTGCATGTTTTCCCTTGGGCTTTTCCTTAATTGAAAGTGGAATCCCTTTGCGGTTTGCACGTAATGTGCCAACACAAAATATACCCCTTTCATAAAGGTAATCTAAGAGGGGCAAGCTCGTAAAAAAGTTGTCAATTGCTATCAAGGTACCTGCTTCAACATCTTTACATAACGATGTTACGATTTTGTAGCCTAACCCACTGGAAGCATTTTCTTCAACATCCTCCTTTCCTGTATAGATTTGAAATTCATATAAATAACCACTCTTTGAATCGCAGCGTGCCCATACCTTATAACCACGTTTAATGGGTTTATTTGGCATGTATTGCTTAAAAGAGTAACGTCCTTTAAATTTAATCATGCTTTCGTCTATAGTTTGATGTTTTGACTGTGTTGCGTTTTCTGAAAATGTATGGTTCAACATGTTGACCATGTCCCCCACTTTGTTTAATTTATCCGGTTGAACTTTGGGACTGTCATCGTTGTTCGAAACGTGCAAATTTTCTAAGATCTTTTTAAATCTTTTGCAAGGCATAACTTTTTTAATGACCGGGTTTTTTTTTGTTTTAATTTATTTATGAGCTTTTTCGCTATGGCGAATATATCGCTCGATACAAACCTCTTAATTAACAGAGTTTTAATTATCTTAAACGGTAATACAAAAATCATCTTAAACGCTAATACAAAAATCATCTGTCTTTTAGACCATATTTCACTAGGGCCAAAATCTTTCCAACCACATCAGACATTGCATTGCTCAAATAGGTATTGCATAATCCAGTGGAACTGTCCCTAAATATTTGTCGCCTAGCTGCGTCGTTCCGAACACATTCCATTAATACATGATAAACATCTTCTACGCGATTACACGCACTACATAACGGCGAATCTACTTTCCGCATGAGATATCCAAACTTATTCAATGGGATGTGTCCAGAACGCAATCGCAACAAAAGGTCTTGTCTACTCAGTGGGCTGTTATCAATCCAAGGATTATCGAAAGGCTGCGGTTGTATTGTTTTATACCAGATACCTTTATCTCGGGACCTTTCATCAAAATATTCCTTCCATAGATCGCGGCATGTAACCTTGACTAAGTACAAACAATCACTATGTGAGGGTAGTAAGGGAAACTCAATGCCATCGCTGCACGCTTGTTTAGCTAATAGATCAGCTGTCTCATTGCCCTTAATACCTATGTGTGATGGAACCCATTGCAATATAATATTTTTTTACAGCGACTTGAGGTCAAAAATCGTTTTAATTATTGTGTAGGCTATCGGTACTCCTCGAAAGGTCGAGGTGCAATGACCGGGTTGCCGTAGAATTCGTCAGTGGACCAGTACAAATCGATGTTAGGTAAAAAGAATGAACCCATCAGTTGTTTATTCCTAGAAATGCAGACATTTCATCTTTACTTATTTCTTGAAACTGGTTAGATTTTTGTTGCAGGGCGTAGAGATTAGAATTACGTACAATTAAATCCAACAGTTTTTTGGGAAATAAATTTTTGAAGTAATCTATTGCTTGGTTGACTTCTCGATGTATATTTATTTCGTGGTATCAAGTCTTCGTCAAAATTTAGCTCATAGAATGAACCAGTTGCCCTAACACAATTTCTTTGTTTTGTTTGCTGGCTAAAGGTAGCTTGACCGCTTTGTGTCCTGGAGACTTTCGTTGGGTTTTCAGTTGACGCCATGATATGCGAATACACGTTGGTAGACAGCACATTTTCAGACAAGATGTTTTTAAGTTCTTCAGGGTCATAATTTCTACTTTAGATTACGTCAAGTCTAGCATTTATGTCGTATTTTTTGGAAGAATATAATTGCATACCGCCACTGACATCATCAGATGAACTGAAGAACTGCCTTAATTGGGTTTCAACGTCGTCACCATTGACTCTGCACATTTTATCTAAACTCATTACATTAAATAAGCGAATATTAAATTTATTTTATGTTAGTACAATAAAAAGCCGATCCAAAGAGGATCAAGACAGATACGTGACAGGCAATACTCAATACTTCTTCATTTGTCATAACTGCCATGTACGTAATACCATACAAAAAGTTCCAATTACAATACTTATCGATATAGCATGTAACCTTTTATAATTTTATTAATCTTAAGTGGCAAATGATACACTTTCCTGATACTACAAACAACGTAGTTCAGTTATTGCAAATATTGCAATTCACGATGGAGAGTGGATTTATCAAAATTAGACCTTATTATCATACCAATAACAGTATCGCCACTCGCCATCGTGAATTACAAGAGCTATAATTGAAATTATTAGATACAGCGACTTGTGTATTTTAGTAGTATAATTGAAACAGTGACAAATACTTGCTTCCCTTAACGGGCACAGTGCATTAATTGACCACATACTTTAGTTTAATTAATTACACTAAAATTAAATTATGACCGAGAAATTATAAATAAGAAAAGAAAGCCTGATATATTTGCTATATAATACCATTATAGTTAAATAAAAAAGAGGATGTTCTCCTCCATAAATGTTTATTAACTAAGTGGTTTCCAAATCGTCTCTGCCTTATAAAGGGTTAATAAATTAATTCCGTTCTTCGGCGATATTGTTTGTTGTTTTATGCACCGCTAACCATGCTGTCTTTAAGATCGAGTTGTTTTGCGTCATAGATGTTATAATAAATATTCAGAATAAAAGAGTTTGTTTTGGTAAACATTTTATTAATAAAAGAATAAATCATCCTAGAATCAAGATGATCATTATACTGACTAAATTCATTCCGGTATTTAATACACTGAAATATTTCTTAAAACATTTTTATACACATTAGATTAGTTTGGTAGCTACCATCTATTATAATTAACAATTTAATATTGTTATTTTTTGATTTGCGTATCACGAATAATAAAATTAATATTGCCAGCAGATACGAGTAGAAGACAGGACCAAAAACCCAAGTAACAATTAATCGGAAAACATCGGAAATGATCGTTTGCCCTCGCTCCAGTTGACGTAATTGCACGGTTGCCCCTAGAAACGAAAATTTATCGATGGTAAACACAAGGTAAACCTTATGTATTGACATTGCGTTAAAATATTAGCTCTAAATAGCGTAATTTTGCTACTCGATTGAAGATCAAACTTAGGTGGGTCTAAAATTAAAGCTCGTGACTGTACTTGCTTACACTACTGAATTCATGAATTCTGTGCCTTATGCTCAGACCAAGTAAAAAATATAGACGGAGCGTCACGAACAACAAAATGAAGCTACTTTTCTAAAGATGTGTGCGTATGAGTGTTGCTACTGGAAGGAAAAAGTCCCTATAAATGGGGTAATTCGTTCAAGTTCCCTATTCGTAGACAATGATATTTGAAGTATAGATACGTTACCGGCGTACCTAAAGTGTGCCGCTATAAAGACGCTAAACATCGCCTATTGGCTTCAGTCACTCCCGGGCAAGCGAGAAAGGCGAATGTTGACACGAGTTCCCGCCAACGACGTAAGTGACCTTAAAAATGCCGCCATGCGTGTTGCGAAAGTGCACTAATTATACATCCAAACGTACTAAGGCAACAGGCATCACATACCACAAGTAAGTAAGCTGAAATTATGTTATTTTTTCCATTTTATCCTTCAATTTACCAAATATGACGCCATGAAGATGCTGTCTCAGAGAAAGAGACTACCTAGTGTCGTTTGCAATGAGAGTGATAAAGACAAACAGACTGCGAACATAGATTAATGTAACAGATGCGTCATATTAAATCACATTCAATTCTAGATTATATGGGTTACATAGTCAACTTCAACTTTCTGGCCTATTTATTTCTTCGGGTTTATTTAGAAGAAAATAATGCTGTAACTATTAAATGATAATTTTTAAAGTATATCTCTGAGTACCAGTGACGAAAAGTGAAGAAGTGTCCTTTCTTGTATCCTACACGAGGTCGGTCTGTAAGAAGTTTTTGTTGCTTGATAGAAATATTCGAATCGATTGACATCAACAGGCATGAAACATTTTTTGACAAGATTAGTTTTGCTCTCTGTACATTTATTCAAAAATCCGTGTCCGAGTCAATTATTTTGTAATTCTTTGACGTGCCTGCTACGCAAACGACAACCCGATAGCGGTATTACCATTACTTACACTCGCTATCATCCGTCGATTAATAGGTAGAAACAGTTTGCACCTTCTGCCTAGTGTTAGTTTCTTTAATCTGTGTCAAACGTGCGGTGATTGGTGTTCCGGGTGAAGGCTGTCTCTTTCTTATGTATTATTTTCATAAAGCTATCTTTTTTACGCTTTCGATGAAGTGTGCGTATTGTAAACAATAAAACAAAATGCGAATGTGTGATGGCGCGATGTTGGAAGCACTTCTTGCGCTTGTAATGTTCGAGCATAACCTATCTATTACTTAAAATATCATTGTTCGTAGAGGGTACAATAAACCAGGATAGGCTAATAATAAAGATGATGACTACTAGTAACCGTTAGTCACTAATAATAATAACACTAAACGTCACTAAACGTAGTTACTAAACGTAATGGGATACTCAGCATCATTTTAAACCTCTGACCTATTTTGTACGAAATTCAAAAAATTACAAAATAAAACGTTCCGTAACAGAATTGAACTATTTACCTATTGAAACTGCATGCATGCTGTATGTGGGTATATTGTAATAATCATATGTGGGTACGTAAAGATTAAAATAAAACAGTCTTAGTCTCGACCTCTTGTTTGACTTACGTGTCCCGATACCTATACATTAACATGGCGCAGCCGGAGTGGTGCTAGAACGGTGAAAACCAAGAACTATTACGATTAATAGAACTGTTGAGAGTGAATTCGTGAATAAGTAATACTTATCAGTTACGTTCAAGCGTAGTAGTTGTTGTGCGGTGGCAAAATGGAATCAGCGTTACCTCCCCCGCCGCCATTTACGTTTATGAACAATTTAGAAAATATAACGGCCGGAAACATTTCAAAAGACTGGGAGAAGTGAAAAAAATCATTTGAAATCTATTTCGCCGCGTGTGAGTTGGAAAAAAAGGACCCGAAAGTGCAAATAAACATTCTACTGCATTTAATTGGTGAACAAGGGCGTGAGGTGTATGAACAGTTCAGTGACACGTTTACGGACTTAACAAGTCTGTTAGATAAATTTGATTCCTTCTTTTTGTCACGAAAAAATATAACAGTACAGAGGCATTGTTTTTTTACACGGGACCAGAAAGATAGTGAGTCAATAGAACAATACTCGTTTGAATTAAAGAAATTAGCTAGCAAGTGTGAGTTCAAGGACTTGAGTGATGATTTGGTGCGAGACAGACTAATTTGTGGCATTAGAGACAGTGCAATGAGAGAAAGGCTACTACGAGAACCAAATTTGACGTTGTCAAAATCGATCGAAATTTGTAATATTGCACAAATGTCGAGAATGCAGGCTGGGACAATTAAAAAAGAGTTGACGGAGCAACACACTTACTATTTAGGCCATGACAGAGCTCAAGGTAGTGAAGATGTCGACGATGTCCATTTTATGTCCCGTCGTGGGGCAGCCAGCGGAGGCCGCGGCCGTGGCGGTTGGCGCGGGGCGCGCTCCGCCGGACCGCCGTCTGGGCGTCCTGGGCCCGCCCCTCGATCAGCTTTTAGAAGATCATATGGGCAGCAGAACAATGGACATGACTCGCGTCCTGCTTGTCAAATGTGTGGAGGGGTTCACGGTAGTCAGAGATGTCCGGCTTACGGCAAGAGATGTTTGCGATGCAATCGTTACAACCATTTTTCGCGCATGTGTCGCGTGTTTGAACTTTGTACCGAGGAGGAAAACCCCGATCAGGTAATTTATTACTTTAATAAAAATAATAGTGACTGGTCAGTATTGGTTAAAATAAATAATGCCGAAATTTCGTTTAAAATTGACACTGGCTCAGATACAAACGTTTTACCTCGTAGTTATCTTAAAGAAATAGGTGTGACCGAACAAGACCTTTTACCTACCTCAACAAGGCTGCGTGGGTACTCTGGGGGCGATATCAAGGTACTAGGAAGGTGCAATTTAAAGTTGAAGTATAAGGATATAGAATATATTTTAGAGTTTCTGATAGCCGACGTTAATTCGCCTCCCATACTAGGTAGGAATTCTTGCCAAGAATTAAACTTAGTACAGTTGGTACTGGCAGTAGGTTCTCAGTGTGATGATGTCATAAAGACCTCTCTTCTGAAAAATTACGCAGATGTGTTTGAGGGCATTGGTTGCATGCCGGGCGAGTACAGGATAGGGTTGCACGAAAGTATACGTCCTGTAGTACACGCACCGCGCAAGGTACCTGTTGCACTAAAAGATAAAATTAAACAAAAATTAGATGAGATGGAGAGGCAACAAATTATCGCCAAAGTGGAGGGGCCTACCGATTGGGTAAATAGCATGACCGTGGTTAGGAAACCCAATGGAGATCTACGTATTTGTTTAGATCCTAAAGATTTAAACAAAGCGATTAAGCGGGAACACTATCGTTTACCCACATTAGATGAAATAACCGCCAACTTGTCTGGAGCGCAGTTTTTTAGCACGTTAGATGCGAAAAATGGGTTTTGGCAGTTAAAACTTTCTCCCGAAAGTACAAATTTATGTACTTTTAATACAGCGTTTGGAAGATACAAATTTCTTAGGCTCCCGTATGGGATAACCTCCGCATCAGAGGTCTTTCATAAAAAGCTTTTTGAATGTTTTGATGATTTAGGAGATGGAATAAGCCTATTTGTTGATGATTTACTGATATATGGCCGAACTAGACAAGAACATGATGATCGATTGAAAAAAGTGCTTGATAGGTGTCGTCAAATAAATCTGAAACTGAATGTAAACAAGTGCAAATTTGGCTTGTGTGAAATAAAGTACTTAGGGCATAAAATAACGCGAAACGGAATATACCCCGACGAATCACACACGTCTGCCATAAAAAACATGCCAACACCCGGAAATCAGAAAGATTTAGAACGATTTTTAGGTCTTGTCAACTATGTAGGAAAATTTGTAAATAACTTGTCAGACAAAACTCATCACTTAAGACAATTGTTAAAAAAAAATATCGAGTGGCATTGGGATAGCTCCCATGAACGCGATTTCGATCGTCTCAAGAGATGTCTTATAGAAGCACCAGTGTTACAATACTTTAATGTAAACAAGCCGGTAGTAATATCCGTTGACTCCAGTAAGAACGGTCTCGGAGCGTGTCTGCTCCAGGACAATTTGCCCGTAAGCTATTCGTCAAGGTCATTGACAAAGGCTGAGCAGAATTACGCGCAAATTGAGAAAGAATTATTGGCATGTGTGTACGCCTGCGAGAAATACTACTCATATATTTATGGCAAACACGATATTACTATAGAAACGGATCACAAGCCGTTAGTAAATATAATAGATAAACCCATAGCTGACGCCCCTGCTAGGCTTCAGAGAATGCTGTTACGACTGCAACTGTATTCATTCAAGCTAACATATAAACCGGGACGATTCTTGTATATAGCGGACACGCTATCGCGAGCCGTGGAACCGGCAGGCCGCGGTGCCGGCGCCGGCGTCGAACTCGAACCCGCCGACCTACACGCACAGGCGCAGGTTTGCGCCGTGCTCGCCTGTAACCCCCTCACTGATACGCACTTTGTACAGCTTCAGAAGAATACTCAGTCGGATAACGAATTAAAATGCATAATTAGATATATCAAAGAAGGTTGGCCAGAGAACAGAAATGAATGTGAGGACTCTGTTAAGCCCTATTGGTGTTACAAAGATGAGCTATCTGTTTCATACGACATTGTGTGGAAAGGCACACGAGTTGTAGTACCTAAAGCGATGCGAAATGAAATACTCAAAAGAGTACATATAGGCCATTTGGGCCTAGAAAAGTGCAAGTTACGTATCCGTGAAACGGTGTTTTGGCCGAATATTAACACTCAGCTGGAAGACTTCATCACAAAATGTGCAGTATGCTTAAATTACAAAAATGAAAACAGAAAAGAAACAATGATACCCCACGATATACCTAACCGAGCTTGGTCAAAGGTAGGTACGGATTGCTTTCACTTTGGCAACGATAAATATTTACTGGTTATCGATTATTACAGTAAATATATAGAAGTATGCAAGTTAAGCAGTCTCACGTCAGAGGAGGTAATAGACAATTTAAAAACAGTCTTTTGTCGTCATGGGATTCCCGACACAGTGATGTCTGATAATGGCCCTGAGTACAGTTCAGCCGCGTTTCAAAATTTTTCGCGCGAGTGGCACTTCTCTCATGTGACTTCCTCGCCAAGATATGCCCAGTCAAATGGTCAAGCTGAAAGAGCCGTACAAACAGTTAAAAATATGTTGAAGAAAACTCATTTGGCACGAAACGATTTTAGGCTTGCATTATTGGAATACCTAAATACTCCAGTTAGCAACACTTTAGCATCCCCGTCAGAACTACTAAACAATAGAAAACTACGAAGTATAGTACCATGTGCTCCAAAGTTACTTAAACCTAAAATACCTACGAACGTTCGTAATGAGATAGATAAGCGTCAACAAACACAGAAAAAAATCTACGACAAAGGCGCTAAGGACATGGTCACGCTGTCTCCCGGGCAGCGGGTTAAAGTGCGAGTGAGCAAACGTTGGGTCAGCGCGCGTGTCCGTGCTCTCGTGGGTACGCGATCTTACTCCGTGAAGGTTCACGGAGGAGGCACACTAACTCGTAACCGTCGACATTTAATTATAGATAATTCTGAGGAACGTGAAAAGTTAAATAGTTCACATTGCTACACCGATCCTTACGATGATATCGTCATCCCGAGTGCTCCCGTAGCGAATCGTAGTCTCGACGCGCGCCCGCTGCCAGTAAGACCTAACCCTTATGTAACTTCTTCCGGCAGGGTGGTGATTAGACCTGATCGGTGGGGCTTCGATTCCTCGTGATAAGATCACAGCATCTAAAGTGCATGTACCTGTTGTCATCGAACTTAGTCACCTTTTAATTTTAATATTGTTAAAGCATGTATTATTGCACATTTTATATAATTATGAATTTGTTAATTTCGAATATCAAATATTATTTCTATGATTTTAAATAGCATACAATAAATGTCAATTATAATCACTGGATAAAAATGACACCAATTGACATTTATGTCAAGTTAAATAAAAATCTATTGTGATCATCTAAATTAAATGTAATGTTTAAAGTAATAAATTGAATCATTTTTAAATAATTCTACATACTTATCAAATATTTAATGAAGCTATGTATACTTCAACAAATAAACTTAAACAACATTAACATTTTGAAATTGTTATTAAATTATTGATTAAATACATTACTTAATATAAATACCTTGTTATATGTTAACTTATTATTAATGAACCGATCTACCAACAATGTATATGAAATAACTATACTAAATATGGTAAATAAATGAAAAAACCACAATGTGAAAATTGTATTTTAGTGATGGCCTATTGAATAAGTAAAATAGGTACTTACATAAAGAATAGTCAACATTATTATTATATACTTAATTTATTAATTCAAATTCAGTTTTTTTTATTTAATTTAATATGTGTGCCTGTGCCTGTTTTTTTTTTTTGAAAAGGGGAATTGTGGGTATATTGTAATAATCATATGTGGGTACGTAAAGATTAAAATAAAACAGTCTTAGTCTCGACCTCTTGTTTGACTTACGTGTCCCGATACCTATACATTAACAGCATTTTTGCATTTCGCAAAAAACAATGTTTAAATTTCTATTCAATATGGCATGACTGTCAAACTTAAGCGGATCACAAATTAAAGTCTTTGACAGTACTACGTGCGAATTTAATTGTATACTTATTTTTCGAGATTAATAAAAAGAACGGCATTTATAATGACGGTGTTTCTAATTACAGGAAATAAAAAGGCCATGTAGAGATATTAGTATACATTTTATTGAAGAACAAATTTTTTTCAACTATAGTTACATTTTAACAGACCCTAAAGAAACAGTGAGTCGTATGCATTTTATTTGAGAGTTATTGAATGAGAATCTGTAAAAAAAACGAGTTACTATCTTTTTAGTTCGGGTCGTCACTTCATCTAAGCTAAGTGGTCGCAAACCGGCACATCAAATTAGCTGATCGCTAACCGACCTATCGAACCTACACCTACGGTTGGGGTAACTAAAAATCATACTCTGGTATCACTCGTGCTTTATGTTACGTCAATCAACGTCAACTGAATGTCGAGGTTTTGTGTTCCAAGCGAAGTAAAATTTATTCTTTAAATAGTGTTTTGTATTACTTCAAAACTTACAAATGAGAAGTTATATTTTTTGGATTTATTGCACGTCCTGGTGTTATTTTTGCACCCCTTAATCACGCAGGAGACCATATTTTCAGTGTTGGTTTTTGACAGTATGTGACAGCATCTCGACATGTACTGAATAGTTTTGGGCTTGGTTTTGGTTTGTGTATGTATGTGTGAGTGAACGTGTATTTACTTAGTGGGCTTGGTTTTTATGGCTAAATGGCATACATTGTCGTCTATTTGATAATAAAGTGAGGTCATGAACTCTGCGCCCAGAACATAGTAAAAGCAAAATTGACGCTCTTTTTGAACATTCGTAAAGACTATTTTCGTAAATTTTTTCGTTTTTTAACCATGCTATTAACGTGTCGATTGTCATAGAAAACACTGAAATTGAATATGTAAAAAACTTCGTATATTTGGGTAAACAACTTTCATTTAATCCAACAAACAACCTAGAAGAAATTGACCGAAGAATTAAGAAAACCTGGAATACGTTCTGGAGTATGAAAGAGGTTCTAAAAAGTCACCTCCCACTAAAATTGAAAAAGAAAGTGATAGACTCTTGCCTACTCCCTACTATGACTTACGGCAGCCAGACTTGGAAATATACTGAAGACGCAAAAAACAAAATTCAAAAATGCCAAAGAGCCGTGGAACGTAACATTATGAAAATAAAACTTAAGGATAAGATTAGACATAGAGACATTAGAGCAAAGACTAAAATAATAGACGCAATAGAATATAGCTTAAAGTCTAAATGGAAATGGGCAGGCCATGTGGCCAGAATGCACGCCGAGAGATGGACAAAGGTAGCCACAATGTGGAAAGGACCAGACGGCAAGCGCAGACAAGGTAAGCCCAACGCCAGATGGTCTGATGACCTTCAAAAAATTGAAACGGATTGGCCCAACACTGCACAAAATCGAACAAAATGGCATGAGCTGGAGGAGGCCTTTACCCGTAAGGGGTCCTAACCAAATTCTTATGGATTATATATTACATTTTATACATTTAGAAAAGTAAATAATAAAAATACTATCAAATAATTTTGTAATTAGATTTTAAGTTATGTTTTTTTTCACTTTGGTTATGGAATAAATGGGCTTTTTATTTTATTTATTATTATTTATATTAACGTGTCGGTGTCCCAAATGGGGACTTTATTCGCTTTGGGAGTTTTAATGGAAATAGCCTTTAAGACATGTTTAACTAGTGTTTGAGAGGCTAGATTAACCTGCATATTTGGGTTTGTTAAGGTGGCTATTGCAGACTTGTACACTAAAATCGTGGAATAAGAAAGGCCTTCTTTTTGATATAAATCTACTAAAAATTTTGAAAAATCTGCTGCTGACGGCTGACAAGGATCTACTTTATTTTGTAGTGTCCACGAACACCACCTATTCCAAGCAGGCCCGTACGTTTTTAAAGAGGATTTGCGCCAGCTAGAGAGTAATAGGTTCTTTTGTTCTTGTGACCAATTTTTTACGCTCTCCGTCCACCCCCACATTTCCATACTTCTAGGGTCATCTCTTGAACTTGAGGCGGAGGCATGCCCGTGGTAGTATCTATCAGTACTTGATTCAGGGCGAATATTGTGAACGGAGGAGCTAGTGACCGATTTTTGAGGTAGGGCCTCCAAAATACTTTCGGCCAGCGGGGGGCTACGATTAAGTATGTCCCTACTGCTGTATTCAAGTGAGTTAACACCTGAGGCATCAGAAATGGCGGCGGGAATAGCCAAGCTAGGTGATAGCACCATGTTCGACAGAATGCGTTGTGAAACTGGGCTTTGTGATCTGTCGCGTCCAGTGATACATAATTGGAGACTTCGTGAGCCGTCGCTGACGCGAATAGGTCTACTAACGGTGTGCCCCACTTCGAGAATATTTTCTGTCTTACGGGGGGTAGGAGATGCCATTCGGGAGCGGCCGACAGGCGAGAGAGGCGGACAGGCGAGAGAGGCGATCTGCAGTTGAACCTCCCGCAGTTGAAATTCCCATCTATTTACAAAATTCTTTAACTGCCCCGCTCGAAAATTGTCAGAACTTTCTCTTTTGATTAAAGTCCCTGCGCGGGATATTCTGGCCTGCATGCCTACCTTGGCTGCGGGCACTGTGCTGATAGGAATAGGGACCCTGAGGTCTTGGCCCTGTGCTCCGCTGGCGCGGGAGCTTTGCTTGAGCACTCGCAATAGCTCTTGTTGGACGAAAGGAATCGCGCCAACTGGTGGGTAGAAAATTATAATTGCCTTGCGCAGGCATAGGTAAAAAAGCTCTCGGCATATTCATAAATATGCTAGATGGATCATATGTACCCTGCGCGGGTACTTTATGAGCATAGCTCGAATGGTTAGAGCGTGCTTGCGCAGCAGGTTTACTTTGAGTAGGCGGTCGAGCCGGCCAAAACAATTTAGAGACTCCCCCCTGTTTTTCAATGGGTGCTGTTAAAGAATCTTTTTGGAAAAGAAATTGTGGGCTAGGCGGGATCTTTCGTAAGGATTCTTTGAAGAATTTGTCCTTAACTGAGCGGAGAATACTATCCCGCCTCTGTTGTATGAGGTCAGCACGGTGACCACATGCTAATTGCAGAGCGTCATTGGAGATTTTCTGAAAACTACCCTCCATAAAAAGTTCTTTGACCTTATTTTGCAAAGCCTGAGGGGATAGGTCTGTGGCGGTGCTAGACCAGGTTATCAAAGCTGCGAAAGCAGATTCAGCTGCCTCACCTTACTTAATTAAAGCTTGTGTAATAGCTGCGAAGCCGCGCTCAATAATACTCAAATTTGGAAATTTATCATAAGGTTTTAACTTATAAGGTCGACGTGAGCGGGCGAGGATTTCGGAACCGACGGTTCTTTCAAAACCGTATTAAACGCAAACTTTAACGTTGACGCATCATCGTTAGCAACCGGGACTTCGGTTTCCTCGGCCTCGTATAACTCGCCGCTCACGTTGCCCTCTATTTCGTCCTCTAGATTGAGAGAGGGGGTACCCATAGATTGTAACAGATTACCGATACAATTTCTGATTTCGCTAACCTGGTTAGTTAATTGCTGTATAGCGTAGCTATGGCGCTGCCGCTTTCGTTTGGGTCCAGACTTCGTCTTGGCCTTCCTTTTTCTCTTTGAAGGAGGTGGCCCAAGAGGCAGCGGTGGTTGGGAAGATGGGCCCGGAGTCGGCTCCAGTGGCGCTGTCGGAGTGGGTATCGCATCTTCATCCGTATCGGACGACGAGCTAGTAGATGATGTCCTAGATGTGTCCGACATGATAATTTTGCAAATTATCTGCAAAAAATTAAATAATATTAAAAACTATTTGGTTCGAACGGTAAGACCGTTAAATATTTGAACTATAACTAAATCAGCGTAACTTACAAGTTCTTGGAATTTGTCAACCGTACGTCTCGACAAACAAGACGCCAATAACGATAGGGCGCACTCCGGCTCCAGCCATTGCAGCGCCCCCCTGGTGGCAGTAAGTGGAAACTAATGGAGGGGGAAAATGGAGTAGGGTATTGACCAATCAGCAACCGTCACGTCATAGCAAACAGTATCGCCACTCTCAAATATATAATTTAGGCTTCGAATAACGGTACAGAAGCTTAATAGTAGATTAAAAAATTCGCTATAGTCATAAAACACGTCTTTAAAAGCTTCTTAATTCTAGATTTGAATCTACCGGCGGAAGCTGCATTTCTGATGGTGTCAGACAAGCTATATAGACTGTCTAAGGCTGTAGACAGACTTTCCCGACTTCGCTAGTCTGTGTCGCTCAGCCACCAGCCCGTCTCCAATCTCCATGCTTGTTACTCCGTAAGGGATATCTGGAGTTTGTGCCCATGCATTTGAAGTGACCTATAGGTTCGTGAGTGAATATTGCCACTTGGTAAAACAGTATGCATGGTAGGGGCAGAATTAGGAACTCCAGAAGGAGCTCCCGTGCCGGAGCATCAGCCAGTTTAACTTTAAACTCTCGCGTTTTATACACATTCCTAAAATATTTGTATACGTGTCTAACGCGAATTTTATATATTTAACTTAATTACCGACGTTTCGACACAGGTTGCACCGGACATTTTCGCGGCAGAAACTGTCGTGCCAGCAAGTTTTCAACGGAGATATGGATACACAACATTTAACTACCCCACAAACGTTTATAAAAATGTGAAGGGTAGAACTGAAAGAAGTTTCTACCCGCTATGCCACTAACTGTCTAGGACACGAAACACAACACAGTATCCGCGCACAGATCCGAAGATTTATCTATCGGCAACTTGGTACTGAATATAAAATCTCAGGATTTGACTAGTAAGTTTTTACCCACCAATTTTAATATTTAAGTTTGAGTACAATGCAGAGTATGTTATTTATCATTGTCATTGGCAAATATCTAGTCAAGTATGCGAATAAAAATATCGAAATTAAGGTATGATAATTGCCAATGGAATGAAAGAGCATTAGGCACTTAGGCAAGCAGTTAGGAAGAGACTGATGTCATTATAAAACCAAATGTCTACCGACTTCAAAATTAATAATAAAAAGGCCCGCAGACCACGGGCTCAGTTGACCAATATTTGTTTATGGGCTACATTGATACTGATCGCACAGCTAAGCCCGCATGCTCAGTCCACCACTATCTGCCATCTAAGGGTCAACTCTGTCCGCGGGCTTAGACACCCACTATTTACCGCTTAAGGGTCACGAGAACAATCAACTACTTTCTACATTTTCCTGTCATAAAGGGTGGCAAAGTGTTAGTTTTCAATAGTTGACATTATATATATACGGACAACTATGACTAAGACGAATGTAAACTAATGTATGTAACTGCGTTTAATTCAGTAAATAGAGACACCCTGCTGACAGAAATAAAACAGAATATTCCATCTGTTTATAACTATTTCTTCTTTCATATGCAGACCCGTCAAATCTTCCCCTTAGGTCGCATAGTCCGATTGACTAGTCCGATCAATCGGAATACAAATATATATTTTTTCCTGTTGGCTCGATTGATCGGACTATAAAGACTTCTCAAATCCTGTCAGTCCTACTATCGGAGTAATGGGATTTTAAAAGTTCGTCTAGTTCGATCGATCGAACCACAAGGTCGTTTTTTCTTCCTGTTGGATCGACTGATCGGACATAACCGTAGACTTGATATTTTGCTTAGTCCGGATGACACATAAAGGTTATCTAATCTTAACTCATTACTGGACACTGGCTTTTGATAAACTTTTCTATATTTTATTTTATGCGATGTCAGTTCATAATGTCAACATCTGATCAATGTCAATTTATTGAACCGGACGGACGGAAGATGGAGGAAATAATAGATCACAACAAAATTATATTCTTACGCCCGCATAGGTGGTTGCGTACTACTGAATAAAGCGCATCAATACCATAAAGCACAGATCACTGTAGCGTCTGCCTTAGAGTAAATATAAACTATTATCTAAGAATATGCGTATTATTTCAATATATAAAATTTACTAATTCTAATTCACACCAAAAACAGGCTAAATCCATGAGCGGTTTTTAGAGAATAAGGGCTCTTAAGACTATTTGTTAGATCTTTCCCTCGAAATAACTACTTCGTGGTTGTAAAATTCCCCTTAGGAGCAAAATGCACAAAACGCAAAATGTACACTACACGCAAAATGTAACTAATAGCAAAATGTACAATTCGCACAATGTACCCCAAGCATATTGTGAAATACGCGGAACGTCCACGAAGCAAAAAGTACATTCGCAAAATGCACATATCGGAAAATGTACACTACTCGCAAAATGCACATTACGCGAAACGTGCAGTACGCAATTAGCCGCACACGCAAAATGTACAAAAAGCGAGGATTGCGTGAAATATTTTCCATTAGTTAAATCCAAATAATGACTCATTCTTATTAAGGACTCGTTCCTTGTCTAAGTATATGAATTAATACTGGCACTTGAGAATATTACAATGCCAATGTCAAGATTAAATTCCGTTGACGCTGTCACCGTAATTCTACTGCGATTTCAGCATTGTTCAGCATAATGAATAATATTCCTGTTATACAAAAGAACCAAAAAGGTAACCCAACACTACTTCTTAATGGCTATCGCTACAACAGAAGAAATAAGCGTGAAAACGTGAATGATACTATTCTGTGGCAGTGCGTAAACAGAGGTATGTGTACTGCGTCGTTATCAACCGATTCAAGTTATAAAGTTTTACGGCAATCGGCACATGTTTGTGATCCTGATGAGGATGCTAATGAAATATTTATCATAATGAACAAAGTCAAGAAAGAAGCATGTGAACGTTTGGGTTCTGTTCATCAAATATTTGAGGACAATTTTTCTAATCTGCATCCAGCTACTGCACCAACCTTTGCTTCCAAAAGGGACGGTATTTACAGAGCAATCAAAAAATACTTAAACACGGAGAAATTGGTATTTCGACACCCAAATGATGTAATTATACCGGAATCATTATCCGAGGGATTTGTGGTGAATGATGATAATGGACGAAATGAAATAATAGTCTGTGCTACGGAAATATCCCGGGTGTTTATGGTGTCCCAAGAATCTGGCACCTATTTTGGTGATGCCACTTTCAAATGCGTTCCTAAGCCGTATTACCAATTATATTCCATCCATTTAGATATAGATTCAGATGAGCGTTGTACAAATATTGTTCCCGTGGCTTATGCCCTTATGACCAATAAAAACCAGGACAGCTACATGCGATTGTTTCGTATATTGAAAGAACAATTGGGGGTCGAGATAAAGAACTTCAAATGCGACTGGGAAATCGCACAAATAAATGCGTTTCGAGCAGTCTATCCACAAGCATTTTTTAGTGGATGTTTCCACCATTTCAACGCAGCAATTCATAAGAAAGCAAAAAAACTGAAAGTAAATTCAACGGGTTCGGAAAGAATGGCAATCCAAAAATGCTCAATTTTACAATTACTGCCGGTAAATCGCATTCCGGAAGGATGGTTTCAAATTTTAGAGTCTACTACAATTACACCAGCTGTAATCGCCTTTCAAAACTATTTCGAAAGAACATGGTATCCTAAATTCCATCCGAGTGCATTAAGCTGTGCGAATCAACGTCATCGCACCACGAACGCCGTGGAAGGGTGGCATCGCAGACTGCAAACTAAAATCCCAAAGAAAATTAGTTTGTTCGGCTTTTTTCAAAAATTGCGACAGGAGGCGAAGTTTGCTGAACGCAAAATTACAAGGAGTCTTTTTAAATCACCAACAAGAAACCGTAAACGCCGTGACACTGTCTTTGACAGAAAATACAAATCAACGTTACTGAAGCTTGAACGTAACGAAATAACCGTCAACGCATTTCTGACAAAAATGATTTATATTAGGCTAGCAGTCTAATATAAGTTGGTATTGTGTGGTATTGTTTATTTGTTTAAGCAAGAGGTAGTTAAAGCAACTTAATTAATTTATAACTGCAAGTTGATATTTGTTTAATGTAAGTAAAGGAGAACTTGTATTATTTAGTTTACATATTTAAGGAATTCAATGAAGTTGTAGCCCCTAGCTCAGTAAATAAAAGCATTCTAAGACAAAATGTTTTAATTAAGGGAACGAACTGCTTACTAGTTGGTGATCTATACACATCAGACTAGGTTACGCACAAGTGCCATAATTCAGGGAAAAGGATCCAACCCACACATGTATAGGTAATATTTGGGTTTGAAACCTTCTATCAAAAGCAAAAGTCACACATTTCAATTGTGATGTCTCGTGGATTGGATCCTTTTTCCTAAACTAAGTACATCAATAGAAAACGCCACACTTGAATAGCAGGCTTTTCAGTTTTTGTACATTTTGCGTGTGCGGCTAATTGCGTACTGCACGTTTCGCGTAATGTGCATTTTACGAGTAGTGTACATTTTCCGATATGTGCATTTTGCGAATGTACTTTTTGCTTCGTGGACGTTCCGCGTATTTCACAATATGCATGGGGTACATTGTGCGAATTGTACATTTTGCTATTAGTTACATTTTGCGTGTAGTGTACATTTTGCGTTTTGTGCATTTTGCTCCTAAGGGTAAAATTCCGCGCCGAAAGTGAGAAAACACTTAGAGATGTTGATAGATTACAAGCTGGCTATTACTGGCTGATTGAATATTACCATGAGAATGAAAACCAGGAGTATTAGAGACAGCCGTCGGGATAATAGGGATGTTGACACTATCAATCAAGTAAAGTGTAGTTCTATAGGTTTTGGAAATAACGTAAACAAACCGTTTTACCTTTATTACTCCCATAATCACCCACTTTTGAAGAATGAACACAGTCTTACCAACAATTTATAGGCATAATACTTGTATTTACAATAATTTACAATTATAACATCCGTAAATAGTTCATATTTCAGTAAAAATCAATTATATTTTTAATATTTGGTTATGTGTCAAATACTTGTCACGATTTTTTATTCATCGAGAAGCATAGAAATCTGTTTTGTCTTTGAAAACACTTCAATATTTAGTAATGGGAATGTCAGTCCCTTAAAATTAATTACTTTTAATTAAGAAACAAGTTTATTTTAATATTGATTAGTTTTCGGAACAGTTTTTATAATTTTAATTTTTAGTTTTGACGAATATTGCCATATCGAATAAATGATGTATATAATAAACACCCGGCTAAGTGCGTGACGTATAGGTCGATTCACAAGAGCTGGCGCGGAAAAATATATGAAACTGTCATTAATTTCATAGACCTTCAGCGCCAGCTCTTGTGAATCGACCTATACCACGCGCAAGGAGCACTAAGCATTTTCGCGCAAACTGTAGTTCGGCCGTATTGTAAATAACAAAATTTGCTATATGTTTTCGGTTCAATATTTTTTCCATGACCTCTGGAAACGAAGATATAGAATTACTTAAATACCCTGCAACAAAAACAAACTGCAAGCGCAAACTGTAGTTTCAAAAGACAAACATACACACACATAAACACGCCTATTGACAGAGCGGTAGGCAGAGATCAAGGATTTCCATTTGCTACAATCCTAACCTGACATACAACTTTCGCTTCATGAACTCTCAAAAAATTCTTCATGCACGCGCGCTGATTCAGGGTACTTTGACGTGACCTTTCTGCAGAAGATAAAAATTATCTACAAATTGAAAATTTCTACAATGTCAGTAATAGTTATATGAATGTTTAAGAGGGGCTTAGCTCTTATACTTTGTAAAATTTGAGACTTTCAAACCCTCGCATCGCAGAAAATGGAGTTTAAATATTGGCAAGACCGGTGGCACAACTTGGTGCAGTGCATGTCAGACCGTTCTTCATGCACGAGCACATGGTAGTCAGACACTGGGAGGAACAATTATAGGATACATTATCCGTGCAGGCTTTGGCGACGGGCTCGAGGGTCATAAGAATGGAAATATATATTGGTTTTGGTGAAGTCTCCACCCATATGACTCAGGTTCCATCACCACCGATCGGACATGATGAAAATTTATTTCTAAAATTCGCACTTCGTGATCTACATGCAGCATTACACATTTCGTGCGAATCGCGAGGCGAATAACGAACACGCATATGTAAACAGTGCGCTCGCTATTCGCCTCGCGATTTGCCTCGCAATTCGGGCGTTCGAGTTGGCAGCGGTTTTTCGGACGGGAATCAGAGTTAGTTAACTGTTTACATTGTTTGCTTTTCTATTGGCGCTTTCTATAAATAATTTTGTACGTTTTAATTTCTGTTTTATTTTTGTTACATGTTCATTTATTCGCAAATGTATTAAAAATGTCGTTCGATAAAAGAATCTCATCTCTTGACCAGATATCAACACTGATAGGGCTTAGTGGTCTTTTAGGCCCGATTTGCAGACCGTTATGTTCAAGGAGGATCATGCTTTCTTGACAGTGTTTAGTAACAAAATCTTTTACCCTTTTTCGATTTATATAAAACTAGCATTTGCCCGCGGCTTCGCCCGCGTACTAAACGAAATTTTTAACCGTCTACAAAAAACAGGTTCGTATGTTTGTCCACGATTATCTCGCGTTTGGCTGAACCGATTTAGATGCGGTCTCCAGAAAAGTAGTTGTTACATTCTGGGGGTTTCGGTACACGAAGTTTGGTGATTGTGATTCATTAACAGATGAACTGATGAAAAGTCAGTATACATTCTGAGAACCGGCAAACTGTTGAATTTAATTTGATTTTGGCAAAAATAAGGATCGAAAACTATTATCATACATTTCCGAGAGGCCGAAGGGGAAAGGGCCGATGAAATAAAAGCATGACTTAAATAGCCCTTAGTAAAAGTATCTGTGTACTACAGTAACACCAATAGGTCTGTAAACGACCAAGCAGCGCGCAGCGGTCATAAACTCTGGTCCTTTGAAGTACAGAAATACGGCTAATTCAATATCACGTGTAACATTTATTTTTCCTAAAATTAAATTTATTAGGTAGGTTATGCCAGTTCTCATTGCAGCATCCAAAAAGAAAATTTGGCCTCACTTCCATTTGCACTCCTTACTGTCAGTCCGTCTGTTACAACCAAGTTGCTTTTACTGGACCGATTGAATTGCAATTTGGCACAAACTATCAAAAATTTAGAGCGCTCGTGGCCGAGCGGCACCCACCTACCGCGTGCGGTGTGCGAGGTTAAGCATTGTGGGCGCAGGACAGTTCTTGTATAGGTGACCGCTTTGAGTGGTTACTAACTGACTCTCGTGCTTTGGAAGGCACGCTAAGCCGTTGATCGCGACTGCAATCGTTAAGCCAAGTTAGAGGCCTTCGAGTGGCTTGCGAACTTCTAACAGTCAAGTTGCCCACTCACTTGAGAAAGGGGGGTCGAAGTTGCACCACGTCAGTAGGGAGTACCCACCGTTACCCTACACGTGACCCCTGGGTGGTGCTAAAAGTGCAACAAAAACTGGCAACCGTACTTGTCTTCTCGAAAATCTCACGGTTCGTAAATAAATGCCATACGATTAAAATAAATCTAAAGGTTGATTTAAATGGAAAAAAATATTGGAACCTCTATGTCGTTTTTAATAGCAAATCCATAGAAACCCCACACGCCTATAGTAACCTTAAACTTTTTTGCATACAGGCATGTATGGAGTGCCATATTTTATCTCAGATTCGTATTAAGAGACCTCTCGGACGCTCAGATATAGATTTTGAACGAAATCGGGACGAAAAAACCGAAAATCAATATGGCCGCCACTTTCACAAATTTTACCTCGGATTCGTATTAAGAGACCTCTCGGACACTCAGATATCGATTTTGAACGAAATCGGGACGAAAATGAAGAAAATCAATTTGGCTGCCACTTTTTCCAAATTTTACCTCGGTTTCGTATTAGGGGACCTCTCGGACGCTCGGATATCGATTTTGAACGAAATCGGGACGGAAATGATAAAAATGAATACGGCTGCCACTATTTCTAAGTTTTACCTCGCATTTGTATTACGAGACCTCTCGGACGCTCAAATATCGATTTTAAACGAAATTGGGACGAAAAAAAGAAAATCAATATGCCTGCGACTTTTTCCAAATTTTACCTCGGAGTCGTATTAGGGAAGCTCTCGGACGCTCAGATATCGATTTTGAACGAAATCCGGACGAAAATGAATAAAAGCAATATGGCCGCCACTTTTTCCAAATTTTACCTCGAAGTCGTATTAGGGGACCTCTCGGACGCTCAGATATCGGGACGGAAATGAAGAAAATCAATATGGCTGTTACTTTATTCAAAGTTTAGGTACCTTGGATTCCTATTAAGAGTCCTCTGGGACGCTCAAATATCAATTTATGTTGAAATCGTATAGGACGGCACTGATTAATAGAACCAATTACAATACATTGAATCAAAAAAGGTCGTAACTTTATAGGGAACTCACGGCACTTCATGCACCTTTAGACCTTATAAGGAACTTACATGCCAAATTTGGTAACTCTCGAACCAGCAGTTTGGGCTGTGCGTTGATATGTCACTCACTCAGTCAGTCAGTTTCTTCTTGCAATTTGGCACCTATTTTTAAGTTTTCATGCCCGCAATATTAAATTTCAACATCAATGCCATTTTTGAAATTAACGACCCAAAAAGTCATAAAAATCACACCCATATTAATATTTAGTTAGACATTCCAACCCCCTCGGACCCCAACAGAGGGGATGGTATTTCACGTCCTCCACGTGGGATTTTAAAATCATTGTTGTTTTCGTAATCAGCGACCCGATAAACCATAGAAACAACACCCATATCGATTTTCAGAATTTGTGACCAGATTTCCCCTATTTAGGGGTTGATTTCTCAAAAAACCTGAAACACATGTTTACTCATTTATCGTTAGAAATACTCCTGTGAAGTTTCGAATAAAATAGTCCAATTAATCTTGTTTCCCCATACAAACTTCGGACCCCCATTTCACCCCTTTAGGGGTTGAATTTTGAAAAATCCTTTCTTAGTGCACCCCTAGACCTTATAAGGAACCTACGTGCTAAATTTGGAATCTCTAGGACCAGCGGTTTGGGCTGTGCGTTGATATGTCAGTCAGTCAGTTTCTTCTTTTATAAATTTAGATATCGTATTCTGTAACAAAATCTATGAGCCGTTGCTTTAAATTATTATTCATGTAGATTTCTTTATTGAAAGTTGACGCACACTCGGCTAAGGTCACCGCATGGACAAATTGCCTGCCACACCTTGGAGACACTTTTACATTTCCTTTATTTAATCGAGATCCAGAATAAATTGTCTGCTAGCAAAGTTGTACAGGGTCCAAAGATGCCAAAAATGCTGGCAGCGTTGCCACGCTGTATGGCGACAGATATTTGTTGGACCAGGTAAGAGCCGGAACGTGGGTCACCACCCCTGTCCGTCAAGCGCCGTCCCAAGTTTTTAATTATGTTCCTTGCCTCTGAACCCCAAGGCCCAGCCGTTTCGACGGTGACCGGAACAAAATCGTACGCTGGTTTTAAAGTGGCATATTTGCTGTGCTAAGCTTTAGCACCATTTTCGGCGGCCGCACCTGCTAATCTCATTGTGTGGGTAAGATGAGAAGGTGCAAAATACTCACGCAAGTTGCATCCCATAGCAGGCTGCGGCTTTTTCCCCAAGGAACCAACGTAAGACCGTCCGGTCTCTTGCCATCTGTACGGCTTAGTGCTTGGGGTTCCAGAATGCAAGGAACATAACGCCCTGCACACCGAAACACTTTAGGCCATGGTGCCCGTTCGCTTCGACCATTGTTCCATATATGCAGCGATGGGGCTCGGACAGCTTAGCTACGCCAATCCTCAATGAGTCGTTGTCAAGCAAGGTTCCCAAGTTAGGTGAAGGCAAGGCGTGCAGCCACGCACCACACTCAGGAACCCTGGCTGCTTTTAGACGGGCGACGGGCCACGTCTATCCTTAATGCGTCATTTAACAGGTGCAAATAAATGCCCATACAGGAGTGTCGTCCCAAAGCCTTTGTGACGCACGGTTCTCTGGTTGCGTTGCCTTTGGGAAGCGACTACTCATACAGAGCTTCCTCCACATACGGTCGACAGAAATAGCCACCATTAAAAGATAGTGACAAGATCTAGTATATGTATTTGTCTAAGATTCTGCATTGACTTCAATTAATTTTTGCGATTACCTGCCAATTTCTATGGTGAAATACTCGTATATAAACAAGATAAGGAAAAAAAACTTAATGAATTTGGCGAATCAATTACGAATCAGGCCTTATTGTACTAATAATGTGATAGGTTCTCGCTGGTGGTAACCCTAACGCTAAGGCCCCGCCCCCGAAGAGCGCGTTGGGTGAGAAAGAAAGAGAATAAGAGATGGTCACGTTTAGGCACGTTTGGCTACCTAAATAGGGGATTCGTTAACGGTGGGTGGTTTGGCTATTACTTGTTCTGTGGTGTAAGCGTAGTTATAGTTACCAGTGGGCGTACCACGAACCGAATTCGAATTATCTCCGTCTTTGTCGCACGAATTATCAAGTACAACAGAGAATTGCATGAAAATCGGCACAAGTTTTGGTCTCACAGCTTTTTTAAATGGGAAGATGTGTAAGTGTTGTAGCTTCATAATGTTCTTCTTCATTGAAATATTGTACTTAGCGTACTTATTCTTTCGGTTTTGTGATAATTAAATAGGTGCTCATTAAGTATTAAATAATGGAGCTTTATATCACAATCACATTTTGACTAGTTCATTAGATTTAATATTTTAATTCGCCGTTGGAATGTGGTGATACCATTCTTTATGTATAAATTCCTCATAAAAGTTAACAATGCATAATAGAAAGTAACAAATTGAATATAAAACTAAAGCTAACTACAACTCAAAAAACTTTTAACTAAAAATATCCGAAATAAACAGAATTTAATACAAATATAATTCCTAAAATAACCTGACGTCCTCTGATACCATAATTACTTCTGAAGAACTTTTTTTTACATACCACTTCGGTGGCGATCAAGCTGACAGCCCACCTGGGGCCTATACCACAAAACTTTACAAGCGTACAATTTGACAAAATTGTATAATTTCTATAGAAAAAGGTTGATTTATCATTTTTGAATATCTCACTGTTTATTATGGCGTCTATGTCTAAATTAATTCTTCACTTTCTTTCAAATCTTCTATCACGGAAGAATTGGCGAAAAGCATTAAATTCAATTGCCAGGATAATAATAGAGTCGTTCTGTTGATGTTCTTCGCTAAAGTTAATCTTTACGTTATTTTTATATTGCAATGCTCACATAAATATTATTTTTGCTAAGGTGGTCGTGCTATCCATTGCTCACAATTGTGGCAATGTTTTCCCATTCAGTGTTTGTTTCTGGAACAGATACACTTTTAGAATAGGAAATGCTCTCTTAACACATTATACTTATCAACAGGTAATATTAAAAAAGTGATGCTTACAATTTTTGGCATTTCTCCCTAAATCCACAAAATTTGAAACTTTCCTTTCAGGTATAATTGTGTGTCGGAAACTATTGAGAAACCTGATACTAATCTTATGCCCGAGATACAGGACGCTAGTTTTTCAAACCAAGATAGCAAAGCAAGCTAGTGTTTAAACTGGCTTATTTCTAAAATAACACTACTTAAAATTCAATATATAATTTGATACATAACACTTGTATACAATTTTTGTACATTATTGTATATGAATGATATTTAGTTACTAGTGGACGAAGCAAAATAGTTCATCTACCACTATGCTAGATGCATTTTTTTTAATCTTAATAAATAAAAGATGTATTTTTTAATCTAAATAAATAAATATTATCCTCCCGAGTCTGGAACACAAAGAAACTGAAGTGGTAATTTCAACCTTATTGCGTCCAAGTTTTATTTTATGTCCTTCGAGAGGTCTGCAGAGATAATCTTGGCCTACCGTAGACCGGGTGTAATTGATGAGCATATTTTGGCGGCATTTGCGTCTCTGTCGAATTCACTGTGGCACGTTGGACAAACTCCCCAGCGCAGTCGATGGTTCATATAGATTTTAAAAACACGCCCGTTTTCTTATTGCATTTAGAACACACCTGTAACGTATACGACTCGTCGACAATCTCGAGAGTAATGTTGCGTTTAGCACGCAGTCTTTTCAGCAGCGAATCGTGTCTAAATTTGCGTCCTGAAAATGTCGCCGTGTTCATAAACTTGCTACCGGCACCATACTCTACCTCTACTTATACATAGGTGCCGGTAGCAAACTACAAGTGTATTTTCAACTCTCCCCCTCCGTCAAACACCTTTCTGATTATGCAATCCTCGCATGTACTTACTTGTCGGCACAGAGCCGTGTGAGTTTAGAGTGTGTCTCGTACGGCACTTTCAAACGAAACACGGTTACTTCTAGCACGTGGCTCGTGTTTTTCGACTAGACAGGAAACGTAAACGATTCTCGATGCTTTTGTATAGCAGTGAGCACCGGCGCCAACAGTTTGGTGCGTACGCGATCCCTCTTCCATTCCAACGTGTGAGAGACTGAGAGCGCACATATTTTCGAGTGATTCGTTTATAGGCGTATAGTTTCGATTCAACAGTGGCGAGGGGCAGTCGAGAGCCCGGATCAACTGCAATTATTCTCTCATAATCTCTTCGTTTTCGTTTAATAGTCTCTTTTGGAATGACGATCCACGCTCACACCGTCCGTTTAAATGCAGCATTCAATTTTTTTACATTTGTTCCTGAGATTTGGATATTTTGTATGAATCTAAGTATTTATCTATTTAATATATCGTCGTCTAGTACCCATAAGACAAGCCTTATTGAGCTAACCATGGGACTAGCTCAATAAGGCTTCGATTTGTGTAAAAATTGTCCCCTAATATTTATTTATTTTTGAAAGACTCCGTGCCTGAATGCTTTTTTATAGTACACATTGCGTCTGAATTTGTATGAACGTTTAATGGCAACTTAAGAGCTGAATGTGCAGTCGGTTCGCCACCAAGCAGAGTTGCTGCAATGCCTGATGAAGCAAATGCGAACCATATAGTTCTGGGATCGAATGCGTGCAAGCATCAGTGCGATGAAAATGTTTTGCCATTACCGCATGGTGCGTCCAAAAAAGAAGCCGGATTGATGTGTTCCATGTGTTGCGATTGACATATTAGTTTGGTCGTATACTTTTGTTCAGCTTTGAGCTTTTGCTAATTATTTACAACGAAAGAAATAAAACTGTTGTTCGCGTTGCACGTCGCTGTTAATGATGTCTGTTGTGATGGCATACCAAAGTGAAACGGTGGGGGTGGCACATCTGAAATGAGAATATAAAAATCCGCAACATTTATCAACGCTTCGTCAGGTAATATATACTTTCGGCGTAAAGTCAATATGGGGATCACAGAACAAATTGGGATCTTTATAGCGGCCCAAATGTGATGCAAGATGACTTCGCTCGTGGAGTTCTTATATTTGTCCCAAGTAATAGGAGCTATAGGGACAGGATACATGTCGTCAATAATTTAGCAAATAATTAGCGATTATGAGAGGAACTCAGTACTGCATCATCAAGTGTAAGATCCCAATGATTGACATCTTCTAGCAAATATAATTTGCGGCACATGAACAATGCATTTCATTCCATATATTTTTCAACTTCGACATAACTATGAGTAGGAATATTCTTTTTTGTGCTTTAGCCCAAAGAATTCGAAGCATATGGTGTGTACTTTCCCTTCTGATTCTCCATCAAAT
The DNA here is from genome assembly GCA_905163555.1 of Notocelia uddmanniana. Taxonomy (NCBI): domain Eukaryota; kingdom Metazoa; phylum Arthropoda; class Insecta; order Lepidoptera; family Tortricidae; genus Notocelia; species Notocelia uddmanniana. Next base: position 61,123,520 of record LR991052.1, read on the forward strand.
AGTCTGTGTAACTCTTGCCGTCTTAATTCTCATCCTTTTACTAGTGTCTCTTCCGTCATGTTTGTGGTTAAGATGACCAGTGCACCAGATTCAGTCTTCTTATAATTTTCCATCGCCTTATTATAAGTGCACTGCGGCGTCGCCTGCACCAGTTGTGGGTGGAGAAGGTTTCTGGAGAGTACCTTCGACTTCTTCAAGAGCACCCTCCGTTCCATCTTGCAGAACATCCTTTGACTAATTTTGCGGAGCGGATCCATCACCTGATGGAATTAGTGGAGCGCAGTTCTTACAGAAATTAAGCAAGAAACCAGAAGTAACTACTACCACTGGCGTTGAAAGTGACAAGCACAGTCAACTTATCTTTTTCGCTTCCTTGTTTCACGTTGTAGAGATTTCGGAATTCTTTAGGCACTAGAACGTTCCCCGTTAAGAGTCCCCCTGTATGCTCGACCGAACTCGATTCTCCATACAAACGTAGTTTCGTTCTCATTTTAAAACGCCACGCTGAAATAACATGGATCTTTGTAAACACAATGAGATCCGCCATATCCATGTAGTTTCTGTTGCTAGAAATTGGAATAGAAAAAAATACATCGAGTTCTTAGAGTTTTTAGGTCTTGTATGAAAACCTTAATAATCGTTGTATTTTTTCTCCATTACGAGTATAATATCAAGCAACAGAAACTAATTTCCGACCTAAATATACCGGATCCCACTGTGTATACAAAGTTTCAATATACTAGCATGCCATTTTAAAATGAGAGCGAAGCTACGTTTGTATGGAGAACCGAGCTTACTGCGTACTCTTAACTCCACTTGTCCGGGCACTAATCAGGTGGCATGTTTTTAATACTGCCCGTGGCGGGCAAAATCTACATCTCTCCTCTACGAGTACAATACGCACGGTGCATATATATACGCTTTTCCACTGGCGTTGAAAGTGACAAGCACAGTCAATTTATCTTTTTACACGACTGCCAAAAGATGGGAGTGTAATGTTTTTAGCTTCTATGTTTCATGTGGCTTTAGATTTCAAAATTCTTTTGGCCTTAGAACTTTCTCTGTTTAAAATGAACAATTACTCCCATGTACTTAATTCCAAAAGTAATTGATTACGCCCTACTATACACATTTCTAATCTACACTACGCACGGTGGACATACTCGTACTTTTCCACTGGCGTTGAAAGTGACAAGCAATCAATTTATCTTTTATGATTCCTTGTTTCACGTGTTAGAGATTTTGAAATTCTTTAGGCCCTACAACATTCCCCGTTTTTGGATAAAATGAACAATTAATTCCGTGTAGTTAAATCCAAAGTAATTGATTACGCTGGACTCTGTTGGTCGGTAACAAATTAAAAGAAGACTTCAACTCTCATGCCTCCTAACTCTGACTTGTCCGGGCACCAATCAGGTGGCATGCTTTCTATGATTGCCCGTGGCGGGCGAAAAGTACATTTCTAATCTACACTACGTACGGTGGACATACTTTTCTACTGGTGTTGAAAGTGACAAGCACAGCCAATTTATCTTTTACGCTTCCTTGTTTCACGTGTTAGAGATTTCAAAATTCTTTAGGCCCTATAATATAACATTCCCCGTTTTTAGATAAAATGAACAATGTCTTCCGTGTAATTAAGCCATTTATTCTACTACAAGTTAACTAATTACATTCTAATAACATAAATAATATATTTAAAAAAACATCTTATACAACTAATTAAACTAACTTAAAAAATTAATAAAATATTAAGATAAAATTAAATGTAAATTATAAACATAAAACAGCTTCCAGCTCTCCTTGTTGTGGCATAGATCACAGCGTCCGCTAGCGGCATTACCCTGTAACGCCCCCCCGCTCCCCCTTGTGTATTTTTAATTAAATGTATAATTTTGACGATGTGATTTTATTAAACTAACTACAACTTAAACTAGAAATGGCCAACGTGAATCGTCTAGGGTAGAACCCAATAATGTTATGAACCGTAAAACCCAAATTCTTTTATGTGAATACTTGTCAGGTTCTGGACTTGTCTTCCTAATAATTGAATACCAATTTTATATGATCCTTAAGAGATTTGCCATCCCTACAAGCTCTATGTACCTAGCTTCCGAATAGCTCACATCCTGTTATGTATTGCTTATTTACAGATTCGTATAAAAATAATCAATTTTATTGATTGGTGTAAGGTAGGGCTCCTCCAGCCGCCCTAGGGATTGCTATCCCCCTCCGGTACTAACCAGAGACCCGTGGCTCTCGACCTTAGACATGGACAAGCCCCCGCCAATCTTTTATTTCACTATGCGGAGTGTAAGACAATTTCGTCCAAATGACCTAAGTTACTTTAACAGGAGTACTCTGCTAGGCTTATCCGATCAATTCGTTCGGATGGCCTTTAGGAGCGCTCGGGATAAAATCAGTTTGTAAAAGAGACCAAACCATAAGAATATGGTTCTACCTAGCAAATGCATCTACTAGCGCTTCGGAAGACGCGCCGTATGATGAGGAGAATCGCCGCAAGGCCTCATCATCGGAAGCGGGCGAAATCCTGGTGATTCCTCGCCAGAATCTGGCCCTGACCCTGAACAACCTATTCTCCCTACTCCTCGTTCCCTAATACCTATGAACTACTCTGCCAGACCTTTAAATAAACTAAAAGAAGTGAACAGCTCGTCTCATTGGAAAGCTAAATTCAATGATCTGCTCAGCTTGTCACTAAATTAGCTTATGCTGAGTAAATGTTAATCATTTTGCTAGAAATCGCAACTCTAAAAGAAACCACCATTATCTATACCAAAAATAATAACTTTATCACAGCTAAGTATTCCCAAAACTCCAAAATTAACGGCAAACCTAAAATAATGATTAAACCCTACTTCCCAAATAAATGTGTGTGAAGCTACCCTACTGTTCCCCAGTAAACTCGTTAAACTGAAAGAGCATAAATCCCTTACCAAATTCAGCTCTTTTGACTGCGAATCGCTAACCTATGCAACGAAAGTTCAGTGGGCTAAACTGAGAATGGCAAAGCTATGGGCCCGTGTTGGATGTCTCCCCCCACTGCGCCCGCAGGCTAGGATACAGTGAGTAAGACGCCCTATTGTGTATATAAGATATATATATAAATATATTTAACAAGACCGTTCCTCAAATACTGAACAATTTCGACAAGCGAGGTATACACCTCTATGCTGAGACCCCATATTGGCAGCCATGTCTACGTTGTCAGCTGGGCATTGAAGGAACGTAAGGGATTTGATTCGTCTCCATGTAGGTAAAAGGTAGACGCCAGACCACCCTTAGATCTGGTAACTAAAGACTCTGAACCCTGCTCGTTGGCACCGTTAGGCGAGCAAGACTCCTCAGGCAAACTGAAGCCTGGACAAGATTCTGGTCTTTTGGAATACTTAAAATAGCACAAACCCCCATAAAATATAAGATAAATTTGTCTAAGAATGATTTCTCATCATGAGGAGTAACTCCTCATAACGATGAACCACCCCTAGGACAGCAATTTCACCCACCAAATATTTACTATTACGTAGACCAGAGATCTTGACAGTCTGAGTGATGAATTCTAAGTGCTTTTAATACAAATTCGAGCCCCTTTTATACCCAAAATTGACAGAGACTCTTACGTCCTTTCGTCTACTCCAGCTATGGTAGAATTTCGAAATTTGAATTGGAATAATTGGAGTTCTAAATTTAAACTACAGCAGGTAGAATCGTCATTATGACCTCTTTTTGATTACGTTAAAGGCTTTTCCAACCAATGAAGTACTAGGGTCCCATAGCTCTCAGCTAGTGGAGTTCGAAATTTAAACTAGAACGGTTCTGTCTTGACCTATTTTGATCTTATTGAAGACTTTCCAACCATTGCAGTACTAGGGTTCCATAACTCTCAGCTAGTTTGATTCGAAATTTAAACTTAAAATATTTCTGTCTCGACCTATTTGGTTATATCGAAGACATTTCCAACCATAGAAGTACTAGGATTACATAAGTCCCAACTAGTGTAATTCGAAATTTAAACTAGGTTATTTTTAACAAGTAGTTTGAACCATCGACAAGATCTCCAGGGACTTTTCTAACCGTTAAAGTACTAGGATTACATAACTCTTCTACTGGTAGAATTCAAGTTTTGATATTAATCCAAAGTTTGTTAAACCTTTCGTGAATTCTGTGTTCCTTGGAAGAATGTCTACGATTTTATTTAATCCTTACGTTTGACATTCGCTAGTACTTTCAAAACTACTTTATTTTCACGAAGTTTAAAATAACTAATAACTTATTTTACGTTCCGTTATGCGTATAGTCTAATTGCGTTCCGTTACAGCTGCCCTCGATGAATTTTAAGGATGAGATCTCTCAGAACTCGTCTTTAAAAATCATCTCTTTATTGAAGTTGACCTACGAAATAACTTATATTGAGACTCGTAACTTAGTATATAGATAATGATCAAAGATAATCCTTTCCCCAAAATTAACCATTTGCCTGGAGTATCAGTTTGTGTAGCTGATAGATTTTAGTAATCTGATTTTGTAATATCAAACTGAATGTCTAGATCTGGCTGGGCATCTATCGATTCTGTTCACATTGTTCGAACGAGTGATATTCCAAAACCCCTCATGCGAATCGGGAAATTCCTTTTTGTAAGTACTAAGAGTTTCTTATCTCATTAATCTAAACTTGAACAAAATCACTACCTTTTCCCTTCCCTATGTGTGTTACAAACTTGTTCCTTACGCATTATCAGAATAATGGTTTTCCTTTGAATGTTTATTCAAGAACCTGATTAAATTAATTAATGCTTCATTTAATTTTAACTCCCTACTTATTGTGAACTCAATCTATTGAAAATCAATCCCTTCACCAAAAGTGATTTTAAATGTGGTGTATGTTTAAACCAACAGGTTAGGGTCTGCGACCATTTGGCAAAAGAGAGGGAATCACTAAACCTTAACAATAACTCATGACCACTTTTTCCTCATGCAAACCTGCTTTGTCAGAGGAACCAGATTGTGAATCCGGTCAGTCCTAATGACACAACTAAGAGTTTTTACCCCAAGGCTATGTCTACATTGTTCAGACGGCGCCTATAGGAAACATTGTCCTTCCTATAGATAAATCCCGCTTAGTCACCCCATACAAAACAGTTAAGCCTTTGGTATAAGTACTATAGAGTTCAATCATTAGAATTAAAGCTCGATCCACTCGCGATCACCAAACAACCCTGACCATCCCCATTGGCGTATGTAACACTTGAACAAGATAACCGACTAGTTCCTTTACACTTTACAAGATATTATTTATTGTTCGTTAATGACTTTTACTCCATTGAATAAATATTGAGTATTTGATCGTATAAGTTTTTTTTTGAAAATCATAACTCAATAACTTTTATGTTACGCTTTTCTTTTATATATAATTATCAATCACTAAATTGTGTGTATCAAGATGAATATTCCTTAATCATTACTATTCCATGAAACAAAATTAACACTTTTGCTCATTTTACTTAACAAAGTTTATTCAAATACAATAAAACCAATGTTATGAATTGTGGTTGTTGGTCATTGTATTATTAATAAGATGTTTCGGTTATCCCATCCAAAGTGAGGTGTGTATAACCATTGAAATTAGCTTTAAAACCAAGTAGAGTCTGTGCCCACACAGTAAGTCTCAAATGACCTTGCCATATTATGACTTTAACCTAGCACATATTACTGTGGTAGCACAACGTGTATTCATTTGAAGGGATCAACTACCAATAGATCTAGGTTGTACTATAACTCTAGTCCATCCGGAAGAGACTCCTTCAAACCTTCCAATATCACTTCCATAGGCTACCTTGTTTTCAACCTCTTGTGCCGAATCATCCTTCACCTACACACCCGTACAATCTAATCATTCCTTTATTCTAATCTCCAACGCTCAGTCTCTACCGGACAAGCTAAACTTTCTTAAGTACAACCGCAACACAAATGTTGCTCTTCCCTTAACATTCCATGGATAATTCTACATTTAAAATGGCAGAACCCCTTTTGAGCCTTAAATCAAATGTTATTCCCTGCCCTCCACTTTAACAACTCTAATGTAATAAGGTGCCTGACCGATTAGAGAAACTACTTAGTAAAAGATACTCTTTTAAACCAAATGTTATAATCCTGCCCTCCGTTTTAACAATTCTAATTTTCTTAAGTCTTTGACTAAAGCCAAAAGTATTGTAACATCTGCAAATCTTAACCTTGGTTTTGTCGATAGTCCAAAATAATTAAAAGTTTGAAATCTTTACCCCTGATTTAGCCTAAAACGAGTATAATGACGATTTTCGGTAAAAAAACGTGTTTTAAATCTCTAAATTTGCAATTATTATTAAATTTGAAACTCTTTGTCTCTTTATTATTCGGAATCGAGTGTGATTGCAAAATTTTTTCCTCAAAAAGAAAAAAGATTTTATGTTTCAAAACTCAATTTAAATATAAGAACTGAATTTCCTACTCTCATACTAGTTGGAAACGAGTATAATGACGAATTTTCCAAAAAAAAAGTTTCTTATTTTTACCTCTAAATTCAAAATAAATTTAAAATTTGATATTCTTACCCTCATATTAGTGGGAAACGAGTATAGTGACGATTTTCCCAAAAAAAAGTTTTATGCCACCAAATTTTAAATAAATGCGAAATTTGAATTTCTTAACATCATATTAGTGGAAAACGAGTATAATGACGAATTTTCCCAAAAAAGTTTTATATCTCTAAATTCATAATAAATGTGAAATTTGAATTTCTTAGGTACCCTCATATTAATGGGAAACGAGTATAATGACGATTTTCCCAAAAAAAAAGTTTTATGCCACCAAATTTTAAATAAATGCGAAATTTGAATTTCTTAACATCATATTAGTGGAAAACGAGTATAATGACGAATTTTCCCAAAAAAGTTTTATATCTCTAAATTCAAAATAAATGTGAAATTTGAATTTCTTAACATCATATTAGTGGAAAACGAGTATAATGACGAATTTCCAAAAAAAAATTTTTATATCTCTAAATTCAAAATAAATAAGAGATTGGAATTCCTAACCCTTATAAACAGAAAACGAGTATAATGACGATTTACCCAAAAAAAAAGTTTTATATCCCTAAATTCAAAATAAATGCGAAATTTTAATTTCTTACCCTTATATTAGTGGAAAACGAGTATAATGAAGATTTTCCCAAAAAAGTTTTATATCTCTAAATTCAAAATAAATACGAAATTTTAATTTCTTACCCTTATATTAGTGGAAAACGAGTATAATGAAGATTTTCCCAAAAAAAAGTTTTTTTTTTTATATAATTCGAGTATAATAGTCCTTTTTTTTTTACCAATTAAAAATTCTTGAATTTCAATATTTTTAAAATAAAATTCTCTTAACTGTACACCTGTAATAAATGAGAAGCAAAAATGTATTCTATAAATGACTATACGACCTTCTAGGCAAAATTAATTTCAAATTTCGTCTCTCCTATCTTCCATACGACAGAAAGAGACAGACGAATTCATGATCGGACACGTCTCTTCCCACTAATTCCGTCTTGTTGACTTTATATTTCATCGTAACTAAACTCCTTGCTACATGTTTACAAACTAAATAAAACTGTACGTCAAACCTTTGCCCACCTAGCATGATAATTATATCATATCAGTTTTTATGGTCACGCTAACTTTACTAGTTTTAATGAAATTGTACGGAAATTATACAATACACAGTAGAATAAATCGTCTGTTATAACGATACGCTATGTCAAAATAAATTACGTCTAGTTCTAACGTGTATATATGCAGGTTACTCAGATTCTTAATTTATTAATATTTTAGAAAAATATTCACAAGTGAATCGAAATCTCCACATAAATGAACTGAATCTGAATGATCTAAATGATTAACAAACAAAAGGAACAAATACAAATCTGTTCCCAGTTGTCTTTAATAGATTGGCATCACTTTATATTTTCAGCTAATTTAATATTAGTTAAATAACATAGAACATATGAATTCGTATAACACGCGGTAAGACAACACACTTTTGGCAACATTTTACAAAGTTTCGCGTTGAAGATTAATTTTACGTTGCTACACTAACATGGTACATAAAATCTCCGATGCACATAAATTTATGTTGCTTTTATGTCAGTGCTTACATTCGACCAGAATGTCCATGCTAGTCGTGCAAGAAACAAAAATAACAAATCATGTCTGCTTTTTTCGTTGATTTCAAATAAATTACAAATTGCATATTGTTGAAAGGAAAAGTGGAGTTAGATGATTTAATTTAAAAAGAACCGTTTTGTATAAACGCCAGTTTGTCCGGAACATTATTTTAAGAAGAAAAGCAAAGGAGGAAATCGGAAAAATTATCAAAATTTTCATATACCAAAATTTGGACTTAAATCGGAAACTATCTGCTATGAGACAACTGCGACACTGATTACAAGTGAGTTTGATTAAATTTCTTTATTTTAGTTTTAATTCGAAGGTATCGGAGCGTTACTCAATGACATAATTACCTCCTCTTTCCCTCTTTCCTCCGAGATGGAAACCTCTTCGAATGCTTACTATATTCAAGTATTCCAGTTTACCAATATATTCAACGTTCCTACGTAATATTGATTTCACACCTATGAATCTCACTCCATATACAGTGTGTAAATGTAATAAAAACAAATCATTAAAAGATAGTAAGTATTTTTCTCGTATTGTTTAGCCCAGTCGATAATGACATCTCTTGCGAACCCGGAGGTCTTGGGTTCGAATCCCGACAAGGTTTCTTGTTAAAATGACGCATATTCCGGATCGTTACAGCCAAACATAATAACGTGTTCCTCGAATATCAGAATGTCAATCCCACAATGTCTAAAACTTGAATTGACTTACGCTTATTTATTAAATTACCGTATTCTTAAATTGACTAATTCATTTAGACTATCGCGTTTTGATAAATTTTCAATTCTACCATTTCTCGAAATATACAATTTGGATTTATGACATTTTATTGTATTGAAAATAAGTAAATTTTGGAATTTAGGCATATTGGAAGTAAGCCAATTTGATATTTAGTAAAGCATGTAAAAGGCCATTATAATATTTGGCCGTATCGATCCAGAAACGATGAACAAAGCTTTTGTTACAGGAACATAGAAATCTTCTTAATGTTCAAATGTCTATCTTCTGTTGCTTATCTTTGTAACGGACTTATTGCTGTATGTAACTCCTCTCACAATCATTCTATCCCTTCAGACAAGCATGTTGAAGAATTAAATCTTAAAAGGCTCTGGTCTTCATTGTATCTGTTTCGACAATTCTTCAGCTAATTTGTTAACTGGAACCATAATTTATATTCTTCCTACTGGGTGTCTCATTTTCTCGCATTTGTTGTGTTCTGCAATACTAAATAGTTATTTAATTTTGACGTGATAACCTCTTTAAAATCGTTTTAGTCGGGTGACATGTTCAGAAACTTGTGTCACACCAAAACCTCACGAGCGCGATCGCAGGTATAAGTGAAGTGCAAGTGAAGTAAGACGTTATCACGTAAACATCTCGATCGTAAACCTACTTTATTTAGAAATAAATTTTATATAATTCGTCATTGTTTGTTCCCAGAGGTAATAGTATACAGACATATTTCCGAACTGCCCTCCAATTTTCATACTAAATTCCCATCTTATAAATTTAGTCGAACCTACACCTACCCTACCTGGCCTACAACTGCCCTCCAATTTTTATACTTAATTCTCATCTTATTATTATTATTATTTTTTTAGCTGATCCCAAATGAAGATTACCCTTGCCTACAACTAGATGAAGAAATGAAAAGACGAAAATCCAGAACCTTAACAAGATCACACTCCGTTCACACAGCAACAAAATGTAGCCAAGAGGCTACTTTTTTATACTAATCTACTTTTATCCTGGTAACAGCCTATTAATATCCTGGTAACAACCTATGTTTATCCTATATTTATCCTGGTCACGGCACCAAAATGTAACGCCCCCCCGCTCCCCCTTGTGTATTTTTAATTAAATGTATAATTTTGACGATGTGATTTTATTAAACTAACTACAACTTAAACTAGAAATGGCCAACGTGAATCGTCTAGGGTAGAACCCAATAATGTTATGAACCGTAAAACCCAAATTCTTTTATGTGAATACTTGTCAGGTTCTGGACTTGTCTTCCTAATAATTGAATACCAATTTTATATGATCCTTAAGAGATTTGCCATCCCTACAAGCTCTATGTACCTAGCTTCCGAATAGCTCACATCCTGTTATGTATTGCTTATTTACAGATTCGTATAAAAATAATCAATTTTATTGATTGGTGTAAGGTAGGGCTCCTCCAGCCGCCCTAGGGATTGCTATCCCCCTCCGGTACTAACCAGAGACCCGTGGCTCTCGACCTTAGACATGGACAAGCCCCCGCCAATCTTTTATTTCACTATGCGGAGTGTAAGACAATTTCGTCCAAATGACCTAAGTTACTTTAACAGGAGTACTCTGCTAGGCTTATCCGATCAATTCGTTCGGATGGCCTTTAGGAGCGCTCGGGATAAAATCAGTTTGTAAAAGAGACCAAACCATAAGAATATGGTTCTACCTAGCAAATGCATCTACTAGCGCTTCGGAAGACGCGCCGTATGATGAGGAGAATCGCCGCAAGGCCTCATCATCGGAAGCGGGCGAAATCCTGGTGATTCCTCGCCAGAATCTGGCCCTGACCCTGAACAACCTATTCTCCCTACTCCTCGTTCCCTAATACCTATGAACTACTCTGCCAGACCTTTAAATAAACTAAAAGAAGTGAACAGCTCGTCTCATTGGAAAGCTAAATTCAATGATCTGCTCAGCTTGTCACTAAATTAGCTTATGCTGAGTAAATGTTAATCATTTTGCTAGAAATCGCAACTCTAAAAGAAACCACCATTATCTATACCAAAAATAATAACTTTATCACAGCTAAGTATTCCCAAAACTCCAAAATTAACGGCAAACCTAAAATAATGATTAAACCCTACTTCCCAAATAAATGTGTGTGAAGCTACCCTACTGTTCCCCAGTAAACTCGTTAAACTGAAAGAGCATAAATCCCTTACCAAATTCAGCTCTTTTGACTGCGAATCGCTAACCTATGCAACGAAAGTTCAGTGGGCTAAACTGAGAATGGCAAAGCTATGGGCCCGTGTTGGATGTCTCCCCCCACTGCGCCCGCAGGCTAGGATACAGTGAGTAAGACGCCCTATTGTGTATATAAGATATATATATAAATATATTTAACAAGACCGTTCCTCAAATACTGAACAATTTCGACAAGCGAGGTATACACCTCTATGCTGAGACCCCATATTGGCAGCCATGTCTACGTTGTCAGCTGGGCATTGAAGGAACGTAAGGGATTTGATTCGTCTCCATGTAGGTAAAAGGTAGACGCCAGACCACCCTTAGATCTGGTAACTAAAGACTCTGAACCCTGCTCGTTGGCACCGTTAGGCGAGCAAGACTCCTCAGGCAAACTGAAGCCTGGACAAGATTCTGGTCTTTTGGAATACTTAAAATAGCACAAACCCCCATAAAATATAAGATAAATTTGTCTAAGAATGATTTCTCATCATGAGGAGTAACTCCTCATAACGATGAACCACCCCTAGGACAGCAATTTCACCCACCAAATATTTACTATTACGTAGACCAGAGATCTTGACAGTCTGAGTGATGAATTCTAAGTGCTTTTAATACAAATTCGAGCCCCTTTTATACCCAAAATTGACAGAGACTCTTACGTCCTTTCGTCTACTCCAGCTATGGTAGAATTTCGAAATTTGAATTGGAATAATTGGAGTTCTAAATTTAAACTACAGCAGGTAGAATCGTCATTATGACCTCTTTTTGATTACGTTAAAGGCTTTTCCAACCAATGAAGTACTAGGGTCCCATAGCTCTCAGCTAGTGGAGTTCGAAATTTAAACTAGAACGGTTCTGTCTTGACCTATTTTGATCTTATTGAAGACTTTCCAACCATTGCAGTACTAGGGTTCCATAACTCTCAGCTAGTTTGATTCGAAATTTAAACTTAAAATATTTCTGTCTCGACCTATTTGGTTATATCGAAGACATTTCCAACCATAGAAGTACTAGGATTACATAAGTCCCAACTAGTGTAATTCGAAATTTAAACTAGGTTATTTTTAACAAGTAGTTTGAACCATCGACAAGATCTCCAGGGACTTTTCTAACCGTTAAAGTACTAGGATTACATAACTCTTCTACTGGTAGAATTCAAGTTTTGATATTAATCCAAAGTTTGTTAAACCTTTCGTGAATTCTGTGTTCCTTGGAAGAATGTCTACGATTTTATTTAATCCTTACGTTTGACATTCGCTAGTACTTTCAAAACTACTTTATTTTCACGAAGTTTAAAATAACTAATAACTTATTTTACGTTCCGTTATGCGTATAGTCTAATTGCGTTCCGTTACAACCCCTTTGGATCGCAAGAGCGATCCGTTGGCAGAAGTATCCACCTGCCCTGCCCTGCGATCCCCCGATGCGTTAATCAGCCGAGACGACAAAACCTTTATAAAGTTTTTCATGTCGGCTGACCAGGGACCCAAGGTTTCTACCGCAAGCGCCGCAAATTCGTAATCTTTCATTAAAGATGAATATTTGCGACGCTTGAGGGTTTGGGCCTGATCTGCCGCAGCGCCGTCTGGGCGCTTGCCATCGTCTCTCACCATACTAGTTGGTTCTAGGATAGACGGCACCGAGGCGGTGGCAAGCGACCAACGTACCTGGTAATTTATAGTGCTATGGCGGTAAAAGCGGCCGGCGCTCTTGTAGCCGACCCGGGTATGTCCTAAAGCTACGACCAAGACCACCGGGGGATGGGCAGCAGCATTCCTGGAGTGCGGTGGAGATACTGCGATCGCCAACCCGCATGCCAAGCGTGGCGATTATGGCATATACCGCCCGTGAATTTGGGGGAGGCCTGTGTCCAGTGGACGTGTTTGGGCTGATGTGGTGGTGGTGGTGGCTCTTGTAGCAAGACAGGCCATGCCATCCTAGCTGATCCACAGCTTTACCACACACGCAGGTGTGGGGAACACATATTCTGGCTCCGAGTCTGAGGCAGATCGCTACCCTCCAGCAGTTCGGTTCTAGGACAGTGCCGTTCCGTGTAATTAATTCCAGAAGTAATGGATTACGCTCAACTCTGTTGGTAGATAACAAATTCAAAGAAGACTTCACCCCTCATGCGTCCTAACTCCGACTTGTCCGGGCACTAATCAGGTGGCTTTCTATTACTGCCCATGGCGGGTGAAATCTGTAGGGAAACACTACGCACGGTTGACATACTTTTCCACTGGCATTATTTATTCTCTATTTTGCAGACCAATACATGTTAATTTAAGGATACTGAAGTGCTGAATTAAAGTTAATCCCCAAAAAACTTTGAGTTTTTAGACTGTAAGACCAAGTGTTTTTCCTTATAGCAAAATATGGGTCCTATTTGTACAATCGACCACGACGACGATACACTGCATCAACTCTCTTCTTTCAGGCTCAAAAACCTGTGCGGACTATTTATCCTGCTGATTCTCATTATTCTCCTGATTGTCAATAAGCACGCCACTGCGTAAGTTGTCAATGACCGTCCTCTAGCTCAACGACTTCCTCGAACACGTCTTGATCCTCTGCCACGTCCGCGACCGCGTGTACGAGGGATTGCAGAACCATCGGATAATGCTGGCAAAGGAACTGTATAATCCATGTTCATGGTATCTGCTACGGCATCATCGGAGTCCGTGCTGTCTGTATCAGAATCGTTCACAGGAACTTTTTCAGGGTCGAGATGTGTACAGTTCATATACAGTCTTTGTACTCGAAAAAGTCGGTATTTCGTGTTCGTATGTAGGAAACTCGGCTCGTTTGTTATCAAAAATATCTTCAAAGATTTTTGGTATAGGGTCAAAATTTTGGCACACCTCTTTCTTACATTCATCCATTGCTGCGCTGATAATATTTTGCACTCTTATTATAGGTACGGAAATGTACGGATAGTACACCTGAGATGATTGATTCTTGATAGTTGATTGCAGATTTGATTGAAACACTGATGGCGTTGTATGATTTTATTGATAACCAAGGTAAAATGTATAAGTACTAGCTAGGAGCACGTATAAACGTAGACTGATTCATAGGTGGCGTAATCGCCGATACATCGATTTATTAAAACCTCATATTTAATGCTGACACGCGAAGTGTGCGATAATTGGATCGTACATATTCCCGGCCAGGAGATGAGAATTGATGAGAGATGCTGCTAATTATTTTACACACTCAAAATAGCAAATGATAGTAATTACAAAACTTAACATATGATATTAAAATTACGAAAATTATTTGATGGTCGTAAATCCTCTAAACATTGAGTAACTAGTTGCGTTGTTAAGAGCAGTTGCAGCGACGAGGTAATTTTGTCTCTCCAGCTGGTTGTTCGACCTCGCTTTGTTCGGCCGCCGATGGAAGAGAGCTTCGCGATGTAATTGACATTGCGGTAGGTCTACGTCCGGCCCCCGCAGGAGCCGCCAACGGAGCCGTGAATCGCGCTACGAGTCGTCGTCGCCGGACGCAGCGGCGGATATGCAGCGCTGCTATCACAGCTACTACGCCCATGACCGCGTAGATCGCCGTGTAATGATGAACGTCTTGATAGTTGATTCCATCTGATAGCCTATCTCTTTCTTCATGTGTTCGATCTGGTCCTTGGTGACCTTCAAATGTTTGTTATCCACTTCCTGGTCTCTCGCTTCGTCTTAGAGGACTGGTACTTGAGTCTTGCACTCGCTGGTAAGTTTTTTTGAGGAAATATAGTGAAAGCACCTCCGTTTAGTACGCAGTCTGTTTGCAAGGTAATTATCCCCGCCTTACTAAGATACTCCGCAGTTACGTCCTGTCCGCATATGATTCTCGCGGTACATACGTCACAACAAATATAGGTATGTACTCATAGCGCTTATTTCCGTCTAGAACTGGGGTAAGTCGTTGTTGATATTTTCGCATGGAAGGGTCAAGTCTTTTGGCAACTGACCGGATATGATATTCAACTCATCTTTCAATTGTTGTGGTGTTAATAGATGCACGTTGAATTTTCCGTAAATGACGTTAGTGATGGTATCCAATAAAGTATCTTGGATTCCTTTCAGGTTGAATAATATACTGTTTGTGATGATCGATGACACAGTAAATTCATTTGTCTGTATTGATTCTTGAATTTTGCTACCTTGTTTGTTTATACTTTTCTCGATGTTGTTTATATGTTGATTGAAGGTTTTATGTTGATGTTGCACTGAATTTTCGACTCTTTTGAGTTGGTTATACCCGGCCTCTATAACTGAAGTTTGATTTCTCCACAATCGAGCCAAGTTTTTCTCATTGGTTCTGGTTAATTCAATGTCCCTTTGATATTGTTTTGCGAAATCATCGTCGAGTACGCCGAATAGGCTGTGAGCAATGGTGCCGATGCCATTGATAAGGCCTCCTTTTTTTTTAAGTTGTTCGGAGCGTTGACCGAGTAACATGCTGTCGTAGTATTTTAGTTCCGAGTAGGCGTGACCTAGTTGTGTTAATACGATATTACATTGTTGTTGATTTTCTAAGGCACGACATATTGATTCCAAGTGATTGATATATTTTGAAAACAGTTCAGAGCCTTCCCAGTAGGGGTTGATGTCGTAGTATACCACGATTTTCCACTCATCCGGGCTAGCTTCATGTTTGTTATTTTGTCGAAGTAAATGCCTTGACCGTCTTTGAAACGTGATACGTTATGATTATGAGTGCATTGCGCCGCTGATATAAATAACATTAATAGCATGAAGGCCATTGTTATAAAATTAATTATTTTGCCCTTAGCAGGTTGTGTCTGTCTTCTGGTTCTTGTGATGTAACCTTCGAATCCTTCTTCTGTTCTTCTGCTTGATTAGTTGAGGATTCTTCTTTTTCTGTTACAGGAAGGACTGACAGTTTGATAATGGGTCTTTTGATGACTCCGTTTATTGTCTTGACTGATGCGACGCGTACGAAGCCGTCCTTGCCTGGGTGTACATCTAATACTCACCCCAGAGCCCATTTACCGGCGGGCAAGTTTGTGTCATGAATAATCACGACGTCGTTGACCTTTATGTTTGATTTTGGTTGCGTCCATTTAGAACGTGATTGCAGTTAACACAAGTACTCGCTTTGCCACCTTTTCCAAATGTCCTGGAATATTTTCTGTGTTAAGCGCCAGCGTGTTCGCTCGTCCCTTTCAGTATCAATAATATGCAGTGTCGGGCCGCGTCCCAAAAAATGTGATGGACAGAGGTAGCCCACGTCGTCAGGGAGCGAGGACGCTCAGCGCGCACAGTGGACGTGCGTTTAAACTACCTTCTATCTGTGCTAATAGGGTTGTGAATTCTTCGAACGTGAGATGTTGGTCGCCTAGCACTCTGCGAAGATGATATTTGAGACTTTTCACGGCAGCTTCCCACAATCCCCCGGCGCTGGGCCAAGAGGGTGCGTTAAAGTGCCAGCTGATATCCATGTCACTGATGGCGCTGAAAAATGATTCATATAACGTGCCCTTGATCTCTTCGTATTCTCGCTTGATTGCTTTATTGGCACAAACGAAATTAGTTCCATTGTCACTGAAGATAGGACGCGGTGCTCCACGGCGGGCTGCCATCCTCCGAAGAGCTGCTAGAAAGGCTTCCGAACTTAGATCTGAGACTAGCTCCAAGTGAACTGCCTTTCGTCGTCTTGATACCGCGACCCCTGTTTGCCTTTACAGTGTGTGTTACTTTTTCCATTAACGTAGATAAAAGTTGAGCTGCGCAGAATTCCAGACGTGGCAAAGTGATATTTTTCTTCGTTGGCACGAGTCTTGTTTTAGCTGCTACTAGTACCGGCGGTGGCGATGAATTACTGTCACTTTCTCCTGGGGTGATAACTCGACAGTAAATAGCGCATGCGTATGCTTTAGTGGATGAGTACCCATGAAGTTCAATATTTTGATTTTTGCCGCTATTTAGCCATCGCGGTATCGTGATATCTTTGATGTGTTGTAGATCTTGATAGATTGAGTCCCATTCTTTTTTGATGTTATCTGGTACTTTTTTTGATGTTATCGTTCATTTGATACGACATTTTGAAACAGTAGCTTTAGCTTTGTTGTTACAGGTGAAGGCCACCCTAATGGGTCAAATACCTTTGCTATGTTTGATAATAGCTCTCTTTTTGTCATTTTCTTACTTAAAATGATCTTCCTGTGGGTGCCAGCAAAGTCCCAACGTTTTCGTAGTTTCCTGATCTCTGAACTCGAAAGTTTGATGTAAGTTTTCAGATTTGCTGACTTCTTGTAGTAGCTCCGGCTTATTTGATGCCCATTTACGAAGATTGAAGCCCCCTGATTTCAGTAAAATGATAAGATCGGCCTGCTAGCTGCTTTAGCGTCATCATTGCTTGAAATGGGGCAGAACGGGTCCCATAACTTGGAGTGGTTAGAGCGTATTCCCGTAGTGGTTGATGCTGGCCATCTCTCCAAATGATTTTCTGATATTTTTGGTCTTGAATGTTTACCATGATTAGTCTACACATTTTTTCGATATCTGAGAGCATCCCGACCTTATACTGTCTCCACTTGATAATGAGTGATAATAAGTCCTTTTGTAAATTAGGTCCGCTGTACATGGTGTCATTAAGACTGATCCCATTTGAGGTCTTCGCAGATGCAACCAGACAACACGGAGAGAAGTTGTTGAAGATTCCGGCCGCTGGACGCAAAAATGTGGCAAAAAGCACTCTGTTGAAGTAATTTAGATAAAGGGTAGACCATCTGATTCATCTGTGCATTCACGCATGTGTCCCAACACTTTTTGTACTCCCTTTCGATGGTTTGGTTCTTTATAAACTTATTTTCGAGTGGTTTGAATTATGCTATAGCTATATTCTTTGAGTATCCCAAAGCGTTTTCCACCTCAGGCTTCAGAGGTAGACTAACGACCACAGATCATATAGACGCCGCAAACGCGCTCAATAGTATGGAAACCGAGCGTGTCAATTTTTACGTGCCTACTATGACGTCACGTAAGCAATTTAGTGATGTCCAATACTACCGCCGCGTTAAACCAATTCAAAGGCGCTGCCGTTGGTTTAGTACTCAGTAGGCCTTTGCGGTGAGAGGACATACGCAGCCCGCCCGCTTTAGTTTACGTTCTGCTTTTTACTTCAAAATTCAAGTAATTAACCTATGAATTTACGTTAATACGTCTGTTTTAAGCATACAAAATGTTCCGTAATAATAAATCGAAATTTTTATGATTGATTTTCTATCGATGATTTTATCGATCATACATCGAGTTTATAGACGGACAATGAGAAAGTGATTCAAAGATTACTAGTAGCTCTGTGAGTTGTAGACATCGCAATTTAGTTGTTTTTTTTTTAATTTTAAAATTTCCAAAAACTGACACGACAAAGAAATTCTATATAAATATCGAAACTGCTCACAAATTATCACGAGAATCGGTTGAGAAATGTGAACATCCGGATAGACAGACAGGCATACGACATAATTATTTGTCAAAAGCTGAAACGGAGACGCTTCGCTTGCTCGTTCAACAAGTTAGAGATTTATTTTACACGATTGCCCAAAAGAAGGATTGCAGTGTTTCCAGGGGTGGTTTACTACCGTGACGTCATCGCGCCGCGCAAAGTACATGCGTGAAAATGAGTTTCGTGTTGTTGTACCTGTGGTTTAAAATCTCCCAACAGGTTTCATAGTTTTCTGAGCTGATGTTGAGATGTTGAATAAGTTTTTCGGCTTCACCTCTGACCTTTTTCTTTCAAAATTCAATCTTCTGTGCGCTAGACATAGAGTGGTTATAATGTATGGATTCGTTAAATAAATCTTTAAAGGAAGCCCATTGTTGATAGTTTCCACTGAACGGCGGTATGACTGGGGTTGATTTCTCCCTATGATTTATGGACCCTATCTTATTTTTTGATAGGGTCCATATTATCCGATTTTGTGATGTCCTGGAATTTCTTCTCATATTAGTAGAAAGTTTGGTTATATACTTCATCGTCTTCGAGGAGTTCACTGTCGATATCCCAATGGAGAGAGTCGATAGTTGTCCAACAACAACAACAAAGGCTTTGGTCTTGTCATAGCTATCTTCGGCGAAGTAGGTGGAATCCTTATTTCCGTGTGCCATTAACTTTTCATGATTGATCTGAAATTCATGCCGGAATCCGTGGAGGCCCCTCAGTTGGTTATTGACATTAGACACAGTTCGACGACTTTTTCCATCTTTTTTTTATAATTTTCATATAACCTGTTCATGTTTAACATAAGCTGATTCTGTTAATTGATAATCATCTCTATTTCCTGGATCGTACTCATCTTGAGTTATAGATGCTCAAAAAATTGATTAATTAATAAAAACTGATTGATAAGGTTGTGGCCACTGATATTGATTTTTGCTCTTGATAAAATTACCTTGGGTTTCTTAATTTTAACTTGATGATTTTTGTTGCTTCAGCTGATGATTTGAGGAGTTCCAAGACGCACTCCGTCCCCTCTGATTTTGTTTGATAGTAGACGTCTCTTGATTTGATAGCGAACTGATAAATGTTCTCTTGATATAATGATGTATCCGGATTCTGTGTAACTTACTGCGCTTCAATTCACACGGTGAGACCCGCTTGTGGGAGGCCGATTGGACGAATATTACACACTTTCACTGATGATCCGGTTCGAAGGACCATAAGATGTAGGGATAGTACACCTGAGATGATTGATTCTTGATAGTTGATTGTAGATTTGATAGAAACACTGATGGCGTTGTATGATTTTATTGATAACCAAGGTAAAATGTATAAGTACTAGCTAGGAGCACGTATAAACGTAGTGGCGTAATCGCCGATACATCGATTTATTAAAACCTAACATATTTAATGCTGACACGCGAAATGTGCGATACTTGGATCGTACAGCAAATATGCCTCCTTTCTTTTATTACCGATTCGTTTGTATTCAATGCTATCGATGTATTGCTCTCTTTTTGATTACAATAACGTCAATTTGTTGTCTTTGATTTTTTATTCTCCCTGCAATACTTGTATCGATAACCCTTGTGTATACGTAATAAAACGGGTTTACCTTTATTTCTGTAATTCTACAAAACATACACAATAACATTTTGGTAACTAATAATATTAAAAATAAGCTATATGACTAACTTAAAAGTAACTTAGTATTCAAATATATATATTTAAAAAAAACTAATTGTGTGTAAATAATTCTAAAATTGGCCCCTGTAGCAAGGTACAAACTGTACCAAGTATGCTGGCATCGTTTCCTCGCTGAATCGCAATGATTATGCGTTAAGCGAGGAAGCTGTCAGGTCTCCTGTCCCCGGTCACGTCGATAAAACGTTTGGCCAAAAAACTAAAAGGGTCTCGACACCAAAAGGAACAAAGTGGTAGTTGGAGTCGGGACCTCTGTATTTGCGCCTTTTGGTTGCCCCGGCCGCCCCCGCCGCCGCGCCCGCTCTAATTACATTGCCGCTAAGATGGGAGGGAGCCATCGCGTCTACGCAGATCGCGTCCCACACTAGCACCCGTCCCATCCTCCACGGAATAAGGGATGACCCGTCCGGTCTCTTGGCATCGTCCCTAGCGATTCCGACTGGCTCTAGTACCGCCGGTACGTTCACGCTTTCAAGTTCCGCAGGATGACGTCGCTAAGCGCAGCGTGACGAGAAAAGCGGCCTGCGCTCCTTTGGCAAGACAGTCCGTGGTGTTCTAATTGGTCGATGTCGTGGCCACAGTGTCACCTATGGACAGAGCCCAACTGCTAGACGCAGTGTCTCCGGACCCAGTACCTGTATTAGGCGATGGGTACGCGCGCAGCCAGTGGCCAGCCTCCTCACTTCCTACAGCAGTCAGGCGAGCTTGATCGACTCCGTGGCTAGAATTTAAAAGCGAGGAGAAAGTTAATTTGGAAATTGTATCATTCCAGCTCCTCTGTGACTTGGGATTTTGCGGAACATTTTGGCCCGGGCGAGCAGACAACCAGGCGTTTCTATAATCGTCCAAACCCGCGATCTCAAGGTCTGAAGGGAAAGCCTTTTCCAATGAGATCGGACGAGCTGTGGACGGACGATAGGAACGCCGGTAGATAAACACTTTGCGCACTCCAAGCCCACCGTACCGGACGGGAAGGGATGCTTGACGCCAGGACTCTTCGCTGAGCATTAAATTTAGTATAATATCCAAAGTAGTTTTGACTCAAGAGTTAGTAAATATTGGTGATTCCAAACGGGGCTACAGCGCAGCATGTACGTTAATTTGGGGACGAAAAGGCAGAATTTTAGTATAACGAGGGCCGAATGGGGACTGATTTCTAGTAGACGATCGGCACAGTTTTGGAATTTTGAAACAGTATTTTTGATGTGGTTCGAAAAAGAATCGTCGAAAATTGGAGTCCCTAGGAGTCTGAGCGTATCTTTTGTCACAATTTTTATATTTAGAGTTAAATTATTGAAACGATATTTAATATTTGAGTGATTTAGGTTTGCACCGTGGATGTAGAGTTCATCTTTGTTATAATTTAGTTCCAAACCAATAGATTCAAATTTTGTTTTGAGGGCCGTCGTCTAGGTACCAAACGTTAGAACTTAAATTTTGTATGATTGGATTTATAGCCAATCTGAAAATAGCCGGCCCAAGGGGATCACCCTGCTGGCATCCGACTTCTGAGGAAAGCTCGTGGTTTCGGTACATTTTATTTATTTATTTTCAACCAACTTACATTCACATATTCGAAATTAAAGTGGTTTTTAAATTAATGTGGTATTTCGCAACTATGTTATTTCGGTCTTCGGTCACGAAGGGACTAATCAACATTCGTTGGTGACCAAAATTTAGACATTTTTATCGCATTGTATTTATTAGTGTTCTGAGCAATTCGTTCCATAAGCTCGGTCGGGATTTTGGTTTGGAACTTTGTGTAGGATCTGTGTAGGTTCTAACTGTAAATCAAATTTGTGCTCTGGAAAATGAGGAATAAAGGTGGTTATTTTTCTACCGACAGGCTGAAATTGGGAATAGGTAGGCGTTGGATCAGTTTGAGCAGTTTCAGCAGTTTGAACGGTTAGAGCAGTTATCTCATGTTGTGGGTTATCATCCAAAATATCCATCAACTCTTGTGTTGACAAACCTTGAATTTCCTCAAGTCTACCGTTGATATATCTCGCACTGTTATAGTTGAAGTTCTTATTTCCCTGCTCGTCTTCCCCGGATGTTCCTTTCTCCATTTGGAGCAGGATATCCTCCAATTTGAAGTTGTTGCAAAATATTGTACCAAGTTTTGTCTACTGGGGTGATTGTTCTTGTAGAAACTATTAGAATCAAAACTAATCTATAATATTACTTAAAATCTTGGTTTTTAAGATTAAATTCGGAAAAGAAGCTGTGGTTCGTAAAATGAGCCAAGAAACAGCAGTTTTCGGATACAAGAGAGTTTGTAGGTAGAGAGATTTTCTGGTAAATCAAACCTGCATATAGGTTGCAATGCTCCAGACTGGGGCAGCTCTATATCAAGTGATTTAAGTTGCCCTCGTCTAATGAACACAAGTCTCCCGAATTCGAAGCCACCTCAAATGGAAGTGAGTTTTGCAATGGTCCAGCCTCATGCGGATAATACACGAAGTTGGTATTTTACTCGAAGAATTCTTGAAAACCAGACTTTCAGGGGTAAATCGGCTTGGACCTTAGCATAGTTTGAGCCCGGCCATTTGCTACTAGATCGCCACCAGGAGTTCCACTTTCTAGGTCAAGGCTATTTCACAGCCTCTGGAATAGCACTGACTAACCGCTTCTTTTATCTTCAAGATTAAAGGATTATGTAATTTAGAAGTGAATGGGTTAGTTAACATAGCTACATTTTTTTTATTTAACTTAAAATATAAAATTACAGTAGGTATAAACTTTTTGTTCGCCAAGCTGTATATACAGTTTATTGGCGAGTATTGCGCTCTCTCGCACATTCTAAACTTAAACATACGAGTACTTATTTCCTATACCTTAACTAACTCATGCACTGCTACAAAAAAAGCTAAGTAGTGCGTGTACCAACGATGTTACGCTATACCATACAGAGGCCAGACTTACACTTCGAAGAACTATTACACTGGTTCTTCTAGTGCGAGATACCCACCAATAAGCGCAATGAGTAGCATACCTTATCTTGTTGAAAATGTTGGAATAAGGTTTGCGAGCGGCTAGTTGACCGTATCGCCGGTGGCACCCGCACCACCTGATAAAAATAATAATCTTGATTTATTCATAGCAGCTGAAGTTGATGGAAGGTTTGTGACCAGCCTGTGTTTGGCCGCAAATAAATCTTTGCGCACTGCATTGACGTATGCTCTGTTTGAGCGTCATACAATTTGCATACGAACCTGGAAGATTATGAATATTATGATAAAAATAAATAGGATTATGATTATTTTAACCAAGTCCACTGCAAGTATTCTAAAATAATAGACTAAGATTATGTGAATCGAAACATGGGACACATATATATAAGTGATCTACACAAACAACAACGCAAGTGGGCACAAACCATTCCAAATGAGCAATTACGTCCTCAGAAAGGGTTTCAAGAGGAGTAGATAAGCTTGCAAGCGGAAGATATTTCAGGGTACGCTTTCAATGTTTTAAAATAAGGCTTCTCGCCTTTTGAATTAAAATACGGTGACGTGTCACATGCAGTAGAGACATGAAAGCCGAGCAGTGGACATATTAGCGCCCAAATTGTTTGCGATGTTGTGTACTGCCACGTAGCAGGTTTATTACCCGACCCCGTTAGCAGCCATAGTTTTGTCAGGCCTTCTCTTTTTAGCTTTTCGAAATAGAATAAAAACAAAATCATGTCATCCGTATCCGAGGAACGCACCATAATACGCGTTGCTCCATGCTTTGCAATATCTTTGGCATACCAGACAAGACGACCATCAGCATCTTCCACGTGATCAGCTATTGTATCATGAACAACGGATCTCATTGCAGCGTCCGAAGCACATGGCCTAATTATCCTACCTTTTATCAGACGAGCTGTTAAAGGCCAGAATTACTAAAATTATTTAAGCAGCAATATCTTAGATGTTTTTTTTTTATTTATTTCTTGGCCATGGATACAAAGTCCTTCAGCCGGAATAATAGAGGTTACATACATATAACAATCCACTAAAAATAACATTAAGAGTTTTGTATCATATTCTAAATTCAGAATTAATAATCAACTTTACTAAAAATTTAACATACAGACAATATAAATGAATAATCTTTGTCATTTGAACACAAGTAATACAATATTTACATTAGAGCTTACTTTTGATAGCATAAGTTCAATAAATCAAATTTTTTCCACAGTATTTAAAATAAATTTAAATACAGGTATGAAATAGACTGGGTTTGATAGTAAATCCTGAACGAGGCGGGGAACACTTAACGAGTTTTCATCTGTAACATCACTGACGACACTGACAAGTAACAGTCTTTGGATGGAAAACGATTCACATTCAAATATGATGTGTTTTATATCAGCATTTTCCTTTGTACAATATTTACACTTATCGTCACTAATGATTTTCATCCTATAGAGATGTGCTGGAACCAAGCAATGATCAGAGCGCAGACGATTAATGCACGCTATAAACTTCCTGTTTATATAGAAAACTCCCGTGAGTTTGAGACATATTAAATATAATGAAACGGGTCACTCACGTCTTAAAGGTCGAATATCGCTCGACATGTTTCAGACCGGTTCGCGGTTCTTAATCATGACCGAACCGAACCCAACATCACCGAAGATCTATGGATTGCCAAAAATCCACAAGCCTAATTGGCCTTTGAGACCGATTGTCAGTCAGATTGACTCGCCAACATATAAGCTTGCCCAACATCTTTCATCAATACTCCAGGGATTCACGGGCAAGTCTGCAAATTATATAAAGGATTCGAGGCATTTCATTGGCCTGCTACAGGATATCCGGATATGTGAGGACGAACTTATGGTGAGTTTTGACGTGCCGTCTCTTTTCACGAATGTACCGGTAGAGGAAACAATTAAAATTATTTCAAACCTCGTGATGAATACTGATTTACCTACCGTGTATATGAGTGCGATTGAGTTCTGTCTGAAGAGCGGGTATTTGTTGTGGCATGGGGACTATTATCTTCAAGTGGATGGAGTGGCCATGGGTTCACCTATAGCTCCCGTTACATAGCCAATATCTTTATGGAGTGGTTTGAAGAACAAGCTTTGAATAGCGCACGAGTTACGCCTAGATATTGGTGGCGGTATGTAGATGACGTATTTGCTATTGTCCCGAAAGATTGCCTTTTGGAGTTTACGGAGCACCTGAATGGTGTACATCCTAAGGTCAAGTTCACGGTGGAGAAGGAGAGTGAAGGAAGATTGCCGTTCTTGGATGTTCTGGTCATGCGTAGACCTTGTGGGCAGCTACTTACCACAGTGTATCGTAAGCCAACACACACTGATCGGTACCTTAGGGCGGATTCACACCATCATCCAGGTCATTTATCTTCTGTACCGAGAACATTGATCGGTCGTGCCTTAAGTTTGTGTGACCCGCAGTTCGTAGATAGGGAACTTAGTCACGTAAAACGGGTGCTAGAGTGCAATGGGTACAACTGGAGGCAATGCAATAGGGTTGCGAACGTATCTCCTCGGCTCCAGCCGACCACGGCGGAAAGGCTTCCCTTATACTTGCCTTACCTGAAGGGTGTGACGGATAAAATCGGACACTTGTTACGCCGAAAATATTGCATCAAGACGATTTTCCGCCCACATATTCAGCTCAGGCAGCTGATGCGTTCACCGAAGGATAAGGAGCCCTTGAACACCCCTGGTGTTTACATGATTCCCTGCTCCTGTGGCAAGAATTACATAGGAGAGACAGGCCGGAACATTTCCACTAGATTGTCTGAACACATACGCAGTATAAAGAAACGTGATGCTCGGGGATCTGCAGTTGCGGAGCATTCACTGGATTGCTCCCGCACTTTGCGTGGTACAAAAAACTTTTCCCTCGCTAATACGGTTACCTTATCGAACCGAATATAATGTGATGGGCCCGAATCCAGTGAATGCTCCGCAACTGCAGATCCCCGAGCATCACGTTTCTTTATACTGCGTATGTGTTCAGACAATCTAGTGGAAATGTTCCGGCCTGTCTCTCCTATGTAATTCTTGATTGGTCGTTTTCCAAATTTTAATCGTGATTGTGGATGGGTTGTACCACCCAGCTGGAAAACAGTGTTGAATACTACGTCTGCGAAGAGTGTGGACGAGACTTTAGCATGTGACGTTGTGAGTGTTGTGTGTAGTTCGGCATTGAACAATTGTGAAGAAAACGAGGGTAGATTCTCGCCGCCGCCGCCTCCACTCGCGCCGAGCAACCGAGCGGACAGGGCACGGGCACGCAGTGCTAAGAAAACCGCCGCCGCGATAGGTGCTCATGATTAAGGACCGCGAACCGGTCTGAAACATGTCGAGCGATATTCGACCTTTAAGACGTGAGTGACCCGTTTCATTATATTTAATATTCCTGTTTATATATTTAAAGTTGTTATACCACGGTGCTGTTGGTAAGTTTTGCTGTAATTCTGCGTACCATTTTCCTTGTGTTTCTGTAGTAGTTTTCCAGTATTCCTTCCACAATCTCTTTGATATCATTTTAAAATGGTGGTGGTAGTCCGTAAAAGGAACTTTAAATGAATCTAATAAATCTACGTCGTGATCACGACGAGTCGCTTGGTCCACAACCTCATTGCCAACTATGCCACTGTGGGAAGGAACCCATACAAATTCCACATGCTTCCCTAACTTAAATATCATGTCCTTGACTCTATATACAATAAAGTTTTGTTTATATCCTAAGTTACAATTGCATAAGGTGGCTAGCACACTCATAGAGTCACTAACTATTAATATATTTACACTATTTACATTTGTATATACATATGTCAAAGCAGCTAATATCGCCCAACTTTCTGCGGTGAATATACTGCAAATATTTGGTAATTTATAGCATTTCGTTATTTTCAGGTGAGAATCATAGTATGCTGCCTTAACATGCTTACCTTTTGAACCATCCGTATACAAAGTATAGAAGTCAAGTTTTTCATTTAAAAGTTCTAAGAAATCAAACTTAGTTTTTACAAAATCTAAATGACACTTAATGTCAAGGTAACTAAGTAAAGTGTTTTATGGGCACTTGTAAATTGGCCACTTGTTACTGGTGTACATGTTTCTTGTCAGGTTTTTATATATGTCATTATGGTTGGAATTTCAGGCAATGAACCTGAAATCAAAGTAGTAGCTGAGATGCTGGATGTCTCAGCTGACTGTGTGATTCCTGGAGGGTGTATAACTTTACCTAAGACAACACCGTTGTCACAAGACAACTCCTTCAAACAAAATCTCTCAGCCAGCTGCAAACGCCGCAAGGACAATGGAGGTATACATTTTTCAATTTCCATAGTGTTAATAGGAGTGGTGCGCATAGCTCCACTTATCACTCTCAAACCCATATTCTGTATAACATCCAACTTTCTTAATAACTATAATCAAAGTGACTTCTGACTATGCTTTTGTATAACATGTTAAGAGTTTTTGGGTCAGAACCCCAGAATGTTCCAGCTAGGCTTCTCATTACATTTATGCTCTTCATGGCATTCTGACTTATATAGTTTATGTGCTTATCAAATTTTAGTTTATCATCTATAACAATACCTAAAAATTTATGTTGACTGACAATAGGAATTTGAATGTTATTATAACCTATGTTTACCGCAGACTGTGCAAATGGGTCTTTACTGAATATTAATACTTTACTTTTCTCTGAACTGATTTCTAATTTTAAAGTATTGCTATAATAATATTGTAGTTGATTTAATGCTGCATTCATATTATGAACAGCCAAGTTCAAGTTCTGATTTTCACTGTACAAAAGCAAGTCATCTGCAAATTGTAAGATTTTAACTTGGGATGTATTTACAAAATTAAGGATTTGAGATGTATATAAGTTGTATAATAGAGGTGACAATGTAGCGCCTTGCATTGTCCCTTTATTGACAATTCTAGGTCCATGTAGTTTATTATTAAATTTAACAAATAAGGTTCTCCACCATATCAGCCCTAGGACGTCCACTGCTGGACATAGGCCTCCCCCAATTTCATGGGGGGTAAATGCCATAATCGCCACGCTTGGCATGCGGGTTGGCGATCGCAGTATCTCCACCGCACTCTAGGAATGCTGCTGCCCATTCCCCGGTGGTCTTGGTCGTAGTTTTAGGACATACCCGGGTCCAGATAAGGTTCTATTGTGTAGAAAATCTAATATCCATTTTAAAGTTTTACTTGGTAAGCCCAATTCATGCAAAACATGAATCAGACTTTCAATGTTAACATTGTCAAAGGCTCCTTTAACATCTAAAAAAACTGTGACTGAGTTTTGCCTTTTTAAGATCAGCTATGAGAGATACAAAGCTTTCAGAGCAACTTCTTCCTTTTCTGAATCCAAATTGAATATCTGGTAACTTTTCATTAGAGTGTCTGAGTTTTGCCTTTTTAAGATCAGCTATGAGATATACACAGCTTTCAGAGCAACTTCTTCGTTTTCTGAATCCAAATTGAATATCTGGTAACTTTTCTTGTGTTTCAGCAAAGTAACAATGTTTAACATGTTTTCAAAAAGTTTACCTAAACATGATGATAAGGAAATAGGTCTATATGATGAAGGATTATTTACAGGTTTATTTGGCTTTAGGATGGGAATAACACATTGTGTTTTCCATGATGCCGGTACAACTAAACTGTTCCATAATATATTATAAACTTGTAATAGAATTTCTACCGCATTAGGATGTAATCTTTTAACTAACATGTATGGTATATTATCCAACCCAGGTGTTGTGTATTTCCTACTTTTTAGTGCTATATACAATTCATTCAATGTAAATGGCCTATTGAGAAAGGAGTTAGTTTGATTCTCAGGAGACTGATTCAATAAATCACTTAGGTTATTTGGATCAAACTGAGTGGAATCGGATATTTTATCTAAAAAACTTGGTACCCATTCATCATTTAGATATCTGTTATGAGATGAACCTATTCTTTTAAATCTTTTTATGTAACCCCATATTCTAGAAATAGGTGTCATTCTATTAAAACTACTGCACAAGTCATGCCAGGAATTAACACTTTGTTCTTTTAATGTTCTTTTCTTTTGAGCATCAGCCTTTTTGTAATTTATGAAGTTAGTAATGCTTGGTGATGTTCTGTACTTTATTAAAGCTTGTTTCGATTTATGAACAGCTTCATCACATGTTTCATTCCACCAAGGAGCAGTCTTTCTCATGACTTTCGGAGTTTGTTTTATTATATTATCATCTGTTTTGGAACTGTTTCTGATCGAATTTCATATAAAATGTTTACAAAATTGTTATACAAATTAAGTGGTTCTGTATTATTGATATCTAAATGAGAAAAACAGGTTTCTGACAAATCATAGTATTTAGACCAATCTGCTTTGCTATAAATATATTTTTCTTCTACAGGACGGATCTCATATATGAAAGGCTTCACATTTACTACCACCTGAGTTGGATAATGATAACTGCCCATAGGATCATCATGAACGCGCCATTCGCAAAGTGGGGCCAACGTGGGACTAACTAGAGCTAAATCAATCGCAGATGGATTTCTATTTGGATATGGAACAGTTGTCGCGCTACCATCATTATAAACACACATGTCAAATTCATCAATGAGATTGTATAAGGCGTTGCCTCTGTTATTATTTGAATGACATCCAAACAGTATAATATGGTGTGCATTAAAATCACCCATGATAATGCATGGCCTAGGGATTTCCAGTAGTACCTTTTTCATTTTAGTGGTGTCAAACCTGTTAACATTGGGAGGACAATATACACAAAGAATATTTAAAGTGCCTATAGATGTTTCTATTGATACACAGATATTTTGAATGGATTTATAGAAAGTTTGTTTTTATAATACTATATTGTAAATTTTGTTTAATTAATATGGCTACACCATTACGTGTATTTACTGAATTTTTATGTATAAAGTTATAAGGTGCAAAATTAGGAATAATACTTGTACTTTTGAGCCAGGTTTCATTTAACAAGCATATGTCAATATCATGCTCAGAAAGAAATGATTTTAATAAGGCCTTCTTGCTTTGTAAGCTTTGTATGTTAAACTGTGCTATGGTTAAATATGTATCCATTAATTAATTAAATAAATTTGCTAACAATATTTCCTTAATTCTTTTATTTGTAATTGAGCTATTTTCTTTGTCATTACCCAGAGTGATAAGGGACTTAACTATTGCATTGATTATTATATCATTGTTTGCAATTTGTTCCGCATTAAAAGGTGTAGGGTTACGACTCACAGGTTTCGGGATAGCCGGGAAGGTATCAGTAGATTGTATAACTGGTGCGGTACTCGCCACAGTGGCATAGGGTTGGTTCAAGTTGGTGTATTTCTTTTTCTTTTCCTCCATTTTCTGTTTCTTGATGGGACAGTCTCTCGATATTGCGAGGTGGTTCCCGCTACAGTGGATGCATACTATTTCCTCAACATCGCATTCCTTATATGAGTGTCGGCCGGCACAGGACGAACACATTTGCTCGCCTCTGCAGACCCTGGCCGAATGGTTGAATTTAAGGCATTTGTAACACTGCAGCAGGGGTACCTTATATCTGAACATATTCAAATATGCATATTGCAGCAATGCTGTTGTTGCAAATGTTATAGCGACTGTTCCCAAAGGGACGAGCTTTCCGTCGACTTTTCGCATAAATCGCTTGATTGAGATTATCTCAGCGTCACATGTTATGTTTTTATAAATTTCCTCGTTCTTTAATTCTTTAGGTACGTATCGAAGTACTCCCGTATTTTCTGTCAAGTTTGCTGGCACGAAGGCTTTGAGCTTATTACTGCCCAAGAAGTGATCCATTTTCAAAAAACTGTTAGCTGGCGCAGGCTTCTTGAATGTGATGCCAATTTTGTATGCATTCACCCTGTGAACGCCTACAATGCCCTTTACTTGTTCCGTGAAGAGTTTTGTTAGTGTAATAGGGTTTCTGTTACCCAACTTATCACTGTCCTGGGATTCACAATAAACTACACACTCCGTACTGTGATTTTCGGGAAATTGTAGTTTTTAATTCGGTTTTGTGTACATTTTATAGTCTGAAGCACTAGCGTCCAATTTTCGCTTCTTGGGTTCTTTGTCGCCGGGGGGCTCGCCCCCGGCGCTATTTTCACCCATTATTATTCACACTATATATATACTTTGTACAATTACTATATTTACATCAAAAATAAACAAATATACATAAAATAAAACAATTTACAAACAGGAGAAAATTTTCAAACGCCCGCTTAATTTGACTTCCCGCCAAAAAGTCCATCTTAGATGAGTTACATAAATGTTACCCGTTTTAAGATAAAGTCAACATTCTAGAATTTCACTTACAGGACTATTATTCACACGAATGAACAATAAATACGAGTATAAGATGCCTAATTGAAACATTCTCAGTGCGGTTAGCGATATTCTTTGATGATAGTAATTTAAGGTTTTTAGATCAGCGTCGTTGTTGGGACTATCGCTCTTTCGCATGTGTATCTTGCACTGCTTAACCCATAGACTCAAAACTCAGTTCGTTTTTCTATCACTAGCCCGCCTAAGGAGCATCTTTTTATTGTATATCTTTTTAAAGAGTCTGCAACGCGCTCTGGAGTCGAAGGCGTCCATAGGCTGCGGTGACCGCTTACCATCAGGTGGGCCATACGCTTGTTTGCCACCGACATGGTATGACAAAAAACAACTACTAAAGCATTAGCGTTAGAGTTGAAAGAATTCCATCAGTTTGCAGTTTGAAATGTTTGAGGTTCTCTTTCGTTATCAGTATTCATAGCTGTCAAAATATAATCCTCCTGTACTTTTGGTATTTCTATCCCCGACCTATTGCGGAGATTACGTATATATGGTCTCCGTTCCTCTTCTTCATGGATGGACGCATCGACAACAGGTTCTATCTCATGGTCTTCATCTTATAAATCTTCTCCATTCTCGTCGATTTCAACGGTGTTATAAGATTGTTCGTTTTCATTTGGTTCATCAAGATCTTCCATGTTGTCGATATAGTAGTCATTTTCAACGGTGTCATAAAATAACTTACGTTTGTTAGATCTGTGATCTGACAAGAGATTTGAGGAATTTTGGTCGTTATCGTAAAACATTTTCTTAAGAATACGATCATCTTTGGAAATAATTGTACTTTTCTTTGATGTAACCAAATGCCAGCAAACATTCCAGGTAAAGCGTCTGAAGAATTTTTTAGGATTTAGGCTTTCTTTAGGATTCGTCCTAAAGCACCAAATACGTAGACATAGTTTAAACATTTTTTTTCTTCCCACCCACCTTTCAAATGGTGTTTAGTTATCAATAATTTGCTTAATCATCCGGTTTAACATAATGGTTACGAATAATTAGCAGTATAAACCGCTTCTGCCCATAAACACATAGGGGCCTTTGATCCCAGCATCACGCATCCCGCTTTTTTAATTAGGCTTTATTTTCCTTTCCGCGATGCCATTTTGGTGAGCAGTGTATGGAGCTGATAATATTCCTAATTCCTTTGTACTCCATATATTTTGCAACACTTCGTTCTTATTTTCAATGAAATATACTCGGCAGTATCTATTGTAGTCATCGATAAAAGTTACAATGTTACCGTTGATGGAAGGTTGCTTAAATGGACCACATACGTCACTGTGGACGATTTCAAGGCGTCGAGTCGTACGTGAGCAAATTTAGTCCAATCAGGGATTCATTCTTTAAGGCGAGCTTCAAGGCTTTTTCTCTCATGTGTCCCATTTTGCAGTGCCATTGTTTAATATCTGTTGGCTCACGTTGTTTTTGGTCATCTTTGCATCCTGCACCATTAGTTTTATGTCGGCGAACATTTTTTTTTTTTCGTTTTCAGAACAAAAAGAAGATTAAAAGCACACAAACTTGCTAATTGCATCATTTGAAGTTATTATTCCTTCTGTAATTTAAATTTTCGCAAAACTTGATCCTTTTTTTTATTTATTAAAAAATAATACATAAATCTTGAGTAAGATAAAAGAAACAGAAAAACAGACCTATAGTTTTCTAAAAGTACGAGTTAAATAATTTTTAAGAAAAAAAAACCGACTTCAATGGGGGAGTCCGGTGAAAGATTATTATAAATCTTAGAAGGTGCACTCTTAGATTCCATACAATAAAATACAAAAATGGCTATAAGTATGTTTATAATGGTAGAAGACTAAGTACTCTCAATTCCTCATGAAATCATGGAAAAACCTTGCTTGCTTGACAAACAAAACGAAGATAACCAATCGCCAAACGTGAACTACGCGTCGTTGAAGAGTTCCGTTCTGATCATCATCAGCAGTTCCACTTCATCAAATGTCACTTTTATGAATGAAAATGCTTGATTAGTTCATGAAAATACTAAAATCAAATGTCACATTATTGTATGATAATGCTCGATTTGTTGATAAAAACACAAAAATCACTATATGTTTGCCATCCCATCATCAGAACTCGAGCACGACAAAAAATAATCGTGAAAATAGAACTTGCTTAACAAACGCAGCTAGGAGGACAAATCGCCAAACGTGAACTTTTCGTCGTTGAAGAGTTCTGTTCTGATCATCATCAGCAGTTCCACTTCATCAAATGTCACATTTTTGTATGAAAATGCTCGATTTGTTGATAAAAACACAAAAATCACTATATCTTTGCCTTTAAGATTTGACGAGTTCCCTCAATTCCTCATGGATCCCATCATCAAAAATCGAGCATGACAAAAATTAATCGTGAAAATAGAACTTGCTTAACAAAAGCAGCTAGGAGGACAAATCGCCAAACGTGAACTTTTCGTCGTTGAAGAGTTCTGTTCTGATCATCATCAGCAGTTCCACTTCATCAAATGTCACATTTTTGTATGAAAATGCTCGATTTGTTGATAAAAACACAAAAATCACTATATCTTTGCCTTTAAGATTTGACGAGTTCCCTCAATTCCTCATGGATCCCATCATCAAAAATCGAGCATGACAAAAATTAATCGTGAAAATAGAACTTGCTTAACAAACACAGCTAGGAGGACAAATCGCCAAACGTGAACTTTTCGTCGTTGAAGAGTTCTGTTCTGATCATCATCAGCAGTTCCACTTCATCAAATGTCACATTTTTGTATGATAATGCTCGATTTGTTGATAAAAACACAAAAATCACTATATGTTTGCCTTTAAGATTTGAGGAGTTCCCTCAATTCCTCATGGATCCCATCATCAGAACTCGAGCATGACAAAAATTAATCGTGATAATAGAACTTGCTTAACAAACACAGCTAGGAGGACAAATCGCCAAACGTGAACTTTTCGTCGTTGAAGAGTTCTGTTCTGATCATCATCAGCAGTTCCACTTCATCAAATGTCACATTTTTGTATGAAAATGCTCGATTTGTTGATAAAAACACAAAAATCACTATATCTTTGCCTTTAAGATTTGACGAGTTCCCTCAATTCCTCATGGATCCCATCATCAAAAATCGAGCATGACAAAAATTAATCGTGAAAATAGAACTTGCTTAACAAAAGCAGCTAGGAGGACAAATCGCCAAACGTGAACTTTTCGTCGTTGAAGAGTTCTGTTCTAATCATCATCAGCAGTTCCACTTCATCAAATGTCACAATTTTGTATAAAAATGCTAGATTTGTTGATAAAAACACAAAAATCAGTATATGTTTGCCTTTAAGATTTGAGGATTTCCCTCAATTCCTCATGGATCCCATCATCAGAAATCAAGCATGACAAAATTTAATCGTGAAAATAGAACTTGCTTAACAAACACAGCTAGGAGGACAAATCGCCAAACGTGAACTTTTCGTCGTTGAAGAGTTCTGTTCTGATCATCATCAGCAGTTCCACTTCATCAAATGTCACATTTTTGTATGATAATGCTCGATTTGTTGATAAAAACACAAAAATCACTATATGTTTGCCTTTAAGATTTGAGGAGTTCCCTCAATTCCTCATGGATCCCATCATCAGAACTCGAGCATGACAAAAATTAATCGTGATAATAGAACTTGCTTAACAAACACAGCTAGGAGGACAAATCGCCAAACGTGAACTTTTCGTCGTTGAAGAGTTCTGTTCTGATCATCATCAGCAGTTCCACTTCATCCAATGTCACATTTTTGGATGCAAATGCTTGACTTGTTGATAAAGACACAAAAATCACTATATGTTTGCCTTAAAGATTTGAGGAGTTCCTTCAATTCCTCATGGATCCCATCATCAGAACTGCCTTTTGACAAAAACGGGACCAACTTGGATATATATACATACAATCAAAAAAAGATTTTTTCAAATCGGTTAAGAAATGACGGAGTTATGGAGTAACAAACATTAAAAAAAAAAAAAAAAAAAAACATACAACCGAATTGATAACCTCTTCTTTTGAAATCTTGAAGTCGGTTAAAAATACGTTGCTAATATATTAAGTGTACTATGACAACATAGCAAACATGAACTGTTTTATAAGGTATTTTAACGTAATTTTATAAATTTATAAGACTTCAAGTGTGTACAGTAGCAGGTGTTTGATAAACTAGGAGAAAAACATGTCTGATTAAAGTGAGCAGAAATACTTAAACATTCATCTATTTTTCTGCAGTTCTTTTTACGCTAGTCGTAGAGTCTTTGATATATTATTAAGTTCAACGAAAGCTTCTTCGAAAAATTCATGTGCGATGCGCATCCACTGTCAAGTATCCAGCTTTGTTTTGCTTTTCCACAATTAAGTAGCATCTGTAGTGGTTTGTTTCGCTTTTGTTTGGTTTGCATGGACTGTTATTAGCTTTTCATTCTTCTTGCTGGTATTTTTACTTTTCAACCAGCATTTCGACGTGTATTTTTACAGATTTTGCACAACTTCTTTAGGGCTGCTGGAATTGCTTGTACCAGGTTCATCACGGCGACGAGGATCACTTTCTTCAATTATTTTTAGTTTTTTAAGATCTAGCAGCGAGATTTGAGTTTCGATTGCAGTTCCGAAATTTTCATAATCAGGAAGAATGCTGTATAATATCATTATAGAAAGTAGTTCACTGCAGATTTCTATGTCCATGTCTTTTAATTTATCGACTGTGTCCATCATTCTACTTTACTTTACTTTTTATCATTCTCTTCAGGTGTTCTCTTATATCATCGCCTGCTTCAAGTTTTGCTTAGATTAACTGTTTTGAAAGAGTAGCTTTCCTGGCGAAACCCTTGCTTGCATATTCAAATCTTTCGTATTCGTTCACTTGAGAGCCTTTCGACGCATAGTACCAAATTCGCAATGTGCCAACATACTCATATGACCAATTCCGCAAAACCCCAATTTCGTAAAGTACCAAGTTTGTAAAGTGATCAACTCGCAAAACACCAACTACGTTAGTTACCAAATCTGTAATTCGCATAGTACCAACTCGCATAGTACCAACTTTGCTAGTTACCAAAGCTGTAACACGCGGAGTAGAAACTTCGCTAGTGACACTTTGTGATCGTCAAAAATATCGTTACTCCCGGTAGTGTACAATCCAAATGGGTCAGTATGGTGAAGTCGGAAACTATGAGACATAGCAAGATCTGTTCTTAGGAACCATGACGTCGATTTTAGCAACAAAGAAAACTGCATTCATAATTAACAAAAAAAAGTCGAACGGGTTCGATTTCTGAGCTGAGCATAAGTTTTTTTTAAATGTATAAATGCAGTTTTCTTTGTTATTAAAATCGATGACATGGTTTCTAAGAACAGATCTTGCTATCTCTCATAGTTTCCGACTTCACCATACTGACCCATTTGGATTGTACACCCCGTATATCCGCATAAATGCCGCACGAGGTCGGTGCTTGATAATATCTGATTACTTATAAAACTTAAACTTATGTGAATACTCTCACAGGCATAAATATCTTTCCTCTCTGGAAGCAAATATATTTTTTGAACAATCTGGAGAGCTATAATTATTCAAATGAGTACACAGGATCTGTTTTCTAAATTTCAAATTTATTATAAAAAATTAATTTATCAATTAATGTAGAGCAGACGATGCAGTGACTTCAAGTAATTCCAGTACGCTTTTGTATATTTTGACGATATCGGCTGCATGCACTTCATTGAAGTCTGTGAGTGTTGAGCTGTCCACAACAGCCCTCCAGTCATCACTGTCCAGGTGCTCAATGCACACTCTCGAGTCCCGCGGAAGATAAAAGTTATATTTGCTTAAAACCATTGCTTTGTGCATCAATGGTATCGGCATTAGTTGCACCATGAAGCACCCGAAAACACATTTGTTTACGTCGCCTAAAGCTCTCTTTAACATTGGTCTGTCCTCTAAACGGGAACTAACATTATCTTCCATTATTTTTAATTGAATTATTTTAGCGAAGTATATTTATTACACTATATTATAATAATAACAATCGTTGACAAACGCTGACTGACGTGTCAACGACGATAAGAAAACTTGAAACCTCTATATGCACTTATAGGCAGTATGTAAATCCTCTACGTAATGGAAGAGTATTACTCACGTGTTACTGGCCACTTCATTAGACATTTATTATTTGATTTGAAGTCGTTATGAAAAACAGGGAATTGTCATAATTGCATATCTGTCGTCAATCATGGAGGAACCAAATAAAGTCATTTTTACGACAAATCAATTAAATAAACCGTGTTTAATATACGACAATCATCGGTATAATCTGCATTATCGGAATAAAGATAGTACTACCTGGAGATGTAAGAACCGACGACAAAATTGTAACGCTTCATTAACGTTGGACTCAGACGAAAATGTACTAAGAGTAAGTCAGCACATGTGCCTCCCTGATCCTGATAAATTAAAAGTATTTCTGGCAATGAACAAATGCAAAAAAGATGTCTGTGAAGACTTGTCCCCGATTCCGCAGATTCTGGAATCCACAATCAATAAACTTCGAGAGGCGAGATGTTTGGAGATTAATTTGCCTACAATTAAAGAGAAGCAAGACTCTATGTATCGAGCAAGAAGAGCATTTTTGGAAAATAATAGCACCACATTTAGTAATTTGAGTCAAATCGAAATTCCTGAGGTTATATCAAAAGACTTTTTGCTCTGCGATGACGGATCATCAGACAAGATTTTAGTTTTTTGTTCTAAAATTTCAAAACGTTTCACGAAACATTTCGGCTCTGGGACATTTTTTGGCGATGGCACATTTAAGTCGGCACCCAAACCATTCGCTCAACTGTACTCCATTCATATTGACCTGGATTCGGATGAGAATATTACTAATGTAGTCCCGATTGTATTTGCTCTACTACCAAACAAACAATTAGAAACATATATTCGCTTGTTTGAAATATTGAAATCCAAGTTGGGCATTACAATGAAAGAGTATAAGTGCGACTATGAATTAGCCGTTATAAAAGCAGTTCAAACAGTATTCCCTCGAGTCGATGTGTCCGGCTGTTATTATCATTACAGCAAAGCAGTGTGGGATAAAGCAGAAGAGCTTCACTGTATTGCTTCTAAAAAAAACCGAAGAATGGTTCGATTTGCTGCTAATTTACCATTATTGCCGCCGGACCGTATAAAGGACACATGGAAGTTAATCTTGGAAATGTCACCAAAATCGCCGTGCAACCGTCGTTTCCAACGTTATTTTGAGGATCAGTGGCTAAGCAGAAAAATTTCATTGGAAATATTGAGTGTAGCACACAAGCGTCACCGTACCAACAACTCCCTTGAAGGTTGGAACCATAGAATCAATACTAGGATTGCGAAACATCCTTGTCTCTATGATTTTATTCTTAAAATGAAAAAAGAAGCTAAAGTCTGGGACCAAGCAATCATAAAATTCATAAACAACATTTCTAAAAAATCGAAAAGAAGAGGGGTCGACATCGGATTTGACAAATTAAAAAAGAAATACTTGAAAAAACTTGAAAAAAACAAAATTACCAATATTAATTACCTTCGGAAGCTAATTTTGCTGAAATTGTTGAAGTAATGTCATCGAACATGTAGATGTTATTTTTAACACTAAGATTATATGATAGGTTAACGTATACAGAAGGTATAAGTGACAGCCTTACAAAAAATATTCAAGACTATGATCTAAAACCATGGTTTAAATCAATGGCAGGCTTTCACTTATGCCTTATATTACATTATGTATTAAAAGATAACTTTTAAGTTCTATTTTTGTTGAAGGTAAAAAAAAATAAGGAAGTAAATAAAATATTGAGTATTATTTTTAAGCGTATTTTTTTCCTGTCGACGTTGGATTGTAATTACCCCACCCCAGAGTAGGATGAATAATATACCTACTCATATATCAGATCTATACAACATATTCTTTCAAACTATCCTCTACCTCTACCGCAACATATGTGGCACTATGCGTATTGGCACTAAGCGTATTTGGTATTATGAGAACTTGGTGCTTTGCGTGTATAAAAATAATACTCCGCGAAACGCCAAATGGCACATTGCGAATTTGGCACTACGCGTATTGGCACTAAGCGTATTTGGTATTGTGAGAATTTGGTGCTTTGTGTGTTTAAAAATAACATTCCGCGAAACGCCAAATGGCACATTGCGAATTTGGTACTATGCGTCGAAAGGCTTGAGAGTTATCTAGACATCTGTAACAAATTTACAGTTTTTTACTTGCCTTAGTTGCCAGGTGCTACCAGCAGCATCAGCTCTGATTTCGCTTGTTCGTCTTCGTCGAGTTGGTCTTGCATCACATAATTTCTCGGATACTCTGACACATTTTGCCATAGTATATTTTAATTAAGTATACTTTAGGGTGTATATGCCAAGTGTAATTATTCTCTTTATCAAGGGCTTCTAACCCTACCTTTATACATATAGAAGACACCAGTTCTGTTTTAATTCTTTTTACGTTTAAAACTTAAAATTTTTATTTATTGTACTCTAACCATGCTCTGCTACCATGTGAAGTATTATTCACTTTATTAATAAACGCACGGAAATAAACTATTAAATTAAAGCTCTACGTTACTATGCATCAAATAACATATTTAAAAAATGACAAGACAAGACATGTAAGCAACATTGCTGAGCAACAAAGTTGTTATAAACTAACCTCCGTGCTTTACGTTGGAATTTATAAAAGAAAAGTTAGACATGTTTTCTGTCATTAAGATTTATTGTCAACAACGAATATAATTCAATTATGTACGAAAATTGAGTTTATTTCATTGGCGACGATATGGACGCCGATCAATTCGCGCAATTCCTGAGCACTCAACAGGCGCAACAGGAACAAATGTTAAAAATCCTAACATTGGCACTCGCCCGCACCATAACCACAACACATACGGGAGCGAGTTCCTCGGACGACAGCGTGACGAGCGCTACCACCTCACAAGAACACACACCAAACAGGATGGCCATAATCAAGTCGTTCAACATGGACAGGTACAACCCCGAAATATACCGAGTCAACGATTACTTGGAATTCTTTGAAGCCAAATGTACGATACACGGCGTGAAAGACGACGATACACTGAAGAAAGACCTTCTTTTAAACTGCATCACACCTGACATTTTTAGGGAAATTAAGACGGCTCTTACCCCTAACTTTGAAACAAGCACTTACCTAGATATCCGAACAAAACTGTTGGACTTACATCGCATTAAGAAGACGAGATACCGTGCACTTACGGAGTTTTGGAACTGCGTAAGAGACGACAATGAATCAATGGAGCACTATGCTAACCGTTTGAAGGGATTAAGCATAGATTGCGGCTATGACGACACATTACTGGAACGTCAACTTCGTGATAGATTTGCAACGGGCCTAAACCACACAGAACTAGAAACTGATTTAAAACAAAAATGGCCTAATCTAACAGAAATCTTAAATGGACAAATTACTAAGGTATCATTTGTCACATTGTTTAGTATCGCACAATCTCGAGAGCAAGCGGAACACGACACGCCATCGACGAGTATCAAAAGCATTAGAAGGAAAGGTAACACTGACAAACAACGACAGACTAATTATAGGAGCCCGCGGAAAATACGCTCTAACCAATGCCTACGCTGCGGCAAGAACGATAAACATGACTTAACAAACTGTTCCGCTAAGAAACATACATGCGAAGAATGTAACATAGAAGGGCACTACGAAAGTTGCTGCATCAAAACTGGCCGAGCCTACCTTGTAAAAGACCGCCCCAAAACAGTCAGACACAAGCTCCAACGAGTAACGAATCCTATGGCGCCACTGACGATGAACTCGTATGTAACATTTTACCAACGCGGAACAGGGACTGCAAAAGAATTGACACCATCATCAACGGAAGACGCTGTACTATGGATTGGGACCCAGGATCTGCATATTCAATCATAAGTACAGCATTTTGGCGACAAATAGGTGCCCCAACGTTAGCAAAAGCACCAAAATTGCAAGCGTACTGCAACTACAAACTCAAGTCAAAGGGCCTAACAGACGTAACCGTAGAAGTTGAAGGAAAACAAAGAATCGTACCAGTAGTCGTCATGAAACATGCCGATCCAATGCTTTTTGGCTTACACTGGAGTGAAGCTTTCGGGATGGAATTTCCCAAGCCCGTCTACTCCATTAAGAATGAAACACCTACAACCCTGGAACATGTCATCAACAAGTACAAACAACTTTTCGACGGCAAGTGCGGTAAGGTCGAGAATTACTTAATAAATATCCACGTCAAGCCTGGAGTTGAACCTGTACATTTGCCGGCACGACCTATTAAATTTGGAATGAAAAGGAACATCGAAAAAGAGATTGCACGCCTCGTGGCTGAAGGAATTATACATCAAGTAGACCCTAACATCACACCTGTGGAATGGGCAACGCCCACAGTCAACGTCGTGAAACCGAACGGTGACATTAGAATCTGCGGAGACTACAAGAGCATGTTGAACCCTGTCCTAATAAAACACTTGCACCCGGTTCCACTTTTTGACGCTCTACGACAAAAACTAGCAAATGGACAATTTTTTTCCAAAATAGACCTCAAGGACGCATACCTTCAATTCGAAATAGCACCCGAATCAAAGAAATACTTAACATTATCCACACATAAGGGCTATTTTCGCTACAATCGAATGCCATTTGGAATTTCTACAGCGCCCTCTATATTTCAGCATTACTTAGACGAATTACTAAGCGATATACCAAATACGGCTGTATACTTCGACGACATCGCGGTAGCAGGAACAGATATGAAGGAGCACTTACGCACATTATGCATTATTTTCGAACGTTAGCATAAAGCTGGACTGAAAGCAAATTTAAAGAAATGCACATTTTAAAAAAAAGAAATAGAGTATCTTGGGCATACAATAGACAAAAACGGCATAAGCCCAACAAAGAGTAAACTCGAAGCGATTTCCAAAGCTACCACACCTACCAACTCAAAAGAACTGAGGTCTTTTCTTGGGCTTGTCAACTTTTACCAACGTTTCATTCCGCATCTTCATGGACTAT
The DNA here is from genome assembly GCA_905163555.1 of Notocelia uddmanniana. Lineage (NCBI taxonomy): Eukaryota > Metazoa > Arthropoda > Insecta > Lepidoptera > Tortricidae > Notocelia > Notocelia uddmanniana. The sequence goes on from LR991052.1 coordinate 61,166,340, forward strand.
GTGCGGACCTCCATGAACTAACAAGCGGCAGACATCATTGGCGTTGGACTGAACATGAAACACAAGTATTTGAAGCCACAAAACAATGCATAGCTTCATCAAAACCCCTGGCTGCTTTCGAAGAGGATCGACCAATTTTCCTTGCATGTGATGCTTCGGAGAAAGGAGTTGGGGCTGTATTGTTTTATAAAAACGGAAATACACAGCATCCCATAGCCTTCGCGTCGAGGAAACTTCGAACGCCTGAAACAAAATACTCGGTAATCGATCGCGAAGCACTTGCCATTTTATTTGGAGTTAAAAAGTTTGATCAATATTTGCGTGGAACTAAATTTACCTTACTCACCGACCACAAACCCTTAATTTACATATTAGGCCCTCAACGCAATCTTCCTAAACTAGCTAATAACAGGCTCGTAGGGTGGGCACTAATCATCGGTAGTTACAGTTACGATATACGCTATCAAAAAAGAGAAAATAACGTACTAGCGGATTGTCTCTCAAGGTTACCAAACGATAAGACCCAACCGTCAGAAACGGAACGTGCGGTACATAAAAAAATCTTTCTGAAGATCTCTTAAGGGAGAGAACAAAGCAAGATCCGACATTATCAGAAGTCAGAAATATATGCAAACTGGCTGGAGAGAGTTACAGTATACAAACGACATCAAACAATTCTTCAAAAAACGCAATGAGTTGTCAATAGAAAACAAAATAATAATTTGGCAAGGCAGAATGGTAATTTCAGGTAATTTACGGCGCAAAGTGCTAACTTACCTCCACAGAGGACACCCTGGCATCTCAGCAATGAAAGCCCTTGCACGTTTTTACGTTTGGTGGCCATCCATAGACGAAGATATAGACGAATATGTCAAGAGATGCTATAGATGTCAACAAAACAGACCCCACAATCCTGACCTCCCCGTTTATTCTTGGTCTATTCCAGAAAAAGTATGGGAGAGAATACATATTGACTTCGCGGGGCCTTTTGAAGGTACTTACTGGTTGGTCCTAAGTGACGCCTTATCGACGCCTTATCGAAATGGATAGAAATTAGACCAATGAATACTATCACTACATCTAAGCTACGTGCCGTTTTGGATGATATATTTTGCACTTTTGGCCTTCCTGAAATAATAGTATCAGACAACGGTCCGCAATTTTCATCGTCAGAATTCAAGGACTATTGTAAGAATAATGGTATTTTACATATCAAGTCATCACCTTATCACCCACGTACTAATGGTCTCGCAGAACGGCTCGTGAGGACGTTTAAATCAAGATTTGCATCGGCCACAGAACCTCTACAACAACGTTCACGTGAATTTCTTTTCACATACAGAATTACGCCGCATAACACTACGGGTAAATCACCAGCTGAGGTAATGTTTGGACGACAGATAAATACGTTGCTGTCCAATATTCGCCCCAATAAACGAAGAAAATTACAGTTTAAACAAGTTAAAGCCAACATTGGAACCGCATCAAAAAGCGTAGAATTTATACCTGGAAGTAATGTGTATCACAGAACACATCTTGAAATGACCTGGCAGCCTGGCGTCATTGCCGAACGCAAACACCGTTATTCATATACCATTTCAACACCGAACGGAAAAACCATCAGGCGACATGCAGACCATATTCGGCCACGGGTACCATCACCTATTAGTTCCCCAGAATCAACAGAGAACATGCCGGTTCATAGTGCTTCACCAGTGGACTTGTTTCGAACGCCGAGTGCAACGCCCAGTCCCGGACCGTCAAGAGAACCACCTTCCTCTTCCAACACTACGCCAACACCCGACCCACACGATGCCTCGGCCATCTCAGAATGCTCGCCACAGGTCCAGAACAATGTGGGGCTGCCTCCCGATATCACGCCTGCTACAGCAATGCAGCGCCGTAGTCATCGGGCAACAAGACATCCTCGCCGACTCATTGAGGAAATGTGACTAACGATGGGAGGGACGAATGTTATAAACTAACCTCCGTGCTTTACGTTGGAATTTATAAAAGAAAAGTTAGACATGTTTTCTGTCATTAAGATTTATTGTCAACAGCGAATATAATTCTATTATGTACGAAAATTTAGTTTATTTCAAAAGTAAAACCATAATAAACGCTTAGTTAAAAAAGGAGCTAATTCTTCACTTTTGAAAAAACTATGTAGGAACTGCCTTTCATCCCCGGAGACGCAGAAGCCTCTGCATTCTCAAAAGACTTCCCAGATATTGGCTGGAGCTTATCAGCTTCCCCATATGAGATACTCGTATTGTTTTCAGCCATTGACCTTTTAATGTTACATTGGCTAGTAAATTCCGGGCAGAACTTGCTTTTAGCCGAGTACCCCTACTCGCCTTTGCAGTTAATATATAAATAGTTAAGAATTTCCACATTGCAAGAGTCACTAAAATGTTCTCTAGCCCAACAAAAGCACCGGCGCTAGCAGCGTACTGTCCATCAGTCTACAAAATAAAATTTGATTTAACGCAGTTTTGTTGAAATTGTGCCTGAAGTCTTATTCTGGTCGCTGTTGGGCCCTGGTGCTGAGCGTAACGGCGGCGGGTACCAGTGACGCGCTGTAAGTGCTCTAACTAGATGCTCTGCTCTGCCTTGTGGGTGTAAGGCATCATCGCCGATACGGTTTTTCTCTCAATTTTTGTGGTTAGACACCTATGTACATATCGTCTTCCGTACATAAGAATGACGTATATTAATATATCAGCACAACTGTGGTTATATGAGGTGCTTCTAAATTAGAAGCCAATGCTTTAAGGGATGTTAACTTACGTCAAAAACATTATTCTCACACACAGAATATTTAAGTACAAAGACCAAGACAAGAATAGTAAATACAAGAATACTATTAATATAAATAAAATGAAGACTAAAACCTTAAATTAAAAATAACCGAAATAAATAGAATTATTAACAAAAAATTCCTAAAATAACCTAACCTTATAAGATGAACAACCCGTCAAGCATGTCTCCTTGCAGCATGGATTCCGTTACGTTGGCAGCATTACTCTGTATGGCTACACAGAGAGAAAAAAACAAGTAAAACATATTAGTCATTAGTAAAATTGTATAAATCCCAAGACAAGGTTGATTATTTACTAACGCTAAGGGTTACAAACCAGTTTTACTTATAGTATTTATGAGGGCTGCCTTTTAAGTTCTGTCGTTTGCAAACCTCCCGTGATTGCATAAAAAAGAACTAGTGTCATCTTAAAATATAAGAATTTAGAATTCGAAAACAAAAAAATGACTCGAAATCGGCCCAACCGTTTTAGTACAGCGTTCGTTCAAAGTTGACAAGTCAGTTGTGAAAATGGAAATATCGAAGGAAAATTTACTGCGATAAATTTTTACGACTTCCAAAGGAGCTTAACGCGACTTCAGTGCTTCGAAGAGTTGACTACGGTTTTCAATGATAAAGCACCATGGCTCCGGACTGTGGAACGCTGGTATTTAGAATTTCTACGTCGTTGCTCTAGTCTTGGTGATAGACATCGTGAACGTCGACCAAAAACAGCCGTAACCCAGGAGAACATTGATGCGGTACGGCAACTGATCGTCGAAGATCGCCATGCGACATGCCGTGAGATAGAAGCTTCCTTAAGTATTTCAGGGACCAGTGTTCACAGTATTTTGCATGATCACTTAGGCGTAAAAAAGTTGATCTCACGCTGGATACCACATTTACTCAGTGAAGACCAACAAACGGCTCGCGTAGGACTAACAGCATAAACTATATATTTTATTATTATAATTCATTTGTAATATTTAGTAGTCTTACGTACTGGTGCTAGTACACCAAACACAAGGAAAGTTTTATAGAATTTGTACAACTCTGTAATTCGGAGTAAAACCGTTTTGCATTTCCTATACTATGAAATTAATAAAATTTCCTTAAAATTATACTTGTTTCTACCGACTAGAAAAATATATTAAAGGTTTTTAATTCGAACAATATTTTTTCTCTAAGTGTAGAGCGATTCGTTGAGAGAGGTAAGCGCCAGCCCTGGGATCGCCTGAGGTGTGGATCAGCCGCTTCGAAAAGGCCCTAATAAATGACTTCATGTCATCAGACCAGGAACCCCATGGCTCCACAGCGAGCACAGCAAAGTCCAAATCGGTAAGCAACCACGAGTATTTGCGACGCTAGAGACACCTGTTCAGCTGTTCAGCTGCAGCGCCGGCCAGTGAGCAGTAAAATCGCAGACACAGAGACGGTGACAAGCGACCGGCGGATCCAGTCGTTAATGACACCGTGTCGGAATAGCCGACCGGCGCTCCTTGCGCACGATAGGTCTTGTCGATTCAGCTGATCCACTTCTTTGCCGCAGCCATATGTATGGGCGACACAAGTTTTGGAACCGAGCCTCAAGCAAACCGCTATTCTTAGGCAGCTTTGGTCCAAAACCGTGCCTATCTGACGAGATGGAAGAGCCCGAAGCCAGTGTCTGATTCTGTTGCGGAAACCGCAAGGACAGGGGCTCAATCTGAATCGTCCGGACTACTTTCAATAAGGGAAGCATGGGTTGGTTTGAGGCGAGGGGAGACCCAAGCTCTCTGAATCTGTCGTGACTGGAATTTCCGCACCTGGGCACGAATCAGACCAAGCTTCCCCGGACACTTTCAGGCTCGCTAAATCCTAATCAGAAATCAGAGGATGCTTTAAAATGACACTGACAAGAGATAACGAGCCATTGATGGAGGCCAAAACACCCGGTAGCGCGACGCTGTGGGCGGAGTGAACACCCAGACCACCAAATCTGATACGAAGAACCGCTTTGGACCACAGCCGCCCTTGACGCCATAACCCAGCTGTCGAGGCTTGAAGATTTTAGTTAGCCTCTCATTAAATGTACGAAAGCATAGTTTTGATGCCAACGCCTAGATGTGCAACCTACGAGTATAGCAATCGGCCGGATTCCACCTAGTGCAAATGGTGCAAATACTAAAAAAGCTGCAAATGGTGTTAAAAACATGAAAATATGCTAATAAATGAGCATTATAAGAATTACAATAACACCAATGTTTTATTCTTTCTTTTTAAATATTTAGTTGATAGATTGTTTTTAAATAAAAATAAATTTGTAAATAATAAAATATAATATAAATGTGATTTACAACTCCTCTCGGATTAGTATATATCTCGTTTTCTCGTTTTTTATTTACATTGTTGTATAACATAATCCTTGCAATCATTACTCAAAGAGTACATCTGATCGTCTGTCAAATTAAACCAGCTTGACAGAACTGGTTTTCCACGATGCAGCCTAACCCTGATTTATCATCCTCAGTCTCTAAAATTGAACTTATTATACGTGTTTTAACTAATTGTGATTTTATCACATTTTGTAATATTATTAACAAATAAAAATACTAAATGTAAATATTTTCAATATTGTTTTGTTAGGGTTGGATATGAGGCTATTACATATCATTTTAGGTATATTTTATAAATAATGATTCAATCGTATGCCTGGAGGTAAACTTGGTATGTGTTAAATAGGATTTTGTTTATATTTAAAACCAGTGACTTAATATAATGATGTGATATATTTTTAGTATCGGCTTATTTTTAGTAACCCCTTTCATTAGATACACCACACGATAGGTATCAGAACATTTTCTTTACCCATACAAAAAAATGATGACGTCATTACTCCTCTCCTTTTCTTGTTCTTTTTTTCATGCTACGGGTCAGATTGATTCGTATGGCCTAAGGATCAATCGTTCCTATTTTCATGCTTTTAACACTATTTGCAGATTTTTACTGAATTTCGGGGTGTACCGCTAACCATATTTTTTGGCTAAGCTACTTAATGTGCGCCGTAAAGGAGCGGGATGATTTCGGCTTTTACACGACCTGATGTGATAACATAAGGTTGATTAGAGCCGTCAACTCTTTAAGTAGAGCCAAACTCGCATCCCCGCAAGGCGTGGTGCTCAAATCCTATAAATGTTGAGGAGGAAGGAAGACCATCTAACCCACCCGCTTAACCATTCGAGAACGACAGCAAGGCTTTCAGAAACAGTCATAATGGCATTTTTTGAAGTAGGAGGTTCTGGTAACTGAGCGAGGGCTGAAGGGACCGAGTGTTTATAACGAAGAGCAGTGAAAGATTCGCTAGAATTTGCCTCCAAGTCATCATTGGAAAAAAGGAGGCAAGTAGCTCCACCCACGTTCCCTTCTGAGACTTTTTTTATTATTATATTACAGGTATATACTTATATATATTACTTTGGCATTATGACGAGAATTGAAATCTGAATTAACTAAAGTACTTTTTGGTAGAATATCGAAAAAAGGTGAAACTGAAGAGGAATTATCTGTTAAGTTAGTGGGTGAGCTTTGTGTGTTGTATGTGTTTGTGAATTATCTGTTTGGTTAAGGAGTCTTTTGTTTGACTTGTTTACATGGAGAACGGAGAAAGAGTATGTGAATAGGCGTTCCGAAGCCTGAAAAGAATTTTCGGAGACAACTTTGGCGACACATTCCGCGAGACTGTTTGGCTACAGCTTTGCGCGCACCACGTGGTATCCTACTTATAATTTGAACATTTTTCTTTAATGTTCTCGATTTTTCAGCGAATGAATCGGAACTATTGAAATGAACATCTCTGGGCACGGGTTGTGAAGCGCTGGGCAGAGGTGGATCGACGGTTATACGAATTGCAGAATATTCCTTTATAAAATTTATATTAATCACACAGAGGACATTTCAGAAGCTCTCCACTGAAGCAATACGTACAGCGATGCGAACTCATAGATACTCGAAATGAAGAAAATCTTAACAAAACTTAAAAATACTAACACATGATAGAAAAACACTGCATAAAATAATAACAAACACTGACATTTCACTGATATGAAAAGAAAAATAAATACTAATTTAAGTAAAATTTACATAAACACAAATGTTTAAAATAAATAATTTACTTTAAATAGGAAATAATAAAATGTTTTATATAAAACTTTTGTGTTCATTTACCGAACATAATAATTAAATTAAGATTCTGCCCAATAAATAAAATATTTTTTTTTGTCCCAAGTGGGAACTTCAATCTGTTCGCAAATATCGGTATGAGTGATTTCTAAACGTAATTTGGTGTTAACTATAATATTTCTAAAACGTTTTCCAGTCATTTTTGATTTCGGCAAATTTCACAAAAAATAATTTCCAAATGTTCCCCCAATTTCAATTCCATCAACAAGCTTTGCTAGACGCAGCACATCGGATACGTGACCTAGCCTACTAGATATTGACACTCTCAGCAAGAACGCTTCGCGAGTAAAATTGGCCGAAAATTCTGTTTCATAAAGTCCATTTTTGTTTTAATTCCTGTTAAAACTGTTCTACCATTTTTTCTGATAAATACCTTATTTGTAATGAAGAGTACAGAGCCATTTTTATCTGTGATTGAACTCACGGAGATCAGGTTTCTGGAAATTCCCGGAATGTACAGCACATCTTCAAATTAACCAAAACTAGTACTCATGGTACCTGTACCTTGAGCGATGATTCGTTCTGTAATATTTATAATACCTTTATTACTGAAAGAATATGACGTGGCACCGGAATCTATCTCTGCTTTAACAGGAACCAGCGTCTGAAACGAATCAGAATGTAGCTAACAGTTTTTTTCCAATGTGACCATTCTTGTTGCATTTTTTGTTCTTTGTTGTAAAACAATGTACAGTATTGTGTCCTGTTCTATTGCAGGTGGAGCACTTCTTTTATTTACAGAATCATGAAATGTGACCTAATTTTCCAGAGTTATAACATTTTTTCTCAGTATAGTCTTAAAAACCTCATTGTTATTGGTAGAAATATCCGGTTAGTCTATTATTAATTGTGTTTGTATTCGCTGAATTAGATTATAAATTGTTTTATCTTTCTTTGGGGTGGTCTCCCAGATTGTTTTAAAACAACTTAAGTTTTGTGGTAAAATCGTCATGATTTTTTGTATTAGCATTTTTTCATTTATATTATTATTTGTACTATTTATTTCTACATACAGATTTTGTATATTAATGATATCAAGTATGATGTTTCCGCTAAAATTGTAACTATAAAATTGTATTATTTTTAAATGATTGTCTTCTGTGACATTGTATCTGAATATAATATCTAATTATTCGAAAATATCTTTCGACGTTTTGCAGTTAATAACATAATGTAAAAATTGTTCGTCAATTGAATTTAGTATTAAATATTTTGCATTCGCTTCGTTGAAGTCCTTATCATCTTGATTTAATCCTTTCGCATCCAAAAACAATTTGGTCATTTGACGCCAATGTTTGTAATTCAGATTTGTTTTCAGTTTATTTTTGCAAAAGAATTAAAGTTTTCTCTTCTTGAATTTACCAACAAACCATTGCTTTGCTTATAAAAACAATAACTCGGTTGCTAGGCTTATTTTTGAGTGTAAAACTTTAAAAGATCTTCTGAATAAACACTATAGTAATATTATTTGTAATTACTTTAGCCTGGTGCCCATAACCTGTAATTCAATGTCAAGTGGGCTTTGGCAGAATATATTTATATTATTTGGAAAAGACACACGTGGTATGGAAGTATAAGCATTATTAAATTAGATCTATCCATTTTATAATAACAATACGATGTTTACATGTTGGAAGGTGAAACTCAACTCACTGACATTACGGGTTTCGGTGGCTATTGACGGCTTCTCGAATTGACGACTTCTCGAATTGACGACTTCTCGAATTGACGACTTCTCGAATTGACGACTTCTCGAATTGACGACTTCTCGAATTGACGACTTCTCAAATTGACGACTTCTCGAATTGACGACTTCTCGAATTGACGACTTCTCGAATTGACGACTTCTTAAAACTACGACTTTATTAAACGATGACTTCTCAAATTGACGACTTCTTAAAGAGAAGACATTCTTAAAACGACGAATTCTCAAAAAGACGTCTTTCTTAATGTCTTCTTCAAACGACGACTCCCTAAAAAACAAATTCGTAAAACAACCACTTCTTTTTACGAACTGTGAACAAAAACTTCCTAATATGTAAGTTTTATTTTCTGCAAGTTTTTATTGCCGACTGTACTTTTCTTTCAACAGTCATCTACTACGTACATGAGTACATCGAGATAATCCTTACAAACCCAGGAAGCCAATTCTCGGGCCGTTAGAAATGATGTCTTTCTTTCTTTCTATTATAAAAATTGTGGATGTCGATCGAAAACCCATTTGTGTATTCTCGAAATCTCACGCTCGAGATTTGTCTACTCCCAGCATTCGAGATGCAACAAGTGGTCAGTAGCGATCGAGATGGACTTATCACTGATTTTTTGACATTTGATCTGCCAGTGGCGGTAAATATTGTCAACTTAAGTAGTTGATCGACAGTTCACAGCAGCACAAAATGAACATATTCGCGAAAAATATGTCGATTCATTTAAATGATTTAATAGCTAAAGACTTAAATATTTTTGATACGTTCAGTGGTGGAATGGCGGTTGACGGTAAATATTGACAGCTCTCAAATATTGCAAGTAGTCTTTGACTCAAAACTGTCAAGTCAAAACAGGTTTTATTCGTTCCATTTCACGTAAGTACATAAAATTACCATAATTATGTAGAGATTATTGAAAAAATAATAACACTATGATTTTTGATATAAGATATATTTAATTAAGTGGAAAAACTTCTAAAATAAAATTTATTATCATACACTCGATTGTGAACTAACACAATCGAAAAAAACGGAACGCGTATTACAATAGACATTGAGATCGTCGTTCGATATAATCTCGATCGTGCCCAAGAATAGGAAATTTCGCTGTTCGACATTTTGGTGAGATTTTTCAATAGACATTGATTGCGTCAAAACCGGCCTCCAGAATCAACGAGGTTGCGTTGATTTATCAAAGAGCTCCTTTGGCCACCCGTCTCCATTATTAGATCAGCTCGATGTCACTATAGTATTTATTGCATTCTCAATATTATCACAGGTTCTAATCGAACGTCAGGAAGTGGTTCTAATTTAACTTCCACAATTTGACCCACACAAACATGCATACCTCATCATCATCATCATCATATCAGCCGAAAGACGTCCACTGCTGGACAAAGGCGTCCCCCAAGGTTTTCCACAATGACCGTTCCTACGCCGCCCTCATCCAACGGCTTCCCGCGATCTTGACCAGATCGTCAACATACATACCTACCTACTGTAATGTAAATAAAAAATAACACAAACAATAACACGCCTAATTTATTTTCTTCTATTTATCGAACAGTGGACACACGTACAGGTGAAGACGTATAAGGGTTTTTAAAAAACAAATAAGGCAAAATAAAGGTTAATTTAAAAGAATTACTCACTTCCCGGTACAGTAAACTCCGAAACAATACTGCACTCACGGATAGGGTTCGCTCAAAACCAATACAAATTTATTTAAACCGTTACTGTATGAACATCTTCGGAGGCTTCGCCTGAAATAAAATTATTGGATGGATTGTCAGGTTGATGTGTGAACGTGGAATGGATGATGTGGATGATTACTTGGGTGATATGATGCCAATAAAGGTTTACCAAAAGTGGGGTTCACTATGGCGATCTAAAGCCTTTTTGAATTTAGGGGGAATAAATAAAAAACATGTATACAGAAAATGTGATACAGGTATGAGCGAAGACTCCCCAAGGACGCAATTGACCCGACAATGGTAATTCGTCAGATCTTTTTTCACAATAATAATAATAGGCAACTCGGTAAAGCGTACCCTACTAGTAAAAACGTCAGTACGTGGACACTTAATTTGCCTCAATCTGAAGAGCGTTAATAAAACTTAACTTCTGATTTGCACGGAAAATCACGCGGATGCAAAAATAAAAGCTCCTGTAGAGCGGGTGACACATCCGCGACTAATGCTGTAGGCGTTTGCTTACCCAGTCCTCAGATGGAAACTGGCTTCTTGTTGACAAAATAAGCTACTGATGGAAATCACCGCTTCAAAATCCCTGGTGCCCTGGTGTAAAGGAAACAAGCCACAACTGCACTGTGGCAAATCATCAGCTTCACAGGCAACGCAGCTTTTTTGAGAGGCACTATTTTCCAAAAAAATACTTGTCAATAAAAACTTCCATAAAAAAAGAGAAATAAATCGTGCTTTCAAGACACAATTCAAAATCTATTTTTTCTTTGTTCTGACGTCCTGACATACAGAAAAAATGGAAAAGAACAATCCATTTCAAATTTGAATATCTTTCACCAGACACCAACCAGACAAACACCAAAGTAGGAAATGAGCAAAAAGGATTTAATGTAGATATTAGGAAAACAAGCGACATCTAGCCGATATAAATGACACTCTATATACAAAAGAGACGCTACGTCGAGTTCGTTGGAAACCAAACTGGATTTGTTGGTTTCACAGAAATAATATAGATGGCATGAAGGATTATTAGTGAAAACTCAGCATAAAGTGCGTGCCGGGCCACGCGCAATGTAGTTTTCCGTACCTACTACTCTCCATGTGAAACTACTTATACTATTATTAACTACTATTTTTTTGAAATGGCTAACAGATACCAAGCTTGGAAAACTGATTCATGATCACTACCCTGTATATGCCTAAAATAACTTTATGCCAGAGTCGTTTATTTAAGAAGTCGTCAATTCCAGAAATCAACTATTTGAGAAGTCGTCAATTTAAGAAGCCATCAATTCGATAACTCGACAATTCGATAACTCGACAATTTGAGATGTAGTCTATTTACAAAGTCCTTAATTCAAGAAGTCATCAATTTCAGAAGTCGTCAATTCGAGAAATCAACTATTTGAGAAGTCGTCAATTTAAGAAGTCGTCAATTCAAGTCGTCAATTCGAGAAGTCAATTCCAGAAGTCGTCAATTCAAGAAGTCAATTCCAGAAGTCGTCAATTCAAGAAGTCGTCAATTCAAGAAGTCGTCAATTCGAGAAGTCGTCAATTTAAGAAGTCGTCAAGTTGAGAAGTCGTCAATTCGAGAAATCGACATTTTGAGATGTCGTCTATTTACAAAGTCGTCAATTCAAGAAGTCATCAATTTCAGAAGTCGACAAGTCGAGAAATCGACAATTTGAGAGGTCGTCAATAGCCGCCGAAACCACAACACGTTTTTATAAAATACATTTAAATTTGTTTGACATGCGCACTCGGTTGCAAATAATCAAATATAGATTCTTTATCAGTAAGTTTTGACAGCTATGCTATTCAAACCCCATTCCAACAACTAACGATATTATGATGGCATGTTGTGGGTCAGCTACAGATATCAGAGTAAAGCAGATCCGCTCATTTAAGTTGAACGATTTTTGTTCTTCTGATCAATTCTCACTAATGCACAAATCAGTAAGTTTGAGAGAGACAGACAAGTGACATCTGACAGATCTTCACCTGTCAGTGTCTCAGTCTTCATAACTCAAACTTGTACTGAACTGACGTTGTTATGTGTTAAGTTTATATGGGATTTAACATCCTGGTGTGCTTCGTATACAGCCGAAAATGATCGTACTATCTGTCGCATTCGAACTCATTGTGGTGAATAAACGAAGTATGTTTTTATGGAAATATGTTTTTTTTATGGTACTCCGCTTTTTTTCTTCAAATGTAGCTTCCATTCCGGGAATCGAACAAATCATCAGAAAGGGTCAGCGGCAGCAAATATAAAAATTAACATAGGTACAATCAGATGCTGAGGAACGAGACCCTCCGTTTCTATGAAAATGTATGGAGAAAAATTTGCATCTGAATACAATGTGAATACAAGCAGTAAAAAGTCATTAGACCCAACTCAATTGATTTCAAAAACTTCCTTAGTTCCTACAGTTATTGAAAAAAAAACGATAAGCCAGTGTACGACGTGTTGACGCATAACCTTTTTTTATATTCATCTTACTTTTTCTATGTTCAATATTTAAAGGTCGAGTGTCAAACATTACGAACGTTTTTTACTGTCATTGTCACAAAAAAATATGTATTGAAATAAAACACACGTCTTATGCAAATGAGATTTTATTCATGGGAAATTCAAGCAAACTGGCCTAGGGAAATTCATACGAGGCCAAACATGGTCCTTCACAGTCGGGAATAAAAACCAGAAGAATATGAATTCTTAGGTAGTAGAACAGGATGCTTGCTTCCGAAGTTAATGTTTGCGTTTTCCAATCGACCGCCTATTCTCATAATACGGTAGTTGTCCAGAAATGGATTCAAAGATTTGATTGCTGATTTTTTAGGTAAATTTGTCTCCTTGGTTTCCAAAGCTTGATATTCTAGTCCAAAATTCTCGCGCTGACACTGTCGGATGCACGTGTTCATAGCTTCATGTACTTCTAGTCCAGTTAAATAGTTAGTATGATGCCGTTCAGTAATCGGTTTAGTCATGTTAAGAAATCTTCGACAATAAGCAATAAAAGTATAGACAATGTTCAAAAAATGCATTACCTTAAGGGTTACTTAAGCGGTGAAGCGGAACAGTTATTACGACAAATACCAATCTCTGACTTATAAAATCTGTGCTCTGACCAAAATTACACAAAATGTTGGGATTTACTTAAAGAAAGGTACAATAACAAAAAATATATCTGCAATACAATCTTAAAACGATTTTTGAGCCAACGAAACGCGGTCACAGAGTCGGCCACCTTCTTAAAAGAGTTGATTGATACTAGTAGTGACTGTTTGAGCGCCTTGTCGAATCTGGGGATTGACGTGAGCACATGGGATGTCATAGTGATACACCTACTCACCCTTAAACTCGATCCTGAGACGCGAAAGGCATGGGAATTGAGTGCTGCAGATGCTGGAACCTCAGATACTTTACCCACGTTCCAACAGTTTCGCGAATTTTCGACCAACCGTTTCCGTGCTTTAGAATTTGTTGAAAATAAAAAAAAACAGTTTACAATAATAATCAAAATTATATTCAGAATAAACCTCGTGTATTACATGCCATGCAAAGCCCTCAATGTCCTTGTTGCACCGACAGCCACAAAATAAACTTTTGTAAACAGTTTGCCGCCTTTGATGTAGACACCCGTCGTAATTTCGTCCAGGAAAAGGGTTTATGCTTTAACTGTCTGGGCGGCAATCATTCAGCAAAATTTTGCCAAAACCCAGCAACTTGTAGAATTTGCAAGTTCCGCCATCATACGCTTCTACATCAATCAAGTGGAACAGAACCTAACACATTCGATTTTAAAACCAGTAACATGGGAGTGGAAACTTCACCAATAATGAGCTGTTTTTCGGCAGGGACTAGCCAAGTATTGTTGGCTACAGCAATCATAAACGCCCAGTCAAAAAGTGGTAAATATTGCGAGATTAGGGCTTTATTGGATCAAGGGTCACAAGCTTCCTTCGTGACAGAAGCCACAGTCCAATATCTTGGATTAAAACGGGAAAATAGTAGCGGGAAGGTAACAGGTCTCGGAGGAGAAAATAACGTGGTGTCAAGGGGGGTGGTATCAATAAATTTACAATCATTGATACACCCAGAGATAACAATTAGGGTAAAGGCCTATATTTTAAAAAAGGTGACAGCTTTGCTGCCGAGCAGGAGAGTTGCAGACTTAAATGGAATTAACTTAGTAGGAATGCGCTTAGCGGACCCTAAGTATGACACACCAAACAAGATTGATATTTTATTGGGCGCTGAAGTGTATAGTCGTATAATTCAAGAAGGAATAAACACAAAAAGTAACAAAGGCACATTGGTTGCTCAGAAAACAAGTTTCGGTTGGATTATATCTGGGATGGCCCAGACAGCAAAACAGCCGGCATCTAACGTAGTAGTGTTGCACACCCAGCTCAACGAGGATGAAATTCTGAAACAATTTTGGGAATTAGAACCGGATTCACCATACAAACGGAAGCGGTTAACAGCAGAAGAGGAACAATGTGAAGCACTGTTCACTGCCAACACTAGAAGAGACGATGAGGGCAGATACGTCGTGCGGCTGCCATTCAAAGATGATGACCCAAGCTGCAAGTACGGGCACCTTCGGGCTGTGTCTGAAAAAAGATTTCATTCGTTAGAAAAAAGACTTAATAAAGACAAAGAACTAAAAACAAAATACAAAGAAGTGATCGATGAATATGCAAAACTTGGACATATGGAAGAAGTTCCAGAAAATGAAAAGTATAATATTGGAGCGGTATACTTACCACATCATGCCATCGTGAAACCAGATAGAGATTCAACCAAGGTTCGTGTCGTCTTTCATGCTTCTTGTAGGGGAACAAACGGAGTTTCCCTAAATGATAACCTCATGATCGGCCCTAGATTGCAACCTGACCTACGACATATCATACTGAGATGGAGATTGCATCCAATTTGCCTCATATCTGACATCGTAAAAATGTATCGGCAAGTTAAGGTGCATCAGGAAGATGTGGACTTCCAAAGACTCCTGTGGAGAGATAATGCTGAAGATGAGTTGAAGCATTATCGTTTACTCCGAGTAACTTTTGGAACAGCAGCAGCTCCTTATTTGGCAGTCAAGGCTTTACAGCAAGTCGCAATTGACGATGGAGACAAATACCCCATGGCAGCAAGCAGAGTTTTAAATGACTACTATATGGATGACATGATGAGTGGTTGTGATTCAGTGGAGGAAGGCGTTCAAATATTCCGAGAAATGAACGAATTACTTAACAAGGCTGGTTTTGAGCTACAAAAATGGTCAAGCAACAACGAAACCTTATTGGGGAAAATTCGTGAGGGGAAGGATGATGAAGAGGTTAGACGAAAACTGGAAATAAAACTAGATTCGGTAATAAAAATATTGGGGCTTACTTGGAACCGACGTCTTGATGAATTCCAATATTCAGTGATACTTCCCCGATGAAAAAACCTGCAACAAAAAGAAATATTATAGCAGACATAGCAAGACTTTTCGATCCATTAGGATGGATCGCACCAAGCCTTATTCTGGCTAAAGCAATGATACAAAAGCTATGGTTAACTGGTATTGGGTGGGATGAAGAAGTGCCAAGCAATTTATTACAAGTAAAAAAAAGTAAAAAGTAAAAGTAGTTTATTCTTCAAATTAGGCATATTACATGCACCTATGAACGTCAATAAACTACCACCGGTTCGGAAAAATATACCTCTGCCACGAGAAGAACCGGCGTAAGAAACTCGGCGAGGTGTCATTTTTTCAAAACAATATACATTATATAGTTAAATATAAAATTACATTACTACAAAATAACTTAAATAACAATGCTACAGTAGAAAATATATTTTCGCGATAGATTACCCGTGCAGGACGCTATCACTGCCACACATCCCTATCCATGATGTAATCGTTTATCTTATAATATGCTCTTGAAATAAGTGTTTGTTTTACTACAGATTTGAATTTAGAATTGCTAAGTTCAGTAATGTGTTTGTGTCAAAGAATGGACAACTTATCGGGAAGAGTTATCTCTGCTGACACAGATCCAAATACCTCGATGGTTGAGCACCAACAGAAAAAACAATACAGTTGAATTGCATGGGTTTTGCGATGCTTCAAAAATAGCGTATGCTGCAGTTATTTATGTTCGAGTGGTCAACGAGCAGGGTACTGTCATCGTCTCTTTACTCACTGCTAAAACAAAAGTAGCGCCCATCAAGCAGGTGTCAATACCAAGGCTCGAGTTATGCGGTGCGATATTGTTGACAAGGCTGCTGGTAGAAGTATCGCGAATTATAAATATAGAGAAGAAAAATATACACGCATGGACTGATTCCACGGTGGTGCTAGCATGGCTCAACAGCCACCCCAGCAGATGGCAAACGTTTGTTGCGAATCGAGTCTCAGAAATACTGACCACGCTAGACTCTAGTCAATGGAAGCATGTAGTGTCTAAGCACAATCCTGCAGATTGCGCTTCGAGGGGGGTGAGACCATCAGAATTATTAAACACAGGGATTTGGTTAAACGGACCAGAATTTCTAAAAGAAGAAAACATTGCTTATGCGAAACCTAAAGACAATAACACCAATTTGGAAGAAGCAAAGGTGCATCACGTAACTTTAGACACACCATTGTGGGAAAGATATTCTACGCTTACTCGACTCGTAAGAGTTATTGCTTATTTTCGAACCTATTTGGTCATAGTTTCCTTTGCCAAATTACACTCTTTGCCCCAGCCTACCTTCTAGGGGCTTGATATACCTCCCATACTCGATGTTGAATGTTTTATCCCTAGCTTGTATCATGCGCGGTGCTTTGTACTTGGATGCCGAGCATTTCTCTACCTTGGTGAAAGGGCAGACGCGATCGCTGACCTCGCCGCCGACATCCAGGTTGTTTGCTGCTTCCTGATAATCTCTTCGAGCAAACGCGTCGTCGATTGTTGCAACGAATTCTGCTCGCGTAAGGCGCTCTGGATGGCAGAGGAACTTTCTGAGATGGCGGTAGAGGCCACTGATGCGATCTGGCTCATAGCTTGCTGTGCGCTGCGGTCGATGGCGCTTGTAATAAGCAGCTGCTGTTGTAGTGGCGTGTTTGGGGTAGTATAGCAGTTTGTGTCGGTTGTTGAGAGCGGGGAAGTGCACCAATTCCATACCGCCCGGGCGGCGAGTCCAGCCGCTACCACACTGATAGCTGTCGCCCCGATCATCGCTACCGGGGCCAGGATATGTGAGAGTTTGAATGACCGTTCGTCGTCCCAGGGGCGTTTGGAGTTTAAAGAATTGCTAATGGTTGTTCGATCCCATTTGCAATACCAGTATGGGTTGCGCGTCTCGATGTCCCATTCAACGCCTTGGTTAAACGCGTTGACCTGTTCTATCGCGGTCCTATTCCACCGGGCCTCTGTCTCTATTCTCTCATTGATGTGCTGCTCGACTGCTGGTCCGATTATTTCTTGTCGTCGCAATATGTTCCTGACGTTTTGCCTGTCGAGTTCCTGTAGGAGTGCTGTGGCGCACTGCGCACGGTAGCGGGCTGTGATTGGCTGCCCATAGAACTTTGTATTGAGATAGGCAACTGCCGTTTCTTGATCGAATTCCCTCACGGTGTCATGGAATTCCTTCATTGCCCGCACAGCTTCCGTCCCGCGGATGAGAATGTCAAACGGCCGATCGGGGACAAACACCCTCTGGTCGGCCGGGGCCACCATCGGCTCGTTCGCCCCCCCCCCCCCCCCCGCACCGCATTGATGATGTTGCGTGCAACGCCCGCCATACCCCCAGCCTCAGCCTCCATTACACTGGGTTGAGCGCCTTAATCGGGACTACCAGGCCGTGAGGCCCGGATACTAGGATATTCCCAGCAGCACGTGCGAAGTGCTGCGCTAGCAATTTCTCCCGTAGGTTTTCTGCGCGTAATATCACTACCAGTGCTGCCACTCCGATGACTACACCAACTCCTATCACTGCCAGGAATCCACCCCAGCCCATCTGTGTGTTACGCTCTTACGTTTAGCACCGCCGATAGCGTTAGCTACCAATGATACAACATGGCACTTTATCCCTGCACATGCTCCTAATTTTGGAGGTTTGTGGGAGGCGGGTGTCAGGTCTGTTAAATACCATTTGCGAAGAGTTATAGGCGACACCGCCTTAACCTTCGAAGAAATGACAACGGTATTATCACAGATAGAGTCGTGCCTCAATTCGAGACCTCTATCTCGATTGAATATTGATCCAAAAAATATCAATGTGCTAACACCAGGACATTTTCTAATTGGCGAACCGTTGATCACAGTGCCTGATCATGAATATTTAGATAGGGGAATAAGTTCTCTACGTAGATGGCAATTAACACAAAGAATGGTGCAAGAGTTTTGGAAGAGATGGTCACAGGAGTACTTAAACAAATTCTTGCAGCGTCATAAGTGGACAGATCAAAATCCTGAACCCTCAGTTGGTGATATCGTACTGGCAAGAGAGGATGATTTGCCACCCAGTCGTTGGTTGTTTGGTAAAGTGCTAGAGAAACACCCTGGGAAGGATGGGATTACGCGGGTAGTCACTTTAAAAATAAAAAATAATTGTATTAAAAGACCCACTAATAAGTTATGTCTACTACCTGTATCTGATTAAGGATGTATGTTCCTACTTATTTTGTAAAGAATGTTGGTAAAATGTAATTAAAGTGTTTAGTTTATTTAAAACTTTAAGTGTTTTCATGTTATGTTAGTTATTATTTTATTTTGTACGCTCATGGTGGGCGGTAAAGTCCGTTATACGTACTTGGTGGGCGGTATGTACGACGTGTTGACGCATAACCTTTTTTAAATTCATCTTACTTTTTCTATGTTCAATATTTAAAGGTCGAGTGTCAAACATTACGAACGTTTTTTACTGTCATTGTCACAAAAAATATGTATTGAAATAAAACACACGTCTTATGCAAATGAGATTTTATTCATGGGAAATTCAAGCAAACTGGCCTAGGGAAATTCATACGAGGCCAAACAGCCAGAAAAAATGGAACGTTGAAAAAAATCTAAACATTTTGCAAATGTATGGTAGTACGGAAAACATAAAATTTTCAAAATAAAATGGTGCATATCTTGGAAACTAAAAGCCTTTGTATTAACGCATTTTGTGTCTAAAATATTTCAAATTACCTCTTCTATCATCCCTGAAAGTCTTTGCACCTAGTTACCAAACATCCTGTATTCCGCAACATAATGATTACCGATCCGATTTTTAATTGCAGATTATGAGGTGGTAATCCAGGCAGTTCCAGCGAATTTAAAAACTCCGTTGCGAAGTCGACAACATCATCTTGATTAGTTGCGGAATCAATCGATTTGTATTTCATTAATTCGTCAGCTATCTTATTTTGAATCTGAAAATTCATTTAGTAGACATCAACGTTTTTTGCAGCCAATATAACTCTTTCGCTCAACCATACAGAATTTTTGTAATTTTGAGCAATGTTTGGGAAAACCTTCTCGATGAGTTCGGTCGTAGTTTCAGTAAAGTGACATAAATTGGTAGGAAATATGAATTAGTAGGAAATATGAATTAGTAGGAAATAGGAATTGTAACGGAAGACAACTAGATTTAATATTAACCGGCGCAGGAGTGGACTCGACGGTGACGGTGCGCGCGGCGGGGGAAGGGGTGCAGCCCGTGGACCCGTACCACCCGCCGCTCGCCGCGTGCGTTGGCGTAGGGCCCGCGCCCGGGGTCGTGAATCATGCGCCCGACTCATTCTCTAACGAGGTTAATTGTTCAGAACAAATAGGTTTACAGCAATACAATGAGTGTAATTTAAAAAAA
This sequence comes from Notocelia uddmanniana, assembly GCA_905163555.1. Taxonomy (NCBI): domain Eukaryota; kingdom Metazoa; phylum Arthropoda; class Insecta; order Lepidoptera; family Tortricidae; genus Notocelia; species Notocelia uddmanniana. The sequence continues at coordinate 61,186,605 of LR991052.1, forward strand.
AGCAAACTTTGATCTTTTGTATAAGTCATTAGCAAGTATAGACTGGACCGATCTTTATAGAACTAACGACATGTTCGAAGTGATAACTTGTTTTTACAATAAATTTAACGCCGTATTAAATAGCTGTGTTCCTATAAAAAGGCAGAAGCCTGTAACGTCTAGGTACTCGTATCCGGAGTGGTACACGACTGAAATTATACGCAATATTAAATTAAAACATTCATTACACAAGCAGTACAAAAAGAGTGGCGCTGAAGATGATTATCTTAAATTTTCACATTGCCGAATGGAATTAAAATCGGCTATTTCTACTGCTCATGATCAGTATCAAGATCAATTGCAGTGTTATATGGCAAAAGATCCAAAATCATTTTGGAGTTTTATGAAAAATAAAAGGAAAAATACTAACTGCACCAAGTTAATAGACGACGGACGTGTTTTATCAATTCAGGAATCAGCGGATGAGATCGCCAAATTTTTTTACTCCATCTACAGCTCGGAACCCGCAGCGCTAGACTGTGGTCCGCAAGCGCAACGGCGACCGCCAACAGTGCGTATGTCCGCATTCACGATATAGAGGTCACTGAAGTACTCCACGCGCTGCGGAGGCTTCCTCCTAAACGTTCCGCGGGGCCGGACGGTATTTCTCCCTTTGTATTGAAGTATTGCCGTTCGGTGTTAGCTGGACCCCTCTGTCATATATTTAACGTTTCCTTAAAATTGGCAACTTTTCCAGATCAATGGAAATTGACACGTGTAGTGCCAGTACCGAAGGGAAATGGTGGACCGAAAACCTGTCATTATAGGCCTGTGGCGGTGTTGTGTGCTCCTGCGAAAGTATTTGAATCCATCATACAACGATCACTGCAGGAGCAGGTTGATTGCCACTTATCGGACGCCCAGCACGGTTTCAGGGCAGGACGCAGTACTACGGGGAACTTGCTAAACCTTATGTCCCAGGTGATACCAGCAGTCGACGCCGGCAATCAGGTAGATGTCACTTATTTCGATTTCAAAAAAGCTTTTGACATGGTGGATAATGACATCTTACTGAGAAAGTTGGCAGACGCGGGGTGTACACCTCAGACACTTTCATTTTTTGCCAGTTACATGCGGGATAGGCGGCAGTTTGTGGACTGCGCAGGTTACAGGTCGAATCCTTACCATACCAGGTCTGGGGTCAGTCAAGGCAGTAATTTAGGTCCTCTGAAGTTTGTGTTGATGATCAATGATCTTCCTGGTGTGGTAAGGAACTCGGAATGTTTGTTGTTTGCCGACGATTTAAAGCTAGTGCGAGAAATCAAGGATGTATCGGATTGTGTCAAATTGCAGAGTGATATTGACCGAGTAGTACAATGGAGTCTTGACAATAAGCTTCAGTTTAATGTCTCCAAATGCTGTACGTTATCCTTTAGCCGATCTCGCAATCCGATACATCATCGATACGCGCTCGAAGGGACACCTATTGAGCGTGTCACGGAGGTGCGTGACCTGGGCGTACATTTCACAGCTGACCTCACTTTCAGAAACCACGTTGTTATGACTTGTAAAAAGGCGTAAAGGAACTTAGGATTTGTCATGCGTCAGGTACAGGGTTTTTCTAACATAAATGCTATTCGCGCATTATACGAAGCTCTCGTAAAAAGCCACTTGGAGGTCAACTCAAGTGTCTGGAGCCCGCACGAAGCTAAGTATAAATTTATGCTGGAAAGGATACAAAATAAATTTGTAAGGTTTTTGTATCTAAAATATTATGGTGTGTACCCGTTTTACCCACTTATGTACCCAACGCTATTCGTTTTGGGCATGGTAGGGTATAATCAGTTAGAGGTTAGAAGGGAACTGACTCTGGCGTCATATATATTTAAACTTTTGCATGGTACTATCATCAACCCAGGGGTACTAGCTACAGTGAGCCTGTGCGCACCCGCGCAGTACGTGTGGCGCCGGCGCCGGCCGCCGCTGCTGGCCACGCCGCGCGCGCGCACCGGCCTGCTGCGCGCGGCGCCCTGGACGAGGGCCCTACGCACTCTTAATCAAGTTGCCACTCGGGTTGATGTATTCCATTGTTCTTTGAATGAGTTCACTAAAGTTACTTTGTATGTATTATGTTACTGTAAGACTTAAGAGTTATGTATATTTGTTATATAATAATTTGCTACACTATCGCATTGGAATTCTGTAAAGATAGATGTATTGTGAACACAAATAAATAAATAAATAAAATGATGTATCCAGACGATGAGTCAACAGGTATTTTGCCATTATCAATTATCGAGCAATTGTTTGAAAAAAACTTCTCCAGATTGGTCGTTCTGAAATTCGACTCGTATGATCATATTTAATTTGAGCGTTTTAACATGCGTTAAGTTCGTTGGCTGGCGTTGATCGTGGTATTACCAGTGTTTGGCGAAAATTACCTGCCAATAAAATCATTGCACCACAAAACCGGTTTTGGTTCTTTCGTAAATCTTGCAAAGTGTGGTCTAATGCTTCCAAAGATTTTTTGTGTGCCATCGTGCACTCATCCCAAACTATTAATTTGCTCTACTGGGACACCTTGGCCGTCGCAGAAATTCTAGAAAGGTTTCAAGTTGGTGTGTGTGTCATTTATTTGCAACGGCAACTTGAGAGCGGAATGAGTTGTTCGACCGCCTTCCAACAACGTGGCTGCAATAGCTGACGAAGTAAGCACTTGCTTCGTCAGGTATTGCACTTGCACAAGTGCGATACCATTTTGCGATCGAATCGTTGCCAAAATCAATGATTTTAAAAATGTTTTCCCAGTCCCACCGGGAGCATCTAAGAAAAATGTATCCGCCAGTTATAAATGTATCCGCTACTTTCATTAGCATATCGTAGGCATATTTTTGTTGCTCATTCAAAAGGGTAACGTTTCTTAGAACAGTTTCTTTTATTGCCTCTACTCGTAGTGATTGGGCGTTGTCATTCTTAATTGTATTAATCTTTATTGGTAAGGTGGTGTGCACATGTCTTCAATTAAAATTAATGCTTCATTGTACATTTCTTCTTTAATTTGAAAATTTGCATCTGATGTTCTAAGACGCTTTTTGTGTTGATGGGAAGCATGTAGATAAAATTTTGGAAAACTAAAATTAATGATTCCACTAGAGACACTGAGCTCATAACCCCCCGTACGGGATAGTTAATAGTGATAAGAGGTTTTCTGGACCCCGTATCGCACTAGTAGGCAACTTTTGTTCTGTGTTCGGTACGGGGTTTATGAGACCCCGTATACTATTAAAATATCATCCGATTAGACTTGAAAAGAGCCGGCAACGCACTTACAACCCCTCTAGTGTTGCGAGTGTCCATAGGCGGCGTTAATCGCTTGCCATCAGGCGATACGTCGATACGTCTGCCCGTTTGCCTCCTATGTCATAATTTTTTTTATAAATATATATTTGTTTCTTTAGTAGTCGTAAGAATACCTAAGTTACAGGTTCCGCACTAGCGAGTAGTCAGTAGTTTTCTCCTCCGCATTGAGTGCGGCACCGTACGGGGTTCAGAAGCCCCCGTAACGCAGTGAACGTGTTAAGGACGTAGTGTTTAGTGTCTAAAGTTTTGTTATGTGTGTTAACATAAGTACTACAATTATTTGACGTAATTTTTGTTGTGTTTGTGTGGGCAAGTTTGGTATTCGTGGCCTGGAGAGGCGCAGTGGGAGCAAATGATGACTTCGGAGGTACATCGTTTGCGAGTATGGCCATTTGTAAGCATTTAATGGCATTGCGACACTGGTACGTATTCGCAACCGTGCACTCTCTTGTGGTCTATGTTTATTTTTGTCTGTGATATTAAATTCTTGAAGACGTGGGGTGAGGTCAGGAACATTGCATTGTATTGTCCGGGTTTAAATTTGCGTTTGGTAAAATGGTATGTTTAATCAGAATAGTTTGAAAGGTGATCTCGTATGTTTTTCATTTTGATTTATGATAATAGCCTTTAGTTGCAGTAGTTCGGTTGTATAGTCCGGGGCCGAACTAATGCAACACTTTTAGTCTCATTAGTTCGGTTGTGACGTCAAACCGAGCTGTTGGGAATCTTTGGTTGCAGTAGTTCGGTTGAGTTGTCCGGGACCGAACTACTGCAACACTTTTAGTCTCTTAAGTTCGGCTATGACGTCTAACCGAACTGTTGGGAAATGTAACGACTCAAAAGTACGGTTAAGGATGAGGGTAAATAAAAATACATTATTTTCATGACAAAGTTTAATAAAATAATTGTAGATTTTCTTCATCTCATAAAAAACAACAATAATACTAGCTTGTCTAGTAGGCATACTTGCACACCGTTTCCATGCATTTTTGCCAGAATTCCGCAAACCTAGGTTGAGGAGTATTTAGCAGCAGTTTGCGGAGGTTTGTTTCCTCTATACTGTTGCAAACAGTACATTTTCCAATATTATCTGGAGAGAATGAGATCACAGGTTATCGTTTGTTTTTACCATTTTGTCCATCTGATTTATTTAAGTCCACAAGGTTACTTAATACATAAGAATAATAAATATACTTATAAAATACTCACTAACCCTGAATCATCACCGTCGATGTGTATTTTGACCATATATTAATTATTTGGTCCCAACAATCATCGATTTTCGAAGGTTCGATTTTGTTTAATAAAAAACGCAACATGAGTTCGTGTGCATTCATTTCACATAAACATAACTTAAACCTTTTGTTTTCTGAAAATATATATTAATATTAGTTTAGACAATCTAGTCTGGGCATGCATATTTAGTCGGAGTTATATCATTTTAAATATACAACAAATAGTTGTATAGTTATAATCAAAGGTATGTCTTTCATTATAATAATAATTAAATAAGTGGGATGATAATCATGAGATGAAATATAATACTAAATACTTGTAAAGACACGCATGAAATAATATACAGTAATTGTTGTTACACATCTGGTTAATAAGTTGGTGAACTAAATATTCAAGAACTAAAAATCATGACTACACTGTACCTTTAAGTTCATTCTTAGCCTTATATATTACCGAATAGAAGCGATTTTCAGTTCTAGATAATAACATTATTGACAGGTGTTTATCCGCTTTAAAGGATTAATATTTCTTATGCAATAGTTATTTAAAATGTAAATATTGAAAGAAATGCACGTAAACTCCTAATCGAAGTGTCAATGTAATTGACAAGTAATGAATAAGACCCTAATTAGTCTTTGGACTCGAGAGGTGGCATGATGATTTACAAGTGGCCAGTACTTTCTTAATATACCGTGTACTAGGAGGCTATAGAGGTTTTATGTACGAGACTTTTCGCCAGTAATGACAAAAAGACTCGTAAAAGAAAAGAAATAAGTAAGCCCCACAGTAAACTGAATAAGGGTTGTGTTACGGGTACTAGACGTCAATATCCTACTAATATTAGTGACCCTGCCTACGAAGCAAGCGTCCTGGGTTCGATCCCCAGCCAGAGCATTATTTCTATTTGTGTGATGAGCACATTTCTGGGTCTTGGATGTTTTCTATGTATTTAAGTATTGTATCTATCCATCTATCTAAGTATGTATATCGCCGTCTATTACCCATAACACGAGCCTAAATTGAGCTTACTGTGGGACTAGGTCGATTTGTGTAAGATATTCCTTGATATATTTATTTATTTATATATATAAAGTTTATAAGTATGGATAAAGCTACTGAATGGATGTTAAACTATGAACGGTCGAAGCAATTCCACCCTGTATGAAGAGATATATGGGAATACTGTAAAGAACCATAATACTACGAGCAAGAGCACTGACCTGGGTTAAAATTAAATAAATTCTCCTTTTTTCTGAAGTAATTTTTAAGAGGCAGTATACAAAGCTATTTTGTACAGATAGGTTTCTGTCGAAATATGCCCGCTTACAAGTTGCAGCTTACAATTTCCTATAAATATATCACGTTCTATATCTGTGTTATTCCTTTTCGACAAAGTCTTTTTTCCAAATTGTTTGAGCTGGTCCACACTAAAATGTGCTAAAGCGTCATCGTCATTTAATACGTGTAATATTTGTAGTAGGGTTGGGTGCTTATTAATAAGGGTGTTTATTTTATGATTCCAACCTTCAACTACATTATTCGTACGGTGTTGCTCCGAGAATACATTCCATATTGGAATAAAATTTGGTCTCATCCAGAATTTTTGGAAATATTTTTTAAATTCAATCAATTTTGCATCTGGAGCTACTGTTGACATCTCAGTACATACGCATTGCCAGCCATTAAATATGTATTCTATGGGTAGTAATGGCAAGACACTGCACAAGTTAACGAAGTACTTCTGATGTTTTGCTTTCAGGTGCAGTTTTTTTGCCTTACGACTCAAGCAATCGCGGAAATGAAAGTAACAACCCTTAAGCTGTATATTGGGGAACATTTGCGAAAGGGCTTTAATTACCGCCATTTCGTAATCTAAGTGAACAACTTCCGGTTCCCATTCAGGGATTTGGCTTTTTATCAATTGAAACATCGTTGTATACGATTTTTCTTTTTTATGCGACATGAAAATGTACGCAAGCGGTTTTATATTTATTGTTTCGGAGTCGCTTCCCATGTCGCCATGAATGGTGTATAGCTGGCAGAAAGGGGTTGGGCATGCCTTAAAAGTCCCATCCATAAATTATTGCTTGACAGTTTTCATTGTAACTTGTGATTTTTTGCTGCAATAAATTATTACTTTTACTTCATCTTCATAAAACTCAGCCAGAATGTTATCTCGAAATTTAGCCGGTATTTGTATCTCTGACAATACGTTAGTACGTATTTTGTCAACCTGAGCTTGAGCATGAATTTTGCGGTATATGGTATTATTTTTTTGTTTAAAGCTTGGGATCGGCTTAGAGCTTGCCATGTGCAAGCCTTTATCGTTGATTTCTAGTAAACATCGCCGATAAACTTTTGGAGCTGGTTCTCTCCCTTGGGCAGCTTGTTCCACGTATTTATTGATTATGATATCAACGTCATTTTGAGTTTCGTTTGCTGTACAGCTGCTCAAATGATCCCCGAAACATAGGATTGCCTTTTCATTCTACAAAAAAAATAACGATCAATTGATACCTACCTCAAAAATCACCACAAGACGCCACCAATATTTGAGCACTTGTGCTTTAGGAAAAAACATCACCATTATTTGAATTGAACTTACATCCGATACCATTATATATCCCTTACATTTTAATTTCTTGTATTCTTTGCAACGCCAATAACTTGTTTTATTTGCATTTATTGTGTTACGGTAATATCGATGACCCGCGTAAAAGAGAACTCTACCGCGTCCTTGTCGAATAAATTTTAAATTAATTTCATTTGCTGGAATAGCACTTCGCGACATGTTTGTACTTTAATAAATCAAAGAATTATGGAAATGTGTCAAAAAGGAAGTTATATATGACACTTATCTACAATTGGCCAGTACGTAGCCTAGTTGAAAAGAGGTTGACAATAAAAGACTACGTGATTTATTAAAAGTTGATTAAATACTAATATGATTGCATTGAGTTTTTTGTCATGTCAACGGAATAAAGTAATATTATGTAAAATACGACTGTCAATATATAGTTGAGTATTTATTTCATTGCACTATTCTACAATTTAACCAGACGTATATATCCATGTATAGTTACGAACAGATAAAATCTCATACGCGTCAAGAAATTTATACATAAAAATATAACTTATTATAAAATTAATATAATATGTATACTTACTTAATACATATTAGGCTCCGTAACATCACATCACTACCCGAACGGTAATAACCGTACTTTTGAGTCGTTACATTTCCCAACAGTTCGGTTAGACGTCATAGCCGAACTTAAGAGACTAAAAGTGTTGCAGTAGTTCGGTCCCGGACAACTCAACCGAACTACTGCAACCAAAGATTCCCAACAGCTCGGTTTGACGTCACAACCGAACTAATGAGACTAAAAGTGTTGCATTAGTTCGGCCCCGGACTATACAACCGAACTACTGCAACTAAAGGGATAATAGATGTTATTAGGTCTAAAGGGGTGTTAGTAGAGATTCCTTTGAGGATGATCATCGCACGGAAATTGGTATCCGTGGCCTGGAGAGGCGCAGTGGGAGCAAATGATGACTTCGGAGGTACATCGTTTGCGAGTATGGCCATTTGTAAGCATTTAATGGCATTGCGACACTGGTACGTATTCGCAGACGTGCACTCTCTTGTGGTCTATGTTTATTTTTGTCTGTGATATTAAATTCTTGAAGACGTGGGGTGAGGTCAGGAACATTGCATTGTATTGTCCGGGTTTAAATTTGCGTTTGGTAAAATGGTATTTTTAATCAGAATAGTTTGAAATGTGATCTCGTATGTTTTTCATTTTGATTTATGATAAAAGATGTTAATAGGTCTAAAGGGGTGTTAGTAGAGATTCCTTTGAGGATGATCATCGCACGGAAAGTTTTTGTTTATATTAGTTTTAGAGAGTGTAATTTATCTTTGTCGAGTATTATCAAATTTAACTCTGACCTTGTTATTTGACACGAATTTGGTGGCTGCGGGGACAAAGTTAGTGTCCTTGAATGATACTGTTTTCTTCCACACATTGAGTGTGTCTGCTGAACTTTTAACTGTAAGTTTAGGTGATTTAATTCAAGCTGCCCTGTTACTGGTAGTGTTTGGAGAGTAAGATAATTCGGATGGAGTATTATTTGGGGGGAGGATATTAGAGGTAGCAGCTACAGTGGCATAAGACAGGACCGATTTAGACTTCTTATTAATAACATCAAAGACAATTTTTTCATGTCAGATCTTAGTGAATTCTTTGTTTATGTTTTCGTGGAGTAAAGTTTCTAGAAATATTTTCATTTCCTTCTAGTCTATGCTGATTTTAGCCGTTTTTTGGAGTTTAGTAATTTCGTTTTAGAATGTCCCTAATATCTCTATACTGTTATCAAATACAATGGATTATTTATTCTATATTTCTTTACTTAATTATTAACGTGCAAAATGTTTATATTAAGTTGATAATGTAATTGGAATCTCGAAAACCGCTTCAACGATTTTGATGAAATTTACTATATAGGTAGTTCCGGGACCGGAAAAAAATCTAACTAGGTCTCATCTTCGGGAAACTCATATTCTGCGGAAAAAAATTAGGAAAACTTGGTCGCCCAGGTACTATATTTTAATTTGGCAATATGGTCTTGTATTTACTTATTGATTGAATATTGTTTCTCGAGGAGAAGTGAAGAGTGTATTATTAGGTAGCAATATTATTTCTAACTTGGGCGTGCCACTTTGAATCCCTCACTGCGCTCAGGATTCCACGTTTCGTAGGTATTCAACGCGCGAACCTTCGATGAAATATTGCATTTTGCTCCCTCGTAACTACACTATTTTCAACAGCACTCGTTTTTCTCGTTAGATGACATTTTTATCGATTAGATTGGTACAGTCGAGTTCATAAATATATGAGCAAATCCAAGCCTTCAAAAATAAATGTACATAGTAACGTACAAATACATCTAAACAGATTGATTATTCGAAAATATCCACCCGTGTCATCCGTCATATTCATCTGAGCAAGCCTCTCAATAATATTTAAGCAACTGAAACATAATACTTAAATATCTGTACTACGATTTGTACGAAATTATGTATACGAGTGGAAGCACATGACTATTGAGGTAAAGGTTCTTTTCAAATATTTATAAACAGACAGTGGCACATAAATATATGTAGTAACGTTTTCCAATAAGTTGTGAACAAGTAGGAGCTCATAAATATCTGCACAGATAAAATATTTCACTTAAATATCAAATTCCGCAATAAAGTTTGCCAAAATTATGTGAACAAGTAGAAACTCATAAACATCTGAACAAAAGTGACAGAAAAAAGAAAAATATTCAGAAGCCAGTAATACATGTTGAAATCAAACCTCTTTTAAACCGACTATAAAAGTTCTTTGACGTGTCACTCAAACTGAAAGAGACAAATGTATCATATGACAGTATGGTACTCTTTTCGGTGAATGTCATATGTGAAAATTCAAAATGTTTTATCTGTACAGATATTTATGAGCTCCTACTTGTTCACAACAAATTGGAAAATGTGAGTTCATATATTTATGTGCTACTACCTGTTTACAAATATTTGAAAATAACCCTTGTGTCAATAGATATGTGCTTCCACTTGTTTAAATAATTTTGTAAAACTGATAGTCAGATATTTATTATTTTTGAGTGGCTTAAATATTATTGAGAGGCATGCTCAGATGAATATTGCGGATGACACGTGTATATATTTTCGAATGATAAATCCGTTCAGATGAATTTGTACGTTACTATGTACATTTATTTTTGAAGGCTTGGATTTTCTCATATATTTATGAACTCGACTGTAAGGTACGTCCAAAATTCAGATAAATATATTACGTAGGTTACATATTGTTGTGCACTATTGCCCCGTTGAATGATAATTTGCTGTATAACATGATAACATGCAGACGAACTGAGAACCTCCTTCCTTCTATTGAAGTAGGAAAAAGGTGTGTTGAAAAATGTAATTATCAATGCTCCGAGGTAGATATATGATTGAACTACCGCACAATTCGCTATTCGTGAACCCTCTGGCGAGTTACTGTTCGCACTGTCGACTTTCATCTTGCTGCGGTTGATTTAGACCAAAATCGCGAGGCTTACACGGTCCATTCTATGTAAGGGCTCTGCCTCCTTTATATCTGCTAGGTCGTCTTAATTGTATTCGAGTCTTAGGATAAGATAGGTAACATGACACATAATTAAGAAATGTCAATCAATAGTGTCGGTAAGGTAAGCGCCTTCATTTATCACGGAGCAATGTAAGTTGTTTTGAGTTTCCTTCTATTTAATAATAGGCGTTGAACTTTAAAATAAAATATTGATGGTGAGATCTAACCACGATCTAACCAATATTGCTATTAGAATGCATAAATATACCGATATACGTACGATGGCATCCGCAATGGTAAACTATATCTCTCCTGATTGTTGTAGGAGATATCAAAATAGATTCTAAAACCAATCACTCTTTTCAATAATATTTCCCCTCCATAGGCGTGTTACCCATAACATGCACTGAATACATTTTCTAATGTATCTTACTTCTGTAAGTAATGCAATTACCGACAACAGTAAAAAAATCTGTCAATAGAGTACTGCCTCAGAGTTTCAACTTATTTCTGTAGGCCTGTTTAGCCATGTTGGTAGTGATACTGCCTACGAAGCTGGAGGTCCCGGGTTTGAATCCCAGTTAGGGCATTTGTATATGTGGTGAGCAAAAACATGTGTTCCTGAGACTTAATGTTTTATATTTATTTAAGTATATTTCAATTAAATATATCGTCCTCTAGGACCCATAACACAAGCCTTGTTGAGGTTACTATAGGATTAGTTAGATTTGTGTAAAAAATTAGCCCCTATTATATTTTACTTATTTCCTTTTTCACGTGACGACTCAAACCCAGTTCAAATATTGGAATCATACTTACTCGGAAAAAGTGTAAATATTATATGAAACTCAATTCCTTTGTATGATGGTCGAACTACCTAGATATTGGTAAATACGAGTAGGTTAGGAACCTTCGATGCATTTAATTTATTTTATTATTTTAAGATTTTTGAACTTTCGAATTATTATTTTGGTTGAAAGCGGGATGCCGGACCCGGATGGACCCAGGTATGTCCTTAAACTACGACCAAGACCACCGGGGAATGGGCAGCAGCATTCCTAGAGTGCGGTGGAGATACTGCGATCATCAACCCGCATGCCAAGCGTGGCGAATATGGCGTTTACTCCCCATGAAATTGGGGGAGGCTTATGTCCAGTAGTGGACGTCCTAGGGCTGATGTGGTGGTGGTGGGATGCCGGATCCATAATCCTAGGGTTTGACGTTTATATTTCTTTACTCGTATGCTTAATGATTACTCATAATAATTTTATGTTCTCGCATTATTGGAGAAAAGCTCATTATACGCCTTGGCAATTCGTGAACGCGTGTATTCTGTATCCTACATTCAAAATCAACTTGTACGCAAATTGCTTTTTCCCGGCCTCTGTTTAATTTACCACTATTTTAATAACGACTCATAATAGTCATAATTTATTCAAACTCAATTGATAGGGGAGAGATTCCCTATAAAACAACCTTTTTAATTACACTTCCATGGGGTACCAAATACTGCTCCGTTGGTATCAACTTTGATAACCTAAATCAAAAATGGCATTTGGCTAAGCATGAAAGTGTATCTCGGCTAGTCGGAGGGTAGGTAATTAAAAGTAACTTTAAATTCTACAGTAAAATCTAAGTATAATCAAAATAAAACTAATATACAAAGAAATGTGTTCAACTTGAACAGTCAGTACGGAGCTATACGCAAAGTAAAGTCACTGGCCTGAGTGGTGGTTCGTAGTCCCAATAGCAGAGGCCGTAAAAGGTGACAGGCTCGGTGATTGCGTTCGTTCCAAAACTTAAGATCTTCACTCCAAAGCAGCGCGACGGAAATATTTACAGAAGCGGCGGTGCTCGGTAGGAAAATAAGTCCGAAGAAAAGTTACCAGGCACAAACAAATCTACTTCACAGAACAGGTTCACACCCATCCGAGCCTCAAATAGTCCAGGCCAGTGTGTCGGTTAAATAAGGCTTTGATTGGGTGTAACAAACGACAATAAATATGTATATACATTAGAAACCTTATTCACAGCCATTGCCTGCATAAAATGAAACATATTTACTTGGAAAAACCGTGAACTTTATTCGAAACTCAATTACTATGTATGATGGAAGAGCTACCTAGATATAAATACGAGTAGGTTGTCGGATGCACTCACGCAAATAAATTATTTTATTTAGTATAGCGTGGGTCTAGCCACAAATCATTTTCATGCAGCCATACTCGTTTAGAGTTTACGACGATCGTGTCGACCGCGCGTCGTGGCCTCTAATTGACGCGTCGTCGATTGTGCGCGCGCGCCGCCCGCCCAGTCGCCAGCCGCCCGCCCCACCGAGCACACCACACTGTAGGTAAGTGCCAGACATTCATATAAAAATACACAGGGCATTCACGTTAATGAATGATCCAATCACGTGGGGAAAGGCAAAAACGTGCGCGTTTAAGTTTTACAGTGTCAGTGCATGTCATCGTGTTGAATGCGGGCTCCAAATGAAACCGTTTGAATGGTAAAATTCCTCAGTGCATGTCCAGCGTAGATTTAAGAATCTAGTGGTGTTACTGTCATTAGCGAATTGAACAAAGCTTCACGGTGCGAATAAACTGAAGTATTATTGAAACGTAACATGTAGTTGGCATTGCTTTAATGAATAATAATCGTATGTTGATGATTGACAAACCATTAAATCTATCAAGTGCTACCAAGCTCTGTTAAAATCTATAACTTTATTTTTATAATAATGCAAATATTCACTCACTACACAGGTGTTAGCATCGTTATTGTGTAACTATACTTACTTACCGTATTCACAGTTGAATATTGTACTACTCAAACTGTTACGTTTGATGGCGAGAGACGCGCTCAGTCAGTGTGCTAGTTTAGCATTCAACGTGCAAGGTAAAACTCCGGATGCATAAAACATTATCAATCTAGTTTTACACATAAAATGCGTATTTATTTTGGTGCTGCATCTACTAAACGCTGACTGCGACCGGGCGGTTTATTTTGTAACTGGTCCAGACGACGGTCTGGGACGACCTTTACCAAAGCTAGATGCGAACGTGAACCGTTTTCTCCTACGTTTGTTGTGTTTGAACAGCACGATACGATTGACAGTACATATACCTATATTAAATAGTATCTGAAGTTAAATTGAAAATGTTACATCGATAACGGATTTCTGCCTAGATAACTAGAACTTATTCAGCATGAGATAAAAGCAAGTGTCGGCAATTTTAGGGCGTTGCTGTTTGCGTGTGTAAATAGAGTTTGCTATTAAATTACTCGTATGCATTAAAATAAATATGACTTTTTCAAAGAATAGAACCTAAAAGTCTTGAGGTTCTATTTTTTATACTTTTCGGCCTCATCAATTATTTCATGTCGTTTTTGAAAACAATATTGCAAATAAAGAAATAATATTACTTGTAGAATAATATGAATATCTAACATAAAATATTACACCTACAATTACCTACCGTCTGTTTGATTTGATACAAGAATCAGTAATAATTGATTTAGTACCTATCGAAAGCATCTCTTTTGACCCTGTGCATTACCTATTTGGATGTTAAAAACGGAGAAATGAAATTTAATATAATAGATTGTATAACTAGGGTCTAACACGAGACATGGCTTTCAAACTAGATCTATACACTCTACTTATAAAGAAACAACGATTGCTCATCCATAATTAATAGCGGATTCCCCTGAGAATTATGGTTAATGCACTTTATTTTCTTTAAAGAAATTCAAATTTCACTTTGATTCGAAAAAATATACATATTTATACATAAAGTAAACAGTAAGCAGTTAAAAGTAATAGGTACAATTTAAAGTTTGGGTGGGTACATTCAGATAAAAACCTCATGTTTTTTTTTTTATATTAACTGCTTTGGCACAGGTACACACACAATATAGACACCGATAATAAAAACACTGGCCGTCTATTTAGCGCTGCAAAGCGTTGCACAAACGATTTAATAGGTTTTTAATAATTGTATATTTTTTAATGTTTACTGATTGGTCGGTTTTAAAGAATTAAATAAGTACCAAAAATGAACAGATTGGCTGTCGATGTACATTGTGATTGCTGAGTTCAATATGGCGAAGAATTCTGATTGGTCAAATTAAAATGTTTTGTAAATCATAATGATATGCATATTCTCTCTACTTTAGCTTCGCTTGATAATAGAACACTCTTTTCAGTATGAGATTTTGTGTACCTATACTCCTATTAATTGTATAGCTATAAATATAATATATACTATCTTCACACCTAAATCGAAAACATTCGAACAATTATAATTTATGACATGAAACTAAATCAAGTACATTTCACGGCAAAGGAAACGGCATCAAGGGTAGATAAAAAATGTTTGATAGTGTTATATGCATGACCTCTCCCCTTCTTGGACTGACGTTACTTAACAATGTTGTATACGTAATCTGTTGAGATCTGTACAGTCCTCCACATCAATATCCAGTGTTGACAGGTATTGACACGACAAAATGTGGAAAATCCTAGCAAAATCTTAACTTACTTCACCGTGATACAGTTTTTAACTAGTATGGGAAGTAATGCATATCATTCAGCTAAAGGATGTAAATTACAACTAACATAGCTATGTGACTATACCTACTATACTTCGATGTACCAGTAACTTGTGTTGTAATGAAATAAAAAATAAAAAAAATTTAATGTTAGTAAGTGAAGTATATAACTTTGTTCCGTCATGGTATCGTTGTATTATTGAAGGTAACTTTCAATTATGTTTTTTTTTTTTTTTATTTGTATCATAGTAGCATTTAGTTTATTCTTTGTTCTCTTTATGTTATTGATATATCAGGTATATATTCGTGATCAACATCACAGGAAGACGCTGACGTGTGAGTGATCAACATCACAACTTACAGATGTACCTAGTGAATAATACTTTCTTTCTACTCGGAAGACGACTAGACTCGAAATGGCTATCAATTATTATATTAAATTATTGACAAGTTCATGTGTCTGAAACTTTATGAGTCAATGTAAAATTTCAGAATGAATACTGGGCGTATATTGCCATTTCACATGACAGATGTTAAATAATACGGTAATTGATTGACACTTCTTCGGATCTAGTGGTATACCGAGTTTAAACGATGGGAAAACATTATTCACTACATCTGTACATTTCTTAAACGTGCATTCAAAACCATTATACTGATGAATACTGTCATACTAAGAACTAACCATCAAAGCATGCATCCGAAATAATAAACCGTAACGCAAACTATACACTTGCCGATGTCAACAGCGCCACCGTCTACGCGTTTGCATCGAAATTATACTTAACAGCGTTAGTTCATGGCATTGCCACACGCAGAAATAACTTTGTGGCTAGAAAGTTAAATATAGCATAGACAATATCTCTTGCTATCTGTACTATCTTTATGACCACCTGTCAACTATATTGTACGAACAATCAAAGTATTCATATTATTTGAGTTCCGGCAACATAATTTTTGCGACATGATATGTAAAACCCCTTTAGCAAAACCTTAGAATTTCATAGTTCTGAAATTTTCCCGCGCGCAGTCTGGAACCTTATTAAAAACTTTTATTTAACGTGCATTATTCGTATATGCAAATATGTAAGTATGTACCACCACCACCACCAACCACCATATCAGCCCATAGACGTCCACTGCTGCACATATTCTTCTTCGTCCTCGGTCCCTCAATACTGAGGATCGCGACCACGTAATCGTGCCATACGTATGCTCTGTCTCCATAGAAAGCGATCATAGGCCATGTGCACTGCTGGACCTAGGCCTCCCCCAATTTCATGGGTTGGCGGTAGCAATATCTCCATCGCAGTCCAGGGATGCTGCTGCCCATCCCACGGTAATCTTGATCATAGTTTTAGGACATACCCCCAAGTCTGTAAGTTGCCATCATAATTGGAAATCCTTTTTTCAGCCACGGAGCTGGATTCGACGTTTCAAATGAGTTTTGTCAGCAATCACCCGGTTCCTTTCAATTTGTACTGATGCAATACGCGTCACGGCCCACGGCCACGTAAAACTAGTTTTATATGTAGTTGATTGATTAAAAAAATTATTCTGAACTGAATAGTTAATTTATATAAAAAATACATTATACTACTAGAAAGCTGTAATTTTTTTACATTGTATTAATCTTTATTTAAACAACATGTATATTATTAAAAAAAAAAACTAAATTAAACCCTTATAAATCTAAAAACTTATGTCTAAAATTGGCCCTTGTGGCATGGTGCCAAGGATACTGGCAGCATTTCCTCACTGGATCGCAATACTTAGGCGTTGGGCGAGAAAGCCGCCAGCTCTTTTGTCCCCGGTTACATCGACCAGCCGTTTAGCCAACACTCGAAACAGTTTCTGTGCTGCAGGGCCCCATGCACGGACCAAGAGACTCGAGAGCTGTAATTTAGTATACTAATATTTGTATAAGGCAGTGACCTAGCCTCATACAAATAATGGAGGAAATCGCATTTTTACCTAAATTTATCCGGCTGAATCAAAGCAAATTTTGAGTCTTGCCACCGAGACCTTGCCTGTTTGACACATGCCACCGAGAATTCCAGGACTTGAACAAGTATTTAATCAGGAGGAGAGGAGTTCTTAAAATTATACTTGTTATCACAGGAAACCGCTTCCTTGACTATGCGATCAGATACTTCATTGCCAGGTATACCTGAATGGCTGGGAATCCATGCGAGGGCAATTCATACCCTTGAAGATTACACTAGTTAATTTTGTCCTTAATCATAAAAACTAGAGGATTATGGATCTTAGATCAAAATGGCCTAGAAATTATTGATTCTAAGGCGCTGCGAGAGTCTGAAAAAACAATGGAACGTGTAAGGCAAGCCATCAGGATGTATTCCATGCATTTAAGAATGCCTTTTTTTTACCTGGGGAAATGCATTTACGCATCCCGCCTAGCCGGGGAACCGCCCGGACTACCGTCTAAAACCACCAGGGTATGTCCATCACACAGCATTAGTGGCGGTGACACGGGATCGCCAAGGCACACAACCGCGAACACCGCCTGCTGCGACAGCCGAAGCTGTCCCCTCTCGGTAGAGGCTTGCGCCCCCCACCCGACGGCAAGCGTGCAGGGCGACACCACACACTTGCCGGCCAAAGGACCTCCACGCCAGGAGAGAGTGAAAAACCCCGGATTCACTCCCTCAGGTCCCCTTGTAACTTTTTATAGAGGTTTTCTCCCTCGCAGCCACCACCCGGCCCCGGCCTGACGGTGACAGCCCCCGCTCCCGACTATAGCGGCCCTCTGCCGAAGTCAGGGTTACGGGTCCGTAATTCTTTAAACAGGCATACGGCATGGCCTGTCCCTCTCGCCGCACCTGGGGTGTCATGCGACGCCCTGATGCGGAAACCCCCATCCCCCCATTGGTCGCATCTGGAGTGTCCTCCGCTAAACAGAGGAACACTTAGGGCGACCCCGTCTCCGGGTTATTGGTAGCACCGGTAAGCGATCCCTCCGAAGATGAATCACTTACCGTTGCCTCCAGGGCAGGACAAATTGGATGGAATGAGAATTAAAAAGTGCGAAATAGATAGCGGTCTGAAAGTAAGTGATGACGTAAATTAATGGGGGGTTCTAAGCATTCAACCCGAAGAGCATTTAATAGGCTTGATTTCATGGTACCACAAGTAATACGAGGAGCCTTTGATTGGATTAGATCGATGCTGAAGACCAGCTTGGTTAGCAGGCTCTAACAAGAACGATGCATAATCCAGGACACTTCTGACTGTCTTATACAGTAACTTGCGGGCGAAGGGATGGGCACCCCACCACACTCCTGCTAAATACTATGAGTATATGAATTTGAATTTTGAATTTATTTATTTATTTCCGACAAGGGTCCATAATAATTATTAATCATAGCTACATAAATTAAATTGAATTTAACAGAATAATTAACAAAAAAATTGAATTAAGAAACAGTATTTTTCATTAAAAACACTATAAATAATACATTAAAAATACATTATGAATTATTAAATGTATATACTTATTACATAATACTATTATGCGCCTGCAGGTGCGTGTAACTGCACCCAGTGTTGCAGCAAAGGTGCAACGGTACGGTTTCAGAGGAATTTCCTCCCTCGGACGCTCCGGCTGTGGAATTAACTCCCTGCCGAGGCTTTCCCGAAGGACTACAGTATGGGTTTCTTCAAGAAAGGAGTGCATAAAATTATAAAGTGTCGGCAACGTGCATGTGTCACCCCTAGAGTGGCAGACGTCCATAGGCTGCGGTGACCGTTTACCATCAGGCGGGCCGTACGCTTGTTTGCCACCGACGTGGTATTAAAAAAAGACTTGTTTATTTTATACCACCTACAGGTGTTTCATTGATCATATGATTCATATCTCTAAAAAGAACGGCCTACTGACATTTTATTCAACGATTTTAGCACGTCTATAAAAGTTTCGGTTTCGGCCGAAACTAGAGCCAAAACCGAACCTTCGGATTCGGTTTCGAAAAAAAAACATTTTTCGGTCGGACACTAGTTTTGAATCGGGAATCAGCACTTAGGCCGGCTCTTTCACACTACAACATCACAAAGAAGGGTTCCGTACCGACACCTTCTAATCTACGCTTCAAACCACTATACAATACATTAAATTAAAAGTTTGTTTAGGGAGCAAGTATTTTTAAACGATATCATCATCATCATCATCATGTCAGCCGAAAGACGTCCACTGCTGGACATAGGCCTCCCCCAAAGACTTCCACAATGACCGGTCCTGCGCCACCCGCATCCAGCCGCCGTATTAAACGATATACTTACTTGAAAATTAGTTGATAGACATTTTAAACATTAAAATACAATAATACAAGTTTGTCTTACTATGCAGCTGATTGTACGTTCCAATTAATCTAAAATTACTTTTAATTTTTTGTGTATCATTCCAGATATGTGAAATTCATGTAAATATCTTGGAGGGCGTCATTATGTTAAATTTGCAAGGATTGCAAGCAATCCATGGTTGTTGAAAAAAAATTAATGTATCTTAATTCCGTGCGATTGATATATGTAATCGTCCGTTTTGACAATTTACATTTTTATAAGAAATTCGACCGTGCGTGGACTAGAGCCTGGCCTATTAAATTCCTTAAGGGGATGAAAAGAGGGTGGAGAATTGTATGGGAGAGCAATAATTAAGCATGCGCCTTAAACAATATATTGCAATTATTTCTCTAACGCGATACCGAGTTCTACGCGGACGAGGTTCCGGGCAAAATTCAGTTCTTATACTCCAACACGGACGGTGGGCTTACATGGCCAACATTCACGATATGATATATTAAAAAAAAAACACTTTCAACGAACATTCTACTCCAATCAGTTTCTGCCGTTAAGAGTCATACGTACTGACTCGCAAAGGGCATAAGGCGTAATTTTAATTAAACTCTTTTTACCGATGTTTGGCACCATACACCTTGCCGGGAAGCGGGTTGGCCCCATTTCGGAGGAGGCAACAACCCAGTCTTGACACTTAACAGCTGAGTGGCACAGCTATTTCAGGCGGCCAGAAATAAATCTAACAGTTCCTATAATGTTTTGCCAATAACGGCCAAACAGGTTTTTGGGGCAACATTTCAGGAAGCCAGCAGTTTGACGCCAGCAGACACAGGATTCTCTTTGAGTTATTGCCCAATTTTTAGGGTTCCGTAGTCAACTAGGAACCCTTATAGTTTCGCAATGTCCGTCTATCTGTCTGTCTGTCTGTCCGTCTGCCTATCCGAGGCTTTGCTCTGCGATGCTAGAATGCTGCAATTTGGCATGGATATATAAAGCAATAAATCTGACAAAGTGGTAAAATAAAATCTAAAAGAAGTTTTTTAAGGGTAACTTCCCTACACGTAAAGTGGGAATGATTTTTTTGTTTCATCCCAATGGTGTGGGGTTTTGTTCAATAGGTCTTACAAAATGAATAGACGTCTTCAGATAACATTTTTTGATTAAGTGAATACTATCGAAAATAGTCACTCCAAAACAAAAAAAATGTGTACCCCCTAAATTTGAACCAAAAATTTTGGTCCAAAGAATATAAAAAAAAAACATGAAAGTAAAGCTTAATAAAGACTTCTAACGAAAACTATAGTGAACATGATCAGTGTAGCTGTTTTAGAGTTATCGTAAGAAGTCTTGCCTTCTTAGTAAAAGACGTGTGAAACGCTGGGAAGGTTGCTTGTTATTGTTTTTTTTTTTTCATGAAGTTCATTGGGCAACTACGGGACCCTACACTGAGAATGGCCCGATATGCTCTTGGCAGATTTTTTCTTTTCTTTTTATTACGCTCGCAGGGTTGCTGCCTGTTGATATGAGAGTGAAAAAGAAAAGGTTAGTTTTGTTGCAAAGTAGGTACGTACTTTAACACCCTTACTCAACGAAAACTTACGGTTAAGATATGAGTAAAATATCAATCAGAATCACATTGTACTATCGAAAATACGCAAATACGGTTAGCTATACAAGATACAATTCAATTTTAAAACATATTTTTGGAAATGGTCAATACCTAGTCCGTTCGTAAACAAATCAGCTAACTATTCATTACATGGAATATGCTCTAGTACTAAAACCCCCTCGCTAATCTTTTCTTTTACAAAATGACGTTCTAATCTCTTACTTTTACAGTTGTTAGCAACTTGAATGGCTGCTTGTTTGTCAACATACATAAACACTTAAAACACTCGCGCTTTGTACACGTTCTTAAAATATTGTAAAATAATTAAGGTAAATAAATAAATAAAAGTGTTAGACCCGTGTACTGGACTTACAGTTAGCATGCAGTCGTGCAACATCGGAGTCCCTTCGTCAACTTAACTTAATTCATAATCAATGGTGCCCTTTAAGAATCTCGCGTTTTAGCGCCTTCCCTTAGTGTATACTGAATTTTTGACAGGTAGTTAAAGCAAAACCTATCTCTGGCCTAGACCCTGACATGGTTGTATAGATACATGCCCTTGACTGTACCATAAATTACCTACACCTAACTATGTTTCATGTAATTTACTCGTAACCCGATCTCCGCCAAATCGCCCTTCTGAATCACGGGCTAAATATAATCACCTTAATCATCGTGAAGTACCCGTTAATTACCAATGGGTTGATGCAACAATCCTTGAATGCTACAAATACTTCGTTATAAACAAATGATACTCTAAATATTGAAACGATACCCCGATCAATGAAGTCTCGCAGTAAACGGTGAGAACAAATAAAGTTGAGAAGAAATGATTGTAGTATACCTTGTGTTCTTAAGAGCATCTGCTCGCCCTCGCATGCAGGTTGCGGCAATGCGCCTTTTCTCGTTCGTTACCTTGTTTCTTTCGCTAAACATTTCACTTGAATCACTGTAACGATAGGAAAATATTGTTTCTTTGATTACTTTCGAAAATTTCAATGTTTCCGGCACTGCCTGTGTTATGGGACACACTAAACACGCCAGAAACTTACCTTGTCTGATATAGCTTTATATTTCCAATTATTTTGTTGTTTTCATACGAAAACAAACATAATTATCCTAGAATTTAATACTTTTGACATGTTTATTTATCGACCGTCATAGCAACGGACATTGTCAAAACTAATTTTTAGCTAAGGTTGTAATCATTTTACGTCTAAATTGTATACTGGTATCCTGTAAATTTGAAATTGTAAATTTAGAACTATAGATTCTCGAACAACGGCAAGAAATAGTATAAAAGCCGAACATTGCCTAGGACAGGGGAGTTCCTCGCCGACTTTTCATCAGTCAAGTCGCAATTGGTCAGTGCAGGGCCAAGCCAGGCCCTGCACTTCAAGAAGACCTCGTGCTCACGTACTTACTTCGACGTCTCTTCTCTTTCTCGATACGCCGAGCCATTCTTCCCGAGCCACAGTGCTCGAGACCTACTTACTCGAGTGTCAGTGCCTACTTACTGGGGCCGTCGTGCCAACAAACTCGAGTCGTCGTGCCAACTAACTCGAGTCGTCGTGCCAACTAACTCGAGTCGTCGTGCCAAGATACTTGAGTCATCGTGCCAACTAACTCGAGTCGTCGTGCCAAGAAACTTGAGCCGTCGTGCCAACTAACTTTAGCCGTCGCGCCAACTTACTCAAGCCGACGCGCCAACCTACTCAAGCCGACGCGCCAACCTACTCAAGCCGACGCGCCAACCTACTCGAGTACCACTACTCGAGGCGCCGAGTCTTCTGTCTCGTAACTCATAACAAACACTGTCCAAATAAAAGCTTACCCCGACCTTGAGCATTTTCTTTTATTTATTTTTACTTTTACTTTCAACTTCTTTTAAAAAAAATCTGCTTACCTCGCCTTTCAATTTCATTTGGAAGGCGACGTAACGTGACATGATACCTCATCGTATTGTAAAGTCCCAAATTCCAAGTAGTCTCAAGCCGCAGAAATACTGTTAAGAACCTCTAAATGTGCCGGCAAACTGTTGACTAGGGTCGATAACTATCTACCTTTATACCTACTTATATCTTATTTAGTCCGTAAATTGCGTGTTCCCAGTAGATAGTCATAGCCAACAACACATTAGTCAAACGTGTTTCTAAGTAAAAGTGTCCCAGACAAATGGTCGCCGACCGAAATAGAAAACACTTCGCGTTGAAATATTATGTAATTACGCGTCGGAAGCATTGTTGTCGCAAACATTACAGCTAATTTATGCTGGCCCTTTGACCGCTACTGTCTACGGCTGTGCCGTTGCAAATATTCCCATTCCCAGGAATACTGTCCACGGCGAAATTGCCGGGAACCTGCATTTGATGCCAGTAAACAAATGGCTCTAGTTATTTATTTGTATTTAGCCCGCTCTGCGAACACCGCGTGGTGCAGCACTTTCCTAGGATTCGTAACATAAAAACTACACTCACGGACAAAGAATCCGGGTCAGTAGGAAATCTAGAATATCTCCTAGAATAATAGTCTCCTAGAATAATAAAAGCTAATGCATGAATGGAACTATGTTGTAGATAATTTGATCGTTAATAAAGCAACACCAAATGTTGTAAACGATATAAGTTTATTTACTAAAATTACATAATAACAAAATATCAACCGAATTTATTTACTATAAATATGCGTTGTAAAATTTAAATACTTTATCTCACATACCATACAAAAACAAGATTTAAAACCAAAATAATACTTCGTATTGCCTCCACGGACTCAAGCGTCTGCATTCGGAAAAACCCACTTTTTGGCCAAGTGGTGACGTAAAATTGTGTACAAAACACGGGTCGTGAAACAGAAAGCCCTCTCTCGCATATTTATGACCCTCTGCGATCTGCGATATCAGCCTTTTCATATTATATCAGCTATCCATAACAAATTGCAGCTTTTTAGCACTAACAATCACAGAGCAAAGCCTCGGACAGACAGACTGACATGGCGAAACTATAAGTTCACTACGGATCCCTAAACAAGCAAAAGGGAATACCTTCGCAGCGTTTCAAGCGTCTTTTACTAAGAACAGAAGACTTTTTACGATAACTCAAAAACAGCTTAATGCCTCAAGGCATTCTCTACCAGTCAAACATAGGGCCAAACAGAAAATAGCGAAAGTTAGAGGGGCATAATCTTTTTTCTTTTGAAGTGATTATTTCAGAAAATAATTATTCACTTTATCAAAAAATGTTTGATGAAGACCTCTATTCATTTCGAAAGACCTATCTAACAAGCAAAAAAAATCGTCATCACTTTACGTGTAGGGAAGGTACCCTTAATTATTATTAGTTTTAGTATTTATTTTACCACTTTGTTAGATTTATTGCTTTGAGGTATATCCATGCCAAATTGCAGCTTCCTAGCACTAACAATCACAGAGCAAAGCCTGGGACAGACAGATGTACAGACAGACATGGCGAAACTACAAGGGTTCTTAGTTGACTACGGAACCCTAAAAAACCGGCCAAGTGCGTGTCAGATCACGCACTTGGCCGAGCAAAGACGTGTTCTGTACTTACACCTAGGCCGCAATTCTCAATTAAAACCACTTTACAGTACATTGAATCAAAAAACGTCGTATCTTCATAGGGAACTCACGGCACTTACGTCCTTTTGTTTGGGCAAGACAGTTTTTCAGCGATTACTCAAAAACCGTTAGACCTATCTTATTCAAACCAAAAATCGTTAATAAAAAGTATTTCTTATTGTCGTTATGGTACACCAACTGATTGTTTTTTTTTTTAGAATTTTTAACTTCTTATTTCGGAAATTAGACAGTGGGGGGATACTTTTTACGTCTTTGACAGGTACTGTCTCAACAACGGTAGACTTAAATGGAAAAGTTTTCTAGAAACCCCTATATCATTTTTAATGGCCTGTCCATAAATATACCACACGTCTATGCACATTTCTGAAAAAAAACGTCCCCCGGTTACATGTAGGTATGGAGTGCCCCCCTAACTAAATAGTTTTTCCTGATTTCACATCATTTCTAAGTACCCGGTTTATAGAATACACCATCATCATAATTCTAGCGTTATTTCCCAGTACAGTTGCATCCTGAAGGATGCCTGAGGTCCGCTACCTAATCCCAGGAATTGGCGTAGGCACTAGTTTTTACTGAAGCAACTGCCATCTGACCTTCCAAAAGGAATAGAATACATCATCCTTCCAAATTTCATAAGTCTAGTGGTTATATAGTCTCCGAGTAAATCGGCTGTGATACTCGTATAGGGTCGGTCGGACGGACGGACAGACACATGACGAATCTATAAAGGTTCCGTTTTCGCCATTTTGGCGACGGAACCCTAAAAACCGCTTGAACGAAAGCTCAACGCACTTCAGATAAGTCAGATATCAACGAAAGTCCATCTATACCACGTCAATAACCGGATAAAAATAACAAGTACACCGTAAACCGTATTACCTACTCCATTAAATCCAAAATCGCATGTACTTTATAATTGAAAACGGCGCTCATCGACAATCTATATGGGTCAGAATACTATTTTGGGATTCCTATTTTGATCGTTTAAAAAGAAATGCTAATGAAACGTCTTTCGTTGTTGATTTATAGTATACGTAGATACAAAATGTTCCTGGAAGCGGCTAGAATCAAATCAAAGATAGAATTTTTATTTGTAAACATTTTGGTCAATTTACTGTCCTGAAACCATAGGTGATTGATTAAAATTCGGCCAAGAGCATGACGGGCCATTCTCAGTGTAGAGTTGCGTAGTTGCCCACGAACTCAATTAAAAAAAAACAATAACAAGCAAAAGGGAATACCTTCACTGCATTTCATACGATTTTTACGAAGAAGGAACGACTTTTACGATAACTCAAACACAGCTTGACTGATCATGTCCGCTATATAATATTTCATTACCGGGTCGTACTGTAAAGATAATATTTGGTTTCATTTTTTTCATCACTGCTCCCGTGTAAAGCGGGGCGGGCAGCTAGTTCGGTATATTGCTGTGTCCAGCATCGGGTCGTACAGTTATCATCAAAAGTAGCTACGCATTTGAAAAGTTCAAGACGCTTTATTATAAGGGAATAAGAGCTTTTGACGCCTTCGTATACGTAGCTATAGTTATGATGCTGACTGTACGTCATCCTCGAGACAGTGACTCTTCTGTACTTTAGTCCTGTTACGAGTATCTATCCCGTGGTACCGAATTTAAGGCTCTATAGAGCGAAGTTTGTTGACAGTGACCATTTCACCTGTCGGCACTGTTTGCACAAATAGATCTGAGGTTAGGTTCTTTGCCCCCGATAGCTCATACAGCTATTTTTATTCAACAGCCCCAAAAGGAAGGTAATGTTTTTCGTGTAAGTATATGCATACGTTTAGACGTAGACTTCGGTCTTCGGATCTAATTGACGGATTTTACTTAGATATTTGTTGAATTTGTCTTAATTTTGGGAGTGCATTAACCTAGTAACTTGCTTTCATATCATATTGTTGGCAGCTTAGGTATATGAGTTTTAGCTGCCCTACACTCAACGTTTTTAATTTTAGTGAGTGCACCTTCGAATTGCCGACGATATATGTAGTAGTTATGTTGTGGCTGAGACCATTGAGAACTTAAGTATCACGCTCAATGATCTAATTTGGGTCTCAGAAGAAGTTGGTCTTAAGATTAACATGAACAAATCGAATTTTGTGTCGAAAGTCCATGTACTACCAACTCTAGTTCTCAATCAGTCAAAATATCAGAGACTCTGTACTCAAAGTTGTCGACGAATATGTTAACCTGGGACAAAGGGTCCAATTGGCCAAGTTCAGCTTCGAGTAAGAGATCAATCGTCGAATCCGACTGGTCTGAGCGGTTTTCGGGAGACTG
Source organism: Notocelia uddmanniana (assembly GCA_905163555.1). NCBI lineage: Eukaryota > Metazoa > Arthropoda > Insecta > Lepidoptera > Tortricidae > Notocelia > Notocelia uddmanniana. The sequence continues at coordinate 61,213,691 of LR991052.1, forward strand.
TGCAATATCTTTCACGTCAAATGTCCCGTAGTAGGGTCTCCACACGTAAGTCTTTAACCAGTGTATGTTGACCTACGGCTCTGAGGCTCAAAGTCAGGCAAAGACCCATGGAAGGGACACGGAGCTACTCTGCGAGATCGAATCAAAAATGACGAGATCCGCAGTGGAACCAAATTATCCGATATAGCTCGAATAATTGCCAAACTTTAGTAGCTGTGGGCTATATAGTTGGAGAATCGATGGTTGGTGTGGCCGTGTTCTCAACAATGTGCGTGTTAATTTCTGTTCTATAATTAGATGTAAATAAGGAGCTTGTGCAGCGTAGGCAAGCGCGTAAGTGGCTCTGTAGTTCTCCGTTTCCGTGGTACTACTGGACTTGTAGAGCAAGGAGGTGAGCATGAGTTGTTAGGGGAGGTGGCAGGCAGTGATGGTGGACATGCGCCTTGTTGTACCGCTCTTGACCGTTGTCTCGTAATCAATAATCAATAATAGTAGCTTTTGCCCGCGACTTCGTCCGCGTATAATTCGTTCTCGCCTTAGAATGATTTGTTCTCCCATACAATCTTTCTCAAGCTCTGGTGGACACCAGGAACTTAGGGGTGACATGTTGGAGAAGGAAAGCCACGAATAGATCGGACTGGAGATATTTGTTCACAGACCACTTAACCCTATAGACCCCGCTTACCAGGGCACCCGCGTAAGCCAAGCTTAAGCTCAAAAATCGTCAAGTGGCCACCACGCCCCCAAATATGCTCTTAGTACGCGGTCGACCGTAGGCGAAGTAACATGCAATATTCGACTCACTACTTGACGTATAAAGTGTTCAAAATATGCTTTTTTGTATGGTAAAATTGTGTGGAAAGTGTAGCAAGATATCTAGTCTTTAAAAGGATGGGATTTCATTTCACAGTAAGCTATTATTTTACTTTTTTACCACGATAAAACAATAATAATTAAAAAGTCAAAGTTATCAAGTTAAGGTTTTAAACCTGGCGACGCGTTGATGTCTTTCAACGTCTGTCTCTTTCTTTCGCTTACAATTATTTTGTAATACCGTCTTTGTCTAACCATTGCAGTCTTAAGTAGTGATGTGACTGATTGATTACTTAAGTACGTAACCGATAAATTACAAAATAATCAAGCATCACGACGCTCGTGAAACAATATTAAACTATTGTGGAATATACATAGTGTACAGAACAAACTTATATAATTGAAGTCAAATTTATGTTACCTACATATGTACAGTTATAAAAACATAAATGTGTGTTCTATATCGTAACTCCAACCTATAATACTATAAATGTGAAAGTCACTCTGTCTGTATATCTGACTAGTGTGTGTGTTTATATAGATAAATTAATAATTTATACATATTGGTTTGGATGTTTAGACGCGCAGAGACAGAAATTATAGAATACAGATAGATGGAATCTTAGAGAAGGACATCGCTACTTTGTTATCCTGTCCGTCCCTGCGTCAATCCGTCCGTCTGTATGTCACAGTCGATTTACTCGAATACTATAAGCACTACAATTATAGTTCTTATACTTTTATTCCTATTACCATACCGTAGGATAGATAGGAATAACATATGAACTGTCTCAAGTCGCCTTACTGTATATACTCTACCGACTGTACAGTCGCGGAATTTGATTTCTGGGCCACTTCGTACTTTGTCACAGTGAAAATCAATATGAAAGCTGCTAGAGATCTCATATTCTTGTCACTGTGACAAGGTACGAAGTGGCTCGGAAATCAAATTCGTCGACTGTACATGAAACAATAAGAATTTATATTTAGCATCTTTGAATTAAAAAAAAATTGGTTTTTGTATTTTTATTGGTTCCAATTAAATACATTTACACTTATATTTTGTAGTATCTGTTTCGAGTGTGTCCCATCACTACACAAAATGGCGCGCGTCACGCACCGCACACGTGATTGCTTGTTGACCTTGTACTAGCCAATCACAGTGCACTTGTCGCCCCCCGCGCCCCGCCAATTTGGCAGTTTGAGATTCAAGACAAAGTTCTATGAAGCGGTGTGTATAGGGTTAAGCGGTCAGTGTATTTGCTTGACCAGGCCAGCCTAGGGCCCACCCGCGGCTATAACGCCTCAGATAATGATGATGATACAATCTTTCACCCTTCTTTACACCCCCTTAAGAAATTATTACAGTCAATATGACATTCCCTAGAAATCCTATTGTCAAAACGAATGATTAAGTGCTTATTTCGGAATATCAAATGTACCGATTCTAGACGAATGAATCTCGTCAAAAACATTACATGTACATTGTACAATGGTAAAAGTCTCGCTACGCAGTTCTGCCGTAAAACGTTATCCCGACAGAGCGAGTTCTTCATGTAAGTATGATGACCGAAGGCCTGAAGCAGAGAGGCGAGACACGCGAGGCTGAAGGCCGAGCCTCCCAACAGAGTAGATTCTTCATGTAAGGTTGATGACTGAAAAGCCGAAGGAGAGTGGCAAGGCAGGCGAGGCCATATTATTGAGGGTTAATCATACTCCATTCGTTCGTTTTCACGTGATGCCTAGACATATAAACAGACAGACAAACAGACCCAAATTCTTAAAACTTTTGAAACGATTTCTGTTATCGATTCTACGAGTACTCGTAAGTATCCCCAGCCAACTTTTTTTCGAATATCTTCCATGTACAGACTTTAATTGTGGAAGTCTCTAGGGGAGGCCTATGTCCAGCAGTGGACGTCATTCGGCTGAATGATGATGATGATGATGATGATGTACAGACTTTCGACCCTCTTCAGCTTTATTATACTTATATGTATAGATATATAGCCTGTCGGTGTTTGACATCCCGTTTGATAGCTAAGCTTCTCCGTGTTTCCGTGTTGAAAATGAATTTGATCGCATTATTTTAATAATATCCCTTTACTTCGCTGGACTCCAGACAAATGGTTTATGTATATGAACGGGGCCCAAAATTTTGTTCGCAACAATGTGAGTGTTCGCAGGAACACTTAATTCCAAGTTTATTTATTGTTTTCTCTCCATCCCTATGTGTTATTTTATAATGTTTTTTTTCCGTCTTCGCATCGTCGATCAATTTTAGTTGCCAACTGTCTATGGAAATTTCGTCGAAACCAAAAACGTTTATGAATACGTATCCCACGCTGACTGTATAAATCGGCTATTATTACAAGTTTTTGGCCCATGTTAATTCGTCATAGAAATAAAATGTTCAACAAATTTTAGTCAGCGTGGGTGCACTTACATATGTACTATTGCCAAGTGCATTTGTTTCTAAACAACTAGCATTAATTAAAAAAAAACAGTGTTGTCCAAAACAAGTGATCCAAGCGTCAACTATCACTGTTTACCAATAGCGTTAAACCGCTGAAATGGTTGCCTATGTTCAAAATCAGTAACAAATACAGGCACGTTCCCTGCAGACATTAGATTAAAATAGTTATCGGTTGAGTAAATTGTAACAACAAATAAGGTGCATAGTTATAAAGCTTTTGGTAACAAATTTTATTAGAAAATGTTTCGCGACAGTTATTCGAATGCCCTTGCACAGTTTTGGTGACACATCTAAACGCGTGCCACCCACCCGCAGCGCCGCTTGGAGGTAGGTACGTGTCATGCAACTGCCTGTAAACATGAATGTCACTACTCACTTTCCAATTCATCCCTTTGTATTAAGTTCATTCGTCAAAGAATGTCTATACTATAATATTATAAAGCTGAAGAGTTTGTTTGTTTGTTTGTGTGTTTGAACGCGCTAATCTCAGGAACTACTGGTTCAAATTGAAAAATTATTTTTGTGTTGGATAGTCCATTTATCGAGGAAGGCTTTAGGCTATATAACATCAGGCTGCAACCAATAGGAGCGAAGACGCGGATGAAGTCGCGGGCAACAGCTAGTAATAAGATAAAGATAAAATCATTAATTTGTCCAACATACGAGTAGGTCAGATGATGTTACAGGTCCATAGTCAGTTTCTCTATGTGGCGCCTTTCTATACCTAGGTACTGATAACTAGGTAAATCATCCGTTATTGGAAATAACTAAATAATCCGTCATTTGTTATCTTGAATTTATCAAGATGAGTTTTAATTTTTATCTAGATAAATTATTTTGGGTTTTAAATAAAAGATGAATGTCCGTAGTACATTCATGTAGATCTAGAACTGGCCACGCCTTAAAAGTTTTAAATGGCTATCTATTTCGGCGAAAAATTGTGACATGATAATCTGTGCTTTACTTCTTGGTAACTGATTTCCATGAGTTGCTCCACTTTCTGAGTCTGAATCAAATTCGAAGCATGAGATTTCGTAATCATCATTTACTATTATATTAAGGTTTCTCTTTCAGGATTACTGTTTATTTCTCTGATTATTAAATTTTTGAAGACATTTTTAGTCTCTCTTGTTCTTTACTATTAATTAAAGTGACCCATTTAGTTTTAAAACGCGGAATATGACATTGTAGTAATTGCAAATAGTACAAGTAGCAAACAACTTAGCCAACCGTTGCCAAAGATGCCTTATCCGAACAGCGAAATCGATATCATCTGTACTGATTGTATTTGTTTCCATACAATTTGCCATAAGTGAAAATCTATTTTTTTGGGCTTACAGGGAATATTAATAAATATCAATGCCACCGTACATAACCAAATCAAGCCTTTTTGCTTCTGAAGTGCTTTTTTGGCCTATCAAGCCAGCCATCAAAAATGGTATGTTGTTAACTTTGCACATATCTTCAGAAATTAACACATCATCTAAGGACTGTAGAATTTTGGGTTGGTCCTTGCTTCTTACTCTATGTAGAATCTGTCTCATGGCTTCTTTGCTCGGTAGAAACGGACCACTGGTTCGAGGAAGAGAGCTCGTGCACACCTGTATAATTTGTACCAGTGCTTCTAACGAATCTTTTACTCTACACTTGATATAGTGATTTAGTTTCATTTTAGCAGGTTTTCTGGATCACTTGCATGATTATGACCTCTAGAATTTGGATTATCTATTAAATGCCTTTCATCCTATAATTTCCTTTTAAGTGCACACGCACATTTATACGCCACAGTAGTTTCAATTCAAGTGTTCATAATGTAGCCATCTTATAAACAAACCATTAGTTTATGTCACACAATCGTACATGGCACGAGGCACACCTGTATAATTTGTACCAGTGCTTCTAACGAATCTTTTACTCTACACTTGATATAGTGATTTAGTTTCATTTTAGCAGGTTTTCTGGATCACTTGCATGATTATGACCTCTAGAATTTGGATTATCTATTAAATGCCTTTCATCCTATAATTTCCTTTTAAGTGCACACGCACATTTATACGCCACAGTAGTTTCAATTCAAGTGTTCATAATGTAGCCATCTTATAAACAAACCATTAGTTTATGTCACACAATCGTACATGGCAAATAATGCATATCGTGCATCGCCTAACCATACTTCACATGAACGATGGTTTACACAAATGGCATGTCGCAAAGTGGTGCATCGCCTAACCATACTTCACATGAACGATGGTTTACACAAATGGCATGTCGCAAAGTGGTGCATCACCTAACCGTACTTCACATGAACGATGGTTTACACAAATGGCATGTCACAAAGTGGTGCATCGCCTAACCATACTTCGCATGAACGATGGTTTACACAAATGGCATGTCGCAAAGTGGTGCATCGCCTAACCATACTTCGCATGAACGATATGGTTTACACAAATGGCATGTCGCAAAGTGGTGCATCGCCTAACCAGACTTCGCATGAACGATGGTTCGCATAAATGGCATGTCGCACAGTCGTGCATCGCCTGATCATATTTCGCACGAACAATTTTTCGGAAAAGCGTGTGTCGCACTCCAGTAATAATCTCCAATTATATATATTTTTACACAGGAACTTCTCACGTTTATAAGTTCACGTTAGAGGTCAAATGAAATAAGTTGGTGACGATCTCGCACAGAAGATTGAACTTTTTGATTTATTGTCAGGCTCTATGCGTATACGTATATATACATTTCCGGATATAATTTGTCTGAGTATAAGAATCGAAATCTTACAAATAAATTTAATGGACTTAGATAACGGATGGTACGTTTGTTCAGCCAGAGCGGGGCAAGTAAGAACCCTTTTACCAAAGTCAAAGTCTTCTTATTCAAAAATTTTGGCATATGTCATGCACCTATGAATTTCAATAAGCTACCACCGGTTCAGAAAAATAAACCTCTGCCGCAAGAAGAACTGGCGCAATATTTTCAAAAAAAGATACATTAGTCATAATAACATTTTATTTTTCAGGAGACACGTAGAATCTACGTCGTCATCACCTCATGGCCCCGGGTTGACTTCACGGCATCATGTCTTTTCGGAATTATGTGAGTTTCTCTCTAATCTGATCTGTGTTGATTATCATTATCAATATGCCCACTATTTTAAGTAATAGCGAGATAAATTGGTCCTGTCGGAACGGGTTAAATAAGTTAATGTATGAAACACTAATTAAAACTTATGTGGCCAAGACCAGAAATCAAGTATATGGAAGATTAATATCGCACATTATTCTCGTGATGGCAATTTTTTTTCCTTAAATAATGCCTTGTAAATTCAACTCTTAGGTTAATGCAAATTGATCTACGAAATCCTATGCACCTGACTTGGACACATGGAACCGCGAGTAGTTACTTATTACCTCAAATGCACAATAGCGAAGACATATATTTGTATTTTAAAGACTATTGCCTTTCTTGAATGATGAAACGGCATTCCTTTCCTCTGATATTAATCAGTCTTTCTTAGTCCTAAATATACTTACTTATACGGGGCTCAATAAAATCTCTCCCTACGTTATCTTATGCGTACCCTAGGCGGAAGTTTATTTGAACAGTATCCTTCTTATTGCTCGTTACTAAGGGCTGAGAGTCCACCATGGACGACTACGCGTCGCCCTGCGTACACACATTCCCTTTGCTATTTATAAAACGGCGCAAGGAACAGCTTTATGCGTGATAGTGTTGAATGGAGTATATGGATTGAGTTCTTCCTACTAATAATAAATGTGCGTCTATCTAAATATATTAAATATCTGATGCTTCCCTTTTTTCACTTTCATTTTAAGAGTTACATGTAGATACCAGTGTTGACAATAAGTTTTTTTTGCGTTTGTATAAAATTCAGTGCTACCCTACATGTTGTGGAATTTTGACGAACTTTTTGGAGCAAATAACTAACTAATATCCTTATAGCAATGGAGCTGCCTTTCGCATTATTTTGAGTCTTAATGCATTTAGACAGGAGAAGCCATCACCGCATCTTTCCGATCAAAAATTTTGTCATTTTTTGAGAGGGGCGAGGTAACACACATATAAAATAACTACCACACTTACAAATCATTCTACTATTACTAAAACAATCGCACCCAAACTAAAACTGTCAAAGTCTACTTAACTACTCCCGTTTATATTAAATCCATTATTAGGTTACTATCGGTTGGCCAAATTGACTAAGTCGCTTAGAACCATATTTCAAATAAATGGAAATATGGTTGACGTTTAACTTTATTTTGACAGCTAGCTCCAATGTTCGATACGATTTGATTGCGCATTAAATTATAAATAAAGCAAAAATAATCTTACAGTAGGTAGGAGTGTGTGAAATTATTATCAATATATTTGTAAATTTGATGATTCACAATGTTTTATGCCCCAAAAACATCACATAAAGGTATTTCAAGATTGACGTTATAATCGATTAATGAAGTAGTTTTTAATAACATTATTGTGCCCATTTTTTGGCAGAGGGGTAAGTATACTAATGGCATCTCCTGTATTAAATGCTCTTAGTTTTGAGTACTAATCCCTGAGTTAGCAAAAGTCTAAGAGTCTTATTCCATTATAAATCAAAATTCGTGTCCGTCCTTCGTTCGACGCTGTTCCGTGTTGGCAAGTGGACAAGTGATTCGACACATTCTATTATCAACATTAGCTAGGTAATTTAGAAACAGAACTGCAAATAAAGCGTACTCTACTTTATCAACCTCTTTTAATTTCCAAGGAACAAGGTTACTTTTCCAATGAATTTATCTTAATTCAAAGAACGAGAAAGAAAACAGCTGATGCCAATATTTATTGTATTCAAGAAAGCTTTAGCTAACATTTTACGTTACCTTGTAACTTCATGCGTCTAGTTCACTCCATAAAAAATTGCAAATGTACCTATTGCAAATGTCTTCAATGTGAAGTGAATACGCGGCAATAACAAGTATTTTTGTAATTTTTCAGTCATTTGACTCGTCGTCATACGGGCGAAACCGGGACAACACGAGGGGGGTCACAAGCTCTACTGAACGACCGACATCCGTCACTGCTAAATATCTCAATACGACTCCTTCATTCAAGACATCTAGCATACCCATCCCCAGCACCGAACGCACCTCAAGAGATGAAACTCCTATTTCGACAATCGCGAGTCGATACGCTAGCTACAGCACCAAGACTGAAAAAGAGAAACCACCCACACCTAACCCGACAACTTCCAAATATGAGAGAAAGGATTACAAAATTAGTGTGCCACCAGCTGCAACCATCAGAAGTAGAGATGTCAGTCCCGTGTCGACAACTAAATATAGCCTCACCCGACCCTCCAGACATTTGAGTCCAGAGAGAAAAACAAAGTCGTACAAAGATTTGAAAAGCAGAGATCCTAGTCCCTCGGATCGCGACAAAGACATTCCAAACAAGACTGACAAGTCTTCAGGCTATAATAGCCTGTCGAGTTACAAATTATATCCACGCCCCACACCCACTTATTCTCGACCTTCATCGAAGGCCGAAACGAAGCCAGAGTCTTCATACAGCAGGCCATCTTCCAGGGCTGAAATAAAACCGGATGCTTTATACACCAGACCGTCATCTAGAACCGAAATTAAATCTGATACCACGTATGCTAGGCCTTCAACAAGAACTGAAACAAAATCCGATACAGCTTATACTCGACCACCATCAAGGACAGAAATCAAATCAGAAAGTACTTATACGCGACCTTCTTCAAGGAATGAAACGAAGATTGATGCTAGTACTGCCACCTATAGTAGACCTTCATCTAGAACTGAAAGCAAGCCCGAGGTAACAGTAAATAGATATGGCATTTCTAATAGGCTTTCGAATAATTATTTGAGAAGTCCCCCCACAGTAAAAAGAACATCTGTTTCACCCGTGGACCAGCTAGAAGTCACAAAAACAGAACCTGAGAAGAAATCCGTGTCACCTTGTACAGTAATAAAAGAAGAATCGCCAAAAAACGAAGAAGCAAAAGAAGATGCAAAAGAAATCGTTGAAAATGGTGTGGATGGTACAGATGAAGAAGCTGAATGTGAAATGGAAACTTTTACAGTAGTAACACGACACACATCACCTACACCACCTGGTTCTTCAGTCTATGTAAGAACTAGGAGAGCAGATATGGCAAAAACCATAGAAAAAACAAGAACGCGAAAAAAGAAACGACCGGAAATGATAGACAGAGAAATACAATCAGATCGATTGGATGATCCTACTCGTTCAAGCAGATTTGGTAGCACTGCTCGTGCAAGTACTTTAACAAATTGGTCATTATACACACCGAGCGCTACTAGTTACACAGGCTATGCAGGCAGATACTCCACGCACCACTCAATCATTCGAGATACGACAAATACCTCCTACAACGACCGGAGTAGTAGAAGCCTAAGCACAGAATCGCATTTGAGAGACACAGAATCTATCAGTCCATCTGTAGAAAAGAAACAAACTTCTCCTACGAATGTTATTGAATCTAATCAAGACATAAAATTATACGGTCAAAACAAAGACGATGACACATCTGAAATTATTATTAACGTAAATCTAAAGTTGACTAGAGCAAAAAGTCCATTAGCAGTAGCATCTGCTGAGTTAGTATCACCAGAAATAACAATAACAAATAGTCAATTACCACCACAAGTACCTAAAACTGAAAACACAACTAAAACAAAAAGGGTAAAGGTGCGTAAAACTAGTTCTGATTCATCTACTGATTCTTCAACAAAGAAAAAAATCGTTAAGCGTAAGAAATCCGGTAGTTCGTCGGATTCTGACCAGACATCCGAAAATATTGACAAATCAAAAGAGTCTAAATCAGTTTCACCACCAAAAAGCATTCAGAAAACTTCTTCAAGTACCAATCTACCTAATGGACATGTAAAATTAAAACATTCCAAATCTCGAGAAAGCAACAGTCCAGAATCTAGTGTCACTTTATCTACACAATCTTCACTCAGTGAAGAAGATATGACTTCTAAATCTAAAACTAACGAAGTCTCCAGAACATCAGCTGATGAAATTTCGATACCTACTGATCGTTCAGCCAAACAACAATCTCCAATTGCTCACAAAAGTGATGGTGCCACCGAAGAAGCAAAGTCATTTTTAATTCGTGCTCTCGCACCTGTAACTAGCTTATTTAAAAGACACCATGAAAGCAGTGATAGCCGTTGGCTAGAAACATCAACATCAGAATCCACAGGTAAAGATGTGTCTAATCTTACGACAGAAAGCGACAGATCAAAAAGTAAAAATAATACCGATAACATTGTTGCTTCTAATGATAACAATCAAGTCAAATTGAAAGCTATAAGACACATAGAATCCGGTGAAAGAGCGTGGTGGATGGACTCTGATTCGGAAAAAAAAGGTACAAATACAAGCGAAAATCAAAACTTTGAGAAGAATATAACCAAGAAAATAAGGCACATAGAATCAGGTGAGAGAGCGTGGTGGTTAGAATCAAACGATGAAAGCAAAAACGAAAAGTTAGCTAACACAAACGGGTCAGAAACTGCCGAACAATTCAAAATTTCGAAGAAAAATAAATACATGGAAGATGAAAAGCCTTGGTGGCTCGACAGCTGTGCAAACATCCCGGAAGGTATAGAACGCTTAACACCCCCAAGAAAATCATCCAGTGACAGTGAGAAAAGCGAAAAATTTAACTTCTTCAAAGTGCGGCATATCGAATCAGGAGAACAGAAAGATTGGTGGGCTACAAGCAACGAGAATTCTACTAACAGCAAGCCTGAACATCCGAACAATTTGAGCAAGTCTACTTCAAATCAAAATAGCTTAAACAAGTCTGCTTCTTGTCAAAATAGCTTGAGCAAGTCTAGTTCCAATCAGCCTAGTTTCCCCTTGCGACGCATACGACACATAGAATCAGGAGAACGACCTTGGTGGCTGGCAAGTGATAAGAACATTCCTGAAGGTATTGAAAAGCTTCCTACTCCGCCACCTCAGGAAGACAGCGACTCGTCAGATTCCGACGAAGTACAAGTGTACATCCCATGCGCGCATATCCCTCCTTTTCCTTTACAACTCGACGACGAGCCCCTGGGTGATAGAAGAAGTCCAGAAGGCTTAGAAACACCAAAAGAAACCGAGCAGTACGAAGGCCGCATGTCGCCTTACGAGAACCATCGACAATTTAGAAGAAGAGGCTCGGGAAATTCCTCGTATCAGAAAAGTGCGGACAAGTTTATATCGCGGTACACGGATATCGACGATATTTTGGGGACGTCTGGCCAAATATACAGGCCTTTTATGGATAACATATTGGCGAGACAAACTGGTCAAATGCCGTATGAAGATGAGGAGTGCGAGGAAATTGACCCAACACAAGTGCGGATCCATGACAGTACTGCCCAACGACCGGTTATCAAGAAGCTTCGTAGCCGGTAAGTTGCTATCCTTTCGACAATACTTCAATATATCATCGTATTTTACATAATGCAAATACTACCTCTTATAAAAATGTGTTATTTACAATCTCTACAAAATACAGGATGTTTTTATTGATTTCCGTTCCTTCAAGCATATAGCCATAGAAACGACGTAGCATATTTAGTTTTTCAAAATTCAAGAAAGGAATTTTTTTTCACTAAATAGTCAATTATACGTATTAATCACCAAGGGTGAATGCAAAACGGCCTTAAGAGTTAACGTGGAGTTAACAAAAGTTAATGTCAAGTATGACAATATTCGAAATTCGAATGACACGCACGTAAGGTAAGGCTGCATTAACGTGTCCACTAACACCACTCGTAAATAATTGTGATTATTAAAATTCTTATTTAAGTACCTTTTGAATACATAAAACTAGTTTTTAGGTTGCTGGATTCGTCGGTCTACGCGTCCAAAGTAAAAAAGGCTGTTTTATTTTTGAGCTCGCAGATCGGCGAATCCATCAACTTAAAAACTAATTTGATGTATATTCAAAAGGTACTTAAAATACTTTACATAGTGGCCTCCTTTTTAGGGTTCCGTAGTCAACTAGGAACCCTTATAGTTTCGCCATGTCTGTCCGTCCGTCTGTCCGTCCGTCCGCGGATAATCTCAGTGACCGTTAGCACTAGAAAGCTGAAATTTGGTACTAATATGTATATCAATTACGCCGACAAAGTGGTAAAATAAAAAGTGGAAAAAAATATTTTATTAGGGTACCTCCCCTATACGTAAAGTGGGGAGTGATTTTTTTTCTTCATTTTAACCCTAACGTGTGATATATTGTTAGATAGGTATTTAAAAATAAATAGGGGTTTACTAAAATCATTTTTTGATAATGTTAATATTTTCGGAAATAATCGCTCCTGAAGTAAAAAAAAATGTGTCCCCCCCCCCTAACTTTTGAACCATAAGTTTTAAAAATATGAAAAAAATCTCAAAAGTAGAACTTTATAAAAACTTTGTAGGAAAATTATTTTGAACTTGATAGGTTGAATAGTTTTTGAAAAAATTACAAAAATAATTTCTGAACTAAGTTTGTAATTTAACCGTATAAACAGGTGTTTATTGTACCTGTCATTTCTACAAAATCACAATGAAATGACGTGCTTTCAAATAAAGTAAAACCGGTGAAAATCGGTTCACGCAATAAAGAATTATTCCATAAAAATCATCTTCCATACTTTAAGCTCGCGCGCAATAGTTTACTTAATTTGCCGATAGATGTCGCTGTACGTGGAACGCTCATTTCTACATGGCGGTGTTAAGATTTTTCCTGATTTAATGGGGTCTGAGCAGGTGCGCCCATACATTAGGTAAGGTTTTGTGTTTCTGTACTTAATATGTCAACTTAATGTGACGGACGGAAAACTACGGAACCCTACACTGAGCGTGGCCCGACACGCTCTTGGCCGGTTTTTCAATATCTATCGTTCATCCTCCTAGTGTTATTCCCAGTACAGTTGCATCCTGAAAGATGCCTGGATTGCGTGGGGTCGGCTACCTACTTTTTGCGGAACTTACACTAGTTTTTGCGGAAGCAACTGCCATCTGACCTTCCAACCCAAGAAGGAAACTAGACCTTATTGGGATTAGGCTTTTCAAGTGAGAGGGCAACTTGATTGTTACAATTTATCAAGCCGCCCGGAGGCCTCTAACTTGGCTTAACGACTGCTATCATAGACCCCTTAAGGATCATTTATACTATTAATTATGAAAGTGTATTCTTGAATATCTTCCAAATGGTACGAATTGGGATACTAGTGTCTTAGAGAAGATTAAGTAAAAACAAATATAGATTGAAAATGAAATAAATAAATGAAATACAGATTTCATCTCAGGAATGTGCCCTCGCAATTTACGGAATTCAATAAGAGCACTCTGTATTTACAGGAAAGTATTTAAAATACGTTTCTGTTAATAATTACAGTTTTGGTTATTGCCGACTGTACTTTTTTCCATAATCATCAACTACTCTTTGAAACGGTTCGAATGAGCCCAAACACGGTGGGTTTACATATCTTGTGTAGGTTAGGAATTGTTACGGCCACCTTCTGCCTCCATCAGCAGTACAGCTCGGCGGTATCATAATATTGTATTGTCACTGAACAAGTACACCATAGAAATAAATAACAACAGTAGATGTATGTAATGCCAGTGGACACTCTGTCAAAGACATTGTGCTCAATCTACTCATTGTCGAATTCACTAAAAAAATGACTGACTGACCTCTGCAAAAGAAGGTATAACACTCATAAACGTGATTTGTACAAAAACTGTTATACCTCCTTTTGCATACAAGTGACTCTACCATTCTGTACAATGTCACTATAGACATGCATCTCGATCGGACCGAGAATTGGCCCCCTGAGTTTGGACAAGTCGATGCCGTGTTTCCGCTTTATTGATTTAATTCACGCAAATTTATCACCTGTAAGGTGCAGGCTTAAATCAATACCGAGATTCTTAACATTTATTTAGTGTGGGAAGTCAGACTTAGGTATGTGTTACTAGCTTCGACTACGTAGCTATTGCTTTAAAGGATTTTGAAAGATTAATTAATCGCCTATACAAAATCGAATGCCAATATGCTGTTAGAGCAAATATAATTTAATCACATTTGCCACATGTGCAATAGGTATCAATTACCGCGCTCCCGTTGAAATCTACTTCTATTAACGCCCTTTCAGGGAACGATTTCCAAAATAAAAATGATTGTCCAGCTAACCATTTCCCGGGTCTCAAACTATCTACATACTAAATTCATCAAAATCGGTTAAAAGGTTAAGCGTGAAGTGGTAACTGACAGACATACAGAGTTGCTTTCGCGTTTATAATGTTAGTAGGTATTCTATGGATATGGATACTCGTATAAATAATAAATAATTACTAGTGGACAATTATTACACAAATCGAACTAATCTCATAGTAAGCTCAATATAGGCTTGTTTCATGGGTACTAGACGACGATATATTTAATAGATATATACTTCATCATCATCATCATTTCAGCCGAATGTCGTCCACTGCTGGACATAGGCCTCCCCCAAAGACTTCCACAATGACCGGTCCTGCGCTACCCGCATCAAGCGGACACCCGCGACCCTTACCAGGTCATCAGTCCACCGTGTGGGGGGCCTGCCCACGCTACGCCTTCCGGTACGTGGTCGCCACTCGAGAACCTTCCCGCCCCAACGGCCATCGGTTCTGCGTGCTATGTGCCCCGCCCACTGCCACTTAAGTTTATCGATTCGAAGGGCTATATCGGTCACTTTGGTTCTGCTGCGGATGGCCTCATTTCTGATGCGATCACGCAGAGAAACTCCCAGCATAGCCCTCTCCATTGCTCTTTGAGTGACTTTGAGCCTTCTTATGAGGCCCATAGTAAGCGACCACGTTTCAGTACCATATGTCATCACTGGCAACACACACTGGTCAAAGACTTTCGTCTTGAGACACTGCGGGATATTGGACGAAAAGATGTGACGTAGCTTCCCGAACGCTGCCCAGCCGAGTCAGATTCGACGATTAACCTCTTTCTCGAAGTTGGACTTACCTAACTGGACAGTCTGTCCTAGGTATATGTAATCGTCTACAACTTCGAGCGTAAAGTGTCCGATTGTTACGGGAGTTGGTGCTACATGGGCATTTGACATGATCTTCGTCTTGTCCATGTTCATCCTTAGACCAACTCGCTCGGAGGCTTTACTGAGGTCATTGAGCATTGTACTTAAATCCTCCATGGTCTCAGCCAAGACTACTATATAGTCAGCAAACCGAAGGTGAGTGATGTACTCGCTGTTTATGTTGATGCCTAGCCTTCTCCAGTCCAGAGTCTTGAACACGTCCTCCAGTGCAGCGGAAAACAGTTTAGGAGAAATAACATCTCCTTGCCTGACTCCCCGCTGCAGCGGAATAGGTTTCGAGTTCTGGTCCTGGAGTCGGAGTGACATAGTGGCGTTCTCGTACAAACACTTCAGCACTTCGATATAGCGGTAGTCCACTTGGCACCGTTGGAGAGATTGTAGTACAGCCCACGTTTCAATCGAATCGAAGGCTTTCTCGTAGTCCACGAACGCTAGACAGAGGGGCAGGTTATACTCCTCAGTCTTCTGTATAACCTGACGAAGCGTATGGATGTGGTCTACGGTGCTAAAGCCTCTTCGGAAACCGGCTTGTTCGGGAAGCTGGAAGTAATCTAGCCTGCGTGCGAGACGGTTTGTAATGACTCTTGAAAACAGCTTATAGACATGGCTCAGAAGTGAGATGGGGCGGTAGTTCTTCAGTAAGGTGTTGTCCCCTTTTTGAAGAACAGCACCACCACACCTCTGTTCCATGCCTTTGTAGTTTTCCCTTCCAGTAAGACGGAGTCGAACAACTTCTGAAGGGCCCTAAGGACCGGTTTTCCACCCGCCTTCAAGAGTTCAGCTGTTATTCCGTCTTCACCGGGTGCCTTGTTGTTCTTTAGCTGTTTAAGAGCCATTCTAATCTCGTACAGGCTGATGTCCGGGATATCTTCGGTATAGTGCCGGGTTAATCTGGCTCTAGGGTCTTCCGCCAGACCAACTTCGGGTCTGCTAGTTGACGTGTATAGCTGTCCATAAAAGCATTCTATCTCTTTCAGAAGCTCGGGTTTGGATGAAACGATTCTACCGTCTTCAGTTTTTAATTTCGCGAGCTGGCTCTGCCCAATAGTCAGATCTCTTGAGAACACTTTAGAGCCCTTATTCTGCTCGATGGCCTCTTCAATACGATTTGTATTGAATTGGCGCAGATCGCGGGTAAGGGACTTGGAGATCCGTTTATTGAGCTGCCTGTATAATGTCGCATCGGCTGAAGACTGCAGAATCATCTCATTCCTTTCCTCGATGAGCCTCTGAGTGGAGATAGAAAGCCTTTTGGCTCTGTGAGTCCGTTGGGCCTTAAAGAACTTAGACCCAACCCAATGCTATGGACAGCTTCCACAAACCCGTCATTGAATTCGTCCACGTCGCCGCCTAGACAATCAAAACGGTTTTGGAGTTCCAGCTGAAAGCTCTCGGGGTTTTGGATTTGGACTGCTGCTGGACGGAGCGTAGACTTCATCAGTCGAGAGCGCTCTAGCTTGACACATATATTCAATGTGCCTCTTACCAGACAATGATCACTTCCGGTTTTAACCGTATTGATCACAGAGACATCATTGAATATATGCCTCTTCGTCGACATAATGAAGTCAATCTCGTTTTTTGTTCCACCGTCGGGACTCATCCAGGTCCACTTCCTGTGCTCGCGTTTCTTGAAGAAGGAGTTCATCATATAGAGTCCCTCCTTCTCCAAGAAACCAGCCAGTAGTTGGCCCCGGTGGTTCCGACTTCCATCTCTAAATTGCCCCACTCTCAGCTCATTGCCGTCTCTCTTGCCCAGTTTCGCGTTAAAGTCCCCCATAACAACGGTGAAGTAGGTTTTGGAACTATGCATGGCCTTAGTTATATCCTCATACATAGCCTCCACCTCGTCGTCGGAGTGTGCCGAGGTCGGCGCGTTCACCTGTATGACCTTCAACGAGTATCTCTTGGATAGTCTGAGTATAAGGTACGCCACCCTAGCCGACACACTCTCGATCTTCACCACGTTGTTTACAAGGGACTTGTGGACGATGAACCCGACACCTCCTTGGGACTGTTGGTCGCCCTCCCGGAAATAGAGCAAGTAGCCGGACTTTAGGGTTATCGTGTCCTCCCCCTCTCTTCGGACTTCAGATAACCCCACGACATCCCAACGCAACTTGCTCAATCCTTCCTCTAGTTCCGCTATCTTTTCGTCGGTCCGCAGTGTACGCGTGTTGTACGTTGCCAGGGCCAGGAGTCGTCGGTGGTGGTAGCTGGATCTTCGCCGGAGATTCTTAGCACCCCTGGCCCCGCTAGTACCCTGGCCGCTACCAAAACCAGGGCACCGGGGGCCGCCGGAACCTCGGGGCCGTGGCCTTTGTGTCGTTTTGATAGGGGGTAAATGCCATAATCGCCACGCTTGGCGTGCGGGTTGGCGATCGCAGTGTCTCCACCGCACTCCAGGGATGCTGCTGCCCATCCCCCCAGTGGTCTTGGTCGTAGTTTAAGGACATACCCGGGTCCTTACGATATAAACTTAAATACATAGAAAACATCCTATTCTCAGGAACAAATGTTATTTCTCACCACAGAAAAAAAAAATGCCCTTACCGGAATTCGAACCCAGGATCTCTAGCTTCACAGGCAGTGCCACTACTAACTACGCTAAACAGGCCGACAAAACGTACGTTATACGTAACAATTACATACGTTTACGGTTGATACACGTAGGTACCTTTTTCACTCGAGTCAAAATGACAATAGGGAAAAAAGTACTTACAATACAATACAATACAATACAATGAGCCAAGTTCAGATAACTATTATTAACGTAACTTGATCTTAAAGTAAAAAGTGTTTATTATGTTGTATTCCAGAAGCGAGATCATTGACTGCCGGGATGAAGATCAGGTATGTTTTTACCTTATGATTACTTACCTACATAAGTACAGGAGAAGTTTCATAATTAACACATTTATAAGAAATGGTAGGCCTATTTAAATTCTCCATGTTGCCAATTTGCGATGGAGGATTTATTAAACCTCGTAGTTTATTCCTAGGTTCAGGGATTCCGCCAGTTCAGGCATTATCCGTTAATTCGATAACCTGTATTTTCGGATTCAAGGTGCATTTTATATATTTTGATAGTATCCATTTAGGAGTAAAACTCAAGTTTCTTTTAAATAATTTGACAAAACTAATTAACTAATTTACAAACAAACTTCCTTCTAAAGCAACACAGGAAACCTTTCAACGATTCTTATATTCAAGTATAATGTAGTGCCTGGCCTTGTACACATACTCGTAAATTATATAGTTTCGCTACGCGAGCAATAAAATGTTAATTAAACAACCCGTGGTCTAAATTGTTGAGCCATCCTGTGTAATTAATACACCACATCACGTTGGCGAAGTATTCGATCTGCCAGATTTCGACACTTTTCACATATGTATTGAACATATATACTTATACTACACGTAAGAAAAGTACAATAATGAAATTCAATCACGAAGCTATACTCTGCTATGGCAACGAGCGCTTGTGTCATGGACTCAGTATTAGTTATTACTAATTGATACTGTTGGACAGTCGGAACTCATAAGCTGGACACTTTGCTACTTTGTCGGTTTCACCCGTTGGAAATGTATATATAGGAAGGCAATTAATACGAGTAGTTGACGGTTAAGCGCCTCTGTACAAAGTGTCCAGCCCCTCGTGAGTTCGAACGTAAAATATGGATCCTTACAATGGCTTCTCGCCGTCCGCTGTCCTATATATGAGTTTTAAAAAGATAGATGCAAGTGGTCTGCCACTTTTGAAACTTAACACACAAATAATAAAGTTGAATAGGGGAAGACAACTTTCTTGGCTGATTACCCAGCGAGTCACGTGTGGTACGGTCCCGTTTTATAATTAAAGACCCATTTCGCCAACTTTTACTTTGAATATTATGAGACTGTTATCAATCTTACGAAGGTGCCAAATTCAAGTCCTTGATTGTACCTCCTTGACTGGCTACGTATTTTTTTTCAAATGCGTTGCATGAAATTTCATGTACGTATTTCAATTATTATCTGGCGTTATTTATTGTTATTATAGTTGCTTATTTGGGCGAAAATAAACTTGTTCTGTTTAATATTAATAAGGACTTATAAACCACTACTGGCTCAGTGAGCTGTAGGCCTTGTGAAATCGATAATTTAGAATTTCTTTGTCGACTCTTTTTTTAGATTTTTTATATAATTACCGAACCAGCTCACAAAAATATTCGAAAATCGGCTGAGAAATGCGACCTGTAGAGGAGCAAAACAGTTTTACGTAATTTATTTTGTGTAAACTGCCCCTTTTTTTCCCCTTCGTCCCTTTCAATATTTTTTTATTCGCAATAACCAGTAGGGTATCAATCAGGATGTTTCCTCCGAATATAATTGAAATCCGTTCATAAACAACCCACGAGCTATCCAGTGATACCCCACGAGTGTCATGCGAGGTAAAAAATGCATTTTACATACCTATACTCCTATAGGTATGTAAAATGCATTTTTAAATTAGGAGAAGACCGAAGTAGGCCAAAAAAAATTAAGATATTATCACGCTGTGTCGGCGAGAATGATGTGTAGGTACTCGTAGACCTATGTCAAATAACAGCTTTCTTGTAGTAGGTTACTGAACTAAGCCGCAAACCGACGGACGGACGGACATGGAGAGACTTGGTTTCCTTGTTTGCCTACTACGGAACCCTAAAACGGTGGATATATTAGCCGTAAGGTGCGATCCGGAGTCTTTGTATTCGACTGTTCGCGGGAAAATTACGAAGTCCAGTGTCGTGAAAGGGCTCTTGACAACGGAACGAACAAGTTTTGACTATTATCTAAATTGTAATTAAATAGTTTTTAGTTTTATTACTAGTCCCATTTTCGCAACTATTATAGTGTCATTAAAATTTCCCCGGTGGTGCGCACTGCGAACAGATAAGAAAAGTACCTGCGTATAAATAGCCACTGGTTCGCGGTGCGAGTGCGTGCAATTTCTTCATTACATATTGTTGAAAATAATGCACATATTCTAGTAATTTCTCCCAGTGTCCCTTGAAGATAACACACCATTATGTTCAAGTCATTGAAATTCGCGGCTCAACTATCACGGTAGCCTATTTGGGCGTATAAAAAACTGCCAATACCTTAATGATAAAAAATGGAGGATCGATTTAAAACCCGCTCGGCTAATAATTAACATATTCCAATTATTTATAGGATTCCCTCTCAATGTTTGATGGAAGACCAATGATGGTCAGTATGAACATCAGATGTTCTACGAGTTACAAAAACAACCAACACTACATATAGGGTGTAATGTATAATGTCATTCAGTTACCGGCTACCTATTCTGTATGTTGATTCCGTTACTAAAAACTGTTTATAATTTAATTGCCAATAAATGCGCGACATATAATATAGAGATATAGGGCATACCGGAATGTCAACTCGCTCATATTTGGAATAGAGCAACAGGCGAAGTACAGGCAGACGGGCGGTACAGAAACCCGCAGCCATATGTAGATACTTGCTCTGTATCTGTAAGTACTTGGTGTTGTGTTGCTAGTATAAGTGTTATGAACTTATGAGTAATGTCGCCAGAGTTCCCGAGGATGCGCGGTGTTGAGAGTGAGGGAACTGCCCTCGTCAATTTGACAAATGAAATATCAAATATGAGAGTTTCCATTGTAAAAGCTGATGGGGTCTTAGGTGACAGTTGAGGATGATGTTGAGTCGGTTTGTGAATAACCTGCATACATCTAGCTGTCATTGACACAATAAATTCTTAACGCACTCGAGGGTCTATAAGGAGCTTGAGCTTCATAACCGTCAGTGGCTACGGCGTCTGCTTGCTGCATTGTTCGTGAACCATAATAAATGAATAAAAAACCGACCAAGTGCGTGTCGGGCCACGTACGACAAACGAAGATTTCGTACCTACTACTACTACTCCTCATTTAAAACCGCTATCCTGTAAATTAGAAAAGATAGTATCTTCATATGAAACTTACGGCACTTACGTCCTTTTGTTGGGGCAAGGCAGTTTTTCAGATAATACAAAAACCGTCGTGCTTATAGACTTTTTATAGGTTTTCCTGTAATCTATAGGTAATAGGTATAAAACATTGTTGTATTTTTTTCAAGGCCTAGTAGTTTTAAACTATTAGGCCTTGAAAAAAAATCTCCTAAAAAAATCAAAAAAGCGTACCACAGGGTTCAATTCTGGGACCTTTCCTCTTTCTTGTGTACATAAATGACCTGCCATGTTTTGTAAACAAAAAATGCGAGATAGTATTGTTTGCTGATGACACTTCACTAATTTTCAAGGTTGATAGGAAATTGAGCGACTTCAGCCATATCAATGCAACTTTGAGAGAAGTGCTTGAATGGTTCACAGCAAATAATCTACTACTACATGCAAAAAAAACGAAGTGCATTAAATTTTTGTTGCCAAATGTAAGACAGGTTGAGACTGTCATAACGTTAAATGGAGAAAAACTGGAACTTGTCGAAAACACGCTTTTTCTGGGGCTCACATTGGATTGTAAGCTACAATGGGCCCCTCACATATCTGCTTTGGCTAATAGGCTGAGTTCTGCCGCGTACGCTGTAAGAAGAATTAGACAATTCACTGACGTGGAGACAGCTCGCCTAGTTTACTTTTGTTATTTTCACAGCATCATGTCATATGGCATATTGATCTGGGGAAAGGCAGCTGATATAGAAACTATCTTCGTCCTTCAGAAGAGAGCAATCCGAGCTATTTATAATCTAGGCTCTCGTGTATCGTTGAGAGAACATTTTAAGGACATAGGTATCCTCACAGTAGCTTCACAATATGTACTGAATGTGATTATGCATACACACAAAAATATAAAGTCCTTTAGGAAGCTGTCTGATATTCATAATCGAAATACACGAAACAGGCATAAGTTAGCTGTCCCGAAATTTCAAAAAACATTTTTGGGTAACTGCATAAGGTTTTATAACAAAGTACCTAAAGATGCATGGGAATTTCCTTATATTTCATTCAAAGAATATATAAAAACATACCTTTTGAACCAAGGTTATTACAAGATCGAAGAATTTATGGAAGACAATAAAACATGGCCAAGCGTTCGATCTCCAAAGCCGTCGTAACTTTGCAAGCAGTGTCCCGGAGACCAATGTTTGCTGCTTGCCGCGCTGCCGCTACTGCTTGTTTCAATGTAATAGGTTTTTGTTTATTATTATAAAAAAAAAAAACTTACATTGCATATTTGACATATTGGTTACATACACGTTATGTATACCGTAGCATTAGCTCAAAGACTGCTAGCTTAACAGTCTCCTGACACGGAATTGTTATTTCTGATACCCACTTTTTTATGTTGTCCTTTAGAGACCTTTTACATCTCTAAAACCTAATGTTTTGACTATGGGGACTTTACACCTCCGCTTTTATCTATAATATTTTTGACCATAGAGACTCTTTACATCTCTGTATTATAGGATAAGTTCATCCAAAATGTGCCCAGGTATTTATTTGTTGGTTTATACTGCTTTGTATTTATGTCACTACATGATTTGAATTGAACTGTAATTTTATATTTAACTATACAATGTATATTGATTTGAAAAAATTACACCTCGCCGAGTTTCTTACGCCGGTTCTTCTCGTGGCAGAGGTTTATTTTTCCAAACCGGTGGTAATTTATTGACGTTCATAGGTGCATGAATGCCTAATTTGAAGAATAAACTACTTTTACTTTTCTTCCTAATAAGGGATAAGGGGGAAAAGGTAAATTTTAGTCTATTTTCTTAAAAGACTTCAATACTGTAAAAATATATATGTATATTTGAGATGCTTCCTCCAAGGCCTGTTTTGATATGTCACACGTAATAGTTTGAAAACATTCTTTTTTAATTTTCTAATTCACCCCAAAATTTGTAAAATTCATGTATACGTAAGAAATCCTTCGTTTTTGGATCACCGACTTACATACTGTGTGTACTTACGTATGTGCATCAAATTTTAACTCAATCGGTCCAGTGGTTTCGGGACAAATTGGCTGTGACATACGGACGGACAGACACACAGACGCACAAGTGATCCTTAAGGGTTCCGTTTATTTCCTTTTGAGGTACGGAACCCTAAAAAAAGATAGATACCTACTAGGTATACAGGGCACGAGGTCTAAGTTGCAGATGTAAAATAAAACGTTGTTCGTAAACCAAGAGAAGGAATAAATACCTGGTTTTCGATTTAATTGAAATGTGTACGGTTCTGTCAGCAGTGTTGTAGGTACTTACAGTGGGATTCAAAAGTGCATGGACATGTTTCGACCCTAATACCACAGCAATACGGTCTACATCTGTCCACGCTATAATGAACTCGACTTCTTCTTTTTACCATCCTTGGTAAAAAGGGCCAATGTACACTTTTTCATCTCCTGCGTTACAATATACGAACTTTCAAAAATCCCAGGTAAACCAATTTAAAACTATAGCATCCAAAATGAGTGCAATATAATGACTAATTAGAGACATTAGTTTAGAGAAGTTTCTCATAATTTTTTTAACGTTATTAGTTATTACTCTTTCACTGAGAAAAATTGTGTCAGCCAAAAATTTTGTGCCCACATACATAAGTTTTACTTAAATACTTTAAGGTACTGGTTAAGAAAAAGTGACATAAATCATGACAAGTCATTATAAATTCCCGGTGTCAACTCGTTATTGCTTTGATATTTGATTTTAATTTATAACTATCGTTATCTTTTATTCGCTGTTCGCTTTTTCGATTTGTAGTAGGAATTAAATGTGCAATGTAGTCATTTTACAGGCCTAGCCATAGCCACCATACCTATCTATATACTTTTAATAAAAAAATAATGTAGCAACTGGGAAATAAATTCTGAATTCGCTTCGCATCCCTACTGCCCCCGCTGTCCCTTCTCCCCCCGTTTTACGATATATCGTTTTATCACAGTTATTTAATTTATATACGAGATTGGACGTAAGACAGTTTTTTTTTTTCAATATTTTTTGTTATTTTTAGTCTTATATGTAAGTGAATTAAAAATAACCCAAAAAAAATCCTTTGATCGTGTAAAGAAAAACATGAAATATTTTTACAGAATACGAGTAATAAGCCCTTAAAAAATGCTAAGAAACAGACCTGAACCATTTCATCGATACCTCTTAGTCTAGATTAGTACTTATCAGTATCGGTCCCCTACATAAAAATTATATTTTTTATTTTTGTATTTTGAAGCACAGAAACAGATGCCACAGATACTGGTAAAAAAAATAACTTTACAAATTAAAAATAAACAAAAAAATGTAAAAAGTACCCGAGATCAGGCCTTCGTCGAGCGGGAGCAGTGAACTGAGGAGTGCACTGCATCCTTGAATCAGACCCGCATTGGGAATTGCGCGGGGGAGCGAGACGGCAGGCGGTATGTGCGTTGCTGACATTTTAAACCACTGACGTCATGGTCATAGATCACGCAGTGGTCACTTGGTTACTATTACTCGACATAATGTATATGTATTTTTATTATTTTTTATTAGATATCTCAAAAATGTAAACAACTTTCTACTATTTCAGAAACAAGCTAGTAAAATTATAATAGTGTTTTACTAGAAATAATGTAAGTTGATAGTGTTTTACCTTAAGTAGCGTTCGAAAAGGTACTCCCTGCAAAATATACAATAGGTCTATTCACTAGACGAGACTCTAGTGAAACATTAGGGCAAAAGTTAAAAATTACCTTGCTCTACAGTCAAGTACAGCTGAGTTGGGCATTCGTATAATATTGGTGCCATATAAAATATTGCAAATAAGTAGCGTTAGAAAATTAAACTTTATTGCATTCTTCCTAAAATTTACTGACATACCTTACTTTACTTGAACTCCAACCACTTGAACCATGCACCATTCTAGTAAAAATAACTAAAGTGCTGAAGGTATTAAAATGTTCGGAAAGTATTTGAATACGAGTATAAACGTAAAGTTCCCAATTTCAATAGTCTAATGGCCTTATTTATTACAAACAAACATACCCATTTTCAAAATTCACCTGTCACTTAGACATTACCTCTGTGTGAAAGGTACAAGAAATACTTTATTTAGTTAACAGAGGTTTGCTAAGTTTTATGAATAATGTGGTATGTGTAGCTTTAAATAACGACGATCCCATCTACACTCCATACTCTTTGAAGAGGCTTCTAGCCATTCACAGTTCATCTCTTTCTTCCGCACTGGCCGTCGATACAATATCTTTCCTCCCCAACCCGACAAAAATCGAACTCGTAGACAACGGAACTGCCTTTACAACGATGTGACCTTCTCAATACGGTCGGGTATTCGACGTGAAAATTCTACCTGAGGCATGTTGCAAGACAACATGATCTTCAGTAATACATGTGGCCGAGTTCGTCGCCGGTCGGTGGCAAAACAATCGAACAATGAAGTGAAGTTAAAATAGTGAAGTTTGTTCTGATCTCTCTAAGGTAGACATAGTATTTTTTTAATATGGAGCCGGTGTCTGAAGTTTGTATACTTTGATCTGTTTTTATTGATAATTTCTTCATAATCGGCCAGTTTTAAAACTAGCCATAGATTGACTATTTTTCATAAAAGTAGGCTGTTTCTTTGCTAAAATCAAAAACACTATTTTCAGTCTTTCAAAACCAATCGCTTGGGTTATTGAAGTGATGATCTACTTTCCAAAAATGTTGTTTGGATCTTTCGAAAGCTTTAGCCGACAAGAAACTTGTGAACAAAAAATATCGGTGCACTTACAAACTTTTATAGGAACTAGTTGTAGTTACTTTGGCGATAGTAATCGACAGGACTGGTTTTTCATACTTATTATACACTATTTACTAAGTAAATAAACATGTTGGATACGAGTGTGAAAGCACATAAATACTGACCACAGCACAGGTATTATTGTATAGTTTACGAGCTGTGAGGTACTTGTACTGTATGTACTTCAATCGCGTGCCAGTGTGTGTGAGTGATTATAGTGCTCAAAGTATGGCACTAGGCGACATCAAACTATAATTAAGTACACTCAACATCACATCGTAACTATTGATAGTTAAATAGAATATGAAAGTAGTCATAACAATAATTGTCGAAACCTACTTCCCAAAAATACAATGTAGTTTATAGTAGTTTTGATGTAATCATACAGTAAATTAATTACTTATTTCAAATCTACCACTTTAATCTGTGTATAGTTTCCATACTTTATATTGATTCTACAAACGACTTGGCATGGTGCGTACCTAACTTCCGAATTATTTACTAAAAGTGTTTTGAGTTATAGGCATAACTTTTTAAATCCTTTAAGATGTTGATTTTGATTGCTTTGATAAAGTAGCATACAAATATATCTACCGTTATCGAAAGAGTGAGGCACCATTTCGTATATAAGAGTTTCTTTGCAGGGGATTATTGCACTGAACGGTACATTAATAATTAGTTCAATCTTATGCCATCAAACTACGGCCACACATAGTCATAATAAATAATAGTATGTATTGTACTCGTATGAAACAACATGCATAGCTTATAAAATATTAGAACGTTAGTACCGTAGTGGAATCGAAAACCCCGGCTCGGCTGCTGACTAGCGCCAAAGGAACTCGTATTTTAAATATTAAACACAAGATAACGTATGTGATGTGCTGATGTGGCTGATGTGGTATATATTTTAATTGTTCATCTCGAAAACAATGCATGGTTATGAGAACTGGCAGAACTGCCCGCGTCAAGCGAGTCGAAGTAGTACAAAACATCTTGGAGTCTAATCCAATGGATTCAATATGAGACCGAAACACACGATTTACTTTGACAACAATCATTGGCATATTGATATTATTAATCCAAAATGCTAATTTAATTACGTAAGCAGACACCACAGTCAATAGAGGCTTTGCAACTCCTTCTAGATTTACTCTCATTTTGTACTTTTAGTAAGTACTTTTAGTCTTTTCAACCGAATAAAATAAAATGAATACCTACGTAGAAAAAATCGACTGTACTGCCCCAACAAGAAGATTTAAGCTCAACTTTAAATCTTTTAAAATGTCGGAGTTTTAAATAATTTCAATATTAAATACCCCGTAATATTTATTAATATTTCTGTCAGTTGCGCTGATTACAGACCCTGAGTTAGAAGAAGCTCAAAAAATACTTGCCATTGACTGATCGTCCAAAAACATGCGATGCAATATGTCAACGAATCACATGAAAAAATATGTAATTTAAAAACTTATAGTTGTGGAAGAGATCCAGTTAATAAGTATTTTACGCATTTTTTTTTCTTACTCTACCATTTCGTAAACAAAAGCTTTTAAAATAAATCCATCAATTCCTTTATCAGGAGTTACTGTTGATAACGATAGCGCAGTTCAAACAATAATGAAGTGTGAATTTTCATAGGCGGGTGTCCGCACCTAAACAGCTTATGAACAAATGAGCATTCTACAGCCTATCGCTCTTATAATATTAGTTAATACTCAAGCGTTCTGTTACATCCTTTCTAAACAGGAATTGGGACTATAATCGCGTAAACTATGAACATTCGCAATCTCGTTTTGCTTCACGACAATGAACTAATCCATCGTAGAGATTGTATTGTTTATTAATGTAAATATTGTAATATCCAAAACCCCGGAGGCGAATATGTGTGCTGAGTCACTACTTTGATAATCACTAGATCCTATTAAAGGATTAACAGAGTTTATATATATATACCTACATAAATATTAACTGACCTAGTGCCTACATTTAAAATACTTAAATGAACTGTAAAATAGTGAAAAAAAAAACATTACATTACACACGACAGGCATGAGAACAAAGAACAAAAGCCATGTTCCCAGGAACAAATTAAAAAATAATGAGACTTCTTGCAACCGAAAACCTACAACCGACCGGGCTACTAGTGATGCGATACGAGTTTAAGTGAGAGTCGACTCGAATAATTCTGACTTTCGATAAAACATAACTTTCCATCATCGATTTGTACGTAATCAGTCTATTTTGTGAAAAACAATATAATTTTAAACCAAGTAGGGTAGGTACCAACCAGATACCTACGAGTACTACATCCAATACTACTACTACTACTATCCTACTACTTCGATTATTGTTTTATTGTAAACAGACGTGAGAATTAGTAACCTTAATTATTCCTAGACTAACAAGAAAAAAATGCTAAACGAGTTAGGTCTCAACGGCTCTGAAACGAATATTCGCGAATAGGATCTCGAATCGAATTAGCCCGAGTCTTGACTCGATGATTGAAGTCGACCCAAAGGAATTGTGTCCCATCAATACGGCAGCGACGGGGCTGGTTTTTTCACGTCAACCGGTTAATAATATAAAATAAAATGAACGCCATCACACACGCATTCATTAAACAGTCGCCAATACGAGCAATAAATCGCAAACTAGTTTTGAAGTTGGACCGAATTATAAACGTAACGACATTTGAGCGCTCACCGGAGACTATCGGAGAGGCAGATGAGACTCCGTTACAACGGAGGAATATACCTATACATCGCGTTTCATCTTTTTTCCTTCAACATTTATATACCTAATTCAGACATATGTGAATGTCTTGCTTCTACATCCTAAACCTCCTATCACTCCTGTTAGGATCAGAAAAAACCTAGCAAGTCCGGATTCGGAGTCGCCCCCCGAGGATTCCGTACAAATTTGTAAGACATATCATATTATAAAATATATACGTTCTTCAAGTGGATTTACAAACGGAAAGTACCCTATAAATTTTGTTTCGTTGAGTGTCGAAATATACGTTTGGTACATAAACGGCCGTATCTTTTTACGTTTGTTTTTTTTTCACAGCTTCAAGGAACTGTAGACCTGAGTACGAGTAGGTATATGGTTTCAATTTCAATTTAATACCTCCACGCGTTCCCGAGATAAAGGGTCTTGACAGACAGACAGACGGACAACAAAATGATGCTAGAAGGATTCCGTTTTTTCCTTTTGAGGTACGGATTACGGAACCCTAAAAATAGTAAGTACAATGTGATGCAAATGCAAGTGACCTATTTTATGTCGATCACGGTCTGATGACTGATCTGAAGGTTGTGCTATCTCTATTATTTATTACTATTAATACGTCCTTGTCGCAGTGACAATAATATGAGATCTCTAGCAGCTTTCATATCAATTTTCACTGTGACAAGGTACGAAGTGGCCCTGAAATCAAATTGGTTGACGTACCTGTGGCGGTAACTACCTATACGAGTATGGTAGAGAGATGGAAGACTTCATTTGACTCATGATTATGATGCTTATGATATGAATTTGGTGTGGTTTCCTGGTGCCGATACCACTAGTCCGTTACTTTATTTCGAATAATTACTGCTTGGTGAGATGTTTGTCCTGTCCTGGTTCACTTGGTGCATACTCGGCTACTGTTCTGGAGGACGGTGTCTATTTAGACACCTGTTGGCGTAAACACAGGTTTTTTTTTTTAAGTCGTACTCAGGGAACGTAGGTTGTAAATTGGAATTAAGGCATTGTCAAGTGCGTGGGCAATTTTACTGTCAGAACACTGATCTACGTTTATTACTCATGACAACGTATCTAAATAAGTGTCATTAGTGGAGTTACAGACTTTGGTTTGGTCCCTATTTTGAGGACTTTGGATCTGGTCAAAGCCAAAGGAATATAAGTGATCTCATTGCTGATGCTCATTTAAATCCTGCGATATTTATGTGAGACTATCGTAAATTCGTATGGCGGGAATAAAAACCTATAGGTAATATGGTACCGGTTTTAGCGCATGATACATCAAGTTTTATTTATTTAACTTTTATCTGTTTTACACTTCGCTACTGTCTGACTTGTCAACAAATCTTAATATCTCAAATTATATATCAGTTTCTTGCTTTGCTTTAAATTGCAGCTTTATTTTTATCGCTATTTAGTTTATTATAATTTTATCCGTCTAAAGGAGATACGAGCTTGAAAAACCCAATGCGTAAATCTAAATACCTACTGCTATGAACGGCACCTATTTGCAATGGAAATAAGGTGTTTTTCTAATGAATTAACAAAAGGCTAGAAAGCTTTGTTGGGTAACTGGTTTCACCCAAGACGGGCCCAAGGATGGATGGACATAACGACCCTCTTAAATAGTGTAATTAAACAAACATATCGTGTGATCCAGTTCTATTTTACCAGCATATGAACAGGTTACTTCATTTTCAAGTTGCGTAATCATCCAAAACTCCTTTGCCTGACACCGAAAACCTGACATTGCTTATTTTGTGTTTTTAAAATCTATACATTTTTATGTTACTTATTATCTTAAATACGCAGCAATAAATATTATATTTGGAGGATAATTTTTAAACAGTGTCGCATCTCATATATCCAAAGTTTTTATCATAGAGCGGAAAAGTAGGTAAAGGTTTCTATTAAAATAATACAGCACATAGTTCCTAGTAGAAACATTCGGAAAAGATTGTTCGCTTCGGAAATTCTTGCAGCAGTATTATGGATGCATCATGAGACAATCATCTATTATTAATCTTACGATTAAGTAGTATATCTGTTCGTCTATTGTTTTAAACCTATGCTGAATTTACTGATGTTGTTCTACTTATTGTACCGATTATTATGATTTTCTGTTAACATACTAATTTATAAACTCCACAGTGCCTTACATTTTTCTGTAACGCTGTGTTTTTCGTCGAAATAAAAAAATATCTTGAACTTTCCTTCTGTTACAATAAAAGACTTTTAGTGCACGGGGGGAAATAGTGTAACCGTTGGAGCTGAGAATTTTGGATAAAATATTGAACCTTTAGTCCATCAGCTGTCATAGTGAGTGCATTAGAAATGCAAGGGCGCTGGCCCACTTTAGTTTATATCAGCGGTCGATAAGAAGCGGCAACGCCGCGGTGCCGCTCGCATCTACACTTGTACAGCACATTTGTGTGTAATTAATGAATAGCTAGTCGAAGTAAAACATCCAGATCTGTGTGTATACTTATTATCTCTCATATTTCTGATTCATATGTCTTTTCAATCTTCGGGAAACTTAGACTGAAAATGCTTTTTGTCTTTCCTATTCTGATTCATAACTTCATAAGTCTTTTCAATCTTCAACGCTACGCTACCGCCGCCAGAAAGGCTACCTACATACATTAAATTTTATAAGTTTAACAAATTAACTCGTGAATTAGCGAATTCGACGATTATCGCTATGAGTTTTTCTCCGGTATTATATAAAGCTAGGGTATACGTTTTTCTATCCGTATAGATAACGCAAAGGAAATTAGCCCCTTCATTTTGAGTGCCTAGGGACGATAACTACTTCCGAGGATTCTAAGTACCAATACCAAACTTAAAAGCGCTCTATAATCGAGGCGTATCTGCTCATTCCGAAAATGAGCACAATCCCAATAAGATCTACATAGTTTCCTCTTGGGCTTTGAATTGCTTACACCAATACCTTGGATTACCCATTAAGTTTACTAGTTGATCATATTTTCATTTCAGCAATAGAAGTTCTATAACTATAAGTTAAATCTTCAATAAAAATATTCCCATTTAAATATATTATAAAAATACCTCTCAAATGATTCTATTTTATACTTAACAGCTTTTTACTATTCCTACAAACTATATGCACTCTGAGGGCATCGGTACGTATGGCACGCTCAATACAATGCGTAAATACGCCTACGTTAAGTTTCCTACAAACTCTCACTAAAAACAGTAACTTAAAACCAATATTTACTAAAACACTTAAAACAGATTCAAAATGACTGGTCAACTAGCAAACTGTCTAAATATACAATGCACGTTAAATATACGCTTGATAGTGTTTTGGTCAAGTTTGAATGAAAGTTTGTGATCCACATTTGTTTGCACTTGTAAACTTTTCATTTATTTATTATTTAACTAGAATTTAATTGTTCAACTGGGTATACTCTGTCATATCATATATTATAAAAAGCAGTAGGCCCCTTCCGTATTTTGCATTACGGAGTCGGTGCGCGGTATCAGTAAAGCTGTCCGTGTCAACCGTCAGGCAAGCCAGTACTTAACAGATCCTTTCCAGCGCACCTACACTTAATCAGTGCTCCGTTTCCGCACAATACTAGTGCGCAAATGTAATACTTACTGACAATATACCGGTACGGAACTGGACGACACTCTGTACATTTTAAAATACCGCATACCGATTCCGTTCCGCCAAACGCGGATGTGGCCTTGGGATAACCTGTGTCATGTTTGAGTTTTGAATTAACTCAGCAGAATGCCTGGCGCCTTGCCTTTAATGCCTTTACAATGTGGGACAGTATTTTTGGTGGTACGAGTGTATCACCATAATAAATACCTAGCTACTTTCTGTTTTCCAGTATTTTTAATGTGCAGTAATAAAATTAAAACTAACATAAATCTAAAACAGGCCCTTGAGGCATTGTACCTAGGATGCTAGCGGCATTTCCCCGCTGTATCTGATACGTTGTGCGAGGAAGTAGCCAGCTCTTCGGTCACCAATTACATCAACCAGACGCTTCGCTAGTTTTGCCAATTCTGCGCGCTGATAGCCAATAGCTACTTACTACACAGAACTTGAAATCACCGTCTAATAAGGGAAACCGTTTCGTAGACAAACTTGGCCCATCTCTTGACATGTGTGTGTGATTGTGTTCGTCCCTTTTTGTGGACGACTATGAGAGCGGTACACCTACGCATAATGAGGTGTGGGAAAAATAACACATGGTGTAGGTGTTTTTTCTTTAAGAAACTGGAATAGCTTCTGGGAAGCCTTGCTTATAAGCTGGGTTAACATCTGTTGTTTTATTCACAAATCATGTGCGATTCGTTAAACCGGCATTAGTACCGAACAACTAGGTATTTTTGATCGGACGTTGGACCCGTCCTCCTATGGCAAAGTAGTTGGTAAGCGTCGTGAATTAAGGCACGGGGAAGCCAATGGATAAGTTTTGCTTTACAAAACTACCTCGCATACTTTAGAGTTTATGGAAAAAAATCCATTGTTTTCGATACGTTCACTAGACTACTAATAAAATCTGTGGTTTACTAATTTAACAAAACTTAATATCTCGAATTATATCCCAGATCCACGATTCGACACTAAATCGACCAAGACATAAGTTGTTTTTTAGCGTCATGGACACGTTACAGTAATCGAGAATAGTAGAGCGCTAGGTAGACTTTTAGACTGAGCGTGGTCAGTCGCAATTTGGAGGTCGTTGATCCACGGATGTTGTGCCTAGCGTGAACCTATCCCCTACATATCTATGAAATTAAGGTTACCATAAAGAAAGATATAGACCTACTCATTCACGCCATGTAGTGTAAAACATCCATCATATTAATATCTACTTTACGTCTTACACCACTTACGGAATCGAAATTTTAAAGAAAAATGGTCACGGCTCTTGTCTTTTCACCAGAGCTTAGCTAAACTACATCTTTACCATACCTACACAAGGGGCATACTAATCATGATGGAATAGCAGCATAAGGTGTGTGCGCAAGATTTTGAACATCTATGACGATTAATGCGAATAAATGAGGTGAAAATGCTGTTTTTGCCTAAATGACACCTTAATTCTATGCGGCCGGTTGTATCTAACTTGTGTCAAAATTCAGAAGTAGTGCCTACTGCAAATAAGTAATGTATATAACCTAACTACATGTTAACTAATCTATTGTTATTAGGACGACCGTTACAAATTTCTTTCCGTCAATCATAAACAAAATATACCCAAGCACGGCATTGTTTACAAGGGCATAACTTCCGCACGATCCTAACTTTTCTATAACTTGATAGCAAACAAGACTCTTTATGGCATTCCGATAAAGACTAATTTGCTGAACAACATAAACCGAATATAAGCGTAAGCTACATTGCAGGTGAATCATCTATTCTATGCTATTACCTCGAGCATTTCCCGTGACCACCGCCGTATTATCTGGATTTGTATAAATAACACTTAGATCTATGGTCTTCGAACAACTATGGTTACCGATAACAAAATTATACTTACCGCAATTTCAGTAAGTCATGGACTTTATTCCCGTATCTATAGAGTGTTAATTCGTTAGGTATGCATCATACCATCTTGGTTAAGCTTCGGTCAGGATCCTCAATGACAGGTTGTATCGGCTGGGGTAACTTTAACTGTGTTCCTCGATGCGTATCGTCGCTGTTATTTGCTAAGTCTTAGGAGCGTTTTTCGAACATCAATTAAAACAAAAGGTAACCTGAGGGAATGCTTTTCTAATTGTAAAGTTAAATGCCGCTTTTAATATTATATAACCCCGATGTAAGTACGCTTGGTAACAAATTAAAAACAACTAACTGAACTGAGTTCCGATTGATTTATCCATAGTTTACGTAGAACAAACTTGTGTCGCTATAGAAAGATAGATGTCCGTCTATTACTAACCGACAAACCAGCCTATCCACCTGGTTAGACGGTTAGTCTTTTTTTTTCGTAACCAACAATCTGCCCAGTTGGTTGGTTAGTAATATGGACTTTTATTACGAGCCGACCAACTAATAAATCGGAATCTGATTGATGATGATGTAGTAAAAAGATATGTTTTCACAGTCATCTTTTTAAAATAAAGAAGGAAGTGTAGATGTCTGAAATACGACATGCTTTTACCCAGAAGAAGTCTAAGTTTTATTTAACTCACGAAATAGATATTATACATTGGCAACTCGCAAACAAAAATCTTTATAATTCTTTAATTTTCAATTTTGCCTGTGACTTACAAGTTATTCTGATATTTATGTGAATAAATACTCTGTTTTTTAGGGTTATATTTTAGCCCTTTTTCATGGCTACCACTCGCCGAGCTAGATCTCAAGAACCGTAATAGCTAGACAGTTGAAATTTGCACAGATTATGTATTTTTATTGTGGCTACAACAACAAATACTAAAATCAAAATAATAATAATAATTAAGGGGGGCTCCCATACAACAGAGTAGTTGATGGCGTTTTTTTTTCTGGTACGGAACCCTTCGTGCGCGATTCCGACTCGCACTTGGCCGGTTTCTTATTGTGCAGTAAGTTCAAATATCCGGAAACAAAACAATAAATACGCCATTTAAACCCTTAACTTGGCAAGAAATAGAGAATGTCCCTAATACAAAAAGATAACTAACTTACTAATAATCTAACTTCGAAATTAACGCGATATTATTATTACTACAGCTTTTATAACGTAAGTACTTCTTTTCTGATAAAGATTTTGATACTAAATCATAAAATCAATATGCTGACATGCCAAATAAACATTGTGTTAATAATAATCAACAAAGTCTAAGCCTAAAGCTTCGCTATCAAAAAATACGCCATTTGTATTAATTCCGAAAAAGCGACGCGTTGCTCAAATTAGGAGGAGTTCACTTCACAGTAACGGAGCGTGGCGAATCAAAACGCAATTTGCTTACTGGAGCAGACACTGTACGTAATTACCTTGTTTAGTAATACTGGACAGGGCCGCGCATTACTTATAGAGGTTCCGTACTTTTTGTATTTTAATTTCATGATATTTACAATGAAAAAAACACTGTTTCTGTTAATGTCACTCAAAACGATATATGTATTGAATAAGTTTTATCATATTTCACTAGCTTCACCTTTAATTTATTTCAGCTTCAGAGTACGGTACGAGATATAGGTGCATAATCGCTCTCAAAACACTTTAAGAACTGATCTGAACATTAGAACAATCTGATTGTATATCAACTAGCCGGCGCTTGGTGATTTGTAGTTAATATCCAGTTAAATTCGACAAGTTACGGTTACAATCGCCAGGTCTCTTGCTTTCCTCCTTTCCAATTACCGTGCGGATGTATTCTCTTTTAATTCAAGGCTTATTACTCGAATTACGCTCTAACGGACCCCCAATTCCATACAGACATTGCATAATACTTCATTATATTAACAGGCCTTTGCAAAAACATATCAATTAATGATTATAACGTTGCACCGCACCGTGCTCGTCATATCTGATTATTGCAACCCCTCATTATACTCTAGGCTGATATTCACTATGCTTGTCGAGCGTATCGCTACAGGTTATCTAGTATACACCGCGGGCCCTAATAACCCGAAAGATTTTAACCAAAAATTTTTGGCGACACTACGAGTAAATAATGTTATATCAACATGGGTCCAATTATTTGTTTTAATTAATTGACAGCTTCTTTATGTGACTTGTAATATGTGTTCAAGACTAGAAGTGTCAAGTCAAACAGGTAGTAAGGTGGCTACGTCACGCCTTTAGGGTGTATTAGACTTGAGATTTTTCAACTTGTGATTTGTTTTAAATCTTCTATCTATACATATAATAAAGCTGAAGAGGGTCGAAAGTCTGTACATGGAAGATATTCGAAAAAAAGTTGGCTGGGGATACTTAGAATCGATAACAGAACACGTTCCAACAGTTTTTAGAATTTTTGTCTGTTTGTCTGTTTATATGAACGCGCATCACGTGAAAACGGCTGAACGGATTTTGATGAAAACTTTACTAATCTGTCGAGTAAATACCCGGTCAGGTTTTAGGCTATAAAAATTGTGCAGATTTGGGTTAAAAGGGGGTAAAAAGAGGGGTTGAATTTTGTATGTGAACTCCTATAATCCATGAGTTACAGGTATGAAAATTGGTAAGCATATACTTGATGACAAAGGAAAAACATCCTCATTCAAAATTTGTGAAATCTTAAGATAAAAACTGAAAAAAAGTAAACGCAATCGATAACAGAAATAGTTTCAACAGTTTTAAGAATTTGTGTCTGTTTGTCTGTCTGTTTATATGTCTAGGCATCACGTGAAAACGACCGAATGGAGTATAATTTACCCTCAATAATATGGCAACTGGATCTTCGGCGACGACCTAGATCGGCCTTCGGCCTCGCATGCCTTGCCACTCTCCTTCGGCTTTTCAGTCATCAACCTTACATGAAGAATCTACTCTGTTGGGAGGCTCGGCCTTCAGCCTCGCGTGTCTCGCCTTTCTGCTTCAGGTCTTCGGCCCTCAGCCTTACATGAGAAGCTCGCTCTGTGTGATTATTCTCGCATGCCTTGTCGCTCTATTTCCGGCCTTGGGTCATCATACTTACATGAAGAACTCGCTCTGTCGGGATAACGTTTTACGGCAGAACTGCGTAGCGAGACTTTTACCATTGTACAATGTACATGTAATGTTTTTGACGAGATTCATTCGTCTAGAATCGGTACATTGGATATTCCGAAATAAGCACTTAATCATTCGTTTTGACAATAGGATTTCTAGGGAATGTCATATTGACTGTAATAATTTCTTAAGGGGGTGTAAAGAAGGGTGAAAGATTTTATCATCATCATCTGAGGCGTTATAGCCGCGGGTGGGCCCTAGGCTGGCCTGGTCAAGCAAATATCTCCAGTCCGATCTATTCGTGGCTTTCCTTCTCTAACATGTCACCCCTAAGTTCCTGGTGTCCACCAGAGCTTGAGAAAGATTGTATGGGAAACAAATCATTCTAAGGGGAGAACGAATTATACGCGGACAAAGTCGCGGGCAAAAGCTAGTATTTAATATATGTTAAATTATTGGTTTTTGGACTATATGCTATACCACATTATATACTCTAATTAGGCTCTAGAAACGTTGGTTTCAAATCTTTCGGGTTATAAGGGCCCACATTGTATAACTGTCACTATTTTTGGTAGATCAAGTTATTCTAGGAACATGCTCGCAACCGAGTACACTATGTTTTGTAACTAGTTTTTTTTATTCTTGCTGTTTTGATTAGTTGGTTAATTCGAGTAAACCACGTTGGACTTGTATGATAAATACTAGTAGTTGTTAATAACGCTTATGGTGAGTGATCGTCAAGTACAATCTAAGAATTTGTTTCTTTGTTTAGTAATTTTAGTCGGTAATAACTAAAATACTATGTATGTACCTATGTAGATGTTACACTTAATCCATGACTTTGGGCCCCGCTCAATTTTCTGGTGACCCCCACAAACCAGTATTACATACATATTTTTATTAGAATTACCTTTAGTAGAGTTTCATTTAAACAATTAAATATGTAAGTATTACGGGTATAAGTCGGGAAAAAATGATTAAGTAATATCTTACTTGTTATTTTTTCAGGGTTCTGCACCTCATTAGCAAAACTGAGATCCTTATTAGATAACTTCGTTGTCCGCCCGTATTTACGACTGTCGTCTGCTCGTCTCTCAAGAAGATCGCTGAGAGTAAATCTCAGAAAATTAAAATAAAATAGGTACCTACTCGGGTCTTGTGATCCCTTGAAGCTACCTAAAAGCTAGCACTAAAAAAGCGTAACACGTATTGTGTAGCCCTGCCGTACACAGCATAGACCATTGACTTACGGTTACACAGACCAAGGACAATGTGAGTATATCCTACCGTTATCTGCTCGAAGAGGATTACAGATTATGTATACGTCATAAAGAACATTCTTGAATTTTAAGTATCAGTCCGTTGACTTTTATAATGATTTATGACGTCATTGATCTTTTAGCCCCACGCCAATTGTACTACTCGTACCTACCTAGTCGTAATAGATGAACGGCTCTCTCTATCCCTGTTTTTTTAACCAGCATTCATTTGTATGTTTGCAATGTTTGCATGCTAACGCTCAAAAAACGCACCATTAGGTATCTACTTAGGAATTGCTATAAAGGATACGAAACTCAAAACAAACTTAAATTTCATTTTAATTTGATTTGTATACGATACAAATTATTACCGAATAGCAAACTGTTGTGTGTCGGTGTGACAAAAAATCCACGTGATTTTAAAAGCAGCAGAACATCATTCATTGTGTATAGTTTCCCATGTGCCAGTGTTTTTAGAATTTTCTAGGAACTGAAGAATAACCTTAGGGGTCGTGTAAAACGTGTCACCCAACGGGACGGACTGACGGGTGACGGGTGGAAATAAGAGCCTATGTTCGTGAGGACTTAGAGCTACTTGCGATGTTGAGGCCAGCCTAGCTGCGTAGCCTGAGGTTTTTGCTCATTTATGCAAGCCTGGTACTTCAAACTGTTATAACGTATTACACTTGGAAGCGACAATAAGGTCAAGCATTATCCCACCGTCATGGTATTTCCAGGGGTTCTTTTAGATAAGTGAAGTAAACACCGAATATGCCAGCGACATAACCGTTCTTCTTGGCGCTGTCGTTTTGGAAAAATAGTAATCTGATATATACTTTTATGGCGACCAGAGTCGTAATCAGATGCAGTCATGCCTTATACGTATATATACATAGCTTTCATATTTTAGGAATGTGAAATTGTTATAAAAACGTATCTCAATATCAATAATACTGAAATTCAAAATGTATCAAATACATTGTTTGAATTTGAACAGAAAACATTCTCTCAATTGATTTCCAATAAGATCTTTAACGTTCCGTAGTAGTTTTAAATAATCTATGGCGTTTGTTTTTTATGGTGTCACTAGCTGTCCGGCGAACGTCGTACCGCCCCCGATATTTTAATCGTTATTCTGCTATTAGGCGAGAAGACAAATCCAAAAAAATAAATATCATAAGTCAGACCAGCCGTTCTTGAATTATAAATAAATTGTAACTAACCCGACTTAATCGAATATTGCATGTTGTAAACATTAATAAATGAAACCCCCTTATAGATATTAAAAGTTTTATTTGTCTAAATATATACAATCTCCGCAAACTGGCTTTAGTACTTCCCCGGCTTATGTTACGACCTTGCTAGAGGTAACATTGATGAGGGCGCAAGGAATAAGCTGTAACGTCTGTATATATTTGACTTTGAGCCGTCGTTTACCAATACACAGTACCATTATGTAGCAAAGGCTGATAATGGGTTCCTAATTATTGATTCCCCCTTTTTGAGGTTGTGATATTCATATCGACCTGTTTTTAATGGTTCCAGGGGCACACTTATCGGCGTCTGTACGTCTGTCACAGACAGTTTTTGAAGTGGATACTTCTTAGTTGGTAGCTTACGAGTATGTGAGTTAGCTGCCCTACACAATAGCGCTAAAATAAAAGTGATGGTATCGGTGATTACTTGCAGAAATAGATGTAGTAATAGTCATAGAGTACCTATAAGTTTCAATAAAATTATCAACCAAAACTAAAGCGTAAAGTGTATAAGTTTGGGTTTATTTTACATTTTACATTGAGGGTGATTTACATTTTACATTGAGGGTGGGTTTATTTTACATTGGTTAGTGACTAAAATAAATACGAGTAGGCAACGTAAGAATTATCCACCTATCATAATTTTCGTTTGTATCCCCGCTGCTTTTTATCTACAACCGCGCCCGCCCAGTGACTTATGCCGCGCCTGTGTCACGGCCAATCTCGTTAGCACGGGACGTCACTCCACGTGCATAGCGGGCGTGACGCAAGGAATCCCTTCTAGCGATAACGTGTCTGTGCCTGCTGGGAAAACTGACAGTGCGCATGGTGTGGTAGGTTTAGACCAGAGGAAAGAGCATTCTTGAATGGTTGCCGCGAAAGAAGAGAGATATAACTGAGAACCCGCCCTTACAACACTGATTCGTAGGGTTCCGTAGTCAAAATGGCAAACTTCCTAATAGTTTCTTCGTAAGTCAAAGCATTGCTTTGTTTCGGATGCAGATGAAAGATTCTCAGGGAAAATAAAGAGCTAACCTTTGTTTTTTTAATACCACGTCGGTGGCAAACAAGCTTACGGCCCGCCTGATGTTAAGCGGTTACCACAGCCTATGGACGCCTGCAACTCCAGGGGTGCCACATGGTTGCCGACCCTCCAAAAATGTATACACTTCTTTCTTGAAGAATCCCATACTGCAGTTCCTCGGGAAAACCTCAGCAGGGAAGCTCATTCCACAACCGAAGCGTCCGAGGGAGGCAGTTTCTCTAAAACCGTACCGTACGCAACCATTTAGGTTCTAAGGTGTGAGGATGAATACCCTGCTGACGGAGAGCAGTGTGATGCTAGAAAGCGGCCGTGGGCATCCTGTCGAACAGTTCTACGGAGCACAACCCATTATACAGACAAGGAGGCAAAGTTAGAATATTGTCTGGTCTTGGTTCTTTGTTTTTAATAATCTTATATACCGTGTTTAAATTGTGGCTATTTACGTCTACAACATAATAGTTGATTCTGGGCTTTTCTGATTCATCATCTCTCGGCGCGTTGTCCCACGCTAAGTTTGCCCAAACGCGGTGTCTATGACACGTCTGCTCCAACGGTTGTGAATTCAACAATCAACAACAAAACCCTCTTTATATGCCACAAATTGAAGTTTCCCGTAAGTAATTACTGTTAAGCTCTATAAAACATGAGCTCTACTGCTTTACAATATTACAACCAATTTCAAAGTTCTATTCTTTCATTAGGTACATACGAGTAGTACTCGATTGTAAATAATCCATTATAGAAAGATTATGTCGGGTCTGTGTTGTCTGTACGGAGCTGCATCTTAGGTACTTATGTACAACTCGTACAAGTAACCGCTAAGCCTTCATTCTATGCTTGCTACGCTTAATTAAGTACGGCC
Source organism: Notocelia uddmanniana (assembly GCA_905163555.1). Classification (NCBI taxonomy): domain Eukaryota; kingdom Metazoa; phylum Arthropoda; class Insecta; order Lepidoptera; family Tortricidae; genus Notocelia; species Notocelia uddmanniana. Next base: position 61,255,718 of record LR991052.1, read on the forward strand.
TAATGACAGACAGTACGGAACCTTCGCCTTCAAATACTGTTATACCCCCCGGCCATGGGGCTTACACCGAAAGGACGCAAATGCACACTACAGCAAATGATTATATGCCATTTAACTTTACAGCGTAAACGCCAACTTGCAAATATACGCTTCTCATAATAGTTGCAAAGTGGATATATCGGACACAGGTTCGTTTATAAATTATCTGGTAGCAAATCTGCTTATATCGACAGGATTAAATTTACCACTCAGTTCATACCTTCATCAGTTCAAAGGGATGATCCGTCAGTCAGACGCATATGTCATATAGGCATAGATACGGTATAGCAATGGAATTAAATCTATTGACGTGTCCCAGTGGGTGTTAATTTACATGAAAAAGACACAAATCAAATACCAGTTCTCAGATGGACTAAATGTCGTACCGTGTGTGGAATAAAGAAACATCAACCTGAGTACTTGCTCGCAGTTTTTACAAACGCAAAGGACTTAATTACGTTACCTAATACGAACACCTCTCGACATAGACGCCGGACGGTTTCTGATTTGAACGACCACATGTAACGTGAAGAGAAACCCTGTTGTGGTCGCATAGAAATTGGTTTCACATTTCAATCTTTAGTAGGATCTCATTGAACCATCGTTATTATATGTACTTATAGATGCCGTGCTATACTAACTAAGAATGTGGTTTAGAAATATAATGAAACCTCATCTCAGTGAAACGTTCGATTTATTCAATTTCAAAACTGGGTGGTTCTCAAGTGGATCACGGCTCACCAAATATATCAATTTTGTTTTTAGCGATACATCACACATTTATGTTTAATACAGTTAGTCGTATTTGTGAAAATTATGAAATATCCATAGCAAAAATAATGCACAAACCGTTTATAATACTTATAGCATAAAATAGATATCGTTTTTTTATTAATGTTATTTTACCTATTTAAACTGAAACCCAGGAATATCCCCCGCCGGCCAGAGTGTCGACTGTCGATTCCTCTCTTACGCAAACTGAGGAGAAATGCATTTTATTTTTGGGTTCAGTTAAGAACATTAAGCTTAAAAATACACAGTATCTGGAACAGCATTCTTACTCACAATTCAATGCTAACGAACCACACTGAATATATTTTCAAAGAGGGCAAACATTTCTACATATGTTCACTGTTCCGAATTTTTCTCTTGCACTGCCTTGTCCCCTAAGCGGGCCATTCACATTTTGGGCACACTATCACAGCCATGGGATGCCATTACCGTGGACGCAATTATAAAACCTTACTCGTAATTTTAATTACTATTGTTTAAGGTTCCGTGGCCAAAATGGCGAAAACGGTACTTTAATAGTTTCGTCATGTGATCATGTGTCTCCGTCCGTTCGTTTATCACAGCAGCCGATTTATATTCGGAGACTATAAGCACTACATTTATGAAATTTAGTAGGAAGGTGTATTCTATAAACCACTACAGAAAAGTGACGTGACATTACGGAACAATATTAAATTAGACGAACCCCATACATATAATAAAAATCGTATGGCATTTATCGTGTGGCATTTTTTTGGAACGTTAGATCTTTTAGAAGACAGTACGGTAGCCAGTTTGTAACATAACCCCATACATGTAACAGGGCGATGAAATACAATTTCAATGTACATAGCCGTGTGGGTTATCTATAGATATTATTAGGCCTTTAAAATTAGTATCGAGACTAATGAATTACCAAACTATGATGTTAAAATTCTGAAAAAAAATTGAGGTGGTGTACACTGATTAACATTTTCAACGATTTTTGGTTTGAACGAAATAGGTTTAACGGTTTTTGAGTTATCGCTGAAAAACTGTCTTGCACAAACAAAAGCTCTTAAGTGCCGTGAGTAACGTGAGTTCCTCCCGATAGGACCGTTTTTAGGGTTCCGTAGTCAACTAGGAACCCTTATAGTTTCGCCATGTCTGTCCGTCCGTCTGTCCGTCCGTCTGTCCGTCCGTCTGTCCGTCCGTCCGCGGATAATCTAAGTGACCGTTAGCACTAGAAAGCTGAAATTTGGTATTAATATGTATATCAATTACGCCGACAAAGTGGTAAAATAAAAAGTGGAAAAAAATATTTTATTAGGGTACCTCCCCTATACGTAAAGTGGGGAGTGATTTTTTTTTTCATTTTAACCCTAACGTGTGATATATTGTTAGATAGGTATTTAAAAATAAATAGGGGTTTACTAAAATCATTTTTTGATAATGTTAATATTTTCGGAAATAATCGCTCCAGAAGTAAAAAAAACCCCCCTCTAACTTTTGAACCATAAGTTTTAAAAATATGAAAAAAATCTCAAAGTAGAACTTTATAAAAACTTTGTAGAAAAATTATTTTGAACTTGATAGGCTGAATAGTTTTTGTAATTTTTTCAAAAAAAAAATATGTGACGGACGGAAAACTACGGAACCCTACACTGAGCGTGGCCCGACACGCTCTTGGCCGGTTTTTTATTCAATGTATTGTATGGCGGTTTTAAATATAGATTAGTATATATCGGTATGGAACTCTTTTTTGTGCGTGATTCGACATGCACTTGGCCGGTTTTATAAAGTGATCGATTTTTTTTTCAAAATTAAGAGTAAATTCTAAATAAAGAAAACATGGTAGTGGCATCCACAGCTTATGAATAAGGGGGTTATTATTTAATTTTCACCTCAGCGGCACGAACATGGCGGTTTTGCTGCTTGAAACCAGTGAGCAAAATGCAATATTGCTGCGAGTATGAAAACGGAATTTTTGCATATCGTAGGTTAGTTGCAGGTCATCTTTTCATACTGCGGGGTGTATTACAAACTTGGAATATTTGAACTTCATTCTCTCTGTCAATATTCCTTTGCGTTATATGTTCTCGCCGCTGAGGTGAAAAGTTGTATGTATCACACGAGAGCAAAGATATTTGCATCTCGTGTCTTTGAGTCCCTCGCTACGCACAAGATTCTAATTTTGAATCACTCGCTACGCTTGTGATTAAATTATTAAATCTTTCGCTTGCTCGGGACACGACATCAACACCTGCAGCCAAAATCTACTTTGCTCTCTTGTTGAACAAATAAATAATTCACCTCCTCACGTGTAGTCCTCATAATATACATAAACGTTCCTTCGAACGCAGGGTACGCAAAATATCCATTCTGCAATCATTGCACAACGTTCGACCCACACGATTACGTAAGCGGTTCAAAATTAGAATAGAATAGACAGCATACGGCCTGATGACGCGTTGAGCTGAATACTGTCATGTCCCGACACGTCTTTATCGCGGTATTAGGCAAATATGCCTGGATTTTAACGGAATCGATAAACTCACGTTTACTTGAAAATATACTCTTGCCCCCTTACTTAGTATTTATAGGGGTTTATACAGATTCGTATCTAAATTGAAAGGTTCATATCGAAAAAATATTTTTTTTTTACATTTTTTTACGCAAATCTAACTAGTCTTGTGTTAAGGCTTGTGTTATGGGTACTAGACGACGATATATTTAATAGATATATACTTAAATACATAGAAAACATCCAAGTCTCAGGAACAAATGTGTCTGACCACCACAGAAACAAATGCCTTTACCGGGATTCGAACCCGGGACCTCTAGCTTCGGAGGCAGTGTCACTACCAACTAGGCTAAACAGCCCGACAATTCAATGTTACGCATTTTCCATATTATCTGAAACATTCTCGGAAAACATAGTTGTCAATGTCAGTGCTTACTACGGAAATGTGTATCCTTTATTTATTCTCGGGGTCATTTTCTGTGAATTTTAATCCCATCAAAAACATAAATGTGAAAATGGCAGCCAAGTTCACCGACAAAAGAGTTGAGATCTAAAAGGGCGCCAAGTTCCGCAGATTATCTGAAAAGTTTGGCACTAGATTGTTTACAGTAAAACTAATTTACTGCGGCTTAATGCATTTTGAGCCTTAACTTGGCAGTTTTCTGTGCAGTATGTTATAATACCATAAAAGCTGTTGGATATTTAAGAAAACTGCCAAGTTAAAGCTCAAAATGCATTAAGCCGCAGTAAATTAGTTTTACTGTTCACAATCTAGTGCCAAACTTCGCAACTTTTCAGATAATCTACGGAACTAGGCGCCCTTTTAGATCTCAACTCTTTTGTCGGTGAACTTGGCTGCCATTTTCACATTTATGTTTTTGATGGGATATCATTACTTTTTGTCAAACTTCATCCAATGGTGCTTTCCCAGAGCGAATGCACGAGTTACTATACAAAATACCCAAACTACTATACAAAATACAAAATACTATACAAAATTCCCTCGATTTCTCCGGGACCGTATGATCAGATTCTGACTCGATGAAAATGGGACTATTCCGGAAGTATACCGTTTCAAACAAAAAAAGAATTTTCCAAATCGGTTAATAAATGAAGGAGTTCTGAGGTAACTACTCGTAGCATAAATAATAATAATAATAAAAGTAAATCTATCCGCGTACCGTGTTAGGATGCTTCCTCTGTTTCGGGCGCTTGAACCAGCCATTTCCGTGTCTAATAGCGAAGAGACTCTCGTTAGATGGCTGGGTCAAGGGTCAAATACAGAAGGCGGTACTCCTGGACACGGCGCGGATAGTCCGGAGGTTCCTCTCTCTGTCGCCCTAACCACCGGTAGCCTCGTTAGGCTAGCCTCGCTGCCGGCGGCACCCTAGGTTAGGTTTTTTATAATGCTTTTATATTTTGTATGTATATTTTTATATTGTACTTGTATAAATTTATTGTAAAAAATCTAACTTAAGACGAAAAAATAAATAAGGTGAATAATAAAACTAATAATAAAATCACTGTTTTCTGATTTTTTCTGGTGTATACACATAATTACCAAGCTGCATCCTAAATTTCAGCTTTCTAGGTTATCTGGAAGTGGGTTAGGTTTTTGATTACTACCTATAGTCAGTCAGTCAGTGGTCATAATGCCGTTTTTTGGAATTTAATATCTAAATAACTATTAAACCGATATTTATGAAGTTTGGGGTTCTAGTTGTTCTAAAGGATCTTAATATATGTACCAAATTTCATGTTTTTATGTTAGATAGATTTGGAGTTATTGGGGGGTCAAAAGTGGCTCCAAACGGTTCGTGTAATATAACACACGGCTGCTGTCCGCCAGTTCTTGGAATGAACTTGGCTGGACACGCTGCCGCGAGTCTAGATTTAAAAAAAAACATCCTTCAGAAAAGATGTTTGAAAACTATTGATCGTTAGAGATTCTCATTTTTCGGGAAAAGCGATTTTATACATAACTATACAAAAATAGCTCATTTGTAATCCCGGTCGACATAAAAGCTCTTTCATCCCGTTTTAAGTAGTTTATGCAACTGTTATATAATGAGAGGCATTAAAACACGACTAGGCGTTTACGAAACGAGCCGCAGGCGAGTTTTATAATATGATCCCACAAGTCTTTTAATGCCTAAGTGGACGTTTCCGCTTGTAAAAATATTTAAAAAACAGTGTATGGTTAATACGAAATAAATGAATATAGCATACATACTTATACATCCTCGCGTACCTAACTCGCACATGCGAAAGCTCCAGAAATGCAAGCGCCCGCATGGTATGGTGTCTAATTATGATCCAATAAAGATGTAAATTAGCACTAGATACTCGTAACTATAATATGATATGAGAGAATAAAATGACGTTGCGGTACTTATATATAAAAACGTAACGCCGTCTATGCGCGATCGTGATCCACAGTTCGTCCGCACACGGCGTCGGTCGCTAAAGGTCAAATCGGGGGTCAGTGAACAACACGATTTCACAAAATATCGACCTTAGTAATTGACGCGAATAGTTCTTTGTTTATGTTTTAAAGAAGGAAAGGCTTTTAATAAACCGAATTACTAACCTATAAAAAAAATATGCACTACCTACCCGGTTACTACACCTGGATAGCGTGACGTCCTTTCCAAAATCAGAATCTGAATCTAAATGACCTCATTACGGAGCTAGCGCGGCGTCATCGCATTCCGGTGAAATTGAAAACTTTATTAATAAAATATAACATTTCACAAGTCAAGAACAATCATAACATAATTGAATAGAAATTTCATTAAGTGCACAGATATTGTGACTACCTCATCAAAACTTTGGAACAACCCAAATGATGGTCTCCACTTCACAGGACAGCTCATACAACATTATTTTTCTCTCCGTACCTGGTTACCCAGTAGTCGCTCTCAGTATTTAGTTCCTACAGACTGTTTGCTACTGCTGGACCTGTTTAAAAGTAATAAATGTATTTGTTGTGTATGGAGTAAAAGGGTTGTCTTCTCAGTAAGACACTTTTTTCAAGACTGCTTGAGGTTATTTTTGAACATTCTTTCCGGTCATAGCCGCTGATTTGGCGATTTTTCCCCACTTACCACTATTAATTGCATTCCTGGTACTTACAAAAGGTTTCTTAATTTATATTTAAAGTGAATTATTTTAAAGTAAAGTATCATCTGTTAAAATAAATGCAGCTAATAAATTAACACCTTATCTATATTAATAATTTCGTACAGGGGTACGGTAGACCCGAACGAGACCTGTCTCAAATTGAAGAACGTATAAAAATAACGATTTCGAGTTGAACATATGTATCCGCAAAATTCGGATTGTCGCGTATTTTGCATCAATCAATCTTTGTGTTTTATGGCCCCATCGATATTGTCGATGATTCCGCCAGTATTTTGCATTAAAAAGTGTTAAGTTTATGACAAAAGGTCGGCCATATTTAATTCGTTGGTTGACAGCGTCGGGTTGGGTACGTTCGAAAATTGTAAACTATGTTTGCGTCCGGTGTGTTGGCCAGGTTGCTGGGCTGCGTTCTGGTTGATGGGCTATCATCGCCCATTGTGTGGATTCGGCTAGCCGCGTCTGTAGAGTTTTGTTTTTGTAGTTTTCAAGCGTTCTATACACCTATCAGCTTAGCTAGCACGATAACTTATACCGTCAAGTTATATGGGCGAAATGTATTAAAACGTCACATAAAACGTAACGGTATAATCTATCGTGCTAGCTAGGCTGATTGTCACAACAACCGCCTTGAAAGCGAATGTATGGGGCCTGTTACATGGTTATTAATATCACGTGATACATTCATATCAGGATAAGTATCACGTGAATATTGAAGCAGAATCCATACAAACTTGAAAACTGCGATAATATTGACACCCCAGTATTGTGATAATATTAATCGTATTGGCTATGTGCACGTCTGAAACGTCAATCGTCAAAGGTCCCGAGACAATGTCAAAACTCAGAGATGTCAAATAATGACATATGAATATTTTATTTACTTTAGTAAACGAAAAAGACCCCGTATTGGAAATTTTACTGAAATAAATAAGATAATAAATAAATACATACAAACGAAACGAATCTTAGGAAACCGTTAAGAAACCAATAGAAAACGTGAAAGTAAATTTGACAGTTGTCCCCGGTAAGTACACATTTCTGCCGTGGTGTGCGCTACGATCGCCTAGCTTACCCCCACCACCTACTTCGCACATAGCCAATAAAGGAAACCACACCACTTGAACGTTTGCTGAGTCTGTCCGCCATCTTAAAGCTGCGTCTCTATTTTGTTGTGACAAACTACTGGGTGAATTATGGCTTTTAAACGCCTAGCTAAATTCTATCCCTATCTCGCTCTATCTTATAACTAAGTGGTACTGGGGTCTACTCCGAAATCCGAACTTCGTATGGTGCCGTCCCTTTCACTCATATAGGCTATGACAGGAGAGTGAAAGGGACGGCACCATACGAAGTTAGGATTTTGAATTTCGGAGTAGACCCCCAGCTCATGCCGTTCGCCGCGCTCGGACGTTAGAGGCGCTACCGCGAACCGAAAACGAAGTATCTGCCTCTCTCTCGCACATGTCAATTCGAACGACAGAGAGGAAGATAGTTCGTTTTTGGTTCGCGGTAGGCCCTCGGGCCTCAACTTTAAAACGAATAGGGTATTTTACTATAAGAGAAATTAAATTGAAAATGTAATAAAAACCAGCCAAGTGCGTCGGAGTCGCACACTGAGGGTACCGTACAACTAAAAAACAAATGTGATTTATCAATATATTGATATTTTTCGTAAAATATACTTCATAATAAACATTATCACCTAATTTCAAGTTCATAGGTCGATAAGAAGTTAAAAAATTATATGTGTGACAGACAACACACGGAATGTTCTTTGACTTTCTTCGACCGTCCGCCGCGCTCGGACTAAAGTGCTACCAACCGAAAACTAAATATATATGCCTCTCTGTCGCACTTGCATATTCGAGCGCGGAGAGGAAAATACTTCGTTTTCAGATCGCGGTAGGCCCTCTGGTCTGACGGCTCCTATTCCTGGATGGTGCGCGTATCGGAATGTGAAATACCTTTGGCAAAACGGAACAAGTTGTTAAATAGCTTCCATTAATTGGAGAAAATATTACCAACTGTTATTATTATCACGCAAAACACTAAATATTGAAGCAACATCCATAGGGGCCTGTTACATGGTTATTATTATTTACGCGATATACTCAAATCACGATCCGTATCACGTGCAATGAATATTGAAGAAAAATCCATACGATTTTGAAAACCACAATAATATTGACACACCAGTTCTGTGATAATATTAAGCGTGTAACAGACCCCATACAATTTTGAAAATCGCGATAATATTCACACATAATATTGTGTGTAAAGGGCCCCACTTAATAGAATTTGGCGGAGAATAGAAAGCTGCTACCGCGAAACGAAAACGAACGAACATCGTGTATTTCCCTCTGTGTCGCTCGATTTTGCAAGTTTGACTAAGAGGGAGATACACGAACTTCATTTGTTTTCGTTCGCGTTAGCAGCTCTGACTTCGCACCAAAAATACTGACTGGCACATCAATATTTAACAATTGCACATCTGAACTGAATTTTAATGAACGATTAGTATTTTAGCTATACAAATCAGTACTGATTACGGTGTAATTTTTTTTATGTGCCTTTAAATACAACCCAAAAAAATATATATATACAACCCTTTTAAAAATGCTTAGGATTAACTTGCAAAGGTACTAACTAGCCTTTGCCCGTGACGTCGTCAGCGTAATCTTTTACTCCCTATTCCATATGTTAATCCAGACTACAGACTATATTTCTATACGAAGTTTCATCATAATCCGTTGTTGTAATGTTTTTATTTTATACATTTTTGTACACTATTTCTTTCGTCGTTTGCATAACTGTCACGAATAAATGTTTACTTTATTTCTTTCTTATTTATTTCACCCGAGCGAAGCCGGGCTTTCATCTAGTATATAAATAATCCAGTGGCGCTAAATAGAAATCTATCAGCGCCATTTTAGATATCCTGATTTATTTTAACGGACATTTGATTATTCTAGGAAATAAGACCTATGTATTTATTACATTTTACCCTAGATTACGTTACTATAAAGTTGACATACATTCACAAATAACTAATTATTGCTTCCATAGTTTTCACCGTCCGCGTCCCAAATCAAGGCGTTCGTGCCGCGTGCGCAGGGTCGACGACCTCGCGCGACCAGAGACAAGACACGACAATGTTTTCGATGTTTTTTAGGGTTCCGTTTCCAAAATGGAACCCTTATAGATTCGTCATGTCTGTCCGTCTGTCCGTATGTCACAGCCCTTTTACTCGGAGACGAAGCACTACAGTTATGAAATTTGGTAGGAAGGTGTACTTATTCTATGAACCGCTACAGAAAAATGATGTGAAATTACGAATAAAAATTAAATTAGGGGGAGGCACCCCATACATGTGACTGGGGGATTTTTTTTTTCTCATTGTACATAGGTGGTATAGGTGTGTGGGATATCCATGGATAAGACTTTAAAAATAATTAAAGGTTTCTAAAAGCTTTTCCATTCAAGTCAACTGTTGGTGAGATAATTAGTTATGGATAAGTCTTTAAAAATAATTGGAGGTTTCTAAAAAACTTTACCATTCAAGTCAACTGTTGGTGAGATAATATATAAAATACGATTTTCAGTATTTTGTCGTAAACTTTTCAGTATTTTGGAGGACCATTTCTCCGAACAGGTTGAAATTGGGCAGCTAAAAAAACATACGTGACAGCTATTTTTGACTTCTATATAACATATATAATAAAAAAATAAATCAAATCGGAGCCGGGCAGTTGGGTACCCTTCCTTGGTTGAAGGGAACACTTTATACGATTACACAAAAACGGCTTAACTAATCATTTTCGCTATAGTTTTCGTTGAAAGTCTTAATTAAGCTTTACTTTCATGATTTCTTCGACCCATAGTTCAAAAGTTAGAGGGGGACACATTCTTTTTCTTTTGGAGCGAACATTTCGGACAATATTCACTTTATCAAAAAAATATTGATGAATACCTGTATTCATTTTGAAAGACCTATCCAACAACACCCCACACCAAAGGGTTGAAGCAAAAAAAACATCCCCACTTTACGTGTAGGGGAGGTACCCCTTATTTATTTGTTTTTACCATTTTGTTAGATTTATTGATTTATATATCCATACCAAATTGCAGCTTTCTAGCACTAACAATCATAGAGCAAAGCCTCGGACAGACAGACAGATAGACCGACAGACAGACAGACAGACAGACAGAAGGACATGGCACAAGGCGATACTAAAAAACAAAAAATTTGACTCTTGCTAATGATGACGACGACTGTTTTTTTTAGTGCAGTGTTGGCAAACAATACAACATATTTTTAGCAGTAGTAGTTAGTTCGTTTGTGTGTTATCAGATCATTCAAAATCCCGAATAACTAGAATGTAGGGAGTAATAAAAACGTACATTTTGTTTAGAATAACTAAGTATATTCTGACAAAAGTATTCCGTAGTGTAATTTCAAATAGGGACACATAAAAGTATTACATGTATAATAAACGCAAATCCTGTCCATGCAGATGTTATAACGAAGAAAATCCACTAAGTCAATGACTCAAATTGACTCAATCCATCGAAAAATATTGTATATCCCGTTTCGTAATAAATTTCGCAAAAACGGTCGTTCAAAACGGAATTAGACAGTATCAAAGCTTCCTTTACCCATGTATCTTTTTAACACCGGCAGTGAAAATAGTTAGTAGGTTCTAAAACATCATATGTTCTTAAGAAAACCTCAACTATTACACATTTTTCGGTTCGCCGTTTGAAACGTAACCATAACATTCGTTATCGGCTGACGCGACCACGTGCGCTTACGTTCCGACCGCCAGTCTTGGTGCTTCGCGATTCGCGACTTCACGTGTTACCAGTAACTTCAAACAAAGTTGTGTTTCCCGCATCTAATTGCACGTTCATTGTAAATGCCAATAACTTACCTTAATAATTAACTTATTCATAGCGGTTGTAGTATACAGTTACACTTCGTAGAATGCAACTATATTCTGCTGGAAAATATATGTACCTTGACGCGGCAATAAAATTAATGAAATACAGGAGGAAATGTTATTGCATTTGAACTCGCCCACTTTTAATACTTATTCAATTATTTTAAAAAATCAGCAATTAAACCCTTAAAAAACTTGAAACACCGGCTTTTCTGAACTCGAATTTATGTCAAAGGTGTTTTTCAGTGTAACAATGTGATAAAAATATCAGCCTGTGATTCGATAGACTTTTAAAATTAAGGATAGATTAAACATGATTGAACTGGTCAAAGTGAATGGAACCATGAGGGACATGGTGGCGGATTCGTTCGTCTGCCGCGTGCAGTATTTGGATGACCTGGACCCTTTCATGGAGTACAATGTGAGGGAACCGCCGAGACCGCTGTACCACACGTTCAACACCACAATACCACTGTCGTACCAGATTGCTTCAGTGCATCGGCTGCTACAGGCTCCGCACAGGGTAAGTGGAAACTCGAAGAAGAAAATGCTTGCTATGCGACGTTGCTTTATAAATCGTTAAGAATCTTTTGGGGCGCTCTGCGATATTGGCTGATAATAGAGTTTAGTTCATATTCCTTAGGATGTTTCAGGCTATAAATAAAAAAATTAAGCCTATAAATTATTATCGGGATTCAGTCTCTAATTGGCCAGAGTTTCATCTTACTATTTGCGAGTTAAATAATTATAAAGTACCTTTAATAAAGTTGTACACCTGTTGAATTTTGAGGACAACGCTTTTAATATAAAAAATATAATATAAATATTGGGGGACAATCTTACACAAATCGACCTAGTCCCAAACTAAGCAAAGCTTGTACTATGGGTACTAGGCGACGATATACATACTTATATAGATAAATACATACTTAAATACATAGAGAACATCCAAGACCCAAGAACAAAATCCGTGCTCAATGCACAAATAATGCCCCGCCCGGGATTCGAACCCGGGACCTCTTGCTCCAGAGGCAGTGTCACTACCAACTAGGCTATACAGGTCGTCATTTTAATCGATACCATCAAGTCTTTTGTCGGGTACATTAGTTGTAGTATTTTGCCAAATAGTTACTACTATGAAGGACATCCTCGTTCAAAGTATCTAAGTACTCTTTTTAGTATAATTAACTAAGTATTGAGTCTGCGGGCACTTCTTTTATTATTTGTTGTTGTTTTTGAAGTCTCACAGTTCAGTTCTAGATAAGCTCACTCATTACCATTAGGTATTCGGAAGCGTCAGAAACAAAAGAAACATACACTAATCCATTCCCCGTATAGCGTGTTACTCACCGCGGCATTCTGCTAAAATTATCTGTTCCAAATAATGCTCAGGTGTTGTAACTAGTGACATAATATTCATAAAGTTATTATTATATTAGTGCACCGGACTGGCAATACTGGCATATATTCCAAACAGAATTATTCAAACTGTCAACGGCGGCGCAGCTATCGTTTTATTCTTGAGAAATATTTTATGAAAATGTTAGTTCCATATTTTATCACCGGGACTAGGTAATTTTTGTAGCACACTAGGACGATTCCGCGCCGATTTTCCTCAGATAACCTATTTGTGGGAACGGATGCGTGTTGAGACACAGATATAAAATATATAGGTACATATAACTAGATGTGCGCGTGGTTACAAATACGGTTAATAATGTAGTTTTGTAATAGTGCCCCGACATTGCTGCTCTACACGACGAAACTAATTTTGAATTTAAAATGCCAAAATAATAAAGTCCTAAGTAAATCAAAAATGGTTAGATACTTTGTAACTTGTGTGACTACTCCGTATTCGATGTGATTGATTATTGACATACATGATGTCACGATTCAGGAGAACCTTCTTGAACGCGTTAAAAGCAACATCGTTTTGAGAGTTTATTTGAAGAGGCGGAAGAGCTCATGTTCTTCAATTATCACTTCAGTCTGAGGACGGCATTGTGTCGCATTACTTAATTGTTTTGTCCTCTAAAACCAGTTGGTCATTGTCCATTCCTATGCTCGGATACCCTTGAATCGTCCTAGAATCTTGTAAGGAACCAGAAATATTAATGCGATGATACCAATTTCCCAGGGATTGCCTGACGATATTTCATTCATTCTATGTTCTGCTATACAGGGTGTTTTTATTGAATTTCGTTAATTGCGAGGGTACAATCCTGAGATGAAATAAAGTAATCTTCTCTAAGACACTAGTAGCCCGATTCGTACCATTTCGAAGATATTCCACAATTGATTATCGTTAATCAACACCTCTAGTATAGTACTTATAAAAGATCCTTAACAATTAAACAATGTTGAGGTGCGTGTCATTCGAATTCCGAATTGTCATACTAGATATTAACTTTTTCTTAACTCAACGTTAACTCTTCAGGCCGTTTTTCATTCACCCTTGCTGATACAATAAATTAAATTGTAAGAAAAGGAAAAAAATCTTTAAAAAACTAAATATGCTACGTCGTTTCTGTGGCTATATAAGGTTATAAGCTTGAAGGAACGGAAATCAATAAAAACACTCTGTATATATATTGTTCTTTGTAAAGCCTCTAAATTAGCCTAGAATAGGGTTAAGATTTAGAGTCGGTGTAGCTCCAACTGGCTCTATCTTGGGCGTACTAGTTACTTATTCTTTGCTTGGGCTGCCTCCTTGGTTGTGTTATACTTACGACACGACATTATTGCTAATTCATCTTTTAATTGTTTAATGTAACTTCTCTTTGATCTTCCCTTTCCGCGCTTGCCTTCAATTCTCGCGTTCTATGATGTTATTAAAAAAACGTTATGTTGTATAAGATGATCAATCATCTTCCCTCTCGTATCTTCTATAATTTTATCAATTTATTTTTCTCCTCCACTCTCCTCAGCACTTCTTCGCTTATTATTTTTTCCGTCGAACTAGTTTTCTCCATTCTCCGCCAACACCACATTCCAAAAGCTTCCAAACATTCTCTATCTCTATCAGTTGAGGGAGACCATTCCAGGCTTCAAACCCATAAACGATACGTTCTATGTATATAAAAGTTTTGATGAAAACTCATCTCCTCTTGGTTTTCTGGCATATGTTTGTGGTCAGTAGATTATTATTATTGTGGAAAGCCTGTTTTGCTAAGCTGATCCTGCTGTTTATATCTGTAGTACATATATTTTTATATTTCGTTGCTGTTGCGAATCGGCTTTAGATGTTGTTAGTATTTTTCTGTTCTTTATGTAGATCTTGACACAGATTTTTTTAAATGGTGCTCAGTAATAGCTGCAATCTTTATGTGAATAATTTTAATTATGCCTAAATACTTACACAAGTCATTATTGATTAAAAATAAATTCAGCAGGTATGCAAGTCTTATCGCAGTGACAGTTACTGGTTTTTTTAGCAAATAAACCTTGCATTTGCATGCGAGGTCGTTCGCCGCGGAGAGAAATAACACAGCACCGTCTTAAGAATATTTTCCTGACAAATCGCAAGACTACCAACACCTGAATATCATCGTTTTTAGGGTTCCGTGCCAAAAAGGTAAAAAAGGAACCCTTATAGTGCGACTTTGTCTGTTTGTCTGTCACATCGCTAAGTATCTCAAGAACTACCTGTTATCGATTCGGGATAGTAATGAACAAGGCCAACCCAGATGCATTGAGCATTTATTTCAAATTAACATCTGTGAACATTGTCGATACAAGGGGGGCCAAAAGTTCAATGTAAAGTGGGGTGCCATATAAAAGGGCTTACTCGTAAGTAGCGCATACTGAAACAGTTTTTTTTTACTGTGGATGAATTTCAATTTATGAAGGGAAATGTAAAAAATACCGTCCACCGCCCCCTTATTTCCTAAGTTTACCAAGAAAAAAGTTATTACCACATAAACTTAGTATCAATACAATAAATATTACAGGAAATTATATTCAATCTATGATCGTAAAACATTTTGAAACTAAGTTTGTAGTTTTATCACCTTTGCATGAATGTTTGTACATATAGTGAACTCCGCTGAAAAAAAATAATAAAAAAAAATATTATAATCGGTTCACGTGATAAAAAAATATTCTCGTAACACATATCTGTGCAGCTGACTATGCTATTGTTACCTGAGGTCTTCTCCAAGGCAGTCTGAAGACATATGTCCTTCGTAGGGTGTGCCATTACTATTGTCATGTTGTCATTTCCCTGTGTCATGTACGGTGGATGGATGATGATGAATGTAGCAAATTTTCTCACGAAGATGGCAATCAGTCATATGCTTTGTCTGATATAAAGCAGACACCGTAGCCTATAGTCGCTTGCGAGGGGACACTAGCTCGATAACGACCCTTTATTTATTTGTGTGAAAGCTAGACATACATAGCCTCTCTCTCTCAACACAACGCATCCTCGAAAAGTCTGGCTTCCTTACTAACCACGAATCTACAGAACAAGCAGAAGTGCTATTTATCACTGCGGTCTTCTTAAACATGGAGGAAGTAGGGCTGCTCAGAATATAAACAAAAACGGTCAAGTGCGAGTTGGACTGGTGCACCGAGGGTTCTGTACACAGATCGTGTCCCGTCTCGACCCTATCAATTTAAGAAAAATATTAATTAGCGCGACTGAACAATGTAGTATGTATTACGATTGTGCCCCTCTTAAAACTTTTTTGCAGAGGGCTGTGTGGTGTTTTGTGGAATCTAATAATGCGTTGATGACTTTAATTTACCTGCAAGCGGTCATTCTACGACTTCTACCTAACTATTTTCTACACTGGATAACTTATTTTAACTTTTAAATTTCTTCTACTTAATTACAGACAATGATAAGATAAAAATAGTAATAAACATGCGCACACACTGAAAAACACGCGATTTGCGAACGATTTTCTTTCCCTGAATGTAATTTTTCCTTAATTTAATATGGTGCTGAAAACACTGGTGCTGGTGCTGGTGCTGGTATTTTTAAGAGATTAACGCAGACGGAAATAATGTGTTTTGGTGGGATTATTAAAATCCTATGCAAGGAAAAGTTAAAATTTTAAAAATTTGGGTGGGTGACAGTTACGCCCTTCGCGAGTTAGTATTTCAAACAAAAACCATTTTTGAGCATGTTTGAGAAAAAAATATTAAAACATATATAAATACAGTACATTACTGAAGAGGAATACATATATAAATACAGTACATTACAGTACATTACTGAAGGGATTGCTGGACGAGTTTGGGATAAACGGCCGAGTCGTAGAGGAGGCCGGATAAAACGAGTCCTGCAATCCCTGTTCCGGCCGAGGATTGTATAGTACTTTTCTCAAACATGTTAGATAAAAAAACAATAAACAAACAAACTACAATGTAAAAAAAAAATCTAAAAACTAAAAAATACAAAACGTCCAATAAATACCAAAGCATCACGAAAAATAACCAATACAAAAAAATAACGGAAAGTAAATAAAAACACAAAAAATGCTACAAAAAAATCCAAAAAACACGAAAAAACCAATAATATCAAAATAATTAAATATAAAAAGCAAACGATCACGAATAATGCTACAAAAATACCAAAAACAAATAACTGATGAAATGTACAAAAAACACGAAAAAACTTTAAAAAATCCAGAAACATCAAAGAACAAAAAACGCTGCAAAATAACAGGAAAATCCAAAAAAAATCCACATTTGACGAAAATTTCGAAGGAAACCACAAATTTACACGAAAAATGGTCCAAAAATACAAGCACGACTTAAAAGAACACGAAAGAACTAAAACAATACCAAAAAACACGTAAAAACTTATAAAAAAGCCAAATAACAGAAAAAACTGACGAAAAGTTTAAAAAATACGAAAAAACTTTTAACAGTCCAAAAACAACAGAAAACGCTACATAATAACAAGTAAAATCTAAAAGAAATACCATAATTCACTAAAAATTAAAAAAATAACAACTAAAAACACGAAAAATGCTACAAATTACAAGCATGATTTAAAAAACCCACGAAAAAAACTAAAAAAATACCAAAAAACACGTAAAAGCTAAAAAATACAAAAAATCATTAAAAAATGACAAAATGTACAAAAAAATACGAAAAAACTTTTATAAAGTATAAACTGTTTTAGAAAAACAACAAAAACACAAAAATACAAAAACGATTAAAAAAACCGGAAAAACCGAAATACATAACAATATAAAAATATATATACAAAAACGTGGCGGTTGCCTCTATGTAATATTTCCTTTGTCAGTTGTTTTAGTAAGCAAATTTAAAAAGTTAGAGCAGCGGACAATAATGTTAGTCTCATACATTCTCCATACATTACTTCTTGGCCGCCGGCCAAGAAGTAATGTAGGGAGCCATAAACAGGTGCCTTCATGTCCTCTTTTCGTGACATTAATGCATACATTTAGGCGCATGTTTGAGAATAGTACATTACTGCAAAGGCAGACTCGGCCGTTTATCCCAAACTCGTCCAGCAATCCCGGTTCCGGCCGAGGATTGTATAGTACTTTTCTCAAACTTGTTAGAAAAAAAAAAAACAATAAAAAACTACAATGTAAAAAAACTAAAAAATACAAAACGTCCAAAAATAGCAAAGCATCACGACAAATAACGGAAATTAAACAAAAAAAACACGAAAAATGCTACAAAATGCAAGCACGATTTAAAAAAAACACGAAAGAACTAAAAAATAATACAAAGACGTAAAAACTAAAAAAAAATCAAAATACATGGAAAAAAAATGTCGAAAAGTACAAAAAAATTCGAAAAATCATCGTCATCGTCCTAGCGTTATTCCCAGTACAATTGCATCCTGAAGGATGCCTGGGGTCCGCTACCTAATCCCAAGACTTAGCGTAGGCACTACTTTTTCCGGAAGCGACTGCCATCTGACCTTCCAACCCAAGGGGGAAACTAGACCTTATTGGGATTAGGCTTGTCAAGTGAGTGGGCAACTTGACTGTTAGAAGTTCTCAAGCCGCCCGAAGGCCTCTAACTTGGCTTAACGACTGCTATCATAGACAGCAGCCGGGATCAACGGCTTAACGTGCCTTCCAAAGCACGGGAGCGCTCTGTTAGTAACCACTCAAAGCGGTCACCCATCCAAGGGCTGACCGCGCCCGACATTGCTTAACTTCGCATACCGCACGCGGTACGCGAATTTTTTTTTTTAAATTCGAAAAATAAACAACAAAATACAAAAATACAAAAACGATAAAAAAAAACCGGTAAAAAAACTAAAAAAATACCAATTTACATAACAAATTAAAAATATATAAACAAAATCGTGGCGGTTGGCTATGTAACAGTTGATTTTAGTAAGCAAATTTAAAAAGTTAGAGCAGCGGGCAATAATTTTAGTTT
This sequence comes from Notocelia uddmanniana, assembly GCA_905163555.1. Lineage (NCBI taxonomy): Eukaryota > Metazoa > Arthropoda > Insecta > Lepidoptera > Tortricidae > Notocelia > Notocelia uddmanniana. Next base: position 61,274,495 of record LR991052.1, read on the forward strand.
CATACATTCTCCATACATTACTCGCCCGCCAAGAAGTAATGTAGGGAGCCATAAACAGGTCTTTTCGTGACATTAATGCATACATTTAGGCGCATGTTTGAGAAATAGTACATTACTGCAGAGGCCGTGAAGTAAGGGATTGCTGGACGAGTTTGGGATAAACGGCCGAGTCATAGACGAGGCCGGATAAAAAGAGTCCTGCAATCCCTGTTCCGGCCGAGGATTGTATAGTACTTTTCTCAAACATGTCAGAAAAAAAAAACAATAAAAAACTACAATGTAAAATAACTAAAAAATAATGTAGGGAAAGGCCGCGCCGGCCAAGAAGTAATGTAGGGAGCCATAAACAGGTAACTTCATGTCCTCTTTTCGTAACATTGATGCATACATTTAAGCGCATGTTTGAGAAAAGATTATTTTTCCGGACCGGTGTTAGTTTTATTGACGTTCACAGATGCATATAATATGTATACCTAAATTAAAGAATAAATAACTTTGAACTTTGGTTCCAATAAATCCGTGCCGCAGGTTTACCTACATGTATATAAAGTAAGAAATAAAAAAATCGGCCAAGTACGTGTCGGATCACGCACAAAGAAGGATTCCGTACCGACACCTACTAGTCCACAATTTCTGTAGCGGTTCATAGAATACACCTTCCTACCAAGTTTCATAATTGTTAGTGTTTATAGTTTCCGAGTAAATCGGCTGCAATACGGACGGAGTACGGACAGACATGACGAAATCTTTGTCTACACAATATCTTTGTCCAATATAGGATGATTTCATCAAACTTGGATGGATGGGACCCCGACATTTGATCAAAGATTCTGATGACAGTTAAATCAATATGGCTACGCATGAAGAAAAATAAAACTTGGACTAAGATAATGGATGAGTGGAATGGGCCTCTGTCAAAGAAATTTGATCAAAGGTTGGACAAAAAAATTGTACAAAGATATTGGATGAGTGGAATACCACCCTAAGGGTTCTGTTTTCGTTATTTTGATTACCGAACCCTAAAACCACTGATTAACATCGAAGGTGACTATTCACGTAGGATTAACAGTGACATCAGCAGTATCGTCATACGTTTTGTGATCATTTATTTATTTACGCGTTTTGCAATACCCAATATTTAGGTCGGCAAAGTCCTCTTTTTTAATTTCCATTCCACATAAATTTGTGGCACAGGCATCATGACATTCTGCCACTATGCGTATTAAAAATAAAACTTTGTTTTTTTTTGTTGTTCATTTCATTGCATGTTTGAGAAAAGCACTATACATACCTCGGCGGGAAATATGGGGTTGCCCGCCTCAGACCTATCCGTTTTGCAATACCCAATATTTAACAGCGGGGGCACCGTCAGGCCCCGGGCCGCCAAAGAATCATCAACATCTTATCTTATAAATGGACAAAAGACATCAATAAGCTTCCTATGAAATGTACTGATTAGATTTGATTTCTGCTAAGCTATGGATGTCTGGAAAAGATCGCTCTTAGCGATAAGATCGCCTGTTGTTTGCATCTATCATTGTGACTATGTTATGTGTTGTGTTTTTTTATTTACGTGTAATTGTATTGTATCTTTCTATGAGATAACAAAATACAAAAATTACGAACTTTTCCAAGACAAGAGGTCGTTAATGGAATTTCATACAAATCTTGCAGGCCTAGGCCGGCAAAGTCCTCTTTTTTAATTTCTATTCCACATAAATTTGTGGCACAGGCATCATGACATTCTGACACTATGCGTATTAAAAATAAAACTTTGTTTTTTTTTTGTTGTTTATTTCATTGCATGTTTGAGAAAAGCACTATACATACCTCGGCGGGAAATATGGGGTTGCCCGCCTCAGACCTATCCGGCCGCGCTGCGCTCGGCCGTCTACATGTCTTCGGCCGGCAACCCGTTTCGTCCCGGCGTCTGTAGTAATGTACTATTAACACTTTGATGGACACTATTCCAGACACAATAGAATTACGCCTATAGGCGTCTACTGTCCATCAATGCATATATTATTATGCGTTAAGGCTTTGGTCATATAAATTTCATGACATGAAAATAGCCACTTCACTCAAATTCGAAAGTTTTGACAGCGCTATGTACGGTCGGCCTTATAAGGGGCTGAACACCTTTGTACCTTGTCGCTTTAATGTCATGTTTAAACTGTCTAACTGGTAAAAGCGACAAAGTCCCAAAGTGTACAGCTACCTATGAGGCCAACATACAAACTCGGGAGTTTTTAGACGCCACGCACACGCCGCGCCATGACGCTGATAGTAAGTTGGCTTTTACGTCATAGAGTCACTTCTTGGTTTGGCGGCGCGGAGGCGGTAAGATATAACTGAGTGATGAGTATCTTGTCAAGCGAGGAAATCTCATTGACATCAGTAAAACTGACGTCAACGTCGAGAGCGAACAAAATATCACATATTGATGCCCACCTTAGACGAACACTCTGATGGATGTCACACGTAACATTGCGACCTTGCTCTTAGGTACATAAACAAAGTAAAATTGACGTAATCCGGAATCCAAGACTAGAACAGTCATTCATTAGTTTCATTACACAGGTTTGGGATAAAATTTATCGTTCCTCCTATCTTCTATAAAAGGCCGCCACCGAATTCTTCTAGGATGATTTTTCCATACAAAATCTATGGTCCGCCCACAGACAGACGAATGAATTTCATTTTTGGTTCGCGGTAGGCCCTCTATTTGTCTAATTTTCACCAGATATAAATTAGTAAATGTTAGGTTATTCCCCATCCATTTTCCACCCCTTTTGTGCCTACCAACAGTAGGCACAAAATGGGTAAATAAGTACTGAACATATTATAGTAATTTGGCCAAATCCCTGCTTCGGAAATTACAAAATACAACTCGATTTGTCTTTTCACTAGACTAGTTACTAGATCTTAGAACAACTGGTTATTAGAACTTTGTAGGCAAATTAAGGAATGGAGAAGCCATTTAAAATAAATTCCTGCGTGCCTTGATTATAGGTATATCCCTTGGCATTTGATCAGATAACAGTTTTTACCATTTCCCTGCTACATCTATATACTTTGAATGACTAGTAATGCTTTGAAGAAAAACCCTACGTACATTTCGTCGTCTACGGATAGATAATAGACCAAGTTGAGAATTAATAAATCGATCCAATTAGTGAAGAATTTCTTCAAAGTCCGTGTAGCACACATCGCCTTAGCCGATTATGGATAGCATTAGGGTTTGACAAGTAAAACCTCAGTGGGCAAGAAGTGCCATGCTTGTTATGGGAGTGGAGACACGTAACGTGCCACATAATAAGGTTGTAGCCTCAGATTGGTACAGGTTACACAGTACGTATTAATAAATAAATAAATATGAAATAAGCTCAATTAGGCTTGTGTTGTGGGTACTAGACGACGATATATTTAATAGATATATACTTAAATACATAGAAAACATCCAAGTCTCAGTAAGAAATGTTTCTACTCTGCTCACCACAGAAACAACTGCCCTTGCCGGGATTCAAACCCGGTACCTCTAGCTTTGGAGGCAGTGTCACTATCAACTAGGCTAAACAGGCCCACAAACTTTATTTATTGTACTAAAAATACTAAAATCAACCGAAGACTGCAATGTTAAATTATTTCGTCTCATTTAAATATGTCCTTTGAAAGTGATCCTAATCAATGTATCTAATAATAATAATAAAAAAAGTATTTTAAGGTGAATAATCGCGATTCGCTTGTAATCGAGGAAAAGATACTAATGACTAAGAGATAAGAAGCAACCGGTATTACGCGACTAATGCATATACACCATAATATACGTCACATATCACTGAACATATTATAGTAATTTGGCCAAATCCCTGCTTCGGAAATTACAAAATACAACTCGATTTGTCTTTTCACTAGACTAGTTACTAGATCTTAGAACAACTGGTTATTAGAACTTTGTAGGCAAATTAAGGAATGGAGAAGCCATTTAAAATAAATTCCTGCGTGCCTTGATTATAGGTATATCCCTTGGCATTTGATCAGATAACAGTTTTTACCATTTCCCTGCTACATCTATATACTTTGAATGACTAGTAATGCTTTGAAGAAAAACCCTACGTACATTTCGTCGTCTACGGATAGATAATAGACCAAGTTGAGAATTAATAAATCGATCCAATTAGTGAAGAATTTCTTCAAAGTCCGTGTAGCACACATCGCCTTAGCCGATTATGGATAGCATTAGGGTTTGACAAGTAAAACCTCAGTGGGCAAGAAGTGCCATGCTTGTTATGGGAGTGGAGACACGTAACGTGCCACATAATAAGGTTGTAGCCTCAGATTGGTACAGGTTACACAGTACGTATTAATAAATAAATAAATATGAAATAAGCTCAATTAGGCTTGTGTTGTGGGTACTAGACGACGATATATTTAATAGATATATACTTAAATACATAGAAAACATCCAAGTCTCAGTAAGAAATGTTTCTACTCTGCTCACCACAGAAACAACTGCCCTTGCCGGGATTCAAACCCGGTACCTCTAGCTTTGGAGGCAGTGTCACTATCAACTAGGCTAAACAGGCCCACAAACTTTATTTATTGTACTAAAAATACTAAAATCAACCGAAGACTGCAATGTTAAATTATTTCGTCTCATTTAAATATGTCCTTTGAAAGTGATCCTAATCAATGTATCTAATAATAATAATAAAAAAAGTATTTTAAGGTGAATAATCGCGATTCGCTTGTAATCGAGGAAAAGATACTAATGACTAAGAGATAAGAAGCAACCGGTATTACGCGACTAATGCATATACACCATAATATACGTCACATATGAGCCATCACGTTTTATTCATTTATGACCGCTTTTAATCTATCACTTTCTTATGCTATTTTTGCGCAATAGCAATGATGAATACCTTATGTGTGTGTTATTTTTTGACCCCCGTGCTGAATTCGCATAAAATATAGGATTTTCTCAAATATAAACAAACACGTGTATCTTTAAATTTTGCATTCTTTCGAGCCGGACAATAAAAAGTATCATTAAAATATATGAAATGTTGTCATTTGCTTGTATGGTTATATGTGAAAGGTTCAACCTTTGAAGGTGGCCGTACAGTCATTCAACTCGAAGCGATTAATATGCGAGCGATGGTCTGTGTATACCTAGCCTTATGACTCGTCTCTATTTGAGCAATCGAAAACGTAGTCGTAGCAAACGGAAAGTCATGATCCCTAGACTCAGGAGTAAGGATTTCTATAGATCCTATACGAGTTTCTCCAAGGGGGACAAAAAAACTCTTATGCAGCTAAATTGAGAACTAGTCTTAAACGTCTGGCGGCTTACAATAAATAACTTCTTTAATTTCGATGGATAATCGTTTATTTGCCTCAAACTATTTGACTTGACGTTTAGATGACATTGAGGCAAATAATGAAAAGCGGAACTATGAGAAGGCCAACAAATAATATATCCCTCCTTGTCGCTCTTATTCAATTTGGTATATGATCTTCTCGCTCTTAGCGGTATTATTATTTGACGTCTACTCTGGGTACTCTGAGTCCCTAGAGCTACCTTTCCAAAAAACTGTACAGTCCGCCGGAGTGGTATAGTAATAGTAACTTTTGAACCTTAATTTGTAAACAATAGAGTCTATAATTGGTAGACCACTTTCTTGGTTTAATGAATAGACCAGCAGCATGTAATAACATTTAAGTCGGCAACAACCGGGACTGCTTAAATGGGAACATGATGTTATCGTTAATATCGCACTTTAATCTCTCTCCAAAACGTGACTCGATTGAAAACCCAGGTGTTTTCCGGAGTGCTACTGAGTAATCGTCGCAGATAGACCGAAAACTCATCCAATCTATTTATGTAACATTGTTAAGGACCAGTAGTACATTTGGATTGTATCATAGTTCTTATTTTAATTATATAAGAGTTTTTATTGCTTGTCTGAAATACTTATTAACAGACTTCTAAAGAAAGAAGGAGTATCTGCACGTTTGTTCTTTTTATATGTATGTATGTTCCCCGATAACACTTGACCAAGTCGGCCGATTTTGAAAATTCTTTTTTTATTTCAATGCAGGCACCCCCAAGTTGATCCCATATAAATTTTGTGAAAGCCTAATGATGGAATCCAGGAGGAATCGAGGGAACTCCTCAAATTTGATAGGCACGCGTATGGCGATTTCGGTATTTTCTGTAGTTAATTGGAGTCGGTTTTATTTGAGTAATAATTATTATTTCTATTTATCGTCACGTGATTAAGATAGTTTCCCCGGTCCTCTAAGCGTTGAGTGAAAATAGTAATTTAGAGCTTGGCAAAAAAGAGTAGAAACGGAACTATTTTCTTATCGAACCTGGCAACTTTTTGCTTTATTACTCATGTACAGTCCACCTCAAAAGTAGATGATCATTTTAGTACCAAGTACCTTGTCACTTTCGCTACCTTGACGCATCCCAACTGTCGCAGTATTGTTACGTTAGCGCGACAAAGTACTAAAATGATCATCTACAATACAATATTCTACATTTACTGTTGACTGTACAAGTAGACGCAATGTCACCAATGTTATGTTATGGTTTTTCATTTTCATCACAGTATATGGATGAAATTACATCCTGGATTCATAGCACATTTTAAAAGTTATGTTAATCTTAAACCAACTTAATACTTGCGCTACCTCAAGGAAGAAAATCAAACAAGAAAGAAATACGTATATAAATAGATATTTATTTCAAAATTATAATGGTAGTATTTTTTGCAGAGTCAAAACAGGTCTATGCATATGCATTTATTTCCATGGAGGATTGGCGGACTTGTGCCCAGTATATCGAATTTTGAAAAATATCATTACAAGTTGGGAATCATTCTCTATGACGACTTTGATAGACTAGTTATCTTATCAATCTCCAGAGTGAAACTTCGGATTATTCTGAAGTGACAATGGCGTAGCATATTTAATAATATAATATTGGGGGACAATCTTACACAAATCGACCTAGTCCCAAACTAAGCAAAGCTTGTACTATGGGTACTAGACGACGATATACATACTTATATAAATAAATACATAGAAAACATCCAAGACCCAAGAACAAATATCCGGGAAAAATGCACAAATAAATGCCCTGGCCGGGATTCGAACCCGGGACGTCTAGCTTCGGAGGCAGAGTCACTACCAACTAGGCTAAACAGGGCGTCATTTAGAGGTAGAGTCTGAGTAAATCTTTAGTTTGTACGTAGGTAATCAATCAATTGCACTTGATTAACATATTATTACATATACTTTGAATACACTAAAATTTTTTAGTAAAGAGTGAAGTATCAAAATATCTAGTCTAGGTTGTACAATTTGTGTTGCCGTATCAGCAATAGCGGTGCCCCTATTATTTTCTACTATTTTTCTCCATTTCTTCGTCCAATTTTTCAAACAAATACCTTAGGTAAGTAGACTGCTAGAGTTCTGAAGTGACGCGTGTCGTTACAAACCTACATTTCAGGTTTTTTTTTATTTGTATATGTACAAGCAGATAGATATTTTATTGTTAAAAAAAAACTCACAGTTTTACGCAGAAGATTTATTTTTCCATGAAGCTTCGCTGTTGAATTAGTATGCAAATTACAATATTCATAATATATTGTATTCATGGTAGTCTGTTTTCAATGCAAGTACACATGCTTCTAGGTCTAAGAAGATTCAAAGTGTATGTGAATTGTAAAGTTCCTAACGGGTAATCGTGGGGAATTGGCCTATTTCTGATTTATGAGATTCTTAAACACTGCAAATGTATACACGTAGATACATGACGACGATAATGTAATGATATTCATTAGACGTTTTTCTTCGACCTCACCAATGAAAAACATGTTCCAAGCATGCTTCCGTTTTTCTGCTAATTTTATCCCTGGTAATTTTATCCCGACTTCCCGATCCCAGTTTCGTTGGGAATAAGGGACACCTATTCCCGGTCGCTCCAGATCTCGTATAAGAGATATTGGTTGCCCTGGCGACCGGCCAACCGGCGACACGTGTGATGCACCAGGCCTGCTTCACAAAACTACGAACAGCTGACTGTAGAACCAGTATAAATCCTACCTCCGATTGCGCACAATTATTACGAATCTAGGTGTCAAAGTATACTAGGCATGGGCGGTGAGTTGAGACTGGTTGTGAATTGTATACCAGGACTCGCGGCCCACAAACATTACCACCTTGCCTTAGTAAACAAGTTACTCACTCGCGTTATTGGCTTTGAGTCAATGTTGGATGTTCAAAACGGTAGGGTTCTAACTCGCAGCTCTATGCAACTTTGTTGTTTCAGCGCTCTTGATTTGCTCTTTCCTGTTGGTTGACAATCGCTGACAGTTTAATTGGGACGGAATTTGACTTATTTTAATGATAGTTTGTAACATAGCGACCAGATACCACCGAATATTTGTCTAATTTTGACAGTACCCTAGCACGTGTTACGTTGAGTTTACCATCCATCTGCCATTTCCATCATCCATATTATAACTAGTGGCTCTGTGAGTTGTACAAGGGTTGGGCAGATTAAGTGTCCTAGTATAAAATTGACATAAAATTAAAACAATACTTCGAATTTCAACATTGGACACGATTCTCAGGATACTCCATATTTATAAAATTTGTGCATTACGAGTAGCTCACATCGCACTACCGCACGCGGCACGCACTACCTCAACTGGTATATCGTCCCATATCTTGACGAACCGACATTTGAATGAATTTAAATTGATTTCTTGTTTGCTCCTAATCTTGCTCATCATGTATCCCCATACCGAAAAGTTCAATGGATTCAAGTCTGGTGAAGACGCAGCAATATTATATATTATATACCTAGATTATCTGCTAAATGTAATTTGAGCATCTTAGGAGTAGAATCCAAAACAATATTTTATTAAAAACCTAGAAGAATCTTATCCAGATTTATAACAAATAAAAGAGGCAACCTTATCGCTCCAACGGAGCGCAAGTCCAAAAAAGTCTTAAGAGATTAAGTAGGTAGTTGAGATACTGCTTAAGAGTCCCCAGTACGCTCGGCTGAACTCGATTCTCCATACAAACATAGTTACGCTGTCATTTTAAAACGCCATGCTAGAATAACATGAAACTTTGTATACACAATGGGAGCCGTCATATCTAGGACGGAAATTAGTTTCTGTTGCTAGAAATTGAAATAGAAAAAAAATACAGCGAGTTTTTGAGTTTTTTACGTCTTGTATGAAAACATTAATAATCGCTGTATTTTTTCTCCATTATAATTGCAAGCAATAGAAACTAATTTCCGACATATGTAGATATGCCGGATCCCATTGTGTATAGAAAGTTTCATGTTATTCTAGCATGGTGTTTTAAAATGAGAGCGTAACTACGTTTGTATGGAGAACCGAGCTTACTGCGGACTCTGAAAGTTGTATATGTACTGCGATTTTAGTTTACATTTTGTTAATTTTTATTGAACACCTAAGTTTAGTCATTGAACGCCATCTGCGAGAGAGTCAATGCAATATAAAGTCAGCAGGCGAGTGTATTCGCTCGCTGCTTGTAGTGTTTTGCGACAGTAGTGCTTGTCGCCTGTATGCAGATAGCGCTGATTTTTTAATTTTTGTAACTGGGCCGATACGAACGCATTCGAGAATGTAATGCTTTTTTATTCAGTGGGTGTAAACAAGGGTTTGCAATCTGGATCCAAATTATATGGATGGTCCTTAAAATTCCTGGTCCAGATAATTTTATAAAGGATCCGGATTGCAGTATTTCACGACGAAACTTTTACTTTTACTTAATTTTCCATACAACGGAGGGTTCGAATATTATTATGTGACATCACAATAATAATATTCATTTGTAGGAGCCGTTTGGAAGGCCGCTTGTGGCGGACTACATTTGTCGCCAATATGTGACTTTTGCTCTAATTGTACTTGGTCCCGTATAGACTTATTATAACCTAAAGAGGTTAAGTCTATAATATGGTTCGAATGCCACCATAAAAAAATAGTCAAGTAGCCATATCCGAATTGACTTGAACTCATACGTCCTAAAATACAAAAATACCGGCACACTATTAAAGTATAATTATATATTTTTTTATACTTTAGACTAAAATTTATCATTAATCTGAAATATTTTTTACACTAATTTGACAGAGTATCCTTCCTTTATAAAACATTTATTTCATGCCGATTTCCGCTTTTCGCGCCCGTTATCCGTTACAAAGATTATAAATACTTACAATACAATACAACACTTACAATATATATATAATAATAAATACTTACAATACAATACAACACATACTTAAATACATTACGAACTCAAACCTAAATACATTATTTTAAAAAATGCAGCATTTACACATGACAATGAATTCATAGGGACCCAATATACTTACATATATATAATTAATTAATTATACTTATCTATTCGCACGCGTGAAACTGTTTATATCGTACAGTCAACAGCAAAAGTTGATGATCATTTTAGTACCTTGTCACTTTCACTACTTTGACGCATTCCAACTGTCGCAGTATTGTTACGTTAGTGCGACAAAATACTAAAATGATAATCTACTTTTGCTGTTGTCTGTACCTGAATAGGTACGACATAAACGAGTTCCACGCATTGCCTGTAACAGACGGACAGACATCGATTGCTTGCCTACGAGTAAGGGTTCCATTTAGACCAATCATGATACGAAACACTAAAACTAATCTTCATTTCAAATTTCGCCTCAATCGGTTCCGCGATTTAAGCGTGAAGAGTTCAAAACGGAGGATACGGACAGAATTACATTCACAATTTTGTAAATATTGAATGTGTACGTTTGTTGACAGTTGGACGACGCCACCCTGCAGGTGTTCAAAGATGGCGACTACGGGCCGTACCTCGACCTGGACTCCACGCTCAACGAACAGGATGAGGAGCTGGAGGGCCTTCAAGAGAGGTACGTTATATTAGTACACTACCAGGCATATCCCACTGCCAGGAGCGCGTGCTGCAGAGAGCAAAATACCATGATATTAGTTTTCTAGGTGTAATTTTCAATAGGGTGGACGGCTTCAATCTATCGGCACCTTGGAGACCAGTGACACAGAAACTAAAATCTCAGACAATTAGTAGCATAATGGACAGGTAGAAAACATTTCGGGCCACATTTTTATAAACTTTTGTGGGGTAGTTAAATGTCGTGTACGCATATATCTCCGTTGACGACTTGCTGGGACGTCAGTTCTACCGCGAACAAAACCCGTGTCAAACGTCGTTAGTAAAGATATAAATATCGCGTTAGAATTGTGAAGATATATTTTACGAGTAAGTACCTATATGTGTATATAGCGCGAGGTTTAAAGTGTTACATTGACAACCATCGGTTTTGTTAAGCAGTCCCTCTGTACGTAAGTGCCATTATTTTATCTTATCTGCGACCCTACCCTACCCTTCGTAGATTTAACGATTAAAGTGTATAATATTCATAACACCTTAGAATTAAACTGTATATTATTCAATTCATCTATATGTTCATTATAACGTGAACATAAAAAAATATACATCAACAAACATAAATGAACACTTCCATAGATATAAATAAAAACTACAGTTATCTAAGCTTAAAATTCTAATCTAATACTAAACCATAAATGGAAAATTTGACTTAGATCGTCTCAAGCTGGGAGTGTGCCCAGGAGGCTGGCAGCATTACCGCGCAGGGGAGCGATTTTTCACCACGTGGATTTTAAAGATCCTGGAAAGCTAATTACCGTTTTCAGAAAAAATGCATTGAAACATTTATTTGCTTAATTAATTCGTTTAGTAAACGTACTTTGCTAAGATAAAAGGATCCAGGCAGTCTCACAATGGCGACATAAATTATGGAGTCACCAAGTTATCATACGTGGGGCACTGACCTTGGGGAGCAGATTGAATGTGCGCACGATACGAGCGGCTTTGGTGCACTTCCTCGTCCCCCCTGTTTATTAATTTGCGGTTTAACCCAGCATCCGTCAGTACAAGTAGTCAAGTCAAAGTCACACAACTATATTGTCCAAACAAACTAGTTCGGCCCTTTTAGCACAAATAAGTACACATACCCACTATTTTTTTGGAAAATGTGAAACCGGCACACTTCGGCTTTTGGTGACATCGTTTACTAATCGATATCGTTAAACGTAATCATTTGTACTTCATTTACATTTGTATTCTACTCGTAAAGTTGCCTAAAATGGCCCGTGGTTGAAGCGTGCAACTACAGAACGCAATATCAAAGGCAATCAAGCAAGAGCCAAACTTTGAGAAATTAACTCAATTAAAAGTTTGTTTTGTTAAGAATATCGTATAAACATACATACATAAACTCACGCCTATATTCCCAAAAGGGGTAGGCAGAGCCCACGAAAAGTAATTTCAGTGCCACGTTTAGCAATTGTGGGTTTATAGATGGAGAAAATGTGATATTGCAGTGACAGATTGCTAGCCCATCGCCCACAACACACTTCAACCTGGTTCCCATAGTCGACTCTTATAACACCCAAGGGAAGAAAGGGGGTGGTGCTATTCTAACACGGCACCACACACAATAATATCGTATAAATTAAATAACGAAATTTTTTTTTTTGCCATTAATGTCGGTTTACTTTACATCGACGAAACAAAATTGTTCGAGTATTGTAATAGTACTTACATTACGATACAAGGGTTGTAAAACAAAGAAAGGCCGATATCGCAGATGTTTGAGGCCCGAGCCGCAGGTAAAAATTATATATACCTGAAACCTAATATAACCTAAGTTTCCTCTTGGCGAGGCCCTTGGATATGAGCATGATTTGTGCATCCGTATACATATACAGGGTGCCCCAAGAAGTAGTGATATACTGAAGCTGGGAGGTAGAGGACCTAGAGGGCTATCTGAATCACCCCCATGTATGTTCCGCGATTTTTAGTATTTTCAGAGTTATGATTTTTATTTTTATTTTTCACCTATCGCCGCGTACGATGAGATTTTTATTTATGGTGACGTGAGTTATTGCGGTTGATGCTTGATTTTTTTTGTGTGTTAAGCTGATAGATAGGCCAATTCAGTATGGTAACATTTACTATCGTTAGATCTTTGAATGGCATAAAAAAAATGCCAAGAAAGATAAAATTACCCAGTATGTTCAGAACTTCAAGGGCCCTTAAAAAAATAAAATCACATAAAAAATAATTACCGATTGGCTTTTAAAAACTTGCTCTATCTATCAGGTAGCTACACTGAAAATTTCATTTTATTATTAATAAGGCTTCAAAAAAATTGAAATCTAACTGTGGTAAGTGCAAAATTTTTATTTACATAATGATTAATGCGAGCAAAGTAAAACCAATTACAAGGTGTTTAATTACAATAAATTTTCAAAATGGCCCCCCTGTTGCTCAATGCAAGTGCGACATCGCCGGAAAAAGTTGTCTTTTAAACGTCTGAATGCACTTCTATTATTTTTAATGGTTTCTTCTGCTACTCTCAATTTCCGGGTTAACTCGTCCAAATTGCGGCATTCTCTCGAGTAGACGAGGTCTTTGTAATATCCCCATAGAAAAATATCTATGGGGTTTAGGTCGGGGGAACGTGGAGGCCAGCCTATAAGGCAGGCGTCACCCCGGCCGCAACGACCAATCCATCTTTCAGGGTATCTTTGATTTAAATAGTTTCTCACGTCCAAGGCAAAATGGCATGGTGCACCATCACACTGCAGTACTATGTTTCTGCGTGTCTCCAAATCCACATCTTCTAACAGCAGGGACAGATCGACGCGTAGAAAATTTAAAAAGTGATTGCCGCCCAAGCGGTCTGGCAGCTGAAAGGGCCCGATTAACTTACCGTTAAGTATGCCAGACCAAAGGTTAACACTAAAGTGTTCTTGGAATGTCCATTCCCTTTTTAAATTCGATTTGGAAAATTCTTTTTTTGATTGTAAGTATATATATCCAAGTTGGTCCCGTTTTTGTCAAAACGCAGTTCTGATGATGGGATCCATGAGGAATTGAGGGAACTCCTCAAATCTTTAAGGCAAACATATAGTGATTTTTGTGTTTTTATCAACAAATTGAGCATTTTCATACAAAAATGTGACATTTGATGAAGTGGAACTGCTCATGATGATCAGAACAGAACTCTTCAACGACGAAAAGTTCACGTTTGGCGATTTGTCCTCCTAGCTGTGTTTGTTAAGCAATTTTTATTTTCACGATTAATTTTTGTCATGCTTGATTTATGATGATGGGATCCATGAGGAATTGAGGGAACTCCTCAAATCTTAAAGGCAAACATATAGTGATTTTTGTGTTTTTATCAACAAATCGAGCATTATCATACAAAAATGTGACATTTGATGAAATGGAACTGCTGATGATGATCAGAACAGAACTCTTCAACGACGAAAAGTTCACGTTTGGCGATTTGTCCTTCTAGCTGTGTTTGTTAAGCAAGTTCTATTTTCACGATTGATTTTTGTCATGCTCGAGTTCTGATGACGGGATCCATTAGGAATCAAGGGAACTCCTCAAATGTGAAAGGCACACAAATAGTGATTTTAGTATTTTCATGCACTAATCAAGCATTTTCATTCATAAAAGTGACATTTGATGAAGTGGAACTGCTGATGATGATCAGAACGGAACTCTTCAACGACGCGTAGTTCGCGATTGGCGATTTGTTCTCTTCGTTTTGTTTGTCAAGCAAGCAAGGTTTTTTCATGATTCCATGAGGAATTGAGGGTAATTAGTCTTCTACCATTATAAACATATATTATAGCCATTTTTATTTTATTGTATATCTATCTAAGAGTGCACCATCTAAGTATAATAATCTTTTACCGGCCTCCCCCATTGAAGTCGGTTTTTTTTTTCTTAAAAATTATTCTATTGATGGCCAGTGCGTGATTTAGAACGAAATTTATTTAGAAAGGTTTTGCTTTGCTTGCATTAATCATTATGTAAATTAAAATTGTGCACTTACCACATTTAGATTTCAATTTTTTGATTGAAGCCTTATTAATAATAAAATGATTTTCAGGGTAGCTACCTGATAGATAGAGCAAGTTTTTAAAGCCAATCAGTAATTATTTTTTATTTGATTTTATTTTTTTAAGGGCCCTTGAAGTTGTGAACATACTGGGTAATTTTATCTTTCTTGGCATTTAATTATTTTTTATGCCATTCAAAGATCTAACGATAGTAAATGTTACTATACTGAATTGGCCTATCTATCAGCTTAGCACACAAAAAAAATCAAGCATCTACCGCAATAATTCACGTCACCATAAATAAAAATCTCATCGTACGCGGCGATAGGTGAAAAATTAAAAAAAAAATCATAACTCCGAAAATACTAAAAATCGCGGAACATACATGGGGGTGATTCAGATAGCCCTCTAGGTCCTCTACCTCCCAGCTTCAGTATATCACTACTTCTTGGGACACCCTGTATAATATCATCTAACTAAAATGTAGGGTGCCCATGTAGCTTTAATAAACAGTGAACATTTCAATTTAAGGCCCGCAATTTCACAAATAAATAAAATACATACAGCCTGTAAGATGCTATTTTTGTCAGTTTCATGACGGGTTGACATGGAATTTTCTTGCAAACGTAGAGGTTAAACAAAGATTAATATTTTTTTATTAGAGGTATTTATTTTTTTGTATATTTGTTTATAGTACACACACAAGGCGTAGATGGATTCTATAATTGGATATATTCGTAGATGGGGTTTGATTTGATATGATGAATATTTCACTGTATTCTTCCAAGGTTTGCCTATAAAAAATAAAATAGCAATTAAGGTATTTTGTGGAACAATAATTTAAACTAGTATCTAGCAAGCAAGATACGAAAACATAGACAACCATGCATAAAAAACTTTGCAAGTTATCTGCTAATAAATGTATGTATGGTATGTATTTATGTGTTGCTTTATTTTACATAAAACACCACAAAATGAGAAACAAACAAAAAGTAGACCTACAAAGGCGAGCTTATCCCTTCAAGGGATCTCGTCCAGCTAACCTTTGAGCAAATGAGTTCATCAAAAAGATGTCTGTAAACAATCTGTGAATTATGCACCCAACCTAAAACAAATACAAATTAATTTTGAATAAACTTCACTTGAACATCAAATAAGATTTCCTGCATCAACTGAGATTTTAGATTTTGAGATTTGAATGGATTGAAATTGATAAATTTCTTTTGTAACATCGTCAGGCTCCCTTGTGATCTCATTAGCATCAAGCTAGCGTATGACGTTTATGGCTAATTTATGATACAAAAACTATATGACTAATTCTATCTATAGAAAGTTGAGCGAAACCGTGAGTGCGCCGCTTTGGTTTTTCGAGGCGATGAAGGTGAACTCGCGCAAAAACTGTGCCTCGCGCACACAATGCACTTGCACTGCACGTACAGGCTGTTCTCCGTCTACGCGAGTTATTTTTCTCTAGAGGATAGCTATGTCCCTCACCTGTTCTAATTCAATCGTCGATACCTGTTGCGTTGGGATTTTTCCACTCCGTTCTCCCAATAGTGTAAATTGACAAAGAGGAATAGAGTTTATTATACGGTTAGTTCTTAAATCGGCAAGGATAGCCCCTTAGCTATTAACAGCGTGTACAAGTATGACAGACATATATATATATATATATATATATATATATATACAGTATACCTACACACACTATATTTACGATTACAATTACACAAATAGTTATTGAATTTGCCGTTGTAACTCCACAATCGTCCAATAAGAGATAATAATTTGATTTGTTCAATGCGAAAAGTCTGTTTCAGATATATAAATTTACAAAAAAATACTGCTATAATATAACATAAGGTCTTCAAACATAAGACCAAACCAATATTTCAATAAAAATATGTACAAAAGCTCAAAAGCCTGGTTTGTACATACATATCGAGGTAGTTTTGATAAATAATGAACTGTGCTGTCCCTATCCCGATCGTAAAAGGAGACACCTACCGCACCCACTCACTCGCCTGGAAGAGCGCTACACATTCGTACCTGTACAGCGCACCCTGTATGCGAGAAATAGAAAATGGATGTGCAAGATTTCATTGACGACGGGCTGTCGGTGGGCCTAAGTGATTCTGGTAGTATCGCGGAGCTCGAGGAGTTGTGGCTGACGTGCTTGTTGGTGCCCAGTGTCATGCTCGAGAACGATGAAGACATGTGAGCGATTTTGTGAATTTAAGGGTTTTTTAAACAAGTTTACAATATTTCTTGTGTGAGAAAAGTTGAAAACTTAAACGAGAGGTTTGGTTTGAGTTAATTTTATAATTAATGTACGAAGTGCTGGTAACCCACGATTATCTTCGCATTTTGGCCGATTTTACAGTTACGGGTAAATGGTGTTATATTATAGGGAAAAAGCGTGGATGGGTCTTAGTAATTTACCTACCTCCTACTGTGTTACTAAAATATTTTCTTTTATCAATATATTTTAATGGACTGTCATGATAAATATAATATGGTTATTATTTTAAACAATATTTTTTTACAAAAGTAAGACAGAACCTATTGCGGACAGCGGACACAGTTAGTGTTAAAATATTACTAAAGAACGTTCCCGTTCAAACGACCTTTGATAAATTGCAAACAAGAAAATATTCATTACATTATTTAATAAATTTTTCGAATTATGTCACCTCATTAGATTCAAATACATAACCAGTTGAAGCAATTGATCACGGGGAGAGGGCTTTGCCCAGGAGTGGAACACTTAATAGGCTATCTCTCTCTCAAATTTAAGTGCAGTGACTTAATAAATAGCGACTGTATTTTGTATGAAAATCAAACCACCTTAATATCATGAAGCAATTTATATTTTATCACTGTCATACGTAATGAAATGACATTCAATGTCGTACGGAGTAAATATCTGTTGTTTCCATTTTCTTCGGTCCCTGGCAACCTCTTTTATGACTTGGTACGACATGACATTTACGTTCCACTTAATCTGTTCCATATAACTTATTGTTGGTCTCTCCCTTCCACGCTTTCCTTCTATCTTCCCTACTATGATGTTACGTAAGAAATTGTCATGCCGCAAGAGGTGTCCTATCATCTTTCCTCTTCTCTTTTCCAAATTGTCTAGCAGCTCTCTCCTTTGCTTCACTCTACTAAGTACTTCCTCATTAGTCACTCTCTCTGTCCAGCTAATCTCTCCATCCTCCTCCAGCCCCACATCTCAAACGCTGCGAGGATTTCTTTGTCTTTCCGCGTCATGCGCCATGCTTTTTTTGTATGTATAATATAATTACCAGTTGAACTTTTTGTTTACGGTCGGACTCGCATCTGGCCGATTTTTTCCTTAGTGGATTCGATTAAATACGGCGCTTTAAAAAATATTATAAAATGTACCCACGCAGCGGCAATTAATCAGTTTCGATAGGATTATTCAAGGCAGGGAAGGTGTCATTTTAAAATTTGGGTGGATAAAAATAAGGCACTCCGCGTGTTCATTTTTCAAACAAAATACAACCAATTTTTAAACCAGTATTTCTTATTTAACTGTTGTTTGTCCACAGCCGGAAGAACGCAATCATTCTGCGAACACAGCTGTCGGTGCGGGTACACGCCATTATTGGTAAGTGCGAGTATATCCTCATATTTCTATGTATGTAAATACAGTCAAAAAGTTTAATTTGGAATTGGTTTTTGTCCCTAAAGGTTGACAGTCCTGTCAAGCTTTATATTAGAAATTCAAAGAAAATTTTGGGGTTGGATCCCAAATTAAAAAACACGAGTAGCCCGACCGTACATTAAACCTGTTTACACCAACTAATAATATAATATACATAGATTTATTTTATTTTACTGCTGAAAGATATGGCCCGGGGTAGACTCAGGAAAAATATATTGAGGAGGAATGAAACTTTAGTGAGCCAATACGTGTGAGTCACTAAATCTCTAACTGTAGGCACGATCAACCAAGAGTGGCCCAGAAATCAATTTAGCTGACTATAATTGATCACGAAAGTCATATGAAAAGATCAAAATTGAAAAGAAACTTGCCGAGATATCAGTGAAGACACATACAGAAGTTCCTACAAAACATACAGAATACAGCAAGACGCGGTGCCAGTGCTCGAGCGTGGTGACGTGAATGGTGAATTGGTGATAGTCGATTGGCGCGCCGTGCACCACGTTGAATAAAATGGATCACACCTTACGAGATCACAACTTACGAGTATATACCAATAAAACTAGTACTTTTAGAAAGCTTATAAAAGTTATTAAATGCTCTACTTTTTGGTGAACTGATAAGATAACATATGTAGGCTATAGCCATAGCGCTATACCTATTTATATTTATTGAGTTAGGTATATGTATCTTTTATATGGAGACAACAAGGAACACATCCATACCAGTTTTAGTCGTATAGAAGAAATGTGGACGTAAATCGCGAAGAAGACTACTTTTTGCAAATTTACCTAATAGACTATTTGTAACCACTCCCTTTCATACAATAAACGAGTTGCTTGACTTTTAATGGAGGTCATATCCTTATTCCATTTTGGTCTAATCCGGCCTAGGTTTATTTATTTTAACGGTACATACAAATCATGATTCCTAACTACTTAAACCATACGACTTTGTTTCCAAGCCTACTGATTGCCATGCCAACAATGTGTTTATATTCCATACACACGCGCCGGTTTCCTCAGCAATTTTAAATAGAACCTTGGATCAACATTTTGTAAAAAGTAGTAAAAATCTTTAAATTATGTAGTGGGGAAATTAATTAAAAGAAAGTT
This sequence comes from Notocelia uddmanniana, assembly GCA_905163555.1. Taxonomy (NCBI): domain Eukaryota; kingdom Metazoa; phylum Arthropoda; class Insecta; order Lepidoptera; family Tortricidae; genus Notocelia; species Notocelia uddmanniana. Next base: position 61,294,339 of record LR991052.1, read on the forward strand.
CCGTAGTTAATAAATTAATAATACCACTATTAGTTTCAGGCCTTGCCTAGATAAATAATTCCATTACCTTCAGTGAACGGGCTATGCATATCATACAATAGTTCATGTGTAGTCTATTTCACTACATAATCTTTAATAGTCTATGCGCAATTTTTTTTAGGTGATTCATTAAAATATACTGCAAATTTAATTAAAATTCATCTCCGAAGCTCTGAACAAACCCGAACCTCATATTGTACACAGAAAGGCTCCTCCACTCTCAGGGCCGGGAGCTCCGGCGAGCGCTGTTCACGCTCAAGCAGATCCTGCAGTCGGACAAGGACCTAGTTCACGAGTTCGTGGCAAACAAGGGGCTGGACTGCCTCATGCAAGTCAGCAGCATGGCTGACCACAACTATCTGGACTATATTCTGAGAGTCCTAGGACAGGTAAGCTGAAAAATGTTCCCACTTTATTCAGTCTTTTTAGGGGTTCCTTAGTTGACTACGGAACCCATGTCCGTCTGTCCGGCTGTCAGTCCGAGGCTTTGCTCTGTGATTGTTAGTGTTAAAGGACTGCAACTTGGTATGGATGTGTAAATCAATAAAACTGCCAATGTCGTAAAAAAAATTAAAAAAGAAAAATTTAAGGGTACTTTCCCTACACGTAAAGTGGGGATGATTTTTTTTTGCTTCAACCCTATGGTGTGGTTTGTCGTCGGATAGGTCTTTCAAAATGAATAAAGGGCTTCATCAAACATTTTTTGCTAATGTGAATATTAAAAAGAAATAAAAGCCCTCTAACTTTTGAACTATGGGTCCAAAAATTATGAAAAAAAAGTCATGAAAGGAAAACTATAGCGGACATGATCAGTTAAGCCGTTTTTGAGTTGTCGTAAAAAGTCTTCTTTTCTTAGTAAAAGACGTATGAAACAATGCGAAGGTATTTCCCTTTTGCTAGTAATGATTTTTTTAAAGTAAGTTCATAGGGCAACTACGCAACCCTACACTGAACATGGCCCGATAAGCTCTTGGCCGATTATAATGTGTTATTGCGATGATTGTTCGGGTATCTTAAAAAAAAAACAACTTTACTTGGCGATATTCCTCTACCCGCATAGCGATCTTTTCCTATCCTATGCTGGATAGGGTAGGATGCAGTTTGACCCTGTAGATTCTCACTTGCACCCATAGAGTTATATTTAGTAACTCAGGTTTACTTAACTTTAAACATCTTTACAGATTCTCCTATACGTGGACGGCATGCATGGAGTAATGGCCAACAAGCACTGCATCCAATGGCTTTACACTCTAATCTCCAGCAAATTCCGTCACGTAGTCAAAACAGCTCTCAAACTTCTCCTCGTCTTCGTTGAATACACTGAAAAGAACTGCCTCCTCCTTATAGATGCTATCAACCAAGTCGACACCTCCAAAGGCAGACAACCTTGGTACAACGTCATGAAAATACTACAGGATTTCGACGCGTCAGATACAGAACTTTTGATCTACGCTACAACGCTGATAAATAGGTGTCTGAACAGTGTCCCGGACAGAGACATGTACTACGACCAAGTAGATGCCCTGCAGGATCAGGGGATGGATAATATTGTACAGTTGTATATGTCGAAACAAGGGACGGATTTAGATCTGCTGAGGCAGTTGCAAATCTTTGAGGCTGTGCTGCTATACGAAGACGGAGACGAAAGTGGCGCTGCCCTAAAGTGAGTACAACTTTTGAGGACTGTAATGAAAGATAGGTAGATTTCCGCGTTGTGCAATTTATTATTTAATTAATACAGAATAAGTCTTGATTGAACATATATTCGACTAATCAATATTATTTTGTATACATCAGCTGTTATGATAATGTCAATTTTTAGGCAATTGGACGAATCTGTGATCAACTCTGTGCATCGGCGGAGTTTAAACCTGAACACACCAGACAGGAGAAAATCCAAAAAACAGCAAATGAAGGACAAAGGTATTATTTTATTTTTAAAAAGTAGGCGTGATCATTGTGTTTGATGTTTTCGTGACATTAATGCTTCGTCGTTTGACTGTTTTACGTACATGGTTTTGCATGATCTAATGTGTATGTCCGTCTCTCATCGGTTTTCTAATTCAAAACGTCTTGTTTAATAATTTGTTCGTAAACCTAAATCAGCCTCTTAGTCCGTATTCGACCAAATGGTAAATTAGTTTAATTCGAGCTTCAGGGCGAATTTTTTTTTTATGATTTACCCTTCTTATAGGCTTCATTCTTATATTGCCGATTTAACACTTATGTAGTTGAGTACCTAGTCCAAACTATCATTTAAGATATGCTACCTAAATACCTTCAACGTGCGTTAGGAGTCGAAAATATTTTAGTTACTTCTTACACTTTCCTGGTCGGATTAACGAAATTTTCTGACAATCTTTAGACCTACTAATCAACTCGACTGGACTTTATCATAAATTAAAACTGACATTACAACATCACCTACAAATAAAACATTTTTAAAATTATGTTTATCGTTTACTATACATGTACTGATATATACCAACATGTGACAGGTACCTAGGTTTTTAATGGCGAAAACTGATCCCTTATAGTTTCCTCATGACTATATGTCCGTCCGTATGTCACAGCCTATCGACTCGAAGACTTTAATTATGAAATGTAGAAAGGCGTATTCCATGAACCGCCTCGCCTCAAAAAAGTGTTGTGTAATTACCCTACATGTGTAACCGGGGGACGAAACCAAAATCAATGCACATGGGCGTGTGGGAAATCGAATAGATCTTTAAAAATGATATAAGTAGAGAACCTAAGAACTTTTCCATATAAGTCAACCGTTGGTGAGGTATTAAATGTCAAAGTCGTAGAGAGTGTGTGCTCCCTCAACTCTAATTTCCAAACTATGTATGTTAAACTTATAATTCTATAATTTTAATTCACACTACAGGATAGTGGTATCTTACCTAATTACCTATGAGGGTTTTCAGTGTTAACTGCTGATGTGTACGTTGTCTTTAACTAGGTACCTACTTAGTTTATTGCTTAACGTCCCTCGTCGATATTACTATACTTTTCAAAACACTATACCCTACATTACCATACTTATCGTGTTACGTGAGCTTTCATCCTCACATTTTTACTAACAACAGCCAAACAAGCCACCCTCACCGAGTCCGAGCCAAATCTAAGAGAGCCTAAACCACTGACCATAAGACCGCCCTTCCTACCCTCAATACTAGACAACAAAGAGAACAAAGAATTGACAACCGCTTTAAAAAGACGCCGAGACCGCTTCGCGAGGCAAGCCCATCATATAACCCAACAACGAGAAATGCTCAACTCCAGCGGATTCGGCGGTTTGAATGGGAGTTACTCCAACGAAGACTTTTCTAATGGGATATATTGTAATGGAATTGAGAAAATGTACAGCAACGGCGTCAACGGGCACAAGGAGGAACAAGAGAGGCCCCACATTAATAACCTGTGCGATATACTCAAAAACGGTTTGTCCATTTGCTAACACTACATTTCGAGGAACAGCTTTCACAAATTAAAAAAAATGATTATAACAGGTACGACACCAAGTTTACCCAAAAAGATTATGTTCTCTGGCTAAGAGACAATGGGATTAAAGCAATTTTGTGAAAGTAGTCCTTCGATTTTTCGATATTGTCATGTGCTTTTTGCATGTTCTCAATGTTCTCATGCAGTTTGCTTTATTTTCTGTGTTGCATTTTTTATCAACGAGATGAGCTATCATTTACACTCAGTTACGGTGTTACTCACATGAAAAACTTATGTTAAGCAGGTAGTTGTGAACTTACAAATTTTGAATATGAGTGTATACTGTATTCGAACAGGTCATAACATGACTACTTATAAGAGGCACCTTAGAAGAGTAACTTACAGGTCACTCATGTGAAACCGAGGTCGTAGATGTAGATGCCGTAACTTCTGCATAAGCCCAAAATTCTTATGACTACTTTGATTTAAAGTTGTGTTAGAGAAAAAGCTCGCCACAATATAAAAATATATATTGAATCGGTAATAAAAGATTGTACATAGATGTTTCTGCTGCCATTTAATTTCCATAAAGACTAATATGACCCTTAATTTTAGGAAACCAAAGATATACAGCTGGTCTGAAACAAAGAATACAAAATGGCACTCTAGGGCACAGCGTGACGCCTGCCGACGCGCTAACGGTCATGCGGCAGAAGGTGGATCTACCAATGGACTCCATGAACGACCGGGGGGTGTTACTGAACAGGGAGCATAGTATTAAGGATCTGGCGCAACGCCTTACGAGCCCTGTCAGTCCCACAACTGAGGAAAAACCTTTAAGAGTGTCGGACATGGCCGGAATAGTATCGAAAGCCAAAGAAGAGTTAGCTAAGTCCCAATCTAAAGGTAAGTGTCTGTAGTTCTGTACGAGTAAAGGCCTATTGGTCAGTTGAACAATAATATTCTGTGTTCATTTTTTCCGGTACCTATAGGTTAAAAAAAATCGTTCTTATGTTTACAGAAGTAATAAAAAGTCCTACAATAGAGATAACTCCAAAGCTTCACGAAATTAAGATATCAGAGAATGATCTCCATTGGGAGGAATTAAAAAAAGGATGCCTTAACAGGGAGTTCCACCTTTGCGATCTGGATTTCTCAGATTTGCGTCAAGACACTGACGACGAAATGTCGTGTCCGGCCATTAACGCGGCTGGTGTCCCACCGCCGCCACCACCAGGGATGTTCCCTGTAGTTGGAGTTCCGCCTCCCCCGCCCAACTCATTCCCCCCATTTGCAAAAAGCGTGCCTATACCGCCACCAAAGCCTTCGCTGTCTGAGATTTCAAATGATTCAGATAGCTCAACTATTAAGAAGAACAAGAAGACTGTGAAGTTGTTTTGGAGAGAGATCCAGGAGTGTCCGCCGCCGACGGTCAGGACGAAAATTGGGGGGTTCATATGGGACGACCTGCCTGATGTCAAACTGGACACGGCGATGTTGGAGCACCTATTCGAATCCAGGACTAATGACTTGATTATTAAGGTTGGTACTAGTTGCTTCATATATTCTCTATTTTAATTTGTTTTTATTAGGGATTTTAAATAAAGTACGAATTCCATGCACATAATTTCTACACACATGACAACTGCATCAGATCACTTCTCTAGTGTCCTCAACTTCCCCAAAAAAACGGTCCATATATGTATAAGTATTTATTTTTCTGTATACGATGCAAAAATGTAAATAAATGGATAGTATATTTTATTTTTTATTTGCATCAAGTTAAAACTATTTTGTGTTCATATTTATTATTTTCTTTCTTTTTTTCATAATGCTGCCACTAAATTGGATCTGGATCTACAGGACGTGAGTACCTTTATCGCAAAGTTAAAAAATATGTACGGTCACGGTGTTGAGCCATTTAGAGCTCACTTGATACTGGACACATTACAGCTAACTATTGTGCCCAGTATAAAGTAAGCTCTAAATGGCTTAACAAATAAAGTCCGTGAGTGTACCTACGCGTATTTTAGATTTTAGCTTCTGGATCGATTTATCAGCTTTCTTAAACTTCACCTACAATATCGTATATAATATATACAGATCGACCGAAAACTACAGGCCTATTTATTTTCCAGAAGCTAATGGAACCCAAGAGGAATCTTATACTAGATGCCAAACGGTCCAATGCTATAAACATAGCTATGAAGAAATTACCTACACCGCAGACCATCAAGGCGGCGATCATGAAAATGGATGCTACCGTGATTGGTAGAGAGGTTATAGAGAAGCTGTTGACGATGCTTCCCACTGAAGAGGAAAAGGTCAAAATTCAGGAAGCACAAGTGAGTTAGCTCATTTACCAAACATTTACACAGATAATATTCTGAAGACAAATCGTATTTTACATGCTTAGCTTGATTCATGTATAAGAAAGTACATAAAACTACAACTACAACCAAGAAATAATTGTTTTAATAATGCTTTAGTTTAAGAAACACGACTATTGAATTAACTTACCTTATCAAGAATCATCAGTAGTTCTTCTTTATTTATTCTTCTAGAACGCTAATCCAGATCTGCCTCTGGGCAGCGCAGAGCAGTTCCTTCTGACCTTGGCTTCGATCAACGAGCTATCCTCTAGGCTCAAGCTTTGGGTGTTCAAACTGGATTTTGATAACTTGGAGGTGAGTGGAACCGTGTTACATAAGTATGTTCTGCTAGTCTTATGATATTAGCATCTTTATGTTTAGATCCCCCAAAATGGCTTGACATTTTAAGCATGTGATTCTGTAGTCTGGACTGGACACTGTTGCTTAGTTGGACAAATATCTACAAGTATCAATTGAATACTTTTTTAATTACAGAAAGAAGTAGCAGAACCACTAATGGACTTAAAGCAGGGCATAGAGTTGCTCAAGATAAACAAGACGTTTAAGGTTATCCTCTCCACCCTGCGGTCAGTAGGTTCTTTCTTAAACGGCAGTCAAGTCAGAGGGTTCCGTCTGGAATACCTGTCCAAAGTCATGGAAGTAAAGGACACGGTGCACAAACATCCCCTACTGTACCATATTTGTGAGATGATCATTGAGAAATTTCCCGATAGCACAGATTTCTTCAGTGAGGTGAGTGGTGTCTTATATCCGAATCATTCGAAGATCCTGTAGAATAGGCCAAAAACTTCAACTGCAAAAAATTCACAGATCCAATAACAATTATTTTATATTTATTTAAGTTAGTTAGCTAGGGTACGTCAGGTGCCAAGGCGTTCGAGTCACTAGGCAGACTCATCTGTGGCCATAGCAGAGATACCTACCTAACCGCTTACTGTCGTACTGACCTGACTGAACAAAATTTTAATTTCCAGTCCGCGACTGCGGTAAGGAAGAGAATAATTAGCAATTGGGACGTTGTCACCACAAAATTATAAAGTGTCTAAAATAGTCAAATTGTATTTGCGTCGAAATTGGCGGTTCAGGCAAATGTTTGTGACTAAGTTCTGGATGCTGTCTGTCCCGTTTTTGGACTCAGTTTATTACATTGAACATGTTCCATTTATTCTTTACGTGATTTTTTCAGGTGGGTCCAGTCATCCGGGCTTCTAAAGTGGACTTCGACATCTTAGCGGCCAATCTGTCTAAGCTGGAGTCCGACTGCAAGGCGTCTTGGGACCACATGAAGCGTGTGGCTAAACACGACAACACCCAAATATTCAAGACCAAGATCAATGAGTTCCTCACCGATGCAGCGGAGAGGATTATACTCCTTACGATCATCAAGAAGAGGGTTATGAGCAGGTAATGAGAGAGTTAAGTTAAAAGAGATTCAGAATGTCTGACTTTTCACTTACCATATGTCACTCTCATCTTTTAACAACGCCTCTATGTTTAAATTCTTTAAGATAATTATCATATACCCCAGTACTTATCGTATCCTAGTTCCCTTCTATAACCCCCCTCCTGAATCGGCTACACACAAAAACTGTGTTTCGTTTTTCAAGTAAGAGAAAAACTTAGATACTGAGCTGCACTGCCAAGCGATTTCCTTACTTATTCATTACTGCTACTGCGCTGCGCGATTGTTTCTTATTATTAGTATCGTATTTGCCCCTTAACTCCTTTTTTACTTGCGTAATAACAACGCAGCCTGTAGCAGTCTCTTTTGTTCTAGATATACCAAGTTCCTACTGTTCCTCGGGGTCCCAGCAGCAGATATCTCCAAGACCAAGCCTACAGACTTCCTGAAGGTGATCGCAGAGTTCGCTCTGGAGTACAGAACCTCGAGGGAACGGGTGCTACAGCAGTTAGAGAAGAAAGCTAACCATAGGGAGCGAAATAAGACCAGGGGCAAGATGATCATTGATGTAAGTATAATGGTTGGCGCGTTATGTTGGTCCATCGGAGTACTTACCTGTCACTGGATATTCGTCCGTCCAGTCGTCCGGTACGAATATAGGCCAGCGAATGGTCAGCTTTGCTCGAGAAACGGTATATATCAAAATGGTTGTCTTAAATTTAGCGTCATCGATTTCATTTTTTTTATACTACGACGGTGGCAAACTAGCTTACGGCCTGCCTGATGGTAAGCAGACACCGTAGCCTATGGACACTTGCAACTCTAGAGGAATCACAAGTGCGTTGCCGACCCTTTATTGACTTAGGGATGCGCAGTGTTGAGAGTGAGGGACGAGATGACATTATCCTGGACGTAAGGCATTTAACCGGGATCTCGGACCAATTCCGATACGGTATTTCAGTATCGGGATTGAAAAAGGCCAATACCGACATACCGGTATTGACGATTTTCCATTAAATTTTAATAGAATATTATGAAAGTCTGTGAAAGTCGATTTTAATAGAATGTTATGTATTCGTAAAATTCATAGTATTATGTCTCGTACATTATTCTTCTACGTATTATTATTTGTTTTATTGTGAGCCTTTTCTATACCCCTTCGACCAGAAACTGTTCTATTGTGGCAGCCCTTCTTTGCTAATTGCTTACAGGAATTTTCAGACTGGGCTGCAATTTTTTGTATCTCCTCTGGTTACATGATGTGCCTCCCTCCGATACTTCTTATACACATAGGTGCTCCACAGAAGCAGAGGATGTAAATGGTTGTTTCCTCTAACTCTTGGCAGAACCTACATGCTGTGCTTTGTTTTAGTTACTAAGTTTGTACCAAAGACTCTCGTGTACTGTTAGGTTACTATAAAAGGTTCCACTCCAATGGTGTCCAGGGCACTATTAGAACTGTTAGATTTTATTTTGCGTATGGCAAGTGCACAGTTTTGCTACAAAGTAAAAGCAGTCGGTCTAACCACTTTGCAATTTCTCTTTTAAGTCAGCTTGGTGGATCTTGGCGATACCACCCTGGATGGCAAGCTGTGGGCAGACTTTGGTAATATGGGACATCGACTGGATCTGCCCGCAGGTGCAATTTGGGTCCGACCTGAAGCCCCACTTATTCATAAGTTCGGCATACCTTCCCTGAAAAGCTCGGAACCTATTAATTTGAACCCAGTACCTACGAGACAAATGAAAGCCAGTCACGCGGGCAGTAGAGTCGGACACGACATGCGGGTTAGATGGCAACAACATATCAATTTGCGCCGAGATAAACAACTTTTATCGAATCAAAATAATAGGTACACCCCTAAAACTTTATTCACGATGACCCCACGGTTCCTAGATGGGTGAATTGCAAAAAATGTGTACATAGTTAAGGACTTTAGTTAAAACTCTATTGATTCCTTTGTGTACGAAAGTTACCCTTACAGTTTGTATAACTAACTACTAAATTATAATGTAAGTGGTCACGGTTTCAGAAGAATTTCAATTTTTCATGTAGGTACGTATGCTACTGATTTAACTATACCCTGACCTGAGCCTGTACCAAATACATTTTTTTTTTCTTACAATCTACCTACTGTGTATTAGGTATATGGTGTGTAGGCAATGTAATTTTCATGGCGTACTTCGTCTCCTGTACGCCAGGAAAATTATGGTGAATCATGTGAGACAATAGTATAGGTACTCGTATAAATGATGGACATGATGAGACGACGCGTGACAGAGATAATGCGCCGATTGCAAACAAATACGAAAAAAGTAAACGGATGAAGAATTGACAATAGAGATTGATTTTGTTTGTTAGGTGGCGAACTATTCAACTAAGAACGGTGACCACACAGCTGACAACGCTCTGAAGGAACTTTTGAAGAACGACCCGTACACGGATAGCCTAACAGACGGCCGGCGCAAGATACAAGTCAATTCTAAGAGAAACCTTGTCAAGTAAGTCTAACCCTTAAACGTTCACACGTGTTCCTACTTACGAGTAAATAAATATATGTCCCACTAACTTTTCAAAATTGCACATTATTCTAAATATTAACTTAATTTTCCTTACGCCACTTAGGTATCTTTGTCATTTTGTATACGGTCATAATTAGGTCGTCATTGAAAACTGTTACATTAATTGTAACTCATCAAAGCATTCCCAATGATGAGTCATTAGCATATCTACCCATTTTTTCCTAACTCGACACTCAACTCTTTAGCTTCTATTATTGTCCATGTTATTGTTCTTTAGTTCTCCTTTTAAATTGCTGTGCATTCTTGTTTTTCAGTGGAGATGTGTCTGCCGACAACGAGATCATAGATTGCTTAGTCCGATCTGCGACCACGAAGCGGCGTCCCGTCACACGCGAAAGGCGAAAGAACCGGCTCTCCGACAAGAAAAACTGTAAGCATCCATTTTTAGCGAAGACTTTGAGTATAACCAGACTAACTTGACATAAGTTTACAAGTTGTCTAAGATTTATGATTTTATAATGGCTGCTTTTTGCCCCAATCGCTTAAAATTATATATTAGGTACAATCAAATGGAGTCAGAGCAGAGTGTTTATTTAGGCATTAGGGCAGGAACTTAGGGCCTGGTTACACTTTGATTAGTGTTTAGTGCCAGTTCATACATTTGCTGCAAGTGCGAGTAAGACATGTATGCACTTGCACTAATCACTAATCAAAGTGAAACCAGGGCCTTAGACTGTCAGGAGACGTCACTAACCATTACCTCAAGCTATGCAGCTTTAGCGAATATGTAAAAAGTATGTCTTGTTTTATTTAAAATGGGCAAGCCACAGCTGATACATTTTTAAAATATTGACTCGCTTGGCGATTATACAGTACCTATACAAATATTAAGACAAAAAAAAACCGACTCCAATTTTGTACTTGCTATGCCACAATTTGTGGTTTCCGTGAGCCAATGCTTGGTTACCCACAGAAAATACCGAAATCGGCATATGCGTGCCTATCAAATTCGAGGAGTTCCCTCGATTCCTGCTAGATCCCATCATCAGACCTTCACCAAATTTATATGGGACCAATATCGAAGTACCTACTTTGAAACAAAAAAAGAATTATCAAAATCGGCCAAAGTGATCAACAGTTATCGGGGAACATACGAGGGGAGGTACAAATATTCGCGGAAACAAGTATTTGCAAATTAAATAAAACAATCGAAGTATTTTTGTTTTTCAATATAGTTACCCTCGAGTTTAATGCATTTTTCAGATCGACTAATTAATTTATGTAAACCATCAAAAAAAATATGTTTTATCTTTGCTCTCATAATGAGCCGAAATAGCCTCCTTCACTTCTTCATCGTCACAAATAGATCTGGGCAATGAACACTGTTCGAACTTTCTTCTGGGTAGTCTGATTTCAAGAAGGAAGGAGATCTCAGATCATAGAAAGAAAGAGATATGCCCTAACCGCGAAATTAGTCCGGTACTGCTGTCGCCACTTTTAAAAATGTGTGCGTTTCCACTACTTGCACAATATTGTAAATATTGGGTTCCCGCACACATCCGTCCAGTTGTCTACTAGCATTCCAATCCTCTAATTGGTACTCTAACTACGAAAGGCAACAGTAGGAATACACTCGTACACGTAAACAACAGCGTCGGTGAACTCGTTAGGGATGGGCACATGCATCCATTTTTGCATTTATCGATAAAATCATGAGATGAGAATTTTACCTTTAAAACGATAAACTTCGTTTAAGGGTTAATCAAAATACTGTTTATTACAGAAATACAAATTGTTAATTTTAGTAAAAAATACGAGTCCAACGAACCTATGGTTCGTATTTATTGTATTGGGGGTTCGTCTATTTTGATATTATACAAACCTATGATGTGTAAGGTACCTATGTGTAACAAAGAAACATCCTAAATAATAGTTCAGTGACCTTTAATCAATTTATTTTAAATATTTCATGGCAACATCATTCATAGTCGATCCGTAGACTTTTTTATATTTTAATGTGATATTCAGTTATGCAAATAACTATATTTAATTTTTTTTTAATGAAAACCATTCGTAATAACGTCGATCAATTATCGATAATATTGCATGCATACAGATACTGCCACTGCCTTATCCCGCGCACTCGAAGCTGCGTAAGGTGTTTGCGCTGGCAGGTCGAAGCTTTTAGGGTGAATTTTACAAAGTGAATTAAGGAATTTTGAAAATACATTAATAATAGAAATACTAATCTAAAATAGCACTTAGCAGTGGTATGTTATTCCACGTATTTTGTATTTTTGTTTAGTTTACCGATTTTTACAAATAAACACGCTACAGACCGTTATTTCGAAAAAAATCTGGAGCCATAGCGTGAACAACGATCGCCGCTCAAATGAGTCAGCGCTAAGAGCGGTGCGCGCCGATAAGGTTTACAGACCTTATCTAGGCGACGCGCGCCACGCCCCCGTGCCATATCTCCTTCTTTCTATGATCTGAGAAGGAGATGTTTCCAACCATGGCAATAAAGGATACATTTCGGATCAGAGAGGGCGGGATTTAATAGATACGTAGGCATTTATTTGCGGATCTGTCATTTATTAATTAATAATATTGTTTCTTCTCAGTGAACAGAACATTGGACAGGAATTAGGATGTCGAGGAAAGAGAGGTATGATTTAATTAGTAATAAATGCATGTTAAGAGATACAGGCCCGGACTCAGAGTAGAGACCCAAGGCCAAAGGGGATATTTGAAGAAATAAAACTATTCTATACCTATAAAAACTAGTCCACGTACAGACGGCCTTATAAGTAGCTGGACTTTGGGACTTTGTCGCTTTCACCTGTTAGACATTTAGTATGACAGTTTAAACATGACGTTAAAGCAACAAGGTACAAAGGTGTTCAGCCCCTTGTCACAGAATAAGTAATAGTACATACCCTTGTGAGGCCGACCGTGCTACGAGTATTTGGATATTCTTATTTTAAGTAGAACTGTAAAGTATTTCAGTAGTTTTCTTTAAATCTTCTTGGCTACTTACTTTAGCTATACATACATACCTAGATATAAAAATACGTTACCTAATATCTCTTTTTCTTTCATAGATGGCCGGGTGAGAATCAACAGATCGTCGAATGGCGAAAACAGTGATAAATTAATTGCAAAATCTATTTATTCAACTAGGGAACCTTGAATCTCATTTCTACTCAATAATTTATACATACTTAAGCATTTCTTTTGCCTTTATATTAACTACTACCTAAGTTTATGTTTGTATTGTAGGTAATTGTTTCTGTATCGAAGCGGTAGCGGTAGATTTTGTCCATAAAGCCATATGTGCCTGCTCGAAACGCACAGAGCGGGCGCGTTTAGAAGTTTTGATCTTTTCGAAACTGTTGTTGATTACTGCTTCATATGTCACATACGCCGCTTCCGCTCCGCTATCCCGCGCGGTTTTTTATAGTGCGACGGCCCGGCGACCAAGTTCGCTTTGCCGCAAAACCGCCTCCGCCCCGCAACGACGCTACGACGCGCTCTGTGCATTTCAAGCTTAAAAGATTGCTCCTAAATGCAAATGGTTGCGACCTACATACAAATCGGGAAGTTTATATGACCAAGGTCTCGTAGTGTCTAGTCTAAGCGGTACCTACCTAAAATGATCCTCTGACTGTAAATTGTCTTCTTATAATATGTAAGTATCAAATGTGAAGGTCGTACACTCAGCTTCAAGAGTAGCGACCCGTTTGAAAAGTTCAAAAGTCTTTATTATAAAGGAATAAGAGCTTTTGACTAGTGTTGGTAAAGACTCAAGTTTTTGGCGTCTCGAATTCAAGAACTCGACTCATACTTACGGAACTCCAAGATTAAAAGACTTCCGAGTCTTTTGAGTCATGAGTCGAGTCCTTTCTCGAGTCTTATCGAGTCCTGTAGTCACAACTCGAGCCTTAGAAAAGACTCGGACTATAATATCTTTTATTTATTTTTATTTATTTTTACCTTAGGCGTGCCTCAAACTACTTGAATCTAATAGCAAAGACTCACTTTTGAAGTTTCTATTCAAAGAACTGATTTCTACAGTACCTACTTCACTGAGTAGGCCGCGTAACCTTACGTGTTTCTACAAGTACAGTTGATTTCTAATGATAATGAGTAAAAAGCCTTTTCTTTACACTTAGTAAACAAAACTCTCAAGTCTATAGAAGACTCGAGTATTTTTAGAAGACTCGAGTCTCTACAAAACACTCAAGCTTCGATTAGTCTAAAAAACCAAGTCGAGTCTTCGGAATGAAGACTCCAAAGACTCAAGTCTTTACCAACACTACTTTTGACCCGTTCATATGCGTAGCAGATTTTGATGCTGACTGTACCTAATTTGGGTAAGTATACACTTTAAGTAACTGACTGAAACAAAACACCACACAAAATAAAGCATGAAGAAAAATTTAATGCCCTTTAGAGGCCAATTAGTGAGATTAGTTATTTGGTTAAGTATCTTTCAAAATGAATGTAGGTAAAAAACTTAAGGAAATGACCTGTTGTATGTAGTTGTATAGTGTTCTAATAGACATTACATATCGATATTTATTACAAAAAGGTTAACAGCAATTAATTGACATTCGTTTGTTTTTAACATTTATCTGCATTAAATATTTCATTAATGTTTTTATTTTACTATACTTGACTAAGTATTTTATTATATTTGCTTGTTACCTATTACTTCGTCACACCTGTTTCTGTTCCCCTGTATTTATTTTCTGCAATATCCTATGTGACTTTACTATTATGATAAAATCAAAGATAGATAGATAAGGTGTACTTAATTGTTGCATGTATGTACCTACACTTAAGTTTCATGTCGTAGATTTTTCATTCGATACTTTGTATTTTACTTGAAACATTAGCGCTCACTAGAAAAATTTATTAGGTATCCCGTTCGTTCAATTACTTACTTAGATATAGTTTTATAAATTTTGTGTAATGATACCTAATTTAAATAAATAATAAATGTGTAAATAAGCAATTTTGTTTTTTAAAGCTATTCACCGTCAGCCTCGACACATACATTATAAAAATCGAAAAGGGGTAGACCACTTTCCCACTTCACCCCCTGTACCTACTGTGTACTGTGTACTGCTTTCCGATAGGAAATGATTTGGTTACTACAGATGCCAACCATGCCTGTTTAAATGGACCGATGATATTTGAAGAGTCCCATCGATTCCTCAGGGACCCCATACTGAAATTCAGTCCCTCTTCGTAAAAAAAAAACAATTACAAAAGAAGCAAAATAACAAAATATAAAAGTACAAATGCGAACTTATCCCTGTAAGGGATCTCTTCCAGCTAACCTTCGATAAAATATAAGGTACTGACTGCTATGTTGCGGCCCACAAAACAATGTACTTATATTTCAAAATGTATTTGTAATTCATACGAACGGACAGACATACCATGTGCCATTGTGGCTACAGAACCGTAATTAATAAACCATGACGTCAACGCCGGAAAATGTACCAAGCATAGAAACACCATAATCAGGGAGCGTACTTTGGTGCTGGTAACGTCATTATGACGGAAATTCACATATAGATGATTTTATATAAACAACATTGCAACACCGATATGATTCTTAATAATGCTATAATGATAGTGTAAAAATTATTGTTTATTAATAAAAATTACAAATATTTATATAAAAAATAATGTAAATATTAAAATAATGACAAAGCGATATGAAAAAATATTTTATTTGGTAATGTAATTGTTAAAAATATATTATTTTTAAAAGTAAATAAAAAACAACAAAATAAAGTTTGTTGGATGTCGAAAAGTATGCAGAAAGCTTAAAATTCAAACATAACAACGCATAATTCTGCTTCCTAATTTACATACATTTAAGTACAATAATTATAACTTTCGAATGTCCCGCCAGTTATAAAAATATAGTTGAAAGTCAACCTTTCGTCATCTAAATCGATTTCTTCTATAATTATTAATTAAGATTAAACACTCTGTATGTAGCTTGACGTCATACGTCTGTCATCGGCACCAAAGTTACGCTCCCTGACCATAATGCAGAGCTCAATGGTACAGTCACGAACTTTAATTTGGGCCCCCCTTAAGGTTGACAGTCCTGTCAAACAGTATAGAAAGTTAAATATTTTTTTGCAATATGGGTCACGAATTAACGTACGAGACTGTACCAGCCCGGCTAGTATGACAGAAAAATGACAACGTTTACAGTCAGGTTTTATTGTCAAATTCGGGTATTTTTTTACGCGAATTGCCTAATACAGATGTTCCCAAACTTTATTTTCTCATAGACCACTTTCAAAAGTTAACTGGTTCTGGTATACCCCCTACACCACATTTCTGCTATATTCCCAAAAACCCTAATTTTTTTTTGTCACGCCAGCGTAGACCCCCGTCGAGTTTCCTGTGGGCCCCCGGGGGTCCACCTGGACCACTTTGGGAACCCCTGGTCTAATATCATATAAACCGTCATGCGTAAAACGTGACCATTTATACGTACGTTATGTCAAAATTTTAACATCATGCCCATGAACATAAACAGAGAATATTGACAGGTGATTCGGAATCTGCACATAAATGATCTGTAACGAATACTAAATAGATCATCTCTTCGCTTTTGAGCCTTAATATGACAATTTCCTTCGAAAAAACTACAAATTGAACGAATGTCATTTTTCCAGGTAACTTTTACAAGTTTGCAACATTTACGTAAATTTTATGTATGAAAATAAATACCTATTCGTTGTAAGATATTAAAATATATACCTGCAAAGTTACCTCGTCCTGGTCTTTACAAGATGTTTAGCATTCGGTTTGGAACAACAAGTTTAGGTCGTAACTCTGCCCTTCCAATAATGGCCAAATTGTATAATTATATCTCGGATTCAGTTGGAGCCGATATATTTCATGACAGCATTAAAGTATTCAAGAAAAAAATCATGACATATTTTGGCTCCCTTGAAATCTCTTAGCAAGTAAACTGTAAAAAAATAAATAAATTAAACTAAACATTCATAATATATATATATAAATCGGCAAATACAGCGGTCTCGGCACCGAATACTTGTTCACCCCTTTCGGCGTCGAGACTCTCGGTCCGTGGGGTCCAGGGGCTTTAAGCCTCTTCAAGGAATTGTAGAAGAGGCTTATTGATGCCACAGGTGACCGAAGAGCTGGCAGCTACCTCGGCCAAAAAAGAATTGTTTGCTGTGGTTACCTATAATTAGGTAAGCATCAACCATGAATGTAAACTAGATTTAAGTGAATGTAAGATGTATTACCTGTTGGTGATCCTTATAATTATTGATTTTATTTCACGCTGTACACTATATAGTCCTCTTCAGAGCTGGGCACCGTTAATCAAATCGTTAACTTCTTTAATCGCTAATCCGTTAAATAAAAAGTTAACTTCGTTAAACTTTAATGCCACACATGCACACATTTTGAAAGATTTAACGGAAGTTGTTATTTGTTAATCCGATAGTTCGTTATTGAAATTTTATTTTAGACACCTTTGAATTACTAATTTACTTATAATAAATATTGGTATGGCTTATGGAAGGATTGTCTATACCGATAATGTCATATTCATCTATAAACCCACGTCATCTGAACGATATCCCAATTTCATCTTAAGGAGCCGGGGCCCACATGCCACCGGATTCCCACTAGTTTTTGAAAAAGTACCTAACTGCCATTTTTACAAATAAATATTTGATTGATTAAAAAATAAAAAAGATTAGCATATTTGTAATATTAGCTAGTTGATATATAATCTCCGCCGCACGTATAGTTATGACGTGTTATGTGTCGGAGCATATAAGTGGTCGGGATTACCGTGCTAGCCGAGCTGTGACGGAGCGAATGTCCACCCTAGTCTAAAATACTAATTTACTACTTTACTTTCACGAAAAAATATCCATACTTACGCAAACTTCCCTAAAGGGCTGTAGTAAGTAGTTCCTGGATTATAGGCATGACTTGTGGGATTAGCTAAATTGAAAAAATATATCAATATATTTACTAATTTATTGGACGGAAATTAATTATAAGTAATTCATATAAATGTGAAAAATAAACATACAAAGTATAAAATAACTCTTAAATTAAAGGCAGTGTAAAGTAGACAAAAACATGTAAATTTTCTGTCATAAAAATGTTCCAGACGAGATCTACGAGGACTATCATTATGTTCCTCGCAGCAATCTATATAACTTTCCTGAGACACTTACCCTGATGTAATCAATAATAATCAGATATATACTGACTATAAAACGGTTATAGATATAAGATATTTTATACAAACTATAACTTAAGAAAAATTACACGTTTTCGTCACATACCTACATGTCATCATCATGTCAAAATCAATATACTTAAATTTCAAAATGGTATTCAAAATATCAGTTTCGTACATCTAAACTTAACCTATCAGATCTCTTAAGGACGGAATACAGCGTACAGTACGTAGTCAGCAGCAAATATATCTACATACATGAAGAGCTCAATTAGATTGGACACAAGGCCAAGCTATATTTTGACACCAGAGATGTGATGCTGCCTGTACATTTTTTCAGGCAATTCATGGCATGGACGGTACAATACAAAGTGTTTAGGGGAAATACTATGAAGTAAGTGCGATAAAGGTGGTGGTTAAAAATACCAGCCCTAGGCTGAGTTCATCTCAAGTACAAAATTTAATCTAATTTATCTAGATCAATGATCATCGGTGCACAGTGTCGTCAGGCCGCATTAACGCACACACGTAAACGCGCGCTATGTCATGTATGGAAATTCATAACGTTTCGACTATTGCGAGCATGTCATCTGTGCCTCACGCGGCCTTAAACTCTTTTGATTTTTCTCTAACTGAATTTAAATAATAAAATGAAATATGTTAAAATTCCATGAACAAAATTTTGTGCTTCAAGAATTTAATGATGTTCATAGTAGCAGTTACCAACCTGCATTCAATAAAAGTAACCAAACAATATTTCTTATTGCAATTCTAATAAATAGCCTAGCGCGGGAAGATACTATTCAGTAACGAGAAAAGGGTGACGTTTAATTGTAGATGAATAAAGTCCACAATTATATACTTTCTTTAGACCCATACAAAAATAACATACCAAAAGAAATATGACTTATTCTGGCCATGTATATTGAACACTATTTTACTACAGCACATGTGCACCCTTCATGATACATACTTATATAGTAGTTTATGCAACTGTCACGTAATGAGAGGCTCTAAAACACGAGTGTAGTTTTAGTGTGTTCTAATGCCAAATTATGTAGTTGCATTCACTAGTTTATCTACATCCATATAGTAAATCCTCTTTCATGAGTTTAATATGCAACCATTGAACCAGCAGCGCGCGGTCCGGACCTGTACTGTAAAATGTACGTGATTTCATAACGATACGATATATCGTGTAGTTCTGGCGCAAGCGCGCACGGTGGGCGGGGTATACTGTTAAGCTGGTATTTATGGATATTTTTTTAACACATTGAAGAGGATTTACTATATGGGTGTAGATAAAAGTTTCTAAACAATACATTTGAATACAATGATTGAAATTATATTATCTATAGTCTACGAAGGTCCAAATTGTAACAACAATCTTGGTAGTTCATAGCAAATAACTTCAACTTACATTAGACTTAGCCTGTCATGCATAAGACACTTTCTGTTCGTAGCCTTCATCCTCCCTCCAGTAGCCCTGCACAACGGCGTGGTGAACCGGCAAAGTATTATGCCTCAACTTGCACCAACGCGCGCCGAATCTAAGTATAAGTATAATCACCATTAGGACGAACAGAGACAACACGGCCACTGCCGGGTACAACATTATGAAAGCCATAGTTGTCTCACTTTTGTTTATGGAACTACTGGTATTTATATATCACTCTCTCTCTTATGCAACTCCAAATATTCCTGCGAGGATGTAAGTGGCTGTGTGGAAACAGACGGAGGAACGTCGCCTCTGCCGTGCTCTTCGTGGTATTCAGTGGAGTATGGTTCGACGTAGTGGACTGGCTGGTAGTTACTCTCCAACTCGGTGAAGTCGAGTGGCGGTTGTTTATGAGGAGTGGCTGACCAGATGGACACGATCCAGCGGTTGCCTGAAATGTGTCAAAAAATTGTATGAGTCATAATAGACTCAGACTGTGCAAATATTGTAGTTTATGCAACTGACACATAATGAATGCTGTGCAAATATTGTTGCTTTGGCTAATCCCTACAATTCCTTATGGTTTGGCCGGTTTGACTGACGCATAAGGACCAGATTGCCAGAAGTATGTCAACAGCAGCATTTAAGTGAGGGCTATAACATATGATATTATCAAAATCTAAAATATCAAATGTCATTGTTCGTGATATGTGGGTTCAATTCTAATTAGAATAATATTGTGAATATTTTGCAAAACTTTAAATGATTATGACAATATTTAGCTGTATTACTTTTATAGTTTCTGTTTTTAGGGTTCCATACATGAAGGGTCCAAACGGAGCCCTATTGCTGTAACTCGCGTGTGTGTCTGTCATCTGTCACACAGGTTTTACAGCCAAACGGTTGAAGCTATAGTCCTCAAATTTACACAGTATAAGCATGGTGTTGAGTTGTTGACCCAAACCCATACAAAATGTCAAAATACATTTTCAAATGTTTTTAAGCAGGGTTCCATACAGCTAAAGTATGGAAAAAAGAAATACTTGTTAAGTAGATATACATAGTATTTTTTGTTTTAAAAAATATTGGAATATAGAAATGAGAAGACCACCATGGGATGGGCAGCAGCATCTCTGGAGTGCGGTGGAGATACTATGATCGCCGACCCGCATGTCAAGCGTGGCGATTATGGCATTTACCCCCAATTAAATTGGTGGAGGCTTATCTCCAGCAGTGGTCATTCTTGGGCTAATATGGAATGGTTGGAACGAGAAGCCACCAAAGTCATTTATTCATTCAATATTTTGATATGAAGAATTTTTTAACATCACTCTGACCTATGTACTTGAAATTTGGTGATAATGTTTATTATTATGTGTATTTAATCAACAAATCAGACATGTGTTTTAGTTGTATGAAACCCTCGGTGTGTGAATTTTGACTGGCACTTGGCCGGTTTGTATTCATTCAGATAGAGGAATGCACTAGGAATAGTAAATTAATAAAAGATATATCTAAATCTTTAATATTTACTAGATGATTCCTTTTCGGACAAAATGTCGAGTTTTACATGACAAACATGATCATTTTGATCTGTACAAAAATACCATATGTTGTCAACAGGGTTTCTTTGAAATGGTCACATGTAGTTTCAGACAAACAATAAATGAAAAGAGCTAAAGAGAGTAATAATTTCCTCAGAACTAAAAGAAGGTGTTGTGTATTATGAGAAGCCACGAAATAAATAAAAAGCTATGAGTAAAAATGTTAATACTATACAGGCATTTGCCAGTATGATAATATTGATAATCCTCAGTCTTCAAAGTTTTCTATAAAATGATCCCTTTGAAAAGGACAAGAAACATTATGTGTGTTAAGCTGCTTAGCAGCATTTCTCTGCCTTGTAGTGAATATTGCACATATGTGGGTCTGTTTTTTCATATTTTTCCTATATTATCAAAAGGAACTGCTAGTAAAGAATACTAATTGTCCCAGTCAGCTTGACCCCCACTTGTCTGTACATCATGGGACATTCCTTATAGGTCATTTTGCTTATAGGTCATTCTGTTTCTATTATTTAGCTCATTTAAGTTTATCTTACAAAGTGTAACTGAGTATATTCATAGAGATAAACAGTTTAATTTTTTTTATTTCAATGTGAATTCATGTTGACACCTGATTAGTGATTAGCCACCTTCTATTAACTTAATCCTTCAACCAGGCATGATACACAAGTTTATGACTACACCCCATTATCCAATGCTCAGTTTGATGGCAAGTGATGGGGCAGTTGCGATAATAGAGTATTCACAAAAGAATTTTATTTTGACAAGTAATTCTTTATTTGTAGATAAATATGAGTCGACTAATTATGTGAAGCAATGTTACTATCTGTCTATTGGGCAGAGCCAGCTCGTCAGATTAAAAACTGAAGATGGAAGAATCGTTTCGTCCAAACCTGAGCTTCTGAGTGAGATAGAGTGCTTTTATGGACAGCTATACACGTCAACTAGCAGACCCGAAGTTGGTCTGGTGGAAGACCGAAGAGCTAGATTAACCCGGCAGTATACCGAAGATATCCCGGACATCAGCCTGTACGAGATTAGAATTGCTCTTAAACAGCTTAAGAACAATAAGGCACCCAGTGAAGACGGAATTACAGCGGAACTCCTGAAGGCGGGTGGAAAACCGGTCCTTAGGGCCCTTCAGAAGTTGTTCAATTCCGTCTTACTGGAAGGGAAAACTCCAAAGGCATGGAACAGAGGTGTGGTGGTCCTGTTCTTCAAAAAGGGTGACAACTCCTTACTGAAGAACTACCGACCCATCTCACTTCTGAGCCATATCTATAAGCTGTTTTCAAGAGTCATTACAAACCGTCTCGCATGCAGGCTAGATGACTTCCAGCCTCCCGAACAAGCCAGTTTCCGAAGAGGCTTTAGCACGATAGACCACATCCATACGCTCCGTCAGGTTATACAGAAGACTGAGGAGTATAACCTGCCCCTCTGTTTAGCGTTCGTGGACTACGAGAAAGCTTTCGATTCGATCAAAACCTGGGCTGTACTACAATCTCTCCAGCGGTGCCAAGTGGACTACTGCTATATCGAAGTGCTGAAGTGTTTGTACGAGAATGCCACTATGTCAGTCCAACTGCAGGACCAGAGCTCGAAGCCTATCCCATTGGAGCGGGGAGTCAGGCAAGGAGATGTCATTTCTCCTAAACTGTTCTCCGCTGCATTGGAGGATGTTTTCAAGACTCTGGACTGGAGAAGGCTAGGCATCAACATAAATGGCGTGTACCTCACTCACCTTCGGTTTGCTGACGATATAGTAGTCTTGGCTGAGACCATGGAAGATTTAAGTACAATGCTCAATGACCTCAGTAAATCCTACGAGCGAGTTGGTCTAAGGATGAACATGGACAAGACGAAGATCATGTCAAATGCCCATGTCGCACCAACTCCCGTAACAATCGGACACTTTACGCTCGAAGTTGTAGACGATTACATATACCTAGGACAGACTGTCCAGTTAGGTAGGTCCAACTTCGAGAAAGAGGTTAATCATCGAATCCGACTCGGCTGCGCAGCGTTCGGGAAGCTACGGCACATCTTTTCGTCTAATATTCCGCAGTGTCTCAAGACGAAAGTCTTTGACCAGTGTGTGTTGCCAGTGATGACATATGGTACTGAAACATGGTCGCTTACTATGGGCCTCATAAGAAGGCTCAAAGTCACCCAAAGAGCAATGGAGAGAGCTATGTTAGGAGTTTCTCTGCGTGGTCGCATCAGGAATGAGGCCATCCGCAGCAGAACCAAAGTGACCGATATAGCCCTCCAAATTGCTAAACTTAAGTGGCAGTGGGCGGGGCACATAGCACGTAGAACCGATGGCCGTTGGGGCGGAAAGGTTCTCGAGTGGCGACCACGTACCGGAAGGCATAGCGTGGGCAGGCCCCCCACACGGTGGACCGATGACCTGGTGAAGGTTGCGGGTGTCCGCTGGATGCGGGTGGCGCAGGACCGGTCATTGTGGAAGTCTTCGGGGGAGGCCTATGTCCAGCAGTGGACGTCTTTCGGCTGACATGATGATGATGATGATGAATGTTACTATTTTAGCTTGCCCCCAAACTGAGCATTAGATAACAGGGTGTGTTTATGACACACTAACTGGGTCCTGTTTGAATGGTTTTCATTCATGACCCTGGAGCATCATGGTCCAGGCTAAATGAGCAGAAGCCAAGAGTCACTCAAGTACTTGTAACTAGCTTAGTGTTGGTGAATTAAGTAGGATGAACATGAAATATTTATTTTAATACACTTACCCGTGTGACGATCCAGCCAGTAGTCAGAATACCGGGAGCAACAGCAGACCACGTTCAGAATAAGAATCAAGCCCAATATCACACTACAAATGGCAATGGCTATATAGAACGGCGTAAAGTCACCCACATGCGACACTAGAGGGTTTATAGCTTTGTAAGTTCCGTTCCCTGTAAAGTAATTGGGAAGATCAGAAGCCGACATGGTCTAACAAACCTGTTGAAGAAAGAAAATTACTTTAACTTATTAGAATGTTAGAAGTAACTGAAATGAACATTGAATTCTGTAGCGTTTGTGTGACAATATGAACATAGTTTTATTTATTTTTAGGTCACGCACAATAGAATACAAAACGAAGCCGCACCCTACTTTATGGGGCCGTGGGGCGTGGTAATGGTGATGCTAACAATCAAACTTGTGTTCTTAGCTAAACTGACCTGAATCTTGATTTCAGTTGAATCACAGTGGATATAATAGATAGTTATATTCGTTATAATAGATTACACATTTAGTGCCAATAATACGAGAAAACCGATGATAACCATTAACCATTCAGCAAAAATGTATTGAGTTCAAAACAAGGTTAGCGTTATAACGAACGAAACTCCACTCCACTGTAGTAGTAGTGTAGTGTAAACTTTGTAGAAGGTACAGAGTACAGACACATAGAGTACAGATAAGATACAGAATGAATGAATGAACTAACTTAACCCTTATGCTGCATTTACACAGTTGAACGAATAGCGAGGCGAATAACGATATGCATGCGTATGCTATTCGCCTCGCGATTTGCATTTGCGTTGGGAGCGAGCGATTTTACGGACGCGATCAAAGGGCACGAATAGTGAACATGAACTAAAAAGCGTAAAATTATTAAACAGAAAAATACATTTCAAAAATATTTATGCCCATCGTTTCTATATCATATCAATGAATCTAAATTGTTGTTGTCAGCTAGAACGAGTCTACTCATTTAATTTTTTCCAATAAATATACTGAATAATCCCATTATAATTATCATTTATATCTTTTATACGCTAAATAAAACCCTACCTTAAAAAAAGTTGGAACTCATGATAGCGCATCAGCATCACTTTTGAATTTCAAAATCACTTTATCGGCTAGCGGATAAAGTGGACTTTAGGGCGCAGATTTTCATCGATAAAGTAAGACTTTACGAGCTGGTGCTGTGAAAACGTATTTAAAAAAACTGGCCAAGTGCGAGTCGGACTCGCGCACGAAGGGTTCCGTACCATTATCTATAAAAACGGCAAAGAGTCAGACTCGCACTTGGCTGGTTTTTTAATATTTGTTGTTATAGCGGC
Organism: Notocelia uddmanniana; assembly: GCA_905163555.1. Taxonomy (NCBI): domain Eukaryota; kingdom Metazoa; phylum Arthropoda; class Insecta; order Lepidoptera; family Tortricidae; genus Notocelia; species Notocelia uddmanniana. The sequence continues at coordinate 61,319,497 of LR991052.1, forward strand.
AACAGAAATACATCATCTGTGAAAATCCAATATTATATCCAATTTAGACCGTATCAAAAGGATCCATTAGACCTGAGTTCTATTGTACATGACATCGGTGTAGAGGAGGTTGATGAGTTTAACTTGTTGGGAATTACTCTAGACACACACCTAAATTGGAAAAAACACGTCGAGAAAACCAAAAGCTTACTATCCCGATTCATTTACGCGTTAAGTAAGCATCTTAAAACGGAACTCTCACCGCGAGTGTGCCCTGGCCGCCTACCACGGGCGCGCGTGCGCTTGGCTACGGTACGGACTGCTAATGTGGGGCCACAGCACAGACGCCAATGACCTTTTTATCTTGCAAAAGAAATGCCTCCGAATTATCCAAAACATACGACAAACGGAAAGTTGCCGTCCACATTTCAAGCAATTAAAACTACTTACCCTCCCATCAATGTATATTTTGGAGGCAGCGTTATTTGTAAAAAAAAACATGGCACTATTCGATTTTGTTAAAAGCTCAAGGCTTAAAATCCATCTGACCCTCCCGGCACCTAAAATGTATCTATACAAGAGAAGCCCATATTATAGATGTATCGAAATATACAACAAAATACCAGAGGCAATCAAAAGCGAGGATAGAATCAATTTTTTCTACAATAACTTAAAAAGAATACTTATTAATAAATGCTATTACCATTGGAATGAGTTTATGATAGATAAGACCCTTAGATTAGCTTGCTGAAATTCAATTGTAAAATTGAGTCAAACTAATAATAATTGTGATGAAATAATATTACCTATGGACACCCTTGTGTAAAATTGTAACGATGATTTGTGTATGTTTGTTGTAAATGTATTATAATTTCAATTTAGTTGGAATTTCTATATATGTTAGCGTGTTGCATGCATTAATTTAGAATAAGTACTTTTTTAATTTAGGAGTAATGTTGCTGTGCCCTAACAGAGTTATGCTGGAACTGTATTTGTAGCTATGTAACATCTTGTAAGACCCATACTGCAATAAGTAAATAAATCCATCTGTCTGATTATCGCGTTTCTTGAGATACAGCCTGGTGACAGACAGACGGACGGACAGACAGGGAAGTCTTAGTAATAGGGTCCCGTTTTTACCCTTTGGGTACGGAACCCTAAAAAAAGGATATATGATTTTGTAAACAGTTACCTACCATTACTACTTTAAAAACATCTACAGTAATAAACAGTATTAAGAATAATAAACACGAGATACCTACAACTTTTTAAATAAAAAACCGGCTAAATGCGAGTCAGACTCGCGCGCCGAGGGTTCCGTAAAAATATTTTTATTTTATGATGTAACTAAAAATTTATGGTTTTCACAATTTTGCCTTTATTTGTGCTATAAGACGTTGCTTCGTATCAAGTTTTAAGATTCTGAGTTCACGGGAAGTACCCTGTAGGTTTTGATTCCCTTGTGAGTGTCGAAATTTGGGGCATACACGGCTGTATCTTTTGATTGCGTTGGCTTAGAGTTTAATTTTTTCACCGTTCCAAGGGACAATAGACTTGAGTATTTGATATAAATTCCAGCTTGATACCTCCACGCGTTCCTGAGAAAAAGGGTCTTGCCAGACAGACAGACGGACGGACGGACGGACAACAAAGTGATCCTATAACTAATTAACCAGGAACCCTAAATATAAACAAAAAGATAGATACATAGTTTGTATCTTAAAAAATATGCAAAATTATATCTTGTACAATTTGCGGGCAATACTGCCTCACTGGTATATTTTTTTGGTTTTTTGTGAATTTAGTGCTAGTTTATTTGAAAACTAGCTTTTGCCCGCGACTTCGTCCGCGTGCAATTCGTTATATCGTCGGCTAATAGTGTAAACCTGCTAAAGTCATATTATGGAAGTTTACAGGAAAGACAAAAAACATGATTGAAATTAAAATACTGAAGCCTGATAAACGGGAAAAATATCATAAGGTTCTTTTTTTCCCTTAAAATAAATCCAAAATAAAAGACATGTAAAGCGGTTTGGTTATCTATTTTTTACGATGACATTTGTAACTTAACTGTATTTTGCAATCAGCCAATCAAATAACGTTATAAACTTTGAATTTCGCAGTTTGTCGAGAAAAAAAAGTAAATATATCTTCATGTAAACCAAAAGGTACTTAATGAGGGTGGTTTGAGAAGTAACTTGGTTTGATATGAAAAAAAAAATTTTGAGCGATTGTATATATTTTATTTTTCGACATAGTCCCCTCGAAGCTCGACGCACTTGCCCCAACGTTTCTGCAACTTCTCGATGCCTTCACGAAAATGCGTTTCTTCGAGGTCCTCGAAATACGCGTTTACCTCCTGTATCACATCTTCGTTGGAGTTAAACTTTTTCCCCGATAAAAAGATTTTGAGTTTGGGGAATAGGTGATAGTCCGACGGGGCCAAATCCGGGGAATAAGCGGGGTGAGGAAGGAGTTCAAACCGTAATTCCGACAATTTTTGTGCAGCGACACGAGTTGAATGCACCGGTGCGTTGTCATGGTGAAACATTACTTTCTTTCTTGCCAAACCTGGCCGTTTCTCGGCTATCGCCGCATGCAATTGGTCCAACAGTGATGCATAGTATGCCCCAGTAATGGTTTTTCCCTTCGCAAGGTAATCAATTAAGAGAATCCCCTTTGCATCCCAAAAAACGGATGCCATCACTTTTCCAGCTGATGGAATGACCTTGGCTTTCTTTGGAGTTGGCTCACCACGACCAAACCATTGTCTGGACTGTTGTTTCGTCTCCGGAATATAGTGATGAATCCAGGTTTCATCCATTGTCACAAAACGGCGAATAAAGTCTGTTGGATTTCTTTCAAAGACCTGGAGATTATCCGCAGATGTTCGCATACGAACACGCATTTGTTCTGGAGTGAGCAGCCGCGGCACCCACCTTGCACACAGCTTTTTCATGTGCAGTTCGTTGTGCAAAATAAAATGCACCCGCTCAGAAGAGATGTTTGTGGCTTCAGCTAATTCGCGTACCTTCAATCTTCTGTCGGTTAAAACCAAATCATGGATTTTATCGACTATTTCGGGTACAACCGCCGTTTTTGGGGCTCCAGGACGAGGTGCATCATCAATGCTTGTCCTGCCTCGCTTGAACTCATTCACCCAAAGTCGAACTGTCTCATAGGAAGGACACGAGCTACCCAATGTAGGTAAAATCCTTTCATGGATTTCTTTTGCAGTTTTACCTTCCAAAAAAAAGAACTGAATTACACCACGAATTCCTATTTTCTCCATTTTGCCGCGCTACTGCGATCACTTTTGTTTAACTACTGTCAAATCTAAAATTCCCGCCAAAAATGACATTTGGCCACAGATAAATTATCTTGATTAAATAATCTTTGTGAATAGTTACATAGATTACACTAACGCCATCTATCGGTATCCGAAACAAGTTACTTATCTAACCACCCAAAGAAACTTCTTGAAAGAAACTAAATGAAATCTTCTGAAATAAATATAAATATATATATATATATTAGGTGTTGTGCGTAAATATTCATCATCATCATATCAGCCGAAGGACATCCACTGCTGGACGTAGGCCTCCCCCAAAGAGTGCCACAATGCCCGGTCCTGCGCTACCCACATCCAGCGGACTACAGCGACTTTCATCAGGTCATCAGTCCATCTTGTGTGGGGCCTACCCACGCTGCACTTTCCGGTAAGTGGTCGCCACTCGAGAACCTTTCAGCCCTAACGGCCATCGATTGTACGTGCAATGTGCTCCGCCCACTGCCACTTAAGTTTGGCGATTCGGAGGGCTATGTCAGATAATTAGGTTCTATTGCGGATGGCCTCATTTCTGATGCGATCACGCTGAGATACTCGCAGCATAGCCCTCTCCATTGCTCTGTTGGTGACTTTAAGCCCTCTTGTGAGGCCCATAGTAAGCGACTACGTTTCAGTGCCCGTTATGTCATCACTGACAACACACACTGGTCTAAAACTCTCGTCTTGAGGCACTGTAACAAAATTCTTTTGGGAATATGAAAAATACCTGATAAGTACGTTTATCGCGATAGTAAGAATAAAAACTCCCATTAATTCTGATAAGAGGTTAACCTAACCCCCAAAACAGTGATAGTATTGGATTTACAGCTCAAATGCCACCAAATATTAATAAAACACAATAATAGTACATACCTTTGCGATGTTATACTTTTTCGTTTACACCAAAAACAAAGTTATCTTTTGCGAGAACGCATATCTAGGCGATCAAAATTCTTACCAAAATAGCGGGTATATTGGGGTTAGCCGATAACTTTCAACTCGTGGAGTTGACTGTTTTACTCACCATGTGATTTTAGCAATTTGTTAAAATAACTGGCAGTAGCTGTTTTCTCAGGCGATGCATCTTGTTTTGCTACATAAGGGTAAGCAAAAGGAAAAAAATTAAGAAATGGATTTAGAGGGCAGGGCTCTTTCAGCTCGAAGTACGATTTTTTCTATGGAAATGTTAGTTTAACTCGTTTGCACCAGATGTCACTGGGTGCTATCTCTATCGCACTTGCATATTGAAGTGACAGAGATGTAGCGTTCGTGCGGTTAGTTCTTACTAAATACACAACGGCGCTACGAACTATGTGGAGTATTTCACTGGTATATCTATCTCAGTATACTCAGTGTACTTTGTGTTAGAGGGTTGACACTCTTAACAAACGATACTATATAGAAATAATTGCTATAATTTTTTTTGTAGACGCCCATTTTATCCCCCTTTTCACTCCCTAAGGAACTATTTCCGGAATAAAAACTATGCTATGTCCTTTCCCGATACTCAAACGATCTCTACACCAAATTTCATCTAAATCGGTTTAAGCGTGAATAGGTAACAGACTACAAAAAAAAGAAGACTACAAAAACCATAAAAGACAAATTATAGAGAAGAACCTGAAAAATTACCGAAGCTATAAACGTGCAAATAAAGAACTAAATAATCACAAGGACTGGATTGAGAAACTCAGGAAAGAACAGAAAGAAACAAAATCAAGAAAAGACATCCTAGACCAAGCCACAGAATTCTACAAAGAACTTTACAAGAGAACAAACGAAGATAGCGAAAAAACTGAAACACTAACAAGAAAAACAGAAGAAAATCAAGAAAGAATTAACCCAATTAGCAGCGACGAAATACTCAAACACATCAAAAGGCTTAAATATGAGAAAAGCACTTAATGCAAGTATTCAACATGGTGTTAGAGACAGAAACAGTCCCTGAGCAGTGGTGTATCTCAGACATAATACTACTATATAAGAAGGGCAATCCAGCCGACATAGGAAACTATAGACCAATAAGTTTAATGTCCAGTGTGTACAAACTATTCTCATCAATATTATTGAGCCGCATAACACCAAACATAGAAAAGAACCAACCCATTGAACAGGCAGGTTTCCGAGCAGGTTTTTCCACCATAGACCACATTCACACCCTGGAGCAAGTACTCGAAAAGTATAAGGAGTTCAACTATCCCCTATACATAGGCTTTATTGACTACTCTAAAGCATTCGACAGTATATCCCATAAGTCGATTTGGAATGCACTCAATAAATGTGGGATAAATGAAAAATACATTAATGTCATTAGAAACACTTACCAGAGAAGCAAAAGCAGAGTCCGACTAGAAAAAAAGGGGAAGACATACCAATACAAAGAGGAGTCAGACAGGGCGACCCTCTGTCACCGAAACTGTTCATTGCGGTACTAGACGATATTTTCACAAATCTGGAATGGAAGAATAAAGGAATTCGAATAAGAGGAAAATACTTGAACCAACTCAGATTTGCGGACGATATCGTACTGTTTGCTAATTCAGCAACCAAGCTAAAATATATGATTAGCACCTTAGATAACGAGAGCAAGAAGATAGGACTCCACATGAATACTAACAAAACCAAAATAATGACCAATAGTAGGAAGAAGGAAGTAATCGTGTCAGGAATACACATCGAATATGTAAGTGAATATATCTATCTCGGAAAGCAAATATCATTTAACAAGAAAAGCAATGAAGAAGAAGTAGATAGGAAGATAGCAAACACTTGGAAGAAATTCTGGTCCCAAAAAGACGTTCTTAAAGGAGATTACCATTTAAATCTAAAAGAAATAGTAATGGACACCTGTATACTACCAAGCTTGACATATGGAAGCCAGACATCGACATATACAAATAGAATCAAAAATAAAATCACAACCTGCCAGCGCTCAATGGAGAGAAGCATCCTAAAACTACGTAAAATTCATAAAACTAGAACTGAAGACATCAGAAGGAGAACAAAAATTAAAGATGCACTAAAACATGCTCTTCGCCAGAAATGGAGATGGGCAGGACACATCGCAAGATATCAAGAAAAAAGGTGGGCGCTGGAGACAACTAAATGGCCTGGCCCGGATGGAAAACGCACCCAAGGAAGGCCAATGCAGAGATGGATTGATGACATAGAGAAGATAGCCGGAAGTGACTGGCTTAAAAAAGCACAAGACAGAGAAGATTGGAGAAAGATGGAAGAGGAGGCTTCAACCTATTAAGGGTCCATAAATAAATAAATATATAACTAAACATTAAACATAAACATATACCTGTAAAAAAAAATGGAATAAAGAAGCTTAATAATAATAATAAAAGGTAACAGACAGGCAGATAGACAGACACGGGTGACTTTCGCATTTATAATATTAGTATGGATATTTAAACAAAATAATATTTACAGATGGAAAGTAATATTATCTTTTTGTAGACTAGATGTTTGGGATCTCTTTTTACAGGTAAATACACTGCAAATTGGCATTTTTCACTGACATCGTTCCGCGCTCACCGTGTCATGTTGAATGACGGGCACACAAAGTCCAATATATAGACTGAGATAGAGATATCAGTGAAATACTCTACGTAGATTGTAGCGCCACAGTGGTATGAGTACAAAACTAACCGCACGACCGCTCGGCGGCAGGTACTAACTACTAAAATATATTTCAAGTTCCTTTCTGAAACTAATGCAAAAATAAGGAAATAAGTAATGAAATAATAGTTACATTACTTATTTGGCAATCTTTGCATCAATTTCAGACCATTTTTAATAAATATGGGCATGACATTCTTCTGACAATAAAACGAAATTGGTAACTTAGTAAATATCGTTTATTACACAATTTTACTTACAAACATTCGATATTAGCAATCGCACCAAAATTTATCCGTATTATAAATAATAAAACAAAATTAACACGTAAAAAGAAGCACATGGTAGTATGGTGGCATTATGTAGAGAGCGGCTTTGTCATTTGAAGATATTCAGTTGTCAATAAATACACTCTGCTTAGACGCACGATAGCTTTTACCGTCACGTTGTAGGGTCGAAATTATTTACTGACACTATTACTATTAACAGCAAGTCGTAATATATAGTTATTAACTACACATAATTATATAAATATACAATTAATCTAAAAAACCCATTTGACCAGGGGCCTTTCAGCTCGAAGAACGAGCTTTTCCAAGAAGATGTAAGTTTTTACTTTAGCCAGCAGATGACACTGTGTGTACTGTTTCACCTGCCTCTCTATCGCACTTGCACATTGTGAGTGACAAAGAGGCACATCTTTCGCGGTTGTACTTCTGTCATGTATACTTTACCTAAAATTCAGATGATATGTTTACTACCTAAATTTATGGTTCAATATTTTTTTCATGTTTACATTTCGAGCGTTCCAACGTACGCAAAATAATTACATAATTAGGTAATGTACACAAAATTGTGACAACAACATTGTACTAATTTAGCCTCGTCCATTATTCGTGCAAATGGATAGTAGATTAGGGTGCTAATAAAATGCTCCGTAGGAAGAGAAGGATGTATATTTTCAACTTCTTCTACCTTACAAATTTCGAGTGAAATTTTATCGATGTGGAGTGTATATAAGCTTATAAAGCTTAAATATTTTGCGTGAAACTAAACGTTTGCACGGTACGTTGACATCGCTGTCAATTTAAAAATTCAAATGTCAAATGAGATTTTTAGATTAATTGTATATTTATATATTTATGTGTAGTTAATAACTATATATTACGACTTGCTGTTAATAGTAATAGTGTCAGTAAATAATTTCGACCCTACAACGTGACGGTAAAAGCTATCGTGCGTCTAAGCAGAGTGTATTCATTGAAAACTGAATATCTTCGAATGACAAAGCCGCTCTCTACATAATGCCACCATACTACCATGTGCCACTTTTTACGTGTTAATTTTGTTTTATTATTTATAATACGGATAAATTTTGGTGCGATTGCTAATATCGAATGTTTGTAAGTAAAATTGTGTAATAAACGATATTTACTAAGTTACCTATTTCGTTTTATTGTCAGAAGAATGTCATGCCCATATTTATTAAAAATGGTCTGAAATTGATGCAAAGATTGCCAAATAGGTAATGTAACTATTATTTCATTACTTATTTCCTTATTTTTGCATTAGTTTCAGAAAGGAACTTGAAATATATTTTAGTAGTTAGTACCTGCCGCCGAGCGGTCGTGCGGTTAGTTTTGTACTCATACCACTGTGGCGCTACAATCTACGTAGAGTATTTCACTGATATCTCTATCTCAGTCTATATATTGTACTTTGTGATGACGGGGACGAATGTTAACTAGTTTTATATAACGTCAACGACCGGCGTTCTTCATGCTTTGGCTGAGGGCACAGAATAAGTAATCAGAGGGGAACACGAGGGGAACGCCTGTCAGCATCTGTCTACTCCGGTTGGTTTAATGCTCTAAGGTTTATTTTGAAGATTTGGAACTCAATAACAATCTACTTCTGTCAATACAGATTGACGACAATATTCTTTATGTGGTTTCACCAGAAAAAACTACAAATTATCTCTCTGACCTTTCGGTGATACGTATAGGTCCGTCGTGATACGCTGGCTCCTTGCTCTATTCTATATTATCCTCTTTCTGCGATTTAAAAGCACACCAAAATGTCAAATCCCATCTTGGCTATGTGCGAAGTAGGTGGTGGGGGTAAGCTAGGCGATCGTAGCGCACACCGTGGCAGCAATGTGTACTTACCGGGGACAACTATCAAATTTACTTTCACGTTTTCTATTGGTTTCTTAACGGTTTCCTACGATTCGTTTCGTTTGTATGTATTTATTTATTTTCTTATTTATTTCAGTAAAATTTCCAATACGGGGTCTTTCTCGTTTACTAAAGTAAATAAAATATTCATGTGTCATTATTTGACATCTCTGAGTTTTGACATTGTGACACCTTTGACGTTTGACGTTTCAGACGTGCACATAGCCATTGCAAACGTCAGTTCAGTACAATAATTAATTACAATAAAATTTGCAGTTATTATAGTGGAGACATTGACCGCTGAAGATTTGTCTGATATCACTTATCTATCTCTCTCAGTCTTATTGATTCATGCATTAGTGAGATTAGATCAGATGTACAGAAATCGTTCAATTTAAATGATCTGCTTTACTCTGATATCTGTGGTTTTTTTGTACTGTTTTCATTCGTTCCGTTTGTTATATGTATGTAATTTTATAGCTATTGTACACAGATATCAAAGAAAAGCAGATAAGCGCTAATAAGTTGAACGTTTTCTATACTTCCGATCTATTCCCACTAACGTACTTATCAGTAAGTAAGAAAGTAATAGATATCATGTAGTCTGACAGGTCTTCAACTGTCATTGTCTCAACTATTCATCGCTTCGTGACGAGAGTTAGTGCAGTGAAAGATAATTTACTACGAAATATCGACATCGATATTCAATTACTATTGATATTCTTAAGTCGTATATCTTACTCCTATACTTTGTTGAAATATTTATGAAATTAAAAACACAAACTGCATTCAATATCAATAATAAATATAAATAAATATTAGGGGACAATCTTATACAAATCGACCTTGTCCCAAACTAAGCAAAGCTTGTACTAACCATGGGTACTAGACGACGATATACATACTTATATAGATAAATGCATAGAAAACATTCAAGACCCAGGATAAATGCACGAATCGCGATAAATGCACAAATAATGTCCTTACCGGGATTCGAACCCTGTCGTATGCAGGGTCACTACCAACTAAGCCAAAGTGGTCGTCAAACGTCAAAAGATTCTAATATATTTTACTAATTAAAATTATGTTGTTATGTAGTAGGTAATGACTAATGATTTTAAGCATTTTATACTCAAATGTTTATTTGAAACTTTAGGTTATGGTTGCCTCCAGGGCGCACCGGCCAGAACCCTTCCCCTTCCCCCAGACCCGCGAGGGTCCAGAGGAACTGGAAGAGCCCAGACACTCGTGGAGGTTACCCGACTAGCGCCCCATCTTCGTCTAGACCATAACACCAGCCTTATTGAGCTTACTATGGGACTAGTTTGATTTTTATAAGAAATTGTCCCCTAATATATACTTATTTATTTATATATGCGTTTATAATCCAGTTTTGTCATAAAACAAATTATCTTTGCACATTTAGATCAAAATATTTCTCTCAGATAAAAAAAAAATTAATGTATGCAACGTCTCAACATATTATGCCTAAACCTAAACCAAACCAACTCATCTGAAGCGGTCCCTGAAAATTCAGTAAATAAATATTGATCTTTCCCAACTTACCTCAAGGGGCATCTGGAATATTGTAGGTATTGCATCTGGCAATAATAATCTTTTATTGTTCTTAATAACATAAAAGTCACTTTTAAAATGTTTGGAGCAGATTCTGTGAAGTTTGGTCGGCGTCCAATTATTGCGTCCTACTGCGTCAATCTATTTTTGAAGTAAATTATTATTCGGAAATCTAAAGTTGACAAATAACCATGTTATTAATAATTTAACGCAATAATATCTCGTCTAAATGCTTACGTAAATAATTAATATCGATAAATTGTCGACATATTTTTTTTTCATTAAGTAACAGCACTAGCCCAGTTCACGACAGATGAATTTTTACCAAAAAACCTTTCTGAAATGAATTTGGAACTACGCAAAAGGTACATTTTGTAGTATCCAGCATCTGTAGTCTATCTCAGACTATTATGTTGCATAATGTTCGTGCAATTTTTGAAATAATAGCAAAAGTTTCTTACCGATGAAAACTGATATTTTCTCCGGACATTTTCACTGATTTTAAACTGCTCCGGCACCATGGCACTACGCACCACATTTCTGCTTACTTGTAAATAAAGATTGTTGAGTTTTGATACATACACGGATCTATACCTAAACCGGATTGAGTACTGTGACGAAAAAGTGTAACCGACAGAGAAGCCAAACTCGAGGATTGCATCTCGTTTTAATTAGGGTGACCAAGTACATCTGTGGATATGAGGATTATTTCTAATATAGGTTCTATGTACAATGAAATTTAATCTAAATTAGGTAGTAAATAAAATAAGAATATTTTTCAAAGAAATATTTATTTTCGCTAATCAAAAGTTTGTGTATCCAATTATCCGTACATTTTTAAACAATATAGTCTTGTGTAATTTTTGCCTAAGCCCTACTTTATTTTCCAAATCTCTTAACAAATGTGTTCTCCCGTGATGGGCCATGCGTAAATTAAAAAAAGACGAGGACGAGTTTTAATTCACCATCAACAGATCAGCACGGTGGTGCCATGATACACGAGTTCGGTAGGTAACAATACAATATAACTGTTACCGAACTTGCCGGTATCCAATTGAGCTGAAATGTAGCATACTTATGTTACAGTATGCGTGAAAATTAGCATACTGTACATAAGTATGCTAAATTTCAACTCAATTGGATACCGGAAAGTAGCTGTAAAATGGTTAAAAATTTGGAACGACAACTTAAGTACTTGCACAGTTTAATCACATACAGTCCAAGTTAAACAAAAGCTCATAATGATAACAAAATTGTTAAAAGATTGAATTTCAACTGACCTTTAGAAAAGGTTTTCTCACTAAACACTTAATAACAAATATTTCTGCAAAACCAGCCCAAGTCATAGTCACCCTAATCAGTTTGACATTTGTCTTGTCGTTTTATCGTAAAATATAACAAATTGTTCCTTACCTGTGAAATGATATTCCACAATTAATAAAACTTTCACTTTTACAACCCTTTACACAACATGTTTTCACTATTTTCAACTAATTTCATCAGCCGCTTATTTTCATAATTTCAAATTTGACACCATTAACGTTGGGAATACCAATTAATATTTGAAAAATACTACTATATTTATTGCAATACTAGGTTTTAGTCAGTTAATAATGTTGATATTTTATACAATTACGAATGAGGTCAAATGTAAATTATGTCTGATAAATATGCAGTACTAGTTAGTACAAGCAAGTAATTGTTTTCAGTATTCTAAAATACCCCAACATATATATTTTTTACACTGGCAAGTTGTGCGAGTGGGACACCGCCCTCCGGTTGGTTGCTCTCGCTCGGACCGCTTTCTCTAGTCTGTCTGTCATAACAGGATATTAACTGTATCACGCGAGAGTAAGGTTCAAATTTGACTGGCTCATAAAAGTTTGTACTCAATCCGGTTTAGGTATAGATCCGTGGATACATATCATTTCGTAATTTTCACAATATCTATTGCACTTTCGGTACCGTTTTGTTTTTGACGTATCGTTGTGATGTTTACTTAATTCACTCTGGTGTGACATGGTGTGTTTTTTAAATCGGGACAATTCGTTAATATCGTATTAGTTGTCCCATTCTAACTCATTTTGGTGTGCCATAAGGATTAACGAGACAACTATATGAAAAATCGTCTGGCTACTACTGCGAGTCTGCTTTTATATGATGTCTGTGCTATTGTAATAAGTAAGTCATTCACTCAATAGACCGGAGAGGAGTCAAGGAGTGGAGAGGCGGTTCAGGCGGTCCGTCTTTCAAAGGAATTCGCTCGCATTGATTTTGCGAGTTTATAAATAAATGTATTTTTATTAGTCGACGTGTTTATCCAGTTGGATTCCGCTCGGATACCAATATTTGTGACTGTTATTGTGTACTAAAGTAATATGACATGTTGCTATTAGACATCAATGGTAGTTTTGCTGTATTGTCGTGCGTCAATAATATGTATTTCGTCGTGTCTGGATATTAGATTGTAATGTTTCAATCAAAGAATGTGATCATGAATAACTATCATGGGCGAAAATGGTTCCTGCTACTGATATTCGTGGTGTTTCGCAAGTTGGATCACGTAGAAGGTAAATATTTTTCGACGCATCTAAAGAGATGAAATCAAATTGTATAGAATAGTAGGTATGTGTTTATAGACAGACCACAAGGAGGCTAGGCTAAGGAAATGATGGTCAATCACGCTACTCCCTTTAAGAAGCAAGTGTGAGCTAGCGTTAGCGGCCGCTTACGTAGGTCTGCAATATTCAACTTATATTTTAGTCGCCTGCCGTGTCCGGAAATAACCCTATTTTTTAAAATATAATAAGTAACTCTAAAACCATACTATAATCAATATCCGACGAACGTGTCATTTTTGCAATACAATAATCTTCCTAAATTACTTTGCCTTGTAAAATGATTTACAACTACTGCAGGTTTCTTGTTTTTGTTAGTAGTAAATAATAATTCGGAGGTCAATCTTGTACCATACAGCATGTTTGCTATTGCTATGTTGAATACAAGTTGCTTGTTATATTCAAATGTTATTTTATATAACAATATTTAATTTCATACTTGAGCTATTATATAATCACACCTTTTGACAAGTTTTGTGGTTGAAAAACATGCCTCAATAATGTTATTCCATGAACAGGTTAGAATACTTTTTGTTTTACTAATCATAAACCCATTAGAAAAACATTTTACAAAGATAAGTTTTGTTGTTTTATATGCACTCTAAATGTGTTTACTGTATAGTTTTATTTAGCAAGGCATGCCTATTCAATGCTGTTATGTACTACAGGTACTTCTACTATTAATTGACACTTTGTAGTACAAGTTAGCGATACCCAGCTCCCAGTTTAAAAAATAAAACTATACTTGCAAACTAGCCCCACTTCTAAGCCCATGGATGTAAATCAAAGAATTTTCAGTTGGAAATGACCCAAAGTATCTTAGTTAAACTAGTAATAGTTTCCATCAACAAAGTTTTCTATTCCATCAACATACAAATGTTTCTAATATTTTTAACTGAATTCAAAAAATGGAGGAGCATCTCAATTCTTCGAAGTATTTTTTTTTATGTATGTACTATTGGACCGATTTAAAAAAAAATGTTTTTGTTTGAAAATGTATGTTTTCTAGTTGGTCCCATTGTCATCAAGTCTGGATCTGATGACAGGATCTTGGAGAAATCGAGAGAACTCCTCCAATTATATAGTAGAGAGGCTGAGTAAGAGTGGAAGAGTATGGAATCTGTTTTTTTTTTCTTTAAAATTTACTTGCAGCTATATCGTCTTCTCAGATCTCTGATAATTAATAACCTTGAGGAGGACTACTATTTTATCCTTGTGTGCGAGTGAAGAGCATAATCTGAACGAAATGATCCCAAACAAGCATGTTGAACAAGATTCCATTATCAAGATTCAAGATACATGTATTCAGATGTATGCGACCTTGTCTGATCTTCAATTCAGTTATGCTCACGTACAAACATGATTTACAAACAGACAAGTGCACAATATGTTAAAATTACAATATGTCTCAAGGTGTTATTCCAAGTCTTTGGGATATATAAGGAGATGATGCCCATAAAGGGTTCAAGTTCAAGTTGTTTATTGCATTTCATGTTAACAGGGAATCTTATAAACTGAGTATAGTCTCAACATGAACCCTGCAAGGGTATAGCAACATAAACTTAATACTATGCTTATTATCTAGGGGTTTCAATCCTATCTAAGATTTTTTCCATATGTTTGCGGCTCATGCTCAACTCACTTTCCCGAAATGTGCACTTTCCCTAAAGGTACACTTATTTAGAAGGCACACTTTCTTGGAATGTGCACTGTCTTAAAAAGTGCACTTCCCAATTGGTACACTTTCCCAGATAAACCACATTCTCAGATGGTATATAATCTCAGAAGGTGCACTTCCCCAAAAAGTACTTTTTCAGATGGTAAAATTAAAACTCAAACTTAAAATCAATTATACTTCTAAATTTAAGTATGAAGCTTACGCCTCACGATTTTTTTAATGCAGTGGTTGGTGAAAATCGTGGTTTTCCAATTATTTTCTTATGCTTTTCATCAAAGTCCATAACTTTAGCCTTTCGGTTCTTCTTCAAGGTTGCCTTATGGAAAAGAGCACTTTTTGAAATAGTGCTCCTTTCGAAAACGTCACAATTGGGCAAGTGTACCTTTTGGGAGACGTTGCTTTAAGGAAAAGAGCACTTTTTGTAATAGTGCACCTATCGAGAAAGTGCTCCCATTGGGAATCTGTATCTTTTGGGAGTGTACATTTTGTGGATAGTGCACTTTTAGAGACAGTGCACATTTCGGGAAAGTGAGTTTTATGAGCCTGACTGACCCTGTTAAGCATGTGAGCCTGTGAGGTAAAATATATGGATACACAGCTTTTTCACACAGCTTCTGGTGGTTTTTCATCAGTCTGGGATGTTTCCCTTGTACAGACAGTTACAGCTATTTCTAACAGCACATTCAATCTAGTCCCAAAGTAAGCTGGGTTTGTAGAATGTATAATACCCACCCAATAATAAATTTACATATGTAGGTAATAATTACTTTGGACCTACAGATTGTCCCCTGATTAATCTAGTTTTGTCTGACTAGGGTTAAAATGTTTCTGCGATACAACGGGCCCCAGTTGCCAGAATGAGACATGCGAGACAGACGGCTTCTGTTTCGCCTCCACCACCCTCAAGGATGGTATTGAGAAATATGAATACCGGTAAGTTGATTACATAAGAATACTGGCAGATTAAGAATGCTGATATTGATTATGGTTGTGTTATTCCAAATTTCAACAGGGTATCTCTGCAAAAATTCAAAATTCTATTGGGATGTTTTCTTAATTTTAAAGGTACATCTAAATTAGTATATTAAAAAATATTTGCAAACTATTGGCAATAACTATCAACACAAACCTGTAATTGATAAGGTGGCATAAATACGATTGTAACATATGTTTAATGCTATGGTTGGCCTATAGCGAGGTGTTCAAAAGCTGTTTAAATGGCTTACCCCTGGACAACCCGCTACCATGCAGGAGTCCAAGTAATTATTGCTGTAAGACTGATCTCTGCAATTCCGATGAGATTTCCAAAGAGCGTATAGCGAGCAACGCCGCTCTCTCGGGTAAGCTCTTCTCGAGGCCGTGTGACTTCTTGGAAAATGCCTATTTTGAGTTTGTTTTTGATGTACTAGAATCATAATTGCATTGTCATTTCCTATATAAGTTTTGTGTTGAAATGCCAATCCTAACATCGCTTTCTGATTAGAATATGTACCTATCTATCTACTAAAGACGCCGGGCCGGCCCGTTAGTTTTGAATGATGTGCCGTCTTTAACCAAAACTATTTTCCGAGTGTGCTATGGTTTTTGCTTTAACCTACTAAACATGATGTCTGGCTTCCCCGCGACGCAGCTGTATGGAGCGTAAATCCCTCATACCACCCGAGCACCCCTTCGGATGCTCCACAACGAAGGCTAAAAATGAGTCCGTGGTGATTCAGTGTTGTGCCAGTCATGACATGTGCAATCGCGATATGCGACCGCAGCTGCAACCCAAGCCTCCAGGTAGGCAAGCGCCCGTGACGCTAACCGCACCGCTTGCCGGTACAAGACACTCCTAACCATTCTCTAGTGAGCCGAGCGCCGCGGCATCTCGCGGGCTCCGAGCTGCGGCGACGCGCCGCTCGTAGACACCTAGCTAAGTCGTTGATGGCAACAGTAGCCTCACCCGCAACCAGTGACATTTAATAGCAAACCGTTTTTGGTTATGATCAAGAAAGAAGAAGTTTACATTTTAGGTTAGGGTTGGATGAGTGTGAAGTTCGAAAAATGGTACCTACATCAGAACAGGTCTATCTCATCTCTCTTCGAAGTGCAAGCGCTCAATGTTAGGGGCACCAACAATTTCATTCAGTCTTATTTGTAAGGCAATCAGTGTTGTTATTTGGAGGTTATTATAAGAATAGCAGCCTTTTGCCCAGTTTGGTTGTATGAAAATGTTGCGATGCAATAAAGCTCATAATCGCAGCATTCGTGTCAGCGAGCGTCGCGTCCCCGCAATCCGGTACGAGTGTGCATGGCTAATAGAGTTGTTTTTTCTGTTCTAATTACACTAAATTTTCTTCCACTAGACTACCGGCATTGATCACCCGTTAGATATGTTTCTAATATTATTGATTTGAATAGATGTTGGCATCAGGATTCGGTATTCCCGCCCGGGGACTTACCTATATGGTGTCAGGAGGGCGATGTATTTTGCTGTGCCACGGACCTCTGTAACCACAGCGTACAGCCAGGTAGGCCCTTAAGGGTACAAAGGGCTCTTGTACTGTCTTGTCCATGTCCCTGAATGTTACATAATTGGGAACAACCGAAGATCAATAAGATCTAATTCGCATGACGATGATGAATCTTAATGGAAATCTGCATTAAGTTGCATAATACTAGGGTTGATTGGACTCTTTATTATGTATATGAGATGTTGCGGTTTTCATTATTATGTTATCTCAAACTTTATATTTAAAGGATGCATATAATCATATAAAGCTAGGCATGGAAGGGTGTCGACGCCGTCTCGAATGCATCGGCTACTTCATAGGTATGTCTCGATTAAACACGTGATCCATTACTGGGGTATAACGACCGTGATCATCGCCGGATTTTTCTTTAGCATGTTTTTATTTAATACTAATCGCATGCCATTAACATTTTGCTAAGCATATAGTAAACATAGGTTAGATTTCTTTTAAAAGAAAACCATGATGTTCTGCAAGCATGATTTGCCAATTGGTTTGTTGTTATTGATACAAAGATCGCATGACGCGATGTTGCTCTACGGTGACATGTTGATTATATCTGCATGCAACGATCGATATCTAACCGATAACCAACACATGACAAAATGCTTAGTTTGACCCTTTGATTTTTTATTCGGACAAACTGAATATAATTGAAGAGCAGTCGCCCCGACATTGCGTTCTATCTTTGCATCAATTACAACTATTACAAGCAAAGGTTTTGCAATGCTAATTGGTAATTAATTAGTTTATTTTTATATGTTTCATTTCGTCAATCCCTGGCAAAGCTGCTAAGTGTGGGAGCATAATAACTCACCAGCCTTTTAGTGATACAGTTTTTTTTTTTTGTATTTGATCTTAAAGGGATCGCTAAATAACCTTACTTGTACTCGTAATGTACTCAATATCAAAATAATCAAACAAAATACTAAAAGAGGAGTGTCTTTTCAAAAGGGCTTATTTTTCTCTTAGCGATACTTCTAAAGGGAACCTTGCTCATGAAAACTTAAGGTCCAATTTAGAAGTAGAGTTACAGAAAAATAAGCCCTTTTGAAAAAACACTCCTTAAATTACCCACGGCTACTTAATACGACGGGATTAGGTAACTATAAATAATACTCTTGAATTTATGATCAAGGTCAATAAATCTAATTCGCATTTGGTCGAACAGAAATTGCTACGAATTATTTATTACTGATAAATATGCGAGAAAGCTAGGTATGGCCTCTTTAATTTTGAAGAGACTAATATTCAAAGAATCAAATCTTCTTACAAACCCCGCGAGCTTATGGAGTCTGATACTTGATTAGAGAAACCCTCGAACTGTAGGAGTAATTTGATTTTTCAATATTCAATGACATAATAAACTTACAGTGCGGTCATGAAGTCGTTAAATGCTGATATGACAATTTATATTAATTATAATGTCAATATTAGATGCACGAATATAAACAATGATACAAATACGTTTCTTTTATTTGACTGGTCAATCTAAACGTGTATAACAAAGCGGCCAAGTGCGTATCAGACCACGCACAATGAAGGGTTACGCACATATTGCTACTACTAGTCAGTTACCATGGCCCTCGACGGGCGTCATATTTAGCAACGCCAGTGTCCTGCGCGTTGTCGGGCTACTGGTGTGTGCACGCGCGCAGCCACGCGAGTAAGCGGCGAGCAGCGCTAGCTCACGCGACTCGGGCTTTGCCCACGTAGGCACGTGCAGATGTGTTATTCTAGTAGTCTGAACAACTTCGCTTCGCACATTATTATTATTATTGTCTACTTTTTTTAGTTCTGCAATTCTGTTTTGAAAACATTATAATTATCATTGTCAATTTATTTAATTGTATTATTCATGTGTTGACTTGTAAAAGTGCCCTTGTGGCCTATTTGCAGAATAAAATTTTTGATTTTGATTTCTTCACTGAGGTGACAGGGAATGCCGCCCTTTGCGAAGAATTTTTTTTTACTCATCATGATCAGCAGTATAGTCCGTCCAGTGCTGAACGATTTTAGGCTTTCCCCATCCAGCCACCACAATCCTCTTCAGGTTATCGAGTTGAAGGACGTCCCACACTACGCTGTCCCAACCGCGGTCTTCACTCCAGAACTTGCCTGCTCCAACGGTTGTCGGTTCTACGGCACCAGCCCACTGCCACTTCAGCGTGCTAATTTTTCGAGCTGTGTCGACAACTTTGTAGTATTTTGACGTATATGCTCGTTACGTACCCTATATTTCAAGGAGATACCAAGCATGGCTCTCTCCGTAGCACGCTACTTTTAACTTGTGGCATATGTAATTACTGGTAGGACACCCTAGTTTTAAGGGATTTGTGACACGGATGATGACGCAAAGACTTAACGAAGCTTCCCAAATGCTGCCCAGCCCAATTGAATCCTCCTATCGGCTTCTTTCTCGAAATTGTTTTTGCCAAGCTGGATTATTTGCCCCAGGTAGTTAGTGCTGAAACTGCTGAACAAATTCTAGGGCTGAAACCGGCAAATATAGGCTCTGTGATGATATGTGCATTGAATATGACCTTCGTCTGGTCCAAATTCATCCCAAGCCCCCACATGTCGAGAGGCACGTCAGCATATCCGCCAGACCCTGCAACGATTCTGCCATAATGATTATGTCATCGGCGAAACTGTGGTGGGAGATGTATTCGCCTTTTATATTTATGCCACGTCCCTTCGAGTCTAGGATTTTAAACATCCTCCAGTGCCTTTGTGAAGAGATTATTTTTATTGTGGCAAATCAAAGCGTCAGACCTACAATTAGGTGTTATCATTACGAGTCCCGGCGTCAAGATCGCTTACCATCCCTGAGACGAAAAGTAGAGGCACAGATAAGGGTAGTACCCAAAACACTTACTGTGTGAATACGTAGCGAACTATTTTGTATTTTTCTATCATGCTAATTTATTTAGTAGGATTTATTTCGATGGCTCCGAATCCGAGTTTGTTACCTTCATACATAATAAGGCGGTCTGGCGCTACGTCACAATTTTCACGGAATAATAAATAAGTCATTAAATTGCGCTGCCGGCTAAGTCGTCTTGGTCTTTTATTCGGCGCATAAAAAAATAGTACATTACTACAGAGGCCGGGACGAAAGGGGTTGCCGACCGAAGACATAGACGGATAGGTCTAAGGCGGGCGACCCTATATTTCCCACCGAGGTATGTATAGTGCTTTTCTCAAACATGCAATGAAATAAACAACGAAAAATCAAAGTTTTATTTTTAATACGCATAGTGGCAGAATGTTATGATGCCTGTGCCACAAATTTATGTGGAATGGAAATTAAAAAAGAGGACTTTGCCGGCCTAGGCCTGCATGATTTGTATGAAATCCCATTAACGACCTCTTGTCCTAGCCGCACCTGAAACGTCATACATCGCAGCCTATTATAAGGAACATAACATCAATATTTCATTGCATGTTTGAGAAAACGATTTTATATGACCTGCGTAATGAACTTAAAAATCATGTAGACTAATAACATATTCATATATTCATATTCCACCACCACCACCACCACCACCATATCAGCCCTAGGACGTCCACTGCTGGACATAGGCCTCCCCCAATTTCATGGGGGGTAAATGCCATAATCGCCACGCTTGGCATGCGGGTTGGCGATCGCAGTATCTCCACCGCACTCTAGGAATGCTGCTGCCCATTCCCCGGTGGTCTTGGTCGTAGTTTTAGGACATACCCGGGTCCCGGGTCATATTCACTTATTCATAAAAAACTACATGTCAGAAGAATATAGTTATTAGGAATTAAATTATGTTGAATAAATATTATTATCTCGATACGCTATTTCTTGATTGTCTATACATAAAATTATATTATATTACAATAAAATGAAAACACAAGTAACAGGTCACCATTACTCTAATTTAGTAATTGGAATATAGGTCGATTCACAAGAGCTGGCGCGGAAAATGTATGAAACTGTCAATAATTTCATAGACATTCCGCGCCAGCTCTATACAAACCAATATTTTGAATTCTTAGCTGCATCATTGGATGAGGGACCAGTCGCTAGTTCAATAGAGAGCTGAATATTTTGGAAACGACTACCTTTGTTTCCACCAAATAGTTAAGAATAATCTCGACAAATAAAAATAGATTATATTGTGACATGAAAACATTTATTACATTAAATTTCACTTTAAGACGCTATTCCACTGCGTTTATACGAGTAAGTTTGTTTCGACACATTATAAGAATTGTTCCCATACTATATGCTAGTGCATTAGTTATCTTATACCTAGGTATAAACATAAAGTATGTATTTGTCATGCTAATCGGTTTCAAAATTATTTTACATAAGGTTCAAAGTTGCTATGTTTTGTTTGTGTGCGCTTCGCATTTTGTACGTGTTGGGCATGTTGTACTTATTTAAATGTAATAATAATAATAATTTATTTATTTAAAACGTAATATGCTTCACTAAAACACAGCTTGTTTGTATGCCAATGTTGCCAATTATAATACTTTATTTCCAGAGCTACAAAGGTAATGTTATTTTATACTATTACTTATGCTTGAATTTATTAAATATTTAATGTGGGTTGATTTATTTATTTTTCTGGTTCTATGTTCTCTGTACTAAAAACCGGGTTATTATACTCATACACAGCCGCCGTCTGAGTAGAAACTTCGCGATGGTTTATTTTATCAAATATGTTAAAACAGGGTTCGAAATTACATAATTAGTATTTATCATAATTATCTCGATGGTTACCCCAAAAATTCACTTCGAGAACAATCTATAAGATTGCAAGACGTGAAGTGAGATCTAATCTGAGTGGGTAGTGGGTATAGTTTAAAGAAATACCGACAATATATTTATATAGAAACTTAAAGTCAATCTAGAAATGTAGTGTTTTTAAAACGTTTCTAGTTTCTGTTAGTCGCAATAGAATCAATAGATGGAATACATGGAATCGCTTATGATGAGAGTAGCACTCGAAGTAACTGCGGCGGAGACGAACCCACTTATAGTTAGTTACGTCCCGACAACTTTAGAACACCGACTTCCGTTCTGACTCGTGTACAGTCAGCACTTTGTTAAGGCTGCTGATTGTTTGAGTGTTTTTTTTCTGTGTATATTCGGGAAAAAGGTCAAGCTTAGAATTTTAATTTTGACATTTTATTTTTACTACATAACCTACGTATTATATATTATCTGAAAAACATGATGTAGTACTACTGCTTATCTAAATAACTATGATTAAATTAGTTTAAGCGTCTTATAGACAGTGGGCCAGCAACAGATTTTAGTGACAATTTCCTTACGCACCATAACTGGTATAATGGTTAAGAAGGTCCGTGAACGTCAGCACATAGCCACGATTAGCACATAGCTGGTTAAAATATAATAGTCGCTTAATTTCTTTAATTCATATGTGTCAAAGTGGAAACACTGATTTTTGCAAAAGAACTGTTGAACTCTGATATACTCGTAAGTAAATAGACGAACTTCTAATCCGGTTTAATATGAAAAAGTTCACAATCCATGGAAATTAAATAACATCATATGTCTATTTTCTGTTGTCTTTAATGTACGAGTATATGGTATATTCTGAATAACCTGGTTTTTAGTATGCAAAACTGCGCATTTTTACAGTTTACAATACGCGCATTATGATCAAGGTGATACTAAATCTAGTGAACATTTATGCAACAAGCATGCAACTTTATTACTACTACTACTACTACTGTTACTAGCTTTTTGCATTACTGTTGTTTTATAAAACAACATCACCGCCCCGGATAACCCGTCGTTTTCCCGAAAGACTCGACGTCAACCGCGGCGGCGTGGCAAGTTGTGCCGTGGATTATCGGCCTCATGGTGCTCGGCATATGCGCCGCTATAAGCTTCTGGTGGGCCAAGAGGTCCCGGAAGATGCTCAAGCGAGGCCTTGGCTCGAGGCCGCTATTCCCGGCGGAGGACTCGCTGTGCGAGCCGAGACACCCGATATTGGGCACCGCCACGATCAGGGACATGATTGAGCTGACGACGTCCGGATCTGGGTCAGGTGAGTTGACTCGATGAATCTTTTGTTTGAGAGTCATGTAAACAAAGCGGGTCAGTCTTTCAGATATTGATCACTTAATCCATTATACTCGGTTAAAGAGTAGATTGATCTTGACATGACATGTCATCATCATCATCATATCAGCTGAAGGACATCCACTGCTGGACATAGGCCTCCCCCAAAGACTTCCACAATGACCGGTCCTGCGCCACCCGCATCCAGCGGCACCCGCAACCCTTACCAGCTAATCCGTGTAGGGGGCCTGCCCACGCTACGCCTTCTGGTACGTGGTCGTCACTCGAGAACCTTTCCGCCCCAGCGGCCATCGGTTCTACATGCTATGTGGTATTATGCAACAGTGAAAAATACGTTCCTTGGGAAGAGTAGCTAAAGCGGAGACCATTTGGAAAATTAAAGGCTAGTTGCATAACATGAATAGTTGCATGCTGTGAAATAGATCTTAAAATATGTATATATTTGTAACTCAGCAGAAACAGATATATATCTGCTTATGCAAATCAAGTCATATTTTTTTTTCAGAAATTATCGCGTGTTTATGTCGACCATGGGCATAAAAATACTCGGAACTTATTAAAATAGGGATAATAATTTAGAATATACTTGTATTTAACCGAAATAAAATAGCCATTCAAACCATATATATATACTGTGGTAGAAAGTTTGTTATTTTATGTATCGAAATGCTTATGACAGAACTTATGGCCCGACTAAGTAATACTGTATTGTGTAGGGAGTTGAAAATTGATAAAAATCTACTAAAATCTTAATTCGTTCAAGCAAAAGGGACACCTTGCTCCCGAAATCGATATCTTACATTTATCTTTATATCTACTTGACTGCTAATAATATCGTCGTTTCCCAGGCTTGCCGCTATTGGTGCAGCGCTCAATCGCCCGCCAGATCCAACTGTTGGATATTATCGGCAAGGGTCGCTTTGGCGAAGTGTGGCGCGGCCGTTGGCGGGGCGAGAACGTGGCCGTCAAGATATTCTCCTCGCGCGAGGAGTGCTCCTGGTTCCGCGAGGCCGAGATTTACCAGACGGTTATGCTGCGTCATGAGAACATACTCGGATTCATTGCGGCTGATAACAAGGGTAAGGGTATTAAAAAGGACTGCATCATGCAGGGAACTACGTGAACGGAGTGTCAAAATTACTATTCCCAGCAGGATCTTGTCTCTAAAGACGAAGTCAGATCATTCTGAGCTTGTTGTATTTAATTAACTTTGCTGAAGCCTCTGAATAATATGAAGACTAAAATTGCTCCAAATATATAAATGTAGGTATACGCTTGATTTAATTAGGCTTTAGCGTTCAAATTTCGAAATCAAGAAGATAGTATCTGTTTCACATTTAAGGTGAATAATATATACTTATATCGAGAAATCGAATGAATTTAAAACTATAGTATTACAACAATATACACTGTTATAAAAACATGGTTCTTTGATATTCGTTTTCATTATGGTCGTTTAATTTGGTGTGTTGCAGACAATGGGACGTGGACACAGCTGTGGCTGATCACGGACTACCACGAGAACGGTTCTCTGTTCGACTTCCTCACGGCGCGGACCATCGACTCGGCCACGCTGGTCAAAATGGCGCTTAGCGTGGCCACTGGCCTAGCGCATTTGCACATGGATATCGTCGGCACCAAAGGTGACATTCACAGCAGCGCTCTCACACGTTTCTATTCAAATCAACTACTTATTTTCCGAACTCGAAAAAAAAATAGCTAATACTGCCAGGTATTATGTTATCGCAATTGAAGGTTGATACATTCACATTCGTTCGTTTACTTTTTAGGCATATGACAGGTATAGGTATATTTTTCTCTTTAAGATCATAATTCAAACTTATTCCTATCAATTTGTCACATCGGCTCGCAATCGGCTCTACGAGATGCTCAAATCGGCCTACGCGACTCGGGCATCGAGCTACTTTGATTTATACATGTCTGTTATAAATTAAATTGTACAGTACCTAGTGATCAAAAGTATTTTGACATATATCTGTATTTTGACTATATTATCTGTATGTACTATAGACTACAGACTACTACTATAGAATTATATACCATAATAGACTATAGCCTACTATAGAGTTTTGTATGGACGTAAATAATTAATTATAAAATTAATCGTTCTTTAGTTACACGTTTCCTAAGGCTATTTCTCTTACTTTACTATTTGAATTACTGAAACTTTGAATAAACTAATCAAAAGTGAAATAAAATACGCAATTTCCGTCGCTCAAATTTGTTTTGACATATTTGAACTAATATTAACGAAAATTTAAAAACGTTTAGTTAACCATATCCTCAACATTTGGAAGCAATTTTTTTGTTTGTCTAACAGCAGCACATCGAGCCGGGCACAGAGTCAACCAGCTCCTGTTAACGTTCGTTGGGTATGTTCGTCCGCTCTGTCACTAAGGGCTTGGAAAGTCACTTTATTAGTTTCTTGGATTATTTTTTGCGTCTTGCTCTGCGCTCCGGCTTCGAAATTGCTCTATTGGATGAAGGTCAGCATTTCGACTGGGCCACTCTAAAACATTAACTTTTTATTCTTTAGGAAAGCCTGTAAGTGTTTGGATTTGTGTTTAGCGTCATTATCTAGCTGAAATTATATATTAGCGTGGCGGCATATTTTCTCTGTCATAAGTTAGCATGTGAGTCTTCAGGATACTTTCACACATAAACCTATCCATTATGCCGCCTGCTCGTACGGGAAATCCTACTCAGTGTTAAGAAAAGCAACCCGAAACCATTACGTGGCCGCCGCCATGTTTTAAAGTGGGCGAAAAACTCGGCTTTCGAGCGACTCTTTTTGAGAGTGGATTGAACGGCTTGTTTTGTCATTTGAATATATTCGAGTGGAGCCTGCCTTTTATAATTATTTTTCAATAAAATTGAACAGTTTGACTTGTCAAAATACTTTTGAATCAGTTGATGTTACATTTTAAACCCTCGACGCGCGACGAGAAATTCGTAAAAAAGGGTATTTGTAAGTTGGACACAAGTATAAATCAATGTTGTTTGTCTGTGTTATTGTATCTCTTAAACGGCTGAACCGATTAGAATGCCGTTTCTTTTTAATTTGAAAGCTGGTTTTCTAATGATGGTTCTTAGACATGTTTCATTTGTCAACATACTTCTGATCGCTACTGTATTCACACAGGGAAGCCAGCCATCGCCCACCGTGACCTCAAATCGAAGAACATCCTAGTGAAGAGCAACCTGAGTTGCGTGATCGGGGACCTGGGGCTCGCCGTGCGGCACAACGTGGCCAATGACTCTGTTGACGTGCCGTCCACCAATCGCGTCGGCACCAAGCGGTACATGGCTCCCGAGGTCAGACTTTTTTTTTTAAATAGTTTAACCAGCCCGTGAAATAGGCAGTTTAGTTTAGGAAAGCTGTGTTTTAAGGTCGAATCCAGACGTCGCGAACTTTACGGGCGGCTGATTTCGAATAAATGAGATAATAGGTGTTACTTATTACGTATATGTTGCTGGCCAGTTTGCAACATGAGGCATTGTGATTTCTTTACGAATGAGATCCTGCAGTATAATTGTATAATTCTAAATGTTCTATTATGGAAGTTGATTTCGTGCTCTCATCTCGATCCAATCTTGGAACTATCAATCATATTACTCTCCTACCTATTACCTTTTAAAACTAATGTTTTAAAAGGTGTTTCGCCCTATCGAACTAAGGCACCCGAGGTGAGACTTAGGCTGGGTTGCACCAAACCGTCCTTCTGTGATCGTAAGCTGTGTTCGTTAAAATTTCAATGTATGGAAAATTTGGCAAGTTTCTTTGGGATGACGCCGGCGCCATATTTAACGTTGATCAGTCTGTGATCGTAAGTCGGTGCAACCCAGCCTTATTCGAGGGAATTGAGTAATATGATTGATGCAAATTCACTCTAATAATAATCTAAATATGTTTGAAAAGTGAACTTGCGTCCTTAAGGATGGATCAGAAATAACAAAGGGGCCACATTTCACATTCTAATATTTATTATACAAATAAGACAGGTAGATGCAGGCAAGGTTGGTGGTAGGCATTCAAACTATTCCTCTGTTAAATAAGTATTATTACAAAACAGGCAAACAATGCAATCTCCGAGCTACCTTAATATATTCTCCGTATAGTTCTCTGAGCTCACCTTAATCTTCATCTCATGCATATTTAGGGGTTTAATCTAGCGAAAAATTTGTTTACCAACCCGGCCTCTCGCAGCGAATCATTCGATTGTATTCGGCCTTGTCGCACGCACCGTTGCGGATAATCTAGACTGACAGTCCTGTCACCATCGAATCTCAAATGTTTAAATGCTCATTTCTAAAGTTATAAAACCGCGAGAACTTTCATGAAATAAGACTCGGATCCTATATTTGTTTAACCACAGTTCAATTTTGGTTATCACCTCCTTTAAAAATATCTAATGAGGTTACAATGCCAAAATAAAGTTAAAACGCCGATTATGCCTCCCACGGAAGAAAGGGGGGAAAAGAGCTCATGGCTGAAGTCCCATTCGATGTTCAGAACAGCCGAATAATGATTATGTGCTCTGGACTCCACCGGGCGTCTAAAGGTAACCGATGGCGACAGCTGGTTGACAATATCATGAAGAGTCGCGATTGGAAGGAACTACCAAGACGAACATCAAAGTGAGGCTTTGGGAGGCTAGCTCAACTTGGTGCTGATTGTAATTTAGAAAGAGGAGCGTAGATTTTGTCTACCGACAGTTGTGCTGGTTCGCTGATTACTGAAAAGCACATCCGCGAATAATTCGCCACAGTCACATTATTAAGTAGCGAATAACAAATCATTTTAAAGAATTAGGAAATTGCTTGCATGCTGTCATCTCCTGTGAGCTGTGATTTAATGAGCTTTGAACTTGGTTTCCAGTTAGATCTCACTTCTCTTATTAGCAAAACTGTTTACGAACTTGGCAATTTTCACATTTATGTTTTTGAAGGGATTCCATTATTTTGTGTATAATGGGTATTTGTAGTGTAAAGTGGGTATTTGTTGCTTATTTTACATAAATAGGCTTACTATTAAATTATCAGCAGGCGCTCAAATTACCCAATCGCGGCACGGGAAAATAAATCCATTAAAAAAAATCTAAGTGTAAAAATCGCCTTTTCTCTTTGGTACTCGCGCAATTATCTAGCTGGTTGCCAAATTTCAACACCCAAGTCACCTGGAAGTAGCCAAACATTTTGATGAGTGAGTGAGTTAGTCAGTCAGTGTAAAAATAGTGATATTCAGAAGTCAAAATCTCGTGAAAGGTAAGAGGTTTTATAATGGAATTCCGGATTCTGTAATTAGAAGATGGTTACTTGAGTCGCGAGAGTCGCGAGTTTAAAAATGTGTAGTTCAAAAAATTTTAAGTTCTTGACGGGCAAAGGCGGCTCGCGAAGTTTATTGCTTTTCAATTTTTGCCGACACACTACCGTGTGTCTGATAAGTGCTTTTATTTGTGACTCGATGTTGCGTCAGTTATATTGACCCTAACAATGCCTACGTACGGCGTGACCCTCATTATATCCCCCGCACAGCACAACACGGCTACACCTTTATCACGTTAATGAGATACCTGATTAGATACCCGCACACATGTTTGCGTATCTAGTATAATAGCCCGTATATCATATCTCTCTGATAACGCATGATTACCCGGCCTTTCTTGTCTTTCGGGGTGAATGTCAAAACGCTCTGAATAATAAAGTGCATTTACTCTGTAATTGCAATGTGAACTATAGTATTAAGGCTTATTGACCGAGCGAGCGAAGCGTCTCCGTTTCAGCTTTCGACAAAAATTCTTTAATTTTTTATAGTAGTTTCGTATGTCTGTCTGTCCGTCCGGATGTTCTCCTCTACAGGTCGCATTTCTCAACCGATTGTCGTGAAATTTTGTAAGCAGGTTCGATAATTAAATTATACAGAATTTTATTGTTGAGTCAAAAGTTTGGAAATTTTGAAATATGTAAATAAAATTGCGATTTCTACAGCTTACAGAGCCACTAGTAAAGTTAGATCGAAGCTGATAATCAGATATGAAACCTAACCTACCGTCAGATCAATGTGGATTTAAGTAACATATATATATATATATATATATATATATATATGTCGAAAATAGGCGAAATAACGTCCAGGACAATGGCGGCGTTTCAACGACACTCAATTCTACATGGTGGCGATGGTTTAAGCGTACAGAATTCATCAAAGACTGCTTTCATGAGAAAGTACCGGCCTATCCTTTTCATCCAAATCTTTTACGAAAATAAATATAATTAACTAAAATATGTAATAATAAAGGTAATTCACAATAGTCCCGCTTCATCAGTCCATCCTCATGAATTATATCCATAGTCGAGACGAGGCGGAAAATTCCATGCAACCGGCAATAAAACACTTAGCTTATTCCAAGAAAAAAAAAAACCCATAGGCAGATAGGTAAGATATTTTTAGGTATCTAATGGATTTGGTTTTGTTTCTTTGATCATCGGAATGTCCTAAATATTGGAACAAAAGTACCACTGGGACAAACATCTATATTTTCATGCTAGTATTCTGCCCCGTTACCCAGGAGACACTATGAGAGCCTTTCTCAGAGAAAATATTACAAGTAGTACACTTCTGACGTAAACCCATAAATTCAGCTTTGAAAAGTGACAAAGAAAGTTTATTGTCACGGTTTTAGACTTGGGTATTATTTAAAACATTTTTGGTTTCTTTAATTTTGTGCGGTCTTATACAGATGAACTGTCATTTTAGTCTGTGAAATAAAAAGAAACATGGCTTACGTCTTTCACTTTTCTTTCTTTTTTCCTTGTCCTACGTATTACGCACCAGTGCATACGCACGATCAATATTTATCTATTAGCCACATTACATGTCACAATTAAGATAAACTCGTGTTTCCAATTGCCCTCCCGGTCTATTCACCTGGTCATTTTTATTCAATTGAAATCGATTTGGATTATTTCGCGTGGTCGATAGACGTGGCACGCGCGGAAGCGACTGTTATATTAATAACAAAATGATATAAAATCAATACATTTCGTGAAATGTACTCCTTGTTTATCATCTCGAGGCGTTGCTTATCTCCTATTACGTACACTATTGTTGTTGCAGTCCTAACGATCGAATTTGCGAGTTATCAATCATTACAATCAGGGTCGATGTGGAGTAATTGTAGCTAGGTTAAATTACTAATTGTAAATTGAGCAAAATCCACGCGCGTATTTTCCTTATACATTGTTTTATTAACCGACTTCAATAGAAGGAAGGAGGTTCTCAGTTCGTCTGCATGTTTGTTTTTCTTTTTTTAGTATGTATGTTCACCGATAACTCTTGACTACGTAGGCTGATTTTGATAATTCTTTTTTGTTTCAAAGCAGGTACACCAAAGTTGCTCCCATATAAATATGGTGAAGGTCTGATGATGGGATCTAGGAGGAATCGAGGGAACTCCTCGAATTCGATAGGCATGCATATGCCGATTTCGGTATTTTCTGTACGTAACCAAGCATTGGATCACGGAAACCACCACAAATTGTGGCATAGCGAAGTACGAAATTGGGGTCGGTTTTTTTTTTGTTTAAAGTATTTAATTATATTTCTTTCTTCGACTTATGGGGCGGCGAAACTTTATCCAGTCCATGGCGTCACATTTGGACCAGGAGTTATTAACACTTCTATTGATTGTAATTATACACTACCGCTCATGTGTTTTGGTACACATAATTTTAGCCATAATAGGTATGTATTTGACTATTTTTATGGTGCCATTCGAACCAACACAATTAGAGCACAATAAAGAGCGTTAAAATAGGGTCTAACCTAGCTCGACGCTTAGCGGCCCTAGTAAAGGCCTCTACAAATTGTTCCCACTTTGGCGAAACTAAACAAACCATTGCGGAAAGGGTCAAGAAGCACATCACAGATGTCAAGCATTTACTGGAATCAGGACCAAACCACTGGATTGAGCCTTTCTACAGTAGAAAAGTACGTAAAGCCGTTAAAATAAAAAAATATATCGTAATTTCAACCGGGATGAGGGTTGTAAGATTTCATCTTCGTGGAATCCAGTTATTAGTAATTGCAAGCGTCAAAATACATCGTCCATTATAGTGATAACTGACAACCCTTGTGTAAATGTGAATAATAAAGACCAAGTGCGGGTAATACGGGAAACCCGTGCGGCAAGAAACTCAGGTCCACGGATGTTGTGATCCGTTTGAAACGTTGAGCAAACCTCAAAAAAAAGGTGAATAGATATCAGTCATACGCAATGAAGTCCCGTTTACCAATAATAATGTGAAATTATTTATTCAAGGAAACGTGACAACTATACAAGGAACAATAAGATAAACTAAAATACTCGTATAAATTAAATATATACTAACCTCCATATTCATAAACGTCCATCAAACCTATATTAGTTAACAAGCCACTAAAGTTTGTTTGATCTTTATGTTTGTGAGAAAGGGACAAAACAAATTTTAGTCAACAGAGGTTTGTTAAGTTTTATGAATAAGGGTAAGCATATAAAACATACAATTAATAGATTTGGCTCAGATCGCCACGAATGGGCAATGAGCCACTCTGGGGACAGCCTTCTGGCTGGCTGCATTGCCACGCTGGATAGCAATGCTCATTTGCTGAGCGAAATATTGGCCAGCCTTCTGGTCACTGGATGTATCTACAAGGCACAGTAAATCTTCGTAGAGTCGGCGCGCACTTGGACCCCACGGCCCTAGCATTCCCACCCCAAACACCTCAAATAAGTAACTGCCACACTGCCAAGTGTACCATTTTCTCGTCATTTGAGATCCTCAGCCAGAGTTGCGGCAGAGCAAGCTAGTTTTTGGTGCCTGAGATATAAAAACTAGGTATTTAGGCTTTATTTACATTACACACTCGCTCAACTTACTCACGATAGGAAGAGGATGTCCGAGATATTATTAAACCAAATGGCTTTTATTTTAATCTCATCCTCATCTCAGCTGTAATTCATAGCGTGTAATTTAGCATTAACGTTTTTTATGCAATTATTGTGTTTATTTAACATCGTTGATTTTTAAACTTATGGTCTGCAATGCTTTTATTTAGTTAAGCGACGGGTATTTGGGTAATTTCGTAGAAAGAACAATTATTTAGTTTTGAGATAGATAGATAAAGACTTTGTTTCCAAAAAAACATGGTTTCAACACTTTCAACATGAATATAAAAGGTGACAAAAGTGAAGTACTAAAACTGAACCTCAATTTTACAAAAATGAGGTTTGCAACTTAGACTAAAATTCTAATTAGTTTCGACTACTTAAATTAAAATAAACCATGTGGCGTGGTAGAGAATAGGCACTGACTCGGCACAAATGATGCGGCAATAAGCCGCATCGCTGATATTCTGCCTAGTGAGCGAACAGGACAAAAATGTAGGTACAGGTAAATTACTTTAAGTATGAGAGTATGACACTGACATATGCTCGTATTTCATTGGATATTCTACTTTAAGGCCAATGTAATAGAGTTTCTATTACATAAACACTTGTCTTAAAATTGTATGTTTGGAATAGAAACTCTATTACATAAGCGTTAAAGAAGACTATCCAATGGAATAAGAGTATATGTCAGTGGTAAACTTAAAGTAATCGTACTGTATTGACAGGGTGAATTGCAAAAAAAATGTACATAGTTAAGGGCTTTAGTTAAGAAAACTTAATCGATTCCTTTGTGTTACGAAAGTTAGACATTTAATTTGTATGACTAACTTTTGTAACACAAAGGAATCAATTAAGTTTTCTTAACTAAATCCCTTAACTATGTACAATTTATTTGCAATTCACCCGTCAGCGTCTTAACTTTCCATCAGTTTACACCAGTTAGTTATATTAGTTAACCTTTTCTTTTTTTTAACCCATGGGAAATCCATTATGGATCCCACCCGGTCTGGGAGAAATCGAGTGGGTATGTCCGACTCGCACAGACTGAAACCCTTGGGGTGTTCCCCAACTCGCATTTGGACAGGGTCCCGGGAACGTTCTAGCACACATCCGGAACCCCGTCTGCGCTGCCCTCGCCGGCCCACGTTAGTGGTGGAAAGCCAGCGTCCACCTACTCCACTGTTGGCACACCAGAACACAATGGAGGCCTTCCATTAGTTAACCTAACCTAACCTACCCAAAGTATCCCATGTCCACGATCCAAGATAGTAATCCGCTCGTCGTTTGTTTGCCCCAGGTGCTGGACGAGACGATGGACACCCGCCAATTCGATCCGTACAAACGCTCGGACGTGTACTCGTTCGGTCTGGTGGTGTGGGAGATGGCGCGTCGCTGCGGCGCGCTGCCGGACGAGTACCAGCCGCCGTACCACGAGTGCGTGCCGCCGGACCCCTCGCTCGAGGACATGCGGCGCGTGGTGTGCGTGGAGCGCCGCCGCCCCAGCGTGCCCAACCGATGGCACTCCGACCCGGTACGTGGCTACATGTTGAACAGATGCCGGCTATTGTATAGAGGTCGCTAAATTATTGTCGAAATTCGTATTGCCGATTATCGGTTCCCAACCAATTTCTCGCACAGTTACAGTCCTCCGAATGATCATGTGTCAGCTTATCAAAAGGTTTCGTTTTATTTCCCAAGCTCACAGTTAATAACTGTACGTTCGGTCTCTTTTTTATAAAGTCACTTTTCAAAATGCCACCATTCGAGTAGTAGAATGTTTTAGTTTGGGTAATTTACCTACATCTCGTCGTATCATGCTTACTAAGTAGTTTATTGAATAGGATTTCATTTAGTAATTAGAAATATGGTTTATCGCCATTCTGAAATATGTCAATAATTATTTCGTAGAAAGAGCAATAAATTTATAACTAAAAAAAAAACTAAACTATCTTAGCTCAGTGACCCAAAACGGGTCTTGGCCTCCGAAACGAGAGCACGCCACTTATCCCGATCCTGCACCACTGCTTGCCAATCTTTGACCTGCAGATGACGCAGATCCGCTTCCACTGTGTCTTCCCAGCGATATCTGGGTCGCCCGACTGGGCGTCGACCAGTCGGTCGACTTAGGTATGCTCTCTTGACGGTGCGATCCTCTCCCATTCTCTTAGGTGGCCGAACCAGCGAAGTCTGTGGGACTTTATTTCCCCTATGATGTTGGGTTCAGCCACCAACTCTTCAACCTCGGCATTCATACGCATCCTCCATGTGCCATCATCTCTCCTGACAGGTCCCAGGAAATGAATAAATTATGAATAAATTAATAATAATTAGTAATTGTCCATTGATTTTTCTAACACATAATATTGATATATGATACTTAAAATATCGATACACTAAGCATCAGAACAAATCAGTAGCGTTGCTTGGTTCGTGATAGGAAATTTTCTTAGTATAAGCAGTCTTAAAACTCAAATCAATCGTCCGATTCCAGATTCTCTCCTCAATCTCGAAAGTGATGAAGGAGTGCTGGTACCAGAACCCAGCCGCTCGTCTCACAGCGCTACGTATCAAGAAGACGCTCGCCAACATCGGCTCTGGAGACCATATTAAGATTTAGACCCAATTGTCGAAGAGCCCTGGTAGTCCCATTACGTTAAAACCACATGTGTGAGATGCAAAGGTATTTATAATGAAATGACTCCAATCGCGCCACCTAAAAGGTGAAGCTTATTGAAACACTAAGGAAACAAGAAAATTAGTCCATATTACTATTTCTTGACCCAGTTGAGTATTAGAACGCTAAGCTGATTAAATACATAAAAAGGGTCTGCACAAGGTGATGCGACAATTTTTTACACCGCTTGATAGAAAGTATTGAAAGTAACGGATGTTTTATCCATGAAAACTGATAATCGTATTATTGAAGGCGTATGCCTTCAGGTCATTTTGAGTACCAGCTACTGTTGTTCACGTACCGAAATACCTTTGGCGCGTTACGATTGGCTAAACGTGGTCTTACTATAGGAAATATAAGAATACGCCAGTTAATTTAAATAAAGTGAGTATTGCTGTGCGAATAACAAAAATCTAATGAACCAATAACGTTTATGATGCTTTTTTGATGCGTACTAGGAATAAGCATGTTATTATGGTTACAGGAAAGTGGTGTATGAGTTTGCATAGAATACCAATCAATGGGGTTCTGGTGACTACATTTTGACTGTTATATCCAGTTTTGAATCGACTTTTCGATTATCGGCGTCATCGACATGACTTTATCGCGGAATTGGATGGAATCTCGAATGTTGTTTGGAATGTCGCGATGTGGAGATAAATCTCGGCAGTACTCTTTTTTATATCAGAATTGAATCCTGGGCTTCAGTTTGACATGCTGAGCAGAAAAACAATTTGGTGAAAAATGATAAAACTGTCGTATTGTAAAATTTGCTGAATGCAGTAAATGTTTTTACAGTACATATGGTGCTACACTACCGCACGAGTGCGGTAATCAGCAGATTACGTGCATATGTCGAAACTTTAAAGAGCCATATGTACTGTAAAACGTTGTACAATACACGTGCGAACAGGTAATTCGCAACTCGTGTCGATTTAAAACACTCCCTTCGGTCGTGTTTTAATTTATCACCACTCGTTGCGAATTTCCAGTTTACTGCACTTGTAATGTACTATAATATCATCGAGATGGGTCATACACAGATTTCGGTTCGCGAACGTATAATTTAAGGACTTGAAAGCCTATTCTTTGGTGTCTCCGTTTCTATAATATCCTACATGAATAAAAAGATAATTTACATGCACATAAATTGTTAACTACTGACCACAGGAAGGGCGAATGTCGTTTTTCAACCGTCTATGACCCAGATGTCTATGAATAATTCCGAATACCGCCTGTGTGAGCTTTGCGGATGTGACGTCCACATATTTCTATAAGACGCCTAGTATAAAATTAATTTTGTATCCCCAGAGCTCCATTGCAAGATGTGACGTTTCAGTCTGTTGAAGGATTTGTTTTGATAATGACTTTGGCGCACGCAGAATCTTGGCGTAATAACTGACTGTACTAATAAATGTGCATGATTGGGCATTTCAGTTTCAATGTCTACTAATCAAAGGTACTGATGTACCTGACTTTGCGTGCGTCTAAATCTCGGCGGACTTCTTACGATACATATTGTTGTTTTGATCTTGAAATCCATTCGCGAACGGTTTAGTTATCTCTTACTTTATAGCAAGCACTGCACATGTATTTTCTTTTACGTAAAGCAACAGAGATTCAATACAGCTCTGGCATATATATTGAGCCAAGCGAAGTGAGTAAAGTAAATAGATGGATACCGGGTCAGCAAATATGTCAGTGCGTCTCTTTCGCATTGATGTAAGTTTAAAAAAAATGGCAACATGTACCGTAGGATGCAAGCCTCAGTTGAGTTCCGCTGAATTGTCCTGACCCCTACCTCTTAGATTTATATTATTAGATTTAACAATATCAGAAAGGAGCATTTAATAAATAATAAATATGTTATACGGACTTCATGTAGTGATATTATTTTGTTACCAGGAACGTAGTTTTTATTTGTTAAGGCTATATTCTGTTCATTTTTTGTAATCTTTGTAAAAAGCTTTTTGATTTTTCCTGTGATATTTTTCTTCTCAGATAGCGTGTTATTTCCGAGTGTATCTATTGTGTACAGTCGGCAGCAGAAAACTATTCGAAAATAGTGTTCAACATTATCTGGGCACTGTACATAATGTCAAGAGACTAAAGTGATTTTGGTTTAGAGCTGGCTAGATAATGTTGACTATATTATTGCCCGTAGTTTTGCTGCTTGATGTTAATATCCCGTATAAAGCACCGAATCGGAGTGAGATTTAGTGATTAAGGAAATTGAAATATATGTCTTTAATAATATGGGACAATAAACGTGCTCCCTTGTATGAAATACATATAGCAAAGTCTCGCTCCTATTCGACACGTTAAATATGTAACCGTGATTGTTGCGGCGACTGGTAAATTTTCCTCTCGAGTGATACTTATACTACAGTCAGGCAAGAGAGTGGTTTATCTTTAGTACTATTGAACCTTATTGTAAATTCATGTTAGTTCGACTATGTGTAACTCACGAACGGCTGGGCCGATTGAATGATCTTTATTTTTTTGAATTTGTCTTCGCTCCGAGAATCAGAATAACTGAAAATATCAGCAAAGTATAAAAAAACATTCATACATTTTGTACGGAACGGGTTGCAGGTCGCTACAACCTTCGCCGGTACAGCTAATAACTATGTATAAGAGTCGAATAGTGGACCACATTCTTAGCCCACCGTACATATAAATTATATATCGACCATACAAGTAATAATTCGCAAGACGCATTACTTGTATGGATCCAGAGCTAAAATTAGGCCTTATATTTTGAGCACGTGGACCGTTCAGCTAATGTATTGGCAGCTGCCGTACTTATAAAGTTCACGCGAGCATGGGAAAAATTACCGTTCGTCAGGCGTTTTTCATCTCAAATGGAATTCTATACCAAATCTATTGCTGCGTTATGCCAGAGTGAATGGAGCGTCAGGGTTCGATGAGTCTCTTAGAATCCTAAATGAGTATAAGGCGTTACAGATGTTGTAAATAATGCTTTCCCATCGGGCAAACTTGGAAAACAACTAGACTAGACTAGAAATTGCTATCAATCATTTCATCGCATTAAATGACAGATGTTAACTAACACGATAAATGATTGATCGGGCCTAGCCGTATTCCGAGTTCAGCCGATAGGACAGTATAATTAACAATCGTTAAGTCCTGTCTGTGATCTCTTGAATTTTTGAACTTGATTAAATTCCAGGTTTTTTTGCGGATGTCTTGTGATCTCAAACTAAACTTAGTTAGTTATACTATAGATTCACTAATAATACATTGTATGTAACCCTTTGGCATAATAAAGCCCATGACGACAGTAATGTGTTCAATATTTCCTACTTTGAGGATGGTGGTGATCCATTCATCATCCTCAAAGTAGGAAATCAAGAAAGAGTCAGAAATATTTTATTGCCAACCTTAAGTTCGCAGTAGACGCTCCCTTCACTCTCGTAGTCTAGTACCAAACTCGATGTAGGAGCGTCTCAGGTTCATGATGTTTACTTTATAAGATGCGAAATCCGACTCAAAGTTTTTTACAACTTCATATACAGTACCGCTCATAAGTATTTAGGCACCTTTTGACTTAAATAACTACTAATTGCTGGTTCATACAAGCAGTACACTTTTCATTGAACCAGCAATTAGTAGTTATTTAAGTCATTGCAAAAAGAAAACTACCATTTCAAAAGGGGGGTTCTCTGGCACCGATTTAAGGCTCTATAAGTTAGCTAAATAAAAAATGCAAAATGCACGCAAAACTGTCAAGGGACTCTGACTTGGCAATGTATCTCTGAAAGTCAGTTTTGTATACAGATGTATGGAAAAAGATATGGGTGCCTAAATACTTATGAGCGGTAGTGTAAGTAGCAAATGTTGCATTGTCATTCAATCAGTAATTCATGCGTTTTGGTGGAAATCTGACAACATTAACCCTTTTAAATTTGAAACTTACTTTTATGGATTGGTTGCTATCTAGACGCATGTTTAGAAAGAAAGGATTCGGTGTCAGGGGGACTAGGCTACTAAAATGATTTGCGTGCCAATGGCGTCATAGCATAAATGTGCGTGGTAAGAGGTTGGCGTAGTAGAATTAGCTAGTAGAAAGGCTGTAAGGCAAACCAAGGCTGAGGAAATGTTTATGAGGTGAATTAAGTCGGTATAACATCAGGGAAAAGGAAGGCTGTGATGCAAACCAAAGGGATGGAAGAATGGTTCGCGGGCAAACTAGGCATAAAGGAAGTAAGAAGTTATGTCTTTCAATAGACAGTAAAGCTGGTAGAAATACCACAACGAAAGAGTAACGACCTTCATGTGGAAGGAATTTGGGTGTGACGGTGATTGGGTAATCGAGGGGGGTGTGGGCGGAGAATCTGGATAGAAAGTATTTATTTTTAAATAATGTTCATTTGTTGATATAGTACAATCGTACACCAACATATATATCCGAAATTGTTATAATATTATATTAATCTACTCGTTCATTACCCCCAAATTAGTCGCCTTTTTACTTTGTCTTCCATTTGATTTTTTTATAGAAAATTGAGAAGTATTTTTCTATTCAAAAACTTATAAGGCGGGGCAGCCGCGTATTCTGTATTTTAGATATGGTGCTATTATGTGCTTATAAAGCTAGTAATGATTTTAGTGTATCATGTAAAAACAAAATAAAAAGAATGTTTTCCTCCTTTATACGTAAATACGTAATCGCTTCATGACATTCAATGCGTGTAGCATTCATCTGATAGCTCTAGGTAAAATGAAACTCAAATAGCTATATACAATGATATACATTACCCCACTAAATATCTGAAAAAAAAATGTTACACTGAAGTCGGCTAGAAAATAAACGCTGGGTTGAAGCGATGACAATGCAATTCCATATTCTGAGCAGGAATCGGAACCGGTTTAATAAAAAGTAATATTGCTTGTAAACCGTTATAGTTATGTTCTTTCATATACTGGTTTATTGCATTAGTTTTAATGAAAGATATTAAAAACGTTTGGTTACACCTTCTTAAACGGGTAACCGGAGAAGCCCTACCGGTGCCGCAGAGTTAAAGTTCCAATTTGTGTTAGAAAGAACGAGTCATTGTAATCCTGTTAATCAAAAAATAAACTTCGGTAACCGAAACGAAACACTATTCATTTGGGTTTAGGTATCAATGTCTGTATCCGATCCCTACTGATTCTGAGTTACGTACACTTATATATAAATGTTCTAATATATGTACTACATGCAAAGTTTTTATAGGGTTGAAAATCGAATCCGTGTAACCCGTTCTTTAAGAATCCCCGTACGCTCGACATATCTTGATTCTCCATACAAACGTAGTTACGTTCTCATTTTAAAACGCCATGCTGAAATAACATGAAACTAGGTCGG
Source organism: Notocelia uddmanniana (assembly GCA_905163555.1). Classification (NCBI taxonomy): domain Eukaryota; kingdom Metazoa; phylum Arthropoda; class Insecta; order Lepidoptera; family Tortricidae; genus Notocelia; species Notocelia uddmanniana. The sequence goes on from LR991052.1 coordinate 61,360,082, forward strand.
AAATTAGTTTCTGTTGCTAGAAATTGGAAAGGAAAAAAAATACAGCGAGTTATAAATTTCTTTAGGTCCTGTATGAAAACCTTAATAATCGCTGTATTTTTACTCCATTATAATTTCAAGCAACAGAAACTAATTTTCGACCTAGATATACCGGATCCACATGTGTATACAAAGTTTCAAATGATTCCAGCATGCCATTTTAAGATGAGAGCGAAACTACGTTTGTATGGAGAACTGAGCTTACTGTGGACTCTAAATAACTCGATGAAAATTTGTAAAAGGAGCTCCTACTCGAGGTTGGTACATTTTAAATTGTTGAAATGACAGTTTGTCCTCGTAAGCTTTTATCAGTTATGTTCAATCTAAATTCTATTTTACTGAATGTGAACAACGCCAGTATTAAAAGTTTACGTTTATGTGATTATACATATATTATATTATGTTGTAATCAAAATACTTGAGTAATCATTAATACAATATACCTGATGATAACTGGTATTGAAATTGACGCAAATCTGAATAAGTAGTAATATGTTAGTATGTTTTATCATTTTACAAAATAAACATAGGTCTTTTAATACTGGACATCACATGTTTTATAGTCTATGAAGATTTATTTCATAAGTTAGGATCCTGTTAGAGTAAGCCGAGATGAGAGAAAAAACTAATTTAGCAAAGCACGTATTTTTCATACTTATTCCAAGTAAATAATATCTAGTTAGACATTTGGAATATGTATCCGGCCACGTATACACCTACCATCCGAATTGTACCTCCTAGGATCTGGGTTTATACTAACAATGTCTTACAAATCCGTCGCAATACTCCCTACTTCACTAATCACCAGGACATGATTAAGTAAATTAAATGTAATAAAATGTTAGTTTACTTTTTTTTTTTCAATATTATGTACAAAGTATATTCGATTACGAAACTGACAAATTTAATTTTGTGTGATATGAAAATTATATAACTTTAATGTGTTTCGCTATTAATCTTCTTCAGGTAATTTTAGTACTAAAATAAGTATTTACTATCTACTAATTAACAAGGATGTGTTAGCCACTAACGTAAAACTAATGAATGTTGTCTATGTTCAGATTGAAGTACGGTGGTAGGTGCGCACGCGGCCTTAAGAGGCAGCCCTCTTTATACGATCTACTATAGGTACGCGTAAGATTTTGTAAGCACGTAGATTTCGTACAATGTGTAACTTGTACATTTTGTAGACATTGAGATAATTTATTTTTTGTTTTGTTATTTTATTCATACCGTTGCGATGGTTATAGCGTTTGTAAACTCTGAACCTGTTGCATAAAATAGTAAAAGTTAAAGTGAAAAAAATGCGAGAGAAAAAATCCTGCCACTTACCGATTTCACAAAATCTAATTACCGCGGTAGAATTTTCTATTACGATAAATGGTAAAAAGGTTATAAATCGATATGTACTAAAGTGAGATACTAATATTGGCGTATCAAAAAAGGATGAACAATTTCACGTCTCGCTGGCGTTACTTACTACACTACTCTACTCTCCAGTGCTGGCACAGCCTTAAAGTTATGCGCAGTTCTGTCTCTTACGTTTTTACTCGATTTTGGGACTATGTCATATATATGTAATTCATATTTACCTCAAATGTCTTAAGATTACGTTGAATGTCCTGTCGTGGTTCAACTCTAACAACAAAATAGCTGGTAGTGAAAATGCAACTTTTAATCAATCGCATTTGTTTCACTTTATACCAATCCCGAGTTATATATAATATAATAATGTTCACTTGGTACTGGAACCGCGTGTGACAGTATCCTAAAAAACGTACCTATTTTCTGAACAAAACAGTAAAAACATTTTTCGTTTATAAAGTTCACTTCTGTAAAAATAGTTGTTAATCTTTGATTTTGTTTTAATTTTAAGATATTTTAAGAATATTATTATGTTTCGTGTAAGCTCAATGAAAGGAAAATGGCACGACTACTTGGTATGGCATTTTCTTTTCACTGCGACAAAAGTATCGCCGTCAGTAACGGAACAACATCTCGTAAAGGCCGCTAGATAATGATACAATAAAACAGTAATGCTTCCTTATTGACCACAGAATAGTTCATTTCTATTCTCTAAAATAATATAAGCTAGCACTGTATACTTTTACATATACTGAGCATAAAAGATGAGATTTAATCACGTTATAGTCAGTCTTTAGCCGAGTTCTAGTAATTCGTATTTTTTCTAGTCTATATAATATTTCGTTTAATTTACAATAAGATAAAGGGACATTTATTTATTAAACTATAGAAGTATCATTTTACCGCAAATTACCTTTAATCTTTTTTCTTCTGATATGGCATTTTATATTCATGTTGGTTCTAACTTGTAACTTGGTTCAGCACGTAGATTTCATATAAATTGTACATGGGTGGGGATAATTATCTGCACGAATAATGTGAAATAAAATTGGTAAATATAATTCTTGCAAACGGGGACTCGGAGACACCTTTTTTTGATTCGCTTTGAAAATCCCGGTCACATGCACCAAATTGTAAATGCTCACACAACTTAGTTTACGGTTTAAAACTCGCATGATGATTAATAGCGGTACATTGTGCACTAAGGCGTCGTCTACCGCGGTATTTCTTTTACTATAGCATAAACTTAATTACAGTTTGAAGACATAAAAAAATGATTGATTTAAAAAAAATGTTTTATTAAAATACTTAGTGTGGAATGCCAAACCTACGAGTGAACGGCATATTTTAAATCTATACCTATTATTCCCGGTGAATACTACAAAGCCATTACTCCCGTGGGATTAATTAGCCCTTCATAATGCCTGTGTACGATTAGACCCTTTACGAGCATGTATAATGAAAAGGAAATTGGTCTCAAAATCTCCCAATTGTGTTAAGTAATGTTTATTATACCATCGTTTATATACCATTGCCTAGGTACCTCTACCTCTTGTAAATGTGTTTTTACTTAGTGTTTATTGCATAAAACCTACAGTACAAAAGACGGACTGTATGCTATAAAGCATTCTCTATCAGTCAACCTTAAGGAATACCTGATAAATTATGGGTGGTGCAACTTAAAAACAAAACAGGTATTTAGTAAAACTTTGTACCTAAAATGACTAAGAGCAATAAGTTAGGACCATGTTAATTAATTTACTATATTTGTATTGCAGTATGCTCCTACCCATTTCATTTACTTTAAATTTTATTAAAATAAATGTCTTACTGCGTATAATTGTAAATTTATTCAGTACAAATTTTCATAATGTTTTCTTATAATGAAAACAATCAATTTTTCAATGTCAATAACTTTAAGTGATAGAATTTAGTTTAATTTTTACAAGAAACTTACGGAAGAAGCAATCGATTTCAGGAGTGTGCCTTTTGACTTTAAAATGTCCATATGGTTCAGTTGGACAAAGGAAGGGTTAGAGAACGATAAAGTGAAAGCAATGAAATATTTGTATTTATCTACTACATCGAACCCACGAATCACTTAATTTAGGTGGCCTTTTAATAATTGCTCTTTCTAATATCAATTTCGGCTCCATTAACTAATGGTATGACTCTTGACACGTTAACTTATAAAGTAAGTTCTAATAAAAATGCTTAATACGCATGATTGAGCATCGTAACACCTGGGTCATTATCATTACCATTAGTTATTAGAAGGGTATAAAAGTATTGAGAACGTTTTCTTACCTTATTTAAGTACACAGATCTATGTCTGTCTATGTGCTAATCCAAGTGCGTTTTGTTAAACGATTTTGAAAATTTTCTCGTATTCACACAAACCAAAAAAGACAAACTTGCCCACATTAAGAAAATATCGCACTATGACATCGCTAAAATGACCGAGACAGCTTCTATTGTAATTCCACAGACTGATTATTTATTAGCGAGAGAATTTCCAAACAAATCAATTGTCAATTTTTGAACTCCACATACGTAAGTCCAACCCTAGTAGATTAATCAAGTGGACCACCAAAGTCTGTTAAGTAGCATTTCATCAATAAAATGCTTGCTGTGGCTGGTAACACTATTCTGTCCCCTCGACTGATTTGTTCTTGGTGTAAATACCGTATTGTGTTAGCATTTCCGGTCTGTGACATATCACGAAGATTTTGAGTTGTCCGTTGCTCCCCCACTGCAATGACAAATGTATAATGTTCAGTGTTGTTTATTACAAACATTTTCGCGAACAGTGCAAGCAGAATTTTGGAACAATATATTGCGGATATGAGATTTCTATCTACACTAATTGTAATGGCAGCAAGGACAATGTTGCCTAGGTACCTGCCGTAATAATGTCGTATCATCATCATCATAACCATGTCAGCCGAAGACGTCCACTGCTGGACATAGGCCTCCCCCAAAGACTTCCACAATGACCGGTCCTGCGCCACCCGCATCTGAATAATGTCGTATAACTCTTAGTAATCAAAGGTTAATTTCACAAAGTTTGCACCGGTGTGATTTTGACCAACGATTCGACCGCCCGACTTTAAACACTTGCTAGGAGTTCACGACCCGCATATCGCAACGCTTATATTATAGTCATTAATTAACCCCATTTGTGCTTGCTTGTCCACTTTCAAACAATGTGATCGTTTGTAGGATTTTAGTAGTTAAATATACGATAGTAATGTCTTTCGCGACTTTCAAACCATGCAAGCAGGCCGGATTTAGGTAATGTTAGTATAGAATTAAGTGTACTGACAACAACAAATGCAAATCGTTATAATGTGTGTACTTGAGATCGCTACTATCCCGTATCAGTAAGGAGGCAATATTGTAACAGGGCTGCAAATTTACCGATTAAGTACTATAATGGGGTACGCCAGCATGTGTACTCCAATTGAGAGGGTTTATTTTTATAGATTCAAGTGCATGCAATGTATTGTGGTAATTTTATGGCTGCCCCCATTCCTAACTAATGTATTTATTATTATATTATATATTATTATTGTTGGTATTACTATGGCGTTTTTACAATGGGTCGCCTGTTAAAGAAGTCATGACACACTTCCTGCTCCATAGCGTATCTTGTACAGTGGAAACAAAACATTAACGTCGACTGTACCAGCAAAGAAAACAGATAGCATGCCTAATCATTAAATATTAAATTGTGGTTTAAAAATGTACACACACACCTACAATCCTCCCAACCCCTTCACACGTCGTTATGTACTACAATAATTTGTCACAATGAAAGTCTCTAGATTTGTCACCTGGGAAGCAGCACTCGCGTCTTGTTGAGTCAAATAAATGTTGGTCGATCTGGTTTTAACTAGATATTTCGTACTAAAATTTAATTGTATAGACTTTCGTCTATCTACGAGATACATAATGAGAAGTTGACGTTTAGTAACACGCCTCCTGGATATAATCATTTCTATGGACCATCATTGATTTCCAACGATTGCAGAAACCACGTACTGTGGTACTTTTATTGTCGTTTATAATTATAACTATAATTTATAAAAAATATAATAATTTAAGAAGCTAGACTTAAAGGTAAAGTTCAAATTTTTTACAATGTACAATCATCAAACTATTTGTTTGAAATTTGACGAGCAATACCAAGAGTACAAGAGTTTTTACTTAATTCTGCAATAAGGCGCGGACGCGGCATATCACACTTGGTGTTACGGTTATTTATTCCAAATACGTGTAATGATAATTTTAAAGTACCTACATACGATTATTTTATTACCCTACCTAAGTTTTATTCATTGGTTATGGAGTGGACTAATTAATTTAATATAATAAAATAAATAAAACAAGTGTTTTTATAAGTTTGTCGTTTTATTTACTAGTACTTAAGAGATCTACTTAATTATGCGATGTGACAACACGGAGAGTACATATTTCACTTCGCTTGCGAGAATATTATACAAATACTTAATTAAAGTCATGTTACCATATTTATACTTATGTGCTGGTCGACCTCGGCTCGGGTAGCGGACTAGCGGTGCAGGAGCGCCGCCGGGACGGATTTTATGCTCTGCTAGAGCATAAAAAGAGACTATGTTGCCTATGTACAACAACTTTTAGAGCATGAGAAGTGTTATTTTGTACTTTCATATAGTGTAGATACAGTGGCAGAAAAAAGATCTTCTACCGACATGAGCCTTAAAAAGATCTGATCGGTCTACCATAGTAAAACCGCCCCTGGCTGAAACTATATCTTACGTGCGTGTGAGTTTATTTGGCTCATTATAAGATAGGTATCGTTTGAACGAATTATAATCCTAAAAACGTCTTGGTTTAGAAAAAAGTTTTTTTAACCAAACGTGTTCGATTTATTTGTGGATATTTTAACATGTTATTAGGTAGGTAAAAAATAGTAATTAATATTGAAAAAAACATTGTGATGATAGTGGAGTTCATGTTCCCAAAGGTCCAAAAATATCTGACCAACCATATGCTCCTGACAACATGTTTTTTATCACTTTGTCCGTGCTATGTATTCGTGTATTTCTAACAGGACTGTACAGTAAGCCATTTTTTCAATACTTTGCTGCTCTAGAGCACGTTCAGCACGCTACAGGTAAGTAAATTACTTTCGAGACGTTTTTGCATTTGTAGTAGTATCTGTATATTTACAGGGACACACGTACTCGTTGACGTGCACAGACACACGTATATGTGTGTGTGAGGCTGGCTACAGAGGAACACCTACGTCTCGAAAGTAATTTACCTGTACTTAGACGAACAATAACCACACTTTCAGAGTATATGGATGAAATATATTTTTAGTATTTAAATTTAAGAAGGCTACTTAAGAGGCTTACTGGAATTGACATCGTCTTGACGAAAGCATAAATCGGCGAAATTAAGCGTGAGCTGTCGAATTCGAGACATAAGATTCAAAGTTTTTGAGGATGAAACGAACTATGCTTAACGAATCCGCAGAATAATTAACAGTAGGTACTCGGAGTACATATGTAGCCAATAATGCTTTCCGTGAGCGTCAGGATGACAGGACCATGATAGATTTTTATGTCGAGAGTAATTCCAAGTTTTAGTACCTTTTTTGTACTATTTGGTACCAGACATCATAAAATTTGTACATCGCTAAAAATTCAGAAATATTGAAAATAAAGTGGTCAGCCATTCTGACGTCAGGTTGACAGGACCAAGTCTAGTTCTCGTAGTTGCAGGCGTTATACCGAATCCATCTTTTCGTAATTATTTAGTACCTAATTTGTACCTTAATGCATGATATTCAGTATTTTATAAAGACTTACAAAATAAAAGTTACACCAAGAATAAGGTTTGACGGACTGCAGCGCTATGCCCATAAGCGCTGCAGTCCGTCGATTTGAAGCGGACCTTAAATTTAATTGAAACGTTATGATTTATTGCTATTAAAGTATTATATGCATAATAAGGGTTCTTAAAAGCCGAGTCGCCGGAACAAAACGAGCATAGCGAGTTCCGTTATTAAAGACTCGAGAATTTTAAGAACGAATTAAGTAACGTTGCATATAATATTTTTTCTACGACAAATAAGAAATATCATTTTTCTATTCGAGCATTATAACCTGTCAATTTGAGGACGGACAGCAGTATTAAAACAATAATCTGCTTATACAAATGCAAGTCTATACCATACACAAAATAGACAAGTCATTATATAAATAGTGGGAGAATCAAAATGGATTTCCATACATTATTATACAATTGTAGTTTTTTTTATTTAATTTTTAAAAGAGGCACACGTTAATGGCCGCATTCTACCACCATATCGGTTTTAATTTAAATCATATTATTTTGCTGTTGTACAAAAGAATTTTTTTAGATTTATATTTAGATATTTATTCATAAAATTTGGTATTTTACATGTCAATTCTCGAGTCTTTAGTAACAAAACTCGGCTTTTGGGAACCCTTATTATGCATAAAATACTTTAATATAACGTTTCAACTAATTTTAAGGTCCGGTTCAAATCGACGGACTGCAGCGCTATGCCCATACAAACCTTATTCTTGGTGTAACTTTTATTTTGTAAGTCTTTATAAAATACTGAATATCATGCATTAAGGTACAAATTAGGTACTAAATAATTACGAAACGATGGATTCGGTATAACGCCTGCAACTACGAGAACTAGACTTGGTCCTGTCAACCTGACGTCAGAATGGCTGACCACTTTATTTTCAATATTTCTGAATTTTTAGCGAGGTACAAATTTTATGATGTCTGGTACCAAATAGTACAAAAAAGGTACTAAAACTTGGAATTACTCTCGACATAAAAATCTATCATGGTCCTGTCATCCTGACGCTCACATGCTTTCCCATCGGCCGAACTCTGAATACGACTGGACCCGAAGAAGTGTCAATCAATTACCGTATTATTTAATATCTGTTATGTCAACTGGCAAGATACTACCAGTTTTCATTCTGACATTGGACATTGACTAATAAAGTTTCACATTAACGGATATGAACTTGTCAATCATTTAATACCATAATTGATAGGCACTTCGGGTCTTGTCGTATTCGGACTATTTGCCATCATTATTCACTAATTCTGTAGTTTGCCACGATTGCTGCTTTTTACTGTGAGTTTAAAACTACAAATCCAGGAAAATGAGTAATGCAATCACTTCAAATAAATGTATTTATTACGTTCAAACTGTATATACCCGATTCGTCGGCACTGGTTGCCGCGTCGTTCTAACACTATAACCACTAAAATAACAGACCTTAAAGATATTTTTCTATTACACTAAACTACGTACATACATATACGTGTATTTGTATATTTTGAGATACCTAGATATTTTTTTGGATAAATGCAGTATACGTATCATTTTACGGAAGTAGGGTCAATAGGCCGGTTACTCGACCATTAGATATTAACAGTCTTACAGATCTCAAAGAAACATTGTGTCGTGTACATTTTTAGTAGTTATTAAATGAGAATCCATTAAAAAACGAGAATATACCATTTTAGTTCATCAACTCATGGTGCTGGTTGCAGTTCGCCACACTTAATTGGCTGGTCGTTAACCGACCTCAGAGATTGCACACACAATAGTCTCGTTCAAATATGTTTAACCCTTTGAACGCCAAGAACCTATAAAGCGGTCGTGTGTCGTCGTGCCCACCACGCTAAAAACCACTAAAAAGGTCGGACTGAAGGTGTACTTTGATCATGAAAAAAATCTTTTATGAATTGTTTTTATTGGTTTAAACGTTACATCAATTTGTAATACCTTGGCGTCCGAGTGATCACTTCATTTAAAGAAAGCGTTCAAAGGGTTAATACATTATTCGACTATTAAAAACGATAATATTAATAAATTACCATTACATTGGACCTAAAATCAGTATACATAATGGTATTTTATCTACATTCATATCATAATTTCCCTACAATATGGTATAGGCCATTAAGAAACCAGTATCCGTGATTGCATCTTAATGTTTACGTTTTCTATGCACGTATTCAAGTACAATATAAATACTTGAATAGGTACATCTATTCAATATATCAGCGACTAGTACCATTAATTCAAGCTTTATTGAGCTTCGGGTGGTATTCCACTCATCCAATATCTTTGTCCAATATACATTTGATCAACTTGGAAGGGACCCTGACATTTGATTAAAGATTCTAATGACATTTAAATCAATAAGGCTACGCTTGAAAAAAAAAACTTGGACAAAGTTATTGGATTAGTGGAATGGGCCTCCCTCCGTCAAAGAAATTTGATCAAAGATTGGACAAAGATATTGGATGAGTGGTATACCAACCTTACTATGCGGCTAGTTCGATTAGATTATTATTATTAAATCGATTTACATTCGTCGCTCCTCAAATCTTAGGCCACAAATGTAAATCGCTTGTGGGTCTACTCCTCCGAAACAGCTTAACCGCTGCTTCAAAATTGGCAAAATGACAAAGTGGATAGCCTAGAGTGCATAACTATGAAATCATAAAAATCGGATGGACCACGGAGGAATAATCAACGAAAACTAAATATTATTCTCCCGTTTCCGAGTTTTACTCACATGATGTCCACAAGGCATACCTAAAACCACGCTTCGCTCAACATTTGCAACCAGCAGAATGTATTGCATACCTAGTTTAATTATTTATCATCAACCTTTTAACATCTACATAAAAAAAAAACATATATAGAGCGTTTCCCGGTTGTATTTTAAAGGAGTCTGGGGTCCGCTTTGGCACCTAATTCCAAAAAATCAGCGTAGGAACTTTTCAACCCAGAGGGTAAACTAAATAGTACCATTAAACTTGAAAAATGCAGGCCATATTTGTGCATATTGTAGAAAACTTATTATGCATGTGGATAAAGTTATGTATGCGACTGTACCTAAGTGGGCATTAATGTCTTTAATTGTGTAACGGTCATAAACTACTATTATAATTATACAATCGTTACATAATGAAGTCGTGTACAGTGATAATTCACAATTATTAAGCGACTCTGTGAACCGCCAAGAAGAAAAATCTGAGCTAGGTTCTAATGAAAAACAAAAGCCATGTTCCGCTGCATCGATTGTAAAGAACTTTTAGATACCAGCAATTACATCACACACACACACAATGTCACACATAGAATAGGTGCGTAAGAACTTTCGTGCGTTTGTTTTGACATTGTAAATGTTTTGTCATTACCAGATGCTAAGATTTGTCCACACTAATCTAACTCGTTTTTTCCTCCATCGTAGGCTTCATACATATGTATATCAACATTGTGAGTTACTTTGTATATAAACTTGGTGATAAAAACATAATTTATCTAACATACAGAGCTGTAATGTTTCGCATAGTCGATACAATATTAAATTCGATCTATATGCTTAAGAACCAATACGGGAAAAAGGCCCAATAATACGCAATACACAATGACGGATCATCTTATTGTATTGTAACAGTAGTGAAAACCCTGCAACAGATGATCAATGTGGTAAATAAGAGGGGATTGGGATGGTTTATGCGTCCGTCATTCACCATAACAACATTCCAACAATTCCGTATTCGTAATAGCAACCATGCTTCTATCATTTGTTAGTAATAGCACCAACATTAGCTTTTCTAAGGCGACTCTCTCACTGTTATAGTTTACATTCCAATTCATACACAAGGTTTGTTTACCTCTGAGATCAAAATTTTCCCAAAATAGCATGTTATTGTTTTAAAAATAACTGTTTTGGATAGAATTTCACGCCTCAATGTTAACATCATTTAAACTTTAAACTACGTTTGACGGACGTTCATTTATGAATAGGGCCATAATCACCAGCGGATTTAATGAGGCTCAAGTCACACCCCTCCAAAAGAATCTGAGTCTTACATAAAAACTCCTCAGAGTTCAGCAAAGCCGAGCGTCAACTAAACTCCCAAATCAAAATCCTGGTTCCGTCACTGGTCACACTCGTAATTATGTCCATATCCGTGATAGGAATAAAATGCGCGACAGAGGGCCTACTCCGAAGTCAAACTTCGTGTCGTGCCGTCCCTTTTACTCTCGTGTTATACACTATATGACGGAAAGGGACGGCACGATACGAAGTTCGATTTTTGAAGTTCGGAATAGGCCCTCAGGCATGCTTGCATTCCTCTACTACTTTGAAGAGCTGCCTAGCATGCCTCACAAGTTCGATCGTAAAAATTTGATAATCTAAAAACTTCTATAATAATTTGTGACAATTTACAGATCTATTTAAAAAGAGCCACTATATGGGCCTAGCTTGGTCATTTGTGATGAAATATTAACGTTAATATATGTCTTGTATACATATCACTTGTGATTCATAATAATAGCCGTCATATCCTTTTACCATGCGTATACATTTCGGTACGAACATTTGTAATTTATATATCTAATTAAATTATATCTAGGATATTATGCGATTTCTTTTGGTACCAATCATTTCATCAATATTTAGTCCTGGTTTGAACTCTTTACATACAACTAAACTACTACTGTGGCTCTAGTGAAAAGGGGTACAAGTCCTATGCAATTGTACGGCACTTATACCCTTTTTCACTAGGGTCAATATCCTAAATATATTATTTTCTTACATTGTATAAATTGATTACATAAAAGCGTCAAAAAACAATAAATATAAATCTAATCTACATATATATCGCTTTATATACAATAATTTCGGTAAAAATAATAAAAATATCAGACTATTGACATTGTAACGAATATGCGTTACATGTATTAATATTATGCTCATTTATCAATCAGTAAATGCTTCGTATAATTAGTAAGTAATAATTTAACGCACCGAGCATACAAATATGTCGCGCATATTTGAACTCGTGATTCATGAAGCTGTGTTTTAAATCCGCTCAAAGTGACGGTGAAAGGTAAAAAATTGAATATGTTTAAATTTTGGTCACTCCATAGACATTATTTACGAAAGAGACAAGCATTCAGTTTCCTCAAGTGAAATTAGTAAGTTCTATGAAGAGACTGTGTGATAAAGCATCTACTGCGTTAGCCCTAGTGTGCGCGAAGGGACCCACGACGCGCAAAAGAGAGAAAATACAATTCGGGTTAGTTACCTTGCAATCATTGGATTTGTTAGACAGTGATGCTACAGTCGTAAGAGTTGACTATGGGAACCAGGTTGAAGTGTTGTGGGCGATTGGCTAGCAAGCTGTAACTGCAATATCACAACAACAGCCAAAAGTGGCACTGAAATTAGGTTTCGTATGTTCTGCCTACCCCTTTTGGGGATATGGGCGTCAGTTTATGTATGTATGACGCTACATACTTCTATCTAGATGCTACTAAAATGTGCTTCAGTAGTGACTGGTATTTTTGTCCATCTGCCTCAAATAATGGATGATTTGTCAACATCGGTGGACGTACATTTTTTAGCATTTTCGGTGCAGCATAGTGGTGTTTACGGAGTTGGTATGGACAAATACAATTTAAACGGTTAATTAAGGTTAATATTAACGTTATTAACGCTAATGAAGCATAATAATTTATCCCAATTCCGTTACTACGTACCTACGCTGCACCGAAAATGCTACAAAAGTTCCGATCACTGGTCAACATACATTATATTAATAAAATCAGTCTATTACATACATTGTGTGCGTTTTTTAAATATACCGGGCGAGATATCGCAACATACACAATAATCAGAAGGGATAGCACGACAAATATTATCCATCTCTTTATATTATATAAATGGAAAAAAAGAGATTGGCGAAAGAGGTCGCGGTTGTCGTGCGAGGGCTTCTAATCACCTCTGAGCCATTTCATATTTAGGGCCGGGTCGCACCAAGTGACGATTACGGCCCGATAAACGTTAAATATCGCGGCGGTAGCTGTCATCCCAGAAGCTGGTCAAACTTTCCTTACAATCAGATTCTAACAGATTGTACAGATGGTTTGATACAACCACCCTAAGATTCATTTGAATAAGATCCAACAGGTTCTGTATCCCAGAGACTTAATTCATACTAGGTCATTTTATACATTTCTAAAATATTTATATTTGTAGAAGCGTTTATGCGTATGTGTACATGGCAATTGTCATTAGACAAATACTGTACAAATCAATCAATAATACGTATATTTCTGGGATAATTATGCATTTCCGGTATACACATATAATTCGTGCCTTACTAGCTAGGATGTAAGTGTGAGAATGCTTCATGTTATGTCCCGCATAGTTAAAAGCGATCATGCTAAGGCAGACTGTTGTCATCTCAGTCTCTGGGAATATAAAATAAACTGTAAATTAACTACCCATATGTGGTACATTTCACTATACTTATTATATATATTTATTTGTGGTTGCAACACTTCCTGTCACGCTCAAGTGTTGAATGCAAATATAATTTAAATTTACATAAATATGGTTTCTGTTTTTTGCCGCGTGTCACAACGGAACTATTACGTCAATTATGGCTTGCAATATTTAAGATGGCTCGTGGGGTGGGTTAGTCGGCGATATAAATAAAATAAAAAAATAAACAACAGTGATACAACTCCGTCATGACTCGACACGATGTGACTACAACGCCAAATGATCCAAAATAAATGGTGCGTGTCATATGTCTAGATGTATGATCAACCAATTTGATTTCTGGGCCACTACGTGCCGTGTCACAGTGAAAATCAATATGAAAGCTGCTAGATATCTCTTATCGTTGTCACTGTGACAAGGCACGAAATGGTACAGACATCAAAATGGTTCTTTCAGTTTATAAGATACACAGTGTGAATAAAATACTCAGCAATGAACAACTGGAAAGTCGACCGATATCGACAGGGGATGTGACGTGGAAAATAAATTATCTAAGAGCACTTTAAGACATAACTGAATGCTTATTTTTTCATACCACGATAGTGGCTATTAAGCAATTTAAGAATACGGCTTTACTGATAGCAAGCAGAAACCGTAGCCTATTGGGGTTGACGACCCCAGTCACAAACGCATTGCCTAATTCATTTAAAGATTCGTTGTGTACGCAGCTCGAGGCAAATGCAGGCCCCTCTCTCTCAACTCAACCCACCGCATTACCGGGCGCTCTGGCGACCTGACTCACCACTAGGATCACAACCACATACTTAAGGAGCAATACTACACTTTCAGTTGTGACACGCGAACATAAATTTTATTCGAAACCACACTTACTCGTCGATATTTCTATATTAGTCTAAACATCCATTTAACTTTATCGAAACATTCAATAACACGGATTTGACACTAAAGGGTTACATTAGATAGCTCACAGCATAATAATAATATTGACCTACGTCTTCGGGCTTTTGAGCCTCTTACGTACACCTTCACCTCATAGTAATTAATGGGATTCCACATATTGACGGATTAACCGTGTTCACTATACATCATTGAAAATTGAGTACGGTAATATAAGAAAAGTGTAAAATAATAAGATATAAATATCTTATCAGAAGAAATAGATCGGCTGGCGACGCTCTTGATTAGAATCACGTCAAATCCCGACGTTGACCGTCGTATTGTATTTTCGGTAAGCCGTCCGTAGATACAGGGCTATACATAAGGCCCAGATGTTTCAATTAACGTGAGAATTAGGTACGTTAAAATGTACTTGTATGGAGAATTCCAAGTTTTTAGGCTGTTTGTGTGACAACCGCGTTATATTCCGTCAATATGGAGAGCACCAGTTAAACGCCCATCAAATAATTCTAAACATTATTATTTTTACTCAATGGTAACGGACAAAAAATGTTATCTAACTCCGTAACTGTGCATGCGCCTAATACTGTTCTTTATTTTCTTAAACAATTAAACGTACGAATGTATCTCATTCTTAAGATACGAAGTACGTTCAAAAGAGTTTTAATACTTTATGTATTGACCGGTACTGTATGTAAATTGATATGTTCTTTCATATGCTACACATGTGTTTTTCGTCTGACATTACCATTGTGTTACCATGCATCAGCGGCCCTGAACTAGCTTCACGTGGACTAGGAGCGAGGACAGCTCCAGTTCTTCGGAGTAGGCGTTCGTCAGCACCACGCTCCGGTAGCCGGTCCGCAGTCCCTTTAAAATATATACAACATATCACTTCTCACGGTGGTCAGCTTTGTATTAAGAAACATAGTAGACCTGTAATTAAATTTGTATATAGTAAAACTCTAACAGAGATTCAGCCGTGTCCCGTTTATAATCGTACTTAGACACACGAAAGAAAGAATTCCTAATGGAATCAACGAAACGAATCGCCCTGTCATGTGTGGTTATAACCATTTTCATCATGATATGTGTGTCGTTACAAGGAAAATGATCACTTTTTCACTTTTTTATATTATCATATCAGACATCAGCGATTACGACACGCACATTGGGATACGAATACGTTATGTTAATCGTTCAATCACTAAGCGCCATCTTTAGTGAATTGACCTAAACTGTAGAAACATGTGTGGGAATAAGTTGGGGACCCCGAACATTTTATCATTTTCATATCAGCAAATCGACAAAGAATAAAAAGAAAGGTGTTAGTTATATCATCACAATCAGATGATTTTATTGAAATCACTAGTCTTCATAAACGAATTTAACCGATGTCAACCGATGCTAAGGGAGGTATTCCACTCATCCAATATCTTTGTTCAATATACATTTGATCAAAGAAATTGGATGATTTCATCAAACTTGGATGGGACTCCGACATTTGATCAAAGATTCCGATGACAGTTAAATCAATATGGCTACGCATGAAAAAAAAACTTGGACAAAGATATTGGATGAGTGGAATGGGCATCTGTTAAAGGAATTTCATCAAAGATTGGACAAAGATATTGGACGAGTGGAATACCACCCTTAAATCAATATGGCTACGCATGACCAAAAAATAAAACTTGGACAAAGATATTGGATGAGTGGAATGGGCCTCCGTCAAAAAACTTTGATCAAAGATTTGACAAAGATATTGGATGAGTAGAATACCACCCCGTATTAAACTCATCCAATATCTTTGTCCAATATCTTTGATCAAAGAAATTCGATGATATCATCAAACTTGGATGGGACCCCGACTTTTGATCAAAGATTCCGATGACAGTTAAATCAATATGGCTACGCATGAAAAAAAAAAACTTGGACAAAGATATTGGATGAGTGGAATGGGCCTCTTCAAAGAAATTTGATCAAAGATTGGACAAAGATATTGGACGAGTGGAATACCACCCTAACCGGCAATGTATACATATTTTAGTTACAATATTTCACACGGGGTGTGAAACTTGTGACGCGTGTTAGAGTTCATTTTAAGAGAACTGCGCTACCATAGTCAATTAGTCAGTCATTAATGAAATCTCTTTAAGTACTAATTATTAACCGACTTCAATAGAAGGAAGGAGGTTCTCAGTTCGTCAGCATGTTTGTTTTTCTTTTTTTTTATGTATGTATGTTCCCCGATAACTCTTGACCACGTTGTCCGATATTAATAATATTTTTTTTATTTCAAAGCAGGGAATCGAGGAATCTCCTCAAATTTGATAGGCATGCATATGGCGATTTCGGTTTTTTCTGTATTTAATTAGAGTCGGTTTTATTTGGGTATTAATTATTTTAGCTTTTATTTCACGAGGCATTGTATTTTTTTAAATGATGTTTCTGACTCACCTTGAGGGGATAAGTGGCCTGCCCGATGAAATTGGGGTCCCCGAACATATCCTCATCCTGCACCAGGAACCGGATGAGCGCCAGCTCCGGGTTAGCCACCTCGAACTCGCATATGTCGTTCCATATCGGGTTTATACCGTTGTCGGCTGAAAATAACACAAATAAATAAATCAACACAAAAAATACATCAATATCGATCCAGCGGTTTAGGAGTTCAGTCACTTATATACGCACGGAAGAATTATAAAGATTAATATTATGTCCATCTTAAAGCAGACTGCGGTAATGGATCATAATTTTATTTAATTAAAGCAGCCCCAACACCATCTTACACATGATAGCGGACAGGCTAGACTGCATCTAAGGCTATGTTCCGAATCACGCTCACAGCGCTCACAACGCTTACAGTGCTGGCGGCCGGTCCGAATCAGTTAGCGCGCTCAAGGCCGCGTGAGCGGTGTTTTGTTTCGGACCGGTCATGAGCGTGTTTACTGTCAACGTCAACTGAATTTGAATTTTGAGTTCGTCAATTAATCGTAGTATGAAATTCTGGGCTGGGTTTTTAATCTGTAAAATTTTTAAATTAATCGCAATCTGCAACTAACTAATATAAAACTGACGACATGTTCCAGGACCAAATTGTAGAGCATAGGGAATAGTTCATCTTCACACCTTAGAACCTGAATGGTTGCGTACGGTACGGTTTCAGAGGAATTTTCTCCATTGGACGCTCTGACTGTGGAATGAACTCCCTGCCGAGGTTTTCCCGAAGGACTACAGTATCGGGTTCTTCAAGAAAGGAGTATATAAAAATTTAAAGAGTTGGTTATGCGCATGTGACACCCCTGGAGTTGCAGGCGTCCATAGGCTGCGATGACCACTTACCATCAGGCGGGCCGTACGCTTGTTTGCTACCGACAAAGTACAAAAAAACTAATAAATAAACTAATATAACTGTAAAGTTTATTTTTCGCGCCTAAAATGAAATGTCAAACGTCAACTTGACGTTTGCGCTCACGGTGCTTACGGCTGGGAGTGTGAGCACCGTGAGCGCCGTCCATGACGTCATCAATGACGTCACGACATCTCGTGTAAACGCTGTGAGCGTGAATCGGTCCGACCGTGAGCGCGCTCACAGCGCTGTGAGCGTGATTCGGAACACAGCCTAAGTGTCACACTGTGGAAGACTGCATTCCCCTACTAGTGTGATACTATGGTAGTGCGTCAATGAATAATAATTGTCTATTCCATAGCATTAACCTTTTAATAATTCTAATTATAAGCATCAACTCATACTAACAAAATATGTGTCCATAGTTACACGAAATATAGTGTTACATAGGTACAGTGAGCAACAAAAGTAAATACGCGCTATACACAGACTTTAATGTTAAGAGAATAAGGCTCTGTGTAGATCAGTGTGAACGTGTTATAGTCCTTAGCTACTTCTGCTTCTGACTGTAGAACGGCCGAATTCAGGAAAGATTTTAATTTACACTGTCTAAAGCGGCTCCAATCTGAGCGTAACTACCCCAATGTTGTAAAACAGCAATTCTTTTATGGTAACAGACGCTCAGTATCGAAAGTGGATGAGTAGATAAGATTATTATTAGCGGTTATTACAATGGAAGCGTAAAATCCATTTTCTTAATGAATGAATGAAATATTTAGAAATAAAAAGGTTTTGTAAATGAAAATTTAATTTCCTTAATATATCACGAAGTAACGACATTAAAAAGGTTAGGAACACATGATGTACTGTTATTTAGCACTTTTATACAGAAAGAATCGTGCTGTTTTTTCCTTAATCGCATACTGAATACGTCAACACCTCAACGACGTTAAAACAGCGTGTTATATGGAAACAAAAGTGAAAATAGTGCACTTACAAACAGTCTTTGTGACGAGCTTGGTCCCCGTGTCATAATCGGCTCCTATGATCTCCACCTCCACGAAGGGACTCGCCGTGCCGCGGCCCGACTTGCATAAATGCCTCGCTCCTATAACTCTGAGCATCACCGTTAAAGGGCTCACTTTCTTTTCTATACTCCTCTTGTCGTACGGGTTGTAGCCATCAGTTAACATGAACTGAGGCTTCAGGACGTACCCGCATCCACCGTTCTCCTTAAACTTCCCCGTGTTCATCTGCATAGCTTTATCCGGTGTCTGATAGTTCAGTGCTACCATTTGGGAGCCGCAGTTCCAGAACTGACTGGGGTTGTAGTTAGAGGAGTCGATGCGTTGGCCTTTCGGGTAGATCCTGCTGAGTTGTATGTTGTGGTATCTGAGGAAGAAGTTGTTCTCGGGCTGGCACATGAGTCGCTCCGCTTTGGTCTCGGGGAAGGAGGACATCTCGTTGTGTATGAAGCCCTTGTTCCTGAGCCGTTCCTGGCTGAAGGCTACGGAGCGACAGTAGACTATGAGATCGGACATTTCGCGGGCTATGCGCCAGGTGCGTTCCATTTTGCGGTGCTGGAGCGATCTTGCGCTGGCGCTGAGTGAGAAAGATTCGATTAGTTTACAATATGTGTCAACTTATTCACAAACATAAAGTATGTTTTTACGATAACTGCGGTGATGGATGAGTGTGGTTTCGTCACGTTAGAGCTCAATCTAGCCGCAGCCTTGCCGCAGCCAATCACACACACACACACACACACATATCACATAACAGTGTGCAGTTATCACAGAAACCAACTCAGTTAAACGAGGATCGAATAGCAAAGAACTGTAAGGACCATGGGGAACTTTGTATAGAGCATGGTCCTAAAACTAACAAAGCTGAGAGTAAGGTCATTACGAGTAGATTAGTATTTTATGTAACAGTTACATAATAAGGGGCTCGCTACGCTCCTTTTGTTACACCGACTCTCGAATTTTAAGACCTAATTATGTAACGTTGCATACATTTTTTCTACGCCAGAAAAATAATATGATTAAAAAAAAAACTTTATAGTGGCAGATTAAGGGCATTGAAAAGTGCCTCTAAAAAAATAACAGTTGTATAATAATTATCAGAGGCCGAAATTCTCGTAGCACTTTTGAGCTGTCATAGGGACTTCTCATTTATCGACTTCCGATATACAAATGTATATCGATAAATACAGAATATAATATATAAAATATTATTAAGAGTATAAAGTAAACAACAGACAGTCTTATCATGATTGAGCGATCTCTTCGAGATAACCTTCGGATAGGTACTACTTTTTGGATATTTTAAATAGGAATTATTATAATAATATTAGTTATAAATGTATGGAAATCCATTTTTATCCTCCCGCCAGTCATATGACTTGTCTATGGTATAGACTTGCATTTGTATAATAAGTTTGTTGTTTTAATAATTTATTTGACAGATTACAATGCTGGAGTACAAAATGGTCTTTAAATCTACTTAATTTCATTCTATGGGCACATGTGTAGTCTACTTAATTGCATTCTATGGCAGTACTGATACAGTACCGGCCAATAATACATCACCTTTAGGTATTTAGGGCGAATTTTTATTTTATATATTCCTAAATGTTTTTACATTACCTCATCATGCAATAGGTAGTATTTAGACTCTTTGGACGAGCGATAAGAAAATAGCCACATATAAAGGTTTTTATTTAGTTTTTTGTTTTTTTCCGCAAAAAACACTACAGGACAGTTTTCCTACAGTTGTATGTAAATGTGAAATTATTACCTAAAATTGCTTAAAAACGATAGGTGGTTAACGAGGCGAAGATGACGAAGACTCGTGGGGCGAAAAATTTGAATCCCTGCAACAACAAGCTATCTTTGCCGGCTACAAGCAAGGGCGTGCCCACAAACAGCTTTCGCAGCAGTTTAGTGTGTCAAGAACCACGATTACTAAGTTGCTGGATAGATTAAAGTCACCAAGAAGTTCCATTGGCAATAAAACACGTGGCAGACCACGTTGTACTACACATGTGAACGACCGTAACATTTTGCGAGTCTCACGTGAGAATCCTCGGTTAACGGCGACGGATATAGTCAAAGAAATATCAACCCCAGGACAGCGTACTCCATCTTTACGGACTGTCCGACGTCGTTTGCAGAACGCCGGATTAAACGGAAGACGCCCTGTAAAGAAACCGCTTATATCTGAGAAGAACCGAAAGATAAGAGTAGGTTTGTGTAAAGCACGCGAACACTGGTCACCGCGACAATGGTCTGATATACTCTGGAGCGATGAGAGCAAGTTTCTTTTATTTGGAAGCGATGGTATAAAGTGGGTACGTGGCCCTACTGGTACCCGATATAAGCCCGAGTACCAACTTCCCACGGTAAAACACGGAGGAGGCTCTGTAATGGTGTGGGGTGCCTTTTCCGCTTAAGGCATGGGCCCCCTTCATAAAACTGAAGGCATTATGGACCAGAATGTGCACTTACTAGATATTCTGGACAATGTGATGTTATCATATGCACGACGATTTATGGGCCGCGGGTTTGTGTTTTAGCAGGACAACGATCCAAAGCATCGTGCAAAACGTGTCACAGAATGGTTCGCGGCGACGCGTTACTCTAATGGACTGGCCAAGTCAATCCCCTGACTTACATATGATAGACCCGCTATGGGATGAACTAGAAAGACGTTAGAAAGGTAAAAGAGCCACTAATGCGAGCCAAAAGTTCTCTCAGCTACAGGAGGAATGGCATAAAATCCCTCAATCAACTATTGACGCTCTTGTGGACTCTATGCCTAGACGCTGTAAAGCAGTTATTGAATCAAAAGGCTTTGCTACAAAGTATTAATGTTGTTATACTTTAATAAATATATATAATGTTAATTTATCACTTCTTTTGATTTATAGTAGGTTCATAAAGACCGACTGCACTTTGTTATGTTGTGCAGGTTTTAAGTATATAATGAGTATAAATGTGCTTTCACATTATTTTATTGAAATATACATTCTATTTTTTGGTAAAGCTCTGGGTAATATTTACACTTTATAATCTTAACAATATATATTACTATATACATATTTACTTAAAAAAAACACAAAGGTGATATATTATTGGCCGGTACTGTACATTCATACTTTAGTCGAGAGTGAATACTATAGGTAGGTAACAATTCGTTTAAAGACCTAACACTCAGCTTTGTCGATTTTAGGACCATATTGACGCCATTCATATTTTCAGTCAGAGTGAATAAATGAAATCGAATAGTAATTACGAATGGACAAAGACCCATTCGGACGGCACTGCGCGATTTAAGAAATCCTCTTTAAGTCACACCACCTCAATCCCTGCGTCTATATTTCCGGAAACATACAAAATCGATATCTTGGATCTTATCTTAACTTCTCTTCAGGTTAACTTTAAACCTTATTTCTTCTTTCGTTTTGGACTTTGTCACACAAAGCTAAAGTTCAAAATCATGTGGTATTTGTACATTACCTGGTTAAGGGTTAAACCAGGGCCAAACGCAATCCTATTTTCATTTAAATAAAAGTCGTGTCTTACCATTGAGGTCCTTGTTAGAAACCATTGAAAACAGAACAGGATGCTTGGACACCTTTTACGACATAATGAATCTATCAAAATTATCGTGGAAGGGAAAGTAGAAGGAATGCGGATGAGAGGGAGACCAAGAAGAATATATATTGCCCAAATTAAAGAAAAAGTGAAACTTGTGTCGTATCAGGCTGTTAAAAGAAAAGCAGAGGATATAAATACATGGAGACTGCTCCACCGACAAGAACTTAGAGTCTGAGCAGCGATATCTATTTTTAGTATGACATATTATGAATGGATATATAACTTCAGCTTCTTTTCAGTCTCATGATTCGCTGGTGAGACTCTAGCTCTTAAATATATGATGAAAAGTCGCGTGCAGAAGACCATTTTCAAGACATTCTTCGCATACCTGTGTGCAGCCTCCTTGATGGCGGAGAGCCACTCGAGCGCAATCTCATTGTTCGGAGCGCGCATCTCAAACGGCCCAACCATCGTGGGGCTCTGTATCCGCACCAGCCAACTAGGCGAGCCGTTCTCTTCGCCAACAAATAGCTCGACAACCGCGCCGTTCACATCGACGACGCCCTTCTGCCACGATCCGAGAGCGCTAGCGTCCGTTTCCAGACAGCTCTGTGGGAGAATCAGAATTCAAGGATCATTCAGAATAGTGATAAGCTGATGAAAGAATTGATCTGTAATAATAATAATATAACTGGCGTAGGGATGTGACGACCCCATCGCCCACTCAACAATCAGCTCAGTGCAATCAGTCAACGTAGGGCAGCTTGTGGCCAGCTGTTAGGGAGTACTCGTAGTGACCCTACGTACCTGAGTACTCCGGGAGGCATTCTGTGGGTTGGTTGTATGAACAGTCCCCCCGCCTCTGGGTTGTCTTAACCGGCTGTCCAGAGTGGAGTCACTGGTGCTGTTGATCGGGGGTAGACGTGGTCATTTAAGTGGTGAATTGGCTATATGTTTAAAGTCCAGTGCCATCTCTCTACCCCCAGCGCTCTGCACCGGTGTTGCCCTTAGGCCATTTTTTAATGTCGCTATTTATAGAGGCTCATCTAACAGGGGGCGAGCCACCGTCTGCCTGAGATAAAAATGAGAGACAATGTTATTAGGCAGGCGTCCGTTGTCTC
The DNA here is from genome assembly GCA_905163555.1 of Notocelia uddmanniana. Classification (NCBI taxonomy): domain Eukaryota; kingdom Metazoa; phylum Arthropoda; class Insecta; order Lepidoptera; family Tortricidae; genus Notocelia; species Notocelia uddmanniana. The sequence continues at coordinate 61,383,840 of LR991052.1, forward strand.
ACTCAATAGCTCAGCCATTAGTCCATCATATTCACCCAATAATCCGGTTCATTTAGATTCCATCAACCAGCAACAGTCCCTGTACACCCTGGCGGGTGCTGCCTCTGTGTGCATCCCAAGACACGAGCAGGGACAGCATCCGCTTGGTATACTCCTTGCATTTCAATAATTGTCAAAAGGGCCTCTACGTGTTGGCTATATCTAGTAAATATATCGTCGTCTAGTACATACCCATAACACAAGGCTTATTAAGGTTACTATGGGACTTGTTCGATTTGTGTAAAAAAATGTGCTCTAATTTATTTATTATGTATATAAGGAACCATTTACAGCAACGCGGGGAATGCTAGTCTCGATTTCCTGCACATAATCGCGCCTCCATAGACCCGCTTAGAGCTTATCCACATTAGTTATGAAAACGTTTGGCGAACGACCACTCAGCGTCATGAATGGCAAATCGATACCACTCACATCAGAAGACGCATATATACATTACCGCTCAAAATTATTTAGGCACCCATACCTTTTTCCATACATCTGTATACAAAAATGATTTTCAGGTATACACTGCGAAGTTGGAGTCCCTTGACAGTATTGCGTGCATTTTGCATTTTTTATTTAGCTGACTTATTGAGCCTTAAATCGGTGCCAGAGACCCCCCTTTTAAAATGGTAGTTTTCGTTTTGCAATGACTTAAATAACTACTAATTGCTGGTTCATAGAAGTGTAGTGTGTTTGTATGAGCCAGCAATTAGTAGTTATTTAAGTCAAAAGGTATGGGTGCCTAAATACTTATGAGCGGTAGTGTAGGTGTTAGTACAACTTACAGCAATGTCCGGCATTCTAGTCTCGATTTCCTGCACATAGTTAGCTGGGAACCACTGATGCCGCTTGCCGCCATAGTCACCGCGCCACCAGCCCGGATCGGGTTTGTCCACATTAGTTATGATTGCGTGTTTGGCGAACGACAACTCGTCCTCCTGCCGCGCGTGGTAGTCGTACAACGCCTTCACTGTCACCTAGTGATAGGAGATCATTTAATTTATTTATTATCAGTAGAACCAACAGCAGTAAAACTAAATAACAGCATGAATATTAACGAAAGAGCCAATTTCAGGATATCACAATCACATTCTAGATAGCTCTATAATATGAATAAAAACAATAACAGAAAAAGAATATTTTAAAAACAATTACAAGATAATAAAATACTACTGCTATAGTACATTACTATACAAGTGCAGAGAACAGGAAATTCGAAACGAGTGGTGATAAATTAAAACACGACCAAAGGGAGTGTTTTAAATCGACACGAGTTGCGAATTACCTATTCGCACGTGTATCGTACAACGTTTTACAGTACATATGGCTCTTTAAAGTTTTGACATATGCACGTAATCTGCTGATTACCGCACTCGTGCGGTAAAGTAGCACCATATGTACTGTAAATCACTTTAAATGGTGTGCCAATTGTACCGATGTAAATTAAATGATCTAAGTTAACTAACTATGTACGTACAAATTCATATAGGGTATACACACATATGTAATATACAAAGTAGTATGAATTGAGCACTCAGCGAAAATACCGCCACCGGAATGACTGAGCATTTATGTAGTTATGGGTGTGATATGAGTTTAGAATACGTTGTTAAACAGGGCCCAGATGTATTACATAACATTCGTCTCTAAAGGGCCTCTACGAGTCAAATGTCAAATGACCGGGCTTTAATGACCAGAGAGTTTAAAAATGGGGATACGTACAAATAATAATTGATTAGTAATAACATTTTAGTTTGGATTACGAACTAAAATACTGAGTTTTAAAGCTATACGAGTATTATATTAACACTGGAGCACAAGGTAGCGAAGCTAACTCTTATTTAAGCACGAGGTGGCTATAGCATTGTACGAGTACCTATATGTCACCGCCTCACGGACTACTTTAAGGGTTTCAAGAGGTAACGAAGAGTCGAAGACATTTGCAGTTCAGTTGGGCATCATAAACCACATAATTACACAAAACCTTAACCTGCAACGACCAGACATTGCGGAAACTAAAATAATGGTCTTTTTCTCAAACATGCAATGAAATATTGATGTTATGTTCCTTATAATAGGCTCCGAAGTATGAGGTTTCAGATGCGGTTAGGACAAGAGGTCGTTAATGGTATTACATTAATTTCATACAAAACTTGCAGGCCTAGGCCGGCAAAGTCCTCTTTTTTAATTTCCATTCCACATAAATTTGTGGCACAGGCATCATGACATTTTGCCACTATGCGTATTAAAAATAAAACTTTGATATTTTTTGTTGTTTATTTTGGTGTTTTAAGTAGGCCGATCATACTCAAAGTGGTATGTTAAATGCTACCGATAACGAAGGTACTTATAAGACCGTAACGTATAAGAAGAAGGGAAAGAAAAAGTACCGGTATAGGGGTGAATTTGGCGTGGCAAATCTGAGGGATGCAAAATTTAAAGCAGCTGATCGTAAGATTCCGCTGTTCATTACTAACGTCCATAATGACACGAAAGTGGAGGACATAAAAGAATACACCTGGGATAAAGTGCAAGAAAGTGTGATTTTACAAAAACTACATATAAGGGACACTGGTCACAAAGCGTACAATTTCTTTGTCTGTCCGAGTAAACTACCACTATTTTTAGATACACATTTATGGCCTAAGGATGTAATTTTCCGTAGGTTTGTACATTTCAAGTACAGACATCCGTTTGGAAATTCTGATAACGGCAGTAAAAACAAGAAGCCTCCTATTGCGTAGTATATACGAGGTAATGATGGCTAGTCTGAATATTTCATTATGACATATCCTATTTGTAGTTTTAATTGCAAAAGTATGAAGAGGTCTGTCGACTGTATTAGGGATTTATGCCGAAGATCGGACATCGTAGCTTTGCAGGAAACATGGGCGATGCCTGATGAGGTAAATTATTTGAATACAATCGATGGTGAATTTTGTTCGACGGGTACTTCGGCGGTTGACACGACGACTGGTATGCTGCGCGGGAGACCGTTCGGCGTAGCGATTGCAATCCGGATAATCCGAAGTCCGAAAATCCGGATTTCGGTGCCATTTTACGAGCGGATTCTAATCCGGATTTTATAAGTAAAAAATCCTGATATTCGGATTTATTTGTTATGAAATTAAAATCTAAATTACATGTTCTTGCAGCAATCCTGACTAATGCAAATAAGCTATTAAGTCATATTTACATAATACCCACCTTATTTAATCTAAACTAAAACCCTATTTTATCAGAGAAGACTGATATAATTCATTATAATAATAATAATGATTTATTGAAAAAATCCTTATAGCTATTGTTACATTGTGCTTGAACCTACTTACAAGTTACAAATGGTTACATGCGCCTAAACTAGGGTTATATCCCTGTATCTTAGGCAAAGACAAACCTAATCTAATAGTGAAACAAATCAAATTAAAATCATAAATAATTTACATAAATATTACATTATTCTGTGTCATCGAATAAGATGATGATTATAAGAAGAGGACATTATAATAATAATCTTAGATGACAATTTTATGGAAGCAATAAAGAGTTGAAATACTTCTATTGGATTTTTTGACACCTATTGTTTAGCATCGTAAGAGTGGTATGAGCCTTAAATGACCATTCAGGAGACGTGCCACTCTTCTATACTTAACTTACTCAAAAAAAAGCGATTTTATGGCGCTTTTACTGATTTTCAAGGTCATTTGTCAAAATCCGGATTTTATCCGAAATCCGGATTTTTTCTGAAAAATAATCCGAAAATCCGGATTTCTAAAAAGTTAACGGATTTGCAATCTCTAGCTTCGGCGGCATTGGTTTGTTATGGCGACGGTCAGCGTTTCAAAGTATAGTTGTAGTGCAGTTCGATAACCCGTGTTTGTGCGCGATTAAGATAACGACAAACAACAGTCGGCATTTAATTGTGGTGAATGTTTACATGCCTACGGACTGCACTGACAATTTAACAGAGTTCACAGATTGTTTGGCGGCGGTGAGTGCTTTGATTGACGAACATAACATTGAATCTATTTATTTAATGGGGGATTTCAATGCTCATCCAAATGAGCGTTTTTTCAACGAGCTGATTAGTTATTGTAACGAACAAAAGTGGTGTTGTGTAGATGTAGATAAGTTGCGGATTAGTTCAAATACCTATACTTTCTTTAGTGATGCGCATCACTGTACGCGCTGGCTAGATCACGCTATTGTTACGCAGTCTGCGGTAGATTCCGTGCGCAAGGTGTATGTTGACAATTGTGTAACGTGGTCAGACCATTTTCCCATATTTATTGAATGTGATCTGAATGTTATAGTTCCTAGAATAACTACTCAAATTCCGGAAAATAGATACAATAATGTAATTTGCGGAGAAAGGTCGCCAAGTTAAATTGAGTTATTCAATAAGCATTGTTATTTATTGTTAAAACCTATTGATTTTCCTGCTGAACTGAGGGCATGTGCCGATAAGTATTGTAAAGATCCTGAGCATAAGAAAATACTGGACCAGCTCTATAATGAAATAACTAGGGCTTCCATTCCGTAATTACGCAATTCCGTAATTACGGACATATTTTGTGCTTTTAATAATTACGTAATTCAAAGGCTTAACTCCGTAATTAAGGAATTTTTAATTTTACTATTATCTCCGTACTAATTCAGCCTAAAAATGAAAAAAGTTTCATGAAATTCTAAATTACGTAATGTATTCTTATAGTTATATAAACATGATGATGGGATACGTTGTTGAAGTTAGATGTACAACTTACAAGTGCTCGCTCCATCTCGACTACTCGGCTTCTCACTAGCGAGAGTAGACAGGATTTCGTGCGCGTTTTATCATCATCATCGTTTGTCAATCAATGGAGCATTATTTTACCTATCTTGTTCAATGTAGCGGCTAAAATAGCGCAACTGGTCCAAAACCTAGCTCATGAATCATGATGAATGTAGGTATATAGCTCAGATAAGTTGAAGCTCAGGGAATCACTCAATTTTGACATCGTGAGAGTCCTGAGAGATTAAAATCCGCTAAAGGATCGGAAAAGCAAAGAGCGACATGTCAGAGCCATTTAGAAATTAGGACTATTTAGACCGAGGAATTATGGAATGTACGGGAACTATCTCTACAAAAAGCAAGAGTAATTCGGTCGGGACTCTAGTTTATTCCTTATTTACACACAGTGCACACTGTAAAGAAAAAGGAAGACCGCAATTGCATTGGAATCTGGATGTAAATTCTTGGCAAACCTTGAAAGAGATATTGCACCAATTTGTCTATCCTAGATGAGCTCAATATTCGAACCAGACTGTCAACTTGCTACCTGACTGCTGCGTAGCATACCTGAATAACTTTTAACCACATTGTTAAGAACGTAGACAAATTGGTTGCCATTAATAAGCTTTAGACGAGGTTACCTCTAGAATGGAGAGAACAGGTCTCGCATTGAACTTGAAGTTCCACCGAAGTAAAATCAAGATGATGATTGTCGATCGAGCTCACAATAACTCGCCAGAAGTAACAGATATGGCGAACTGTAAGATCTCTGTCTTATCATACATCTATCTTTGAGCCTTTATCTTGAACGAAGAAGGGAGTATTGACTATTGATTTATTTAATCGTATGGCATTTATTTACGAACCTTGTTAACTGTTAATGAAACCAAGCGACGTATTTCAATAGCGATAGCTAGATCTTCGATGGACAATATGCAAAAGATTTGGAGAAACCGCAACATTACTAAAGCCAGAACGACTCGACTAGTCAGGATTCATCCAATATTTCTGTATGGCGCACGCGGATCTGCGTGAGCTCGGAGCCGGTACAAGCTGGCGAGAAATTGCTCAGGGCCGAGCAAAGTGGCGTACTCTTGTGTCGAAAGCCAAGACTCATTTTGGTTCGTCATGCCAGCCTTGTTTGGCTAGTTGAAGATAGATGCTGAAAATATTGTTGACCGAATTTCGGACTAACCAATCCATATTGGTGGAATTGAACATCAAGTAGCGTCTTTCCTCCACTCTGGCCAGACCCGCATTTTAACTTTCAACGGGCACATATGGCGGTGGGACGCTGACTATCGAGCGGATCGTGGTGCAGGGCAGGGTTGCGGGCACAAGAGCGCGCGGCAAATCGCCTATGAGATGTATTGATCAAACAAGGGCCACGGTAGGCGTACTCCTATATTTGAGCACCAGGAGCGACATTGAAAGACGAATGGTGGTGGTATGTCAAGCTTGCCACTAAACCGACATGGCGACCACCAGTGAAACTACCAAGCAAAAGAATGAATATTTGGCAGAAGCCCCTCAAATTGGACTTACCGAACACACTCAGCTCGAAGTTTTTGCATCTGAACATTCATCGGCAATGCTGTGATTTATTTATAAAATGATTTTAGGAATTATTTTCCTTTCATTATAATAAATACATGCAAATAGTAAGAAAATATTTTTTTTATTGTGATATACCGGGCCAGTTACGTAATTACGTAACTCAAACTTCTAGATTCGTAACTAATTACGGAATTGAAAAATCCGTAATTTTGGAAGCCCTAGAAATAACACATGCACTCAGGAAAGCAGCGATTTTCGGGAGGGGTGGTAAGAGAAATAGGTTGAAAAAAAGGTTGTAGGATGGAACAAGTTTGTCAGTGATGCTCACGGGGTCGCCAGACAAAGGTTTGTTGAATGGATTTCTGGTGGGAGACCAACAAACGGCGCTCTTTTTACAGAGATGCTTGAGAGTCGCAAGATCTTCAAATCACGTTTGGAATGGTGTCAAAATCATCAGAATCAAATCAAACTGAACCTTATCAGCTCTCAACACTTCAAAAAAGATTTCCGTGGTTTCTGAAAATTCACAAATAAAATGAAGCCTGTGGCTGGCCAGCCGGGAAGTGTCGGAGGTGTGGGCGACCACAAAGCTATTGCCAATATGTTTCTTCTTTATAAGATATCCCTTAGGTCCGTTGTTGGTGGGGAAGCGCGAGGCTGAGATCCGTGATGATGAACCTGGTCGTGAATTTACAGCCAAGGAGATTCATAAGATTATAAAATCTATGACCAGGGGTAAATCTCCGGGTCATGACGGGCTCAGCGTCGAGCACCTCCAGAATGCAGGACCTCATATAGCAAGATTGTTGGCGATGTTTTTCACGCTATGTGTAAGGCATTCATACTTGCCAGATGATATGATGCGTACAATCGTTGTGCCTGTAGTTAAAAATAAAACTGGTGATTTGTCAGATAAAAATAACTACAGGCCAATATCATTGGCAACCATTGTAGCTAAGTAAAATATTTGACAGTGTGCTTAATGCACAGTTAAGTAAACATGTGAAATTGTATGATAGGCCCGTTGCGAATACTGCTACGATAAGGACCCTCCGTGTTCAATATGATAACGCGTTCCGGGTGATAGTGGGACTGCCTCGTTTCTGTAGCGCATTAGGGATGTTTGCAGAGGCGCACGTTGCCTGTTTTTATGCGACCATGCGCGGACGCGCTGCATTCCTGGTGCGCCGGGTGCGGGACGGTCCTAATACCATTCTGAGAATGATAGCGGATAAGCCTGACTGTCCTTTCATGTTACACTGTGCGGGGGTGCATACTTCCACCAGTGTGATTAAATGGTAGGACTGTGTATGCACTGGTTGTTCAATTTTTTCAATTAATGTATTGTATGTGTCTCCGTTACACGAAATGAATGATTTTAATTTTAATATTTTAATTTCACTGCATGTTTGAGAAAAGCTCTATACATACCTCGGCGGGAAATATGGGGTTGCCCGCCTCAGACCTATACTCTCTCCCTTCTCTATATGTCTTCGGCCGGCAACCCCTTTCGTCCCGGCCCCTGTAGTAATGTACTATTAAAGGCAGAGTCAGGAAACATAGACATTGTAGTATCATTCGGGTGGGTGGCACCAAATAATCTGTTTGTAAGCGGTGTGCGTACGACAAGGCAAATGGTTGGTGCAACGCAAAAAGGAAGTTAACATACACGTTAGCGCCATATTGAACGTTAATCGGTCTGTAATCGTAGGTTGGAGCATCCGACCCTAAGACCTATAGTCAAGGGGCTTGCAATGGGCGGAGCACGTCGCGTTTTATACCCACCGCTTGCAAACCCCGGGGTGATCAGTCAGGCGAGGGCCGTCGCCGCGCAAGCACGTGTGTCGTGTCGCGATCTGCCTCCACCGCCGACTTGAATTACGACGAACCGCGCGTAAATAACTCCTATTCATAATGTGGATGTCTTTACAGAGAATCAAATACATATAAACAAGTCACTAAATGTATATACACTTTGTTATTGTAAAAGGCAAACATATTAATTTCCAATTCGTCTTTTTTATTATTTTTTTTAATATTTTTTTTTTACTCCTATTTATTCTGTGGTTTATAAACCTACGACTAATTTGTAGCCTCTCTTGTACCTTCTTATGTAAGTAAATGCAGGACATTACCAAATAATTTGTACCTTTCTAATATAAAAGAACGTATCCTCATAAGAAAACTACGGCACTTACGTCGTTTTGTGTAAGGAGGAGTCTTCCGGTGATAACTTAACCTTTTTGATAGTGTCCGACCGAAACATGATTTTTGGCCGAAAACGAAAGTTCGGTTTTCGCTTTAGTTTCGGCCGAAACCGAAACTTTTATAGATGTGTTAAAATCGTTGAATAAAAAGTCAGTAGGCCATTCTTTTTAGACATATGAATCATATGATCAATGAAACACCTATAATCCGTGTAGGTGGTATTAAATAAACAAGTTTTTTTTTAATACCACGTCGGTGGCAAACAAGCGTACGGCCCGCCTGATGGTCAACGGTTACCGCAGCCTATGGACGGCTGCAACTCTAGGGGTGACATATGCGCGTAGCCGACTCTTAAAAATTTTATACACTCCTTTCTTGAAGAACCCTATACTGTAGTCCCTCGGGAAAACCTCGGCAGGGAGCTCATTCCATAACCGGAGCGTCCGAGGGAGGAAATTCCTCTGAAATCGTACCATACGTGAGCATTTAGGTGCTAAGGTGCGAGGATGAATGCCCTGCGGACGGCGAGCTGTGCGATGGTAGAAAGGGGTCGTAGGCATCAATGAACAGTTATTAGGAGCACAACCCATTGAACAAGCCATAGGACACGCACAAGGAGGCAAAGTTTCTCCTTAAACTTAACGGTTCAATATCGCTCGTGAGTTTGGGATCGTCCACGATTCGCACGTCTCTGAAACAATTCAAAAGGCCCAAGCTGGTATCCAGGAGACGGACTTGTGACTTATATTATAGAAGTCTCTGTCCAGGGGTGATGTATCGCTTCGCTCTATTGAGAACAGCTTTTTGGATGCCAGCCTGGCTTTGTCTTCTAAGTGGCTCCGAAACTAGACGTCACTGGAAATGTCGACACCAAGGATCCCAATAACTCTCTAAGATGGAGAGGGCTGTGTCTTGGAATGGGCAACAGTGAATGGGATTTTTTTTCGTAGTGCACGCGTAGTTTTGTGTCTTGGTGGGGTTGAACTGGACCAGATTATCCTGGCTCTTATTCACGTCTCTTTTTGAAGAGTCCAATGCTGTAGGTTTTTGGTAATACCTCGGCAGAGAGCTCATTCCACAACCTAAGTGTTCTGGGTATAAAGTACCTAATGAAACGTACTGCACGAGAACGCAATGGCTCCAAGGTGTGGGGATGAGCTCGATGGCGAGAGATGCGATGATGATAGGTAACCGCGGGCATCATGTCATACATAGCCCTCCTCCAGAGAATGTCAAATCAATTAATTAGGAGCTACCCGCATCCAGCAGACCCACGCAACCTTAATCAGGGCATCAGCCCACCTCAAGCCTCAGCAACCTTGTGGGGGCATTCTTTGTTCCTACGCTACGTCATCCGGTACATGGTCGCCACTCGAGAACTCTCTTGCCCCACCGACCATCGGTTCTCTAGGCAAGCCTTCAGGCTATGTCAGTTACTTTGATTCGTCTGCGGATATCGTCATTTTTTAGATCTCGCAGAGTACCTTCGAGCATAGGCCATAGCCCTCTCCATCGCTCTTTGAGTGACTTTGAGCCTCCTTTTTCGGAGCCATTGGTCATCAATGGCAACACGCTCTGGTCAAAGACTTTAACTATTGACGAGAGGTAAATCGATACATGGCGTCTCCCAAACGCCACCCACCCAAGTCATTTTTGAAAATTGATCCTCTTTTCGAAATTGCGCCTGCACAACTGAACCGTTTGTTCTAGGCTCAGAAACAGTACACAAATTTGTCGACAACTTTGAACGTAGAGTCTCTGATCTTAACTGGAGTACGTACTACATAGGTACATGGACGTTAGTTATGATTTATTTACTTATTTATTTAAAATATTAATAAACAAATTAGCACTAACAGTTAATCAAACCTTACGTGCCAATTGATAAACTATTATATAATTATATATTATGCATTTACGTGTCCGCCTAAATATTAACACTTATTAAACACACAAAACAATACACTCAGATAATTTAAAAATAAAAAACAATACTAATAATTAATCTCAGAAGAATATGTCACATAAGTTTTAAAATAATAAGAATGTCAGGAATACAAGATTATATGGTACAAAAATTACTTGTAAAAACTCTCAGTCAATGGAGCTTTGAACCACAATGGCTTCAAGAAAGCGACTTGATGCTGTCATGAAGGTTGCCTCAGGGGTGAAAAAGATATCCAGGCCGGTATCACTGGCCAAGATGTCGTTCATAAGCCTTAATGCTTGGTGTAGAGGGGAAGAAGCAAGCGCACGCGTCCTGGTAGGTGGAACTGCAAAAAAGTTGAGCCGGCGGGGGCGTAGCTGCTTGGCAGAGAGGCGAGGGACCCGTATTGGGACCCAAGCCAAAAACTGGGGATTGGTTATCTGGCCTCGAAGGAGTTGGAGGAAATATTTAATTAAATAGATATTTCTCCGAGCCTGAAGTGACGTGTAACGGACCATGCCTAGCAGGAAGAGAGACGGATAACGGAAGGGATAGTAACCGTAAGTCTTCTTGTACAAGAAGCGTAAGAACGACTTCTGCACTCTCTCCAGAAGGAGTTTGTAATGTTGCTCATGGGGATTCCAAATTAATGCACTATGATCCAATTTGCTGCGCACGTATGCATTAAATAGGATTCTAATTGCGTGTTGACTGGTGAATAACTTAGCCTGGCGGATAACAAATCCATGACACTTTCTGGCCTCATTACAAACCCTGGTTATGTGTTGGTTAAATGTTAGGTGAGGATCAAACCAAGTCCCCAGATCCTTGACTTCGGTAACCCGCTCCAGCGGCCTGCCTTGGACTGAGTATGCAGAGACGATAGGTTGACGAGCACGCGTATAGGTCACGAACGAACACTTATCCTCATTAAGGGAGATACTATTATTTAGAGCCCAGGTACAAACAGCATCGATGTCATGTTGCAGGGAGACCACGTCAGACGGGCCACTAATAGGAAGTGCTAACTTTAAGTCGTCCGCAAATAAGAGGCAGGTCGAGCATTTTACAACCGCTGGGAGGTCGTTGATGAGGATCAAAAATAACAGAGGTCCAAGATTACTACCCTGTCCAATCCCAGAAGTGACCATGAATGGGCGCGACTTAGCTGTTTCGTACTGCACAAACTGGTACCGATTTGAAAGGTAGCTGGCTAAGAATTCGAGCATGCTAATGGAGAACCCGGCCATGGATAGTTTCCTAAGTAAAACATCGCAGTCCACTCTGTCAAATGCTTTTCGAAAATCGAAGTAAGCAACGTCAACTTGCTTTTTTTCGTCCAGTTTATTACTTATTAGCGTGACAATATTAAGTAGGTTCGATGTTGTTGACCGTTTTGGGAGAAACCCATGTTGCTCATCACAAAACCATCCCAAAAGCTGGTTATAAAGTCTAGTGTATATTATTGATTCGAAAATCTTCGCAAAAACTGACAGTACTGCTATAGGCCTATACTTAGAGACATCAGACTTAGGTCCGGTTTTATGGATTGGGAGAACTTTTGAGGTTTTCCAAACCAAAGGATAGGTTTTACTCTTCAAAGCCAAATTACATAGGTACACCAAAGGTTGTACAAATACCTCGCGACAGTCCTTGATAATATATTGCGGTATCCCATCTGGTCCCTGTGTGGGCTTTGGGCGCAAGCGGTTGATAGCTGTGCGAACATCGGCTTCACTAACGAAATCGATAGCAATGTGGCGATCACTAGAACCCAACACCTCAGCTGAAGCCGCCGAACAAGCGGCCTCAACGTCCAGGGCGGGAGCGTCATGAAGGAACATATGTTTAAAAAAGTCAGCAAACGAGTCCGCAACCTCTTGAGCTGACATATTGCCAAATGTGGCAGGCTGGTTAGAACCACGACGGCGTTTGATATATGACCAAAAAGAAGAAGGGTCATTTATTATGTTTGCCTGCAGGTTCTGGACGAAATTCCGCATATCTGCCTCCGACTGACAGTTGGTCATTCTTCGATAATAGAAAAAAAATGCGTAGTATAAATTATTACCAGTCTGTTTAAATAATTTATGATAGAAATTTTTTAGTGTGATTAACTGGACGAGTTCGGGCGTAAACCACTCGGGGTACTGCTGATTTTGATTATATTTACGAGGTTTTCTTGAAGGTACACATTCGGCAAGTATATCATTCAAAATACCATAGAAATAGTCGGCACAGCCATCAACATCATCAATATTATGGAGTAGGGACCAGTCAGCACTCGTAAGCTTTTGGTAGAGAAGAGGAAAATTAGCTTTACGGTAATTTCTGTCTGTTGTATTGGTGGCAGGTTGGTTATGAGTAATATTGGAGAGCGGAGTATTGAATATTGTGGGACAAGACAATTCAATGTCCAAGGGGGCATGATGCTTCTCAAACGAGACCAAACTTGAATCGGCCTGAGTCACCCTGACCTGAGCAATCCCCTGATCAGACAGCACCAAGTCTAACAATCGATTAAGACTATTCCGAATACAATTTTGCTGAGATAGGTTACACTGGTTAAGGAAACTCGTAAAGGCATTTTGCACTGCCGACGAAGCAGAGTACAGGTTAAAATCGCCCACAATAACAACAGGTAATGATTGAGTATTAATTATTCTTTTTATACATTTAAAAGCTGAGTAATAACGAGTATCATGAATCCGAGGTGCTAGGTAAAGCGCGCACAATACAAAACGAAGGTGTCCCCTGCTGATGCGGGCACAAATGATTTCGTCATCTGGTTGGGAGCCACAATCCAGTCTCGACAAGGTATAAGGCGCACGGGCAGCGATCAGAACACCACCACCACCACGGCCAATTCGGTCATCTCGCAGTACGCCAAAATCACTCGGGAACAATTCAGAGTCATGGACTGAGTCATCTAGACGCGTCTCAGTCAAAGCTATTATGTTGGTGGCAAACGTTGTCAGCTTATTGTACGTTTCCGCTAGCTTACCCTTTAGACCTCGTACATTTTGGTAAAAAATATTGGTTTTTCGTTTCTTCGAATGTTTAGTCTTGTGTCTAATGTAACGTTTAATGGGCTCATTGCATACTTCTACTTTAGCTATGGAGCAGGCATAACCGGATGATTCTGGTCTAAAAAAGGGCTCTGGGGTTTATTTAGGCGACGTGTGGGCCCTTCATACTGTGGTATAGATTTCTCATCATTTAAGATGATTACAGTTTGTGTCATTAACTTTTTGAGACTTGAAAAAATGGTCCTGTGGCCGAACTTAGTTATTTTTCCAGAGTAGTGAGAGAACATGTCAAGTGTCAGGTTCAGATTCGTGTCAAACAGGAAAGCATAATTATAACTTTTGATGTCCATAGCCAGTAAGTTACCGAGTAGCTTGATTTGGTGGTTATAAGAGCGTGCTCCATGTATATAAGTGGGAAGACAGATAATCTTGTTCGTGTGAGTGATTTCCGATAGTGATACTCGAATATAAGTCACCAACTGAGTAATATTAGTCTCCTGTAGGTCCCTTTCACCGATAAAAATCACACAGTAGTCTCTCATTGTAAAACTTTCTATTTTCTTATCCAGTCCTGTCAGCAACTCTTTTACTCCTCCATTGGGTATGACATAATGGCAATATTTAACACTATGGGGAAAGGTGTATTCTAGGGCATTTAGTGTGCCGTTTCTCTGATTACTTAGAACGCACAACTGAGCGGGGGCCCGACAAGTTAGACTGTGTAATGCTGACTCATCTTCCTTAGTTAAGGGTACACTGGTATATTGCTGGGCTGGAGCTGAATCTGGGGGCATTTCCCGCTGAGTCTGGTCTTGTTGAGAGTTTAAGTTATCTAATAGTTGGGATTGACTATGATCATGTTTTAAACTGGTCACGTTTAATTTTGACAATCTAGTCTTTAGCTTTTTCTTTTTTGACGTAGAAGTACAGATATGCGTAAGTTTCTTAATAGTATGCTCGTTATCTTGGATGTGCTTTTTCAGACTACCATTCTCTAGTATCAAATGTTGTATTTCGCACTCAGCCGTGTGTAACTTTAACTCTAAATCATTAATTTTCCTTTCATATTCTCTGATCGTATCGTCGGTATTAGTTCTAATGGACGGGAGACTTCTATTATGAAGAGATGATACCGTTACAGAGTCTAAGTCATTGGATTCGTCACTCAAAAGGGATGTCGACGAGGTGTCATACGTGACTTCGGACACCGGTAATATTTCCTGAACTGGGTGACAAATGGTATTCAATGGTATTTTTTTCCGCAACGTTACGTTGTCGTGCGATGGAGTGCTGCAAACATGAAGAAAGGTAATGGGCGCATTTGTTCCGGTTTTTTCATTTGCATTGGGCTGAATTGGGGATATACAACCAATCGGCGTTTGAGTTCGAGAGTGCATAGAAGCATTGGGCGAGCTCAGTACAGAGTTTTTGCTGGTATCACCTCGGTTTGGGGATAAACTATCAGTTGCTGATTTTTAGGGTACCTATCGGAGGTGGAGGGCGAATTTGGTACCGTTTTTATTACCATTGAATTGCCTAGTATTGGCGAAGAACTGCCGGTTCGCGGTTCCGTAGGTTTGGTTTGTGGTTTGGCAAAAGACGGACAGATGGACGACCTTCTTACAGGCTGTACTGGTGGGGCGATCGCCGTAGATACAGATGGACAGGCCTTGGGAATATTTTTTATTGTTTTGTCATTCCGCACCTTACCATTTTTTGGTAGTCCAGGATTCTTTGTTGTGACTTGATTTGGGGCGTTTGGCCTAGAGCGACACGACAGGCATATCCATTGCTTTTTCCTTTCCGGTGTCATTAATTGGTAAAGCTTTGAAGACCTTCCCGCACATTTCACGTCAAACATGTGTTTGCACTTCGCGCATTTGAGTACCTCTTTATTCTGCAGTTCCACATCGCATTTAAAGCATACTGGGGCCATCTCTTTGTAGCACAGTAGTAAATGCTCCCCATCAAGTAACGTTTTAAACAGTTAAAATGCGCACGCTAATAAAGGTCCCGCAGCGTGAGATTATCTATGTGCCTTTATAAAACGTTTGACAACAAGGTCGTAAGCGCCGTGCAGAATCAGGCGGTTACACGTTTGTACCAAAATTGAAGTTGATCGGCTAAATATGATTGTTTTAACTGAATTTAATACACTTTTTTTCACATTATCACTCTTATTACAATATTCCAAACAATTAAACAAAATATCACTATGAACTGATCTTCGTTTGGTCCATGTTCATCTTAAGCACAACTTCTTCAGAAGCGCACCTTAGATCATCGAGCATAGTACTTAAGTTCTCCATGGTCTCAGTTTTGAAGAAAAGAACAACCAAACTTCTGTCCCATGCCTTTGAGAATGACTAAATCGACCAGCTTCTAAACTAGATAAAAAATGAATTAAAATAATATTATGATCTTTAATGTTAACAGATCACAATCAGCCAGCCTCGAAAGACTAATTAGAATTCACGATCCGAAAGTAGATACAATGTTATAAGTTTCGGCAGGGCCGAAAGGTTCGGCCCTTTTTTGGCCGAAACCGAACGTTCTGCCGAAACATGATTTTTAGGCCGAAACCGGCCGAAACCGAAACTTCGGTTGTACACTACTTTTTGGCCTATACTGTTCGAAATAATCTTCTATAAAAAGGGGTACGAAATCCTAAAAAGAGTATCTTAATAGAACCGAGAAATGCGTTATTAACTTTCTTTTTGTGTTACTCACTTACAAATTAAAGCTACAAGAGTTAAATGGAATTTTCGTTCACGAGATCAGTTTTATTATTGGTGTTATTCATAATGACACTGACATAGCTACATGTGAAGTAATATGTACTTATTAATGTATTCATGGAGTGACAACCCCAGCGCTACACGTGCCGCGCGTGAATGAATACAAGTTATGCGATATACAGAGATGCAGAGAGTAGGTACGTTTCTTATGCCTAAATGGCGTTTTTGTCAGGAAGTGAAATTTCTGTCTGTACTATTACTTATTCTGTGCTATAGTCCTAAAAGGACTTGTTCCCCTAATTGACATTTAAAACACTTTCAATGAGGGATCGCGTATGAATCGCGTAGAGGCGCTAGTGTAGCGTGAGGCCTCCGAAATGTCAAATGACACTGTTCGTGATGTATATATGTATTTGTAGATGGCATCAAGGGTTCTCTGTCGTGTACAAAAAACACAAGTAGATTAAAACCAATATTAAAATCATACCCTATCAGCCGAAGGACATCCACTGCAGGACCCTCCCCCAATTTCATGGGGGGGTAAATGCCATAATCGCCACGCTTGGCATACGTGTTGGCGATCGCAGTATCTCCACCGCACTCCAGGGATGCTGCTGCCCATCCCACGGTGGTCTTGGTCGTAGTTTTAGGACATACCCGGGTCCCATCATATTAAAATCATACTTAGTTTCAATGTGTGAATTTATGTATCTTGTGTATGTGTGCGTGTGTGTGTAAACACACTGGAAGGGGTTCCAGTTTAAAATTGTTTTACTCTATACATGGTATATGTGAGGGCCTTTAGGTTGCAGATGTAATTACAAATATAAACATATTTGCAAAAGTCGAAGGATATTTTATGAACTTACAGATAACCGTCACCAAAAACTACACAACTACGACCATACCTCTGTGCACCCCTACTTCTTTACTACGACAAAACACAACTTTACTCTCTAGACGTGGCAAGTTAAGAAGAAGCAATTACCAAAGACCAATTCAATCCCATTATAACTATTACTATAGTTAAAAAACTTAAGTAGACGATCTGTTGTATGTTGTTGTAGCGTGTTCGAATAGGCGTTTGTTTTCTTTATGTTGCACATTTTAAATATGTATGCATTGTCTATTCGAACACGTCATAAACAACAGATCATCTTCTTAAGTGTTTAGGGTTCTGTATCCAAAGGGTAAAACCGGGACCCTATTACTAAGACTTGCTATAACAACAAATATTAAAAACCGCCCAAGGGCGAGTCAGACTCTTTGCCGTTTTTACATATAATGGTACGGAACCCTTCGTGCGCGAGTCTGGCTCGCATTAGGCCAGTTTTTTACCTATGCTACTACTATTCTGAAGGTGATCGTATTTTTTAACATTGAAATTGCAACTCATTATATTTATGTTATGTAAGGTTTTATAAGTATTTAACTTGCCCTATTTGTGAGTGTGTGTGGGTCAAATCTTGCGACTGAATTCTTGACCAGTTGTCACCAACCGACCGACTTCCAAGTTGGCATACTTATGTTCAATGACAATGCAACATGGTACCACCGAGCTGAACAGATGGAGACAGAAAGTTGCCAGAGCAACTCCTAAACTACACAAGATAAACCCGTCGTGTTTATGGTCATTGGAACCGTCTCAACGCGTAGTTGACGACTCGGCAAAAAAAGGTACAGTCGGCAAAACAACAAAAAATCTTTTATCAACAATGAAATTTTTTACAGGAATGATTTATAGAATAGTATAGAAATCATTTATCGTGTAAACTGCGTTTTGTGCGGTTTTTATGTTAAGGTATTCTCTTTTACTGTTTTTACCTTCTTTCATTACTTTTTAGGGTTCCGTTCCGTGCCCAAAGGTTAAAAACGGGAACCTATTACTAAGACTCAACTGTCCGTCCGTTTGTCTGTTTATCTGTCTGTCTGTTCGTCTGTCACCAGGCTGTATCTCATGAACCGTGACAGTTGAAATGTTCACAGATCATGTATTTCTGTTACCGCTATAACAACAAATAATAAACAAAAAATAAAATAAATATTTAAGGGAGCTCCCATACAAAAAATCTTTTAAAGGTTGCTCGTTGTGTCCATCAGGCGCTGGGTCTCAAAATGTATGGGAAAAACTAAAATCCGACTCGCACTTTACCAAAGTTCTACTTGATAATATTTAACGTTCTTATTACTGATACAAAATTAAAAAGTATTATTATTTAAATTAAATAAAAAATGGTTAGATATCAAGATATCAATGCATTACATTATTATTTAAATTAAATAAAAAATGGTTAAAATAAACTAAGATATCAATGCATACACATAACGACTATCTAACACAAAAAAATCGTACATTGAAAAGTGGTCTTCTAGTAGAGGATAGTGAGCCCGCTCTTACTAAGTAACTCCATCTAAGATCACAATATCGCTTACAATCAGGTTAGCTAAATTGTGGCCAAACGCTAACCTATTTTATAAAAAAAAAGTCTATTGACACACAAGTGAACGAAATTATCTGTTCGCACTTCTTCGCTCGGCGACCACAATTTGTCATAATAAATTTCAATGCATATATACACGTCAATTCACTGCGTCTAACGCACTAAAGTGAACGCTATGAAGTGCAATCCACGTGTCCACACAAGCCTATGCAAAGCCTGCCACTAAGCGAGCCATGTCTACGTCCAGCTCGTGCACCCGTACTTACTTTAAAGTCTCTCCGAAACCTTTGCCCGTTCACCTTTCATAAATTGTCACAGAGCACCTTATCTATAAGAGGGATGCATAAAATTTAACATTCCGGTTAGTGAAATGGTAATTTAATAGAAAAATAGGTACCTTACGTACCTTGGAGGTGAATGAGGCGGGGTCCACGTAGCCGGGGGTTCCGTATACGGAAATGTCGTCGGGTTCCTAAAACATACATAACAAATATATTTCAAACGTTTGCCATTACCTTGTGGTCACTTTTTCAGGATTCCATTGCCGGAATTGCCAGACAACACCAATATGTAATTACCAAGAAACAGACAATTGTATATGTATGTAATTATCGAACCTGCTCACAAAATTTCACACGAATCGACCATGCGACCTGTAGAGAACAACCGGATATCCGGACATCTGGACATCCGGACATACGAAATCATTTTATTTGGAAGCTGAAGCGGAGCCCTTCGTTTCTCTCGGTCGAAAAACCGACGAATTTAGAACCTCCTCCTTTTTTGCCGATTAAGGGTGAGTTGCACGAACTTACGATCACAGACCGATCAACATTAAATATGGCACCGACAGCTGTCATCCCATAGAAACTTGTCAAACTTTCCATACATTCGAATTTTCTACAGCTTACGATTACAGACTGTTTGGTGCAACCCAGCCTAAAAATAACACTTACACTTATAATCTTCCTCGCAATATCGTCGTTTATCGGGTGCCAAAGACAGATCTTCTTGTAGAGGGCGTTTTCTTCGTAGTAGCTGACCAGCTCGACCAGACTCTCGAAGGTGACTGTGCCTATAGCGTACAGGCGGCCCTCGAGCTTTATTCGGCAATGTTTAATTTCCTTCTCGGTTCTGAAATAGATCAAGTACCGTTAGTACAAACATTCCGTACAGTATTTAAGCCAAGAAAATGGTCTACCGCTGTTCTACTACTCTATTATTTCTTAGTTAACGTTTTAAACTTGCCACCACTTTGCCTTAATAATAATAATAATAAAGCCCAGGGGAAACCATTCAACACATTACCGGAGCATGCAGAGCAATAGTCCAAACAGATTACAAGCATAGACACGACCAGGTAGTCAATATAGTACACCAGAAACTTGCAATCAAATATAACTTGATACCTCAACCAGCCATCCCTTACTACAAGTATACACCCGAAAGTGTTCTGGAGAACCAAACTCATAAAATGTATTTTGATAGAGCCATTCTAACAGACCGAATTACTCACTTCAATAGACCAGATATCACTGTAGTGGACAAAACGAATAAGACAGCCCTTTTAATTGACATAGCAGTTCCCAACACTCATAACTTACAAAGTACAATAGCTGACAAACTAACCAAATATACCGATTTAAAGGATGAAATAACCAGGATATGGAAGCTGAAAAACGTTACCATAGTACCCATCGTGTTGTCCACTACAGGAGTCATCCCTCAACAGTTGCATACTTCCATTCAATCTCTGTCAATACCACCGTCGTCTTATATTGAAATGCAGAAAGCTGTAATTTTAGATACTTGCAGAATAGTCAGAAAATTCCTACAGACAGATTTAGCCAATAGCATACAAACTCAAACATAATTCATAAGTTCCTCTTGGCTGTCCCGGATCAAACCATAACCAAGAACCACACTTTCTTAACTGAAAGCTAACATTGAGCTGCACTTGGCTTTGGCCCGTGCTTCTAATTACACCAGTATTTGTCAAAATACTGAGAAATGTAAAGAATAATAATAATAATAATAATAGCCTTTTATTTCATGCAATTTCAATATTCAGTAATATTATTCTTACAATTACATAGCAAGTAAGATGCAAATATTATCTACTTATTTTTTTCAATATTTATAAGTAATAAATTTACATTTACAGCTAGCTGTCTATTACCTATATATTAAAAAAAATTGAATTTTACCAACTTAAGTAATTATGATTTAAATAATGAATTAATTCTTATCTAAGATACATATAAATTAACTAATTGCATGGCGCTTTGCGCGCAAAGGCCTTCCCCAAACGTTCCCATTTTTTCCTGTCTTGCGCTGCTCTCCACGCGCTCTCTGCGCTGTCTGTCATGGCTTTTTAGATCGTCTCTCCATCTAAGTTTAGGTCTATGATTCTTTCTTTCTCTATATCTGGGCAGCCATTCTGTTATTATTTTTGCCCATCTATCACTTGGCATTCTACTTACATGTCCTGCCCATGACCATTTAGCTTTTTTGGCTGCGTGGATAACATCTTCTACTCGTATGCCTGTTTTTTCCCTTATTGCTGTGTTTCTTATTCAGCTTCGACCTCTCCGTCGCCCTCTGGCATACTCTAAGTTTCTCCGTTTGCTCTTTTGTCAAGCTCCATGTCTGAGACCCATATGTTCTCTCGTTTTATGTTTATAGATAGGTCGCTTTTCATAATAAATTTTAATGCCCAATACTTTTTTCAGGCTTTACTTATCCTGTTCTCTATCTCTTTGTCTTGTTTGTTGTGGAATGAAACCAGTTGTCCAAGATAAGTAAGGTTTTCGACGTACTGCGTCTCTTTTTGTCCGAGTTTAATAGGCGTCTCTTGTCCGTTAGTCATAATTTTGCATTTGTTTTGGTTCATCTATAATCCTGCTTCTTTGCACATATCATTAAATTCTGTTAACATCATTTCTAGTGACGCCGGGTCTTTAGCAAAAATAATAACGTCATCGGCAAATCTCAGGTTGTTTAAGAATTTCCCGTTTATTTTTAGGCCTTTTGTATCCCACGATACGTTTCTAAATATCGCTTCAAGTCTGGCATTGAATAGTATTGGCGAGATAGGGTCGCCTTGTTTTACACCTTTTTGTAGTGCGAAATAATCTCCTTGTATGTCAGTTTTGATTAAGGCCTTGCTGGTTTGGTATATGTATTTTAATATATTTATATACTTTTGATCTACATTTTGATCTTCTAAAGTCTTGAAGAGAAAAGTGTGATCAAGCGAATCAAAGGCCTTAGAGAAGTCAATAAATGCTATGTATATTGTGAGATTGTATTCTATACATTTTTCCATAATTTGGTTTAAGCTGTGGAGGTGGTCGATTGTCTGTCTAAATGACGATCTGAATCCCGCTTGTTCCACCGGCTGTTGTTCTTCAAGAGTTCTTTCTATTCTTCGTCTTAATATTGTCATAAACAGTTTGTACATACAGGATGATATACTGATGGGCCTGTAGTTATCCATATTATCTTTACTTCCCTTTTTATGCAGTAAAGTAATTAGAGATGTTCCATTGTTCCGGTGTAATTTCTTCTTCTAATATTTTTTTGAAAACTAAAGTAGTAGCCTTGTGTAGTTCGTAACTTGAATATTTCAGTATCTCGTTGCTTATTCCGTCCGTTCCTGTTGCCTTTTCAGATTTCAGTTTCGCGATAGCTGAGGAAGTTTCATCAACAAGGAACGGTTTCTGTGGCTCGCAGTCTTTTCTGTTATATATGGTGGGATCATAGTTTTTCGTAGAATATAGGTGTTTAAAAAACTTGGTTGCTGTAGTAACTATGTCCTTTCTGCTCTCTTTTTGCCTGTCGTGTTTGTTAAATTCGGTATAACTTCTTTTCCAATAGACATAATTCTCTCCGCTCTTTTTATTCCACAAACAATGCTAAGCACTTTCTCTATTTCTTCCATCTTTTGATTTTCTAGGTCACTTTTGATGAGTTTTCTTATTCGTTTATTTATAGCCTTCAATCTGTTTTTTCAGCTCTTGATTTATTTTGTTTATGTCTTAACTGCATTTTTAGTTCTATAGATCTATTTGTCTCTTTCGAGTATTTATGTCTCCGTTCCTGATTCGTTACCGTACATATTTCTTTTATAGCTTCATGTACGGTTTTTTCTAAAATATTGTATAACTGTCTCCGGACCTATAAATTCTAAGCCTTTTAGTATTCTCATAGTAACGTCGTTCACTTGGGTTGCAGAGTTCTTCGTAATTTTCGTAAATTTTCTTGCTGTATTAATTTTTCTTTGCACATTTCCTAATATCATTTCTACAGGTCGATGATCAGACGTAAAATGTAGTTTTCTTATTACTGATATGTTGTAGATGTTAGTTCTGTTTTGTATAAGAATGAAATCTATCTGAGCTTTATTTAACTGGTTGGGGTGTTCCCATGTCCATCTTCGGTTTACTCGGTTTTAGTAAAAAAGTATTGCCAATTTTTAGATTAAGAGTCCGTGCGAGATTTATTAGTCCATCTCCTCTGTAGTTTCTGTTACCGTAGTTATATGGACCTACCGTGTTGCTATTACTTTGCCTTAGTTGGTAGTAATCCCGCCTATGAAGCCGGAGGTCCCGGGTTCCAATCCTGGTCAGGCCATTATTTGTGCATTTATCACGAATATTGTTCCTGAGTCTTGGATGTTTCCTTTGTAATAATCTATATAAGTACTTATGTCGTCGTGTAGTACCCACAGTACAAGCTTTGCTTAGTTTGGGACTAGGTCGATTTGTGTAAGATTGTCCCCGAAAATTTATAATTTTTTACCTAAAACTGATTGCGAACCCGTGGTCCTTTTCGCTAGGTCGCACAAGGAAGGCTCCTTCATAGTTGGTCTTGCGCAGCAGTTGCTCAGCCTGCGACCGGTTCAGATTAGGGTGGAACCACTCCTTGCCCTCGTGTTTATTCGGCTGTGGCACCGGCTCCTTCAGGGTTATCAGGAACTCCTAAGATGAAAAATATCTCATCATCGGACATTTATATGGGTAAGTATTTAACTATACAAGCATGCGGCTAACCTAGGCTAGGTTGGCCTAGTGTGTAGTTGTAGTAGTGGTTAGTTGGTAGTGATAGTAAGCTAGAGGTGCCCTGTTCGAATCCTGGTAAGGGCATTTGTTTCTGTGGTGAACAGAAACATTTGTTCCTGAGATTTGGAGGATTTCTATGTATTTAAGTATATACCTATTAATTATATCGTCGTCTAGTACCCATAACATAACACAAGCCTTATTGAGCTTACTATGGGACTAGTTCGAGTTGTGTAAAAAATGACATCTAATATTTATCAGAAGCGCGTTGCCAACTCTTATTTGATAACAGGATTCGTTGCATTGACAGCTAGGGACAAATTCAGGGCCGTCACCTCGGCAAACACCAAGAAACGAGAACCACTCGGAGGCATTCGAGATATGGTGTTAGTAAAGCACGGATAGGATAAGATGTACAGTACCTCTACTATATATTTTTTCGAAACACGTACGCGATTGCGTTTGGTCTCAATTTGTATGTAGCAAATTGAGACCAAACGCAAATAGTTACAACAAATAGTTACTACCAATGACCGCCAGAAGTGCTGTTCGTGTTGCCATACAAATAGTTACTACCAATGGCCCCCAGAGGTGCTGTTCGTGTTGCCATACAAATTGAGACTAAACGCAAATACGTTCGTTCATGTGTTTGTTTCGAAAAAATAAAGAACGAAACGAGTAACCAACGAAGCCGTCCAATAGACTAAAGCAGGGGTCGGCAACCTTGGATGGACGTTTATGAATAAAGAAATAGATGTTTGACACAACTAACGACTTTATCGGATTTATCAATGGAAATTGTAGGTAAGTTTGCTTTCAAAGTACATTTCCTTAAGTTCGGCTATTACTCGTTAAATAGTAATGTCTACTTAGCTGTGATAGTTTTCCTTTTAAATTAATTACATACATGTACATTATTTTTTTCATATACCCAAAAACACCCCACAAGATGGGTTTTGCAAAAAAACAATCGCATTCTCACTTTACGTGTAGGGGAGTTGCACTAAAAACCTTTTTTCAAGATGTGATTCGAGCGTTTTATCGGCGTGATTGCTTAAGATACCTATACAGCTTTCTAGTAGTAACCGATACTGAGCTAAGCCGCGGACAGACGGACGGACGGACATGGCGAGACTGTAAGGGTTCCTTGTTTACTACGGATCCCTAAAAAAAGAGGTTAAGCAACGTCTGCCGTGGTCAACGCTTGGATGGGTGGCCACTATGAGTGGTTACAAACGGAGTGTTAACTTACACACTTGACAAGCCTAATCCCAGTAAGGTCTAGTCCTTGGGTCCCCCTTGGGTTGGAAGCTCATATAGCAGTCGCTTCCGTAAAAACTAGTGCCTACGCAAATTCTGGAGAATTAGTAGCGAACCTCAGGTATCCTACGGAGATAATGAAGATGTGCGACTAGATAAGCAAAGAACGAATAACTAAATTTGAACCCTAACTAAGAATTGAACTTCAGTGCGACATTACGCTTGAGTGCAATTTGTTAGCACGGGCGTTAAACAACGTCTTACCTGGCTCCTTAATGGATGCTGTCTATAATGCGTGATCAGGCTATACAAACTGTCGAAGCATATCGCTTCAATCAAATAATACTTTGTCAAGCCCCTGTCCTGTTTCAACTTGATTCTACAATGATTCGCCTTGCCCTGCCGCCAGAACGAGAGACAATAATCGCCCACAAACGTTACGCTTTCCCGTACCAAGAATGTCCCATCTCCTAAATGTGCATGCGCTCTCAACAAGTCTTCCGCCTCTTGTCTATTCCCGGCTAGTTTGCCATGGAACCAGCACTCGCCGAAATGCAATTCGTTCTGAGGTACCGACGCGTTGGTCTCCATTTCAGGCTCCCCATCACTTTCAACGTCAGTTTCCACTTGGGCATTGTAATTCTCAGTGTAATATAACTTGTTCTCTGTAAGAAAGAAGGCGTGAGGATGCCATTCGCGATCCACAGGGTCTTCTAGAAGTAAGATCCCGTTTTTTATAGTATTCCTTAAATCTAACTCTTTGCCTTCCTCCTGTTTAATGGCGAAGGAATTCTCTTCGACGCCGTCGGGTAGTTTCTTATGTTTCAAAATGATTTTCCTCCTCAAATCGTGTGGGGATGGCAGGCTTGTTTCGTTTTTATCGATCGCCTGTGTTAGAAGCATGTCCCCGAAGACATCTTTGAAGGCGCTGGCCATTTTTCTCTGCTGAAGCAAGGTACAGTTGTCTTCTATAGAGAGGATGAGTGGATAGTCTGATGCGACGAAGGCGTGTTCTTTTATAGTACGGAGGACGTCCATGAATCGGATCTTGGTGGTAAGAGTGTGGCCGTGGTATATAAAGGGCGTTCCATCGGGACCGTCCCAGCAATCTAACTCGATGCAACGACAGCCAGACCTCAGGCATCTCACGTACGCCTCTAGAGATGATTCGCTTGAGAACTGATCTCCGGTCAGGTATCTGAAAAGAAAAATTGTTTAATATGAGGGCGGGATGATAACTAGCGTAATAAAAAATACTTGGGTTGACGTGATATAATTGTTTTTATTTATCAACGTAGTCTCAATGTAGCTCTCAGCACTTGTTCCATCTTTGTTCTAAAGCTGTAATGCCCTCCATGAAATTACTTCTTTCAAGGCCTGCAAAACACTCCTCTACGGTGGCAATGGCTTCATCGTTTGTGGCAAACTTCTGTCCACCCAAAAAAGTTAGCTTGGGGAAAAGGTGGAAGTCTCTGAAAGGTGGAAATTAGTCATTCTAAAAAGTGGTGCTAGATCAGGCGAATAAGGTGGATGAGTCAGCAAATCATAGTTCAATTCGTTGATTTTAGCCATAGCTTTAACACAAGTGTAAACCCTTGCGTTCTCTTGATGGAAGATGATTTCATTTTCGCTAAACCTGGTCGTTTTTACTGAATACATTGATGAAGCTTATTTAAAAGATTAGCGTAGTATTCTTCATTAATAGTTTGACCTATGGGAAACTATAAACAAAATTCCATTTGCATCCTAGAAGACAGAAGCCATCACTTTTCCAGCTGACTTTACAGCCATACATTTTTAGGAGCCGAACTGCATCCAGATTCAGTCCACTGTTTTGATTGATTGATTAATTTTGATGAGCCATGCGTGTTTGATTTCGTTCTATAGGTGTTGTGATGTGTCAAATATTTGAAGTAAAAGATTACAGAGTATAGAAATTGGAGGCATCTATTTGTATATAGAACATTCAATTCAGGAATAAAGGTTCCTGTCTCACCTATGCTATGAACAAAACATTTACTATTTCGAAATTACTAGAATTGAAGAAATAGAGGGTAACAATTACTTTTACCTTTATTTACAATTGGTTAAGTATTTAAGCTCTTGCAACCACCTTTGCTAGTTTCTGTTTGGCCCTATGGTTGGCTAGTAGATAATAGAGAATGCCTTGAGACATTACTTCCGCCTTTTGTACTTACAAGTTTCGTGCAGTCAAGTGTAAGTCCTTCCTTATAATCAATACTATAAACGTGAAAGTATGTGACGTTCTTTGAAAAGATAGATGTATGTTCCTCTTGATCTTATTTATAAACTACTGAACTGATTTCAATGAAACTTTTCAGTATTGTAGCTTGGAAATCTTAGTAACACATAGTTATAACTTATTTCAAAATTGAGGGTTAACAAGGGGTGGAAATTTAGTATGGCGAACAAAATTATTTTTTAAGCAAGAGACTTGAAACTTATTTAATAGACTAAGCATTCATATAGAACAAAACGGTCTTCAGCGTTTTTGAAATTTGTTGAGCTTTGAAGCTGAGGAGGTAAAAAGGGAGTTGAAAATTTGTATCGAATGCAAAAAAAAAATTAAACTTACATCTTGAAACTTCGTTTGTAAGTGAACATTTGCTTTGGCAGTATGATTATTTATTAAAATGGCTAAATAGCATGGCATATTGAATGAAGAAAAGAGAATCTCTCATAAGAAAATAATTCCTTAAGAGAGTGAAAAGGAGTCTGGAAGCTTGTGTGGAAGAGCAGATTGTAAGTGTGCGCCTTAAACAATATACGTCAACTATTTCTCTAATTGGAAGTACTAGCTCATAACATGGCCAAGTGGCCTTCGCTCAAAAGTGGGTGAATGAATACAGTCTGAAATGATTTCTCTAAAGCGATGAGTTATAATTACGCGGACGAAGTCGCGGGCAACTGCTAGCCCAGTAACTAATAAAAGTACGCACTAAGGCTGGGTTGCACCGACTTACGATCACAGACTGATCAACGTTAAATATGGCGCCGGCAGCTGTCATCCCATAGAAACTTGTCAAACTTTCCATACATTCAGATTTTAACGAACACCGCTTACGATTACAGACGGTTTGGTGCAACCCATCCTAAGCAGGGTTGTCCGCTTCCTGGTTGATTAAATAATTCAAAGAGTTTTGAATGTACAGGTCGATTCACGAAAACTTGCACGAATGAAAATTTAACGAAAGTAATGTCACTTGTCACTGTGAGTACCTTTCTTATACAGGGGTCTTCTAATATTTTGTAAACATATACATAATACGTTACAGTTTATCAAAAAAAAAACCGCGCCAAGTACCTTATTAATCCTGTTAGTAATTATTATTTAAGTCCTTTGTAAATAAAACGTGTAGGTATTTCTTTTTCTGACTTATGTTGTCAAGATCAAAAGGTGGCGATTTGTTCGAATTGTAAAAAAAATCTAAAAACGCTTTTAAAGTTTTTAGACGTAGTTAGGTATCGTTGGCGTGGTGGGCATAGGCACGGCAGTGTATGGTAACTTTAGGTGTTCTTGGCGTCCAAAGGGTTAATATCTATACTAATATCATAAGAGTTTGTTTGTTTGTTTGAACGCGCTAATCTCAGGATCTACTGGTTCGAATTGAAAAATTATTTTTGTGTTGGATAGTCCATTTATCGAGGAAGGCTTTAGGCTATATAACATCATGCTGCGACCAATAAGAGCGAAGACGCGGACGAAGTCGCGGGCAACACCTAGTTTGGAAATATATCTAGTTACACTGCATTTTGGCGGTTATGCATCAAAATTGTCTACAATTATCATAATCACTAATTGCATCAACCTGTACTTAATCATTTTGTGATGCACACATAGAAATTATCATTCACTCGTTCAATTCATTCGTGCCAGCTGTCGTGAATCGAACTGTATGCCAGTGTAACCGTGGGTGTAAAACTCACGTGTTGTGCGAGGAGGATATCCAGTAGTGGGAGAGCGGGTGAGACATGTCCTGCGTCACTTGGTCGTGGCGAGAATCCCAGATAGAGTTGTGCTTCGAGAACAACATTTCGATGAACTGTAACAAATATTACATTTTAAATCAAACTATACCAAGATTTCATTTTTAAATATCTGGTAAGTGCGACGTTTCGTTGTATCAATTCTTTGGTTAAATGTATAATTTTACTACTACTACTTTAACGGCGCAGCGACCCAAAGAGGATCTTGGCCTCCGAAACGAGAGCACGCCACCTTTCCCGATCCTGTGCAGCCGCCTCCTCCTGTATAATTTTAATTTTTTATTTATTCAGCGTGGGAAGGCCCCCCAACTAGGTGGACGGACGATCCTAGGGGAGGCCTTTGTCCAGCAGTGGACCTCTTTCATCTAAAATGATGATAGTCAATAGTCAGGAATCCTGACTCAGGATAATGTCGTCCTGTCACGTATTGAATGGCGGCCTCAATAATGAATCGACACGCGGCAGTTAACCTAATATACATTATTTCCTGACTTTTGTAGTAATAGTACTAATTCTTTGTAATAATGCAACTTTGTCGAAGCTGTTATCGCTAAGGGAACATAACAATGTGAAATTTACATGCAACTAATATTGATACGGATCTAAATATTGGGGGACAATCTTACACAAATCGACCTAGTCCGAAACTAAGCAAAGCTTGTACTATGGGTACTAGACGACGATATACATACTTATATAGATAAATACATACTTAAATACATAGAAAACATCCAAGACCCGAGAACAAATATCCGTGAAAATTGCACAAATAAATGCCCTGGCCGGGATTCGAACCCGGGACCTCTAGCTTCGGAGGCAGAGTCACTACCAACTAGGCTAAACAGGTCGTCATCTTGTTTGCACTTCCTTATAGATAACTATCTGCACAAGAAATACAAACTGGAAACTCTTCTATGTAGAAACCATATAGGTACCCATTTAAGTATCGTGCCATTTAACAATAATCCATTATAGGATTTGACTCTTAGGATAACCTCTTCTGTAAATGCTGCATTTATAGGTAACAAATGGAATTGATAACCATCACCAAAACAGAAACTGAGGAACTCACCTCGATAAGTGTAAAAGAGGGTTCGTAGCAATCTCTCTGAGGGTCTTTCAGGTAATCCCTGATGAATTGCGATGCGCGCGCCTCGTCGTCACCCATACGATCATGCTGTTCCACCAGTAGAAATTTCTGGAACTCGCGCAGTGTTATCGTTGTTCCGTTGGCGCAGTATAGGGAATACTTGTCGAAGATGTCGTGGGCATTCTGTGAGAATATATTAAAATAAGTCACACCAAAACATGTATGTATGTATTGCTTTATTGCACATAAAACACGGCAAAATGACGAACAAACAAAAAATGGAAGTTCAAAGGCGAGCTTATCCCTCTTTAACATTACATTACATTTTAACATTATTGATGTAACCGTCATTCTGTTCTAAATTGACGCAAGAGAAGCCTAAAAGTATATTTTCCCATATCCAATCTATTTTCTTAATACCTACACCTACATCTATCTAAATATATATATAAATGCGTATGTCCTGACTGACTCATTCACTCACTCATCAACGCACAGCCGAAACTATTGGGGCTAGAGAGTTGAAATTTTCACTTTAATTCAGGTTAACGGCGTAGACAACCAATAAGAAGGGTTTTTCAGAAATTCAACTCCTAAGGGGGTGAAATGGGGGTTGAAAGTTTGTATGTGGATGGAGTACAATTTTAGGTGAGAGATTTGAAACTTTGTGTATAGACTCCATATTACAATACAATACAGTGTTATTAAACGAGTCCTTTATTGTAGTTATTAAAAGTGATGATTAATACGAGTATGTGGCAAGATCATGTACAGGTCAGTTCTTTTAATTTTATACATAACAGGTTACATTTATACTTAGGTCACATGTTTCCATCATGTGTCAATTGTTTCCGTATTAGTCGTTTTGTTTGAACGTTTATTATTTCCAATTAAGATATTTTAATAACTCTGTACAGACAAAAATTATATAAGTGGTACCCTGGACCACTTCTCCAGGACACTCAGACGGGTGACGATGAATATCCTCAATAAAGGAGGAGATGTTTAACTGACGGTGATCACACAATAAAGATTAATGAATTAGAGTCGGACAATCGCTGCGGCTGGGTAATGCCTTACAATCCTGTGCTGTCACGTACTTTCATTGCTGTTATTAATGTAGGGTTATACAACTTTGTTCAAGGTAACAAATACACCAAGTATGTGAACTAACCCGATCGGGCGGCTTTGATTCTCGAAATTGAGAATGATGAGATAAAAAAAATATGAAAGCGGCCAATACATAAGTAGCTCCGAAGCTGTTTGGAGGATCTTGAAGTTCCCATTCATGAAATGTTTCCTCCTGTCGTACACCTCACCGTTCAACTTGAAAATGGTCAGCGTGTATACTTCACCTCCTACAACCATCTCAGAAAAGATAAACGTTAAACACATATTACTACATAATAACTATGATTTCTTTCGCATTACCAGAATGGATAGAGCTAGAGCTAGAGATAGAGCGCTAGTGGTCAAGTGGCACCCGCCTACCGCGTGCGGTATGCGAGGTTAAGCAATGTGGGCGCAGGTCAGTTCTTGGATGGGTGACCGCTTTGAGTGGTTACTAACTGAGCGCTCTCGTGCTTTGGAAGGCACGTTAAGCCGTTGATCCCGGCTGCTGCCTACGACAGCAGTCGTTAAGCCTAGTTAGACGCCTTCGGGCTGCTTGAGAACTTCTAACAGTCAAGTTGCCCACTCACTTGACAAAGGGGGGTTGAAGTTTGCACCACGTCCGTAGGGAGTACCCACCGTTACCCTACACGTGACCCCTGGGTGGTGCTAAAAGTGCAACAAAAACTGGCAACCGTACTTGTCTTCTCGAAGATCTCACGGTACGTAAAATAAATGCCAAACGATAAAAAAAAAACAGAATGGATGTGTGTGCATAGGCTACAGTTTATAGTTCTGCGCGTGCGAACCCGCGGGATAATATGTATTCCTGGTATGTTACTTAGCGATAACAGGATTATTGATGTTATTATTACGTGAAGCACTAATGAATACCCAATCTATTTTACATTGTCATCCATACTAGTATTATAAAGCTGAAGAGTTTGTTTGTTTGAACCCGCTAATCTCAGGAAAAGCTGGTTCGAATTGAAAAATTCTTTTTGTGTTGGATAGTCCATTTATCGAGGAAGGCTTTAGGCTGTATAACATCACGCTGCGACCAATAGGAGCGAAGACGCGGACGAAGTCGCGGGCAACAGCTAGTTGTTATATATTTTTGTCCTTACTGACGAAATGAGAAATCGTCTTTAATACCATCGACAAAGTGGTACCTTTGCCTTGACACTGACACACATATACTTACATTCTCATCGAATATGAGCTTGTGATACAGCGTAGAGAAATCGTCGAAGCTGATCTCGCCACGTCTGTGTGTGTCTACCTCCTGTAATCAATCATTGTGCCAGCTATTACCGTTTTCAGCATTAACATTTTTCAACGCTCTGTCAAATATAAAAACGGGCACTCACACGCCATGACATCATAATGTCAAAGACGAAGTTGGACCCTATAGAAATGCATGAAGGTTGATTATCCGTCGTTGGCGTTGAACCAATGGTGCGTATATATGCGTCGTAGGCGTCCAAAAGGTTAAAGATAGTACATCAAAAAGATTTGCCCCTAAACCAAACCGTTATATAGTTCAAAATTATTAGTTAATCGAACTTTTATAGAATACACTGCATGTCTTTAAGGCTTCGCCTGGACAAAGTACGAAGGTGGAGCCGCAAAATAAAATGTAGTACATGTACATAATATATTATATATTGGTGAAAGGGATTTCAAAAATGGCATAGTATGATCGGCTTTGTGATTACTCTTTATATACAAACTTAAAAAGTCACAAACTATTCAAAAATATTAGTGAAACTGTACAAATTTCTTTGTATGCGTTTATATTATTAATATCTACCTGGAATAAGTCTCTCAGCTTGCTCGTAGATATTTTGCAGTTGATTTTCGGTAGGAAGGCCTTCACCTCTTTCAGTGTTATTCTAGAAGTATACACACAAATTAATGAAAAAGTTTAGTTTCTATTATTGATTATCTATAACAAAAAATATTGCGCCACATGAATAAGAAAAATATTTAATATAAGTATATACATTGGCAAGAACATGCTCGCATCAGATGCGAAAATATGTCCGCACAAATAAGGCAGGGTGTAAAAAATTCGCCAGCAGAGACATTCTAAATATTTCGCATTTTACATTATGTTTCTACTGCAAATGGGACACAAGGGCTTCTGAGGAAAAAAAACACAGCGAGAATATCCTCAGTTAATCTCTTTTGAATTAAAAATTCATAATAATGGCTGAAAATATTCATAAAAATGGCTGGCCAGAGAGGCAGATTTAAAATACGGTAATCGCGTTAAGTAAATAAAAGGACTAAAGAACAAAAACCAGGAAGAACATCGCTGCGAGCACAGGAATTACTAGTAATTATCTTATTAGTAATCGAGCAAAAGCAAAGTTGAGCCTTATCGCGATGGTCAGTGCTAACATCTGTCTTGCTAAAGCGGTGAACAGTAATTTATATTTTTTAGCTCGAAGTTGACTCCACTAAAAATGGTATAATAATATAAACCTCGTGCAATTTTACTAATTCATGCGGGAAAAAATACGTGTTATTCGTTGAGAACCGCCTGTCCTCACGTGCGATTACTAGACGCACCGCTGAAAGACGATGGTGGTATCTGAATAATTAAATCACTACATACACGTAGTATAAAACAAAGTCGCTTCCCGCTGTCTGTCCCTATGTATGCTTTAAGCTTTAAAACTACTCGACGGATTTTGATGCGGTTTTTATTAATAGATAGAATGATACAAGAGGAAGATTTATAATTATAATACATGCATAATATAGAAGAGAAACTATGATAATTTTAGAGGTTTCTAATGTGATGTCGTAAATAAACACATTATTTGCGCTTTCTGCGAGATAGAGCAAAATAATGTACTACAGTATTGTTCACAATAACCATTTATTGGCCTTTACTTTTTACGAGAAATATTGGCTTATTTACGATGCGAATTTAAGCAATACAGCATTAATACTTATCCAATTAAGTACCTTATAGTACATTACGATACAAGTGCAGAGAACAGGAAATTCGCAACGAGTGATGACAAATTAAAACGCGACCGTAGGGAGTGTTTTAAATCGACACGAGTTGCGAATTACCTATTCGCACGTGTATCGTACAACGTTTTACAGTACAAATGGCTCTTTAAAGTTTCGACATATAGATGTAATCTGCTATATGTACTGTAAAATACATTGTGCATTTAATACAGATAAATATGGCTCTTTACAGCATGTAATTAAAATGAATATTTTCAAAGATATTATAGAATAAAAATGCAGGGACATAGCGGTTGCGGCGGTACCGGTCGGGTTGTATACTATATTGGGAACCATCTATAAGCGCGGCGTCCAACAGTACGAAAAAAGAACAATGATAAAACACTTTTCATAAATAGCTGAAGGTTTTGTTTCTTTGCCTTCATACTGTGATATTATACACATCACCATTATTGTAATTCGCTTGGCATCAGTGCAATACGCAGACAGATCGCAGACATATGATACATTATACAGGCGGATATTGCGCTTTACTGAGACTGAGCGATCTGTATCTGATTAAATAATAATGGCAATAAATTTAAGCTCAATATTAATGGTAAACAAGCAAGTCTGTATTTTATTCTTGAGTATGGGCTTGGCATATTACACTACACCCACCACAGAATGTCAATAAAATACCACCGATACGGAAGAACAAACCTCTGCCACGAGAAGAACCGGCGTTATAAACTTCGCGAGGTATCATTTTTTACAAGGCTTCTTCTAACTTGCAATGTGTATATAATATTTATTAAATTATTAGTTTTCCCAACTGAATTTTAGACCAGTTTTCCTCAACCGTTTGAGCTGAAACTTGGTATACTTGTGAGTCTTGTGACAGTGCAATATTAACCACCAAGCTCATCAGATGATTGAGACAGAAGGTGTCCATAACAACTCCTAAACTACACAAGACAAACCCGTTGTGTTTTAGCTCATTGGAACCCTTTCAACGAGTAGTTGATGTGGATAAATGGTACAGTCGGCAATATAAAAACCTGAACTAAAAATATTTTTTTGACAGAAACTAGCATACTTTTACTAATAATCATCTAAAAACTTCTAATACGGTCGTGCAATACGATTTAACTGTGATTATAGCCTTGTCATAATGCAGCCGTCAAAACCAAGCATCAATTCAGTTGCAAGATTTGTCAAATGTCAAGAAAGTGTCGTGCGCTGTAAACTACAGGCTACAATTGATTATGCGCGGATGAGGGAATGTTGGTTTTACTTTGGTGCCAGCTACTATATCAACTTAAAACAAATATATTTGGGACATATCTTTGCATTGTTAAGATATTTTATTAAAACTTTGTATAGGTATAGTATAGTATATACTCAGGACAGGACTCACTTTTCATTTGGATTCTCTAGAGCATAGAACTCCTTCCTCAGCCACCGCTCTATCTGCAGCGGGTATGGTGTGTTGATTGCCTCATCCACCAGGAACCTCACCCCCTTCACCCAAGCCTCACAATCCTTGTCTGTTTGTGCTGAAACAAAACAACAAGCAAGTTTAGGTTTCATTGCCTAGTGGTACTCTTGAATGAATGGCAAATGTCAAGCAACATCAGAAGAATAAGTATCTATGAGTTATAATTTTAAGTGGTTATCAGCTGAATAAGTACTATTAAGCTTTGGAAGGCATGTGGCAGTGTTCTGTACTCTACAGGGTTCTTATAGTTCCTAATCTTCCCTTCCCTCCGCCGGCTTCGCCTGATGACTCTTGAATTTAATATTTATTAATGGTTGGTTGAGATTATGATTCTAGATCTCTAGCTCATATATTTTTAGCTTTTTGTTAAATTAATATATGTGGTCTTCGGGGAAATTGTGTAATTATTAGGCCCCATTATAAGAGGAGCAAATTATAAAAAAAAAAAGTCCAATGTATCAGTATTAATAATTTAAAATAAGCTTATAAAAATGTTTGCAAATCAATAATGTCTATTTACTGGCTAGTATAGTATATAGTAGTAACAGTTACTAAGCTAGGCCGCGAGCAGACGGACGGACGAACTCTAACAATGTGTAACTGAAGTGAAGCTGTTTTGAAAAAATCCTGCAATTGTGTAAAATTATAATCTAATGTAAAAAATTACCAATAAAGGTTATCATTTGATCTCAAAGACTCCATAAGTCCGTTTTAATCGTGTAAAGACTATACCTACACTGTAAGTATATACATTTATTAGGACAAAATATTGATAATTTTTATTTTTAATATATTTTCAAAGAATTTACTGTATTGATAATAGGATCTATCTAAAAAAATTATCCATTACAAAGTAAATTGCTAAAAAATCCGCTTACACTTGTAAATGCAAAATCCCGCCACAATCCATACATATGATCAAA
This sequence comes from Notocelia uddmanniana, assembly GCA_905163555.1. Lineage (NCBI taxonomy): Eukaryota > Metazoa > Arthropoda > Insecta > Lepidoptera > Tortricidae > Notocelia > Notocelia uddmanniana. The sequence continues at coordinate 61,420,481 of LR991052.1, forward strand.
AATTCAATGAACCCCGGATGTATAGCAACCCTATGCTAAGATGACAGTGATGTAAGCAAGTTTATTTTAAATGCACAACTGCAGCTGCTGCAGCATAAATTTGCAAGCAAATCACAACAAAGCTGTTCACTTCCCGTGAAAATATTCCAGGCTATATTTATCCTCTTGCTAGTTGCCATTGAAAACTATGAGTTGAAAAGTACACCTTAATATTACGGCAGTAAGGTTGCCCAAGTTTTGATCCCAAAATCGTGCACCAATCAAACATAATGGCATTCCAATAAAATAGTGAAATATGCAGTAAATGCTTTAGCCTGGCATTTTCATTGTTATTCATAGTCATATGTTACTCACCTACTAAATAATAATGATTCCTAAACATGGTAAGTAACCTATGGAGTTCCATCATACAGTCCTTTTAGTCTGACGCCTGTTCTATCAAAATTGTGGAAAAGGATCATCCTTGAACGACTAACACCCTGCCTAGAGATGGATTATGTAATTTCCGGCCCGATAAAATATGATAGAGTATGTCAATGAATACACTTAAAACATTTGATTTAAATAAAGGCTTAAACCACCAATTTGCATTCAGAAAGCAACACTCGACTGTAGAGGAAGTACACAGATCATGCAGCACTATAAACCAATCTCTTGAAAAAAGTATTAAAGCTCAACTAGTTTCCTTATGTTCAACAGGCATTCAATCAGGTCTGGCACTAAGGATTCCTATGCAAAATAAAAAAACATCCCTCATTCATTCTAACTAATAATGGATTTTTATCTTTCCTCTACAGCTGCCAAGCGGGGATAAAATAGAATGTTCATGACTTCTTGTAAGAAAATTCCGCTCCTTGATAAGAGTAAAATTTTATAAGTCATTGTTTCCAAATATCTTTTCTGATTTCTTGGCAGACATTTAGCCCTATCCATTAGCATTAACCAGAAATTTTATTGCTCTAGGTATGATAAAACCAATATGGACATATAGTATACAAAACTGCCTGGCTAGTATGATAGCTTATACCGTCACGTTAAATGGCCAAAATGTACTGAAACGTCACATAAAACGTGACGGTATAAGCTATCATACTAGCCGGGCTGTGGTCGCCTGCCTGCAAATCCAATATGTTGTCCCTCCAGAGAGCTCAAAATAACATCCTGGGGGATTTTTCCCTGGAATGCTTGCAACTCATTAATCCATGAGAATCTGGGAATTCCAACCATACAAGAAGCTAAATGCATCCACGCTATTAACTATAAGGACCAACTAGCAACTCATCCAAACCCTTGTCTCAGATGCTTTTATTGCCAAATCCAGTGAAGACACTCAAGAGAGCCAATGTGCTGCCTAACTAAGGGAAGCTCTGGCAGGGGCCTTTGTCTTACCAAAATGCCAACCATTTTCAACTCATCTGCTCATAGATATTGAGACTTTTTGCTGACTACATGAAGAACAAAAAAAGTATTGACTACTTGAATATTACAAAATTAAAATTAAGTTAAAGGTATTAATATCCATTTTAAATTCATAATAATGCATAGGTGGCCTTATCTTGGCGAAACACCAACCTTTACCACTCATATGCTCATACTTGTCGAGATTGATTGCAGACTGTATGTAGAAAAAAAAGTTTTGATTACTTTGATTGCCAGTAAAAACTATTACATAAGTAAAATCAAGTTAAAGGTATATCCAGTTACAATTCTTAATAATATATAGGTGGCCCTTTCTTGACAATACACCAATCTTTACCAATACCAACTCATCTGCTCATAGTTGTCGAGATTGATTGCAGACTGTATGTAGAAAAAGTATTGATTACTTTGTGGTGGTAAAAAACTATTACAAAAGCAAAATTGAGTTAATGGTATATCCAGTTTTAATGTATGGACGCTATTTTGTGCTACTTTCCATTTTATATTTCATGACCACCGTTTTCTAAATATCTGAATCAAATTATCAATAAACAGAATACATACTATGCTAATAAACTAGAAAATTTTATATTTAAGAATTACAAATGACCTCATGAGTAATGACTGGATATTCCCCATTAAACCTAGGTTCTCTGTGATTAGTTCTAGCAGAAAAATGGATCTTACCAGCGAATGAAGCAGATCGCAATTTAAACTCAGTCCCATAATATATTGTGAAGCACTTGGAGCTCTCGAGCCGCTTGGTGTCCTCGGGCCACCGCTCGAAGTCCTTCGCCGACTTGCCCACTCTGACCTCCTTGATCTCCCGGATGTCCAACGCGCCCTCGTACGCATGCCTCTGCTGGCTCCCACTTGTAGAACGATACCATATCACCTGGTGGGTCTCTCGTCTGACTGAGAGTGTTCGCTGGTCTGGCTTCTTCCGCGGATAGAACTGCAGCACCGTCGACCCTCGTTCTATATACGATATGAGCTGATCAGCTTCATGGATCAGCCTGTCGCCGCCACCGTTGTAACATACGGAACTCATCCCGATTTATTATCTCACTCGGCGTGATTATGCTCTCTGACCAACATGGAATATATTTTTAATGAAAAGGGGTACAATTCAAAATATTTTAGTTTGTAGTCAAGTAAATACACTTAATTAAATTAATAAAATCTGCGCTGCACTGTACAGCATTCCACTGTTGTTTGACACTTCTGTCTGACTGAGGCGTTTTTCTTCATTTGCTCTAACGCCATGTCGATGAACAAGGTCGTTTTTGTTAGGGTTCCGTAGAAAAGATGGCATAAACGGAACCCTTATAATTTCGCCATGTCTGTCCGTCTATCCGTTCGTCCGTATGTCACAACCGATTTACTCGGAGACTATACTTAAGCACTACAAATATGAAATTTGGTAGGAAAGTGTACTTATTCTATAAACCGCTACAGAAGTGATGTGAAATTTCAAAATATATATTATATTTGAGAGGGCACCCTATACATGTAACCATGGGGATGAAAAAAACACACGGCACATAGGCGTGTGGAGTATTAATGTATAAGTAGGCCTTAAAATAAGTAAAATAACATAGAAGTATCAAAAAAACTTTTCCCGTTAGTGAGATATTAGCTGTCAAAGTCGTAAAAAGTGAGTCCCCTACATACCCCTCCCAACTAATTTCCAACCTAAAGTTTAAAATTCTGAAAAAATTGAAGCAATGTTGACTGTCGATTACTGCTTCATATGTCACCTAGGCCTCCTCCGCTCTACCGCGCTACCGAAGACCGCGCGGTTTTTTGGTGCGAGGTGGCCCGGACCGCGTTTGCTTCACGTTGGCTTTACTATACTTAAATCGCCTCCGCCCCGCAACGACGCCAAAGAAGGTATACAGGGCGTCCCACGGCTATGCCACATGGAGGGAAAGTACCTTGAATATTGTAGATGGAGCATTTTACTGAAAAAGACATTGTTTTATTCAAAAATAATTTAACCGCATTCACAGATTTTTTAACATGGTGAAACGCGGAATCGGTTCTGGAAACGGGACGGTTGCCAACTCTAGTCGTACGCATGAACCACTCGGCTGCTGTGCTGTATAGGCTCAGGTAAGTACCGTATAAATACATAAAGTATTTAGTCTCCGGACTTATGCCTGACTCGGATGCAAAATTAATATACTTAGGCTGGGTTGCACCAAACCGTCTGTAATCGTAAGCTGTGTTCGTTAAAATTTGAATGTATGGAAAGTTTGACAAGTTTCTATGGGATGACAGCTGCCGGCGCCATATTTAACGTTGATCAGTCTGTGATCGTATGTCGGCGCAACCCAGCCATAGTCACACAAATCGGCCACGGATATTCATCACCCGATAGACGTCCTAGTCAAAAAGTTCTAGGCGGCACAATACCTAACCTATTTTTTGGCAAATCGTAGGTACTTCATTAACGTTTAACGGACTTATGGAAAGTTAACGGAATTTAATGAGTACGTTAACAATTTTTGAACGTTACTTATAAGTTAATCCGTGACTCAGTTAGTTAACTTCGTTAATTAACGATTAACGGTCTTGTGCCCACTTTTGAAATTTTATGGTACCGTTTGGTCGGCGGGATTGATACGTATACCCATACCAAAAATCAGCTTTCTAGTACTAACGGTTACTGAGCTAAGCAGTGGACAGACGGATATGATGAAACGAAACATAAACCTAAAAAAGGGTCATATGTTGTTCACTTAGCCTAAGCGCGTACAAGCAACTTTTGTCGGGCAGCGCCGCAACTATGTCTTTGTCTCGGTTGCACTTTCATACTAGTGTGACAGAGACATAGTTGCGGAAACAAACGTTGCTCGTGTAAGTTTAGCCTTAATTTATGGTAGCATTGGTAGCCTCACACTCCGGTAATTTGTTTGTGCAAATTTGCGTACAAATTTTCATGTTGCATCTCTTTCTTTACTATCGCAAAAGAAAGGGGGGCGAACACGCAACGCGAATAGCAACCCGAAGTGTGGTTCTACCATTAAAAAATCGACATTCTGTATACAGACATAATCGCGACGAAATGCCGTAATTTGCCGTAAAAAAATAAAGCAGATTATCGTATTACGACCGAAAATGGTCAAATATCATTCAAATCACCGACTTATAGGAACTATTAAAAATCGGGTAAAAACCGATAAACCGCTTTTCTGTCTTTACGCACGGTTAATAACATAACGTTACCATAGTCTGTGAACGTTACGTTATTAACTGTTTTAGATACCACAGGTTTTTGTATTCTCTTATTTATTGATAATTAAAAGAAATTAAAAAAAGTATTCATAAGTAGTAAAAATAAAATATTACGATACCTAACTGAGCTTACTAAAAGCTTCGTGAGTTCTTCGAGAAATCTCGCTGAAATAGAGTCTTAACAAACAACATGCAAATCAAGATCCTGTGCACTTTTTCTGCACATAAATGAATACTAATGCGCTATTTTCAGCTCCGGTCAGGGCTACTGTACGTAAATAAGGTACCAGCGGGGATTGCAATCAAACAGTTACTTCATTTCGGATATTTGTTACGTTTATGTGTATATTAGCCAAAATAAACAAATCTAAAGAGCCGAAGCTCATGTTCTTTGGCATGTTTACAATAGTTGCCTACTGGATAACGATTAGTTGCGTATTGGTAGCCATTGGTTCGAATAAAGGATTGTGTCTCGCTGATAAACAGAGCACGTGTACCAAACATGTTGGTACAGTCAACAGCAAAAGTAGATGATAATTTAAGTACTCACTACTTAGACGCATGATTTCTATAGAGATCCTATACGAGTTCCTATACAGAAAATCTCTTATGCAGTTAAATTGTGAACTTGTCTTAAACGTCTAGCGGCTTACTATAAATAAACTCTTTAATTTGGGAGGGTAATCGTTATTTGCCTTACACTTTACACTCAAGAGTGCCAGAGTAGACGTCAAATAATAATACCGCTACCCAGCGAGATGGTCATATACTATAGTAAAAAAGGCCGTTTTATTCTTGAACTCACAGTTTGACGAATCCTGCAACGCAAAAACTAGTTTGATGTATTCAAAAGGTACTTAAATACTAAATATTTTACATAGTGGCCTCCTTTTTTCAATATCTATCGTTAAATTTAAATAATCACAGTTATTTACGAGTGGCGCTAGTGGACCCGTTACATTTTAGTAAAGCGCCCTTAAGATGACATTGATGCAAATAAAGAAAAGCGGAACTATGACGAGGACAACAAATAATATATCACTCTCTGTCGCTCTTATACAACCCTCATAAATGACCATTTCGCTCGGTAGCGCAATTATTATTTGACGTTTACTCGGGTACTCTGCGACGTACGTTAGTGCGACAAAGTACTAAAATGAGCATCTACTTTTGCTGTTGACTGTACTTAATAAAAATGTCCGAAATGTAATCTTAACCTTGACTTAGGGTCCGACTACTCTGGTGCTCAAAATACGGTGATGGTACGAAATCGCAGTGAACTAAAGGGAGAAACTTATATTAAAGACACGCCTACATGATTGGATCCGATCAGAGGAGAGGTTGAGTTGCAACAGATAAGGGCAAGTAGCCAAGTAGGTACCTACAAGTGCAGTCGAGGGCATAAATATGTATCCCACCAAAAACATTTTCCGTAAAATGTTGCGAAGATGAGACCATATGGCTCGCACTGTCAAAAAGTTATCAAATCTCATGTAGAGCCACGCTTCTAACATCACTAACTCTACAACTTACCTAGCCAAAATATGTGGCCGCACATGGGCGTAAGGTCAATTTATTCACTGTTTATTGATTTTGTTATACAATAGTTCTTGTATTTAACGAAACAGCGAAGCCAGTGGAGCCAGATATGTTGACTAAGGTGTAGAGTTAAAAGCTTGACTCGCTACATAAGGTTCGATAACTTCTTGACAGTGCGAGCCATATGGTCTCATCTTGGCAACATTTTACATGAAAATATTTTGATGGTATCTCACTTTCGCTTATAATAATATTTTAAATTTTGTTCGATAATCCATACAAGCTTTCTTCTTTCATCCCCTAATTTAAAGGGCGGGGGAGGGTGATTTACCAAAAGCCTGAAATGTGTAGTTTATTATTTATAACAAGGAGTCCCTAAATCAATTTTAATAATAATAATAATTTTAGTACCTAGACCTGGCAGACGAGATAACCGCCATGTGGGATGTTGATTCGACGATCATTGTCCCGATAGTCGTCTCTGCGAACGGTCTAATTGCGAAGAGTCTCGACCGACATATCAAGAGACTCTCGCTAGATGGTTGGGTCAAGGGTCAGATACAGAAGGCGGTACTCCTGGACACGGCTCGGATAGTCCGGAGGTTCCTCTCTCTGTCGCCCTAACCACCGGTAGCTTAGGCCCCGCCTCGCTGCCGGCGGCACTCTAGGTTAGGTTTTTTATAATGCTTTTATAGTTTGTACGTGTATTATAATATTTTACTTTTATAAATGTTTTGTAAAAAACCTAACTTAAGTTGTAAGAAGAATAAAGAGAATAATAATAAACATTTATTGCAACCATGTACTTAAGCTAAGATACAATGGACCCAGGAAGGGTGTAGCAACAATTATGTAATATATAACTAGGTACAATATCTTACCTAATTTCGTTCTAACAACAACATTTATGATTATTACTTAACATATTATTAAATTATTATACGAGTACATTCTTATCTTCCATGAACTCAGTTATGAAATAATAACATTTTTTAATCAATTTTTATTTTAGACTATTCATGAAAGAAGAGTCCGTAGGTACAGTTTTTATGTGGGTGGGTATTTTATTATATATTTTTATTGCTCTATAATATGGTCCATTTTTATATATTTCTAATTTAGGTTCTGGAAGTTCCAGGTTGTGACAGCGACGAGTGTTTTGGTTAAATTTAAATAGGTGAAGGTTTTTACGGACGAAAATTGCAGTTTCTAATATATATAGTGAAGGGAGAGTTAGGAGATTCAGGTTTCTAAAATGGGGCCTGCAGCTATGAGGTTGGTGGATGTTGGCTAGGATTCGGATGCACTTCTTTTGCATGACAAATATCTGGTGGATGTCAGTGTTGTGACCCCACAACAGGAGACCATAGCGCATCCAGGCGACCGCCTGCGAGTGGTACGCTGCCAGGGCGCACTCTATATCCGTATTTGCTTTCAACATGCTAAGTGCAAAAACGAAACGAGATAATCTATTTTTTATTTTTTCAAGGTGTGCTTTCCAGTTTAAATTACAATCTAATGTTAGGCCTAACAGAGTACAGTCGGTTGCTTCTTGTACACCTAGATTATATGATATAGTGCTTAGGTTAAGAGGTTGCTTTTGCCTCGGTCGGAATTGTATTATTTTGGTTTTATTGTTATTTATAATGAGGTTATGGTCTCGTAACCAGTGCGTTATTGAGTTAAATGTTTCCTCTATGTGTGTGTTACTCTGGTCATCTTTTGGACATTGGAATAAGAGAGATACGTCGTCAGCAAACATTATTATTTTATAGGGTGTGATTTTCGGAAGGTCGTTTATGTAGATGAGAAACAGTACGCATCCTAAAACACTGCCCTGTGGTATTGAACTATCGATCATTTGCATGTTAGATTTTATATAATTTATGTTTAATTTATGTTGGTTATCAACGTGTTCAATTTCAACATTTTCAGATCTCTAGCATCAAAATTTGTGGAAGTCTCATACAAACTTCCATGTCCTAGTTTTAGGGGTTGGGGGGTAAAAGTACCAAGTTTTAGAATCTATTACCATATGTACCAAGTTATAGTGTACTAATACTAGCTTACCTACATACCAAATTTCAGCTTTCTCGAACTTCAGGAAGTACCCTTAGAATTTTGATGATCATCATTCAACTAATCTAACTATAGAAAAAAATATAGAGAGAATAAAAGAGAACTTCTCTGTATAGGTTCAAGACGCTATGTAATATATATGTAAATAATCTAGACACGCGGCAGCGTGTCCAGCCAAGTTCACCGTTCCATTTAACATAAAAAAATGAAATTTGGTACATGCCTTAAGATCCTTTAGAATTTCATTAATATAGGTAAAATAGTTATTGAGATATTAAAGTTCAAAAAACGGCATTACTACTTTACGCTAATAATCAAAACCCTAACCCACTACCAGGTGACCTAGAAAGGTGAAATTTGGCATCCACCTTGGTAATTGTGTGTTTACACGTAAAAAATCAGAAAACAGTGTTTTTTGGTTTTATTATTATTATTTATACTTGTTACCTCAGAACTCCGTCATTTATTAACCGGTTTGGAAAATTATTTTTTTTATTTTTAACGGTTTACTTTCGGGGTGGTCCCATTATCATTAGGTCAGAATCTGATCATAAGGTTCTGGAGAAGTCGATGGAACTCTTCAAATATTTTAGGTGCACCTATAGCGGTTTGGGTATTTTGTATAGTAACTCGTGCACTTGCTCTTGGAAAGCACTATTTGATGAAGTTTGACAAAAAGTAATGATATCCCATCAAAAATACGCGTGAAAATGGCAGCCAAGTTCAATATGCGATGCGGCGATGCGTGGTGCATTAAGCCGCAGTAAATTAGTTTTACTGTAAACAATCTAGTGCCCAACTTGGTACCTTTTTAACCGACTTCAAGATTTCAAAAGAGGAGGTTATCAATTCGGTTGTATTTTTTTAATGTTTGTTACTCCATAACTCCAAATCCAAAAATGTGACATTGGATGAAGTGGAACTGCTGATGATGATCAGAACAGAACTCTTCAACGACGAAAAGTTCACGTTTGGCGATTTGTCCTTCTAGCTGTGTTTGTTAAGCAAGTTCTATTTTCACGATTGATTTTTGTCATGCTTGAGTTCTGATGATGGGATCCATTAGGAATCGAGGGAACTCCTCAAATGTGAAAGGCACACAAATAGTGATTTTAGTATTTTCATGAACTAATCAAGCATTTTCATTCATAAAAGTGACATTTGATGAAGTGGAACTGCTGATGATGATCAGAACGTTTGGCGATTTGTTCTCTTCGTTTTGTTTGTCAAGCAAGCAAGGTTTTTCCATGATTCCATGAGGAATTGAGGGTACTTGGTCTTCTACCATTATAAACATACTTATAGCCATTTTTATTTTATTGTATGGAATCTAAGAGTGCACCATCTAAGTATAATAATCTTTCACCGGCCTCCCCCATTGAATTCGGTTTCTTTTTCTTATAAATTATTCATATAATCTACGGAACTTGGCACCCATTAGATATCATTCTTTTGTCGGTGAGGACGACAACCACGCATCGCATATTGAACTTGGCTGCCATTTTCACATTTATGTTTTTGATGGGATCTCTATTACAAGTGTAATTGGCTGTTACCGTTTAAATTAGGTAAGTGACCCCAGTAGTCGGGGAAAATTGCATGTAGAACCGAGGGCCGTTGGGGCGGAAAGGTTCTCGAGTGGTGACCACGTACCGCGGAAGGGGCAGCGTGGGTAGACCCCGCACAAGGTTGACTGATGACCTGGTAAGGGTCGCGGGAGTCCGCTGGATGCGGACGGCGCAGGACCTGTCATTGTGGCACTCTTTGGAGGAGGCCTATGTCCAATAGTGGACGTCCTACGGCTGATATGATACTTACTACTTACTAAGCTGGCTCGACTACCCGAAGACAACCTTGTCCTCTGACACAAAAGAAGCCACCCTTCTCTATTCTTCGCCACCTCACGCCTGTTGGGTACTCCGAGGTTAGCTGGCTATCTACCGCTGTTACTCCAGCGGTATCTGGGACGACCAACCGGACGTTTTCCATTGGGCCAACCCACATACGCTATCTTCACTGAACGATCGTCTAATGGCAGAGCCAGCGGAGTCGCGTTGCTTTGACTTCACCCATTACGTTCGGCATGACCATCAGCTCTTCCAGCTCCCTATTCCTCCTATGTCTCCAGTTCCCGTCTTCATTTCTGGTTAGCCCCAGGATCTTCCGCCAGATTCTCCGTTCTGCCGGTTCTGCCACTAAGAGCTTGCTCTCTTCTTTCTGTGTCAGTGTCCAGGCTTCACACCCGTACAATAATCAAGATTGGCCTAATAAGTGCTATGTTGTGGCAAAAAACAAAATTTAGCTTTGATATGATTAGGTTTATTATTATTTTTTCTAAAACGTAAACACATTGAAGGCGCGTGCAGTTAAAGACTAGTTTTCTCTACATGCGTTTCGCTGGCGTCGACAATATCTTCAGTTTTTTAGGGTTCAGTAGTCAACTAGGAACCCTTATAGTTTCGCCATGTCCGTCTGTCTGTTTGTCCGAGGCTTTGCTCTGCGACTGTTAGTGCTAGTAAGCTGCAATTTGGTATGGATATATAAATCAATAAAACTGACAAAGTCGTAAAAAATATTAAGCGTAAGTACCTCCCTTACACGTAAAGTGGGGATGTATGGTGTGGGTTGTTGTTGGATAGGTAATTTCAAAATGAATAGAGGTCTTCATTAAACATTTTTTGATAAAGTGAATATTTTCGGAAATATTCACTCCAAAAGAAAAATAATGCCCCGGCCCCCACCCTGTAACTTTTTAACTATGGTTCCAAAAAATATGAAAACAATCATGAAAGTAAAGCTTGATCAAAACTTCCAACGAAAACTATAGCGGACATGATCAGTTAAGCCATTTTTGAGTTATCATAATAAGTCTTCCCTTAATAGTAAAAGACGTATGAAAAGCTGCGAAAGTATTCCCTTTTGCTTGTTATTGTTTTTTTTAGAGTAAGTTCATTGGGCAACTAAACTACTGAACCCTACACTAAGCATGGCCCGACACGCTCTTGGCCGATTCTTTTAACTAATTGAAGTTTTAAATCTTGATAACAGATTATTAAGAATGATGAAATTAACAACATTTTTATGCTACGATCGTGGCAAACAAGCTTACGGCCTGCCTTGTTAGAGTTGTTAGTTTGGTTAGTAGAAAACAAACGTGCAAGTTATGGAACTGAGGAATAGGCAGGAGCACAGCAAATCAATAACAATAAAAAAGCAGTTTTCGACATATATGCATATATTTATTTTAAGTAGATCACTTAATATAAAATGGCCACCTACTTATATATCAGCACGGTACCATACAGGTTCAAATTATACTTAGGACATAAAAATAAAATACAAAAGAATCCGCTCTCAGACGAAATACGGTATGTAACTGATAGTCAGTTAGCGGAAAAAAAGCTCGGTTAATATAAAGTGAGTATGAGATATGATATGACAAATGACCTCACAATTTTGTTGTTAAACCGACTACTTTTTTCATCTTTATGTAAACGTAACTTTAACGGGTGAACAAACACGGAACCCTATATTGCGCGTGGCCCGACACGCACTTGACTGATTTTTACCTAATTTATGGATACATAAAACAAGAAAAAATCTGCTAAGTGCGTGTACCCTTAGGTAGAGGGTACAGTACGCTTTGATCTACAGATACAGCGCCTGTGAGCGGAATAATCTAGTTTTCCCTCAACGGAATGGCCAGATGTGATGTGTTAGTATATATTTACAATCGAGACAGGACGTACACTATATTAAATATTGCATAGAAGCAACAGACGTTTACAATTCAAAACATTAACAGAATGTATTTGCAATTGAGACTATTATACGTCGAGAATAATTACGTGACATATGAATACCTAAAAGGCTCAAGCGTTAGTTATCTTCTGACAAAAGTTGACAATACATATTTCCGGTATTAATTAGGTCGTGGAGAAACTCTTCATATTTTGTATCTCGAGGTCAGGTCCAATAATCTTAGTATACGCGCTGATTTTCCGTTATAAGAAAATACGAGAACAGTATTCCTCCGACCCAATATAATATTATGACAATTTGCAAAATGTCTATTATTGCTATATGTCTATATCACTAATTGAGTATAATACATAACAAACCAGACCAGCTTTTCAGGACTTTTTAGCAACACCATACCTCACAGAGAAAAAACGCCGAGGAGTTCTTTCAGACTACACCAAGAAAATTCTAAGATCAGGACAAAAACATCTCACGGCTTTTTTGACCTACCTACATAATTTGAATGCGTCGTCTTTCACTCTAAGTATCTCTAAGTTCCATATTGACTTCATCCTTTCCGAAGGACAGTGGACCAGTCTCAAATTGTGATCAATAATATGCTAACTAAATAATGATACAAGACACCTTAGTCAACAAATAGAAAAGTGACCAAATTTATCGCAACCTAAATTAAAAATATAATACAATGACGCTTAAACGAAGTGAGTTATGTATACAACCCATGTTAACACTTTCAATTTAATACAAATACCTTTTCGATTTTTCAACACAGTATCATTGTGTAATTTATCGAATGAACGTACCTACATAATAAAGTTTTTAGTACCGAATTATTTTATTGAAAATATATACAGGAAACAGAGAGTTAAGGCGAAGGGTACGGCAAGGCATTCTCCATACAAAGATTGTGCAAGTTTTATTCGTTAGTTTGACACTTCAGCATTTAATTTTAATATTTGCTTGTACATATTGGATAAACGCGGAACTTGAAGTTGAAATTTTACTTTATTTCAGACATAAATAAAAATAAAAAAATACATAAAAAAAATTAAAAAATCAACTAGAAGAAACAGCTAACAGAAAAATAAGCATATTAACAAAAAATAATAACTGTATCGCAAACAAAAACGAAGAAAAACGTACACAAAGTTAGTATGAAAAGAGCTTGCCTACCCCTTCGCCTTAAACGATTTTCATATTCAATATGCGCATAATATTTCTCCAGCACAAATGTCAACATTAAAGTATCGGGAAAGAAGTATAATAGACTTCCTGAATCAAATAAAATATAGACCCGTCGAAAAAGTAGTTTTACAGTACGGCGTTGGTAATTACAGCTTCTATATCATGTTAATTGCTATGTATGTTATTCCTGCATGCTACCAAATTTTCATTTGTGAATTAAAAGAATATTCTTTAACCACGACAACGTAACACTCTAAAGTTCATTACAATCTTACGATTTGTGACGTAAGTAAATTATTTATTATGTAGGAATTGTTGTTTGATGGAAGTTATTATCAATAAAAACACTTAAACATGTGATGTCATTGTTGTGAATACTGTATTAGATGACAGAATAAGTAATGTAATTCAGTAATGTAATCTTAATACGGAAGCAAATCTTAGTTGTCTTAACAAAAATACAAGGTGGTCAGAGGCAGATTTCCGATTTAAAAAATGTGTGAAAAAAACTAAAGAATATTAAGCAACGCTATTTATTCCCTTAAAAAGATCAAAATGCGGATTTTATTTTTTGAAAATCACATTTTCTAAATGATGTCTCTGTTGTGTATGCACTCCTCCAACTTACTCCGCATATTTTCAAAAATTCTGCTACAGAGCGCATTAGAAATCTAGTTTATTTGCGATTGTACACTGTTTTTTACACGACTGCCAAAAGAAGGGAGTGTAATGTTTTCATTAACTCCGCGATGATGGCAGGTTGATTGAGATATGATGATTTGAGATAGCCCCACAAAAAAAAAACACAAGGGCTGAGATCTGGTGATCTTGCAGGCCAGGCTATGTCGCCAAATCTGGAGATGAATTTTCCTGGGAATTCGTTGATGAGCGAAAAACCGTTGGTTAGGTACGCCTCTATTGCATATGCAATTATGTATGCTGCGCAGCTGGCCAGCGATCCATTTTGACTTATCAATCCGCAACTCTCGCAATACTAAAACCAAACGGCGTCTCCCTCGGACTTCACGTTCGAAAATTATTTGAATTAGAAAACGGAATTCTACCACTGACCACCTTGTACTACTATTACCTACACAGTTATACTAACTTATTTTCCCCAACGTAGTATTTACAGTCAAACCTAGCCAAATGGGAGTTGCATAGTCAATTTTATTCCCTCTAATAGAGATGTCTTAGTTATAGCGAAGGTCCCACCCATATGATTTACGGGCTAAGTAGGGCAAAAGTCCTGGTCAATTATTATTATTAAACACGTTATTGCAGTATGTTATAGTTTTACATATTTTAAACCGTATATGACCGATAATTTTCCAGCGGGAAAATATAGGGAATGTAAATTCTGATTTCTTATTATTGAACATAGAAACGCAGGAAACATTCCTTAATACTCGTAAGTAATTTACAATGTTTATAACTTTTATAAGGATTCAGTTTTCAACAAGCAAACTATAATCAATATAATCATCTACTAAATTATACCAAAAATATATTTTACAACGATATGAATATATTTTCATTTATAATAAAAAGACAAAAACTAAACTAATAATAATAACTCGTTCCAATAAGCAGAACGTTCATCTTACTGCCATTCAAATAATTCTTTTTTCTGCCTTGGATTTCGTACATTGCATGATTTACAATGTAACACAATAACAATAACAAGGGTAGCATAGTAGCCTTTTAACTGAAAACAGCGTTGACTTAGGTTTGTGATTCAAGGGTTTAACCCTTAAAGCCGCTATCGTTTGATATACATACATATAAGATAAATAGTATAAATACAATGACAATGTAAATGACGTCTTGTTAATTTGATATAGAAAACTCCCGTGAGTTTGAGGCATATTAAAATATAATGAAACGGCTCACTCACGTCTTAAAGGTCGAATATCGTTCGACATGTATCAGACCGGTGTGCGGTCCTTAATCATGAGTACTTATCGCGGCTTCGGTTGCGGTTTTCTTCGAGCCATATTCGACCTTAAAGACGTGAGTGACCCGTTTCATTATATTATAGTACAAAATTGCGATTAGCGTTTTAGACTTTTTATAAGTCTTTGTCCTTTGTAACGGACAATGGGCAGATTTAAATGAGAATAATGGTTAGTAAGTAAGTAATTGCCCTTGGTCTATTTTTAATAATATATTCACTTTTGGAGCCTTCTAGAGCATATGAAAACCCAATATACTGACCTTGGGTTTAATTAATAATTACAAATTATAAAGGATACGCCACTAAAAACAGTCACAATGTTTTTTTAATACTTACTATATACTATATAAAGCGCATAAATATGTACGGCGGTATTGTTAATGATTTAAATTTTACACATCACACAACATAAAATATTTGCCATATAAACTTATTTTATGCAACCTCAAGGGACACAAAACACTGGACTACAAAGAGTGCGGTTTTCAAGGAAAAAAGATTCTAGTGTAAGACACAATAAAGTCCCTTTTTCTTAACGACATATATTCATTATCCCTAAACGGGATGCTAGTTCTGCAATTTAATCACAATAGGATAAAATTATTTAAAAACATAATAACCCTTCGGCCTTATGTAAAAATAAAAGAGATCCTCAACTTATTTAGGAGTATAAAAAATAATAAATATAATTTTAAATGGTCCTTGAGGATATCTGATTGAATGATAACTAACCCGTCAAGCGCGCTAGTATCACACGTGTGTTCCGAACGAATTTTGAATTTCGAACTTAGATTTCTTATATTAATAGTTGAAATTACAATACATTTTTTATTGACATGTCGTTCCACGGGTTAAGTCATTTGCAAACCATACTGTTTTCGATACAGTCTGCCTTGCAGCTAGGGTTACCTGATGTCTCGCAATTTCGTGGACGTAACGATTTTTAGACTCTATTCGGGACAGAATTTTGTCCCGAATTTAAAGCAATCTGAACCGAAAGTCTATAAAATTGCCTTGCGGAGTCGTAAATATGTACAAAACGCAAATAAAAGAACCGGTTGTTATGGTTCATTTTTATTGTATTTAATGTCAATGTATCTTTATGATGTTCATTTAATTTGTTCGTATGATTGTTTCATGTTTTATTACAAATAGTAAAAGAACTCTAACTTTAAACCGGAAAGCAGAGACTATTTAACAACCACATACGTTTGAATAGAATTTCCGTCTTAGCTCTTCGATTCAACGTTCAAATTAGATTGTATTTTCGTACAAAGTGACGTGTCTTGAAATGAAAAACCAAAACGTACTATTTCGTACATATATTGTTTTTTTTGCAAAGCCTTCTAGACTGGTGGTGTCTTGTTAAATGTTAAGAAAATAACCATTAATATATTAGAATAAATAATGACTTAACCCGATTTTAAGTCTCTGTCCCGAAAATTAGGAAATGGCATCTGGTAACCCTACTTGCAGTACAACTAGAAGTCTACCTAACTAAACTTAGGCACATTCTTAAGCGCACCTCGCGATGTCCGCTCGTATTACTATCATCATTATAGTTAAACGACCATTCGTGAACCCTATTGCAACGAGATAAGGTCTACCAATGGTTAGTTAACAGTAGTACAGGAGACATTTCCTCACGGCTAGCAATGCCGGTGCCAGGAATAACACACATTATATATTTAAATCATTAACAATATGATGGGTTATCAAAAGGACGTTGTCGTTAGAGCCGGCTCAGTTTACGATCTTCCGAATACTATTATTAGAATAATTGATACGATTACGATGACGACGATTGCGATGTATACTTTCTTCTTTCGCAGCTTGTTCTGAAAATATAAATAAAATAAATAGTAAATCAATCCGTGTAGGTCAAGTAACGATTCTAAACCGATTTGTAATTTCTTATATTTTTTAATCTACACACTTTTTGATATACTTGAGAGTGGCACAACACTGGTTCACTGTACTGAGCTACAAGTAAATATAATATAGTTTATGTATATAGTATAATGTAGTGTACATAAACTTGTTGGTTTTTGGTTGCGTCCAATCGATTGTCCTGTTGTGCAATTGTGATACCTCATTGTAGTCCGTTATGCTTTGGCAAAAGTTTAAATTGCTTTAATAGAAATCTGACGTTATACGCATTATGAATTTATGGCTGCCATTTAGCTGAACAACTGAGGTGGTACAAGTAGAAAGACAAGGACCTTCATTTTTCTATTAATACATTCGTAATCTATTGCATACGGAGATAGTCGATAGTCAATTGAACTTTATAAGTGGCTGTAACGACTTTTTACAATATGGTTATATTGGTGTCTTGCGGTTTTAGTAAGCAATAGCTAATGTTCCTTCAAGACTCTTAAGTGGATTGCACAAATCTAAAAACCCGACAACCATAACTGCGCAGGCCGACTTTACATCCCTTATTTCCGATAAATTAAATTGGAATGGGGAATCGAATTCAACTTATTTCATGATTTTTGATATATATAAGTTACAGTCTCACACGTACAACTTTTACTAAGATGTCAAACATAGTTTAAATATCGATTTACATACTTGTATATTGCCTGAATTTGACGTAATTGAAGTGTGTAAACACTTTGAACTTACGTATTCGTCCAGAAGGGTTTGAAAAATAATTAATCACGAAATTTAAATGTTAAAAAAAAATGCTATTTAATTCGTCTGAAAATACATTCACAAATTCAATCGGAAATGATAAATGATACAATACGCACGGTGCACGGTGAGCAAAGAGGTGGTATATCACTTATGGACTTTATTATGTGTGTAAAGGTTCTAAACTGGTAGAGCAAGATAAGAGCGAACGGGCATTTTCTGGTTGCGCGTGTCCCATCTTAGACCTTGTCTTAACTTTCCATCAGGTTAGACAAGGGTCAAAGGCAAAGCCCATTTTCACATCTGCTATTCAGAAAAGTCTTGTTGCCCTCGAATGAGGGAACAAAGTCTTACTTTTCTTCCCTCATTATGGGCTGCAATGACTCTTTCCCTCTTTGAAAATGTGAAAAGCAGTATGCTCCACACCCACTCCGCTCCGGTTGTGGAATGAACTCCCTGCTGAGGTTTTCCCGAGGAACTACAGTATGGGATTCTTCAAGAAAGGAGTGTAGAAATCCCTGGAGTCGCAGGCGTCCATAGGCTGCGGTGACCGCTTACCATCAGGCGGGCCGTACGCTTGTTTGCCACCGACGTAGTATAAAAAAAAGTTCTATTCGGTACTAAAGTTATTTGTAAGACATTTCATCAGCGGGCCTCATAGGCAGCAGCAGTAAAGAGAAATAAAG
Organism: Notocelia uddmanniana; assembly: GCA_905163555.1. Taxonomy (NCBI): domain Eukaryota; kingdom Metazoa; phylum Arthropoda; class Insecta; order Lepidoptera; family Tortricidae; genus Notocelia; species Notocelia uddmanniana. The sequence goes on from LR991052.1 coordinate 61,438,988, forward strand.
CAGTACGTGTCACACGGTAGCAAAATTATTTGCGTCTTGGGCGTCAACAGAAACACTTCAATCCCTCGCTATTATTGTAAAATCTTTCGCTTCACTCAGGATGCAATATACCGCCCGCGCCGTAATTATATAATTTTGTTCCCTTGAGGAGATCAGAAGGTATGTCCTGGACCCGAGTATGTCCTAAAACTGCGACCAAGACCACCGGGGAATGGGCAATAGCATCCCTGGAGTGCGGTGGAGATATTGCGATCGCCGACCCGCATGCCACGTGTGACGATTATGGCATTTTCCCCCCATTCAATCGGGGGCAGACATAGGCCTATGTCCAGTGGACGCCCTTCGGCTGATATGGAGACACAATCTACTACATATAAGTCGTGTTAGCTACACAATTTATAACTCGAGAACGGCTGTGCTGAGTTCTATGATCCTTGGTTCGTTGGATTTGTCTTCGCTCCGAATAGTGGAATAACAATTAAAATATTGGTAAAATATGTAAAAATATTTTTTTGTTCGGAACGGGTCAGAGGTGGAACGAAGTTCGCCGGGACAGCTAGTATACAGGGTGGGCCCTGTAACAGGAGCAAACAATTAAACGGTGGACTATTTAGCGGGCCTGCAATTATTTCCAAGAGGGCTCAGTTAAAAAAAATATTTTAAAAGGTCAATAAAATTAAAAAATAATAATAATTAAAAATATTAAAAATATCATTGAAAACAAAAAACGATTATGACTCGTAACTTGATACTACCTCAAATACTGCATTGAATGATGTGCTATAATCGCGGGGTGTCAAGATCCATTACTCGGAGGTCATAACTTTAGATCAAAATTTCTCCGAAATGAAAATTTTTGAATAAAAGTTTTACACCAGGTGTTACTGCAGATGCCCTAAGGGAGCGTCCTTTTAAATATTTGCTTCAGTTACAATGCCCACCTTGTATAAGATAAACCACGTTCTTGGCTGATGAAGGGAAGCTTTACCTTGTAGTTGGAGGCCTGCCGGAGTTCAGCCGTGGCCGCCTCAACGTTGTGTGCGGTGAACTCGACGCTCGACTCGATGGAGTCAACCACCTGTCCCTGGTCGTGGATCATGGTGCCAAGCTCCTTGAATATCTGGTTCACGTCCAGTATGTCGCTCTAAAAACAAGAGGTAAACGTCACGATGGTATTCGTAGAAAGCATAGTATATTCGCAGAGCATATAAACGATCTTTCACAATCTTAGGCATTCTTGCCCAGCCGCTTCCTTCCGCCATCGCCCAACGCGAAAAAATTTGCATCCTCACCACTTAGATGGTTGACAGTCCTCAACTGTGCGTTTCTCCAGAAATTTCTTGCCTCGCACAGCTAAACTGTGGAATGAACTGTCGCCTGCGGTATTTCCGGACTGATTCGACCTTCAAACCTTCAAGAAAAGAGCGTACTCCCATCTTAAAGGCCGGCAACGCACTTACAACCCCTCTGGTGTTGCGACTGTCCATGGGCGGCGCTAATCGCTTACCATAAGGCGATTCGTCTGCTCGTTTGCCTCCTATGTCATACAAAAAAAAGCCTGACACTGCAAATAGCCGTGTACACTCACGGACTTTAATTATAGAGCCATTTAGAGCTCACTTTATACTGGGCATATAGTTAGCTATGAAGTGTCCAGTATAAAGTGGGCTCTAAATGGCTCAACAATTATAGTCCATGATCGTACACCAGGAGGACCTAAACAAGTATCATAGACGGGGGGATGGAAGCGACCGGGTTACACGCTACGGTTACAAACTAGCCCGGTGTTTCGAACATACACCATACATAAACTCACGCCTATATTCCCAAAAGGGGTAGGCAGAACACATGAAAAATATTTTTCAGTGGCACTTTTAGCAATAGCAGGTTTATAGATGGAGAAAATGTGATATTGTAGTGACAAGTTGCTAGACAATCGCCCACTACACACTTCAACCTGGTTCCCATAGTCGACTCTTACGACACCCAAGGGAAGAAATGGGGTGGTGCTATTCTAACCACACGGCTAGTTTGTTGCTTGGAAGAGTGGTCAAAACGGATAAAACCATACACGGAATGGTCCGCTCCGTTTATGATAATTGCTAATGAGCATAATAGACGCTCCTAGTCATGTCAGTTTCAAAGATAAACTTAAGGCTTGGCTTGTTGTGCATTCGTTCTATACATTGAAGATTTTTAAACCAAAAAATGTGTTCTATGAGTAGAAAATAATAACAATATGTAAGTAAGTACATCAAAATATACTTATATGTAGTTTAACCCAAGCTCATGAATGTGTACAATTGTTTTTGATATAAATGTTCAAATACCTATGAAATATGTTGAATTGTAATATATATTACTAATAAATTATAAGCATGAAATTTATATCCAGTGACACTTTTAGCAATTGCAGATTTCAAGATAGAAAAATTGTGATATTACAGTGATAGGTTGCTAGCCCATCGCCCACAACACACTTCAACCGGATCCCGGAAAGAAGTGGTACTAGTCCGGAACCATACGGGGAGGACAATTACTATAGTTAGACATGTTCGATTATTTATTTAATCGTATGGCATTTATTTACGAACCGTAAGATATTCGAGAAGACAAGTACGGTTGCCAGTTTTTGTTGCACTTTTAGCACCACCCAGGGGTCACGTGTAGGGTAACGGTGGGTACTCCCTACGGACGTGGTGCAACTTCGACCCCCCTTTGTCAAGTGAGTGGGCAACTTGACTGTTAGAAGTTCTCAAGCCGCCCGAAGGTCTCTGACTTGGCTTAACGACTGCTGTCGTAGACAGCAGCCGGAATCAACGGCTTAGCGTGCCTTCCAAAGCACGAGAGCGCTCAGTTAGTAACCACTCAAAGCGGTCACCCATCTAAGAACTGACCTGCGCCCACATTGCGCATACCGCACGCGGTACGCGGGCGCCGCTGTGCCACGAACGCTCTACACATGTTCCATTGACAGCTACACACTGTTTGTCAATCGAACTGTCTTTTGACTGTAGTCAAAAACGCTATGTCCGGCCGGAATTACATCATAATATTAATAATTTATTTATTATGTATATATAATTTTATATCATAAATATACGATCCTGATCCACAGTCAACGTACAATTACGTTAATATACGTGTCTAATGTTATTAGACTGATATAAAATAAATAAATAAATAAATATTGTGGGACAATCTAACACAAATCAACCTAGTCCCAAACTAAGCAAAGCTTGTACTATGGGTACTAGACGACGATATACATACTTACATAGATATATACATAGAAAACATCCAAGAACGAGAAACAAATATCCGTGCTAAATGCACAAAAAATGCCCTAGCGGGGATTCGAACCCGGGACCTCTAGCTTCGGAGGCAGTGTCACTACCAACTAGACTAGGCTAAACAGGCCGTCATCGGCAATGTTACAGGTTCTTCATGTTTAAATGATTCCTACATCTAGTATCATCATCATCATCTATGACAGTATCTCCCAAACTATGGGTCACAATCCACCAGCGTGTCCGACCGTCTCAACGAGTAGTTGGTGACTGTGCAAATTAAGGGTACATTCGGCAGTAAAAACTTGCATAAAAATGATTTTTCTTGAAGAAAAACTTCTTTATTGACACGGACAAAGTTGGTCCCATAGTAGTTGTTAAGAATGGATAATACCACCTTATTTTATTCCGTATCACGATTTAGATTCCTCCATGTAAATGTGTGTATATCTAATACTAATATGTATAACGACAATCGAAACAGAAAACATATCGACGTCTATTTGATAACAACTCCAGCCGATGTAAAATAATTGCAATTCGTCGATAAATTGTTATCGCGTGTGATTTAATTAAATTAATACGAAGTATTTTGGTTTTAATACGACATTAGAATTACTCGTAATCTGACAAATATGGCGTAACTAGGTATTGTTTTACAATAGTACTTGGTTATAAAACGAACCGCAGTTGAGTTTCATGATAAGATCACACGAGGGTTTTAATGCCTAGTTATGTACAAACGCATCCATAACTTTATCTACATGGATATTATAAATTTTCTTCAATATGTCTAGATATGGCCTGCATTTAAAGTAGTGGTAATATTATATTAACTTACTTGTAGGCATGGGAGACAAAATTAAAATATAATTCTTTTGTTTAAGATGATGTTAGAAATTAGAATGAAATTCTTTTGTTTAAGATGATGTTAGAAATTAGAATGTAATTAAAGTATCCATTCGGATTAGGTGCCACAGAGGACCACAGGCTCCTTTAGAACAGCCGCGAAACGCTTCACATATGTCTCTTTTTATCATGGATAAGATGATCGAAATTTGAGTGAAATTAATGTATCGCTCCTCGATACTTTAATGTAAACGTTAAGTTGCAACCCACATATACAAGTTTCTTAATATATGTCATTGGCTAGTCGTTTCTGTTCTGAACATTTTGTAGGGTTTGTAGGGGTAGTATATGAACGTAGATTCAGTTTCGCCTGTCTGTGTGTCTATAATCAGATCTTGCAAGTTAAGTTCCGCCCAGAGTCAGTCTGAGCTGAGATTTGGCATTTGTAAGTTCGGTTACAATGCAATATTATGGTACCGCCGAGCTGATCTGATGAAGGAGACAGAAAATGGCAATAGCGACTAATAAGCTAGACAAGAGAAACTCGCCGTGTTTGCACTCATTGGAGTCATCTCAGCGAGTAGGCGAAAATTAATTTATGTGTAATCAAATTAATATTAATTTTATATATGTGTACCTTTTTTATCAGAGACTTATTCTTATACTTCAATTATACGAGTGTATCATAACTGTATCGCATGCCCGCATAGTTAATATAATGCGAGCTTCTACCATGTAGAACTGATACAAATACCGAATCTATGCAGCCGCGTACTTGGTGAAAATTAAATACGTGACGATCTGTTACTACGTATATACACAAAATTGGCGGCGACCCGTTGAAGGTTTTAATTGGCATCAAATTTTGACTAGAATTAAGTAGGAAAAAAAATGTGACTATGTACAGTCGACTGCAAAAAGTTGAATCCACCCAAAGTTACAAAACTATGTATCCGACTCAATATCAAGGTCGGGGATACATACTCGTATTCTAGTAACTTTGGGCGGCTCGATCTATTTGTAGTCGGCTGTACATATGTACATATAACATACAGTCAGTTAGATTGTAATATTCAATCTGAAGCCGAGTGCAACATCGACGACAAAGTTCAATGACAATTGTGAACCTTATTGTAAAGAGATAAGGTCTACTAATGATTGCATTTATACCTCTAGTTGCCTTATGTCTCGCTCGCGCTCCTCCAGCTGCCTAAGGTCCTGCTCAGACTGCATCGTCATCTGCTCCTGTCTGCGTGCGTTCTTGTCATCCATTTCAACCAAGTCGTTGCTGCGACCTGGACAATATAGTTTTCAACTATTGATCTGAGACGTTCAATGTAATACAATAGCTTTGTACATACACAGACAATAGTATTATTGTATTAGAAACCATGAAATTGGGGGAGGCCTATGTCCAGCAGTGGACGTCCTTCGGCTGATATGGTGGTGGTATTAGAAACCGCAAGTGTCATAAGTATTCGAGGTTTCGATGTAGCCCTTTTGTGTAAGACCAAGAAGCCCTTGTCTGTAAGCACGGTGGCAAATAAATAGTACATTACTACAGAGGCCGGGACGAAAGGGGTTGCCGGCCGAAGACATATAGACGGCCGAGCAAAGCGAGGCCGGATAGGTCTGAGGCAGGCAACCCCATATTTCGAGCCGAGGTATTTATAGTGCTTTTCTTAAACATGCAATGAAATAAACAAGAAAAAAATCAAAGTTACTTTTTTAATACGCATAGTGGCAGAATGTCACAAATTTATGTGATGTGGAAATTAAAAAAGAGGACTTTGCCGGCCTAGGCCTGCAAGATTTGTATGAAATTCCATTAACGACCTCTTGTCCTCGCCGCACCTGAAACGTCATACTTCGCAGCCTATTATAAGGAACATAACATCAATATTTCATAGCATGTTTGAGAAAAGAATATTAAATACTCAAAGGACCTAAGGTAAAACACGCCTATTAAAAAAAAACCGAAGAACATGAATACTGATTTGCCTCAAGAATCTGACACAAAATATCGAGTAATGCGAATAATCGTAATTCAACAGCAAGCCACGAAAGTATTCTATCAAGCGATAGGATTGACTTTATTATCTGTAAAGGTTCTAAAGTTGACCATTTTATTGGATGACGGTATTTGCCTATTAAAAGTAGATTGTATTGTCAATATTGGACTTTGCCATGCACACACATGCAAATTATCATATATCCTTTCCACTTCACTACATGAACTGTCTTTCGATAGCGAATGCGGTTGTTACTAGAGAAAATATCCAAGTCGCTATATGTATGTATATGGACTGATGATAGTGATGATATTTGAGAAGTTCCGTCGATTCCCCAAGGGAGATCATCAATAGCCCCACTTTGAAATATGCATTTTAATAAGCATTAAAACTAAGTCAACGTTATCTCATCGGAATGTGTTACTCATAGGTAGGTACCTATATCATTGGGAAATTACTGTCAATTGTGGTCATCATCATCAGTTCCACTTCACGAAATGTGTGATTTCCAAGAGCAAATGCATGCTTATGCCATATGCGTGCCTATTTGTGGAGTTCCACCTATTCCTCTTGCATCCCATCATCAATAAAGACTTATCGCGGAACATATAAAAAAAACCAAAGTAAACATGAAGACGAACTGAGAACTTTCTTACTTCTATTGAAGTTGGTTAAATAACTTTCAGAATCTACTTGCATTTTATGAAAGATGCAAAATAATTGGGTCGACATGTTTAATGTAGTTAATACCAGAGATGGCAACTTTTGTAGCATTTTCGGTGCAGCGTAGTGGTTTTAAGGAAGTTAGTACGGACAAATACAATTTAAACAATTAATTAAGGTTAATTTTAACGTTATTAAAGCTAATGAATCATAAGAATTTAAATAATTTATCCCAATTCCGTTAACAGCACTACGCTGCACCGAAAATGCTACAAAAGTTATGATCTCTGGTTATTACGTACCCGACATGCCAAATGGATCCCCAATGTTGATCGTCGCACTCTGTGCCTTCACTTTCCGTACATCCTCTTTTGTCTTCGCCGCGGCCGATTTTTGTGTCGCCTAAAAAATATCGAATATATAAAAAAGTTTCCATGCTTTTTAAATCAACGTTCATTGTGTTTCATTATGCAATGTAACCGAGGAAGCTGACAATGTGTCAACCCACTACAGGTAAAGAATCCTAAGAAAAGGACCTGCTGTATGAAGTTGTAGCGTGTTCGAATAGACATTACATATTTAAAATGTGTAACACAAACAAAACAAATGTCTATTCGAACACATCACACCTACATACAACAGGTAATTTTCTTAAGTTTTTATCTATAACTCATTGCAGCTTGTGTGTGAAGCACTATTTTGATTTTCTAACTATCGAGGGTTGACTCTTGTAACTATATATTCATTTCACCTAGTTCAAATAAACCGATTGTCTCTTAAATACTGTAACAAAGTCCACATTGCTCCTGCCTCCACACTGCTGGGGATAACAATTTTTTTTTCTCAAAACGTATTTATATCTATTATACGCAGTTTATAACCAGGAAGGTACCGGAATATCCACTGGCGTTTCGAAGGAAAACGAGTCAATACTGACATGATAAGGAAAAAATTATACTAGGTTCATATAACATTGGAAATAAATATTGTACCTTGACACTTATGTTATCTTTGGCCAATTCTTACAACCATCCATGAATTATTCGACATCGATTTAAATAAGGTACTTAATAGGCTGCGGTATACTTTAATATCATACATACTTACAAAAAAGTTGGGCGGAAATGTCACAATAACAATTAATTCGTAGGGTTGTCATTTCACTTCCTTATTTGGTATCCGTCAACAAGGGATAATAGGGTGACCATGATTAATTAATGCCAAAAATGTCCTTTCATATTCTGTGGCCAAAATAATAACAAATAAAAGCAAGAAGCTACTATACATATGTTACTCCACATTGAAATTACAATCTAATACATAGTCGGTAAAAGAGTATATCTTTGCCTATATGTAGTACGATTCCCATTGACTGGGACGGGCCAGAGCGCATTCTACTAGAAACTAGGTGCAAAGGAATTTGAATTGTCTATACAGTAGTTATAGTTACGTTTCATATTTGAATGAAATAGCATCCGCTGCGAGGCACCGGAAGCTCCATTCAAATATGAATCATAACTACTGCATAAACCGTTCAAATTCATTAGCATCTAGTAGAATGCGTATCGGCCCGAGCTGGTCGATGAGAATCGTACCTGCTGTCCACTATTGCCTGCGTACGAACCTGGAAGGCGTTGAGTGTTGCCATGTACTCATCGCTTAGCCTCTCCCTGGTGAGCTTGCCAGCAGGCTGCTCCACCGGCATCTTCATCAGGTCCATGATCATCGAAGATGTGTCTTTGGCCAGCTTCTGCGTGTAATTCTGGATCTGGCGCCTGTAATATGGTATTAGATTAGGGATATACGTCCAACAGTGCCAAGGAAACCTTGTTAGGCTTGTATAACTTGCTTCAATTCGGGTTACTGCAATTGGATTACTTAAGTAGATAAAATGAGATTTAAAAAAAGTTACGAGTAACAAAGCACTTTAATAAATAGCTGGGGTTACAGTTAGCTCCATCACAAAGTGGCATGAATGTGTTTTATGTCTGACGTAAATCCCTCTCGCACTAAGAAACTTCCTAATAAGGGGCGAATGCTTTATGTTCGACAGTTATATCCATGTATGTAATTTTATTTATGCATGAGCAATAGAAATGTAGTGATTGTAACATAAATGTACATTCAAACTTCTTGGTGTTAGCCCAGAACCATCAAAGAACAAAAAAGAACTTACAGTTGGTTCCGTAGCTCCTGAGAGTCTTGAGGAGTCTGCAGCTGGTTGACCATTTTTGACATCGAGGATACTGTACATAAAAATCTTTATCTAATATAATTATTGTGGTACGGTCCTACCCTTTGTGGGACTAGTTTGATTTTTGTGTCCCTAATATTTATATATTTTTTATTTATAATAATATTATATACCTTTATTTAACAAGTAACTTATAATAGTTACATTTAAATGTTTTAATCTACATAATATTTTATCACTTATCAGACATCGACACTGTCGTCTTGCCGTCTGGCATAGGCCTCCTCTAAAGATTTCCACACTCTTCTATACATAGCCTTTCTTTACCAAACATTTAAGCCTCTTAGTTTAAGTTCTTCCATTTTTTATCTTTAAATGTTTATAGTAATTTAATTTTAAGTTACACGTAAGTAGGACTAGTCACTGCTATACCCTTAAATTTATGGTGTTTGATCAAGGGTTCTCCTTTCGCGGGCAGATTCTTATGAATCCTTAGAACATCCAAATAGCATAATTGATTCAAAAACCTACGAAATGTAACAATAAATCTGTTTTTTTTTTCAATATTTCATGGATTATCATCTAAGTATTAGAAAAGTTCATTTAAAAGATTGTAGGCAGCCTGTGAGTAGGTGGATTTCTTGTTATAGGCTATCAAATTTTCTTTGTTCACCTTGCATACATAATTCAGCGTGAGTTCCCTCATATGCTGCTATAATAATAATAGTTCGCAATGGCCGCACAACTTTTAAATGAACTGTGTATGTGTATTCAGATATGATTGTTCCGAATTTCCATCAAATGTTCTACTTCAGTGGTTTCAAGTTTACAAACTCGGGACCCACCACCACCGCCGCATAGGCCCACTCGGGACCCACCTCTAGGAATTTTAAACGTTACTAATATGAATAAAGAGCTTATCAAAAAAAAACCGAAGTTTAATAAAAAAAAATATCAATCCGTAGGGCGTCAGTCGCCCGCCGCCCGGCCGTTGGCTCGGTCGGTTGGTGTGTCATTCTACAGAAAAGGCGCACTCAATATTCGCTCGCGACCCACCAGTGGGTCGCGGCCCATAGTTTGGGAAACCCTGTTCTAGTTACTTATGAATGGCAGTTTTTGGCTGGCCTTTAAAGTTGTTTTATTTAATACCATATTTTACATCATTCATTGTTAAAGGACCATGCATCAAAATGGTCCTGAAAGCAACAAAGCTGAGTTAGGTCATTAAATGGGTCTCTAAATATACTATTAGGTCAAATTCACTCTGACTATAATATAAATATCTCAGTTCTGCATTGGAATTCAACTTTGTGCCCATAGAATTAAATGAAGTAGATTTTTAATTTAGTTGGTAATGACACTGCCTCCGAAGCTAGAGGTCCCTGGTTCGAATCACGGTAATGGTATTTGTTTCTGTGGTGAGCAAAAACATTTGTTCCTGAGACTTGGATGTTTTTGATGTATTTAATTTATTTTGGATGTGTTCGATGTATATGTATTAAATATATTGTCATTTAGTATCCATAACACAAGTCTTATCGAGCTTACTATGGGACTAATTTGATTTGTGTAACAAATGTCTGATAATATTTATTTATTTATATTAAAACACTAAAATTAATAATTAATAACATTATGTGACTAAATAAACCCAGTAAATCATTAAAGTGTTTTAGTATTAAATTAGCCTGTTTTTATGCACTGTATGATTCCCCTTTGCCATTGTGCCATGGATATTGGTTATTAAGACTTTCAATTTTGAACAGTTGTGTAATAGATCTACTACACATAGTATCTACTTATATTACTAATGAGATATAAAGTGTTATGTACGGGTGTACTTAAGGTGAAACATAGTGTGACTGCTTGAGCAACACTTATAGGGCATCATACCATTGATCAAAAGAAGCCTGCAGACATGAACAAAGTTCCTGCATGGAACAATACAATTAGTGAGTTAGCAGCCATAACTTTTGATTTATCCAATCCTATTGTTTTCAATTGGTTTTTTTTTTTTCATAATACCATGCAGACACACAGAGCTACAATGACGCATATTATGCATAAGGGCATAATGTGTTTTTACCATTTTTCTCAAAATGTATCTGTCACTAAAAATCAAATGGTTAATATTCTGCCAAAACATGTCATCTAAGTGCCCTCTTTATCATTGCCCCATTGAGCAACCTCATACCTATATCATTACAGACACAAAAATAAATGTTTGCATAGTTTTTTTTTGTGTAACACCTTATTCACCAACATGGTGCTTTCTTTTACTAGGTATTTGTCAATGTTTGTTATTGTTACTCCAATGTATTACTACTAAAACAGATGCTTCGAATCTGGCTCCCAGCATGAAATGTGTGCATTGCACTTGTAATAGGCTCTCGCTATCTCGGGTGCATAAAAAAACAAAATTACAAACTTGCTATTCAATTGTTTTAAACATACTTGTAATATGTTTTTTTCAAAAGCAAGCCTTCTATTCCATTAATGAATATTTGTCACTAAAAATATGAGAATATAAATTATAACTGTAGCTATCTAAGTAAATAAGAATTATGACATGTTTTATGACAAAATTTTTGTTTTATATACAGGGTGTCCCAAGAAGTAGTGATTTACTGAAGCTGGGAGGTAGAGGACCTAGAGGGCTATCTGAATCACCCCCATGTATGTTCCGAGATTTTTAGTATTTTCGGAGTTATGTTTTTTTTTTTTTTTCACCTATCGCCGCGTACGATGAGATTTTTATTTATGGTGACGTGAATTATTGCGGTAGATGCTTGATTTTTTTTGTGTGCTAAGCTGATAGATAGGCCAATTCAGTATGGTATCGTTAGATCTTTGAATGGCATAAAAAAAAATTAAATGCCAAGAAAGATAAAATTACCCAGTATGTTCACAACTTCAAGGGCCCTTAAAAAATAAAATCACATAAAAAATAATTACCGATTGGCTTTTAAAAACTTGCTCTATCTATCAGGTAGCTACCCTGAAAATTTCATTTTATTATTAATGAGGCTTCAACCAAAAAATTGAAATCTAACTGTGGTAAGTGCAATTTTTTTATTTACATAATGATTAATGCAAGCAAAGTAAAACCAATTACAAGGTGTTTAATTACAATAAATTTTCAAAATGGCCCCCCTGTTGCTCAATGCAAGTGCGACATCGCCGAAAAAAGTTGTCTTTTAAACGTCTGAATGCATTTCTATTATTTTTAATGGTTTCTTCTGCTACTCTCAATTTCCGGGTTAACTCGTCCAAATTGCGGCATTCTCTCGAGTAGACGAGGTCTTTGTAATATCCCCATAGAAAAAAATCTATGGGGTTTAGGTCGGGGGAACGTGGAGGCCAGGCTATAAGGCAGGCGTCACCCCGGCCGCAACGACCAATCCATCTTTCAGGGTATCTTTGATTTAAATAGTTTCTCACGTCCAAGGCAAAATGGCATGGTGCACCATCACACTGCAGTACTATGTTTCTGCGTGTCTCCAAATCCAGATCTTCTAACAGCAGGGGCAGATCGACGCGTAGAAAATTTAAAAAGTGATTGCCGCCCAAGCGGTCTGGCAGCTGAAAGGGCCCGATTAACTTACCGTTAAGTATGCCAGACCAAAGATTAACACTAAAGTGTTCTTGGAATGTCGATTCCCTTTTTAAATTCGGATTTTCAATTGCCCATGAGTGAGAATTGTGCATATTAAAAATCCCATTGCGTCTAAAATGGGATACATCCGTCCACAAAATTTGGTTAAAAAAATTTTCGTTTTCAGCTTGTCTCCTCAGCATTTCCTGACAGAATTCAATTCGCCGATTGTAATCTTCCGGTTTCAACTGTTGCACTTTTCTAATGTGAAACGGATGATATCCTACGGTCTGTATTGTACGGTGTACCTGAGATTTAGAAAGTCCGGTACGACGTTCCGTAACTCTCACACTGGTCGACGGGTCTCTTTCTACTTCTTCAACAACTGCATCTACTACATCAGGATCCGGCATAGTGGCCATACGGCCTGATTTCGTACTCGGTATGTGACCTTCCGAATACGCATTATGTACTCTTAAGATCATGCGATAGTCAGGAAACGTTTCAGGTTGAGGCCCGCCTCTTCGTTCCACATGTTCCCGGTACAGCCTTGAAGCTTCCGCCGCATTCCCCCTAGCATAACCGTAATAGTAATGCATTTCTGCGTAATCACGTGAAGTAAACATGATCACTTACACGCAAACTCAAGTCCAGTTAAATGATGCCAACTCGGCGATTCCAGGTAATAACACTAATCCAAATCGTAATGCAAGTCAAGTCCATATGAATAGCCAAAATGATTAGGGAAACGAACAATTAGCAGTATTAAAACACAATTTTTAAATTATTGAAAAATAACAACGATGACCAAACAACGTGAAAATTTTCTCATGCGTCAACCGTCTTTTGTTTTTTGTTCTTTTTCTATTGATGGCCAGTGCGTGATTTAGAACGAAATTTATTTAGAAAGGTTTTGCTTTGCTTGCATTAATCATTATGTAAATTAAAATTGTGCACTTACCACATTTAGATTTCAATTTTTTAGTTGAAGCCTTATTAATAATAAAATGAAATTTTCAGGGTAGCTACCTGATAGATAGAGCAAGTTTTTAAAAGCCAATCGGTAATTATTTTTTACGTGATTTTATTTTTTTAAGGGCCCTTGAAGTTGTGAACATACTGGGTAATTTTATCTTTCTTGGCATTTAATTTTTTTTTATGCCATTCAAAGATCTAACGATAGTAAATGTTACCATACTGAATAGGCCTATCTATCAGCTTAGCACACAAAAAAAATCAAGCATCTACCGCAATAATTCACATCACCATAAATAAAAATCTCATCGTACGCGGTGATAGGTGAAAAATTAAAAAAAAAATCATAATTCCGAAAATACTAAAAATCGCGGAACATACATGGGGGTGATTCAGATAGCCCTCTAGGTCCTCTACCTCCCAGCTTCAGTATATCACTACTTCTTGGGACACCCTGTATACTAAATTATTATTGTATTTACTGACATACCATGTAATGATCATGTTACAATATCATCATCATCATCATCATCATCATCATCATCATGTCAGACAAATGATGTCCACTGCTGGACATAGGCCTCCCCTAAAGACTTCCACAATGACAGGTCCTGCACCACCCTTTACAATATGGTTAAATGAAATTGAAAAATTCCTACAATCTGTGTCAATTAACTTTTTCCTACTAAGTACTACATTTTTTTGACCCGCTTTGGACCAAGGTTACTATTATGAAGAGCAATTTTAAACTCAAGTTCTTCGCTGTTTTGCTGCGAAATTGTGGCGCTTTGTTATGATACAAGAAGTAATCGGCATATGATTCAAAACAATGACATATCGCTATCTTATGCTACGTGGTGTAATACAAACAAACGATAAAGAGGCATGCAAGGTGATACATACCATTTTGCGATATCTTCTTTATATTACTGGCTATCGTCGAAGACAACCGCTGAAAGCTCTCACCCTTTTCTTCGTAGGTCACGCCGCCTTGATATGAAGCATCCATCCTATCTGCAGGCAAAGTAATTTAATAAGGAAATGATTCTACGCTGTTTTTTTAACGCGCACTAATCAGCAGCAATCACTGTACAGTATCGACTTACTGTTTTAATGAGACGTGATTATTGTGTGACGTATACAACACAAATCACAATTAAATTGATAAATTAGTATTAGTTATCACGAACTGACAAGACCAATCCGTTTTTCGACAGCGACAACCAATAACAGAGACAAAAAGAAATTAGAAAAGAGAAATAATATCGGGACTGCAAGATACGTTCATAAGGTACATAATATTTAGATCGTGCAGATAGTTTCACAATGAAACAGAACCTATGTTTCGAAATATAAAGTAATAGATAGGCTACAACTACTTTTGAATAATATAAAATTGCTCTGCAATTACTATCATGATATGCCTTGATACCACTCACGCTTGATTTTATATGGTGCAGTATAAGAAATATTATATCAGAAATAATATCCGAACGCTCTTGAAGACAAAGCCCAACTGTCAAAAATTATTAGGGGTGGCAAAATCACGAACACGGCAAAATTGACTTTGACATTTGTATGAGTTATCAATGTTGCCAATTACTACTTCATGCGTCACGCGTCAGTTTGTAGCACAGCTACAAATGGCTACAAACTGAGGCTACAAAGTTCTTGCGTCCTGCGTCCATAGTGGATAGTTACTGAAATGAAAATGGTTGTACTTTGTATGCAATTTATTAACGCAAAATGATATTATTTGCTACCTGAGGGGCTAGTATGATCGCTTATATGTCGGACATATAGCATTCGTCCCGTACTGTCAAGTATGTAAGTGCGAGAGGGACGAATGCTATATGTCCGACATAAAAGCTATCATACTAGCCGGGCAGTATGCCATAACGCACAGACGCACGTCACATAAAACGTGTCGGTATAAGCTATCATACTAGCCGGACAGAAGGCCTCCCGCAAACCGAAAACGAAATATATATATCTCTGTCGTACTTGCATATTCGAATGACAAAGAGGGAAATATTTAAAATTTACGTAGAAAACTCTGAGGGCGTACCGCGAACTTCCAAAATCGAACTTCGTATCGTACCGTCCCTTTCCGTCATATAGTGTATAACACGAGAGTGAAAGGGACCGCACGACACGAAGTTCGATTTTCAAAGTTCGCGGTACGCCCTCTGGTGTGGGACGTGCGTAGACACGTTTGCACAGTGCCACATGGGCGACCCACTCTAAGGCTGGTGCTGCGACCACAGACATCAGAGAAAAGCAGACTCGCAGTATTAAGCCAGATACATTTTCATATAGTTGTCTCTTTGATCCTTATGGTGCACCGAAATGAGTTAGAATGCAACATATAGCACAATCATTTTCGGCTTGTAACGAGTTGTCTCCATTTGAAAGCACACCAGGATGTTAAATCCCATATAAACTTAACACACCACAACGTCAGTTCAGTACAATTTTCAGTTATGAAGACGGAGACACTGACAGGTGAAGACGTGTCAGACGTCAGTTATCTGACTCTCTCAAACTTTCTGATTTGTAAATGAGCGGATCTGCTTTACTCTGATATGTGGCTGCGACTGACCAGGCCCAGGTACTCAAGTGTGGCAAATCCTCTTTACTTAAGTACTACGAGTTTGCGGCGCTTACTGAAATGATTTGTAATATGAATTAGATAAATAAATATCGCTGAACTGAACGAATATAAATTTAAGAACAACAATAATATAATAATAGTATAATAATATTGGGGGACAATCTTACACAAATCGACCTAGTCCCAAACAAAGCTTGTACTATGTGTACTGGACGACGATATACATACTTATATAGATAAATACATAGAAAAGACTCAAGAACAAATATCCATTAAAAATGCACAAATAAATGCCCTGGCCGGGATTCGAATCCGGGACCTCTAGCTTCGGAGGCAGAGTCACTACCAACTAGGCTAAACAGGTCGTCAAGTAGGTAGTCAATACATTTAAAATATCACTATAAAATCCACCTTATTAGTAGTATCTTCGAAACACGCAATTATCAAAAAAATATATTTAATAAATTTAATAAGTCACATCAAAGATAAGATAACCAATACGTTCTACATTGCCAAATGAAATTATTATTTATCTTTCTCAGTTTGTCCAAGCCAAAATTTGAATATCCCGCTAAAAAATGTTTCCAATAAAAAAAAGCAAATCTCTTGTCTGTGGTACTGTGCGATCTACTTCTACATTCTACACATACTGTACATACACAAATATCTCTTTGTGTATGTATGCATTTCACCTCACTCAACTTTGTGT